>OX359291.1:45121957-47597790 GCA_947179395.2 Pulicaria dysenterica
TTCTGGCAGTTAAGCGGATCTTCAGATATCTCAAAGGGTCTATGGATCTTGGTCTGTGGTATCCCAACGATTCAAATCTGGATCTCCATGCTAACTCAGATGCTGACTATGCCGGTTGCAAGATTGATAGGAAAAGCACCACTGGCAGTGCACACTTCCTGGGAGATCGTTTAGTCTGCTGGGCCTCAAATAAGCAAAACTAAGTATCCACATCTACAGCTGAAGCTGAGTATGTTGCTGCTGCAATGTGCTGTTCACAAAGTCTCTGGATACGTACACAGTTATCAGACTTTGGCGTCAGGTAAGACAAAATTCCATTGCTATACGATTCCTAGTCTTCCATCGCTAAATCCTGCAATCCGGTACACCACTCTAAAACTAAACATATTGATATCCGTTATCACTTCATAAAAGATAATTTAGAGAAAGGTCTCATTGAGTTGGTATCCAAGTTAGGCATGCTAAACTTCAAAATATAACATACTGTTGCTTCATTTTTCCTTTCTTTCCTTTTTTTTAGAGTATGTGTTATACTGTTTGTTCCTTGTGCAGATACTGATGCAACATTGAAGGGGGAGTGATATTCTGGTGATACACATGTAGCATATGTGTAAGGGGAGAATATAATACACATACTGCACATGTGTAGGGGGAGAAGTAGACAACTGACACATTCCCTGAATTTTGAATTTCGAAAATTTTCATAAATCAAATGCAAAAGTCTAGGGGGAGTATGTCAAACAAACACTCAACTCAAGATATCTGGGAAATCAATTTTTCAACTCTCAAAATCCAGATATTTTGAATTTTCAAAAAATTTCAAACTGTTCGGTTCATTGCAAACAATCGCATACTATGCTTCAATCGCATGGGATTTCTTGAAAATCAACAAATTAAATTTTCAAAGTCTTGGTCAATCGCATGGATAGTCAATCGCATGGGATAACAACAATTGTTCATTATGCCTCAATCGCATGCGATAGACTATCAGAACCATGAACCAAGTACCAATCGCATGTCTTAACTACAAATGAATCAAGTGCCAATCACATGCGATTGACAAAAACAAGGGGAATCGTATGCGATTCAACAAGTGTTGGAGTTTCTGCTTAACACTAAGATCAATCGCATGGCTCTATAAGCCGCATGTTTTTACCGTGCAATTGCCCTATCAGGCGCGTTTTTTACTCGTGTTTGGTCCAATCATTGCTGACACATGGCCTTTTCACTTTATAACCGTCCCATCCCCCCATCAGTCACTTCATACGATCAAAATTCTAAAGTTTACAAGTTTCTCTCATTTTTGGCTACTCATTCATACGAATCATCTCGTTACCCTGCCAAAATTTATAATTCTTGTCTCAAAACACTTGTGATCTTATAGGTAACAACTTGTACGGATTACATTGTTGCAAATTTTGAGTTAAAAGGGTGATTTTTTGGCCTTCAAACAGCCTTTAGCGATAGAATTTTCGAGACCTTGGATGGATTTTTGGGACACGAAACAAACTTGTTTGATCAATCCAAGTTTGCGATGGGTGTTTTGAACAACTGGGGAACACTTTGATGCAAAAATATTTCAAAAATCTCAAAAAGTATTCTTCGTGTTCTTGAGGTGTATGAACTTACACTAAAAGTTTTCCTTTTGGTTATAAAAAGGGTGTTATGATGATTTTTGGCCTATACTCTAGTACTACAAAGTTGTTTGTTACTATCTAATAGACATATTGAAAATACTAAAACAACTTTTTTATACTTAAAATCATCATGTACACAAGGGGGATTTCAGAGTTACGGTTTTCTCACAATTTTCACACTTGATAGTTTTGGTCAAAAGTGGTCAACTTTGACTCATTCACTGAAGTTTGCCCACCGTTCAAAGTGGAATAATGTCTTCATGCATATCTCTTTATCTTTAACTTAACTGTTTTATCTATCTGTACAGATAAGATGGCTCAAGTGCTACGTGAACCTGAGGAGATTATGCCCCAAGCTGAGTTCCTTGATTCCAGGACTCATGCAAACAACCACTAAATTGACCTAGCCAAACTGAAAAATCCTACTTACCCTATTGTCAGCGAGATTCTCAGAATACATCCTCTGCACCACCTCCTGACATATAATCCTTTCACAACTTGAACACATGTACCTGAGCTATACGTCCAACAATTTTGGAAGACATGTGATGTTCATACAAACAATAGGGGGAATGAGGTTATCCATGTTGAGGTCGAAGAATTCCAAATTAATATAACCCTCACTCACCTCAGAACTATTTTCAGACTACCAACAACTGGCAGTAGACCTCCAGCTACAGATTTTGATGAGATCCCAGATGCGGAGTCTTTCCTTGCAGCAATCAGTGCAATGGGATATGATGGTGAGCTCATGAAGAAAAATCATTTCAAACGTACCAACCTGCATCCCCAGTATAATACTTTCATGATGGTGCTTCAACGATGTCTCACCCCAAAGCATTCGGGGTATGAATTTCCAACAGAGCATGAACTCAAGCTCTTTGTAGCGGCTGTCAATCATTTATACGTGGATTATGCATTCCTACTCTTTCAAGACATTAAAGCTATAATGCTTAGAAAGAACTCCGAGAAGAAAATGGAAGCTAATCTACTGCCATACCATCGTTTCATACCCCTGATCATCCATTACTTGTTGGATCAGAATGCTGAAATACCACGTCGGGCAGGTTTACCTTCTATAACTCCAAAACGTTTTATGTACATTAAACCTGCCAGTCCTGCCAACGTACCTGTTCCTCAACCATTCCCTATATCACTCATGAACTTATGTGATCAAAACGATATTGTTGTGAGCTATAGGAAGAGTGTAGGAATACCTCCTATGGTTATACCAGTACCAGCCATACCTGCCCAGGGAGGAGTAGTACCTAGTGAGGATGTAGAGAATAGGCCTCCGACTTCTATGGGAGATGTTGAGCGGGATGAGAAGAGAGAAAATGAAGAGAGGGGTGCAGAAGAAGGTGAATGTGGAGAAATTATAGAGGGAGGGGATGCTTATGATCCCACCTCCGTTCAAACAGTTGTCCAATCTATTTCTAAAGCCACCCGAACCAAAGCTGTACTTGCTGAACTAGGTTTTCACACCTCTGAGTCATCCAGTTCCCAGTCTTCTCATGCTAAGTCTGCTTCCCAACCAGGTGGTGACCCTACCTTTGAACCTGTCAATTCTCCTTTGGGCACCCCTGACAGACCCATTGATCAACCAGCTTACAGCTCCCCTTCATTCATGAAACTAACAGACCCACATACTACCTCTCCTGACCAGACCCACATTGTTCAACCTACTCCTTTCATTCTTCAAACCGGTGGTCTGGTCATAAATCTGAAGCCTCCTACCCAAACTACTGAAATTCCTATAGCCAGAAATGCCATCATAGCCCCTGACCATGACATTCCAGTCGTTTCTCCATCTCCTGATTTATCTATTGAAATTGGCTCTGTCACTCCTGATTCATTAATAGATCCAAATCAATATGATGGGTATGGTCCAGGTAGTGGTGAAGATGAAGACAGTTTTGTGGTAAGGAGCCGAGAAAAGAAAAGGAGAGTGCTGAGGGACCCCTAGCCACAGAAAGCCGGGAAGCCACATCTACTATGAGACTTGACATTGTTGGGTCTCGTTTTGAACAAGTCGCGGTTATCCCACCCGTGCAGCTTTCAACCCCACCAAGCTACTATGGTGTCTCTCAACAGGCACCGTCTAAATTGCACAGAGCTATCGTACATACACTAGGTCACCCCAATCGGGCGTTAGACCTATTGAACATAGAGGACCACCTCCCTCGTCCTCGTCTCCTTTCAATTCACAATTTGATATACCGCGGATCTCCGTTTATCTTGACCAACACAGGGTTACAATTGATGCACTGAGCTTGTACGTTCAACAAGTCTCCTCAACTTTCAGAGGTGGTACCTCTCATGGTGCCATTCAAGGATTGGAAAGAAATCCTGCTGGAGCCAACAGCAATGTTGCTCAAGTAGGTGGTACTGCCTCTGTGGCTGGTACGTCAACTGGAAGTCTACGTGATTCCGGGTTTGTTACACGTGCTGAACTACAGGAAACAATTCAACAAGCTGTGGCACCTCTCCAAAAACAACTCACTGATACAAATCAAAAGTTGGATAGGATTGAAGCACTTCTTGCTACGAGACCTGCAGCTCCTGAGCCTCAGCCACAACCTGATCCAACAACCATGTCAGTGGATGCTTTGAAAAACCTTCTATATGTAAAATTCCTGGAACAAAGGCCCGAATCTGCTCATGATCAAGACCTTCTGACAACTCTACGCAACGAACAACGTCCACAGAGAATCTCCTTGGATGACTTTCAAGAGTTTCATGAAGATGTTAACAGCAAGATTGATGGGGTGACCAGAGGCTTCTATACTTCACTGGAAAAGGTTACTGACCGGCTGACTATACTTGAACAAACATGTCAGGCTTAGGCACAGAGTAGCAAAAGGAGACGGGATGATCAGGACACAGATGATCAACGCGAGGGGGAGAAAAGAAGAAGATTGTACATATCTTCTCCCTCTGTGGCTGCAAAGGCAACTGTACCAGTTACTCCACTAAGTTCTTTACTATCTGCAGGTACAAGTTCTAGCAAGCAGCAGAAACAAAAACAAATGGCCGATGAAGTTCATGAACAGCAACATGACAATGCTGACAAGCAGATTGTACTTTATGTACCTCAGCAACAATCTGAACCGAGGCCAATAGATCTTGAAGAAGGTGAAATACCTTCTGAGAAGTCCAATGCTAAGATGTTTGAGCTATTTACAGAATCTGAAAATGAAATGGAGGATCTAAACCAGTATATGCCCACATCACCAATCAGGCATGAGGGAGAAAGCAGTACTGCTCAAGAAGAGGGGCTTCAGTTTGACATCTTTAATGATTTTGATCAAACAGAATAAGCTCAACCAGAGGAGGAACCTGAGGATACTGAAATCCGTGACATGTTCAAAGATATAGATAAATATGTGAAAGACATTACACGTCCAGCTTCACCCAGAATTGTCCACAGATTTGATGATGTCATCAGTGAAAGAGAACTTGCACTTAAAAGAAAAGAATGGGCAACAATTTCTAGAAGGGAAGCTAGAAGGAAACCTAAAAAGAAGAAATCTACCTTCTACGTGTCCAGGATTCTCAGTAGAGTCAACATAGAAGTTCATGAAAACTTTCCTCTCTTCGTGGTCAATTTCAAGAATCAGCTGCAGATGTATTGGAAAGAAACAGACAGAGAGAAGCAGCTGAGAAAGCAAGAAAAGAATCAGAATGACCCTTGCCACCAAACTTCATAGTGCCACCTTCTCCTCCATGTACCGTGGAGATCCAGGTCTGGATGCAAACAACATGTTCACTAGAAGTACATGCCTGCAACCTTTATGGAAAAACTATTATGTTAATGCTGCCAATCTTGAAGAAAGAATATGAGACATATTCTGCAGTAAACAAATACAGGTTATTCCCCCCGAGTTGCGGAACATGGATGATAAACAAAGAAGAAGATACGAACACATCCTCACTCAATCTATGACAAATCCATAAAAGAACAAATCAGAGTACCCAATTGTTGAACTCATCAATGTCTATACTCAAACCACCTTCAATATAAAGTATGCCATCTTTCACGTCAAAAGAGCGAACAACCAATTATACTTCCTCACCGAAGCAGATCTTAGGTTTGTTAAAGTTGAAGACATTACCTTTATCTTTGACACTCTTTCCCAGAAAAGAGGAAAGTGGCCAGAAGAAGAATTTGGGAGAGTTGCTTTAATGAAGTACTTTAGAAATCTGATGGAATTCATAGATAGAGATGTTGGGGTTCGTGGTACACAGCAACGGAAGCATGCAAGGTCAAAAACGAATTTTCAAACATAAAAGGAAACCACAAGATGAACCCCACAAGTGGATCTAACTCTACAAGCTAGTTAAGCAACTAAACAGAAGAGAAAAGAGAAGATTATACCCTTGATGTCTCTGATGGTTGTGTGTGTGTGGCTAGCTTCCAAGTCGTAACCTCCTTTCTCGGCTCCTTCTTACAATATCGAAGTCCACCCCGAGTGAATCGTGACCCAAGTGTACTAGCACTCCTTTAGCTTGATGAAGCTACTGGAACACAACCAAGACTCCACCAGAAATCTGCTCCCTTTCTCTCTTCATGAACTTAGCAACTCTCTTGATTAGTTCTAAGTGTATTTCTTTTTAACAAAATGGCCAAGAGTAAGAAAGAAGAGAAGTGCATGTCTTTTATAAGCCAAGCCACGACCCCAGGTCTCCCCAAGTCGGCCCAAGGCTAATCATCACGATCAACATGCATTGGTGGAAGCTAGAGGTGAAAAGATAAAGTTGTTTCTGTCAGGCAGGGTTAGCGCCGCTAACCGCCCACGGTTAGCGCCGCTAACCTCCCATGGTTAGCGCCGCTAACGAGGCTGATTTAGCGACGCCAGAGTTAGCACCGCTAACCCCTGCGGGAAACCAACTATCATTATTTATCCTTTCATACCCTCATCTTACAGGTTGTGTCAAGGTCAACCCCCGGCGTGTGACCCGATAGGCCCATACATCATCGGTAGTGATCATTTGGCGTACGTGTGTTCGTGGGCATACTCCAACAGACTCCCACTTGCACATGACTCTACGTACCCAATGCATCACAGACAAAGAGCGGCCTCTAGTAAGACATCTCTGCCCCCAAGTCTGTATGGGTTTTGTCTTCTGCACAAAAACCAATCTGCAACCCATGTGAAAAGGTCCTATCGATAAGTGATCAATCATCCTTTTGTTCGCGATATTCAATGTGAACACGAGACATGGTACAAAGTCATTCTCCGTTCATTCACGATTATGTTTCTCGATCTAGACTGGTGGTGACCAAAATATACAAGTTGCAATCAATCATAAATTATTGAAAGCTTTGAGCATGGCCATGCATTTTGGTGTCAGCGACCAATCATCGAGGGGCCCAAGAATATCTCTCTAAACAGAGGAACAAATTCCTTTGACTTACACTGCTCACCACAGTGATCATACTCTGCCCAACTACTCCCTTTATAACAGCCAGTTACGGACTGCGTTTGAAAGCAATTAGAACAAAGCAAACCAAAGTGATGCAGCCACGTGCATCTCCAGTCTTAGGATGAACTGATATTATCATCCTGATTTACTCATGACGTGTACCATAAAGTAAAATCAGGTGTGGGTCGTCCAGTCACTTGAAACACTTTCAAGTACATGCGAAGAATTGCGTCCCCGTGCCCCAATCCCCATTGGACACATGACCAATTACTTCCCTCAGTCTTAGTTCATACTTCCTTCCCGAGAAGAATGACCGACTGTGGACATTTAGAATGCTTGCGCATTCAGGGAAGAGCAAAACACGCTAAGTTGGAACACAGTAAAGATTTAAAGAAATACCCGCAACTTGCGTATTACTAAATCCCATTTAATAATCGATAAATACAATAAATACAATACTGCTTCATGTTCCCAAAAGGGTAAATACAACAAATATACTACCCAAATTCAAAGGCATGATCAAACCAAATCACTAGCAAATCTAATCCCAATAGCTCGAGTATGAGCGTCATGCTTTGCTTGCGATAAAGGTTTGGTGAACGGATCCGCCACATTGCTATCCGTGTGTACTCTGCTGATAACAATGTCTCCACATTCGACCACGTCCCGGATGTAATGATACTTCCGCGGAATATATCTCGTGCGTCGGTGAGACCTTGGTTCCTTGGCAAGAGCAACCGCACCCTCGTTGTCACAGAACACCTCAACAGGGTCGGCAATGCTAGGAACCACTCCCAGATCTTGGATGAATTTCTTCATCCATACAGCCTCCTTCACAGCTTCACTGGCCGCAATATACTCCGACTCGGTAGTAGAATCGGCCACAGTGTCTTGCTTGGAGCTTCTCCAGGAAATAGCACCACCATTGAGCAGGAACACAAACCCCGATTGAGATCGGCAGTCATCCCGATCAGTTTGGAAGCTAGCATCGGAGTAACCAGTCACCCGTAGCTCTTCCGCACCTCCATACACCAAGAACATCTCCTTAGTCCTCCGAAGATACTTGAGAATGTTCTTTACTGCCGTCCAATGAGCTTCACCAGGATTGGCTTGATATCTACTTGTCATACTTAATGCACAAGATATATCAGGCCTAGTACATAACATGGCGTACATGATCGAGCCAATTGCCGAAGCATATGGAACTCCACTCATTACTTCCCGTTCCTCAGGGGAACTCGGGCTTTGAGCCTTGCTCAACACTAAACCATGCGACATAGGTATGAACCCCTTCTTGGAATCCTCCATCCTAAATCTCTTTAGGACCTTGTCTATGTACGTACTCTGGCTCAATCCGATTAACCTGCGGGATCTATCTCTATAGATCTTGATCCTAAGAATGTAAGCCGCATCCCCAAGATCCTTCATTGAGAAACAACTCCCTAGCCAGGTTTTTACCCCTTGCAAAGTTGGGACGTCGTTCCCAATTAGTAGAATATCATCTACATAAAGAACTAGGAATACAACTATGCTCCCACTAGCTCTAATGTAAACGCATGGCTCATCCTTGCTTTTAGAGAAGCCAAACTCTTTAACCTTCTCGTCGAAGCACAGGTTCCAGCTCCGAGAGGCTTGCTTAAGCCCATAAATGGACTTCTTAAGCTTGCAGACTTTATCCGGAAACTCAGGATGTACAAAACCCTCAGGCTGTGTCATATACACATCCTCTGCTAGTGTTCCATTAAGGAACGCGGTTTTGACGTCCATTTGCCAAATCTCATAATCATGAAATGCGGCAATGGCCAAAAGTATCCGGATAGACTTCATCATAGCCACCGGTGAAAAGGTTTCCTCATAGTCTATACCATGAGTTTGAGTGAAACCCTTAGCCACCAGTCGGGCCTTGAAGGTGTCTACCTCGCCATCCATGCCGATCTTCTTCTTGAAGACCCACTTGCACCCTACGGGTTTGCACCCCAGCACGGGATCAACCAAGTCCCAGACTTGATTATCCGACATGGACTGAATCTCGGATTCCATTGCCTCTAGCCACTTGGCGGACTCAGGGCCCACCACAGCGTCCTGGTATTTGGTAGGCTCATCAGAGACCACTACCATGTCGGTGCCCTCAGATATGTGAAAACCATATCTCTTTGGCTCATGCCGACTTCTACCAGATCTTCTAATAGGCAACGGGTTTACATCATCTCCAGCTTCATCATGCTGAGATTCAACCCTCTCAGGTTGTGAGCTAGTCCCAACATCAGGTTCTACATTGGCAGTCTCTTGAATTTCTTCAAGATCAACCTTTCTCCCACTAGCGTCTTTGGATAGCAGTTCCCTCTCAAGGAACATTGCCCTTCGAGCAACAAACACCTTGTTCTCAGAAGGTTTGTAAAACAAATATCCCATAGACCCAGCAGGATGACCAATGAAAAAGCACCTTTCGGCACTGGGCTCCAACTTGTCCTCAACCTCACGTCTCATGTAGGCAGGACAACCCCAGACCTTTAAATATGAAATGGATGGAACCTTTCCATGCCACATCTCATACGGTGTTTTCTTAACCTTCTTTGTTGGTACGAGGTTAAGGATTCTACCGGCCGTCTCAAGCGCATATCCCCAAAACGTAACGGGAACGTCCGTACGAACCATCATAGACCGAACCATATCCAACAATGTTCGGTTCCTCCTCTCGGCGACACCATTTAATTGTGGCGTCCTAGGAGGGGTTAACTGCGAGATAATCCCACAATCCCTTAGATGTTCACGGAACTCGGAACTAAGATACTCGCCGCCTCTATCAGATCGTAGCATCTTAATCCTTTTCCCTAGTTGATTTTCTACCTCGTTTTGATAAGTCTTAAATACCTCAAAGGTATCCGACTTTTGTCTCAACAAGTAGACATACCCGTATCGACTATAATCATCAATAAATGTAACGAAGTAGCGGGAATGATCTCTTGTGGCATGCTTGAACGGACCACACACATCCGTGTGAACGATATCCAACAAGTCTTGCGCCCTCTCACAAACACCGGTGAAGGGTGCTTTGGTCATCTTGCCCAATATACAAGATTCGCATACGTCATTAGACCCGTGGTCAAATGATTCCAAGATCCCATCCACTTGGAGCTTGGCGATGCGTTTCTTGTTTATGTGGCCTAACCGACCATGCCATAGAGACAATTTATCAAAAACGTTTTTGGAACCCGAATCAACATTCATGATTGATCTAGTGCTTTGCAAGCTTACGCTTGTTTCATAAATGCCATGACATGGAAATGCTTTGAAATAAAAGACATCATCTTTGTAACATAAAATGCTACCATTCTCAAATTTAAAAGTGAATCCATCGTCATACAAGGCATACAATGAAATAATGTTTCTTGCCACGCAGGGCGCAAAAGATACATTTAACAAAACAATAGATAAGCCGGAAGGAAAGGCGAGCTCCACACTCCCAATCTTCTCAACCGGGACAACCGCCTTGTTTCCCATGATGAGATCCAGCTCTCCATCAACCAAGTCCCTACTTCTTCTTAGTACCTGCACATTATTACAAACGTGAGTACCACACCCGCTGTCTAAAACCCAGGCGTTAGAAGTAGAAGTGTTATGGAGTTCAATCATGTACGTACCGGAGGCAGCGGCACCTTTAGAGCGAAGCTTCTTGAGCTCCTCCGTGTACTTGGGGCAACTACGCCGGTAGTGACCCTTCTCCCCGCAGAAGTAGCAGGTTGCCTCTTCCGGTGAGGTGGCAGCGGGAGCCACTTGCTTCCCCTTCGGCTCCGGGGTTGAGGTAGGTTTGGGCTTCGGTCCTTGGACCTTAGCCTTCTTCTTCCCCTTGCCCTTCTTGCCAGAAGCGGGCTGCTTCTGCTTGTTACCACCCTCGTTGATGGTGAGGACGGCAGTGGAGGTGGTGGGCTTTGACTTGGCAAGCTCGCCCTCGGCGGTCTTTAGCATGCCATGCAATTCCATAATGGACTTGTCCATACTATGCATGTGGAAGTTCACAATGAACGGACCATATGCAGGAGGCAAGGATTGGAGGATGATATCAACTGCCAACTCCTTCCCCATGGGAAAGCCCAACTCCTCGAGCTGATCCACGTACCCTTTCATCTTAAGTACGTGGGAGCTCACATTGCCGCCCTCCTGCATCCGGCAACCGATGAAGGCCTTGACGCACTCAGAGAGTTCTTGCCTAGCTCGCTGTTGGAACATGTCCTTCAGCTGAGAAATCATCTCAAACGCACTCACTTTCTTGAATTGCCTTTGCAATTCGGGACTCATGGTCGTTAGCATAAGGCAAGTCACGTCATTTGTGTCCTTGAGGCGTTTTTCATACGCCTCGCGGACGGCCCTCGCCGCGTTGGTAGCAGGAGCCTCCGGAAGAGGTGACTCAAGGACCTCTAGCTTCATTTCATGACGTAGGACAATTCTTAAAGTCCTATGCCAATCCATAAAGTTTGGCCCCGTGAGTTTCTCCTTCTCCAAAAATGGACGGAGTGACATGTTGGTGGTGTTGGTGTTGCTAGTAGATGCCATCTACAAGCAAAGTACGAAATGGTTAGTTATTATTGTATTAAATCCTTGTTAAGATGATTACCCTCTTGTTTTAAAAACAAATTATATTAACAAGGGCTAAGAACCTCAAAATACCCTAATCCATGACGGGTTTTCCGCGGATCACTTCATAGAGCTATTTTAGGCCGGTAAACTATTTACCAATTGCAATCCGTGATCACAACTCTTAGGCACTTGCGGGATCCAAGGTACTCTTAGCACCCATTTGGCATGTTTGATCCCTCCACACCAATTCCTCATTAACCCACTTTGATAGCTCGGCTAGAGCTCGACAACTACCAATGCGTTTTAAGTCTTGGAATTGTAAATCGTCCGTCAAGATACACGGTGGTACTCTAGCCCAATGGCCGGCTCGGCTAGAGCTCGACAACCGACCTTGCGAGTTGCCACACGCGCCTTCCACACAGTTACGCAAAACCGGTCTCGGCTAGAGCTCGACAAACCGATCTTGTTTCACTAGAATCGGGCGGTGTCATCTTACGGGTGGTGTGAGATTTACTTTTGAAAAACGGGTTTTAGTTTTTCCGGTTAAAACACTTTTAACCAATTCTTGTCTATGTGGCGTACGGAGTTTGTAAACCAATTTAAAACTCTTTGATTTTATTATTTTGAAAAATTTTCTAGCATGCGAAGAACCTAAACATCCATGCAAGAAAATATATAAAATAAAATCAACCACGCATGTAATATAATCCGGTAACGAGCCAAATCCTATGCATCTTGCCCGTGAGCCAACGGCAAGACTAAGTCATCTAAGGACTAGACCGAATGACCCGATGTGTGCTCCTCCCACTTTATCCATTGCGTCTCATACCGACCTCCGGATCCAAGTACGCCAAGACACCCTTCACACGGTTCTTGTTGGTTGCTTCGGTTCACCTTTTACAGTTTACAAATTTAAAAGGAAATGGCATGCAAGCCACAATTTCTATTCTAAGCTAATTCTACAAATTACAAAGAATACGAAATCGGCATGCAAGCCGTTAAAATTACAAACCGAATAAATAGATTAATTATTACAAACCAATGTGGTACAAACCACCAAATGAATTAATACATTAATCTAAATCAACCAAACACATCTCATAGGTCATATGGCTCAAAATTGTTACCGGATACGCATACTACAACCACATACAAGAAATCACACATCATCACATGGTGTGCCACACAAAACCATGTAAATCTTATATGTCTTGGTTAAGATTATCTAATCACTCAAGACACTCATAATCCTATGTACATATGCATTAGGAACCTCAAACAAGTCAAAATTCCATAGTCATATATACACAATGTAAGTATATGCAATTAATCATTTTCACGCCTAAATGTTAATCCACATATAAATACATCAACCAAGACATAAGGCAACTTTAATCTAATCACAACTCAAATCTGGAACAATTCCAGCAAGTACAAATAGCCCAAAAATCCAACAAAATTGATTTAAGGCAAAAACCATGCATTCTGCCAGTAAGGGGTTAGCGCCGCTAACTATAACGAGTTAGCGCCGCTAACCCAGTTTAGCGCCGCTATCGCGAGACGACATTAAAACAAGTCAGTTTAACAAAGAGGACTGTTGACTCCGACTTTAGCGCCGTTAACTAAGGTTTAGCGCCGCTAACATAGAAAAGTTAGCGCCGCTAAACACTGGACAGAACCAAAAATCACATTTTTCGGATTTTCTTGGCCATCTAGTGCAAAACCAGTGTAGAGCTGGCTCTGATACCACTGTTGGGGTTCGTGGTACACAGCAACGGAAGCATGCAAGGTCAAAAACGAATTTTCAAACATAAAAGGAAACCACAAGATGAACCCCACAAGTGGATCTAACTCTACAAGCTAGTTAAGCAACTAAACAGAAGAGAAAAGAGAAGATTATACCCTTGATGTCTCTGATGGTTGTGTGTGTGTGGCTAGCTTCCAAGTCGTGACCTCCTTTCTCGGCTCCTTCTTACAATATCGAAGTCCACCCCGAGTGAATCGTGACCAAAGTGTACTAGCACTCCTTTAGCTTGATGAAGCTACTGGAACACAACCAAGACTTCACCAGAAATCTGCTCCCTTTCTCTCTTGATGAACTTAGCAACTCTCTTGATTAGTTCTAAGTGTATTTCTTTTTAACAAAATGGCCAAGAGTAAGAAAGAAGAGAAGTGCATGTCTTTTATAAGCCAAGCCACGACCCCAGGTCTCCTCAAGTCGGCCCAAGGCTAATCATCACGATCAACATGCATTGGTGGAAGCTAGAGGTGAAAAGACAAAGTTGTTTCTGTCAGGCAGGGTTAGCGCCGCTAACCGCCCACGGTTAGCGCCGCTAACCGCCCACGGTTAGCGCCGCTAACCTCCCATGGTTAGCGCCGCTAACGAGGCTGATTTAGCGACGCCAGAGTTAGCGCCGCTAACCCCTGCGGGAAACCAACTATCATTATTTATCCTTTCATACCCTCATCTTACAGGTTGTGTCAAGGTCAACCCCCGGCGTGTGACCCGATAGGCCCATACATCATCGGTAGTGATCATTTGGCGTACGTGTGTTCATGGGCATACTCCAACAAGAGAAGCATGATCTGCAACTTGAAGCTGATAACAATTACATGAAAATTAATCTCTTGAAGCCTAGAGCCATCCAGATTTAGAAAAGCTTGAAGAGTTGACTGTGATTGATGAAGGGCATGAAAGCTTCAAGGGTGGATGAGGAGTCGTCTCCAAGAACACTAAAGGAGAAAAGATCTTCATCAGACTTGATGAACTTATGTCCTACTCAAATAGCACCTTGAAAATCCTTCATCACAAGATTCATCAGAAGGTATGGAATAACCATGAGGCCTACACTTATGAACAACATGCCCAGGCCTATCGTGCTATAGAACAGATGAAAACTACACTGTCTAACAGAAGGCAAGTTAGGAAGTGGCAAGTGGCTTTTGGGATTCGCAACAAATCAGCCTATAAATCGTTGCACACCTCACTTAGGGGGAGAATGTTAGATTATGAAAAGTGAGGGTGCAAATATGTAAATATTGTAACTTGGGCAAATGCTATAAAAGGCATTTGCCCCACTCATTTCAATCCAACCTTTGCTCATTTCATGTGTTTGTGTTTCTCTCTAAAGCTCTCGGCTCTCTCTAAACCGAACACACACACAAACACATACTAACAAGATAATCTTCTAAAGCATAGCTTCATCCTTTATACATTAAAGGGACCATCAACAAGCATGATGGATTCTTCAACATATGACACGATCCACTAGTTGAGGGACATGTTTCAGGAGCAAGCTCGAACTGAGCGTTACGACTCCATGAGAGCTCTTAATACTTGCAAGATGGTTACGGGTACTTTGCATAGTGCCCAGGTCATGAAAATGAAAGGGCATATGCACCACCTCGAAAGGCTAGGACACCTAGTCTTGTTGCATCTAGCAACGGATATGATACTCAACTCGTTATCAGATGCCTATAAGCCTTTCATGGTCAACTACAACATGAACAACATGGAGGAATCCATAGCTGAGCTTCATTCGATGCTCAAGACTACTGAGTTGAACATCACTATGTCCAAGGATATACTCATGATGGATATCGGAAGTGGAAAGATATGGAAGGGACGTAGCGGAAGGAGCAAGGGTTAATCCGAGCTAGGACCATCTACACACAGGGCAATGGGAAATGTCAATGGCAAGGAAAAGAATTTCAAACAAAGCAAGAGCTGAGAACCAGTGCTTTAAGTGCGGTGAGGTTGGCTATTTTAAGGTCAACTGCCCGAATAGTCACGAAGGTGGTGATAAGTCCAACACCACATGTAATTTTTGTGACTAACTTCAGTATTTACTTTCAACTTATGTTTATAAGTGATTTGACATTTTCAATCGTTTATAGCAATAGGTCAAAGAAAGTGAAGATGCCAAGCATGTAAGGATCCCACGTGAAGATGAAGGATGAAGAATAATTCATAGTTTTAGTTTTCAAAGTTATTTCAAGTTGTAATAAACTATTTTTAAAATATGGCTTAGAAATATAATGAATTATTTAGTGATACATCCTTGTACGTGTATTGTGAATCTATCTAGTCAATGTTGACTAGAAGTTGACTAACAAGTCAAAGTTTTGACTTATTAGTAGACGATTTTGATCTTATGCATAAACTATTGCCATTAAGTTATATCAATATTAAGGGTCAATAATGGAAAAAACCTCAAACTCTGCTTTACTTTTTGGTTTAAACCTTAATCTTTGTTTTTACATGATTTAAACCTTAAACTTTATTTTGTTTTTGGTTTAAACCTTAAACTTTATTTTACTTGTTGGTTTAAACCTTAAACATTATTTGTAAATGATTTAAACCTTAAAATTTAAATATATTTCTATTTAACCCATAAACTTTCATTTAGTTACTTAAAAATGGGTAAAAAGTAAACCTACAACCTACTCAAATAGTTGCCACATCTCCTTAACACATGACTTGTAACACATTTAGAGCATAAAAGGAGAGCGGCGGCGAATTCGACGACGGGACAAGGGCAACGACCGACGAAGACGACGACGAGACCAAGGGTAGCGCCGTTCGTAGCGGCGATTCTATAAAAAAATCACGTGGTTCCCTAATTAAATTACACTGATAAAAGTGAACGAGCCAAGTATACTTGAGTCGGGTCGGATCATTAAAATTAAAATTTTAACATATACCTAACGGAGATATTAAATTCTTACAAAATTATACCCGGCGAGGTTGGGCATACTTGAAATATTTACATAATTTTAGAAGGGTTAGCTATATATATATATATATATATATATATATATATATATATATATATATATATATATATATATATATATATATATATATATAACATGTATGTATAAGACAAAAGGGATCCACTCACTGCTCCCTATTCTAAGAGACTAAGATGAAGAGAAGCTTATTGTTAGGAAGATTTGAAGTTTTTACCAACCGCAATTTTTGGCTTGTTTTGCGTTGAGTTATTTTGTAAGTATAAGTTGGGTTGGGTTATTGGCTATTAGTTTTAAGTATAAATTGGGTTGGGTTAGTGGCTTGTTTTGCATTGGCTTATTTTGTTAAGAGATAAATTTGGCTCTTACAATTTTTAATGTATTATTTTTTTTATTTTATTAAATACTATAAGGTAGTTTCTCTAGATTTTTTTAAGTAGTTCCCCAACAAAAATTTATATAAATTCCAGAAAAAATTAAATAATTAGGTAGGTCCTAGGACCCACCTATCCTCAACTTAGATTCGCCCTTGGCCGTTCGCCCTTGGTCCCTTCGTCGGCTTCACCCTTGGTCCCGTCATCATCCTTGCTATTGATATTTATAGGGTACAACAAGAACAGCGGAATATAAAAACATAAATCTCATCCCAAGATCACAACTGGATCAGGTGGGTAAACAAAACATGCAATCACAATTATAACAGATATATCATATGCATAAGTCCATAACAGTTATAAAATAAGGATAGAAAATATACCCTGAACTGCTAGAGGGGCATACACAGCTACTACACCATACAAACAAACTGCTAGACCGTTTATCTAAACAATACCTGAGAAAAAACGATCCCGTATCCGTACACCACCAAAACAGAGAGGTTTGGTGTGTGTGTGTGTGTGTATGTGTATTGCCGCCGTGAAGAACCTCGCCACAAGGGAGGTCGGCCGAGAGGGGTTTCGCTGAGAAGGGAAAGCCGCCGCAGGGCTACCACCGGCGGCCGCCTATCGCCACCGCAGGGTAAGTGAGAACCACCGTGGAGGTGGTGGTGTTCGGGCTTAGGTGTGAGAGAGCAAGGGGAAGAGAGTTTAGTCCTTTTGTTTTGTCTTGGTGGTTATTAAATTAGATTAGTTTAAACTAATGTTTAATCCTCCTTAAATAGATAACTATTTGGATTAAAGTCTTTAGACCCTAAAGCCCGGTCCGTGATCAAATACTTTGATCAAATGACAAAACAAACCCTCTAGTTCGGTATTAATATTAATTAATGAACTATTAATTAATATATCCTAACCAAACTTAATTATATTAAATATTGACTAATATTTAATATTTCCTTTTAATAATAAATATCCATTTAATATTTTCTCTTTCCCGATAATTAATTAACTATTAATTATCTCCTTCATACACATCGTATTGTTTTCTGGTTTGTTAGATGGGTGTGCAGCTGTGTGACCCTTTAGTGACTCATAGTGTTCATGGATATAATGACACGTGTACACTATCCTTGCACACTATCCATACCAAATGATGTCGATCATTTTATCCGAGCGCGGCCACACATTTCATTTAGTCTTAATCCTCAAGAGGCTCTAGAATATCTCCTCTCTATAAGAGAAAGTGCAAATCTCATCTTCACTGCTTGCATTTGAGCACACGTCTTCCGCTGCACCTAGATACACCCGTTATAGTTACCCTGTCACGGCATAACGTTAGAATGTTCCAAAGTATAGAAATCCTCGTGCCCCACACCAAACATCTCAGGTCTAAGGACAACAAATCAGCTAACTCATGTCAAAAGGCTCCATGAAGTTAGACTGATGCGGATCACCTCCAGTATTTGTACCTCCGACAAATATCTATAAATACTTGGGCACAAAACTTTTGATGTTATTCTCTACACGAATAATCCATCAAGTATTTATAATAGCGTTAGTATCTCCCTAATGTGGCTCCCACCGCATCAAGTAGCTAAGGAGTAATTTTGATATAACAAGACTTGTATATCATGGATAGATAAATATGCTAAAAAGTAGAGAAATTTAAAATGATTATATTAAACCTCCTATTTCCATCACGCATAAATGTATAATACATAATCATAAGTCTTAAAATTCTATCCATACAATTTAATTAAATACTGAAAAACTAGCTGCTAGGTCACATGTACTGCATTCCAATGGAACTAGCATGTCTCTCATGCTTATCTCTAGCAAGAGCTTTAGTCAACGGATCAGCTACGTTGTCATCTGTTGGTATCTTGCATATCCTCACATGTCCCTTTCCGATGATCTCTCGGATGATGTGATACTTTCTAAGTACGTGTCTGATCCGCTGGTGATCTCTTGGTTTCTTTGCTTGTGCTAAAGCTCCCATTTATCACAGAATATATCAATCGGTCTAGAGATATTGGCAACAACTCTTAGATCCGAGATAAAATTTCTCAGCCAAACCGCTTCCTTTTCCGCATTATTTGCGCAATGTACTCAGCCTCTGCATTTGAATCTGCTATCGTATCTTGCTTCTGCTTTTCCTAGATACAGCTTCTCCATTTAGGGTAAATACAAACCCCGACTGCGACATAAAGTTGTCTCTGTCTATTTAGAAGCTCGCATCTATGTGACCATTTACACTGATTTCATCCGTGCTTCCTCCAAAGACCAAGAACATTTTCTTTGTCCTTCTCAAATACTTGAGAATGTTCTTGACAGCCACCCAATGGGCTTCACCTGGATTTTGCTGATATCTACTCGTGAGGCTTATGGAGTAAGCAAGATCGGGCCTAGTACATATCATGGCATACATAATCGATTCTACTGCTGAAGCATAAGGAACGGATTTCATCCTCTTCTGCTCTTCTGAAGAAGTAGGACATTGAGCCTTGGTCAATGGTATACCAGATCTCATAGGAATGAAACCTTTCTTGGAATCTTCCATCTTAAAGCGTTTCAACACTTTATAAATGTATGTACTTTGACTAAGTCCGGTCAGCCGCCTAGATCTATCTCTATAGATCTTAATACCAAGTATGTATGCGGCTTCTCCTAGGTCCTTCATCTAGAAACATTTACCTAACCACGATTTTACTCCTTGTAATGTTGGTACATCGTTTCCTATGATCCAGTATGTCATCCACATACAGTACCAGGAAGATTGCTACGCTCCCACTGAACTTTGTGTAAACACAGGACTCGAACTCGCTTTTGGTAAAACCAAACTCCTTGATGCGCTCATCAAAGTGCAAGTTCCAGCTCCTAGATGCTTACTTTAATCCATAAATGGATTTTAGCAATCTTCATACTTTGCCTGGATTCTTGGAGTCCTCAAAACCATCTAGTTGTGCCATATACACATCCTCTGTTAGCTTCCCGTTAAGGAAAGCGGTATTGACATCCATTTTCCATATCTCATAACTGAAGTATCCAAATATGGCCATAAGAATCCTAATAGACTTAAGCATAGCTACTGGCGAGAAGGTTTCATCATAATCAATACCATGAGTCGGAGGTAATCTTTCGCAACAAGTCTAGCTTTGAAAGTGTGCACATTACCTTTCATATCTATCTTCTTCTTGAAGACCCACTTGCATCCAATAGCTCTACTGTGTTGTGGCAAGTCTACTAACTCCTAAACTTGGTTGTCATACATGGATTGCATCTCTGCCTTCATGGCGTCTAGCCATTTGTCAGACTCACTGCCTGACATAGCATCCCCATAGGATGTGGGTTCATAAAGGTCCCCTTCTTGAGCAATTAGAAATCCCAGATATCTATTTGGCTCAGTCCGAATCCTATTGAACCTGTGAAGGTCTTGTGTTTCCATTTCTTCCTTAACCACAGACTCAGGTTGGGATTCAACAATTCTTTGTTGAATTACGGGTCCCACAAATGGTGGAGGCATACATTCATCTTCTTCAAATTCTTGAAGATCAATTTCTAATCTAGAAGTTTCTGAATTCAGAACTTGTCCTCTAGAAAGGTCCCTGACCGAGCAACAAATACTTTGTTCTCATCGGGATTATAGAAATAGTACCCTAAGGTTTCCTTAGGATAACCCACGAAGATACACTTGTCTGATTTTGTTTTGAGTTTATCCGAGAACGGTCGTTTAACGAACGCCTCACAACCCCAAATCTTAATGAAAGACAACTTGGGCTATTTCCCCGTCTATAGCTCGAACGGTGTCTTTCTTTTCTCCAAAGATTTTGTTGGAACTCGGTTCAGCATAAAAGCAGCCGTTTTGAGTGCATGTCCCCACAACGACATTGGTAGACTAGTTCGACTCATCATAGAACGAACCATGTCAAGCAAGGTTCTATTCCTCCTTTCTTACACACCATTCACTGTGTCGTATACAGAGGTGTGACTTGTGAAACAATCCCACATTCTTTTAGATGATCGTCAAACTCTTGACTCAGATATTCACCACCCCGGTCAGACCGAAGTAACTTTATCTTCTTGTCAAGCTGGTTTTGTACTTCATTCTTAAACTGTTTGAGAAAATCAAAACTTTCAGACTTGTGTCTCATCAAATACATATAACCATACCTACTGAAATCGTCAGTAAAGGTAATGAAGTACCGGTATCCTCCTCTGGCTTCTTGACTGGAAGGACCACACACATTTGTGCGTATTATTACTAGCAGTTCCTTTGACCTTTCATTCAAGCTGTTGAAAGGTTTCTTTGTCATCATTCCGGACAAACAAGATTCACAATTCTCAATTTATTCAAGATCAAATGACCCTAGAACTCTATCTTCATGAAGTTGCTCTATACGCTTCTTATTTAGATGTCTGAGCCGACAATGTCAAAGGTATGTTTGGTTCAAAGTGTCCTTTGACCTTTTACTTATATGATAGATTTCCTTGTCATCTTGTAGATTTATCATGTATAGACCATTTTGTAAACTTGCCTTAAAATAGTATAAATCATCTTCAAAGCATAAAATTATTTTTCCTACCGACTAATAGGTAAAACCACTATTTATTAATAAATCATACGAGATTACAGTTTTAATTAATCTAGGAACATAGTAACAATCATCTAGTTCTATGATTAATCCCAAAGGTAGCCTGATACAATAAGTTCCTACAGCTTCATCACCAATGATGGAGCCTTCGCCTACCCGTAGGTCCATGTCCCCCTTCCTTAGTTTCCTACTCCTCTTGAATCCCTGCAAATGATTGAAAATGTGATGACCACATCCGGTATCGAGTACCCATGATTCAAAAGAAGTAACTAAGCAATCTATCATAAAGATACCTAACTCGTCGGTAGAACCTACGTCCAGCTGATCAATATCGAGTGAGTGCTCGCAAATATCCTTGCTAACTCAAACTTGGCAACATACGTCTAGTAGCTTATTAATCCAGTCATCTTTTTTTATTGATTCAACTACTGTTGCATCAGGGAAGTATGGGTGCATCTGGTCATCCATGCACATTAGAAACTCGTGCATACCAACTACTATTGTATCTGGTTCTCCAAACATGTCTACTGCCTTTGCCTGATAGTGGTCTGTTAGAGATCCGACCAAGAGCATCACAAGTTCATGTTCACTGACTTGTGATCCGAGAATCATTAAGCAGTTAAAAAGCCTTCTTATGTTAATGAGATGATCACTTAAAGACTGACCTTCTTTCATCCCCTGTGAAAGAATGTCCTTCGTGAGCATAAAGCGTCCACAACGCTCACTGTTCTTGAAGCACTCCTCTAAGTCCTGCACGACCTCAAAAACAGACTTGTTCTTGAGTTCATCCAAAAACCATAGAGTTTGGACCTGAAAGCTTCCATTTTTGCATGATGAGGCTAAGAGACACCTCAGGTGAATAAAACGATATAACAGATAAAATCGATATCTATAGTAAAAAGCAAGAAATAAACATTTCAGTAATTAATTTCTCTAAAATAATTTATAACCCCCTCCCCACATCGGTTTGAACCCTGGTGTGCACGGTTAATAATAATAATAAACAAAAAACATAATGCAATTAAAACACAACCACGCAATTAATAATAATAATAAGCAAAAATACATAACGCCTTTTGACCATCACTGGTACTTAATTAAAAAAATCAAGTACCCCTGTGGTCAAACCCTAAGTGGAACACAAACAACACACATGGCATGGATAGTCTTGATGCTCCCACCGGCTCCAGCATCCATGGCATCCTCTCTCCTTGTTTTGCTCCTTGTCTTGATCGCCTCCAATATTATATTACCAAATATCAAACTAACCTATTATAATTTTCATAAAACTAATGCCCTATTACATAATAATTCAAAGCCACGCAGGCCCACTAAAACTAGTACTTTAGCAAAATTGAATATGGGTTGTAAGTGGCACGCAGGCCTCCCCACACCGGATAAATAATAAATGTAAAACAACCACAAACAAGAAAGATAAAACAACCACAAGGTGATCCACTAGGTTTTAGGCGTTTGGCTTAATAATAATAAACAACCAATCACGTACAGAAAATTAAATAATAATAGCACACACATTACAACCATAATACAGATATATATAATTCCTGGGTGATTCCAAACTTGAATCTTTAACACCAAAACACAAACTGGTCTTGTGTTAATCTCAAACATCCAACCTGGGTCTCAAACCTGGGCCTATACTAGGCCTTTTGTTATATATCTCAAACTAGATAAAAACAAAAATACCACATAGGTTAAACGTCAACATTATTAAATATATAATAATAAAGCTGGATACTTGATTTAAAAATTCAAAACTTTGAACTTTTAATAACCACAAGTTTCACACAGTTTATATAGATATATATATAAAAGACATGTAAACTGGAAACTTTAATCAGTTAAAAGTTAAAACTTTGACTTTTGGCCAAATACCAAGTTTCACACATTTTTATGTATGAACATTAAAACTTTGACTTCCAAACTTGCTGAATTTGAAACTGTAAGAGCTCTTCTTGCATTGCTTCCACCCATGAAGGGTCTTTTAAAGCCTCTACTGCTTTCTTTGGTTCTATCTGAGATAGAAAGCAGGCATTCACATCAAATTGTTCAAGATCCATACCACTATTTTCATTCTGCAGCATAGCTCTTGTTCTAACAGGAGTGGTTGGATCACCAATTATCTGCTCTATTGGATGATTCTTGTGAATTCTTGATGTAGGGATGTTTTCTTCAGTCAGTACATTCCCTAAATTTGACAGATCAATCTCAGATTCACTATCATTCCCAGAAGAGTTGCATCCCTGATCTGCAACTGTTTGATGTTCAAAATCAGTGTGTTGTTGAGGAACATGAGATTTCATGTCCTTTGAAGGTTCAGCATCATCATTCATTGGACTAACAGTATTTTGAATCAAAGGAATCACTACAATTTCTTCAGTGGCTTTGTTTTCAACAACAGTTGATGGAGTTGAGCTAACAGTTTCAGAACTGTTTGAGACAGTTTGTGGATTTGTACTAACAGCTGTAGGAACACTTGCAACTGTTTCTGTAGAATACTCAAAAGAAAGAGATTTAGACAATGCATCAATATCAAATAACCAATCAGGACCATTACCTGCAATATTGATCCTATTCTCATTGAAGAAGACATTCATACTCTCTTCTATGATCCTAGTGACATTGTTAAAAACTATGTATGCTTTACTCTGAGTGGAATATCCTACAAAGAATCCTTCTTCTGCTTTACTCTCAAATTTGCCTAATTGTGACTTGGTATTAAGGATAGTGCATGGACAACCAAATGGTTTGAAGAAGTTGATCAAAGGTTTTCGTTTAAGGAACAACTCATAAGGAGTTTTCCCTTTGGACTTGGCAATTTGTACTCTATTCTGAACATAGCAGGCCGTGTTCACTGCTTCTGCCCAGAAGGTCATTGGAAGCCTAGAATCAGCTAACATAGATCTAGCAGCCTCTATCAAAGTCCTATTCCTTCTTTCAGCCACTCCATTCTGTTGAGGAGTCCTGGGTGCACTAAACTGTCTTTCAATTCCTTTTTCCTCACAAAAGTTGTTTAACTCATAGTTCTTAAACTCAGAACCATTATCAGATCGAATGACTTTCACCTTCAAATCAGATTGATTCTCAATTCTAAGAATAAGAGACTTAACTAACTCAGCAGTTTCATCTTTAGTTCTAAGAAATTGAACCCAAGTAAATCTGGTGAAGTCATCAACTATGACTAAACAGTAGGCTTTCTTACCTATACTGACCACAGATGTTGGACCAAAAAGATCCATATGCAACAGTTGTAAAGGTGCAGTAATGGAAGAAACTTCTTTGGGCGTATAAGAAGTTTTGTGTTGCTTGCCTTTGAGACAGGCTACACAATGATCATCACATGAGAATTCTTTTTGGGGCAAACCTCTTACCAGATTGTTTTTAGCTAACAGATTCATGGTTTTAAAGTTCATTTGACACATCCTTCTATGCCAAATAGCAGACTCATCATGAGATGCCTTTGAGAGTAAACAACTTAATACATTATGTTTAGCAACCTTTTGTGTATCCAAACAATATACATTATCCTTTCTAGGTGTTCTTAAAAGAACATCTTTTTCATCCAGTTTAAAATATTTTGATAGGATAATGTATTCAATGTCTGTAAACAAGACTTTGTTTCCATTGTCACAGATTTGAGATACACTTAACAGATTGTATTTAAGCTGTTCAACAAAGAAAACATCATTAAAAGTAAGTGTACCTGCCTCCACAGCTCCTTTACCTATGATTCTTCCTCCCTTAGCATTTCCTCCAAATGCTACATATCCTCCATTAATTGTTCTGAAATCCTTCAAACAGTGTGGATTTCCAGTCATGTGCCTTGAGCATCCACTATCCACATACCAAATTGATCCATGATCGGCCCTATGAATGCTCTGAACAAATAAAAATCAGTTAGTAGCAGGAAGTACCCAGGCTATACAGGTCTTGGGTACACCATTCACATCATAGTACTTAAACAGAGTTTTGTCAGGATCGGATATAGATAATATCAAATAACAAGAACTAACTTTTGAATAACAAATCAAAGTTGAATAAAAGTTAATCTTTAACTATGATCACAATCGACTAAGAAGTTGCGGAATCACACTTAATTGATTAAAGAAGGTTTTGAACACAAGACAATTCAATCAAACAGTAGTTTTATTAATCAACGAGAATGATTACAATAGCTAACTTCACCCCCAATCTAACTTATTATGTTAGACGAAGAACACAGATTGTTCTTAGGTTTCAATGAGAAACTTAGAGGCTTAGCACTATTCTGAAAGCAGATTACAACTTGAAGAATGAATGCAAAAACTTAATCAATAAGTATGTACAAATTATAAATTCTAATCTAGCATTTATACTCCTTGATCTTCCTTGATTTGCTGACAGTTAGGTAATCTTCTATCTTCTGAGATAATCTTGATAATCTTCCAAGTGTTTCGAGATATCTTCAAAGATAGGGTTTTTCATATTTAGCTCAACCGAAACTGTTTAATAAATACAACAGTTCTTGGTTCTTCTAACAGTCTTCGGCTTCAAGGTCTTTAAACAGTTGTAGTAGTTTGTACTAACAGTTCTGAACTCTATATAACAGCTTTGAAGTTCACAGCAACTGTTGGTTAAAACTGTCTTCATATTTTCACTAACAGTTCTAAACTGTTTCTTCAACACTTCTTCTAACAGTTTTGAACTGTTTTCCATAAACTCTTCTAACAATTCAACTTTGCATGTTAAACAGTCTTAATGCCTTAGTTAATTTCCCAACAAGTTTGATTCTTGATTTCATCCAAATTAGACTTCTTTATTTTGTGTGAAGAATATTTGGTGAGAACATGTGGTTCCCAACTGTTGTGATTAACAGTTGAGTCTTTTGAACAAACAGTTTTTGAATTAGGTAAAACAGTTGAGTCACTTTGTAAAACAGTTTGATTTTTAGGTTGATTTACAGTTTTAACCTCTTCAGAAACTGTTTGTTTCTGCAATTTCACCCAAGCCAGACCAACAGTTTTTGGTTTTGGCTTAACGGTTGAAGAACTGTTAGATGGTTTTGATTTAACAGTTGTAGAACTGTTAACCTGTTTTGGCTTAACTGTTGTTGAACTGTTAGCCTGTTTTCTATGACTTGGTTTCTGGGTGCTATAGATCTGTGGGTTATGATAACAGTTGTGAGCCAAGTGATTTGCTCTCCCACATATATAGCACCTTTTGGTTTTCACAATAGGCAAACCAGTTCTTTGTGACCAAAACTGGTTCCTATTTCTTTGATTTCCTCTCACTGATGCTAAAGGAGGAAATTTCTGAACACCATGCTGTTTGCATGTGCATACAGGCACTTCAGTATGCCTTTTCACATATTTGGATTGAGATTATGCTTTTGAAGCTTTCTTCTTTGGCTTCTCAACTTGAAATTCATCAACCTTCTCTTTTCCTTTGGACTTAACACTAACAGTTGAAATGTTTTGTTTAAAACTGTTTGAGTTCTGTTTGGAACTGTTAGTGTAATGTTGAGGACTGTTTGCAACAGTAGTGGAACTGTTTATAGAATAAACTTCTTTGAAAGGTCTTGTTTCACAGGTGAATGGTTTAGTGGAGGCTTTAACAAACATCACAGGTTGTAAAGAGGATTTTGGTGGTGTTATAGGTTCACAACAGATGTGATTTTCAAATGGAATAACCTCTTCCTTCTTCACAACTCCCTCATTCTTGTCATTACTCACTTCATACACAACTCCTTCTTCATCACTTTCAAGTTTTGGATCAGCTGACTTCAACTCTGCTTCTAATGGTTCATTGACATACCTATCAGCTACATCAGACATGGGAGTTATGTAATTGTGATTGTATGGAGGTGGGGTCTGTTTGTATCCTAAACCTGTTTTCACCTTATCTCTGATTTGAGATTGTAATAAGGTTTCAAGTTTAAGATTTGTTGTTTTGAACATACTTAAATCTATGTCTACACCTTCCAGCTTCTTGGTTAACTCTTCTACCTTACTTTCTTTCTCACTCAGCCTTTTCTTAAGATTATCAATCTCTTCCTGAAGCTGCTCCTTTTCCCACTTATGATACTTTCTATCATAATCCATTTGCAGTTCATTAGCCTGATAATCTTTGATTTTCTTTTCAAAGCTTTCAATGACAGCACTGGTTTCATACCTTCTCTCCTCCATTTTACTTAGAGCAGCACATACCTTTTTGTTGTGCTCTCTAAACCTTTTAACAATGGCTCTACATTCACCTGGACAGAGTTTAGAAGATACATGTATGTCTTCTGATTCTGGTGAATGCAGTTTGGAGGAGTCAGTCAATGCCATCAATGCTTTGTTGTGAGTGGCTTCCTCTGCTTCATCACTCCAATCAAATCCATGGCCTACTTGTGAGACCAATGCAGATGAAGTTTGGTTTGATCTTTGTCCTTGATTCTGGCCTTGTCCACCAGATCTGCATTCCCTTGCAAAGTGGCCAAGCTGTTGACATTTGAAGCATCTAACTTTTGACTTGTCAAACCCAGCCATGCCATCAGCCCTGAAGTGTCCTTTGACCTTTTACTTATATGATAGATTTCCTTGTCATCTTGTAGATTTATCATGTATAGACCATTTTGTAAACTTGCCTTAAAATAGTATAAATCATCTTCAAAGCATAAAATTATTTTTCCTACCGACTAATAGGTAAAACCACTATTTATTAATAAATCATACGAGATTACAGTTTTAATTAATCTAGGAACATAGTAACAATCATCTAGTTCTATGATTAATCCCAAAGGTAGCCTGATACAATAAGTTCCTACAGCTTCATCACCAATGATGGAGCCTTCGCCTACCCGTAGGTCCATGTCCCCCTTCCTTAGTTTCCTACTCCTCTTGAATCCCTGCAAATGATTGAAAATGTGATGACCACATCCGGTATCGAGTACCCATGATTCAAAAGAAGTAACTAAGCAATCTATCATAAAGATACCTAACTCGTCGGTAGAACCTACGTCCAGCTGATCAATATCGAGTGAGTGCTCGCAAATATCCTTGCTAACTCAAACTTGGCAACATACGTCTAGTAGCTTATTAATCCAGTCATCTTTTTTTATTGATTCAACTACTGTTGCATCAGGGAAGTATGGGTGCATCTGGTCATCCATGCACATTAGAAACTCGTGCATACCAACTACTATTGTATCTGGTTCTCCAAACATGTCTACTGCCTTTGCCTGATAGTGGTCTGTTAGAGATCCGACCAAGAGCATCACAAGTTCATGTTCACTGACTTGTGATCCGAGAATCATTAAGCAGTTAAAAAGCCTTCTTATGTTAATGAGATGATCACTTAAAGACTGACCTTCTTTCATCCCCTGTGAAAGAATGTCCTTCGTGAGCATAAAGCGTCCACAACGCTCACTGTTCTTGAAGCACTCCTCTAAGTCCTGCACGACCTCAAAAACAGACTTGTTCTTGAGTTCATCCAAAAACCATAGAGTTTGGACCTGAAAGCTTCCATTTTTGCATGATGAGGCTAAGAGACACCTCAGGTGAATAAAACGATATAACAGATAAAATCGATATCTATAGTAAAAAGCAAGAAATAAACATTTCAGTAATTAATTTCTCTAAAATAATTTATAACCCCCTCCCCACATCGGTTTGAACCCTGGTGTGCACGGTTAATAATAATAATAAACAAAAAACATAATGCAATTAAAACACAACCACGCAATTAATAATAATAATAAGCAAAAATACATAACGCCTTTTGACCATCACTGGTACTTAATTAAAAAAATCAAGTACCCCTGTGGTCAAACCCTAAGTGGAACACAAACAACACACATGGCATGGATAGTCTTGATGCTCCCACCGGCTCCAGCATCCATGGCATCCTCTCTCCTTGTTTTGCTCCTTGTCTTGATCGCCTCCAATATTATATTACCAAATATCAAACTAACCTATTATAATTTTCATAAAACTAATGCCCTATTACATAATAATTCAAAGCCACGCAGGCCCACTAAAACTAGTACTTTAGCAAAATTGAATATGGGTTGTAAGTGGCACGCAGGCCTCCCCACACCGGATAAATAATAAATGTAAAACAACCACAAACAAGAAAGATAAAACAACCACAAGGTGATCCACTAGGTTTTAGGCGTTTGGCTTAATAATAATAAACAACCAATCACGTACAGAAAATTAAATAATAATAGCACACACATTACAACCATAATACAGATATATATAATTCCTGGGTGATTCCAAACTTGAATCTTTAACACCAAAACACAAACTGGTCTTGTGTTAATCTCAAACATCCAACCTGGGTCTCAAACCTGGGCCTATACTAGGCCTTTTGTTATATATCTCAAACTAGATAAAAACAAAAATACCACATAGGTTAAACGTCAACATTATTAAATATATAATAATAAAGCTGGATACTTGATTTAAAAATTCAAAACTTTGAACTTTTAATAACCACAAGTTTCACACAGTTTATATAGATATATATATAAAAGACATGTAAACTGGAAACTTTAATCAGTTAAAAGTTAAAACTTTGACTTTTGGCCAAATACCAAGTTTCACACATTATATATGTATGAACATTAAAATCAAATAATCTGGAAACTTTAATTGGTTAAAAGTCAAAACTTTGACTTTTGCCAAATACTAAGTTTCACGCAGTTAATATATACAAATATGTGTATGGTAATTCAATGAGTACAATAAGAATCAAGTAGAGATACTTTGACAAATTACACCTTTAGGTGTGTGTTTCTATTTCATTCAAACGCAAAGGTTACATCAACATATGCTTTCAACACTATCTATACCTAGATGCTAAACATTAAGTTTAAGGTATACATAAGAAAGCTAATGTAACACCGCTATATTTTTTAAAGAATATTACTGCGGAAGAGAATACCGACAAATACAAACCTATTCACATAGGTAGTGCAAAATAATAAGTAATTAAACCAACACCAAAGAAAAACAATCCAAAACCGGCGTTACATAGTTTACAACAGGCTCGACCGACACAAAATATCAGAGTGCAGTTCAAACATTCCCAAAAACCAAACACAACACCCGGCCAACAGCCAAACTTACCGCAACATGCAAAAAGGGGGGTTTATGTGGGGGATTAGCACAAAGCTAAGTGAATGGAGATTAACTAACGAACAGCATCAGTTACAACAAGTAACGACATACAATCAGATCACATAATTGTCATCTAACAATTATCACCCAGGTCATGCAATCAGGGATATCCTGAGGACCGGCAGTTCTGCAGAACCTGCAACCAAATGCTGGCCTAGCATAGGTTTACCGATAGCATATTGCTATTCGACTCAGTTAACCGTTTCTGTTGTATCAAAACACATCAGAAAGCCTTAACCGAAAACCAAAAGCAAACAGCGCCCAGCCTACAAAACTGTCACCGCTGACCTCCTTCAAAACAACCAAAAGTCCTAGACATCACAGTTGTCCCCGATTACAAAGCATGTATACAGATCAAATCATGTTCTCATACACAATTCGACGATTAACTATCATAAACAAGGATAATCAAATTATCATACTAAGCATTCTGTGTATATATCAGGTATAGTAACAATTGCAACCGTAACCGTTACAACCAGTACAACTCGTGAGTTAAAAGTTCACTCACCTGCGTCCTCGACAATCAAAGCTCAGTGATCTTATATTACTGAGTCTTCAGATCCCCTAAAAACACAACACAACCAAATCAGTCATTCAAATCATAATTAACTCCAAAAGTCAAATCAATTCACTAACGGGTCAAAACATAACCGTTACACCTAACAAGCATAACCAACAAGAAATACACTCAAAACCATTTGGAATATCATTATATATGATACTAAACACGTATCAATCAACAAGAGATTCATAAGTGTAACACCCTCCTTACCGGCCTAGATTAATTAAGGTAATTAATTAATTAATCTGGAAATTAATTTGCTTTGTGAATTAATTTAATTGTTGTTGTGATTTGTTTGTTGATAAGTGATAGATAATTTATTATGTGATATTATTTTCTTTTAGCTATTTAAGTAAAATGCATATTAATAATAAATTAATAGTTGGAGTGTGTATGGGGGGGTATGGCTGGTTGGTGGCGTACCCACTCCTCCTCCATACTCTTCTTTACTTGTAATTGTAGACAAAGTGTTTGTGTGTGTGTTATGTGTGTTTCGGCCGAGAACAAAAGAAGAAGAAGAAGAAGGAAATCGAATACATTGTTCAATACAATCATCTTGAAGTGTTTAACATTATTAGAAGGTTAGAAATTCAGAACCATTATGTTGATTGTTGTTGATTTTCGGTTTTGAATAGATATATTTATATTTATATGAATACCGATTGATTTGATGATCTTAGGATGAATGCATGATATATTTTGATGATAGATTATGATTATTATATGTTTAGAATGATTTCTGGAAACATATATATGTTGTTGCATGCTTAAAATCAGAATTAAATTGAAGTTAAGAATGACTTTTGATTCTGTCGGATTTGATAAGTATGAAGCGATCGGATTTTGTGTTTGATTGGATCGGATTAGGAGAAATCTGATTAAATTTAATCGGATTGTTGAGAATCCGAGAAACTGAATCAATTGCCTAAGCTATAATCGGATTCCGATTGTTCTATCGGATTGCTAGATTTTTTCGGATTCCGTGTTACTCGGATTTGATATCTTTTCGGATTGTAAGACTTGATCGGATTTGGGCCTTTATCGGATTGTTAATTCTATCGGATTGTATGTTGCTCGGATTTTATGTTTATCGGATTTGGTTTCATCGGAATTGGTTCTATCGGATTTGATCTAATCGGATTTGGACACAATCAGAATTCCAACCATATCTATATTCAGAATTGGTAAATATTGAGTAATGAAAGATTAACTCTTGGATGATTTGAAGATAATCATGAACTTGATTGCCTTGGCTTATAAAAGGATGAATATAATGCCTAAGCTAAGGAGTTGGATGAATTTACAAGATTACAATAAGTAAAGAGTAATAATGAATTGTGGTATATTGTTTGAATATACATAGGTTGATCTGTACTTGTAGATTATTGGTACATGTGATATGTAGATGTATGTACTTGTTGATTTATGTACATGTTAAGTATTGTGCTTATTGTGTGTTGATTAAGCAAATACTGATTGTTAGTTGTTTGTTCATGTGGAGACAAAACTCAGTAGATAAGTAGAGACTGAGTTACCTGAACTTTTGAAGATATCGGTGAGTGGATATATATCTTGGATGTATAAGATATATCACCTGATTTGTCAGGATCGGATATTGCTTAATACCAAATAACAAGAATTATCTTTTGAATTAGAGTTGTTAAAAAGACAATCTTTAGTTTTGATCACAATCAATTAAGAAGTTGCGGAATCACACTTAATTGATTATAAAGGTTTTCAACACAAAACAATTCAATCAATAAACACAAAATACTGCCAAACAAAGATGTTTATTAATAATCAATAACGATTACAATATTCATCTACACCTCCAATCTAACTTCTTATGTTAGACGAAGAACACAATTTGTTCTTAGGTTTCAAAAGAAACTTAGAGGCTAAACACTTTCTGAAAGTAAATAACAATACGAATGAATGCAAATCAATAATAAATTAGAGATCTATATTAATCGAGTATTTATAGACTCTTGATCCTCCTTGATAAGTTGACAGTTAGGTAATCTTCTATCTTCTAAGATAATCTTGATAATCTTCGATTTTGATAAAGATATACTTCATATCCACAAAGATAGCATTTTCAATGAATAGCTCAACCGAAACTGTTTGTTGAATAAAACAGTTCTGGTCTTCTTCTAACAGTCTTCTCTTCAAGGTCTTCTAACAGTTGTAAACACTTGAACTAACAGTTCTGAACTTTGTACTAACAGTTGTAATGCTCACAGCAACTGTTAGTCACAACTGTTTTCATACTTTACTTAACAGTTTAGAACAGTTTTCACAAATTTCCTCTAACAGTTTTACCTTTGCATGTCCAACAGTTTCCATCACTTAGCAAATTTCCCAACAATCTCCCCCTAACTTAAAGTATTAACCAATACATTTAAGTTGTTTGTTTTAAGGGTTCAACCATAGAAAAATTAACATAAGCAAAGAAAATATTAACATTAATTATGCAAAGTCAAACTGTTACAATCAAAACATATAAGAAAGAAAATTACACTTTCTTTGATTGCAGAGACTCCAATCTGTCTTTCACCCTTTTCATCAGATCCTCTTTCATGTTAGCAGGGCCATAAAACTTTGCTTTCAACATATACATAAGCTTTACTTTACCATGCTCAACAAAATTAAAATCAAACCACTGAGTTTGTCCCTTTCCCATTACCATATGATAAACTCTTGATTTGTCATAGACTTTCATAGATCTTATTGGGAAGGCTTCATCAATTATCAACATGGGAATTATTCCCAATGGATTGCATATACTCATTAAATGCCTCATCAAAACTCTGATCTCAATCTCAGCAGCTTCCCCATAGTGACTTGTTCCATACTCATACATCTCTTGTATATCCCTTCTAGTCACATTCTCCATTAGATTATTGAAGCTAGCATAGCTTTCTATTGGCTCTACTTCTCTTACAATCGTCACCCCTTTCTTCCCAGTTTCAATCCTTAGAAATTCAATTCTCCACTCAGTGATGTGAGATTTTTGGCCTAAATGCTCTTCCACAAGTTTATCTATTCTTTCTTCCACATCCACCCTGAGTCTGTCTTGTAGGATTGTTTCAACCATACCAGCTTTAGTTTGAACTGTCTGGGATTGTTGAGACAGTTGAGGTTGAGTTGTTTGCCTTTTCTTTTCAGCTGCTGGCTTGGGAGATGGAACTGTTTTCTTCCTCACAACTCATTTTCTTTTGACTCCCTTACCAGCTTTCTTTGCCTTTTCTTCTTCATCTATTTCAGCAGTAAATTCATCAGCAAGCTGTTGAGCCAATTCAAGATCTTTCTGTTCTTTTTGCTTAAGCTCAACATCCAACCTTTGTGCTAATTCACGATCATGATCTTCTTGTTGTTCTTTGGTGAGCTTTAGCTTAGGAATATCAACCACAACCTCCTTTCCCTTTCCTAGCACAGGGGGCCTCTTTTCATCTTTCTTTCCTTCAATAATTGCAATACCTTTAAACCCTGGCTTAGGTTCCAGTTTTGAGACTTTGCCATCTAACCACCCATCATCTATCTTTTGAGCCATTTTGAATGTGCTAATGTTAAGAGTTTGAGAACCTATTTCAATCTGATGATTTTGCTTAACCTTTGACCATGCTTTGAAAACCTCAGTTGTTGGATAGTCTCCTGTCATAATCATCTTGTTTATCAACACCCTATCCACTGCTGACAACCTTTCTTCTTCTTCAACTGGTTGAACACTTGCAGCTGTTTGTTGAACTGGAGCAACTGTTGGTTCTGAAGTTGCAGCTGTTTGTGTATCTGGTGCAACTGTTAGTTCAGTCTGCACAACTGTTTCAGCAACTATTGGATGAATCATCACTGGCTTTAAAGAATTCTCCCCCTTTTTGATTGGAACCGTTTGAGAAGGGGGTCTGGCACTAGTTGTAGACTTTTTGAGCATTTAATCATGGACTTGAAGGACATCAGTCTCCTTCTTCAAAGTATCGGATAGAAACTTGATCTGTTTGTCTTGCTTGACGATTAATTCATTATGTTTGGCCAGAAGCTTGTCTTGTAGAAAGTTCCTCTTCTTGAGATAGAGGAATGCAGCAAAGAATGGTACAAGTTCTGGATTCGTCAATGCTTTAAGTTTCATACTAGCCTCAATGTTAGAGAGTGTTGACCCTGTAAACATATCACTGGCAGAAATAACTGGTGTGTCACTCCTTGAAGTTCCCTCACCAGTACCCCTTGTATCTTGGTACTGGGATTTCCAGAAGCTGTGTGACCAGCCTCTGTTGCCGTGGTTAAGGTCTTAGCAATGTTAACACTAGCCTGCTCATCCCTTGCGGATGAAACCGTAGCATCAGCCTCAAGAACCACATGATCACCCTCTAGTGGAGTGATCACCTCCTCATCGTGCCTGGGAGATAGCACTATGGTTTCCCTTTGGATATTCTGCACAGGTGAATGCCCCTGTGCAGGGCTAATAGTTTGAGGCTCTTGAACTGTGGTGGAAGGAGCACCAACAGTTCTCTTTTTCTTTTTAAACGTTATGAGTGTGGGGGCTTGTGTTGTAGCTTGAGACAAGGTAGCAGAGGGGGATAGTTGAGTATCATGAGCTGTGGGTTCTAGAGTTGGAGGTGTAGCAATAAGTGGGGCTTCATGCTCAACTCTAGCAGCTCTGTTTCTTGAAAGAAACTCCACCATTGCACAGAGTGGTGGAGTTATAGCACTAGAGAAGCTTTTGCCATTTATTAGCAACTTGCTCAATGTGGAGGCCACATGAGCAGCGGGAATTAAGACCCTCTTGTGTTTTTGGAGATTTGGCAACAAAGAGTTCAGCAAAACTTGCACAAATCTGGGGTACATCAAAAAGAGACCATATTTGGTCCCGAGATGCTTTACCATGCCGTTAAAGATTAGTTTTGAAAAATTGAAGCAACGATTGTTGGCCAAACAGGTCAAGGCCAAGGCAATGTTGCTTCCAAACTCATTCCAACCCGTTCTTTTGGGACTGATACACTGCTGGAGAGTATGAATCAGATACTTCCAGTGTGCGCAAAATTGTCCCTTATAGAAGGTACCCTTTCCCCTAGGGCCCTCATACCCAAGTTTTACCAACTCAGCATGCAAAAATTCTAGTGAGACAGAATCAGAATACTTACCATTGCGATCATTGAGTTGAAGATGTTGGCATATGGTATCCTCAGAGATTGAAACAGCCAAACCATCAACATTTGAATCAATTCATTGCACTCCATTAGCTTCCCGTAGTGTAGCATGTTTCCAAAAGTTGTCGATATGAGAATTGTAGATGGTTGGATTTATGGTGAGAGCAGTGTTGAGAGTTGACATCGAGAGATAGTCAATCATGTCATGAAAAGCATTAAGATCAGCAGGTTTCGAAAGGAAGGCCAGCATGTTGTGTTCTTTGACAAACGGAAGGGGAGTCATTGCGATTTGAGAGCAAAATTCTAGGGTTTTAGCGTTTGATCGAAGTTCAGTAAGTGTAAATGAAACTGTGAGGAGGGAATGGCTTATATATGTTTCGAATAGTAAATGCAATTCAAACTTCCTCAGAGTTTCTGCAAAGACTAAAATACCCTTTGAACAAAACTAACAGTTGAAGGAAATAACGAGCTAACAGTGGAGAACTGTTTTTGTAATAAACGTCATATGTTATTGAAATGAAGTACTCCCCCTTAAATGAACATTCTGTTTGTCTAACAGTTGTGTACACCATGTACTAACAGTTGAAAACTGTTAGTTGTATCACATACAGCTGTTCCCTGAACATACTCAAACAGTTGTTAGACAATAAAACTAACAGTTGCAAGCTGTTAGTGAGAAAACATAGATAAACAAACAACTGTTATTCCATGTTAATCATTCCAATATTGGAGATCAAAAAGTTGAACCTGCTCACATCAAAAGCTTTAGTAAACAGATCAGCTAACTGATCATCAGTATGGACTTTCATATCATGGATTAACCTTTTCTCATTGCAATCTCTAATGAAGTGAAACCTGATCTCAATGTGCTTTATTTTAGAATGCTTCACTGGATTGTTGACAATGCTAATAGCACTTGTGTTGTCAACATAAATAGGTGTATTCAAGAAAGACATACCATAATCCAGAAGCTGATTCTGAATCCACAACACTTGTGAACAGCAGCTTGATGCAGCAATATATTCAGCCTCAGCTGTTGAAGTGGAAATTGTTGTTTGTTTCTTGCACTGCCATGAAACCAACCTTGAGCCAAAGAATTGGCATCCTCCAGAGGTTGATTTTCTGTCCACAGTAGCTCCACCATAGTCACTATCAGAGTATGCCACCAAATCAAAAGGTGAATCCTTAGGATACCAAAGACCCAATTTTGGTTGGCCTTTGAGATATCTAAAGATTCTCTTTACAGCAAACAGGTGTGACATCTTTAGACTGCATTGAAACCTGGCACAAACACACACAGAAAACATAATATCTGGTCTAGAAGCAGTTAAGTACATTAAAGAACCTATCATAGACCTATACAAATGTATGTCTACATCCTCCCCCTCAGAATCTGCTCCCAACAGTTTGTGTGTTTCCATTGGAGTGCTTGCCAGCTTCACATCTTGATAGCCAAACTTGTCCAAAATGTCTTTGACATACTTAGATTGACTGAGGAATATACCAGTTGGCTTCTGCTTCACTTGTAATCCCAAGAAAAATGTGAGTTCTCCCATGGAACTCATCTGAAATCTCTTATGCATGATGACTTCAAACTCCTTGCACAGGCTGTCATCAGTGGATCCAAAGATTATATCATCAACATAGATTTGAACAAGCAAAATCTCTGTTTTAACAATCTTTGTAAACAATGTCTTGTCAATGGTGCCTCTCTTAAAAATATTCTCAAGAAGATAAGATAATAGTGTCTCATACCAAGCTCTAGGAGCCTGATGCAATCCATACAATGCTTTCTCCAACCTATATACCCTATCAGGATACTTTGAGTCTTCAAAACCAAGTGGTTGACACACATATACCTCCTCATCAATAGTTCCATAGAGAAAAGCTTACTTGACATCCATTTGATATACCTTAAATCCTTTATAACTTGCAAAGGCAAGAAACAGTCTAATTGCTTCTATCCTTGCAACAGGTGCAAAGACATCATCATAATCTATTCCTTCCTCTTGTGTATAACCCTGTGCAACAAGTCTAGCCTTGTTCTTGATTACAATCCCTCTCTCATCCTTCTTATTTCTGAACACCCACTTGGTGCCAATAGCTCTTTTGCCTCTTGGAAGTTCAACTAACTTCCAAACTTGCTGAATTTGAAACTGTAAGAGCTCTTCTTGCATTGCTTCCACCCATGAAGGGTCTTTTAAAGCCTCTACTGCTTTCTTTGGTTCTATCTGAGATAGAAAGCAGGCATTCACATCAAATTGTTCAAGATCCATACCACTATTTTCATTCTGCAGCATAGCTCTTGTTCTAACAGGAGTGGTTGGATCACCAATTATCTGCTCTATTGGATGATTCTTGTGAATTCTTGATGTAGGGATGTTTTCTTCAGTCAGTACATTCCCTAAATTTGACAGATCAATCTCAGATTCACTATCATTCCCAGAAGAGTTGCATCCCTGATCTGCAACTGTTTGATGTTCAAAATCAGTGTGTTGTTGAGGAACATGAGATTTCATGTCCTTTGAAGGTTCAGCATCATCATTCATTGGACTAACAGTATTTTGAATCAAAGGAATCACTACAATTTCTTCAGTGGCTTTGTTTTCAACAACAGTTGATGGAGTTGAGCTAACAGTTTCAGAACTGTTTGAGACAGTTTGTGGATTTGTACTAACAGCTGTAGGAACACTTGCAACTGTTTCTGTAGAATACTCAAAAGAAAGAGATTTAGACAATGCATCAATATCAAATAACCAATCAGGACCATTACCTGCAATATTGATCCTATTCTCATTGAAGAAGACATTCATACTCTCTTCTATGATCCTAGTGACATTGTTAAAAACTATGTATGCTTTACTCTGAGTGGAATATCCTACAAAGAATCCTTCTTCTGCTTTACTCTCAAATTTGCCTAATTGTGACTTGGTATTAAGGATAGTGCATGGACAACCAAATGGTTTGAAGAAGTTGATCAAAGGTTTTCGTTTAAGGAACAACTCATAAGGAGTTTTCCCTTTGGACTTGACAATTTGTACTCTATTCTGAACATAGCAGGCCGTGTTCACTGCTTCTGCCCAGAAGGTCATTGGAAGCCTAGAATCAGCTAACATAGATCTAGCAGCCTCTATCAAAGTCCTATTCCTTCTTTCAGCCACTCCATTCTGTTGAGGAGTCCTGGGTGCACTAAACTGTCTTTCAATTCCTTTTTCCTCACAAAAGTTGTTTAACTCATAGTTCTTAAACTCAGAACCATTATCAGATCGAATGACTTTCACCTTCAAATCAGATTGATTCTCAATTCTAAGAATAAGAGACTTAACTAACTCAGCAGTTTCATCTTTAGTTCTAAGAAATTGAACCCAAGTAAATCTGGTGAAGTCATCAACTATGACTAAACAGTAGGCTTTCTTACCTATACTGACCACAGATGTTGGACCAAAAAGATCCATATGCAACAGTTGTAAAGGTGCAGTAATGGAAGAAACTTCTTTGGGCGTATAAGAAGTTTTGTGTTGCTTGCCTTTGAGACAGGCTACACAATGATCATCACATGAGAATTCTTTTTGGGGCAAACCTCTTACCAGATTGTTTTTAGCTAACAGATTCATGGTTTTAAAGTTCATTTGACACATCCTTCTATGCCAAATAGCAGACTCATCATGAGATGCCTTTGAGAGTAAACAACTTAATACATTCTGTTTAGCAACCTTTTGTGTATCCAAACAATATACATTATCCTTTCTAGGTGTTCTTAAAAGAACATCTTTTTCATCCAGTTTAAAATCTTTTGATAGGATAATGTATTCAATGTCTGTAAACAAGACTTTGTTTCCATTGTCACAGATTTGAGATACACTTAACAGATTGTATTTAAGCTGTTCAACAAAGAAAACATCATTAAAAGTAAGTGTACCTGCCTCCACAGCTCCTTTACCTATGATTCTTCCTCCCTTAGCATTTCCTCCAAATGCTACATATCCTCCATTAATTGTTCTGAAATCCTTCAAACAGTGTGGATTTCCAGTCATGTGCCTTGAGCATCCACTATCCACATACCAAATTGATCCATGATCGGCCCTATGAATGCTCTGAACAAATAAAAATCAGTTAGTAGCAGGAAGTACCCAGGCTATACAGGTCTTGGGTACACCATTCACATCATAGTACTTAAACAGAGTTTTGTCAGGATCGGATATAGATTATATCAAATAACAAGAACTAACTTTTGAATAACAAATCAAAGTTGAATAAAAGTTAATCTTTAACTATGATCACAATCGACTAAGAAGTTGCGGAATCACACTTAATTGATTAAAGAAGGTTTTGAACACAAGACAATTCAATCAAACAGTAGTTTTATTAATCAACGAGAATGATTACAATAGCTAACTTCACCCCCAATCTAACTTATTATGTTAGACGAAGAACACAGATTGTTCTTAGGTTTCAATGAGAAACTTAGAGGCTTAGCACTATTCTGAAAGCAGATTACAACTTGAAGAATGAATGCAAAAACTTAATCAATAAGTATGTACAAATTATAAATTCTAATCTAGCATTTATACTCCTTGATCTTCCTTGATTTGCTGACAGTTAGGTAATCTTCTATCTTCTGAGATAATCTTGATAATCTTCCAAGTGTTTCGAGATATCTTCAAAGATAGGGTTTTTCATATTTAGCTCAACCGAAACTGTTTAATAAATACAACAGTTCTTGGTTCTTCTAACAGTCTTCGGCTTCAAGGTCTTTAAACAGTTGTAGTAGTTTGTACTAACAGTTCTGAACTCTATATAACAGCTTTGAAGTTCACAGCAACTGTTGGTTAAAACTGTCTTCATATTTTCACTAACAGTTCTAAACTGTTTCTTCAACACTTCTTCTAACAGTTTTGAACTGTTTTCCATAAACTCTTCTAACAATTCAACTTTGCATGTTAAACAGTCTTAATGCCTTCGTTAATTTCCCAACAAGTTTGATTCTTGATTTCATCCAAATTAGACTTCTTTATTTTGTGTGAAGAATATTTGGTGAGAACATGTGGTTCCCAACTGTTGTGATTAACAGTTGAGTCTTTTGAACAAACAGTTTTTGAATTAGGTAAAACAGTTGAGTCACTTTGTAAAACAGTTTGATTTTCAGGTTGATTTACAGTTTTAACCTCTTCAGAAACTGTTTGTTTCTGCAATTTCACCCAAGCCAGACCAACAGTTTTTGGTTTTGGCTTAACGGTTGAAGAACTGTTAGATGGTTTTGATTTAACAGTTGTAGAACTGTTAACCTGTTTTGGCTTAACTGTTGTTGAACTGTTAGCCTGTTTTCTATGACTTGGTTTCTGGGTGCTATAGATCTGTGGGTTATGATAACAGTTGTGAGCCAAGTGATTTGCTCTCCCACATATATAGCACCTTTTGGTTTTCACAATAGGCAAACCAGTTCTTTGTGACCAAAACTGGTTCCTATTTCTTTGATTTCCTCTCACTGATGCTAAAGGAGGAAATTTCTGAACACCATGCTGTTTGCATGTGCATACAGGCACTTCAGTATGCCTTTTCACATATTTGGATTGAGATTATGCTTTTGAAGCTTTCTTCTTTGGCTTCTCAACTTGAAATTCATCAACCTTCTCTTTTCCTTTGGACTTAACACTAACAGTTGAAATGTTTTGTTTAAAACTGTTTGAGTTCTGTTTGGAACTGTTAGTGTAATGTTGAGGACTGTTTGCAACAGTAGTGGAACTGTTTATAGAATAAACTTCTTTGAAAGGTCTTGTTTCACTGGTGAATGGTTTAGTGGAGGCTTTAACAAACATCACAGGTTGTAAAGAGGATTTTGGTGGTGTTATAGGTTCACAACAGATGTGATTTTCAAATGGAATAACCTCTTCCTTCTTCACAACTCCCTCATTCTTGTCATTACTCACTTCATACACAACTCCTTCTTCATCACTTTCAAGTTTTGGATCAGCTGACTTCAACTCTGCTTCTAATGGTTCATTGACATACCTATCAGCTACATCAGACATGGGAGTTATGTAATTGTGATTGTATGGAGGTGGGGTCTGTTTGTATCCTAAACCTGTTTTCACCTTATCTCTGATTTGAGATTGTAATAAGGTTTCAAGTTTAAGATTTGTTGTTTTGAACATACTTAAATCTATGTCTACACCTTCCAGCTTCTTGGTTAACTCTTCTACCTTACTTTCTTTCTCACTCAGCCTTTTCTTAAGATTATCAATCTCTTCCTGAAGCTGCTCCTTTTCCCACTTATGATACTTTCTATCATAATCCATTTGCAGTTCATTAGCCTGATAATCTTTGATTTTCTTTTCAAAGCTTTCAATGACAGCACTGGTTTCATACCTTCTCTCCTCCATTTTACTTAGAGCAGCACATACCTTTTTGTTGTGCTCTCTAAACCTTTTAACAATGGCTCTACATTCACCTGGACAGAGTTTAGAAGATACATGTATGTCTTCTGATTCTGGTGAATGCAGTTTGGAGGAGTCAGTCAATGCCATCAATGCTTTGTTGTGAGTGGCTTCCTCTGCTTGATCACTCCAATCAAATCCATGGCCTACTTGTGAGACCAATGCAGATGAAGTTTGGTTTGATCTTTGTCCTTGATTCTGGCCTTGTCCACCAGATCTGCATTCCCTTGCAAAGTGGCCAAGCTGTTGACATTTGAAGCATCTAACTTTTGACTTGTCAAACCCAGCCATGCCATCAGCCCTGAAGTTCATGTTCTGCCTTCCAGTTCTTTTGATGAATCTTTTTGCTCTGACAGTTAACATGGCCATCTGCCACTTGAGATCCATCTCCTCAAGATCATCTGGATGCACTTGCTCAAGATCCTCATTGGTGAGAGTTGAATGTGCATGACTAGCAAGAAATGCTTCAAGCACTGCATCAGGAGTGTTTACATCTAGTCCAACAACAAAACTAGTACCTGCACAACCATCAATAGAATTAGTTAAAGAATGGTTTGAGTCCATACCTGAGGATGACAGGAGAGCAGCATTGTGGCTAGGGATAACAGACTTTCTTTTTCCCTCTATCTCTCCCTCAAACACAATCAAACTGTTGTAAAGATCATCTAACTCTATATCTTCCAGAGAATCCTTAGTTCTCCATTGTGCAGCATAAACTGTCCACTCTTCACCTAAGGACCTAAGGAACTTCCTATTGATCTCATCTTGTTCTAGTCTAACCTTTGCACTCTCAAGTTGACTAACCAGCTTATAGAACCTATCAAAGATTTGAGTTATACTCTCATTCTTCCCACTAGTAAAGTTCTCATTAGCCTGTTTCAGAAGATCCCTTTGGTTCCTTTTGGAACTTGCATTCCCTGCAAACCTCTTCTCTAATGCATTCCACAGTTCATGAGCATCATCAAACTTCTTGAACTGATGCTGGTATTCATTGGGAATAGCAATCTGAAGAATGCTAAGATCTTTCATCTCAATTATCCTCTCTTTCTTTTCAGCATCTGTTCTTGGTGGTGATTTCTTCTTTGGTTTTCCTGTTTCATCTAAATCAACAGTAGTAATGGGGTCCTTTTCTATGATTTCCCAAATAGTATAGTCCATTAATTGGACATGCTGCTTGATTCTTAGTTTCCACATCTCAAAATCAGTTGGTTTGAGCATGGGAACACGAATGTTTGACCCAGATTCAGTGTTGTCAGAAGATCCAACAGACTCCATTGCAGTAAGGTGATTGAAAGACACAATTAATCTTTAGAAAAACTTTAAATAATGAACCACAGCAGATTGGTGCAAAAACCTTCAACTGGTGATCAAAGGAACCTTAATGATAAGGCTCTGATACCACTTGTCAGGATCGGATATTGCTTAATACCAAATAACAAGAATTATCTTTTGAATTAGAGTTGTTAAAAAGACAATCTTTAGTTTTGATCACAATCAATTAAGAAGTTGCGGAATCACACTTAATTGATTATAAAGGTTTTCAACACAAAACAATTCAATCAATAAACACAAAATACTGCCAAACAAAGATGTTTATTAATAATCAATAACGATTACAATATTCATCTACACCTCCAATCTAACTTCTTATGTTAGACGAAGAACACAATTTGTTCTTAGGTTTCAAAAGAAACTTAGAGGCTAAACATTTTCTGAAAGTAAATAACAATACGAATGAATGCAAATCAATAATAAATCAGAGATCTATATTAATCAAGTATTTATAGACTCTTGATCCTCCTTGATAAGTTGACAGTTAGGTAATCTTCTATCTTCTGAGATAATCTTGATAATCTTCGATTTTGATAAAGATATACTTCATATCCAAAAAGATAGCATTTTCCATGAATAGCTCAACCGAAACTGTTTGTTGAATAAAACAGTTTTGGTCTTCTTCTAACAGTCTTCTCTTCAAGGTCTTCTAACAGTTGTAAACACTTGAACTAACAGTTCTGAACTTTGTACTAACAGTTGTAATGCCCACAGCAACTGTTGGTCACAACTGTTTTCATACTTTACTTAACAGTTTACAACTGTTTTCACAAATTTCCTCTAACAGTTTTACCTTTGCATGTCCAACAGTTTCCATCACTTAGAAAATTTCCCAACATGATTGTTGCTCTTTGAGATGTATTCACTTGTTGACTGTATATATACATGTTGTTTGGGAGATCAGCTTGGCGGTTATTTTTCAGCTGGGCCTTGGTTTAGGGATATACAGTACTAGCATTCGTCTTGATAGCATTTGTTGTAATCAAGAGTTGCTAGTATTGTTGTCTATTGTAACTAGGCTATCGGTAAACCTATGCTTTGGCCGGCATTTGGTTGAAGGTCCCGCAAGACCGCCGGTTCTCTTGTTGTTTGAGCATTGTTGGTTTGGGCTTGATGCCTTGTATGTTTTTTATATCTATTCTCTCACTTAGCTTTGTGCTAATCCCCCACTGTTGAACTCTTTTACAGGATATTCCTGGTATGTTGAAGATAGAGGTGAAACTAGAATTATGGACTGATCTAACTCTGATATCTATTTTGATTTTGTAAAGAGCCCGATTTTGTAGTAACACTGTTGTAGTTTTGTAAGGTTAACCAGTAAAGTTGTATTTACCATATTATATATATGTCATTATGTTATTAGCTTCCGCGCGTAGTATAAAGTTGTGTTTTAGAAAATACGGTGTTACAAGTTGGTATCAGAGCCTTGGTTTGAGGATTTGCATTGTTGAGTTGTGCAATACTCGAACCGAGGCTCTGATCAGTCCAATATTTCCAGGGTGGGTAATTAGTAAGGTAGCTATAGAGAATATGATGTGGTACTAACGAATTATAATCTAACAACTAGTGAGATGTTGTGTAGAACAGATTATGGCTGATAACAACGAGATCCCGGTATTTACCCCACAGTCCCCTGGAAGACAGCATAACAATGTTTCATCTTCTGCTGCAAACAAACAACACAGAGCGGGTACCTCTCACAACGGGGAATCTGATAACCAAGATTATGTACTGCATCTGGAAGATACTTTGCAGACTCAGAGAGATCGTATTCTACAACTGAAGCAACAGTTGAACCAAACCCAATCTTCACAACCAACCTCTTCTGTGCAGATACCTCATGCAACCGCAACTTTTACACAACCTTTACCACCACCTGTTTATACCACAACACCTGCAAGCACGGTGTCAACACCTTATGGATCATTTCCATTTATCCAAATGCCACAAGCAGTGTGTAACCAACATCAAACCCCACAACAAAACTTCTTTATTCCGTGGTATCCGCAGCAAGAAACTAGGAACAAATGCCAATTCAAAGATTTTGTGGCGTGTGGAGCACCTGAGTATTCGGGAAGCTCAAATTCGAATGTTACTCTAAACTGGTTGAAGGAAACTGTGAAGGCTTTGGAAGCCTGCAACTGTGAGAAAGCTGAATGGGTCAAGTTTGCAACGAGACGTCTGAAGGATCAAGCTTTGGCGTGGTGGGATTCACTGACCACACACCTGCCGAGGGAAATTGTTAATGCCGTCACCTGGGAGCAATTCCAGGATAAATTCTGTGAGCAACTCTGCAATACTTTTGACATGGCGAAGATTCAACGAGAGTTCCTAGATTTGGCACATACAAGTAATATGTCTGTGGACGAGTTGATCAACAAGTTTCAAGTGACTCTCCGATTTGCAAAGCAGTGGGTGCCCGAAGAACTTTCTCAGGTTCACCACTTTGTGAAAGCTTTGTTACCAGAATATTGGGGTAACACTCGTCTGCCGACATCGCTTGTCCAGGCATTCACATTAGCAAAATCTGCAGAATCTGACGTCCAGGATCGGGAAAAGATGAACAAGGGATCATTGAGCAAGTTTGGTGGAAATTCCAGTGGGAATCAAAGTAGAGGTAAAGGGTAGAGTTATCATGGAAAGTCCGATCAGAGGGTCAAGGGATCAGGATCTTATCAGAGCAAACCTTGGTGCCATAATTGTAAATCTAGGCACACCGGGTAGTGCACGCCCCAAACTCGCAAATGTTTGAGGTGTGGTGAGTTTGGTCATGATTTAGGTGCATGTAAGTTCAACACCTTTGTTTGCTAGAACTACAAAGAGGAGGGACATCGAGCTGGAAGTTGTCCAAAGTTGAAGACCACGGGGACTTGGGCAGGGGTAAGTAATACCGGGGGATCGTCTTCTGCAGGTCAGAAGAGGAAGACTGTACCTTCTGCTGAGGGTAGGGCTTTCAAGATGACTGCCAAGGAAGCTACTGGCAGTGATGATGTGATAACCGGTATGTTCATAGTTAAATCTATGCCTGCACGTGTTTTGTTTGACTCTGGTGCAAATAGATCGTTTATATCTATAACTATGTGTGATAAATTGAAATTACCTGCTTCTGTGAATACTACTCCTTTAGAAGTAGAAGTAGCTGACGGTAATGTAGTACCTGTGACCACTTCTGTAACTGGAGTTCAGGTTAGTATTGATGGTACTAGTTTCCCTGTAGACTGTTTGGTGATGCCTATACCTGGATTTGATTTAGTATTAGGCATAGATTGGTTAAGTCACCATAGGGCTAGTATCCAATGTCATAAGAAACTGATAACTATTCCTCTGGTTGACGGGTCGCATGTCGTGGCTTGTGGGGATAGATCTCCATCTTCTCTTCCATTTATTTCGTACATGAAGGCTAGAAAATCTTTAGCCAAAGGGTATGCGTCCTTTCTAGCTTATGCTACTGATGTGAAGAAGGAGAAGCGGCCTGTTCTTGATGTTAGTGTTGTTTCGGAGTATCCGGAGGTATTTCTAGATGATTTTCCAGGGTTGCCGCCAGTACGTGATGTTGAGTATAAGATTGATTTGATACCTGGTAGTACGCCTATTGCGAAAGCTCCGTATCGGTTAGCTCCTTCAGAGATTCGGGAGATGATGACTCAGATACAGGAACTGTTGGATAAGGGGTTTATTCGTCCAAGCTCTTCGCCTTGGGGTGCACCAGTATAGTTTGTTAAGAAGAAAAACGGGACTCTGCGTATGTGTATAGATTTCAGAGATTTGAATAAGAGGACCGTCAAGAATAAGTATCCGTTGCCGAGGATAGATGATTTGTTCGATCAACTTCAGGGAGCTTCATATTTTTCGAAGATTGATTTGAGGTCGGGCTATCATCAGGTAAGAGTAGCCGAAGAAGATATACCTAAGACATCGTTTCGTACATGGTATGGCCACTATGAGTTTCTTGTGATGCCGTTCGGTCTGACTAACGCTCCTGCAGTTTTTATGGATCTAATGAATCGGGTGTGTCGACCATTTTTGGATAAGTTCGTCATAGTGTTTATTTATTATATCCTGGTGTATTCCAAAACGGAGGATGAGCATGATCGATATCTGCGACAAGTTTTGGAGACTTTAAAGCAGAACAAGTTGTATGCCAAATTGTACAAGTGTGAGTTCTGGTTGCGTGAAGTCAAGTTTTTGGGTCATGTGTTTTGTGAAATTGGTGTTAAGGTTGATTCGGCAATGATAGAGGTTGTGATGAATTGGAATGCTCCTAAGACACCGACAGAGATTAAAAGTTTTCTCGGATTAGCAGGTTATTACAGACGTTTCATTAAAGACTTTTCGAAGCTTGCGGGTCCGTTAACCAAGTTGACCAGAAAGGATGTTCTGTTCCAATGGCGTGAGGCTCAGGAGAAATCTTTTCAGAACTTGAAGCAACTTCTGTGTCAAGCTCCTGTTCTTGCGTTGCCAGAAGGGTCTGAAGATTTTGTGGTATACTGTGATGCTTCACACGCTGGGTTAGGTTGTGTATTGATGCAAAGGGGTAAAGTTATAGCTTATGCTTCCAGACAGTTAAAACCTAACGAGAAGAACTATCCGACTCATGATTTGGAGTTAGTAGCAGTGGTGTTTGCTTTAAAACTGTGGAGACATTATCTGTATGGTACAAAGTGCACGATTTGCACCGATCACAGGAGTCTGCAGTATGTGTTTAAACAGAAGGAATTGAATATGAGACAGCGCCGTTGGATAGAGCTGATAAAAGATTATGACTGTGATATTCAGTATCATCCGGGGAAAGCTAACGTGGTAGCTGATGCACTTAGTAGGAAGGGTTCGGCAGATACAATAAAGTTTATGCGGTTAGAGATCAAATCTGATTTGATAGATCAGTTACTGGCTGCACAATTGGAAGCACTGAAAGAAGAAAACTTGAAAGATGAGATAATGGTGAAAAGACAACATGAACTGACAACTGATTCTCGTGGTTTAAAGATATATCAGAATCGTGTTTGGGTGCCGAAGTTTGGTAACTTGCGGGAATTGATTTTGACTGAAGCACATAAATCCAGAATGTCTGTTCATCCTGGTAGCACTAAGATGTATCAAAGCTTGAAGACTTTTTATTGGTGGCCTACTATGAAGTTAGATGTTGCACGATTTGTGGAGTCATGTCATATATGTGCTCAAGTGAAAGCTGAACACCAAAAGCCGTATGGATCTCTGAGACAGTTAGCAATACCTGAGTGGAAGTGGGATCACATCACGATGGATTTTGTAACAAAACATCCAAGGACTCAGAAGGGAAACGATATGATTTGGGTTATTGTTGACAGATTAACCAAGAGTGCACACTTTCTTGCTACTACTGAGACTGAACCCTTGAGTAAGTTAGCCAAGATGTATATCGATGAGATAGTATCAAGACATGGAGTTCCTATGTCTATCGTGTCAGATCGGGATTCGAGGTTTGTGTCAAACTTTTGGAACTGACTACAGCAAGAATTGAGGTCTAGGGTTAATTTGATTACAGCTTATCATCCGCAGACAGATGGCCAATCAAAAAAAACAATACAGACTTTGGAAGATATGCTTCGGGCATGTGTGTTAGAGTTTGGAGGTTCTTGGGATTCACATTTACCGCTGGTTGAGTTTTCTTACAATAATTCTTACCACTCCAGCATCAGAATGCCGCCGTATGAGATGTTATATGGGCGACTGTGCAGAACTCCTACTTGTTGGTTAGAGGCAGGAGAGAAACAGTTTGTTGGGCCAGATATTGTACAGATCACAGCGGATAAAGTTGCAGTGGCTCGGGAAAAGTTGAAAGCTGCAAGAGATCGACAAAAGATGTAAGCAGATCCGCGTCGTCGACCAGTAACTTTTGTGGAGGGAGAACGAGTCTACTTAAAGGTTTCACCATAGAAGGGTGTGATACGTTTTGGGAAACGTGGAAAGTTAGCCCCTCGATATATTGGTCCGTTCAGAATTCGAAAAGTAATGAATGATCAGACTGTGGTTTTAGATCTTCCTGATGAACTAGCTGGTATCCGTGATACATTCAATGTTTGTAGAAGATCAGACTCAGGTGTTACCGATAAAGGATCTGCGTGTGGATTTCAAAAAGAGGTTGATTGAAGAACCTGTTGAGTTGCTGGATCGTAAAGTAACAAAACTGAGAAAAAAGCAGATACCAATGGTTTTGGTAAAGTGGAAGCACAGTTTGGGTTCAGAATTGACTTGGGAGACCGAAATTGATATGAGAGATCGTTATCCTTCGCTGTTTGAGAGCGATGAGATTCCGAGGACGGAATCTTCTTAAGGGAGGAAGATTTGTAACACCCTCCTTACCGGCCTAGATTAATTAAGGTAATTAATTAATTAATCTGAAAATTAATTTGTTTTGTGAATTAATTTAATTGTTGTTGTGATTTATTTGTTGATAAGTGATAGATAATTTATTATGTGATATTATTTTCTTTTAGCTATTTAAGGAAAATGCATATTAATAATAAATTAATAGTTGGAGTGTGTATGGGGGGGTATGGCCGGTTGGTGGCATACCCACTCCTCCTCCATACTCTTCTTTATTTGTAATTGTAGACAGAGTGTTTGTGTGTGTGTTATGTGTGTTTCGGCCGAGAACAAAAGAAGAAGAAGAAGAAGAAGGAAAAAAAATATATTGTTCAATACAATCATCTTGAAGTGTTTAACATTATTAGAAGGTTAGAAATTCAGAACCATTATGTTGATTGTTGTTGATTTTCGGTTTTGAATAGATATATTTATATTTATATGAATACCGATTGATTTGATGATCTTAGGATGAATGCATGATAGATTTTGATGATAGATTATGATTATTATATGTTTAGAATGATTTCTGGAAATATATATATGTTGTTGCATGCTTAAAATCAGAATTAAATTGAAGTTAAGAATGACTTTTGATTCTGTCGGATTTGATAAGTATGAAGCGATCGGATTTTGTGTTTGATTGGATCGGATTAGGAGAAATCCGATTAAATTTAATCGGATTGTTGAGAATCCGAGAAACTGAATCAATTGCCTAAGCTATTATCGGATTCCGATTGTTTTATCGGATTGCTAGATTTTATCGGATTCCGTGTTACTCGGATTTGATATCTTATCGGATTGTTAGACTTGATCGGATTTGGGCCTTTATCGGATTGTTAATTCTATCGGATTGTATGTTGCTCGGATTTTATGTTTATCGGATTTGGTTTCATCGGAATTGGTTCTATCGGATTTGATCTAATCGGATTTGGACACAATCAGAATTCCAACCATATCTATATTTAGAATTGGTAAATATTGAGTTATGAAAGGTTAACTCTTGGATGATTTGAAGATAATCATGAACTTGATTGCCTTGGCTTATAAAAGGATGAATATAATGCCTAAGCTAAGGAGTTGGATGAATTCACAAGATTACAGTAAGTAAAGAGTAATAGTGAATTGTGGTATATTGTTTGAATATACATAGGTTGATCTGTACTTGTAGATTATTGGTACATGTGATATGTAGATGTATGTACTTGTTGATTTATGTACATGTTAAGTATTGTGCTTATTGTGTGTTGATTAAGCAAATACTGATTGTTAGTTGTTTGTTCAGGTGGAGACAAAACTCAGTAGATAAGTAGAGACTGAGTTACCTGAACTTTTGAAGATATCGGTGAGTGGATATATATATATCTTGGATGTATAAGATATATCACCTGATTGTTGCTCTTTGAGATGTATTCTCTTGTTGACTGTATATATACATGTTGTTTGGGAGATCAGCTTGGCGGTTGTTTTTCAGCTGGGCCTTTGTTTAGGGATATACAGTACTAGAATTCGTCTTGATAGCATTTGTTGTAATCAAGAGTTGCTAGTATTGTTGTCTGTTGTAACTAGGCTATCGGTAAACCTATGCTTTGGGCGGCATTTGGTTGAAGGTCCCGTAAGACCACCGGTTCTCTTGTTGTTTGAGCATTGTTGGTTTGGGCTTGATGCCTTGTATGTTTTTTATATCTATTCTCTCACTTAGCTTTGTGTTAATCCCCCACTGTTGAACTCTTTTACAGGATATTCCTGGTATGTTGAAGATAGAGGTGAAACTGGAATTATGGACTGATCTAACTCTGATATCTATTTTGATTTTGTAAAGAGCCTGATTTTGTAGTAACACTGTTGTAGTTTTGTAAAGTTAACCAATAAAGTTGTATTTACCAGCGCGTAGTATAAAGTTGTGTTTTAAAAAATACGGTGTTACAATAAGATTCCTTAATATCCAATTAGTCCGTAAACGGGTCAAAACCCAACCCGTTATGCTTATAACACCAAATCAGCCTGAAGCACATGTCAATCAATCTAGGAACTCTTAACATATCATATGAAGCATGGAGTAATCAATAAAACATGAACACAAGCCATTTAATTCCAATTCTAGAATTAAAGTACGCAACTATCGCCAATTTATTAATAAATCAAGTAGCTTACACAAACGGGTCATTATTCAATCGTTACGCAAAATGCATACAATCAATATGGAAAACATCCAATACCGTTTAAAATATCCATATATGTTACCAACAAGGTGTAGCAATCAACAAAACACATTTGAAGTCCATATATCATAACTTAGCTTACAAACGGGTCAAACCCAACCCGTTTGATTTTAATACACCAAACTATCATGGAATACACGTTCAACACTTTAGGATCACTTTATATAATATATATAACATATAGGAATTAATGAAACACGAATACATGTCATATCAGTCCGTTTCTCGAATTTAAAGTAGTCATTAATCATCAATTTAGCATAATAATTCAAGGCCTTTCCAAGCATGGTTTACCCTCAAAAAACACTCATAATTATTATATAAATAATTATATAACAAGTACTAATAGTGTACATCATCACCCGGGTCAACGTCGGACAAAGAAACGCGAAAATCATATGGCAGCCAAAAAAACGTGCTGTGTTCATTAGTGAACACAGCCACAGTAGGACTGTCTTGTTCCCTGTTCTGTTCCAGCATGTATACAATCACCAAATACTCGATTCTCTGGTCTGAAATCACTACCAAAACTACTTCTAACATATATAAACTACAACTAACATGTTACTAACCTATAACAAACATCAAAACACTTTTAGACATCAAATCCTTGAATTTCAAGTTCTCAAATTTCATCGAAACCTCCATTAATGGGTTCTTGAGCTTAACTCTTCAAAACACACAATTTAAACATCCAAATCATGGCAAATCAGTTAAGAATTCATTATTTATACATATTAAACACATAAGAATCATCAATACACAATATAAACATCAAATCCTTGAATTCCCAAATTCAAGTTTCATGTTTTTCCTCCATTAATGGGTTTCTTGAACTCAATCTTCAAAACACAGAATTTAATCATCATTTTCATGTTCTATTACTTCATAAATCAGTAAATAAGCATACAAAACATATAGGAATCATCAATTCTCATAAGCCCCACTTAATTTCAAGCCCTAAAATTTCAAGTAATGGGTTTTCTTCAAGAACACATCAAGACCTATCAAAAACTCATGTTAAGAATCATAAATACTAACCTTTAATAACGATAATCAAGCAACAAATCAAGCAACTATCGCCAATTTATTCATAAATCAGGTAGCTTACACAAACGGGTCATTATTCAATCGTTGCACAAAATGCATACAATCAATATGGAAAACATCCAATACCGTTTAAAATATCCATATATGTTACCAACAAGGTGTAGCAATCAACGAAACACATTTGAAGTCCATATATCATAACTTAGCTTACTAACGGGTCAAACCCAACCCGTTTGATTTTAATACACCAAACTAACATGGAATATACGTTTGATTTTATCTACAATCTTTACACCACTGCAATATTTTATTAGACCCACCCGTCATAGGTTTAATAGGTTGACTTCCTTGTTCCTGACTAACATGTCTTTTCCGCTTGTGTAAAGTATTACTTTGGTCAAATCTAGACTTCTGTTGAGGAATCATATCCTGGTTCATCATGTCTCTAGCCATTACATCACTTCCTAATATCATAGGATTCGTGCTACCACTGTCTACAGGCGGTTGATAATCCAGAAATGGCCTATAGTCGTAAGATTGTGTAAACCTCATGTACGGATAAGGATATACTGCTTGAGGTGCAAACGGATAATGAAATTGATGTAGTGCCCATTGTGATGCAGAAGCTGACGGAAAAGTAACCGGAGGAATAACAGTCGAAGAAGTCTTAACTTGTTCATTCAGTATAAGAATATGTTGTTCTAATCCTCTAACAGTATCTCTCAATCCCTGTATCTCACTTTCCAATTTATGGATGTACTCAAGCAGATCAAGTTCAGATTTAGTACCGGAAATCACAATATAAGTAGATGTTTCCACATTAGGAGTAGATGATGTTCCTGCTGGTGCCAGGGTTATAGGAATGTCTGTTGGGATTTCTTTATCAGCCATCTGTAACAATCACAACATCTCGCCACTTATTAGATAAACCGTTAGTACATACATACTAATCACAACACACAACAAACTCCAATCACTCTAATCCCCACACAAACAAGGAATGTTTGACCAGACTCGAGCCAAGATTTGGGAATTGAACACTCTAACTGTGCACGCATCCCAAACCAGGGCTCTGATACCAAATTGTAACACCGCTTTTTTTTTTAAAGAATATCACTGCGGAAGCGAATACAGACAAATACAAACCTATTCACATAGGTAGTTTAAAATAATAAGTAATAAAACCAACACAAAAGACAAACAATCCAAAACCGGCGTTACATAGTTTACAACAGGCTCGACTGACATAAAATATCAGAGTGCAGTTCAAACATTCCCAAAAAGTAAACGCAACACCCGGCCAACAACCAAACTTACCACAACCTACAAAAAGGGGGGTTTATGTGGGGGATTAGCACAAAGCTATGTGAATGGAGATTAACTAACGAACAGCATCAGTTACAACAAGTAACGACATACAATCAGATCACATAATTGCCATCTAACAATTATCACCCAGTTCATGCCATCAGGGATATCCAAAGGACCAGCGGTTCTGCAGAACCTGCAACCAAATGCCGACCTAGCATAGATTTACCGATAGCATATTGCTATTCGGCTCAGCTAACCGTTTCTGTTGTATCAAAACACATCAGAAACCCTTAATTGAAAACCAAAAGCAAACAACGTCCAGCCTACAAAACTGTCACGGCTGACCTCCTTCAAAACAACCAAAAGTCCCAGACATGACAGGTGTCCCCGATTACAAAGCATAAATACATATCAAATCATGTTCTCATACACAATTCAACGATTAACTATCATAAGCAAGGATAACCAAATTAACATACTATGCATTCTGTTTATATATCAGGCATAGTAACAATTGCAACCGTAACCGTTACAACCAGTACAACTCGTGGTTAAAAGTCCACTCACCTGCGTCCTCGACAATCAAAGCTCAGTGATCTTATATTACTGAGTCTTCAGATCCCCTGACAACACAACACAACCAAATCAGTCATTCAAATCATAATTAACTCCAAAAGTGAAATCAATTCACTAACGGGTCAAAACTTAACCGTTTCACCTAACATGCCTAACCAACAAGAAATACACTCAAAATCATTTGGAATATCATTATATATGATACTAAACACGTAGAAATCAACAAGACATTCATAAGATTCCTTAATATCCAATTAGTCCGTAAACGGGTCAAAACCCAACCCGTTATGCTTATAACACGAAATCAGCTTGAAACACATGTCAATCAATCTAGGAACTCTTAACATATCATATGAAGCATGGAGTAATTAATGAAACATGAACACAAGCCATTTCATTCCAATTCTAGAATTAAAGTACGCAACTATCGCCAATTTATTCATAAATCAGGTAGCTTACACAAACGGGTCATTATTCAATCGTTGCGCAAAATGCATACAATCAATATGGAAAACATCCAATACCGTTTAAAATATCCATATATGTTACCAAAAAGGTGTAGCAATCAACAAAACACATTTGAAGTCCATATATCATAACTTAGCTTACAAACGGGTCAAACCCAACCCGTTTGATTTTAATACACCAAACTATCATGGAATACACGTTCAACACTTTAGGATCACTTTATATAATATATATAACATATAGGAATTAATGAAACACGAATACAAGTCATATCAGTCCTTTTCTCGAATTTAAAGTAGCCATTTATCATCAATTTAGCATAATAATTCAAGGCCTTTCCAAGCATGGTTTACCCTCAAAAACCACTCATAATTATTATATTAACAATTATATAGCATGTACTAATAGTTTACATCAGCACCCGGGTCAACATCGGACAAAGAAACGCGAAAATCATATGGAAGCAAAAAAAACGTGCTGTGTTCATTAGTGAACACAGCAACAGCAGGCCTGTCTTGTTCCCTGTTCTGTTCCAGCATGTATACAATCACCAAATACCCGATTCTCAAGTCTGAAATCACTACCAAAACTACTTCTAAACATATATAAACTACAACTAACATGTTACTAACCTATAACAAACACTAAAACACTTTTAGACATCAAATCCTTGAATTTCAAGTTCTCAAATTTCATCAAAACCTCCATTAATGGGTTCTTGAGCTTAACTCTTCAAAACACACAATTTAAACATCCAAATCATGGCAAATCAGTTAAGAATTCATTATTTGTACATATTAAACACATAAGAATCATCAATACACAATATAAACATCAAATTCTTGAATTCCCAAATTCAAGTTTCATACTTTTCCTCCATTAATGGGTTTCTTGAACTCAATCTTCAAAACACAGAATTTAATCATCTTTTTCATGTTCTATCAGTTCATAAATCAATAAATAAGCATACAAAACATATAGGAATCATCAATTCTCATAAGCCCCACTTAATTTCAAGCCCTAAAATTTCAAGTAATGGGTTTTCTTCAAGAACACATCAAGACCTATCAAGAACTCATGTTAAGAATCATAAATACTAACCTTTAATAACAATAATCAAGCAACAAATTGCAAGAGTAGGGGCTGGAGCATGAGTTATTGGAAGAAAAAAGCAACAAGAATACACAATCGAGGAACAAAAGACTTCAACAGTAAGGAAGAAGCCTACAAAGTCGGTCTTGGGTTTTTAATTTAAATATAACAGTATATTAACACTGCGTCCCGTGTAATACAGAAACCTAATAAAGCGGACCTACTCAATTAATTTTCATGCAACGAGGTATTATTTGGGACCCTCGTGTAAAACCGAATCATATGTCATCAATATTACATAAAAATATTAAAACTAATATTTCACCTCATACCTCGCGGTCAAATTAAAATTCAATTAATCATCATCTAATTAGCAATTAAATAACAAATAAGCAATTAAATATACAATAATATTTTACCATCATCGCGTAACTACCAAACCCGTTAGGAGGATGTTACAGCTAATACATTTAGTACTACAAAATACAGACTAGATCACAAACACTTTTTCTGATCTAACAATCTCCCCCTTGTTTGTATCTAGTCGACATTTCTTTCACCCAAATGTCTTTGCCATCTTCTATTCACAACCCACTCATGAAGTTTTGCTTCAAACAATTCCATTACTTTAGTCAAAGAAACTCTTGAAGCTTGATCAAAATCATCTTTAAGTCTAAAGCTGTGTTCTCTGATTTTAATTATCCAGATTCTTAAAGATCCATCAGAATATGCATGAACGTTCTTCAGTCTCATGAAAAACTTTTCTTACTGTTGAACAATACAATCCCATCATCACCTTCATAAAACTCTTCATCACCTTCCCACACAGTTTTAAATAATTCCATTTGTTCTAACTTTGAATGCTGAGTGTTCGGCTTTAGAACGTTTATCTTTTCTTTATCAGCCTCTGCACCCAGTTGGATATCTGTTAATTCAGCAACTCGAATTCTTTGTTCTATGAACTCCCACAATATCTGATAGCCTTCTTTGTCTATATAAGATCTTTCGATCCTTGACTCAAGAGTGTCTAACATAAACTCAACATCATCAAGACTCAGATATTGTAAGTCTACTTGACTAAACTGATAAGTCTTCTGATCTATTCTCATTACATCAAAGTGTACCCATCTGACGTTCAGCACATGACCAAATCCACATCTAACTCTTGAAATCGGGTACTTTGAAGCTACCTCCTTTTTCTACTTTCCATGCCAACTCATTATTAACCTATGTCGTGCATCAGTAACTGTTTTAACCCCCAACCAGTCAATTGGTAACATTTCTTGTAGTACATCGGCATATATCTCTCGAATCTTTTCTTCTAGATATGCAACAGCTATATCTTGATATCTCTAATTCCTTTCATCTTTGCTCAAAGCTTATTTCATCAACACGACTTTCTTTCTCACATCTCTTAAGGACGATGTAGAAACAGGATCTAGATTGTACCCTTCAGGTATTTTCCATTTAGCACCCTTCTTAAACTTTCTCAAAGTTTTCCTTTTCTCTTGTTCTCTAATCACATCTCTTGGTGTTTTTCTGAATTTTTCTGGAGATGGTGGAAACAAATCAGCAACTTCTTTATTCAGTCTTAGCCCCACACATTCCAAGTTTAAATGATCAGGAACTACATCTATTTTTGGTGATAATCTTTGTTGAACGTCATTCTTTTCAACCCTTGCTGTTATCATTTCTTTAATCTCCTTTATCTTAGAAATTTGTTGTTGAAGAGTTAATTCTAGTTCAGATTCTTTCAGTGATTCACCAGTATCTGATAAAAATGACCCATAAACATCAAAGTCTAAACCAGCACCAGTTAGATAGTCAAAAGTATCATCAACCTGCTGATCTGTATCCTCTTCATCAACTAATTGAAGTTGTTTCCCTTTACCTTTTCCTCTACCTCTGCTTTTCTGTTGTTGTTGACCTTGAGAAGATGTAGCAGGCAACTTAGACAAAATTGACATAACCAGTACTACTCCAGTAGACTTAGTCCTTTTCTCCCCCTCATGAAGGTCTGGATCCTTATAATGATCATCATGCTTTCTTTTAGTAGCCTTTGCTTGTACTTGACAAGTTTCCATTGAATCAATCAAAGCAGCATTAAGTTCAACATCTTCATCATCTTGTTCAATATCTTTTTCAGGCTTCATGGCATCCAACCGCTTGGGAAAAGCAACTCCAAAGGCCGCAATACTATCTAGCATCTACTTTCTAAAACTTTCAAAGTCTGACTTCTTGTACTCATTACGAACTAGATCCACCAATGTAGCATCCTCCTCTGTATTATCATGTCTGGCCATTAATTTGAGATACAGTTGTGTTTTTAGTTCCTCCACAGATAATTCAGGGCCTTGATTCACAAGAAGTCGATATAACTTTTCATTTATAGTTGCATTTTCTTTCTGAATCACATCAAGCCTGGAGTTGACAGCAGCAAACTTAGAGTTTACATCAATATGCACTTGTTCTAAGCTTGCACTTGAGATAAAGCCTTTTGTACGTCAGCCTTGGAAACAAATTCCTTAGCAACCTCATAAAGTGTAACAAATCCGGGATCACTTAGATTACCCGTTGAGACATCAACAACTAGAGGAACCAATCCTTCAGAAGTAGAGCCACCCACGTTCACAGCTGGACCAGTGTTGACTGTGGTGGGATTTCCATCTAATCCTTGAAAAACATCTTGAACGATGTCTTCTATATATGTTCTGCTAAGTCTTTCTGAGAAGACTCTAGATGATACGAATGTGTCACTATGTGTAGAAAGAGTCTCGGTAATCCGAGAGGCATCGATGTGCTCAAACAAGTGAACATCGGAAACCTGGGGCAGACTGGTTCCTTTTTCAATACCTACTGTCTCAGAAGGAGACTTCGATAGATTATGTGCTTGATCCCAGTGCTCAAATGAAACAATTTCCTTTTGAGAGGAAACTGAGTGGCTGGGTGGGGTTTGTGCTTTCTCTGCTGGGATGACAGAGACTTGTTCAATATCAGGAATGACAATGTCAGACCCGATAGTGTGCGTGGCTTCCCGGCTTTTTAAAGCAAGTGAACCCTCAGCACTCTCTTGTTCATTTCTCACCCGCTTACTCTCTTTTTCTTTTGTCCTCTCTACTGCATCTCCTTCACCAGAATCAATGTGATCAATATCAAACATGCCGCCATGAGAATATACTGGTGATGATGCAGCAGCTAGTTTTGTAGTCTCAGCTGGTTTTTGAAGTACAAGACCCTTTTCAACTGGCGGAGTAACAATCATAGTTTCCACATCCATTTCTATGATGGAATCCGGAGTTCCTGGTGACTGTGATTGAGATTGAGAACGTGCAACAAATTTTCCTACAGCCATATCATCATCCTCATCTCCCTCTCCTACTCTCACAGCACCCACATCCACTTCTCCACCCCTCTCAGAATTTTCACTCAAATATTCCCTATCAGTTTCGCCCGTTGACACTGACTCCTAGATTCTACAATCTCTGGATCTAGTGCTCCTTGGGTAGGATCAGCAGGCTCTTGCTGTTTCGGTAGAGCAATCTCATTTTTCCTCTCATATGCCTGAACTATCGGATCATCTAAATCCATCAATCTCAATAACTCAGCTGGCATCACATATGCCCTAACATTTTTCATGGCCTGAATTTTGTACAATTTCTTCATGTGATAAATTGTAGGAACTGGATCTGCATATCTGCTAGAAATCTCATCAGGATATTGAATCATTAGCTGTTGTACAATCATGGACAGAAACCTCCGATAAGGTAAGAACTTCTTTGCTTGTTTAGGAATCTGCTTCTGAAGAACAACTTTTTTCAGATCGTTAAAGATATTGACAGAGTAATCCAAATGCCAATGTTTCACCATACCAACCAGGATTTTAAAAGCATTGAAGTTTCCAGCATCAATCCCTTTGGAAACACTAGTAAGACACCTCAGGATTATGGAATAAAGAGTTTGCTAGATAGGAACCATGTTTGATCTTTTAAATTGACTAATACTTGTCACATTTCCTTGGTATCCAAACTCTTTAATCTCAGTGAACATACTTTTATCATCTGGAATTTGATCATAATTATCTTTATTTGCATAAGTGTGCTTCTTTGTTGGCAGTTTCAGCATTCTCCTTAGTTGACTGTGATTGAGTGAGAATTCAAAGTATTCAATTGTTCCAGAAAGCATACTTTCTCCTTGATCAGTTGTTACATTTGTCAATGTGTGCTACAGTTGTTGTACATATACCTCAGGCACATGTGGGCCTTCATTCTCATAAGTAGGGTTATATAGGAAGAGATGTTTTAGTGGGTGGGATTTAACTAGTTCACCAATTATGGAAAATTGAGTTGTGGTTTCAAGAGAATCAAAGAAATTATTGTTCATCACAGAGGGCAGGTAGTTATCGGGTTTGAACAAAAGATGGGAAGGCACAAAAGGTTTTCCTTGGTTAACCATCTGCACAAAAACAATAATACCCAAGACTAATGATCAAACATTCAAGGAATTATGTGAAAAGATCATTGTGCTTTTGAGTAAAAAATTTCCAAAATTGTGAAAATTTTCAAATTTTGCTAAGTGTTGATGCGGTTTTATCAAAAACCGGATACATTGTATGCGGTTTTAAGTGAAACCGGATAACACTTAATGAAAACAGTATGAACACTCTAATGAAAACCAAATGAATAAGAGTTATATGAAAACCGGATTAGTGAAAAATGTATGAACTTTATGATGAAAACCGTATGAACAAGTTGTGTTTGAAAACCGGATAACACTTTGTGAACAAAACTATTAGAGTATGCCCATTGACGCATGTACGCCATATGATCACGGCCGACATAATATGGGCCAATTGGGTCACACACCGAGGATCTATCTCGACAGCCTATAAGTTGAGGGACTAATAGTGTCAACATAGAAAAGGGTTGGTGTGCAGGCGAAGATCACGCCTCGATCCATGTATGGGATCGCGGCTCGGTCCTTTGCAGAGATCACGGCGCGATTTATTATGGGATTACGCCGCGATCCCGTGTCAGACTACATGCAATCATTTGGTTTTCCACCTCCATTTTCAGCCAATGCATGGCTTTCTTTTGGGCAGCCTCTTGGCTGGATTTGGGGTCATCCAAGTGATACTTTAAGTCTTTAAAAGGGACCTCATTACCTCTCTTTGATACTTTTGACACATACACATATTTGATACACTTAGAGAGTTCTTTAAGAGTGTTTCAAGTGTGCTTTCAAGGAGTTCCAGAAAAGAGGAGGTTAGGGCTATTATCATGGTGATTTCAAGTGTTGAAGATCATCAAGATCTTGCTAGTAGAAGGAGGCAGGCTATACCCGGGGTGGATCAACGATAGAGAGGAGCTACTTAGCTTCTTGGTCATCATATTCTTCCTCAAATTTGTTGCTGAGAATCATCAAGGGTATACCTCACTTTCCTTCTCTTTTACATGTTGCAAAAATTAGTTATAGAACTTGGTCCATTTATGGGGTTGCATGCATTATATGCTTGTACTTTGTGTTTTGTTACTTGTACTTTTGCTTCCGCTGTGTTCTTGAAACCCCATCAGTGGTATCAGAGCCACCACAATATCATTTTTGCACATGGTTGCCTGAAAAACCCGAAAATAAAATTTTTGTTTTCCGTCCAGTGGAGTTTACGGCTCGATCTCCTTAGGGAATCGCGGCACGGACTATAAGAAAAGATAGCGGCTCGATTCATTCACTGTATAATGGCGCAAATTAGTGGGTAGATCGCGGCTCGAACCTCTTGGTGGTTCGCGGCTCGATCTCCCAGCAGAGTAGTTTTTTGGTTTTTTAAGCTTTAAAAATTATTTTTGGGTTTTTGGGAATATAATTTATTTTCTGGAATTTTATGTCCAGAAATTAAATTTTATTTATTTAAGATGCCTTGTATAATGGTTTGTGTATTTATATGTATATTATTATTTTGGCATGAAAATGGTAATTGCATATACTTACATTATGTATTTATGAATATGTTTCAACAAAAATGGTTTGGTGTTACTAATGCATAAATACATAGGATTATTTTGTGCCTTGAGTGATTTAAATAATTTTAACCATTATGCATAAGCTTACATGATTTTGTGTGCCACACCATGTTGTTGTTCATGTATGTTCACTAGTTGTTCATGTTGTTGGTAACCATAGAAATGCCCTAGACCTTGTGGATGTCTGGTTGTGTTATTATTATTCATTCATTTGGTGACTTGAAGTCACATGGTTTGTAATAATAATTTATTTATTTATTTGGTATGTAATTTTGTATTTGTGGCTTGCATGCCATTTAAAATTCCATATTATGTATTTGTACGAGAAGTTAGGAGTTGTGGATTGCATGCCATTTATTTCCTTTTTCTATGTAATTGTAATATGTAGCAACCATCGGGAGTCCATGGAGTGACGTCTTTGCGAACACAGATCCGAAAGGCCCAATAGAGGTGGCGGGTTTAGTGGGATCACATCCAAGTCAAGGAATTTTGTCCTTAGATGACTTGTTTTTCCCGCAGTGGCTCACGGGAAAAACGCATAGGTTTTAGGGGCATGGTTACCAACTATACTGTATGCGTGTGATGCTTTTATTATATATTGTTTATGCATGGGTTGTAGGACTATTGCATGCTAGACAGTTTTTGATAAATAATAAAGCCCAAGAGTTTTAAAAATGGTTTAACCACTCTCGTGCGCACACTTGATTAACAAATAGGATATAATTGGATTAGTATCCGCATAGTGAAAACGCTTGGTTTTTGTCACTTTTGTTAATCAAAACTCAAAATGGTTTTTCAACCGGAAAACTAAATCCCGTTTTCTAAATGTAAATCTCACACCGTCCATAAGATGATACCACCCAAATCTAACCGCACAAGGGTTGATTGTCGAGCTTTAGCCGAGTCAATTTTTGTGTGAGTTGTGTGGAAGGTGCGTGTGGCTACTCGCAAGGTCGATTATCGAGCTTTAGCCGAGTCGATTATTGGGCTAGAATACCACCCTCTATCTTGATGGTTGATTTACGGTTTCAATATAACATTTTATATAATCGTCGAGCTCTAGCCGAGATTATGTAAAAAAAATACTTTGAGATTGGTGTGGAGGGATCAAACATGCCAAACTTGGCACAATGGTTGTCAAGTAGGATCCCGCAAGGAACTAAGAGTTGCAATAATGGATTGCAATCGGTCAATGGTTGCCGGCCTAAATAGCTTTGCCACGTGATCCACGGAAAACCCGTCACGGTGCAAGGTGAAATATGGTTCTTAGCCCTTGTTAAAATAGTTGTTTTTCATTAAACTTTTGGGGTAATTATTTTAACAAGGATTTCAATCAAACTAACCAAATCTACTTTGCGTTTTATAGATGGCATCAACTAGCACCAACAACAACACCACTTTCTCTCTAAGGATTTTCCTTGAGAAAGACAAACTTGATGGGACCAATTTTATGAATTGGTCAAGGCAACTAAAAATAGTCCTCCATCATGAGGATAAATTGCTCACCATTGAGGAACCCATCCCCGAGGCCCCTGCTTCCAATGCGAGTAGGGCAATCAAAGAGGCATATGAAAAATGCCTCAAAGACATCACCAAGGTTACTTGCCTTATGCTAAGCACCATGAGCTCCGACTTGCAAAAGTCGACGGAGAAATTGAGTGCTTACGACATGATGCGTGAGTTGTCGGACATGTTCCAACAATAAGCGAAGCAAGAACGGTATGGTTGTCTCAATGACCTACTTGGTTGCCGGTTGCAAGAGGGCGGGAACGTGTCCCACCACTTTCTTAAGATGAATGCGTTGGTGGAACGCCTTGAGAGGTTGGGATTTGCCATCGCAAGATAGATGGCGGTAGACTTGATTCTACGGTCTCTCCCATCGTCATATGATCAATTCGTTGTGAATTATCATATGCACGGGATGGATAAATCCCTAATGGAATTGCATGGTATAATGCGGACCGCCGAGTCCAACATGACCAAGCAAAAGCCGTACACCTCCATTCCCGTCTTGGCCATCAAGGAGGGTGAGTCCAAGAAGAGGAAGAAACTGGCCTCTACCCCAAAGGGTAAAGGTTAGGGCAAGGTTGGGGCACCCAAGCCGAACCCTACCCCGGAGCCAAAGTAAAAGGGTCCAATCCATCAAGCTAAGACTCCGGAGGAGGCGGTTTGCTTCTTCTGCGGAGTTAAGGGGCATATGCGCCAGAGCTACCCTGAGTACCTAGAGGGCCTGAAGAAGCTACGAGCTTTGGGAGCGGGCGCTTCTACTTCAGGTACATTTGTGTTTGAATTCCATCATACTTCTACATCTAACGACTGGGTTTTAGACACCGGATGTGGCTCTCACATTTGTAATATTGTGCAGGTGCTAAAGGGATGAAGAAGGCTGAGAGATGGGGAGCTGGAGCTAACCATGGGGAACAAGGAGGTCGTCCCCGTGTTAGAGAAAGGAAGTGTCGAGCTTACTTTCAAGACCGGCTACTCTATTATTTTAAAAGATGTATGCTATTCGCCACTTATGGCACGAAACATTTTTTCTTTCTACGCTTTGTATGACGATGGATATTGTTTTATATTTGAAAATGGTTTTATATGTGGTTTTAAAAATGATGTTTGTTATTTTAAAGCATATCCATGCCGTGGTATATACGAAGCTGATGCATACATAGAATATAATGGAGCAATCATGAACATTGATTCTGGATCCAAAAATGGTTTGGATAAGTTTTCCTTATGGCATAGTTGTCTTGGCCATATAAACAAGAAACGCATCACCAAGCTCCAAGCGGATGGGATCTGGAATCATTTGACCTCGGGTCAAATGAAGCCTACGAGTCTTGTCTATTAGGCAAGATGACTAAGTCACCCTTTACCGGTGTGGATGAAAAGGCTAAAGGCTTGTTGGAAATAGTGCATACCGATGTATGCGGCCCGTTCAAGCATGTTACAAGGAACAACTCTAGATACTTCGTTACATTTACTGATGATTTCAGTAGATATGGATATGTCTACTTGATTAGGCATAAGTCTGAGACCTTTGAGGTGTTTAAGACATTCCAAAACGAAGTCTAGAATCAATTGGGCAAGACTATGAAAGTACTTCGCTCCGATAGGGGAGGCGAATACTTGAGCTCGAACTTGTGATCATCTTGCTAGTTGTGGGATTATTTCACAACTAACTCCTCTTAGGACACCACAATTGAATGGTGTCGCCGAGCGGAGGAATCGGACGTTGTTGGATATGGTCCGATCAATGATGAGTCGCACGGAACTACCCATTAGTTTTTGGGGGTACGCTCTCGAGTCGGCGGCTAGGATCCTTAACCTCGTACCAACTAAGAAAGTCCAAAAGACACCGATGTGGCATGGAGTTGCTCCAAAGATCGCATATGTCAAGGTTTGGGGATGTCCTGCCTTCGTTAGACGAGAGGTAGAGGACAAACTTGAACCTAGATTTGAGATGTGTTACTTCATTGGGTATCAAACCGGAGCCATGGGTTATTTGTTTTACAAACCTTCCGAAAACAAAGTGTTTATCGCGCGAAGGGTTGTCTTCCTTGAAAGGGAGATGATATCCATGCAATCCGGTGGAAAGAAGATTGATCTTGAAGAATTTCAAGAACCCGATGGAGAAGGGACTAGTGTCGGCACTAGCACTCAACCCGAAGTGGTTGAAACCGAGCAAGAGGATGCGTCGGTACCTGACAACGCTTCATTGATTCCTCGTAGGTCCGGTAGACCACGTCATGAGCCAGAGAGAAATGGGTTTCTCATATCTGAGGGTAGTGACTTATTGGTGGATCATGATGAATCGACCAACTACTGGGAAGCCGTAGCGGGCCGTGAGTCTGCTAGGCGGAGGGAAGCAATGGAGAGTGAGATGCAATCCATGTCTGACAACCAAGTATCGGAATTGGTTGATCCTACACCGGGGTGTAAGACAGTGGGATGTAAATGGGTCTTCAAGAAGAAGACCGGCGTGGATGGAACAGTAGATACCTTCAAAGCCCAACTGGTGGCTAAAGGTTTCACGCAAACTCATGGGATTGACTATGAGGAAACCTTTTCACCAGTGGCCATGTTGAAGTCTATCAGAATACTTATGGCCATAGCTGCATTTTATGATTACGAGATATGACAAATGGATGTAAAAACCGCTTTCCTTAACGGGAAGCTTAATGAAGAGGTGTTTATGTCACAACCCGAGGGTTTTGTACATCTTGAGTATCCTGATAGAGTCAGCGGGTTAAAAAAGTCCATTTATGGACTTAAACAAACATCTCGCAGATGGAACCTTTGCTTTGATGAGAAAATCAAAGAGTTTGGATTTTCGAAAAGCAAGGATGAAACATGCGTGTATGTCAGGGCTAGTGGGAGCGCTGTAGTATTCCTTGTCCTGTATGTGGATGATATTCTACTTATTGGGAACAATGTCCCAACTTTGCAAGAAGTTAAATCTTTTGTTGGGAGTTGTTTCTCAATGAAGGACTTGGGAGAAGCGGCGTATATCTTGGGTATTCAGATCTATAGAGATAGATCAAAGAGGCTAATCGGGCTGAGCCAAAGTGCATATGTCGATAAGGTCTTGAAGCGATTCAAGATGGAGGACTCAAAGAGGGGTAACACCCCTATGTTGAATGAAGTGACGTTTAGCAAGACTCAATGTCCTACTTCCAAAGAGGAACTAGACGTAATGAAGAGGGTCCCTTATGCTTCGGCAATAGGATCAATCATGTACGCCATGCTATGCACTCATCCTGATGTATCGTGTGTTTTGAGCATGATGAGTAGATATCAGGCTAACCCCGGGCAAGCCCATTGGACTGCGTTCAAGAACATTCTCAAGTATCTTCGGAGGACAATGGATATGTTCTTGGTTTATGGTGGTAAGGAAGAGCTTAGAGTACATGGTTACTCAGACGCCAGCTTCCAAACGGATAAGGACGACTAATCGGGGTTCGTGTTCCTTCTAAGTGGTGGTGCTATAAGTTGGAGGAGCTCCAAGCCAGACACCGTAGCTGATTCAACTACCGAGTCAGAGTACATTGCGGCTAGTGAAGCAGCTAAAGAGGCGGTATGGATGAGGTAGTTCATCCAAGACCTTGGAGTGGATCCTAGTATATCCGACCCCATTGAGATCTTTTGTGACAATGAGGGTGCGGTGGCTCTAGCAAAGGAATCAAGAGCTCATAAGCGGACGAGGTACATTCCTCGAAAATACCACTTCATCAGAGATGTTATAGAGAGGGATGACATTGCCATCAGCAGAGTAGCCTCGTAAGTCAATTTTGCCGATCCATTCACTAAACCGTTGTCACAAGCTGTACATGATTCTCACACTAGATCGATAGGTGTTAGATTTTCTAGTGACTTGGTTTGAGTGTATTATTTGGTTCATGTTTGATTTGTACTTCTATTATTGGGAACGTTAAGCAGTATTGTATTTCATACTATATTGATTATTAAATGTGAATTAATGATACGCCAGGGGCGAATATTTTATGAATCCTTAGTGTGTTCCATCTTAGCATGTTTAAAACTTCCCTGAATGGCTTTTACACTCTAAATGTCCACAGTCGGTCATTCTTCATGGGGAGGAAGTTTGAGATAAGACCGAGGGAAGTGGTTGGTCGCTATCTAATAATGGATTAGATAAAAGAGACGCAACACCTCGCATGTGCTTGCATTGGTCAAGTGATTGGACGACCCACACCTGAACTTACTTCATGGTTTATGTGACGAGTAAGTCAGGATGATAATATCATTTTATCCTTGGAATGGAGATACATGTGTTCCAAAGCATGGATCTGCTTTGCCTTGATTGTTTTAAAACGCAGTTCGTAACTGGCTGTTATAAAGGGAGCCTTTAGGTAAAGTATGGTGTATGTGGCGGAGCAACGTAGTGGAAAGGATTCGTTCCTCTAGTTTTAGAGAGATATCCATGGGCCCCTCGATGATTGAGCGCTAACGTAAAATGCATGGTCATGCTCGAGTTGCAATGATATTTGATCGATTGCAACTAGATTTTGGGTCACCATCAATCGACATCGAGAAACATAATCATGAACGATATGGAGATTGACATTTAACCATGTCTTGTGTTCACACGGATATCGCGAACGAAGGGATGAATGATCACTTATCTATAGGACCATTTCGTAACTGATTATGGATTTGGTTTTTGTTCAAGATGACAAAACCTATACTTGTTAAGGGCAAAGATGCCTTACTAGAGGCCACTCTTTGTCTGTGGTTTATGGGTACGGTGTGTCATGTGACTGATGGGGTTTCAAGAACACAGCGGAAGCAAAAGTACAACTAACAAAACACAATGTACAAGCATATAATGCATGCAACCCCATAAAAAACCGGATAACAACTTGTTTATGAAAACTGGATAACACTTTGGGAACAAAACCGGATAACAACTTGTTTGTGAAAACCGGATATGATGCATTTCATGCGGTTTTATGAAAAACCGGATGATTCATACAGTTCGTCAAATCCCCAAATCTGTATATTCCAAAAGTAAAAATTTGACACCAAATCCATGTTTCGAGTATATCCACTAGTAAAAAAAACATGTTTTCTTCTTGGACCATGTACAAACAACAACAACACATGTATCTTTTGAACTCTTCTTTGTTCAACAGACAAACAGCAAAACAGAATCAACAACTCACAAACAGATATTATTTGACGAAATTAAAGACAAATCTATAATGCATACATCCTAGAATAACATTTCGACAACAACTTAAAAACAAAAAAACATCAAAAAGAATCCTAGAGTACTAAAATCAGTTCGGCAGTTAGGGTTTTTTAACCCACAAAAAGGAATTATTCGAACTCTTAACAAGATATTTCAAGAAAAAGAATTATACCAGTGAAATCGCAATTGAAATTACTTCAGAAATCCAAAAGCTTGAATGATTTTGAAGAACTTTGAAAATCCAAGTTTGTTTGAGGATTTGAGAGTTTGAAATTTGAAAACCGAATGGAAAAGTCAAAAACCGGACAAAGTTCTGATTTTAACCCTTTGACCGAAAAACCGGGAGACCAGACGTTTGACCTCAACCAGTTTTTGACAAAAACCGAATCCATTTTGCATCCGGTTTTAGATAAAATCGGACCATTCACCTACTCCCATGCGGTTTTATAACAAACCACAAACTTTGTTGATTTTGCATGTGGTATTGTGGAAAACCGCATCAGTTGACATTTTCTTGCAGTTTTGTGTTAAAACCGCATAACTTCACACTTTGATCCTTAGACATGACATTTTGAAACTATTCTTTTGTTATGATGAAAAAATATAAACTCCCCCTCAAATCAAGCATTAATTTGAGTTGGAAGAAAAAAAATTCTTTTTGGCTTTTGAAAATTTGAAATGTTTTTGAATTTTTAGTTTTTTGAATTGTTTTTGAATTTTCTGATAGTAATATACAATCATTCTGAATTTCTCCCCCTATTCATGACTTGTATCATCAGTAATACTCCCCTTTGACTCAAGATCATTTCCTGCACATAGTAACACATACCGTGATATATTTGTTCAGTCTAGTGTAAGACAAATTAAAATCATGTTAAATACTTAAATTCAGCATGCCTAATTTTGACACCAAAGTATTAAAACGAGTTTCATCTAAAGGCTTTGTGAAAATATCGGCAAGCTGATTTTTAGTATTAACATATTATAATTCAATCAATCCCTTTTCAACATTATCTTTTAGAAAATGATACCGAATGTCAATGTGCTTGGTTTTTTAATGATGCACTGGATTGCATGAGATAGCTATTGCACTCTGAGAATCACACATCAGTGGAATGTGATCATAGTTCAAATCAAAGTCTGAAAGTTGAGTTCGAATCCACAGACTCCGTGAGCAGCAACTTGTAGCAGCAATGTATTCTGCTTCAGCTGTAGATGTAGAAACATAATACTGTTTCTTTGAAGCACAACACACAAGCCTATCACCCAGAAAATATGCACTCCCAGACGTACTTTTCCTGTCTATCATGTATCCTGCATAATCAGCATCAGAATAGGCTATTAGATTAAATCCCAAATCTGTTGGATACCACAGATCTAGATCCAAAGTACCCTTGAGATATCTGAAAATACGTTTTACAGCTAATAAATGTGATTCTTTGGGATTAGCATGAAATCTTGCACAAAGACATGTAGAAAACATTATATCAGGCCTACTTGCCGTCAGATATATCAAAGAACCTATCATACCACCATAAGTTTTTCAATCAACTGCTTTTCCATCAGTATCAGCATACAGTTTGGTTTTCACAGCCATTGGAGTATTCATTTGTGAACAATCAGACATATCAAATCTCTTAAGTAGATATTTGATATATTTAGCCTGATTTATAAAAATTCCATTACTAAGCTGCTTAATTTGCAATCCGAGGATAAAATTAACTTCCCATATCATACTCATTTCAAACCTTTCTTTCATGGTATTTGCAAATTCATCGCCATACTTAGGACTTGTAGAACCAAAATTAATAGCATCTACATATATTTGTACTAAGATATATTTCTTCCCCATTTTATTTTTGAACAGAGTGGTATCTGTTTTTCCTTTGACATATCCCTTGCTAAGTAGATATTCGGATAGCTCGTCATACCAAGATCTCGGGGCTTGTTTAAGACCGTACAACGCCTTATCCAAAATATACACATCATTAGTTCTCTTGGGATCAACAAAGCCTTCAGGTTGTCCAACATAAACTTCCTCTTTAAGTTTTCCATTGAGGAAAGTTGTCTTAACATCCATTTGAAAAACCTTAAAGCTTTTAAATGCAACATACGCTAGGAATAGTTTGATAGCTTCAATTCTTGCAACTGGGGCAAACGTTTCATCGTAGTCTATTCTTTCTTGTTGATTATATCCCTTAGCCACTAGCTTTGCCTTATTCCTTACCACTATTCCATCAGAATCCTATTTATTCTTAAAAATTCATTTGGTTCCTACTATTGATTTTCCTTCAGGTTTAGGAACCAATCGCAACACCTTGAGTCTATCAAATTGATTCAATTCTTCCTGCATTGCGTTTATCCAGTCTGGATCAGCCAATGCTTCAGATACTCTTGTGGGCTCAACCATGCTCAAAAAGCTAGAATACAAACTCTCGTTAGCTGTAGCACCTCTTGTTCGGACACTGGCGTCCAAACTTCCGATTACTTGAGTCTCAGGGTGACTTATAAGCCAAACAGGTTCAGGGGAACGAACCGGAATATCATTGTGATCATATTGTGATGAATTCTGAATATCCAGAGTATTTGTCACTTCTTGAAGAATTGGACTGTTAGTTACTTTGTATTCAGAACTTTTAGAGATAATAGGATTAGGTTCAGTAATTGTCACAGATTCTTGTTGAACTGGTTCAGTCCTGTTCACAACAACAGAAGAATTATCATTCTTTTTGAAGTAATCAAACATAAAATCCAAATCTATATCTTCATTCAGAATGTTCAAGCTGTTTGATTGTTTAATTTGAAAAACATTTGCTTGTGAAGATGAAGGTTTATCAGTCAATGAGTTTAAATTGACTAAATCATCGAACGTAACATTTATGCTTTCAACAATCATGTTAGTTCTCCGATTGAGTACTCAAAAAGTCTTTTTGTCAATTAAGTATCCTAAGAAAATTCCCTCGTCAGCTTTAGGATCAAACTTAGAAAGTTTGTCCCAGTCATTCACAACAAAGCTCCTATTACCAAATACATGAAAGTATTTGATATTACGCACTACCCCATTACACAGCTCGTAAGGAGTTTTATTAAAGCGACGATGAATAAGGGAACGATTTTGTGTGTATCAAGCAGTGTTAACAGCTTCAGCCCAGTATGATGTTGGAAACTTCGAGTATTGCAACATGGTTCGTGCAGCTTCAACTTCTATTCTTTCGTTCCATTACTCCATTTTGCTCCAGAGTATAAGCGGCCGAAAATTGATGTGCAATTCCTTCAGATTCCAAGTAGGAATCAAGTGTCCAGTTCTTAAACTCTGTTCCACTATCAGTGCAAATAGCCTTCACTGGGTGTCCTTGTTGAGTCTTATGTTTTGTCAGAAACAAAATGATCTGATTAGGAACTTCACTCTTATGTCTAACAAAACGAACCCATGTATGCCGGGAGTAGTCATCCACCATCACCAGAATATACCGCTTAGCATTCCTTGATTGTACCTTCATTGGTCCACAGAGGTCCATGTGGATCAGATGCAAAGGAGCTATAGTGTTTTAAATATGATTGACCTTATGAGGTACTCTTTTCATTTTGCCCAACTCACAGTCCTTGTAGAGATGATCTTTTTCAAATTTCAACTTTGGTAGACCTCTGACCAAATTTCCATTCACTAACTTGTTGATACTCTTAAAATTGAGATGAGATAACTTGCGATGCCATGACCAGTTTAAATCCGAAGAAGCTTTTGTCAGTAAGCATACAGAAGAACCAGATTTTTTTTCACACAAGTCTATTGTGTAAAGATTAGACTCTCTACTTCCTCCAAGTATTTCATTTCCCTATTCTGTTCAAAGTGAACGTGACTTTTTCTTATACATTACATCCATCCCTTTATCACAAAATTGTCCTATGCAAAATAGATTATGTTGGGAAAATGATCTCATTAGTTAAGATTTGATGAGACAAAGTTAAGTTTGTAAGATGTGTTCTAAAGACAACTTAAACAGAGTTATGAGGCTTGATTAGACTGAACGCGTACAGTGTTTTAGACTGAGCATAAGCTGAACATAAGCTGAGCATATGTTCTATCAGGTTATACTATTTCTCAGTAATATTATCACTATGTGTGATAAGCTGTGTATGTCACCTGAGATATATATTGAGCTTTCAGCCAGATGTGTTTCAAGCTGAGTGACTCAGCGTATATACTGAGTCATCTCAACAGAGTTGCTAAATAAGTTCTAGCTAACTCTTAGGACTTCTAAGGATGAGTTAATTATTATACATGTTAGTTCATGTTTGTTTTCGAGTCTATTCTCGAAGAACTCAGCTTAATGAGTTTCAAGATAAGTAACTCAGTCCGAGTAAGAAGTCAGTTTCAGAGAATTTAAATATGTTTTAAACTTATCTTTTAACTCTCTATATATCTACGGGAAGGATAATAAGATTCCAGAGTCAAGATTGAAGATTGAAGACTCAAGATAAGAAGATTCGAGATTCAAGATTCTGGGTTATCCGTTAGTTAGTTAGCAAATTAGGATTAGTTCTAGTTTGTTAGGATCTGAATATCCTATGTGGAAATTTAGAGCCATGCTTTTCCTCAAGTCCATTGACAATCGTATGTCCGATGTCATCATGAAAGGACCAATCATCCCCAAGATTTCTGCTGTTATCAGTGATACGTCTGCTGACTAAACAGACAGAAGTGAAAAAGAAGTATGGAAGCCTGTTGCATCCTAGGCAGATGAAGATTGGAAACTTTTCAATCTGGATGACAATGCAAAGAGTGTTCTGGCAAATGCCCTGACCAACGAGATCTTGCATATAGTAATTGGGTGTCAAACTGCAAAAGAGATCTGGGATACATTAAGTATTACATATGAGGGTACTGATCTGGTCAAGCAGCAAAAGAAGAGTCATCTGAACAGATCTTATGTAAACTTCTTTTCGAAGAAGAATGAATCCTTGCCTGATTTTTTCACAAGGTTTAACTGCTTGATAAATGACCTACTAAGTGTGAGTGTTAAGAAAGATGAAGCTGAACTTGTGTTGAAATTTCTGGATGTGTTACCAGAAAGGTTCAATGAAGTAACCACAGCACTGAGCGCTGAAGGAACACTACATTTGTATAACCTACAGTCCATCTACGGGTTCTTTCTCAATCATGAACAGATCACAGAGCACATAAGAACTTCTCAATAACAACTTAAGGATTCTTTGGATAAAGCAGATATTGCATTAGTTGCACAGAAAAAGAAGAAACGTTCCAAGGCCTTGGTTGTTGAATCTGAGACTGAGTCAGAATCTTAAGCTGACTACTAAGACTCAGACTCAGGTGATACTGATGATGTTCAGACTATCACTGAGCAGATGACTATGTTAGCCAGACATTTGAGAAGAGCTCAACGGGGAAGAGGAGGATCTAATAGGGGCAAAGGGAAGAGTTCCTTTGATCCCAAGAAGGTTGTGTGCTTCAATTGTCAGAAGAATGGACATATTGCTGATGAGTGCAGATTAGAGAAGGAAGAATCAGCATCAGTTGCTGATGATTCAAAAAAGCAAACCTAGAAGACAAAGGACTCTAAGCTGAAACCTGGGATACAGAATCATCTAACTCAGATGATGATGATGTTTGTCTAATGGCTTAAGAAGATGAAGAGTTTTAAATTAATGAAGTTGATTATGGTTTGTCCGAGTCAACTTTTGAAGCTGACATGAAGGAAGCTGAGGAAAACAACAAGCTTAGTGATTGGGATCCTGCTTCCATGTACAAGGTTAGTAATTTCAACTCTTACACCGATGAAGAAAATGGTCTTGCCTTCAATTATTTGTTAAATGATTTCAAGACCGGCCTTAAGTCTCAGACTAACCTCAAAGCTGAAATAGCTAAACTTAAAGATGAGATTAAGGAAAATCAATCTCTCATTGATGTTCGAAAGAAAGCACAGCAAAGACACATTAATAAACTTCTAAGTGAAGAACTTCAGGAAGCCAAAGATAAAGTTGATCAACTTCAAAAATTCACTGAATCTTGGTGTAAGTCATCAAGGCTTGTTGAAAAGTGCATCAACCAACAAATTCCTAAACAGGTACAAGCTGTACTTGGAGGTGACTATCAATCCGCAGCCTATGCAGCTAATGAGGATGAGATAGCAAGTACAGACTCTAAGGAGGATAGACAACTGATTGAGTCTCAGAAGTCAGCTTTAGAGAAGAAACATGGTCAAAACCTTAAATACAATATGTTTGTAAAGGCCAAAGTTCATGCTAATGAGTGCTCAACATCTAAACAGCATGGTAAGTCTGTGCTGGACAGATTAGGTACTCAGCCTATTCAAAGAACTTCAGTCATAGAAAGGCTTAATCCAAATCCTTTCAAAAGACAACATTCTCTATCTGGCTCGGAGAGAAGTTACAAGAATAGGAAGACCACTGTAAGTCAGAGGTCAAATTACAACAATGGTAAGTCCAAAGTTGTGGATCTTGGTAAGTCCAAGGAAATCAACAGTGGTAAGTCCAAACCTGTTAAAACTGGTGAGTCAAGAAAGCATGACAAAGGTAAGTCCAAAGTCATGGAAAAGAAGTTTGTTGGTCAAGCTTCTAATCAAAAGGATAACAAACAAAGATCTGACAAGGATAAGTCCAAAGTCAGTGAGCATCAAGTGAATCAACTTGCAAAGAAAGTTGAAAAGTTATCCACTACATATAATCCTAAGACTGAGAGCAAGTTCTCACAAGGATTATTAGACACTCTACCTCCTGTAATCATTGGAAGAAGGAGATGCTACAAGTGCAGAAGTAGAGGTAATGAGGCTAAGGATTGGGATGTTGAAATCTCAAGGCCTGAACAAGAACAGGCTGATCAGCCTACACAGGACTCAACTCCTACTCAAGTTGAACAGTCAGTTCAACAAGATGAAGATGCTAAGTTCTCATCATCTGAACCCACCAAGAAGTAGGTTCCCAAACAAAACTAATATGTTTAGTTTTCATATCATGTGCAGGGTTCAAGTACATGGTACTTGGATAGTGGATGTTCAAGGCACATGACTGGGTGGAAAGGACTTCTTAGTGATTTCCAGGAAGATGAAGGTCCTAAAGTAACATTTGGTGACAACTCCCATGGAAGAACTAAAGGCTGTGGGAAGATGCATGCTGGCAAAGTTACTTTCCAGAAGGTTGCATATGTCAAGGGTCTTAAGTACAATCTGATTAGTATTAGCCAATTGTGTGATGAAGACAACATTGTTACTTTTAGGAAGAAAGCAGGAACTATATATAATGCTAAGGGAAAGCCTGTACTTATAGCTAAAAGAGAAAGAGATGTATATCTACTTGATCTTAATTCTGCTGATCCCTATACTGAAACCTGCTTGTATTCCCAAAATGTTCCTAGCTGAGTTGGTTGTGACATAAAAGATTATCACATTTAAATTTCAAAAATATAAATATGCTATCCAATAAAGAGTTAGTCTCTGGATTACCAAAGATCACATTTGTCAAGGAAAAATTGTGTTCAGCATGTGAACAAGGGAAACACCATAAAGGGTCCCTTAAATCAAAGCAAAATTTTTCAATAACAGACCCACTGCATATGTTGCATATGGATCTATTTGTACCTATAAGTACTCCTAGCCTAAGTGGCAAAAAGTACACATTGGTGATAGTAGACGAGTTCTCACTATTCACCTGGGTAATATTCCTAAAAGCTAAAAGTGAAGCTGCCCTGGAGATAATAAGTTTTATCAAACTGGAAGAGTTGCAGAAAGGTAAGTCTGTAAAGCAACTCAGAAGTGATCATGGGACTGAGTTTAGAAACTCAACCCTTGAAAGTTTTTGTGAACAAAATGGAATATTACAAAACATTTCATCGAACTCCATAACAAAATGGAGTTGCTGAGAGGAGAAATGGAACCTTAATTGAGGCTGCTAGAACTATGTTATGTGAGGTAGGATTGAAACTCTAATTCTGGAATGAAGCTGTTAGTACAACCTGTTATACCCAAAATAGATCAGTCATTGTCAAAAGACATGGCAAAACAGCATATGAGATGTATAGATCTAGAAAGCCCAATATAGGTTATTTCCATGTCTTTGTCTAAAACCCTAAAACCCTGAATCAAAGAGATCAGCTCCATAAGTTGGAACCTAAAGCTGATGCTGGAATATTTGTTGGTTATTCCTCAATCTCTAAATCTTACAGAGTGTATAACACCAGGAGAAAGTCTATAGAAGAATCAATTCATGTCTCATTTTATGAAGACAGTTTTGATCAAGTTGATAAAAGACAAGCTGACTTGGTTAGTCTGAGTGAGCTTGAAAAGCCTGAGGAAACCAATATGTCAAATCCTATGTATATCATGGGAAATTATAGTGATGATGATGTGTGTTCATCAAAGAAATCATCAGAAGCTCCAAGGGACTCTCAAGCTGAGAAGGATGATGAGTTTGTCAATCCCTTTGGAGCTGAAGTCACCCAGACTGAAAATCTTGGTGATCATCAGTTTGTTGACAATGCTGCTATTGAGAATGAGGATGTTTGTTCACCTCAAAGTTCTCAATATCACTCAAATCCAGAACCATATTCTCCAACTACAAAATTTAAATTTCTCAAAGATCATCCTCAAGATCAAATCATTGGAAATGTCCAAGACAGAGTTATGACCAGATCAAAGGCTACAGCTAACTATGCTGCTTACTTTGGTTTCCTATCCTAGATGGAACCAAAGAAGAGTGAAGAAGCCTTAGAGGATGAGGATTGGATTGAAGCTATGCAAGAGGAATATACACGCGCGGTGCATATGATTTGACTTGTTGTTTTGATTGAGAAACGAAACACTCATTCAGAAATGCAGACTTGATTTTGTTGCCTTCACGTTCTGGATATGTTGCATTCAACTTGTAATAATCAAGATATTCCTGACGTTTGGTGGTTGTTTTTCTTTTCAACTCTTCCTCGCTTTTTACTTCCTCTTCACCCACAAACGTCATTCTTTGTGTCCAAGCTAAATTTATTCTTTCCGCTTGATATAATTGTGTACAATTTATTTTAGAAAAGAAATCACTCTCATCGTATCCTAACCCTTTATATTTCAATTTAACATCAGGTGTAAGATTTTTAAAAATTGTGTGACGTATAGTGACTTGTTTCTTTACGCTTTCTTGAAGATTCTGAACTTTTGATTGCAAATTATTCTTCTCTTTCATTACCAAGTTCAAGTTGATTTCATCACTCAGTTTAGCAGCATGCAAGTCATGTACCTTTAATTCAGTTTCTTGTTGAACATTAACCAATTCTTTTTCCTTTTCATGAATGACTTGTTGAAGTTGATTTATTTTAGAGGTCAGATGTGATGATGTTTGTTCAGATTTGACTGCTTGATTCATTTTCAGATTTAGGTTATTTTCTTTCAATTGTTGGTTCTTTGCAGTGAGGGTATTAACCTTTTTTAGGAGAGTTCTGATATGAGCTGCAGAAAGACCAGAATAGTCAAAGCATACCTTGTCAGCAGGGATTTCAGACTCTGATGGTTGGCCTGTTCTGTACACACTTTCTTCAGCCTCATCCGCTTCATACTCACTTTCATCACCGTCTTCATCAAACTTAGCCATAAAGCCATCATCACTATGAATTTCATCATTGAATGGTAACTCTTCTAAGAAAGTGTTTACCATTTCATCGTCACTCTCACCATCACTCTCTTCAAACTCAAACTCTTCCACATCTGCCATCAGTACAAACTGTGCATGAACTTCTACATCTTCCTCACTATCGTCAGTATCAGACAGAAATTGGTCTTCTTTAGCCAACAAGACCTTGCCACTGTTTCTTTGTTTAATGAGATTCAGCTTGGCATTATAATATTCTGAATATTTCACTTTTGGTTTCTTGAATTCTTTGATAACATGCCCAGTGCTACCATAATTATAGCACTTTCTCTCTTGAACAGATTGAAATTTTCTTTCATATCTCTTCTCCAATCTCTGACCATATCTTCTCTGATAGTTATCTTCACGTTTGCGAGATCCAGAAGTAGAAGAGTCAGATTCTTGGACTTGCTTTTTGAGAATTAATTTTGTAGCATATTTGTAAGATATGTCATGGCTTGCATCACTTTCTCATTATCTGTCTGATCATTATAATCAGAAGCAGAAGACTCAGATTCTTGGACATGCTTCAATTTGAAGGATTTAGAAGAGCTTCTTGTTTTCTTCTCATTTACTACCAAGGCCATTGGATCAACATTTTCTTTCTGAGTTCCAACACCAACTTCATCTTGATATTGATTGAGCTCCTCAAAGATCACATAGTGAGTGACCTTGTTTAAGACCTTCTGATTCATTTGTCTACATATAGCAACTTGGGTTTTCCATTCAGTAACTAATGAGTTAAGGAAACTTGTATTCTTGGTCTGATCAGAATAACTATCAATATGCGGATTTCTCAGATCTTTCAAGAGTCTACAGTATCTACTGTAAGTATCCATCAGGGTTTCACCCTCTCTTGCCTTGAAATGATCAAAATCATTCACCAAAGTAGTTTCTTTTATCCAAACCCCAGATTCTATACCTTCCATTTGACTTTTGATTTCATCCCAAATCTCTTTGGTAGTATTTAACCCATTCACTTTGATATAGAACTCAGCAGATAAACCATGTTTCAGATAGTATTTTACTTTTTGATCTGCCGTAGCTCTAAGTTTATCTTCAATTGTGTATTCACTGGGTAACTTTGATCTGTGTACTGCTTCCAAAGCTGGATTATGAGTTGAATCAGCATCATGATCAATTCTGAAAACACCATTGCCTTCTTCTATGCTCTTCTTCATGAGTTCTCCATATTTCTTATTATTCTCAATAAAATCCATGAACCTTCCTTTCTAAACATTATATTCTCCACGGTACAAAACCGGAGATTTTGTGTCTGATCCAAAAGAAAGTGTCTCACTGTATGTACTCATCTTGTCTTGATCGTTTCTCTGAAAAAGATTCAAAAATTGTGCTACAAATTTCCTAAGTGTTAAAGTTACACAGAAACCGTATGAACATTCAAGAAACCGGATACACAGACACCGGATACAAGAAACAATTACAAAACTGGATACAAGTAACAAATACACAAACCGTATACAAGACAATTACAAAAACCGGATACAAGAAACCAGATTACAAAAAACCGGATATACAAAACCGGATGATGTCCAAAAACTGTATACTTTCTGTTGGTCCCTTGGTGAGAATAACAAGCAACAGGTGTGTAGAAGGGGGGGGGGGGGTTGAATACACTTTCTGTGGAAATTGAACAAATCAAATAAAAGTGTTACACAGAGTAAATCAAACCACAATCAGTCGAATGCTTTTATCAAGAAGATGATTACAATGCTTTGAATAAGAAGATGATTACAATAACTATCAAATAAGTGATTATTCGAACACACGAACAACTTGGCAATCTGTGAAAATCTTGATCACGTTGAACTGACAAACAGTGATTCAAGAATCGTAACACATACGGTGAGGTGAGGTTTTGGCTCTGCAACACTTAGTCGTCGTCTTTGAGAAGTAGTCGTACCTCTAAACTTATCAGGAGATAAGTATTTATAATCATGTTCCTACGGTTCCTAACAAACTGGACTAATTCTAATTTGCTAACTAACTATCGGATAACTCGGAATCTTGAATCTTGAATCTTCTTATCTTGAGTCTTCAATCTTCAATCTTGATTCTGAAGTCTTCTTATCCTTTCCGTAGATATAGAGAGTTAAAAGAGAATTTAAAACACATTTAAATTCTTTTAAACTGACTTCTTTAGTCAGGCTGAGTTACCCAGCTTGAAACTCAGCAAGCTGAGTTCTTCGATAACAAACCCGAATTCAAACATGGACTAACATGTATAATTATTAACTCATCCTTAGAAGTGTAAAGAATTTACTAAAACATATTTAGTAACTCTATTGAGCTGACTCAGTCTTCACGCTGAGTCACTCAGCTTGAAACTCATCAAGCTGAAACTCAATATGTATATCTTAGTTTACGCACATAGCTTATCAAACATATTAATAATCTTACTAAGATATAGTCTAAGCTAGTCGAACATATGCTCAGCTTATACTCAGCTTATACTCAGCTTATACTCAGTCTGAATCACTATAAGTGTTTAGTCTGACTAACCTTCATAATTATGTTTAAGTTATATGTAGAACACATCTTGCAAACTTAACTTTGTCTCATCAAATCTTAACTAGTGAGATCATTTTCCAAACAAACTCCCCTTATTTGATGATGACAAAACCATCAAACAGTTCTTAAGTTTGTTTAACAGAATTATGTTTTAAATCTCAAACTCATTAAGATTTTATATTTGAACTAATCAAGTATTAATTTGAACATATCAATTTTAATTGAACATATCAATTATAAGTGGAACAAACCAACTTTCAGTTGAACACACCAACTAATTACATTAATGAATAAGAACTAATCAGTTATTCATTTAAGCTGAACTTATCAGACTGATAAATATGAACACATCACAACACGGTTGAACATATAAAACTTTATACTTGTATTAATTGAACTGATCATAATACAAAATAATTGATCACTTAGATCAGGCACACATAGTGCTTACAAAAAATTAGAACTAATCTAATCTATCTGATGAACTTAGGATGTAGAAGCTCCCAGATGATGATCTCTTTATTGATCTCATCTAACAGTCTTTCAGCTTCATCGTTTCGCTGAAGTTCCTTCTGTTGTACTCTAATGAGTTTGTTCAGCCTATACTTTATTAACTGATTTGACTCCTCATTACCACAACAGTTTCTTATTCTCAAGGCATCCTCAGCTTTTAGATAGCAAATCTCATTTAGCTTAATAAAACTGGGATTACCTGCCTGATCCTTAAACATGAAACCTTGAATAGGAGTGTTGATGCTTTGATTTTCTCTGAATTCTACTCTTACAGGCATGTCGAACAAATTCTCCTACTGCAGACCAGGAACTGGGACATACCTTAGTTCTTCAGCTCTAGCAATCAACTTGGAGACCTCAGACTAAATTTCTTGTTTGATTTGGCTCCGTTTGAACTTCCTGAGCAGCATCATTATTCTTTGTCATTAAATGTAACCCATCATGTGAACATATCTCAGGTCCACTCCCACAGTTGATTTTTCACTTAGCTCAAAAGTGAGAATGATGGCTCCATTTGCTCTGCTCAATGTCAATCCTCTGATCTCTTTGTTAAAGCTCCTTCGAAAGTAACATTCTTGCAGTTCTGCATCTGAGTAGGGAATAGGATCAGGTCTTAGACCAGTATATACAGCTTCAGCTCGTGCCAAAGCTTCCTTTTCTTTTTCTTGATCCCTGGCCTCTTTTTCTTTCCTTTTCCTTAGCTCATCAAGGGAATGCCCAGCTCAGCAGCTTCCTCTAGTTCAATCATTTCAATCATCTCCCTTGTAGCTTTTTCCTCTTTAGTTTCAGAAACACTGTCAGCTTCATATTCAAATTCTATCACTTTTTACTTTTTAGCTGCAGGTTCCTCTTTGTTCGTTTCTAACTCCCCCTCAGTCTGAGCTTGCCTCTCTACTCCTTTGGCCAGCACAAGTAATGCTTCAGCCTCAGCTTGGATCAGTTCAGCGTCAGCTTCAGCTTGAACCTTCTCCCCCTTTTTGTCATCATCAATAGGGGATGAGGTCCTTTGTTGTTGAAGTGCAGCGACTGCAGAGGCAATTTCTTTAACATCCTTGGTCAACTTCTCAAGCCTCTGATAGATTTGACGTTTATGCTTCTTCTACTTGAGATGGAACAAACCAAACTGAGCAGCAACATAATCTTTCAGCTGCTGGATGCCTGAGGAGGCAGTGTAAGTGTAAGGAGGGTCTTTGGGGGCATCATCCAAAGGTTGGTGTTTACCTTCAAATTCATTTGCACCAGAGTTTGGACCATGTGAATCACCTTGGTTTGAAGATGAAACATTGACAGGTCGTGCAATAGGGTGTGAGAAGTGAAGAAAAGTAATTGGGCTCGAAACGTGAACTGTATGGGTTGGTGGTTGGCTAATTTGTTTAGAGGGGGGTGATTGACCCTGGGGATTGGTCATATATTCAATGTCACCTAAGTGTGTCTGCTTAGGCACAGAAGTGGGCTCTCACATGACACTGGAGAGTGTGGGCTGATTAGACACCACACCCGGTATAGGCTGTTGGGTTAAAATGAGCCTCGAGGTTGACACCTTAAGAGTAGGCGTCTCCCCCTAAACTCCTACCGGTGGAGGGATCAATGTGATCTCAGCTCCAGTGATGCCTTTAGGAGTGGCACCACCCATGGCAGTTTTACGTGTATAGGTGCTGATATTCTCCCTAGCAGCAGTGGGCATACTAGGGGTGGCTTCAGAGTGGGATTGTACATGGAATGAAGGTGGAGGAGATAGGTTAGACGGGGTTGGGCTTACCACAGCCTTATCTCCTAAAACGGATGAAGAATAGTGAGAAGAAAGAGAAAGTAGAGGTCTTACCAGAAGCAGCTTCAATGGTTGTTGGTTCAGCTTGAGCAGAGGACTCAGCTTGAACTTCTGTGTCAGCTTGGGAAGCTCCCCCTTGAGTGGATCCCTCTTCTGCACTTTCAGATGAAGCGTGCTCAGCTATCCATCGCATTGGGTCACTCAGACTTTCTTGCTTTGGAAAGATGTCATTGTTGAACAACTTCGAGCTTAGTGCTGGAGCAGGGAACAAATCTTGTCCAGCTTCATATAGTTGGTCTCCCAATGCAGCTTCAATCACCAAGGATAAGAACCTTATAAATGGTACATGGAGATCCCTTGGTGTCTTTAGCACTTGGACCTTGAGCTCATTGAAAACGAGCAGTGTGTAGTCTAGATTTCTGGCAAAGAACATGTTGTACAGCAGCTGCATCTCGAACTCATTGACCTGGTCCAAGCCTCCAACCTTTGTTCCCAGCGAACGAATCACCGTAGAAACCATGAAGCCCCAACTCATTGGAAAAGTGGCCTTCTTGATTACACCCTCTGTTTGTGGGTGACCCATACGAGGTAGGACTGACCTCATCACTTGCCTAGTAACAGCAGCTTTGAACACATCACTTGGAGGAAGTTGAAGAACATCCCTTAGCCGCTGTACATTTATGACAACTGTTCTATCCTCATTTAGAACAGTGCCAACGATCTCTCCCCTGTTCTGGTCATAAATGCAAGTGTACCAGAACTCCAATAAGTGTTGTGGAACAATATGCAGAGGTGCGCCAGTAAAGCAAATGCCATAGGGCATTTTCGGATATAATATACCCAGGCTTCATAGCCTCTGTTCCTCTTACGTTCAGGGATTGCCAAACATGCACGTTGATTGTTTACTTTAAGAACTGGCATCCCATTGTTTTTTAACGTAGCACCTCTAACCATTCTATCACCGAGATTTAGAAGGACTCCGTCCATCGTCGAATAAAACTTGAGTAACACTGAGTAACTTCAAAAGTCGCACTGAGCGATTAGGGTTTAGAAAAGAGATGAACGAGAGATTGCACTGAGCAATTGGTTATTTGTGAAAGGTATTTCAGAATGTGAGAAGTTTGTTTTGTAAGCGTAAACTTCTCTAAACCGAATAGAGTCGGTATATATACCTTTCCGAGGAGAGAGAAAAGTTACCGTTGAACTCCCTTTTTATCCGTTACACCGTAAAAAAATTCCGGCTTGATGTAACAGTGAGAGGGTAGAAACACACCATCTTCCAACGGATACAAGTGTAAAATATTATAATTAACTAATAGTTATAGTAGAAACACTGATAAAGTATACCAATACACAATTGATATATGATGCGATTTGAAACCGACTCAAATACGCATGTACAGATGAATTAATGACACGTGGTAATTAAGACATAGTTTGGACACACCAAACTGAGTAAACTTATTACTCAGTTTAAGTCAAGCACTCAGCTTGACTCAAGCACTCAGCTTGAGTTGAGTACTCAACTTGAGATTGATACTCAGCTTGAGTAGAGCACACAGCTCAGACTTAATGACACTGAGTCAATTTTTGTTTAAGACTGACTCAAACTTGTTTCTAACTACACTGAGTAGTTTAAAACTTGGTTGGAACCAACCAAACGTGTAAACAAATCACTCAGCTTGAGTGAAGCACATAGCTCAGACTCAATGACACTTAGTCAGCTATGTTTGAGACTGACTTAAACTGTATCATAACTACACTAAGTAGTTAGAATATGTTTGGAACTCACCAAACGTGTGAACTCATCATTCAGCTTGACTTGTTATACAGTTTATGAAAACTCATTTATAAACTGTGCACTCAGCTTAAGACCCTTAGTCTTTGTCAAACTGAAAAACTCATATTCTAGACACTTAGCTAGGGGTTGAGCATACCCAATTTACTTAGCAGATACATAAACCTCTTTTCATCAAGGGGTTTAGTCAAAATATCTGCTAACTGGTCATCAGTGGAAATAAATTTAATGTCAACTTTACCTTTTTCCATGATGTCCCTGATGAAGTGATGTCGAATTTCAATATGCTTGGTTCTTGAGTGGAAGACTGGATTGTAAGTGATGGCTATAGCACTTGGGTTATCACATAAGATAGGAGTTTTCTTGAAACTCATGCCAAAGTTTTGAAGCTGATGCTGCATCCATAGGATTTGAGCACAACAACTTTCTGCTGCTACATACTCAGCTTCAGCAATTGAAGTAGCCACTGAGTTCTGTTTCTTACTAGTCCAGCTGACTAACTTCCCTCCAATCATTTGACATCCTTCAGTAGTTGATTTTCTGTCTAACTTGCACCCAGCATAGTCAGCATTTGAAAAACTAACTAACTCAAATCCAGAGTCCTTTGGATACCAAAGACCTAGATTTGGTGTACCTCTAAGGTACCTAAAGATCCTTTTCACAGCTTGAAGATGTGATTCTTTAGGATCTGCCTGATATCTTGCACAGACACATGTAGGAAACATGATATCAGGTCTACTAGTTGTCAAATAGAGCAATGAACCTATCATTCCTCTATAGGTAGACTGACACACAGACTTACCATCTGAGTCTTTACTCAGCTTGACAGTTGGTGACATGGTTGTTTTCATGGTTGAACTTGAATCAAAACCATATTTCTTTATCAAATCAAGAACATACTTTCTTTGATTGATGAATATTCCATCAGGCTTTTGTTGAACTTGTAAGCCTATGAAGTATGTCATCTCACCCATCATACTCATCTTGTACTTTTGTGACATTATTTTAGAAAACCACTCACACAGAGATTCATTGGTAGAACCAAAGATAATGTCATCCACATATATTTGTACAAGAATCACCTGTCCTTTACTCTTTTTAATAAAGAATGTCTAATCTATACTACCTCTGGTGAAATCCATTGATAGTAGATAAGTGGACAGAGTATCATACGAAGCTCTTGGAGCTTGTTTAAGACCATACAAAGCCTTGTCCAACTTATAGACATGATGTGGAAACTTTGAACTTACAAAGCCAGGAGGCTGTTTCAAATAGACTTCCTCCTGAAGTTTTCCATTAAGGAAGACACTCTTCACATCCATCTGATAGACTTTGAAGTCTTTATATGCTGCATAGGCCAGGAACAACCTTATGGCCTCAATTCTAGCAATAGGGGCAAAGGTCTCATCATAATCAATTCCCTCTTCTTGCTTATACCCTTGTGCTACCAGCCTGACTTTGTTCCTAACTATCACTCCATCCTTGTCCATTTTATTTCTATAGACCCACTTAGTGCCTATAATTGAATGATCTTTGGGGGCAGGGACAAGTTTCCAGACTTTGTTTCTCTCAAACTCAGTTAATTCCTCTTGCATAGCTTCAATCTAATCCTCATCTTCTTAGGCTTCTTCAGTATTCTTTGGTTCCATTTGAGATAGGAAACCAAAGTGAGAAGCATAGTTAGCTATAGCCTTAGATCTAGTCATGACCTTTTTTTGGACATTTCCAATAATTTGTTCTTGAGGATGATCTTTAAGGAATTTGAATGTTGTAGTTGGAGAGTCTGGTTCGGAATCTGAGTGATGTTGAGAACTCTGAGGTGAACACACATCCTCAGTCTCAACAGCAGCAATGTCAACAGACTGATGATCACTGCGATTCTTAGTCTGAGTGACTTCAGCTCCAAGGGTGTTGATGAACTCATCATCCTTCTCAGCTTGAGAATCCCTTGGAGTTTGTGATGATTTCTTTGATGAACACACATCATCATCACTATCATCTCCTATGACATACATAGGATTTGATAAGTTGGTTTCCTTAGGCCTTTCAAGCTCACTCAGACTGACCAAGTTAGCTTGACTTTTATCAGCTTGATCAAAACAGTCTTCATCAAATGAGACATGAATTGACTCTTCTATGCCCTTTTTCCTTGTATTATATATTCTATAAGACTTGGAGATTGAGGAATAACCAACGAATATTCCAGGATCAGCTTTAGGTTCCAACTTATGGAGCTGATCTCTTTGATTCAGCACATAGCATTTTGAACCAAAGATGTGGAAATAACCTATATTGGGCTTTCTAGACTTATACATCTCATATGATGTCTTTCCATGTCTTTTGACAATGATTGACCTATTATGGGTATCACAGGATGTACTAACAGCTTCATCCCAGAAATAGAGTTTCAATCCTGCCTCACATAGCATTGTTCTAGCAGCCTCAATTAGGGTTCTATTTCTCCTTTCAGCAACTCCATTTTGTTGTGGAGTTTTGACTGATGAGAAATTTTGTAATATCCCTTTTTGTTCACAAACGTTTTCAAGGGTTGAGTTTCTGAACTCAGTCCAATGATCACTTCTGAGTTGCTTTACACACAAACCTTTCTGCAACTCTTCCTTTTTGATAAAACTGATTATCTCCAGGGCAGCCTCACTTTTGGCTTTAAGGAATATTACCCAGGTGAATCTTGAGAACTCATCTACTATCACCAGTGTGTACTTCTTGCTACTTAGGCTTGGAGTACTTATGGGTCCAAACAGATCCATATGCAACATATACAATGGGTCTGTTATTGAAAAAATTTTCTTTGATTTAAAGGACCCTTTATGGTGTTTCCCTTTTTCACAAGCTGAACACAATTTGTCTTTGACAAATATGATCTTTGGTAATCTAGAGACTAACTCTTTATTAGACATCATATTTATATTTTTAATGTTTAGACTCTTTATTAGACTCTTTATTAGACTCTTCTATGGCCTTTTTCCTTGTATTATATATTCTATAAGACTCGGAGATTGAGGAATAACCAACGAATATTCCAGGATCAGCTTTAGGTTCCAACTTATGGAGCTGATCTCTTTGATTCAGCACATAGCATTTTGAACCAAAGATGTGGAAATAACCTATATTGGGCTTTCTAGACTTATACATCTCATATGATGTCTTTCCATGTCTTTTGACAATGATTGACCTATTATGGGTATCACAGGATGTACTAACAGCTTCATCCCAGAAATAGAGTTTCAATCCTGCCTCACATAGCATTGTTCTAGCAGCCTCAATTAGGGTTCTATTTCTCCTTTCAGCAACTCCATTTTGTTGTGGAGTTTTGACTGATGAGAAATTTTGTAATATCCCTTTTTGTTCACAAAAGTTTTCAAGGGTTGAGTTTCTGAACTCAGTCCAATGATCACTTCTGAGTTGCTTTACACACAAACCTTTCTGCAACTCTTCCTTTTTGATAAAACTGATTATCTCCAGGGCAGCCTCACTTTTGGCTTTAAGGAATATTACCCAGGTGAATCTTGAGAACTCATCTACTATCACCAGTGTGTACTTCTTGCCACTTAGGCTTGGAGTACTTATGGGTCCAAACAGATCCATATGCAACATATACAATGGGTCTGTTATTGAAAAAATTTGCTTTGATTTAAAGGACCCTTTATGGTGTTTCCCTTTTTCACAAGCAGAACACAATTTGTCTTTGACAAATATGATCTTTGGTAATCTAGAGACTAACTCTTTATTAGACATCATATTTATATTTTTAATGTTTAGACTCTTTATTAGACTCTTTATTAGACTCTTCTATGGCCTTTTTCCTTGTATTATATATTCTATAAGACTTGGAGATTGAGGAATAACCAACGAATATTCCAGGATCAGCTTTAGGTTCCAACTTATGGAGCTGATCTCTTTGATTCAGCACATAGCATTTTGAACCAAAGATGTGGAAATAACCTATATTGGGCTTTCTAGACTTATACATCTCATATGATGTCTTTCCATGTCTTTTGACAATGATTGACCTATTATGGGTATCACAGGATGTACTAACAGCTTCATCCCAGAAATAGAGTTTCAATCCTGCCTCACATAGCATTGTTCTAGCAGCCTCAATTAGGGTTCTATTTCTCCTTTCAGCAACTCCATTTTGTTGTGGAGTTTTGACTGATGAGAAATTTTGTAATATCCCTTTTTGTTCACAAAAGTTTTCAAGGGTTGAGTTTCTGAACTCAGTCCCATGATCACTTCTGAGTTGCTTTACACACAAACCTTTCTGCAACTCTTCCTTTTTGATAAAACTGATTATCTCCAGGGCAGCCTCACTTTTGGCTTTAAGGAATATTACCCAGGTGAATCTTGAGAACTCATCTACTATCACCAGTGTGTACTTCTTGCCACTTAGGCTTGGAGTACTTATGGGTCCAAACAGATCCATATGCAACATATACAATGGGTCTGTTATTGAAAAAATTTGCTTTGATTTAAAGGACCCTTTATGGTGTTTCCCTTTTTCACAAGCTGAACACAATTTGTCTTTGACAAATATGATCTTTGGTAATCTAGAGACTAACTCTTTATTAGACATCATATTTATATTTTTAATGTTTAGACTCTTTATTAGACTCTTTATTAGACTCTTCTATGGCCTTTTTCCTTGTATTATATATTCTATAAGACTCGGAGATTGAGGAATAACCAACGAATATTCCAGGATCAGCTTTAGGTTCCAACTTATGGAGCTGATCTCTTTGATTCAGCACATAGCATTTTGAACCAAAGATGTGGAAATAACCTATATTGGGCTTTCTAGACTTATACATCTCATATGATGTCTTTCCATGTCTTTTGACAATGATTGACCTATTATGGGTATCACAGGATGTACTAACAGCTTCATCCCAGAAATAGAGTTTCAATCCTGCCTCACATAGCATTGTTCTAGCAGCCTCAATTAGGGTTCTATTTCTCCTTTCAGCAACTCCATTTTGTTGTGGAGTTTTGACTGATGAGAAATTTTGTAATATCCCTTTTTGTTCACAAAAGTTTTCAAGGGTTGAGTTTCTGAACTCAGTCCCATGATCACTTCTGAGTTGCTTTACACACAAACCTTTCTGCAACTCTTCCTTTTTGATAAAACTGATTATCTCCAGGGCAGCCTCACTTTTGGCTTTAAGGAATATTACCCAGGTGAATCTTGAGAACTCATCTACTATCACCAGTGTGTACTTCTTGCCACTTAGGCTTGGAATACTTATGGGTCCAAACAGATCCATATGCAACATATACAATGGGTCTGTTATTGAAAAAATTTGCTTTGATTTAAAGGACCCTTTATGGTGTTTCCCTTTTTCACAAGCTGAACACAATTTGTCTTTGACAAATATGATCTTTGGTAGTCTAGAGACTAACTCTTTATTAGACATCATATTTATATTTTTAATGTTTAGACTCTTTATTAGACTCTTTATTAGACTCTTCTATGGCCTTTTTCCTTGTATTATATATTCTATAAGACTCGGAGATTGAGGAATAACCAACGAATATTCCAGGATCAACTTTAGGTTCCAACTTATGGAGCTGATCTCTTTGATTCAGCACATAGCATTTTGAACCAAAGATGTGGAAATAACCTATATTGGGCTTTCTAGACTTATACATCTCATATGATGTCTTTCCATGTCTTTTGACAATGATTGACCTATTATGGGTATCACAGGATGTACTAACAGCTTCATCCCTGAAATAGAGTTTCAATCCTGCCTCACATAGCATTGTTCTAGCAGCCTCAATTAGGGTTCTATTTCTCCTTTCAGCAACTCCATTTTGTTGTGGAGTTTTGACTGATGAGAAATTTTGTAATATCCCTTTTTGTTCACAAAAGTTTTCAAGGGTTGAGTTTCTGAACTCAGTCCCATGATCACTTCTGAGTTGCTTTACACACAAACCTTTCTGCAACTCTTCCTTTTTGATAAAACTGATTATCTCCAGGGCAGCCTCACTTTTGGCTTTAAGGAATATTACCCAGGTGAATCTTGAGAACTCATCTACTATCACCAGTGTATACTTCTTGCCACTTAGGCTTGGAGTACTTATGGGTCCAAACAGATCCATATGCAACATATACAATGGGTCTGTTATTGAAAAAATTTGCTTTGATTTAAAGGACCCTTTATGGTGTTTCCCTTTTTCACAAGCTGAACACAATTTGTCTTTGACAAATATGATCTTTGGTAATCTAGAGACTAACTCTTTATTAGACATCATATTTATATTTTTAATGTTTAGACTCTTTATTAGACTCTTTATTAGACTCTTCTATGGCCTTTTTCCTTGTATTATATATTCTATAAGACTCGGAGATTGAGGAATAACCAACGAATATTCCAGGATCAGCTTTAGGTTCCAACTTATGGAGCTGATCTCTTTGATTCAGCACATAGCATTTTGAACCAAAGATGTGGAAATAACCTATATTGGGCTTTCTAGACTTATACATCTCATATGATGTCTTTCCATGTCTTTTGACAATGATTGACCTATTATGGGTATCACAGGATGTACTAACAGCTTCATCCCAGAAATAGAGTTTCAATCCTGCCTCACATAGCATTGTTCTAGCAGCCTTAATTAGGGTTCTATTTCTCCTTTCAGCAACTCCATTTTGTTGTGGAGTTTTGACTGATGAGAAATTTTGTAATATCCCTTTTTGTTCACAAAAGTTTTCAAGGGTTGAGTTTCTGAACTCAGTCCCATGATCACTTCTGAGTTGCTTTACACACAAACCTTTCTGCAACTCTTCCTTTTTGATAAAACTGATTATCTCCAGGGCAGCCTCACTTTTGGCTTTAAGGAATATTACCCAGGTGAATCTTGAGAACTCATCTACTATCACCAGTGTGTACTTCTTGCCACTTAGGCTTGGAGTACTTATGGGTCCAAACAGATCCATATGCAACATATACAATGGGTCTGTTATTGAAAAAATTTGCTTTGATTTAAAGGACCCTTTATGGTGTTTCCCTTTTTCACAAGCTGAACACAATTTGTCTTTGACAAATATGATCTTTGGTAGTCTAGAGACTAACTCTTTATTAGACATCATATTTATATTTTTAATGTTTAGACTCTTTATTAGACTCTTTATTAGACTCTTCTATGGCCTTTTTCCTTGTATTATATATTCTATAAGACTCGGAGATTGAGGAATAACCAACGAATATTCCAGGATCAACTTTAGGTTCCAACTTATGGAGCTGATCTCTTTGATTCAGCACATAGCATTTTGAACCAAAGATGTGGAAATAACCTATATTGGGCTTTCTAGACTTATACATCTCATATGATGTCTTTCCATGTCTTTTGACAATGATTGACCTATTATGGGTATCACAGGATGTACTAACAGCTTCATCCCTGAAATAGAGTTTCAATCCTGCCTCACATAGCATTGTTCTAGCAGCCTCAATTAGGGTTCTATTTCTCCTTTCAGCAACTCCATTTTGTTGTGGAGTTTTGACTGATGAGAAATTTTGTAATATCCCTTTTTGTTCACAAAAGTTTTCAAGGGTTGAGTTTCTGAACTCAGTCCCATGATCACTTCTGAGTTGCTTTACACACAAACCTTTCTGCAACTCTTCCTTTTTGATAAAACTGATTATCTCCAGGGCAGCCTCACTTTTGGCTTTAAGGAATATTACCCAGGTGAATCTTGAGAACTCATCTACTATCACCAGTGTGTACTTCTTGCCACTTAGGCTTGGAGTACTTATGGGTCCAAACAGATCCATATGCAACATATACAATGGGTCTGTTATTGAAAAAATTTGCTTTGATTTAAAGGACCCTTTATGGTGTTTCCCTTTTTCACAAGCTGAACACAATTTGTCTTTGACAAATATGATCTTTGGTAGTCTAGAGACTAACTCTTTATTAGACATCATATTTATATTTTTAATGTTTAGACTCTTTATTAGACTCTTTATTAGACTCTTCTATGGCCTTTTTCCTTGTATTATATATTCTATAAGACTCGGAGATTGAGGAATAACCAACGAATATTCCAGGATCAACTTTAGGTTCCAACTTATGGAGCTGATCTCTTTGATTCAGCACATAGCATTTTGAACCAAAGATGTGGAAATAACCTATATTGGGCTTTCTAGACTTATACATCTCATATGATGTCTTTCCATGTCTTTTGACAATGATTGACCTATTATGGGTATCACAGGATGTACTAACAGCTTCATCCCTGAAATAGAGTTTCAATCCTGCCTCACATAGCATTGTTCTAGCAGCCTCAATTAGGGTTCTATTTCTCCTTTCAGCAACTCCATTTTGTTGTGGAGTTTTGACTGATGAGAAATTTTGTAATATCCCTTTTTGTTCACAAAAGTTTTCAAGGGTTGAGTTTCTGAACTCAGTCCCATGATCACTTCTGAGTTGCTTTACACACAAACCTTTCTGCAACTCTTCCTTTTTGATAAAACTGATTATCTCCAGGGCAGCCTCACTTTTGGCTTTAAGGAATATTACCCAGGTGAATCTTGAGAACTCATCTACTATCACCAGTGTATACTTCTTGCCACTTAGGCTTGGAGTACTTATGGGTCCAAACAGATCCATATGCAACATATACAATGGGTCTGTTATTGAAAAAATTTGCTTTGATTTAAAGGACCCTTTATGGTGTTTCCCTTTTTCACAAGCTGAACACAATTTGTCTTTGACAAATATGATCTTTGGTAATCTAGAGACTAACTCTTTATTAGACATCATATTTATATTTTTAATGTTTAGACTCTTTATTAGACTCTTTATTAGACTCTTCTATGGCCTTTTTCCTTGTATTATATATTCTATAAGACTCGGAGATTGAGGAATAACCAACGAATATTCCAGGATCAGCTTTAGGTTCCAACTTATGGAGCTGATCTCTTTGATTCAGCACATAGCATTTTGAACCAAAGATGTGGAAATAACCTATATTGGGCTTTCTAGACTTATACATCTCATATGATGTCTTTCCATGTCTTTTGACAATGATTGACCTATTATGGGTATCACAGGATGTACTAACAGCTTCATCCCAGAAATAGAGTTTCAATCCTGCCTCACATAGCATTGTTCTAGCAGCCTTAATTAGGGTTCTATTTCTCCTTTCAGCAACTCCATTTTGTTGTGGAGTTTTGACTGATGAGAAATTTTGTAATATCCCTTTTTGTTCACAAAAGTTTTCAAGGGTTGAGTTTCTGAACTCAGTCCCATGATCACTTCTGAGTTGCTTTACACACAAACCTTTCTGCAACTCTTCCTTTTTGATAAAACTGATTATCTCCAGGGCAGCCTCACTTTTGGCTTTAAGGAATATTACCCAGGTGAATCTTGAGAACTCATCTACTATCACCAGTGTGTACTTCTTGCCACTTAGGCTTGGAGTACTTATGGGTCCAAACAGATCCATATGCAACATATACAATGGGTCTGTTATTGAAAAAATTTGCTTTGATTTAAAGGACCCTTTATGGTGTTTCCCTTTTTCACAAGCTGAACACAATTTGTCTTTGACAAATATGATCTTTGGTAGTCTAGAGACTAACTCTTTATTAGACATCATATTTATATTTTTAATGTTTAGACTCTTTATTAGACTCTTTATTAGACTCTTCTATGGCCTTTTTCCTTGTATTATATATTCTATAAGACTCGGAGATTGAGGAATAACCAACGAATATTCCAGGATCAACTTTAGGTTCCAACTTATGGAGCTGATCTCTTTGATTCAGCACATAGCATTTTGAACCAAAGATGTGGAAATAACCTATATTGGGCTTTCTAGACTTATACATCTCATATGATGTCTTTCCATGTCTTTTGACAATGATTGACCTATTATGGGTATCACAGGATGTACTAACAGCTTCATCCCTGAAATAGAGTTTCAATCCTGCCTCACATAGCATTGTTCTAGCAGCCTCAATTAGGGTTCTATTTCTCCTTTCAGCAACTCCATTTTGTTGTGGAGTTTTGACTGATGAGAAATTTTGTAATATCCCTTTTTGTTCACAAAAGTTTTCAAGGGTTGAGTTTCTGAACTCAGTCCCATGATCACTTCTGAGTTGCTTTACACACAAACCTTTCTGCAACTCTTCCTTTTTGATAAAACTGATTATCTCCAGGGCAGCCTCACTTTTGGCTTTAAGGAATATTACCCAGGTGAATCTTGAGAACTCATCTACTATCACCAGTGTGTACTTCTTGCCACTTAGGCTTGGAGTACTTATGGGTCCAAACAGATCCATATGCAACATATACAATGGGTCTGTTATTGAAAAAATTTGCTTTGATTTAAAGGACCCTTTATGGTGTTTCCCTTTTTCACAAGCTGAACACAATTTGTCTTTGACACATATGATCTTTGGTAATCTAGAGACTAACTCTTTATTAGACATCATATTTATATTTTTAATGTTTAGATGAGATAAACGTTTATGCCATAACCAACTCAGCTTAGGAACAGGATGGGAATACAAACAGGTTTCATTATAGGGATCAGCAGAATTAAGGTCAAGTAGATACACATCTCTTTCTCTTTTAGTTATTAATACAGGCTTTCCCTTAGCATTATATATTGTTCCTGCTTTCTTCCTAAAAGTAACTATATTGTCTTCATCACACAATTGACTGATACTAATCAGGTTGTGTTTGAGACATTTGACATATGCAACTTTCTAGAAAGTGACCTTGCCAGCTTCCATCTTCCCATAGCCTTTAGTCATTCCATGGGAGTTGTCTCCAAAAGTTACTTTAGGACCTTCATCTTCTTGGAAATCACTAAGAAGTCCTTTCCACCCAGTCATGTGCCTTGAGCATCCACTATCCAAGTATCATTTACTTGAACCCTGCACATGATATGAAAACTAAACACATTAGTTTTGTTTGGGAACCCACTTCTTGGTGGGTTCAGATGAGGAGCCCTTAGCATCTCCATCTGGTTGAACTGACTGTTCAGCTTGAGCAGGAGCTGAGTCCTGTGTAGGCTGATCAGCTTGTTCTTGTTCAGGACTTTAGATTTCTGCATCACAATCCTTAGCCTCATGACCTCTACTTCTGCACTTGTAGCATCTCCTTCTTCCAATGATTACAGGAGGTAGAGTGTCTAATAATCCTTGTGAGAACTTGCTCTCAGACTTGGGATTATATGTGGTGGATAACTTTTCAACTTTCTTTTCAAGTTGATTCACATGATGATCACTAAATTTGGACTTACCTTTGTCAGGTATTTGTTTGTTATCCTTTTGATTAGAAGTTTGACTAACAATCTTCTTTTCCATGACCTTGGACTTAACCCTTTGTCATGACTACTGGACTCACCAGTTTCAACAGGCTTGGACTTACCACTGTTGATCTTCTTGGACTTACCAAGATCTACAACTTTGGACTTACCATTGTTGTACTTTGACCTCTGACTGACAATGGTCTTCCTATTCTTGTATCTTCTCTCTGAGCCAGATAGAGAATGTTGTCTTTTGAAAGGATTTGGATTAAGCCTTTCTCTGACTGAAGTTCTTTGAATAGGCTTAGTGCTTAATCAGTCCAGCACAGACTTACCATGCTGTTTGGATGTTGAGCACTCTTCTCCATGATCTTTAGCCTTTACAAACATATTGTATTTTAGGTTTTGACCATGTTTCTTCTCTGAGACTGACTTCTGAGACTCAATCAGTAGTCTATCCTCCTCAGAGTCTGTACTTGCTATCTCATCATCAGCTACATAAGCTGCTATTTGATAGTCACCTCCAAGTACAGCCTTTACCTGTTTAGGAATTTGTTGGTTTATGCACTTATCAGCAAGCTTTGATGACTTACACCAAGACTTAGTGACTTTTTGAAGTTGGTCAGCTTTGTCTTTAGCTTCCTGAAGTTCTTCACTTAGAAGTTTATTAATGTGTCTTTGACATTCAAGATCACATTGTGCTTTCTTACCAACATCAATGAGAGATTTATTATCCTTAATCTCATTCTTGAGTTTAGTTATCTCATCTTTGAGGTCATTTTGAGACTTAAGGATGGTCTTGAAATCATTCAGCAGATAATCAAAAGCAAGACCCTTTTCCTCATCAGTGTAAGAGTTGAAATTACTGACCTTATACATGGAAGCAGGATCCCAATCACTAAGCTTGCTCTTTTCCTCAACTTCCTTCATGTCAGCTTTGAAAGTTGACTCGGACAGACCATAATCAACCTCATCTATTTCCAACTCTTCATCTTCTTGAGCCATCAGACATACATCATCATCTGAGGTAGATGATTCAGTATCCCAGGTTTCAGCATATAATCCTTTTGCACTGGGTTTGTCTTCTGGCTTTCCTTTATTGAGCTTAGTATATTTCTTCTTGTATTTATCAGCTCTGTAAGCATTCTTATCAACAATTGATGTTGATTCCACCTTCTTTGATCTACACTCAGCAGCAACTGCGTAAGAAAGTGATCAAGCTCGTTCTTGTGAAGTGGAAATATAACCTAGGTTCGAATATGACCTGGGAAACGGAAGATGACATGCAAGCTCGATATCCCCACCTGTTTGTGAGTGATCAGATTCCGAGGACGGAATCTTCTTTAGGGGGGTAGATTTGTAACACCCTGTAAATGGGCCTACAGTGACTTTAAGTGAAATTAATTATGTGTTTTGTGTGACTAACGTGTCTCGTGTTAATTAATGTGATTATGTGAAAAGTGTCGGTTGTGTTTAAAAGTGATGTCGTGTTATACGGTTTCGTGTAATCATTCCGTAAATATCCTCGTTGGTTAAAACGGGATGGTGTGTGTCAATTTGTGAGTTAAAAAGGGGGAACAAAATACCTCGTGTTTTAATAATAAAACCCAAGGTCGGCTTGTATGTGCCTTATCCCCTGGGTCAAAAACAAAACACACACTATGCACATACTCTTTCACGATTTCAAACACACACATATATCCTCTCAAAGAATTTGCAAGAAATCAAAAGGAGGAATTTCAAGTTGGTGTATTGGGCAGCTGATTCAAGTGACTAGTTCAGCTCTTGTGCCATCATTTTCACCAAGTAGTAAGTGTTTTCAAGAGTTAAACCTAGTTTTTGAAGTTATGAAGAAGATGACCAATTTGATGGTTCATCTTGTGATTTATGTGTTGTTTTTGTGTCCAAGTGTGTTCATAAGGTCTTAGAGATGTCAAGTGAAGTGTATGTATGATTAGAACTGAGTTTTTGTTGAAAAAAGATGTCAAAACGCGAATTTGCAAAAGCTGTGTGAAAACAGGGACGAAGGTCACTGTAAAAATGGGTCCTTGCGGTCGCATGGCAAGGTGCTTGCGATTGCAAGGGGTGTTTCCATCCTTTCGACCGCAAGGGTTAAGCCTTGCGATCGTAAGGGTATTTGTTAATTCCGCGCCGCGTGAATTTTAAAGGTCGCGTCACGTAAATGTGTAATGTGATCGCATGTGTTAGGTTTTTGACCGTAAGTCTTGTATATATGCTATGCGATCGTATGGTATGTCCATGCGATCGTATGGGTCTATTTTGTGGTGATTACCACTTACGAGCGAAGGAAATAAGGTTTGCCATCGTAGGTACGTAACTTGCGATCGTAACCAACCCTAGAAACATGTTTGCGATCAACGGGGGTATCCTTTGCGATCGGAAGCATGCGTTTGGGGAAAAAGGACCTTTGCGATCGCATGGGGTATCCTTGCGATCACATGGCTTGTCTAAAAGGTCCCTTGCGACCGCAAGGCTTATGCTTGCGATCGCAAGCATGGGTCCAGTCTAGACAGCTTGTGTAACTTGTGTTTTAACCTGTGTGTGTTACGTGTAAGTGATGACCAAACCTGAACCTTATGTGTTAGGTGATTCGGAATACTCAGTGTGTTCTTGGGATTCCCGGATCCATATCTGCCTCTTGTGATATCGAGGTGAGTACCGGTTTCCCATAATACTCAGTAAGTAGGGCTATTGTGTGTCTGTGTTGTGTGCCATGTGATATAGTGATACAGTGTTATAAGTGATACCGTGTGATATAAATTGTGATATGTGATACGCATGCGTACTGTGGACCCTATGGGTTAAACGTGTTTATGATTCCTATCCGGACAGACGCAGTGGTTGAGGTCAGTCGCCGATGCGGCTGGGTCCCTTGAGTGTTATTCAGGGATTAGCGGTTCCCACGAATGATTTTCTGGGGTAAAGGTTCTGCAGGCCGCCGTTCCTCGACAAACAGTGAGGATCTTGGTCTATGATCAGATCCAAACGGAGTCCTAGTGACTCAAACGTGATGGTGGGCTGCTCTTCGCTCCCCCACTGATGCGGTTGGTTGTGACTGATTCCCCAGCTCGGATCGTTGAGCCAGGCTAGCCACCTTGCAAGATATGATTCTGCTGACATGTCGGCACACCGCTATGTGATAGCTTAGCATTGTGTGCCATATTGTGACGTGATAGCATGCTTATTGGTGCTTATGTGATGCTTGTACTCACTAGCTAGTTTAGCTAATGTGTCATGATATTTCCCTTTTCGCAGGTTAGTGATCAGATGGCCTGGCGAGGCGGGTTGGTGTGGGTAGTGTTATTATATATATCTTTTGGAACACTAGTAGTTTATTAGCTCTGATACTGTATAACGATGGTCGGTGCGTAGTGGTAACACTGGCTTAATTTTGGTACTTGGCTTGATTCGTTGTTTTTGATCGCCAAGTTGATAAGCAATATTTAATGTGTATTCAGTGGTTTATTCCGCTGCAAACTTTTGGTGTAAATAAAGTTTTAATTTACTCTAATTTTAAGCTCGTGAAACCGGTGTCTGACAGTTGAAGCACACAACATTCTTGGGATCAAAGAAACTCTTCCCTTTGCCCCTGTCAGATCTTCCTCTTCCCATTTGAGCTCTTCTCAAACGTATGGCTAACATTGCAATTTGCTCAGTGATATTCTGAACATCATCAGTATCACTTGAGTCTGAGTCTGAGTGGTCAGTTTGAGATTCTGACTCAGTCTCAAATTCAACAACCAGTGTCTTGGTGCTTTTCTTCTTTTTCTGTGTAACCAATGCAACTTCATTCTTATCTATAGACTCCTTGAGTTGTTGTTGAGAAGTGCTCTTGTGTTCAGTGATCTATTCATGATTTATCAAGAACCTATAAATGGACTGTAGGTTGTACACATGCAGTATTCCTCTAGCCCTCAGTGCTGTAGTTACATCGTTAAACCTCTCTGGTAACACATCCAGAAATTTCAGCACAAGTTCAGCTTCATCTTTCTTTACACCCACACTTAGTAGGTTATTTATCAAGAAGTGGAACCTTGTGAACAAATCTGACAAGGTTTCATTCTTCTTTGAAAAGAAGTTTTCATAAGATCTATTCAAATGATTTTTCTTGTGCTGCTTGACCAGATCCGTGCCCTCATATGTAACACTCAGTGTGTCCCAGATATCTTTTGCTGATTGACACCTAGTCATAGTATGCAAGATTTCGTTGGTCAGGGCATTTGTCAGAACACTTTTTTCCTTGTCATCCAGATTGAAGAGTTTCCAATCTTCATCAGTCCAAGGATGCAATAGGCTTTCTTTTTTCCTCTTCAGTTTTGCCAGGAGACGTATCACTGACAGTAGCAGGAATCTTGGGGATGATAGGTCCTTTTCTAATGACATCGAACATACGAATGTCAATGGACTTGAGGAATAGCATGGCTCTGAACTTCCACATAGGATAGTCAGATCCATCAAATATTGGACAACCTTTGGCAGACATTTGTGGAAAGTTTGAAGAATTGTTGCTTGTAGACATTGTAAACTTTCTCAGAATCTTGAACTTTCAACTTATGAAATCGTTCAGCCTGCTCTGATACCAGTTGTTGGTCCCTTGGCGAGACTAACAACAAGCAACAGGTGTGTAGAAGGGGGGGTTGAATACACTTTATGTGGAAATTGAACAAATCAAATAAAAGTGTTACACAGAGTAAATCAAACCACAATCAGTCGAATGCTTTTATCAAGAAGATGATTACAATGCTTTGAATAAGAAGATGATTACAATAACTATCAAGTAAGCAACTCTTGATACATAACCACCTAATATAAGTCTCTCAATCTCTCAAAATTAGCTATCTATAATCAACTTATGATTATAGATATTGACGACTCTCTAAACAAGATTTACACAGATTGATAACTTACCAATATCACAACTAATGTGATTATTCGAACACACGAACAACCTGGCAATCTGTGAATATCTTGATCACGTTGAACTGACAAACAGTGATTCAAGAATCGTAACACATACGGTGAGGTGAGGTTTTGGCTCTGCAACACTTAGTCGTCGTCTTTGAGTCGTAGTCGTACATCTAAACTTATCAGGAGATAAGTATTTATAATCCTGTTCCTACGGTTCCTAACAAACTGGAGTAATCCTAATTTGCTAACTAACTATCGGATAACTCGGAATCTAGAATCTTGAATCTTCTTATCTTGAGTTTTCAATCTTCAATCTTGATTCTGAAGTCTTCTTATCCTTTCCGTAGATATAGAGAGTTAAAACAGAATTTAAAACACATTTAAATTCTTTTAAACTGACTTCTTTAGTCAGGCTGAGTTACTCAGCTTGAAACTCAGCAAGCTGAGTTCTTCGAGAACAAACCCGAATTCAAACATGGACTAACATGTATAATTATTAACTCATCCTTAGAAGTCTAAAGAATTTACTAAAACATATTTAGTAACTCTATTGAGCTGACTCAGTCTTCACGCTGAGTCGCTCAGCTTGAAACTCATCAAGCTGAAACTCAATATGTATATCTTAGTTTACGCACATAGCTTATCAAACATATTAATAATATTACTAAGATATAGTCTAAGCTAGTCGAACATATGCTCAACTTATACTCAGTCTAAATCACTATAAGTGTTCAGTCTGACTAAGCTTCATAATTCTGTTTAAGTTATATGTAAAACACATCTTGCAAACTTAACTTTGTCTCATCAAATAACTGATGAGATCATTTTCCCAACACTTTCGAAACTGGATAGCCAAACAAACCGGATGCCTTTAAAAACCGTATATGCAACAAACCGTATGTCACAAACCAGATACGTTTAAATACCGAATGGTCAACAAACCGTATGTGTGAAAACCCGGATATGTCCAAAACTGTATGTCACCAAAAACCTTGTGATAAGAAACCGGATACAACTTGTAAAGCGGATGAATATCAGATGCGGTTTGTGAGAAAAACCGATTAGTTTATGCGGTTTTTGAATAAAACCGTATAAAATTCATAGGAAATCCGGACAAACTATGCGGTTTTCAACAGAACCGTATGATTCAACAGAAACCGGATGATTCAATCCCTAAGAAACCGTATCCTTCATATTACTTCGAGATTTCTTGATTTTTGATTCAAATGATTCCGAATTGTCACAAAATATTCCAGATTGGTTTGCAAAACACTTTAGATCACTTCTAATCCATAATATCTAACAATTCAACAACAAACAATGATCTTTCAATCTGTTTTTGCCAAAAACTTTGGAAACCTTAAAACTCCAAATTCTCACTGAATGTTGTAAGAATTAACACCCTTTTGTTTACCGAAGGTTTCTTTGATATATACGACCCTAATCCAATCCAATTTCACCTAAAAACTCCATTAAATCTTGATTTTGATCTTGAACTCGAGAATACTCTTTTACTTGTAAAAAACACCGAAACTGGATCAATCTTGAATCGATGAATGTTGTTTTCAGCACAATTCTTCTTGAATCCAATCAGAGTTGGCACTGATACCAATTGTATGGTAATTCAATGAGTACAATAAGAATCAAGTAGAGAGACTTTGCCAAATTACACCTTTAGGTGTGTGTTTTAATTTCATTCAAATGCAAAGGTTACATCACCATAAGCTTTCAACACTATATATACCTAGATGCTAAACATTGAGTTTAAGGTATACATAAGAAAGCTAATACATTTAGTACTACAAAATACAGACTAGATCACAAACACTTTTTCTGATCTAACAATATGTATAAACAATAGTCTAGAAACTTTTAATGTTAATAAGATCAAAACTTGATCCTAAACAAAAACCAAAAGTTTCACACATATATATAAAATATATTAAAGAAGTAAAACTGGAAAACTTGTCAGGTAACAGATCAGAAACTTGATCTTAACCACAATATCAATTTTAACACACATATATAAACAATATATAATAATGAAAAACTTGTTCCCCACCGAGCCTAAAAGAAGGCTCTGATACCACTATTGGGATTTACTGTCAGGATCGGATATAGATTATATCAAATAACAAGAACTAACTTTTGAATAACAAATCAGAGTTGAATAAAAACTTAATCTTTACTTATGATCACAATCAACTAAGAAGTTGCGGAATCACACTTAATTGATTAAAGAAGGTTTTGAACACAAAGCAATTCAATCAAACAGTAGTTTTATTGATCAACCAGAATGATTACAATAGCAAACTTCACCCCCAATCTAACTTATTATGTTAGACGAAGAACACAGATTGTTCTTAGGTTTCAATGAGAAACTTAGAGGCTTAGCACTATTCTGAAAGAAAATTTCAATTTTAAGAATGAATGCAAAAAACTTAATCAATGAGTACGTACATATTATAAATTCTAATCTAGCATTTATATACTACTTGATCTTCCTTGATTTGCTGACAGTTAGGTAATCTTCTATCTTCTGAGATAATCTTGATGATCTTCCAAATATTTCGAGATATCTTCAAAGATAGGGTTTTCCATATTTAGCTCAACCGAAACTGTTCATTGGATGCAACAGTTCTGGTTCTTCTAAAAGTCTTCGGCTTCAAGGTCTCCAAACAGTTGTAGAAGTTTGAACTAACAGTTCTGAACTTTGTACTAACAGTTGTAATGCCCACAACAACTGTTATTCACAACTGTTTTCACAATCTTCACTAACAGTCTTAACAGTTTTGATTTTTGCATGTATAACAGTTTCATTGACTTAGCCAATTTCCCAACAATCTCCCCCTAACTTAAAGTATTGAACAATACAATGAAGTTGTTTGTTTTAAGGGTTCAATCATAGACAAATTAACATAAGTAAAGAACATATTTATCATTGTATGCAAAATCAAACTATTACAATAAAAAATTCAAGAGATAGAAAAATTACATTTTCTTTGACTGTATAAGCTCCAATCTCTTCTTCAATTTCTTCATCAGATCTTCCTTCACTTGTGCAGGGCCATAAAACCTTGCTTTCAACATATACATTAGCTTTGGTATACTGTGCTCGATGAACTCAAGATCAAACCACTGAGTTTGAGCATTTCCCATCACCATTTGATACACCCTTGATCTTTCATATACTTTCACAGTAATGATTGGAAATCTTTCATCACTTATCAGCATGGGCATAACTCCCAGTGGATTACATATACTAGATAAGTGCATCATCAAGACTTTTATTTCAACCTCAGCTGCCCCTCCATAGTGACTTACTCCATATGCATACATCTCCTGTATGTCTCTCCTTGTCACACAATCCATCATATGGAAGAAATTGGAATAAGTTTCAATTGGTTCCAGTTCCCTGACAATAGTAAATCCTTGCTTTCCAGTCTCTACCCTCAAAAATTCAAATCTCCACTCAGTAATGTGGGATTTTTGACCAAGCTACTCTTTTTCTAATTTTTCAATTCTTTCTGCAATCTCCTCACTTAGTCTGTCTTGAAGAATGGTTTGAACCTTTTCAGCTTTAGCTTTTTCTTCAGACTTTTGGAATGTTTGGGGCTTTTGGACTGTTTGGGGCTTTTTCTTTTCAACTGGCTTTTTCTTTTCAACTACTGGCTTGGGAGGTGGAACTATTTTCTTCTTTACAACTCTTTTTCTTTTTACTCCCTTACCAGCCTTCTTCTCCCTTTCTTCTTCATTCAACTCTTGTGTAAATTCAGCAGCTAGTTGTTGAGCTAGATCATGATCTTTCTTTTCTTGCTGTACAAGCTCAGCATTCAACCTTTGTGCTAATTCCCTATCATGCTCTTTTTGTTGTTCTATTGTGAGCTTGAGATTGGAAATATCAACCACTACTTCCTTTCCCTTACCTAGCACAGGGGGCATCCTTTCATCTTTCTTTCCTTCAATAATTGCAATGCCTTTAAACCCTGGCTTAGGTGCAAGTGGTTTCAGCTTTGACACTTTTCCATCCAACATCCATCATCAATCTTTTGTGCCATCTTGAACGTGCTGATATTCAGAGTTTGAGCACCTATTTCAATCAAATGATTTTGTTTAACTTTAGACCATGTTTTAAAAACCTCGGTTGTTGGATAGTCTCCTGTCATGATCATCTTGTTAATCAACACTCTATCCACAGCTAACAACCTTTCTTCTTCTTCTTCCACTTGTTGAACACTTGCAACTGTTTGTTCAATTGGTGCAACTGTTGTGCCTTCAGCTGCAACTGTTTGTGTACTAGATGCAACTGTTAGTACAACTGGTGCAACTGTTTCAGCAACTGTTTTTGGCTTTAAAGATTTCTCCCCCTTATTGATTGGAACTGTTTGAGAGGAGGGTCTGGCACGAGTAGAAGAGTTTTGGAGCATTTGATCATGTGCGTGAAGGACATCAGTAGCCTTCTTCAAAGAAGCTGATAAAAATTTGATTTGTTGATCCTGCTTGATAATTAGCTCATTATGCTTTGTCAGAAGCTTGTCATATTGGAAATTCCTCTTTTTGAGATAGAGGAAAGCAGCAACAAATGGTACAAGATCAGGATTCGTCAATGCTTTAAGTTTCATACTTGCCTCAATGTCAGCCAGTGTTGCCACTGTGAACATATCATCGGCAGATAGAACTGGTGGTTTACTTCTAGAAGATTCCTCACCAGTACCCCTCTGTTCTTGGTACTGGAGATTTCCAGAAACTCTTTGACCAGCCTCTGTTGCCGTGGCTGAGGTCTTAGTTATGTTAACCCTGTCCTGTTCATCCCTTGCGGATAAAACAGTAGTGTCAGACTCAAAAACCACATGATCACCCTCTAATGGAGTGATCACCTCCTCATTGTGCCTGGGAGACAACACGAATGGTTCCCTTTCGATATTCTACACAGGTAAATGCACCTGTGCAGGGCTAACAGTTTCAGTTTCATGAACTGTGGTGGAAGGAGCACCAACAGTTCTTTTCCTCTTCTTTTGAAATGTTTTAAGAGTGGGGGCTTGTGTTATAGCTCTTTCAAAGGTAGCAGAGGGGATTATATGAGTATCGTGAACTGTGGGTTCCAGAGGTGGTGGTGTAGCAATAAGTTGGGCTTCATGCTCACCCCTGGCAGCTCTGTTTCTTGAAAGTAACTCCACCATTGCAGAGAGTGGTGGAGTTATGGCACCTGAGAAATTCTTCCCATTAACCATCAACTTGCTCAATATGGAGGCCACATGAGCAGAGGGAATTAGGACCCTCTTGTGTGCTTTAAGATTTGGCATAAAAAAGTTTAACAAAACTTGCACAAATCGCGGGTACATAAAAAAGAGACCATATTTTGTCCCGACATGTTTTACCATGCCATTAAAAATAAGTTTTGAAAAGTTGAAACAACGATTGTTGGCTAAACAGATTAAGGCCAATGCAATGTTGCTTCCAAACTCGTTCCATCCTGTGCGTTTAGGACTTACACACTGCTGGAGAGTATGAATCAAATACTTCCAGTGTGCACAAAAATGTCCCTTGTAGAAGGTACCCTTGCCCCTAGGGCCCTCATACCCAAGCCTAACCAACTCGGTATGCACAAAGTCTAGGGAAACAGAATCAGAATACTCACCATCGCGATCATGAAGTTGAAGAAGTTGGCGGATGGAGTCCTCAGAGATTGAAACATTCAAACCATCAACAGTGGAATCAATCCATTGCACTTCATCAGTTGTTCGAAGGGTAGCATGTTTCCAAAACTGATGAATATGAGAAGTGTAAATAGTTGGGTTTATGGTGAGAGCAGTGTGTAGAGTTGACATCGAGAGATAGTCAATCATGTCGTGGAAAGCAGTAAGATCAGCATGTTTTGTAAGGAAGGCAAGTAGATTGTGTTCTTTGACAAATGGAAGGGGAGCCATTTTGATTTGAGAGCAAAATTCTAGGGTTTTACCGTTTGATCAAAGTTCAGAACGAGTGAATGAACTAATGAGGAGGGAATTGCCTTATATATATGTTTCGAATATTAGATGCAATTCAAACATCCTCAAAATTCTGCAAAGACCAAAACACCCTTTAGTAACTTAACAGTTGACGGACAAAAATAAAACTAACAGTTGGAGAACTGTTTTCATAAGATGTAGCAACTGTTATTTAGAAATAACTCCCTTTTCAAAGATCATGATTTTGGACCAACAGTTGTGCATTCTACATACTAACAGTTGAAGACTGTTTTTTTTGTTAGAAAGTACAACTGTTATTAGAAGAGTTTCTCCCCCTCAGATGCACATGGATTTTGCCTAACAGTTGGGCAGGCTATATGCTAACAATTAAAAACTGTTAGTAATATTTCAAACAACTGTTAAAAAAAATGTGCAACTGTCAACAAAACTTAGCTCATACACCCATCATAAGCTGATTCATCATAAACAAACCATTAGCCAACACAGTCATCAACAGAATATGCATTTTATTCATGTTTAACACAGATGAACTACAAAGTACATGCATTTTCACAACCCATTGTTGGTACTGTTTATCTAATTGTGCAAGGGTCAACGAAATTCAGTCTTTTATGACTTCGATTTCTACACCCATCTCTTTCTCTAACGGTTGTTTGTCTCTAATGGTTATGGCTTCCATTAGACTCGGATGATGATGATGAGCACTTGCCAATTCATCATCATCTAAGACCATGATGTGCAATGGAACTAGTCATCGATTACAATGACCTCCACTACATCATCATCCGAGGCTAGAACTTCATCATCAGCATCATTTCTTCGAACATTGAACCACACTACTGAGCCTGTAGTGCCTTCCAGGTTCAAGTCGAACCTTAAACAGCAGTTGGTAGGCAACTCGTGGAAGAGAGTGAAGTTTTCAAAATCACCTCTTATACGAATATGATCAGTCATTTTATATGGCCTACGTGGGTCTGGGTGCTGTGTCAAGGTGAACATATCTCGATCATCATGCATCTCAAGAACACAAGAGGAGTATTTCCAAAGCTCATGCATTCTAACAAATGGGGCAGGGATGGTTACATAACTTTGTTTAGCATTAATTTCTTTGAAGTTTATGAGAAAGAAGTTAGTAGCCATTTGCAAAGAAAAGTTTGCTCTCTGGAATGCAAATGTAGGTGTGATTTGTGAAGAATGCATGCAAGCTAATTTATAGACAAACTTGTGGTTGTGAATTGGTCAATAATTTAGCATGCAGTGACTTGTCAAAATAAAGTGACTTACCTTTATCAGTTTGGAACTGTTCTCAATAAAGTATTTTACCTTTACCACATATCAAGAACATTCACGGGTTTGAAAACTGTTTGTGGGACAGGCAACCAGATACGTCCAAAACTGGTGTGGGATTTGAACTTTTACTCTTCCCTGAATACTTAAAATCAACAGTTGTTAGATAACAATACTAACAGTTGCAAACTATTAGTGTGAAAAACATTGAGTAATGAACAACTGTTAGTCCAAGTTAATCATTCCAATGTTTGAGATCAAAAAGTTGAATCTGCTCACATCAAATGCTTTAGTGAACAGATCAGCTAATTGATCATCAGTATGGATTTTCATAACTTGGATTAATTTCTTTTCATTGCAATCTCTTATGAAATGAAATCTGATTTCAATGTGCTTGGTTTTAGAATGCTTCACTGGATTATTAACTATGCTAATAGCACTGGTGTTATCAACATAAATAGGTGTATGCAAGAAAGACAAACCATAATCCAGAAGTTGATTTTGAATCCACAACACTTGTGAACAGCAGCTTGATGCAGTAATATATTCAGCCTCAGCTGTTGAAGTTGAAACTGTTGTTTGTTTCTTGCATTGCCATGAAACCAGCCTTGATCCAAAGAATTGACATCCTCCAGAGGTTGATTTTCTGTCCACATTGGCTCCACCATAGTCACTATCAGAATATGCCACCAAATTAAAAGGTGAATCTTTAGGATACCAAAGTCCCAATTTTGGTTGGCCTTTGAGGTATCTAAAGATCCTCTTCACAGCAAACAAGTGTGACATCTTCGGACTGCATTGAAATATGGCACAAACACACACAGCAAACATTATATCAAGTCTAGAAGCAGTTAAATACATTAATGAACCTATCATTGACCTATATAGATGTATGTCTACATCCTCCCCCTCAGAGTCTGCTCCCAACTGTTTGTGTGTTTCCATAGGAGTGCTTGCCAGTTTCACATCTTAATAGCCAAACTTGTCCAATATGTCTTTGACATACTTAGATTGGCTTAGAAAGATTCCAGAGGGCTTCTGTTTCACTTGTAATCCCAAGAAAAATGTGAGTTCACCCATGGAACTCATCTGAAATCTTTTGTGCATAATGACTTCAAATTCTTTGCACAGGCTGTCATCAGTGGATCCAAAGATTATATAATCAACATAGATTTGCACAAGCAAAATCTCTGTTTTAACAATCTTTGTAAACAATGTTTTATCAATTGTGCCTCTCTTAAAACCATTCTCAAGAAGGTAGGATGATAATGTCTCATACCAAGCTCTAGGAGCTTGATGTAGTCCATATAGAGCTTTATCCAACCTATATACCCTGTCAGGGTACTTTGAGTCTTCAAAGCCAGGGGGTTGACACACATATACCTCCTCATCAATAGTTCCATAAAGAAATGCAGACTTGACATCCATTTGATACACCTTAAATCCTTTGAAGCTTGCAAAGGTAAGAAATAGTCTAATGGCTTCAATCCTTGCAACAGGTGCAAAGACATCATCATAGTCTATTCCTTCCTCTTGTGTATAGCCCTGTGCAACCAGTCTTGCCTTATTCTTGATTACAATCCCTCTTTCATCTTTCTTGTTTCTGAACACCCACTTGGTGCCAATTACTCTTTTACCTCTTGGAAGCTCAACCAACTTCCAAACTTGCTGAATTTGAAATTGTAAGAGCTCCTCTTGCATTGCTTCCACCCATGAAGGGTCTTTCAATGCTTCAATTGCTTTCTTTGGTTCTATTTGAGATAGAAAGCAGGCATTCACATCAAATTGGGCAAAATCCACACCACTGTTTTCATTTTGCAGCATATTCCTTGTTCTGATAGGAGTGGTTGGATCACCAATTATTTGTGATATTGGATGATTCTTGTGAACTCTTGATGTAGGAATATTTTCTTCAGTCAGTTCATTCCCTAGATTAGACAGATCAAACTCACATTCACTTGAATTTTCAGCAGTATCACACATTTGATCAGCAACTGTTTGGGGTGCAGATTCAGTGTGTTGTTGAGGATCATGAGATTCCATGTCCTTTGAAGATTCAGTATCAATCAATGGATCAACAGCATTGGAGAACTCTTGTTGAAGCATAGGAATCACAACAAAGTCTTCAGTAACTTTGTTTGAACCAACAGTTGTTGGTTTTGAGCTAACAGTTTCAAAACTGTTTGGGCTGTTGGAAACTGTTTGTTGATTTTTACCAACAGTTGTTGAGGTACCTGCAGCTGTTTCAGTAGAATACTCAAAAGAAAGAGATTTAGACAATGCATCAATATCAAATAACCAATCAGGCCCATTACCTACAATATTGATCCTATTCTCATTGAAAGAGACATTCATACTCTCTTCTATGATTCTAGAGACATTGTTAAAAACTATATAAGCTTTACTTTGAGTGGAGTATCCTACAAAGAAACCTTCTTAGCCTTACTCTCAAACTTGCCTAATTGTGATTTGGTATTAAGGATAGTGCAAGGACAGCCAAATGGTTTGAAGAAGTTGATTAAAGGTTTTCTCTTGAGGAACAACTCATAAGGAGTTTTCCCTTTGGACTTGACTACTTGTACTCTATTCTGAACATAGCAGGCAGTGTTCACTGCTTCTGCCCAGAATGTCATTGGAAGCCTAGAATCAGCTAACATGGATCTAGCAGCCTCTATCAAAGTCCTATTCCTTCTCTCAGCAACTCCATTCTGTTGGGGAGTCCTAGGGGCACTAAACTGTCTTTCAATACCATTACTTTCACAAAAACTGTTTAGCTCATAGTTCTTAAATTCAGAACCATTGTCAGATCTAATGACTTTCACCTTCAAATCAGATTGATTCTCAATCCTAAGAATAAGAGACTTAACTAAATCAGCAGTTTCATCTTTAGTTCTAAGAAATTGAACCCATGTAAATCTGGTGAAATCATCAACTACAACTAAACAGTAGGCTTTCTTACCTATGCTGATCACAGATGTTGGACCAAAAAGATCCATATGCAAAAGTTGTAAAGGTGCAGCAATGGAAGAAACTTATTTGGTCTTATAAGAAGTTTTGTGTTGCTTGCCTTTGAGACAAGCCACACAATGATCATCACATGAGAATTCTTTTTGGGGCAAACCTCTTACCAAACTATTTTTAGCTAACAAGTTCATGGTTTTAAAATTCATTTGACACATCCTTCTATGCCAAATGGTAGACTCATCATGAGATGCCTTTGAGAGTAAACAACTTAACACATTTTGTTTAGCAATCTTTTGTGTATATAGACAGTATACATTATCCTTTCTAGGTGTTCTCAAAAGAACATCCTTCTTATTTAGTTTAAAATCTTTTGATAGGATAATGCATTCTGAATCTGTAAACAAAACTTTGTTTCCATTGTCACAGATTTGAGATACACTTAACAGATTGTACTTAAGTTGTTCAACAAAGAAAACATCATTAAATGTAAGTGTACCTGCCTCAACAGCTCCTTTACCTGTGATTTTTCCTCCCTTAGCATTTCCTCCAAATGCTACAAACCCACCATTGATGCTTCTGAAATCCTTCAAACAATGTGGATTTCCAGTCATGTGCCTTGAGCATCCACTATCCACATGCCAGATAGATCCATGATTGGCCATATGAATGCTCTGCACAAATAAAATCAGTTAGTAGCAGGAAGTACCCAGGCCATGCAGGTCTTGGGTACACCATTCAAGTCATAATACTTAAACAGAGTTTGGTTCTTTTTGATTTCATCCAAATTAGATTTCTCTAATTTGTGGGAGGAATACTTTGTAAGAACATGTAGTTCCCAATTGTTGTGATTAACATTTGAGACCTTTGAACAAACAGTTGTTGTAGATGGTAAAACAGTTGAGTCATCATGTGACTTATTCTGTTTTGCAATTTGAGTACCAGTTTTACCCTCTTCAGATACTGTTTATGTCTGCAGTTTTACCCAGGCCAGACCAACAGTTTTTGGTTTTGATAAAACAGTTGTGGAACTGTTAGGTGGTTTGGATGTAACAGTTGTAGAACTGTTAGCCTGTTTTGGCTTAACAGTTTTAGAACTGTTATTTTGCTTTTTGAAACTTGGTTTTTTGGTGCTACACAGCTGTGGGTTATAATAACAGTCTTGAGCCAAGTGATTGGATCTCCCACATGTATAGCACTTTTTAGCTTTCACAATAGGCAAACCAGTTCTTTGTGACCAGAACTGGTTCCTATTTCTTTGATTTCCTCTAACGGGTGCTGACTGAGGAAACTTTTGTACACCATGCTTTTGACAAGTGCATGTAGGCATTTCAGTATGCCTTTTTACAGATCTGGGTTTAGTCTGTGCTTTTGCAGCCTCCTTCTTGGGCTTTCCAACTACAACTTCACCAACTTTCTCCTTTCCTTTGGTCTTGGTACTAACAGTTGAGCTGTTTGGGTTCTTTTTGGAACTGTTAGTGTAGAGATGGGAACTGTTGGCTAGAGTTATGAAACTTTTTATGGAGTTAACAGCTTTTGAGGGTTTTGGCTCATTGGTGAGGGGTTCAGTAGATGCTTTGCTTTTACAAACACCACAGGTTGTAAAGATGATTTTGTGGGAATGGGCTCACAACAGATGTGATTTTCATATGGAATAACTTCATCCTTCTTCACAACTCCCTCATTCTTATCATCACTCACTGCATACACAACTTCTTCCTCATCACTTTCAAATTGTGGATTAGCTGACTTCAGTTCCTCTGGTAATGTTTCATTAAGATATCTATTAGCTACATCAGACATGGGAGTTATGTAGTTATGATTGTATGGAGGTGGGGTCTGCTTATATCCTAAACCAGTTTTCACCTTGTCTCTGATTTGTGATTGTAACAAGTTTTCAAGTTTAAGATTTGTTGCCTTGAACATGCTCATATCAATATCAACACCCTCCAACTTCTTGGTTAAATCATCAACCTTACTTTCCTTCTCACTTAGCTTCTTTTTCAGACTATCAATCTCCTCTTGAAGCTGCTCTTTTTTCCACTTATGATATTTTCTATCATAATCCATTTGCAGTTCATTGGCTTGATAATCTTTTATTTTCTTTTCAAAGCTTTCAATGACTGCACTTGATTCATATCTCCTCTCCTCCATTTTGCTTAGAGCAGTACACATTTTCTTATTGTGCTCTCTAAACCTTTTAACAATAGCTCTACATTCACCAGGACATAGTTTAGAAGATACCTGAATGTCCTCAGATGTTGGTGAATCCAACTTGATGGAGGAGTCAGTCAATGCCATCAAAGCTTTGTTGTTTGTAGCCTCTTCTGCTTGATCACTCCAATCAAACCCATGGCTTTCTTGTGAGACCAATGCTGAGGAGGTTTGATTCTGAGTTGGCCTCTGACCTTGATTCTGGACTTGTCCACCAGATCTGCACTCTCTTGCAAAGTGGCCAAGCTGTTGACATTTGAAGCATCTCACCTTTGACATGTCAAATCCAGCCTTGCCATCAGCTCTGAAGTTCATTTTTTGCCTTCCAGTCCTTTTGATGAACCTCTTGGCTCTAACAGTAAGCATGGCCATCTGCCATTTGAGATCCATCTCCTCAAGATCATCAGGGTGCACTTGTTCAAGATCCTCATTGGTGAGGGTTGAATGTGCATGGCTGGCAAGAAAAGCTTCAAGTACAGCATCTGGAGTGTTCACATCTAGTCCAACAGCAGAACTAGTACCTGCACAACTATCAAAAGAGTTAGTTAATGAATGGTTTGATTCCATACCTGAGGATGACAGGAGAGCAGCATTGTGGCTAGGGACAACAGTTTTTCTTTTTCCCTCTATCTCTCCCTCAAACACTATCAAACTATTATAGAGGTCATCTAACTCTATGTCTTCAAGAGAATCCTTAGTCCTCCATTGTGCACCAAACACAGTCCATTCATCACCTAGAGACCTAAGAAACTTTCTATTTATCTCATCTTGATCAAGCCTAACCTTAGCATTCTCTAGTTGGCTTACCAGCTTGTAAAACCTATCAAAGATTTGGGTGATGCTCTCATTCTTTCCACTGGTGAAGTTTTCATAGGCTTGTTTAAGGAGATCTCTTTAGTTTCTCTTAGAGCTAGCATTCCCAGCAAACCTCTTTTCCAGAGCATTCCAAAGTTCATGAGCATCATCAAATTTCTTGAATTGATGTTGATACTCATTGGGAATTGCAATCCGGAGGATGCTGAGAGCTTTCATCTCAATCACTCTCTCCTTCTTTTCAGCATCTGTCTTTGGTGGTGGCTTCTTCTTTGGTTTTCCAGTCTCATCCAGATCAACAGGGGTAGTGGGAACAGTTTCAATGAATTCCCAAATAGCATAGTCCATTAATTGGACATGCTGCTTGATTCTCAGTTTCCACATCTCAAAATCAGTTGGTTTGAGCATGGGAACAAGAATGTTTGACCCAGAGCCATTGTTATCAGAAGATCCACCAGAATCCATTGAAACAAAGTGATTTGAAAACAGTTTTAAAGAACAAAGCAAGATTGAAGCAAAACCTTCAACTGGTGATCAAAGGAACCTTAATGATAAGGCTCTGATACCACTTGTCAGGATCGGATATAGATTATATCAAATAATAAGAACTAACTTTTGAATAACAAATCAGAGTTGAATAAAAAGTTAATCTTTACTTATGATCACAATCAACTAAGAAGTTGCGGAATCACACTTAATTGATTAAAGAAGGTTTTGAACACAAAGCAATTCAATCAAACAGTAGTTTTATTGATCAACCGGAATTATTACAATAGCAAACTTCACCCCCAATCTAACTTATTATGTTAGACGAAGAACACAGATTGTTCTTAGGTTTCAATGAGAAACTTAGAGGCTTAGCACTATTCTGAAAGCAAATTACAATTTTAAGAATGAATGCAAAAAACTTAATCAATGAGTATGTACATATTATAATTTCTAATCTAGCATTTATATACTCCTTGATCTTCCTTGATTTGCTGACAGTTAGGTAATCTTCTATCTTCTGAGATAATCGTGATGATCTTCCAAATATTTCGAGATATCTTCAAAGATAGGGTTTTCCATATTTAGCTCAACCGAAACTGTTCATTGGATGCAACAGTTCTGATTCTTCTAACAGTCTTCGGCTTTAAGGTCTCCAAACAGTTGTAGAAGTTTGAACTAACAGTTCTGAACTTTGTACTAACAGTTGTAATGCCCACAGCAACTGTTATTCACAACTGTTTTTTCAATCTTCACTAACAGTCTTAACAGTTTTGATTTTTGCATGTATAACAGTTTCAATGAGTTAGCCAATTTCCCAACATTTACAGGGTACAACAAGCACAACAGAATATAAAAACATAAATCCCATCCAAGATCACAACTGGATTAGGTCGGGAAACAAAACATGCAATCATAATTATAACATATATATCATATGCATAAGGCCATGACAATTATAAAATAAGGATATAAAATATACCCTGAACTGCTAGAGGGGGATACACAGCTACTGCACCACACGAACAGACTAATAGACCGTCTATCCAAACAATGCTCGACAAATATCGATCCCGTATCCGTACAGCACCAAAACCGAGAGGTTTGGTGTGTGTGTGTGTGTGTATTTCCGCCGTGAAGAACCTCGCCGCAAGGGACGTCGGCCAAGAGGGGTATTGCCGAGGAGGGAAGGCCCCCGCAGGGCTACTACCGGCCGCTGCCTATCGCCGCCGCAGGGCAACCGAGAACCACCATAGAGGTGGTGGTGTTCGGCCGTAGGTGTGAGAGAGCAAGGGGAGAGAGTTTAGTCCTTTTGTTTTGTCTTGGTGGCTAATAAATTAGATTAGGTTAAACTAAGGCTTAATCCTCCTTAATTAGATAACTATTTGGATTAAATCCTTGGACCCTAAACTCCTGTCCGTGACCAAATACTTTGATTAAACGACAAAACAAACCCTCTAGTTCGGTATTAATAGTAATTAATGAACTATTAATTAATATATCCTAACCAAATTTAATTATATTAAATATTAACTAATATTTAATATTATCTTTTAATAATAAATATCCATTTATTATTTTCTCTTTCCCAATAATTAATTAACTATTAATTATCTCATTGATGCATATCATATTGTTTTCTGGTTCATTAGTCGAGTGTGCAGCTATGTGACCCTTTAGTGACTCATAGTGTTCGCCGTTCGTTGCCATTGTTCTTGTCGTCGATTTCGCCGCCTCTCCCCTTTTAAGCTCTAAATGTTTTACAAGTCGTGTGTTAAGGGGAGATGTGATAGCCGGTTTAATAGTTGTAGGATTACTTTTTACCCATTTTAAGTAAGTAAATTAAAGTGTATGGGCTAAATAGAAATATATGTAAAGTTTAAGGTTTAAATCAACAAGTAAAATGATGCTTAAGGTTTAAACCAAAAATAAACTAATAAGAATTACTTGAAAGTGATTCCTTGAAACAAAAAAGATCTTGTTGTAAATTAGAAAGTTTGTCTAATTATGTAAAACAAGTTCATGTTTTTGAACTAGGATTAAACACTTGAAATAATAGATATAATAAGGGGCGTGTTTAAGGATAAAAAATTTATGAGTATAATTATAATACATGTTGTAATCAAGGATACTCACATGTTTTTAATAATAATCTTTACAAGGGTTTTATACATGTTGTAATCAAGGAAAATCCAAGTTTGAGGTTTCTCAACTTTAAGATTCTTATTCGAAATCTAAGTGTTAGATTTAATACTTAAAATCGGTATTTTGACTCGAAGGTCAAGTTTGACTAAGTCAATAAGGTATTGATGGTCCCTTTAAAGTATAAAGGATGAAGCTATGCTTGGAAGATTATCTTGTTTATGCTTGTATGTGTGTTCGGTTTAGAGAGTGAGAGCCGAGAGCTAGAGAGTTGACAAACACAAGAGTAAAATAATGCAAAGCTTACATTAGAATGAGTGGGGCAAATGCCTTTTATAGCATTTGCCCAAGTTCCAATAATTACATATTTGCACCCTCGCTTTTCATAATCTAACATTCTCCTCCTAAGTGAGGTGTGCAACGATTCACAACAAAGAAATAAATAAATCTATTCATAGGCTGGTTTGTTGCGAATCCCAAAAGCCACTAGCCACTTCCGATAAGCCTGTAGGCCTCACGGTTATTCATAGGCTATTCATAGACTGTGTATTCTTCATCTGTTCTATAGTACGATAAGCCTGAGCATGTTGTTCATAACTGTAGGCCTCACGGTTATCCCATACATTCTGATGAATCATATGATGAAGGATTTTCAAGATGCCGTCTGAGTAGGACATTAGCTCATCAAGTCTAATGAAGATCTTTTCTCCTTTAGTGTTTTTGGAGACGACTCCTCGTTCACCCTTGAAGCTTTCATGCCCTTCATCAATCACAGTCAACTCTTCAAGCTTTTCTAAATCTGCATGGCTCTGGTTAGGCTTCAAGAGATTGATTTTCCTGTAATTGTTCTCAGCTCCAAGTTGCAGATCATGCTCCTCTATAAATTCCATCAAATTTCTTAAGTACTTCATCAAAGCAACTCTCCTAAATTCTTCTTCTGGCCACTTTCCTCTTTTCTGAGAGATGGTGTCAAAAATAAAGCTAATGTCTTTAACTTTAACGAACCTAAGATCTGCTTCGGTGAGGAAGTATGATAGGTGACGTGAAAGATGGCATACTTTATCTTGAAGGTGGTTTGAGTATAGACATTGATGAGTTCAACAATTGGGTACTCTGATTTGATTTCTTCTTGATTTATCATTGATTGTGTGAGGATTTGTTCATACCTTCTTCTTTGTTTATCATCCATGTTCCCCAACTCGGGGGGAATAACGTGTATTTGTTCACTGCTGAATATGGCTGATATTCTTTCTTCAAGATTGGCAGCATTGACATAATATCTTTTTCATAATGGTTGCAGGCCTGCACTTCTAGTGAACATGTTGTTTGCATACATACCTGGATCTCCACGATACACTGGAGGAGAAGGTGGCACTATCAATTTTGGTGGTAAGGGCCATTCTGATTCCCTTCAAGCTTTCTCAGTTGCTTCTCTTTGTCTATTTCTTTCCAATACATCTGCAGCTGATTCTTGAAATTGACTACGAGGAGGAGCGAAGCTTTTATGAACTTCTATGTTGACTCCACTGAGGACCCTTGATACATCAAAGGTAGATTTCTTTGTTTTAGGCTTCCTCCTTGCCTCTCTTCTTGAGATTGTAGCCCATTCTTTCTTTTTGAGTGCAAGTTCTCTTTGACTAATATCATCATCAAACCTGCATACCATTCTAGGTGAATTTGAGCGTGTAGCAATCTCAACATATTCATCAATGCCTTTGAAGAGTCTTTGGATTTCAGGATCCCCAGGTTCCTCCTCTGGTTGACCTTCTTCTATTTGATCCAGATCGAATTTATTGAATATATCAAACTGAAGCCCTTCTTCTTGAGCAGTACTGCTTTCTCCCTCATGCCTGATTGGTGATGTGGGCATATACTTGTATAGATCATCCATTTCATCTTCTGAGTCTATGAATAGCTGAAACATCTTAGCATAGGACTGCTCATAAGGTATTTCACCTTCTTCAAGATCTATTGGCCTCGGTTCAGATTGTTGCTGTGGTACATAAAGTACAATCTGCTTGTCAGCATTGTTGTGTTGTTGTTCTTGAACTTCATCGGCCAATTGTTTTTGCTTCTGCTGCTGGCTAGAACTAGTACCTGCAGATAGTAAAGAGCTTATTGGAGTAACTGGTACTGTTGCCTTTGCAGCCACAGAGGGAGAAGATATGTACAATCTTCTTATTTTCTCCCCCTCGGGTTAATCATCGGGGTCCTGATCATCCCGTCTCCTCTTGCTACTCTGTGCCTGTGCCTGACAAGTTTGTTCAAGAATAGTCAACCACTCAGTAACATTTTCCGTATGAGTGTAGAACCCCCCTCATCAATCTTGCTGTTAACATCTTCATGAAACTCTTGAAAGTCATCCAAGGAGATTCCCTGTGGACGTTGTTCGTTGCGAAGAGTTGTCAGAAGGTCTTGATCATGAGCAGATTCGGGCCTTTGTTCCGGAAGTTTGACATACAAAAGGCTCTTCAAACCATCCGCTGACATGGTTGCTGGATCAAGTTGCGGCTTAGGCTCAGGAGCTGCAGGTCTTTTAGCAAGGAGTGCTTCAATCCTATCCAACTTTTGATTTGTATCTGTGAGTTGTTGTTGGATAGGTGTCACGGCCTGTTTGATAGTTTCCTGTAATTTAGCACGTGTAACAAACCCGGAATCACGGAGACTTCCGGTTGAGGTACCAGCCATAGAGGCAGTACCACCTACTGAAGCGCAACATTGATGTTGGCTCCAGTAGGATTTCCTTCCAATCCTCGAATGGCACCTTGAGAGGAACCACCTCTGGAAGTTGAGGAGACTTATTGGACGTACAAGCTCACTGCGTCAATTGTAACCCGATGTTAGTCAAGATAAGCGGAGATCCACGGTATATCAAATTGTGCATTGAAAGGAGTCGAGGACGAGGGAGGCGGTCCTCTATGTTCAATAGGTCTAACACCCGATTGGGGTTGACCTAGTGTATGTGCTAAAGCCCTGTGCAATGAAGACGGTGCCTGTTGAGAGTCACCGTAGTAGCTTGGTGGGGTTCAAAATGCACGGGAGGGATAACCGCGAATTGTTCAATATGAGACCCAACAATGTCAGGTCCTGTAGTAGATGTGGCTACCCGGCTTTCTGGGGTGAGGGGTCCCTCAGCACTCTCTTGTTCTTTTCTCACCTCCTCACTCTCACTCACACTCCATACCATAAAACTATCTTCATCTTAACCGTTACCTAGACCATACCCAGCATATTGATTTTGATGTATTAATGAATCAGGGGTGACAGAGCCAGTTTCAACTAGATAAGTCAGGAGATGGAGAAACTACTAGAATGTCATGGTCAGGGGCTATGATGGCATTTCTGGCTGTAGGAATTTCAGTAGTTTGGGTAGGAGGGTTCAGATTTATGACTAGACCACCGGGTAGAGGAATGACAGGAGTAGGTTGAACAGTGTAGGTCTGGTCAGGAGAGGTAGTATGTGGGTCTATTAGTTTTATGAATAAAGGGCTGCTATCAGCTGGTTGGTCAATGGGTCTTTCAGGGGTGTCTAATGGAGAATGGACAGCTTCAAAGGCAGGGTCACCACCTGGTTGGGAAGCTGACTTAGCATGGGAAGATTGGGAACTGGATGACTCAGAGGTGTCAAAACCAAGTTCTTTAAGTAAGGCTTTGGTTTGAGTGGTTTTATAAATAGATTGGACGATTATTTGAACGGTGGTGGGATCATAAGCATCCTCTCCCTCTCTATTTTCTCCACCTTCACCTTCTTCTCCACCCCTCTCTTCATAATTTTCTCTCATCACAACCCGCTCAGCATCTCCCATAGATAACTAAGTCCTAGATACTATCACCGCTCCTGGTACTACACCTCCTTGGGTAGGTATGGCCGGTCCTGGCACAACCATAAGATTTATTCATAAACTCTCCCTATAACTCACAACTACATCATTTTGCTCACATAAGTTTAGAAGTGATATAGGGAATGGTTGAGGAACAGGTACATTGGCAGGAGTTGCAGGTTTTATATAAACAAAGATTTTAGAGTTCACAGAAGGTAAACCTGCCCTGCGAGAAATGTCAGCATTTTGGTCCATTAGGTACTGGACAATCATTGGCAGAAATCTTTGGTACGGCAGGAAGTTAGCATCCTTCTTTTTCTGGGAATTTTTCCTCAGCATTGTTGCTTTGATATCTTGAAAGAGCAGGAATGCATAATCTATGTGCAGGTGATTGGCAGCCACCACAAAGATCTTGAGCTGATGCTCAGTAGGAAATTCATACCCAGAGTGTTTGGGAGTGAGACACCTTTGAAGCACCGTCATAAATGTATTATACTTGGGATGCAGGTTGGTGCGTTTGAATTGATTCTTTCTGGTGAGCTCTCAATCGTATACCATTGCCCTGATTGCAACAAGACACGTCTCCTCATCCGGGATTTCATCAAAAGCTGTTACAGGAGGTCTGCTGTCAGCCTTTGGCAGTCTGAAGATTGTTTTGAGGCGATTTACAGGTATATCGATTGTATATTCATCAAACTCAGTATGGATGACCTCATTCCCCCTATCATTTGTACGTACATCACACATCTTCCAGAATTGTTGAACATAAAGCTAAGGGACATGTGTGCCGGTGGTGGAGGGATTATATGTCAGGAGGTGGTTTAGAGGATGAATCTTTAAGATTTCAGTAACAATGGGGTAAGAAGGGTTTTTCAGTTTAGTGAGGTCAACATAATGGTTGTTATCATGAGTCTTAGAGTTAAGGAACTCTGCTTGGGGCATGATCTCCTCAGGTTGAAATACAATTTGTGTCATCTTAACTGTACAGATAAAGAAATCAGTTAAGTCAATGATATAGAGATATGCATGAAGACATCATTCAACTTTGAATTGTGGTCAGACGTCAGTAAATGAGTCTAAGTTGACCACTTTTGACCAAAACTAACAAGTGTGAAAATTGTGAGAAAACCCCAACTCTAAAATCCCCATTGTGTACATGATGATTTTAAGTATATAAAAGTTTTTTTAGTACTTTCAATATGTCTATTAAATAGTAACAAACAACTTTGTAGTACTAGAGTATAGTCCAAAAATCATCATAACATCCTCTTTAGAACCAAAAAGTATGTTTTAAGTTCAAGTTCATACACCTCAAGAACACGAAGAACACTTTTTGAGATTTTTGAAATATTTTTGCACCAAAGTGTTCCCCATGTGTTCAAACTACCCATCACAAACTTGGATTGATCAAACAAGTTTGTTTCGTGTCCCAAAAATCCATCCAAAGTTACGAAAGTGTCCATCGCAAGTGGCTGTTCTAGGGCCAAAAATCACCATTTTAACTCAAAATTTTCAAAATGTAAACCTTACAAGTAGTTACCTATATGATCACAAGTATTTTGGGATAAAAATTGCAAATTTTGGCAGAGTAACGAGAGAGTTCGTATGTTCAAGTAACCGCAAATGAGTGAGAACTTAAGTATTTTTAAATTTTTGATCGCGTGAATGGACAGGTGGGGATGGGACAGTTATAAAGTGAAAGGGCCACGTGTCATGCACTGATTGGACCAAACCGGTGGTAAAAACCGGGCTGATAGGGCAATCGCATGGTAAGTTTACGCGGCTTATAGATCCATGCGATTGGCCTTGAAGTGAAGCAGAAATGCTAACACTTGGTGAATTGCATGCGATTCCCCTTGTTTTTTCAATCACATGTGATTGGTCGATTCATTTGTACACAGATGGTCTGTGGCATGCGATTGGTACTTGGCTCATGGTTCATAGATGCTCTATCGCATGCGATTGAGGATTGAGGCATAAACAATTTTATCTAATGTGATTGACTATCCATGCAATTATAATCCATGTGATTACAATCCATGCGATTGTACTTCCTTGTGTGAACCAGGACTTCAAAATTTTAATTTGTTGGGCTCAAAGAAATCTCATGCGATTGAAGCATAGTATGCGATTGTGTCCAATCGAACCCAACACTTGGAAATTTTCTGAAAATTCAAAATATCTGGATTTTAAAAAATTGAAATGTGATTTTCCCAGATATCATGATTTGAGTGTTTATATTTGACACACTCCCCCTAAACTTGTGCATCCGTTTATGAAAATTTAGGGAATGTGTCTGTTGTATACTTCTCCCCTTACACATGTGCAGTATGTGTATGATTTTCTCCCCCTACACATATGTAACATGTGTATAACCAGAATTTCACTCCCCCTTGATTGTTGCACCAGTTATCTGCACAAGGAACAAACAGTATAACACCTACTCTAAACAAAAAGAAAGAAAGAAAAAATGAAGCAACAGTATGTTATATTTTTCAAGTTGAGCATGCCTAACTTGGATACCAACTCAGTGAAGCGACTTTCGTCTAATGGTTTGGTAAACAAGTCAACGAGCTGATTTTCAGTTAGAACATACTGTAGCTCAATGAGACCTTTCTCTACATTATCTTTTATGAAGTGATAACGGATATCAATATGTTTAGTTTTAGAGTGGTGTACCAGATTGCAGGAGATAACGATGGCAGACTGGGAATCGCATAGCAAAGGAACTTTGTCATATGTGAGGAAAAAGTCTGATAACTGTGTACGTATCCAGAGACTTTGTGAACAGCACATTGCAGCTACAACATACTCAGCTTCAGCTGTAGATGTGGATACGCAGTTTTGTTTCTTTGAGGCCCAGCAGACTAAGCGATCTCCCAGAAAGTGTGCACTGCCAGAGGTGCTTTTCCTATCGATCTTTCAACCAGAATAGTCAACATCTGAGTAAGCATGGAGATCCAGATTTGAATCTTTGGGATACCACAGACCAAGATCCATAGATCCTTTAAGATATCTGAATATCCGCTTAACTACCAGAAGATGTGACTCTTTAGGATTCGCCTGGTATCGGGCATAGAGACAGGTAGAGAACATGATGTCTGGACGACTTGCAGTTAGATACAGTAACGATCCAATCATCCCACGGTTAGTTTTCAGATCTACTGGAGAACCATCAAGATCTGCTGATAGCTGTGCCTTAGCAGCCATGGGTGTGGATATGGGTGTGCAGTTAATCATATCATACTTCGTGAGAAGGTCTTTGATGTACTTGGATTGACAAATAAAACTGCCATGACTTAACTGCTTCACCTGGAGCCCGAGAAAGAATGACATCTCCCCCATCATACTCATTTGAAATCTGTTTGCCATGATCTTAGCAAACTCGTCACTGTATTTTGGATTTGTAGACCCAAAAATGATATCGTCCACATATATTTGAACTAAGATCTAGTCCCTTCCTTTGGTCTTTGTGAAGAGAGTGGCACCAGTCTTTCATTTTGAGTAGCCTTCACCAATCAAATATTCAGATAAGACATCGTACCATGCACGTGGAGCTTGCTTTAACCCGTACAAGGCCTTATCTAAGATATAGACATGATTTGGATGTTTTGAATTGATGAAACCCTCAGGTTGGGAGACATAGACTTCTTCTTTGAGAACACCCTTAAGAAAAGTTGTCTGCACGTCCATCTGAAAGACACAGAAGCTTCTGGAGGCTGCATATGCAAGAAAGAGTCTGATAGCTTCAATACGAGCATCAGGGGCAAATGTTTCATCATAGTCAAAGCCCTCTTGCTGATTGTAGCCTTTAGCAACCAACCTAGCTTTGTTACGAACGATCACTCCATCCGAATCCCATTTGTTCTTGAACACCCACTTAGTTCCAACTACAGATTTGCCATATGGAAGAGGAACTAATCTCTAGACTTTGAGACGATCGAATTGGTGTAGTTCTTCCTGCATTGCAATTACCCAATCCGGATCATCTAATTCTTCAGAAGTCTTGGTGGGTTCAATGATGCTTAGAAAACCCGAAAATTGACATTCGTTTGTTGTTGCTGCTCTTGTTTGAATGCCAACCGAAGGGTCTCCTATGATGTTATCCTCAAAGTGATGTCTGGTCCACTTTATCTCGTGGGAAGTAGAAGATGAAGGAATAAGATCTGGTAAGTGTCGCGCTTCCTCTTCATCTTTGCGGGAGAATTTTGAGTCTGAATCAATCACATGAGGGCTCTCTGGGTCAGGAATCTGAGTAGTCATAGGAGGATGAGTGACAGATACAGGTGTAGAATCCTCAGCATATAGATCGGCAAATGGATTTGTCTCAGTGACCGTAGGATCCGTTATAGTAACACTTGTTTGTACTGATGTGTTGTTCTTATTGTCAGTTAAAACAGGAGTAGATTCAAATCTAAAGAAATCAAACATAAAGTCAAGATTAATATTAGAACTGGACGGATTGTTTGATTCTTTGTTTTGAAGTACCGGTCCTGAACTAGTATGTTCAGAAGCGTTTACTGTTGATTTGGGTGGAAATTTTGTAACATTCAATGCATCATCAAATGTTACGTTGATACTTTCAACAATGCTCTTTGTTCTTTGTTTAAAACTCGTTAGGCTTTGGACTCAGTAGAATAACCTAGGAAAATAGTTTCATCAGCTTTTGGAGCAAACTTTCCTAGATTATCCTTGTCATTAAGCACAAAGCACCTATTACCAAAGACATGAAAGTATTTGATATTAGGCACTATGCCATTGGCCAGTTTGTATGGAGTTTTATTAAAGCGTTTATTAATAAAAGAGCGGTTCTGCGTATAGCAGACAGTGCTGATTGCTTTAGCCCAAAAGGAAGGTGGGAGCCCGGAGTATGATAACATGGTACGGGCAGATTCAACCAAAGTTCTGTTTCGTCTTTCCACGACACCATTTTTTGTGGAGTGTATGCAACTGAGAACTGATGATTTATCCCAACAAGGTCACAAAAGCTCTTCAGAGTACTATTTTTAAATTCAGTTCCATTGTCTGTACGGATGGAGACAACACTCTGACATTGTTGGAGTAGCTTCATCTTTTGATCGCAGAAACTTGACCCAAATATATCTAGAGTAGTCATCCATTATGACTAGAATATACTTCTTCCTATTCTTAGATTGAATTCTCATAGGACCACAGAGATCCATGTGCAGGAGTTCCAAATGCTTGGTAGTGCTAAACACTTGTTTAGATTTACGGGAAGTCTTTTTCATTTTACCCTTCTCACAATCTACACACAGATGATCCTTCTTCAATCTTAACTTGGGAATGTCTCTCACCAAGTCACCAGTGACTAATTTGTTGATATTCTGAAAGTTTAGGTGAGAGAGTTTTCTGTGCCATTGCCAAGTAAGATCTGATGATGCTTCAGACAGTAGACACAAGGAGGTAGGAGAGTCGTAATTTTCCAAATCAATGGAATACAAGCTAGATTTCCTTGCACCTGCCAGTAATTCATCCCCATTCTCAGTTAACATAGAACATTTGTTCTTCTTAAATACTACCTCCAGGTCTTTATCACAGAACTGTCCGATGCTAAACAAATTATGACCCAACCTTTCAACATAGGAGACTGTCTTGATTTTGATGTGCTTCTTCTCTATGTCTCAGTACCCCATTATTGGTGCAACATTGTCCTTCCTAAAACATACATTCCCGAAGTACTTAGGAACGTAATTTTTGAGAAGACTCTTGTTGCCAGTCATATGCTTGGTACAACTGGAGTCCAGGTACCACAAGTTAGGCGCCTGCAAAAAGAGAATAAAGCACGTTTAGCTCCCCATATATGAATGAGTCCTTGATTGTTAGTTCCTAGAAGTGGTTGAGTATTGACTATTTCTACTGGTGGTGGTGAAACTTCTAATGATCTATCCTTAGGTACCGATGTGGGTTTAATCTTTTGTCGAGAAGGAATAGATTGAGAAAGAATTGGCTTAAACGGAAGTTTCAGTACCACCTTTGGTTTGAAAGTTGATAGAATTGGAGGTTTAGGATTCGGTAGAGTTGCGGAAACGTTATGTTTGCGAATCCATGTTTGCGAGGAATTCTTAAGAATTCGTTGTGGCCTCAGTACATCAACTTGTTTTTGCTGAACTAGAGTCTTGGGAGTGGTAGTTTTCACTACTCGTTGATTGGATTAAGGCTTGGGTTTGGAAGTTTTGGCATGTTTGGAGGGTGGATTGTGAGATCGTTTTTGAGAATGCAAGTGTTTTTCTTGAGCAATCCATGCCTTTTTGAATGCTTCATAACCCTGTCGTCCGTAGACTTCCATTTCTTTGATCGTCAGCAGTCGTTATGATTTGTTTAAACGTTTGAGTGCATGTGACTGACGAGTGGTGATCCACTGATGAATGATGTATCCTTTGGAATTTATAAATGGAACACAGATTTGATTAGCATAAAAGTCTGTCCAGTCCTTACATGGTTTAATTCCAATTTGTTTTCTTAATTGATCATATTCACAATTAAATTCACAATGACCATGGAGGTAACCGTCACTAATACAAAACATTGAAGAGGCAATTTTATCATGTAAACTCGAATGATTACAGACAGTATCAAACATCAAAATTTGTTCACATGTTTGTCTAGTGTTCGAACATTTCCTAGACGACCTAGGAATGACTCTCTTCCATGTTATGTTTATTTTACGCTCTTCACTCCCGAGCTTCTTCACATCTGCAGCAGAAGATAAAACGTTAGAATGGAGTCGTGGTCGACTAGCTGCTGCTTTTGAAGATTCAAGTATGTCACTGATCATACGAGAAATTTGACTAGAAGTGGAAGTGGGTGTCTGTTTGAAAATATGTTTTTGTTCTAAAGTTTTCAAAGTAGAATTGTTAACAGATTTTATCTTGGGTTGGATATCTTGGGAAGATGTAGACGCATGCTTAGAATCTTCAATTCGTTCTGCGTATGGAGAGAAAGTGAATGGAGTGGGAGCCTACATCTCTTGCTTGACTTGGATGATGCGTTCTTTTACTGCTATATTTTCCCTGCACAAGTTATCTATGATCTTTTCATCATGATTAAAAAAAATTTTGATCCGCTTGTGAAGAATAGCATTCTCTTGAGCTAATTGAGTGAGCTCAGGTGATTGGGAAGAAACTGAGACTGTTTCATGTGTGGTTTCGGAGTGGAAAGAGTTGGTAATATCTCCTTGTATCAGATGGGTGAAGAAAAACTCTTGCAAGGTTTGAAACCTTCGCTGCAATTCCTTGTGGGGAATGTATTGAAATTGGGGTTTTGGCACTTCAGGAGCATACAGTTCCTCATCCGTATAGATTGGAGAGGTGACAATTGAATTCAGTGTTGGAGGTGGGTAAGTGAAGTATGAGTCATTGAGGTTAGAGTAATTGAAGGGAGTTTCAGTTTTGAGATGTAAGGTCCGTTTGACATCCTCTTCAAGTCGTTCTTTCTCTTGAGAAACAAATACCATTCGTTGAGTTAGTCATTCACCAAATAGATTTGCGTTGTACAATTTTTTGGCAGATACCTTACTCATAACACTTGGTCTTTCAAAAAGATGGTTTGTTCACTTTGCCCTCTTTTGATTAGAAGTTCTTCAAGTTCTTTAATTTTTAAACAAAGAGCACTCTGATCAATTTTAAGAATTTCTGAATCTTTTTCTGCACCAATACGTTCAGCTTTGAGATCGTGTATGATGATGTTTGTTTTATCAGTTTATTCTAAAAATTCAGATTCTTTTACAACTAATTGAACCTTAGATTCATTTATGTTCTTCTCTAATTGTTCAATTGTAGCTTGTTCTTCTTTGTCTTGTGTATGATTGACCTCTTTTAACACTTGAGTTTTGCTTGTTAGTTTGTTCACCTTAAATTCTAACTTTTTCATGCGGTTTAATATGGTTTGTATATGTTCAAAGTTAAAACCCATGTTAGAGTTACAGATAGAATGTACCTTTCCGCTTTCAACGATCTCCTCCTCAGCATCGGAGAGATCACAAACATCTTCATCCCTATCACTTGTTCCTCCAGTAGCCATGAAACAGAACTGTGCGTGATCCTCACCATCTAGATCACTGTCGGAGTCTGTGTCCTCAAGGAACTGATCTTCTTCCACCATAAGAGCATTCCAAGCCTACTTTTTCTTTGACAGGCTGTACTTTTGTCTATAGTATTCAGCATCCTTGGTCTTCTTCTATTGACAGTTCCTGATCATGTGTCCAGACCTCCCACAGTTATAGCACTTCATGTCTGTCTTCTTTTCCTCCTTCCTCTCATCTCTTTGAAATATAGGCTTGTCAACAGGAGCAAGCCTTTCTGGTCTTCTGGAGCCAGAAGTAAATCTTTGTCTGTTGTTGGTTTTATTAAAGCGATTTCAAAAGGTTTTGCCAACAATAGAAAGAGCATGAATGGCAGCTTCGACTGAGTCTTCATCATCATCATCCGGTTCCGATTCACTGAGAATCACCTGCTTGAACTTTATTGATCTTGATGAAGATTCTCTTGGAATTCTTTCTGTAGCTACCTAGGTCAGAGGATCTGCAGCTGGTTGTTTAGGGAGAGACTTCAGTATTTCATCCTGGTATTGATTGAGGTCTTCAAATATGTTGTGGAATGTGATTGTGGTAAGATCTTTATTGATTTGCTTGTACATTCTAACATATTCTTTCCATTCTGTACCTAGTGACTTCAGAAAGACACAATTCAGATCGAGGTCAGTCCTGATGATTTGATTGGACCTCCTCTCATTTTGCAGTTTGCAAAATCTACATAGGTTTCAGAAAGAAGTTCATTCTCTCTGACACTGAAGTCATGATAGCTATTAACTAGTTGAGTACGTTTGATGTATTCTCCTTGCTCAGTACCCTGCAACCGCTTCTTTATCTCATCCCATATTTCCTTAGCAGTGGCTAAGCTATCTATCTTGGTGTAGATCTCTAAGGAGAGTCCTTGTTTCAGATAATAATTAGCCAGTCGTTCAGCCTTTTTGATCTCCTTTTCTTGAGTTGTGAGCTCATCAGTAGTTTTTTCCCTCTCATGACGGAGAATGGCGGGATTGTTGTTAGGATCAGCTTCAACAACTTTGATGAACTTTTTGTTCCCTTTCATGATGCATTCAATCATCATTTCTCCGTAAGTCTCTCTATGCTCCAGGAAGTCCATAAACCTTCCTTTCCACACATTATATTCACCTTGAAACAAAATAGGAGGTTTTGAATCGGTACCGATGGACATCATTTAAGGGTTTTGCAGGGGATAAAAACATATTATCATTCATGTACAGCGGAAATCAAAACCCCCTCCAGTGATCTCATCTAACTCATACAGGAACTAAAAACGAAGAGGGTTAGAAAGTTATACCTTTAGGGATTAAAACCTTTCTTTGACCTCTAGACAGCTGCAGGCTATCCACCGCTACTGCAACACCTCGAACTGGCTGCTAGACCGCCTAAGGATTAAACCTCGGATCAAACCGTGACCCGTGTGTGTGTGAGTCCTTGCGCCGCCATCGACCACCGCCTGCGGCCTTGCGCCGCCGTCGACTTCTCGAAGAGATAGAGAGAGAGGTCGGCCGAGAAGGGTAGAGAGAGAGAGAGAGTGTTAGGGTTTTTCTCATAAGGCTTGTAATTGACTTATTGTGATTAATGAGCTTAATAAGGTTTATATATAATAAACCCTTATTAGGCCTAAGCCCGTTTAATTAAAGCCCAGCTTTAACTAAACTATTAAACAATTATAGAACAAACCCTCGACCTTTCTAATTAATTAATAACTATTAATTAATTGGTCCCGTTAATATTTAAACTAAATATTAACATCTCTCTTTTAATAATAATTAACTATTATTATTTTTCTCTTTCTCAATAATTAATTAAACTAATTAATTATTCTTTTCCACACAAATAGTTATAATCCAAAAGGTTCTAATTGGGTGTGCAGCGGAGTGATCCTTTAGTGTTACATAATATTGGATACGATGATACATGTTATCTATCTCTCCACATAATCCAACAGACTCCCACTTGTGCAAGATAAGTAATACTTCTTGTACATCGTTGGCCTAAGGAGGTCCCTAGCCAGACACTTAGGTTAACCAGAGTATGAGATCTCTTGCATCTAGAGATATAATCCAAACCTTGGATTATCTAGGCTTTTACTTTTGCATCGCGATATTTCGTAATGTGATTATTTGACATGGAGCAGGGATCTCATCTAATACTCAGATTTTCTCGACTCTGATTTCGACACTCTGCAGTTACGGTTTCCCGAATGAATAACTATCATTCTAACCGAGCGCGGCCACGCATTTTCAGTAGTCTTAATCGTCGAGGAGCTCAGAAAATATCTCTCCTAAAAAAGAGGTGCAAATCCCATCTTGACTATTTGCAATTTGAGCACATGGCTTCCGCTGCACCTAGACAAGCCCCTTATGATCACCCTGTTACGGCGTGACGTTAGAACATGCTAAAGTACAGAAGTTACCATGCCCCAAACCAAATATCTCAGGTCTAAGGACAACCTATCAGGTTTACTCATGTTAATGTTCCATGAAGTAAGCCCTATGCGGATCACCCCAATATTTATCCCCTGATAAATATCTATGAATATTTGGTCACAACCTTGTGCTTTTATTCATACCTGAATAAATCATCAAATATCCATAATAGCGTTACCTCCCTAATGTAGCTCCCACTACATTAAGTAGCTACGGGCATTTAGACAATTCATAACTTGACTTGTCATGGATAGGTTAAACATGCTAAAAATGGATAACAACGAAACATTATGCAAATACCTCCTATTTCAATCCCATGAAATGTAAATACATAATAAAAGGTTTCAAGTTACATCCATAGTAATAATCAAAAAACACGAACTAGCTGCTATGTTCCAAGTACTGCATTCCTATAGAACTCGCATGCCTCTCATGCTTAGCCCTAGCTAGCGGCTTCGTCAACGGGTCAGCAACGTTGTCATCCGTCGGTATCTTTTGCAGTCTAATATCATCTCTTCCAATGATCTCTCGGATGAGGTGATATTTCCTGAGTACATGCCTAGTCCGCTGATGATCTCTAGGCTCTTTAGCTTGCGCTACAGCCCCTGAGTTGTCACAGAATATATCAATCGGTCTAGAGATACTGGCAACAACTCTAAGATCCGAGATAAAATTCTTCAGCCAGACAGCTTCCTTTGCTGCATCACTTGCCGCAATATACTCTGCCTCTGTAATTGTATCTTGCTTCTGACTCTTCCAAGATATGGCTCCTCCGTTTAGGGTAAAAACAAATCCTGACTGCGACCTGAAGTCGTCTCTGTTGGTCTGGAAACTAGCATCAGTGTAACCAGTTACACTGAGCTCATCCATCGAACCTCCATATACTAGGAATATGTCTTTCGTCCTTCTCAGATACTTGAGAATATTCTTGACGGCTACCCAATGAGTTTCACCAGGATTTTGCTGATATCTACTCGTGACACTGATAGAATAGGCAACATCGGGTCTAGTACATAGCATGGCATACATAATCGAACCAACTGCCGAGGCATATGGTATCAATTTCATCTTGTCCTGATCTTGACTAGACACAGGACACTGAGCCTTGCTCAAAATCGCGCTAGATTGCATAGGAATAAATCCTTTCTTGGATCCATCCATCTTGAATCTTTTCACGACTTTGTCAATATAAGTACTTTGACTAAGTCCGATAAGCCGATTAGACCTATTTCTATAGATCTTTATACCCAGTATATAAGCAGCTTCTCCCAAGTCTTTCATCTGGAAACATTTACCTAATCAGGATTTTACTCCTTGTAATACTGGTATATTGTTTCCTATTAACAGTATGTCGTCTACATACAAGACTAGGAAGGTTACCGCGCTCCCACTGAATTTGGTGTAAACACACGACTCGAACTCACTTTTGGTAAAACCAAACTCTTTGATGCGCTCATCAAAGTGTAAGTTCCAGCTCCTAGATGCTTGCTTTAGTCCATAAATGGATTTAAGCAACTTGCATACTTTATTAGGGTTCTTTGGATCTGAAAACAATCCGGTTGTATCATATATACATCCTCTGTCAGTTTCCCGTTAAGGAAAGCGGTTTTGACATCCATCTGCCATATCTCATAGTCAAAATATGCTGATATGGCCATTAGAATCCTGATAGTCTTAAGCATTGCTACTGGGGAAAAAGTTTCATCATAGTCAATGCCATGAGTTTGCGTGAAACCTTTTGCCACTAGCCTTGCTTTAAAAGTATGCACCTTTCCATCCATGTCTGTCTTCTTTTTGAAGACCCATTTGCACCTAACAGCTTTACTGTGTTGAGGCAAATCCACTAACTCCCAAATTTGGTTGTCATACATGGATTGCATCTCTGCCTTCATAGCTTCTAGCCATTTCTCAGATTCTAAACCTGAGGCAGCGTCTTGGTAGGTAGTGGGTTCTAAAAGATCCCCTTCGTCTTGAGCAACTAAGAATCCCATATACCTATCTGGCTCAATACGAGGCCTACTAGACCTGCGAAGGTCTTGTGTTTGTACCTCTTCCTCAACCACAGACTCGGGTTGAGGTTCAACAATTCTCTGTTGAACTACAGGTTCAACTATCGGTGGTGGTGTAATCTCCTCCTCTTCAATTTCTTGAAGCTCTATTTCTTTCCTTGGAGTTTCTAAGTTTAGAAACTTCTCTTCCAAGAACACCCCATTACGAGCAACAAAGACTTTGTTCTCATCTGGGTTGTAGAAATAGTATCCCATGGTTTCCTTGGGATAGCCCACGAAGATACACTTATCTGATTTGGGATTGAGTTTATCCGTGAATGTTCTCTTAACATACACCTCACATCCCCAAACCTTTAGAAAAGACATTTTGGGCTTTTTCCCCGTCCATACCTCGAACGTTGTCTTTTCAACCGATTTGGTTGGAACCCAGTTCAGCATGAACGCTGCTGTCTCGAGTGCGTGTCCCCAAAATGACAATGGTAGTGAACTTCGACTCATCATTGATCGTACCATGTCAAGCAGTGTACGATTCCTCCTTTCTGATGCACCATTCATCTGAGGTGTATACGGAGGTGTGAGTTGTGAAACAATCCAACATTCCTTCAAATGATCGTCGAATTCCTGACTCAGATATTCGCCACCTCGATCTGACCGAAGCGACTTTATCTTCTTGTCCAGCTGATTTTGTACCTCATTCTGAAACTGTTTGAACTTGTCAAAACTTTCAGATTTAAATCTCATGAGGTAGACATAACCGAACCTACTGAAGTCGTCAGTAAAGGTTATGAAATACCGGTATCCTCCTCTAGCCTCCGGAGTAAAGGGTCCGCACACATCCGTGTGTATAATCACTAATAACTCACTGGCCCTTTCATTCTCACTGTTGAAAGGCTGTTTTGTCATTTTACCAGACAAACAAGATTCGCAAACATCATATGACTCCAAGTCAAATGGTTCTAGAATTCCGTCATCTCGGAGTTTCTCTATGGGTTTCTCGTTTATATGTCCTAAACGACAATGCCAGAGGTAAGTTTGATTCAAGTTACTCTTGGATCTCTTACTTATATGATAGATGTCATTGTTATCTAGATTTAGCGTATATAGACCATTTTTTGGAGTAGCTTTAAAATAGAAAATATCGTTTTTGAAACAAGAAATAGACTTTTCATTTAAAACATAAGTAAATCCACGGTCTATAAGTAAATCAAACGAGATAACATTTTTAATAAGTCTTGGAACATAATAACAAGGTTCTAGTTCTAAGACCATGCCAGAGGGCAAACTAAGACAATATGTCTCTACAGCTTCAGCACCAACCATGGAGCCTTCACCTACCCGCAGGTTCATATCTCCTTGTCTCAGCTTCTTACTTCTCTTGAATCCCTGCAAATGATTGCATATGTGATGACTACATCCGGTATCCAATACCCATGATTCATAAGAAGTAATAAGACAATCAATCATAAAGATACCTGACTCATTGGGCGAAACAATGTCCAGCTGATCTATGTCGAGTAAGTGCTCGCATGAATCCTTGCTACCACAGTCTGGGCAACAAATTTCTCCAAGTTCTTCAAGCCAGTCATCCTCCTGCATAGGGTCCACAACTGGTGACTCTAGCTGCTTTGGGTTCAACTCGTCGCTAATGCACATGAGGATTTCGTGCAACCCTGCGACAGTCATCTCAAAATCACCGAGGACATACATTACTCTTTTCTGGTAATAGTCCGACAAGGAACCGAACAAGAGCATAACTAGCTCATGTGGTTTTGATTTTGACCCCAAGCTCTCATAGCAATCCAAGAGCCTTCTCATATCAATGAGATGATTGCTAATAGGCTGACTTTCTTTCATCTTGGCTAAAAAGATTTCCCTCATCAATAGCATACGACATATCTGTTCACTAAACTTGAACTTCTGCTCCAGTCCTTGAACAACATCATAAGACGACTTCTCACAGAGATCATCCGTAAACTCGGATGATGCTGTGAGAATGAGAATCGACATAACGTCAGACTCGTCATCCAGATACTGATAGTAAGTGTCATACTCACTATCCTGGGTATCTACTCCTAATCGTTCTGGAGGTAATATCTCAATAATGTGAAGCTTTCCCTGTGCATCCAAAACATTTTTCAGATGCAACTTCCAAACAGCAAAGTTTGGACCTGAAAGCTTCCACTTGCCAGTGATGAGACTTAGAGATTCTCTTGGTGAATAAAACGGAATAACAGATATATAAGACATCTACAGAGAAAAGAAAAAGATAAAACCGATTCAGTATTGATTACATCTTCTAATAATTATTACCTTTTAAACAATAAATTATTAGACTAGGATCCATATTTCACATTTCCCGATGCAAGGTTTGGGCACTTCCCACCGGGACAATGCTATTTCTGGTAGGTAAAAACTATACCAATCGTATCCTAAATGGACACGACTCCTAGATCCGCGGGACATCGGTTACAGGAACCGTGCATGTTTAGTCCCTCTAGTGCATTTTGGGCCGGGACTCCCGATTATCACCAAAATAGATCGCACCACCTAAGACAGTGTGAACTCTGGCCGGGACTCCCGATTATCGCAGAGTCTTTCACACCCTCCCCCGCAATGGTTTGAACCCGAATGCCCAAGGTTTGGTCACTTCCGACACCCGAGTACCGTTTAACAAGAAAGGTGTACCATTAGGTGGGTAGCACACTAATCTAAGATTTTTCTAAAAAGGATTTCCAAGTTTTTGACGAGAAAAACTTTAATGCCAGTTTTCTTTTAAAACATCTGTTTCAATAATTAACTATTATTAAAACCCTTGTTTTATTTCATCGTGTTAATCACAACCACGCATATATAAAATATGTAAAGAAATAAAACAACCACAAACAACTATGCCTTAGCCTTGCCCTTTACTAATGTCGGTTTCGTGAGCCACACGAAAAACACGACAGTCAAAACCTAAGTGGAAAAACAACACACATGGCATGGCATTCTGAAGCTCCCACTGGCTCCAGCATCCAATTCTGCTTCCTGCTCCTTGGTTCTTGAATCAGCTTCAAAAATGATATTCTAATAATACTATTCTATTCTATAATCTAAAACTAGAAATTATAATAAAAATTACAAGATGATCAAAGGCACGCAGGCCCGCTAATTCTAGTACTTTTACAAAATAGAATAGGGGTTGTAAGTGGCACGCAGGCCTCCCCACACCATAGAAAAATAAAACCAATCATAACCACAAGTGCAGAAAAGTAAACAATCTACAAGGTCTAAAAGAGGGCTCGGCTATGGCATCCCAAACATGTATTGAAACTAATACATTCAAAACTGGTTCTAATTATCATATCCCGACGAATTAACTTGACTTTTAACAAACTGTTAAAAATCATTTGGTTTAAAATAATAAAAATTATTTAATTATTGTTTACGCGTATAGAGTAACTAAAATAATTAATTCTAACCAATACTTGATTAAAATTAACATTTTATATATATAAGTTTTATAAAATAAAACTCATACAATATTTTTAGTTTTAATCCTGTTAGGTGTTACCTTAAACCCAAAAAACTAAAATATACTTTTGGACCTCAAAACTGGGCCAAAACGTGAGACCGTGGGCCGACCACAAACTGGGCCGAAACCACATGGGCCGCAGGCAGCAGGCCTCGGCTGGGCCGCCCCTACGCTGCCGGTTTGGACCTGGGCCGCCGACTACCTTCGCCGCCGACCAATCCTGGTGCCTGCGACTGGTTGGTCAACGCCGCCGCCGGCCACGGTGGTGAAACCGCCGCCGGCCACCACGCTTTACGCAAACAACAATAAAAAAAATAATAATAATATTTAAAATTTAAACCTTAAACCTTATCCTTTTATCATAACTAATTCTTGTTATCCATTTAAAAATCAAAACCTGATTTTTAAAATACTTGGATAAACTAAAGAAAAAGTCAAACCTTGATAAAAGAAAAACTATTCATCATGATAAAAAGAATCCAACCTAGTTCCCTATGAGGTTAGAAGTGGCTCTGATACCACTGAATGGTTTTGTAGGGGATAAAAACATATTATCATTCATGCACAGCGGAAATCAAAACCCCCTCCAGTGATCTCATCTAACTCATACAGGAACTAAAAAAGAAGAGGGTTAGAAAGTTATACCTTTAGGGATTAAAACCTTTCTTTGACATCTAGACAGCTGCAGGCTATCCACCGCTACTGCACCGCCTCGAACTGGCTGCTAGACCACCTAAGGATTAAACCTCGGATGAAACCGTGACCCGTGTATGTGTGTGTGAGTCCTTGCGCCGCCGTCGACCACCGCCTGCGGCCTTGCGCCGCCGTCGACTTCTCGAAGAGATAGAGAGAGAGGTCGGCCGAGAAGGGTAGAGAGAGAGAGAGAGAGAGAGAGAGTGTTAGGGATTTTCTCTTAAGGCTTGTAATTGACTTATTGTGATTAATGAGCTTAATAAGGTTTATATATAATAATACCTTATTAGGCCTAAGCCCGTTTAATTAAAGCCCAGCTTTAATTAAACTATTAAACAATTACAGAACAAACCCTCGACCTTTCTAATTAATTTATAACTATTAATTAATTGGTCCCGTTAATATTTAAACTAAATATTAACATCTCTCTTTTAATAATAATTAACTATTATTATTTTTCTCTTTCTCAATAATTAATTAAACTAATTAATTATTCTTTTCCACACAAATAGTTATAATCCAAAAGGTTCTAATTGGGTGTGCAGCGGTGTGATCCTTTAGTGTTACATAGTATTGGATACGATGATACATGTTATTTATCTCTGCACATAATCCAACAATCATTTCATTTGAACTTGACATTGTGAGAGTTTTAGTAAGAAATGATCGTTCACTTGTTATATGAGTTGATTGTTCGAAAACTTTAAAGACAAGAAAGAACAATATTCTTTTCAAGTTTGTTTTGAAAACTTCTTGGTGATGATTGAGGAACTAAGTCAATTTAATTCAACTTTGAATTAGATCTTGTAAAGATTAAATTCAAATTTGAATTAGATAGAATTAAGTTAATTTAATTCAACTTTGAATTATATCCGGTTTAGATTAAATTCAATTTTGAATTAGATTTTTGAAGTTTTAAGTTCGAATGTCCTCTAGTTCAATAAGTCAAGTCCCAATGGTTCTATTACTTGTCCAATAGATTCAAGGTATGCGAATGATATTAATGCGATTGGTAGAATCCCTTAAAAATTTAGCAGAGTAACTTCTTGGTAGTGATCACTAGAGTAACCAATAGAGTGCGATTGATCCCTGTAGCACCAAACACTTAGAAATAAACAGTTAGTAATGTCAATCGAATGCTTATTAAGTCACTGATTCGAATGCGATTGTCTTTGATATGTTTGGTATCCAACTAACTAGGAACCTTGAATCGCACGGGCCAACTAAATGTGATTAATGAAACAACACTTAGAATCGTACAGATAAGTGTGCGGCTGATAGATCACTTTGAAACTCTCAATCGCATGTGATTGATCTTATAGCGGCTGATAGCACTGAGAGTAACACTTAGTAGATTTCAGCTTTGAAGGACTCTATAAGCCGTGTAATCCCTTCAATTGCATGCACCACTAACCCGGCTTATAGAATCAGATGTGTCACTATCAAATTTGATGGCCTTACCCCTTATGGTGTCTACCCACTTGTACCTTGATTGGTATGGATAGTACTTGAGTTACCTTGTTCAACACTTAATCTTGGAAGAATTAATAATTATTTTAAATCAAAAACCGATTTCTTCTTCTTCAAGACTGCATTTACAGCTTCAAGAACACCATAAATGCTTGCATGCCCAGAAAATTAAATACTAAAAAGTCGAGTATTTAATGAACCATTGGACTTTTTGCTTTAAAAACACCACTCGGTTTTTAAATATTCTTCATTAAAACCGTCTAAAATAGTATAAACCTTTGAACAAACCCGAAGAGATGGTAGAAAAAGTATTGTTTAGACCTTAGATGTGTTCTACCTTCGGGAATCACTAGAACTCGTACCTTTCTTGATCAAACCGTATGGTTGTATGCTTTGTAGAACCCGAATGCTTGTTCTTCACCTTGAGCTTGAAGTCTTAGAGATATTGCTAGTTGTTTTGGAACAATCACAAGCCAAAAACAAGTTTGGCTCTGTCCCTTTAAAGTATAAAGGATGAAGCTATGCTTGGAAGATTATCTTGTTTGTGTTTGTGTGTGTGTGTTCGCTTTAGAGAGAGAGCCGAGAGCTAGAGAGTTCACAAACACAAGAGTGAAATAATGCAAAGCTTAGATTAGAATTAGTGGGGCAAATGCCTTTTATAGCATTTGCCCAAGTTACAATAATTACATATTTGCACCCTCACTTTTCATAATCTAACAGGTATTTTAAGCAATGTTATGTTTTCATAATAGTCAATGGGAACAATTGACTGTCAGGATCGGATATAGATTATATCAAATAACAAGAACTAACTTTAAATAATCAATCAGAGTAAAATAAAAGTTAATCTTTAACTATGATCACAATCAACTAAGAAGTTGCGGAATCACACTTAATTGATTAAAGAAGGTTTTAAACATAGATTAATTCAATCAAACAGTAGTTTTATTAACCAACCAGAATGATTACAAAAGCAAACTTCAACCCCAATCTAACTTATTCTGTTAGACGAAGAACACAGACTGTTCTTAGGTTTCAACAAGAAACTTAGAGGCTAAACACTTTCAGAATAAATAAATAACAATAAGAACAAATGCTTTGAATAATTAGATCAAGTTGTCGTACTAAATTGATCATCTAATGAAGTATATATAGACTCTTGATCCTCCTTGAATTGTTGACAGTTAGGTAATCTTCTATCTTCTGAGATAATCTTGATAATCTTCAAAGTATTTCGAGATATCTTCAAAGATAGGATTTTCCAAATATAGCTCAACAGAAACTGTTTAATGAACACAACAGTTCTTTATTCTTCTAACAGTCTTCAGCTTCAAGATCTTCAAACAGTTGTAGATGTTTATACTAACAGTTCTCAACTGTTTTCATATTTTCAACAAACAGTTTTAAACTGTTTCACCAACCTTTACCAAACAGTTCTCATTTTCATGTTCAATAACTTAGATTATTTCCCAACAATCTCCCCCTAACTTAAAGTATTGAACAATACATTTAAGTTGTTGGTTTGATCATAGACAAATTTATATAAGTAATGAGTCACATTTCTTCTAATCTCCTTTTGAATCTGTTCAGTAAGTCTTCCTTCTGGTTTGAGTCTCCATAGAATTTAGCTTTAATCAAAAACTCCAGCTTAGTCTTGTGATGCTCAATGAAGTTCAAATCAAACCACTCATGCAATGTATTTCCCATTACCACGTAATACGTCCTTGATCTTTCATATACCTTCACTACCTTTATGGGAAAAGCTTCCTCTGCTGTCAGTTTGGGCATAATCTTCAATGGGTTACAAATGCTGGTAAGATATTCCATCAAAATCTTGATTCCTTCATTTGAGTCACTAAAGTGCTTAATTTCATATGTATACAATTCTTGTACATCTTCTGGTGAGATTCTTGTCATCATTTGTACAAAATTGTCATATACCTCAACATATCCATCTTCCCTTGCAATAGTAATGCAATGTTTGTCATTTGCTTTTTCTTCAAACTTCCATTCAACAATATGAGACTTTTCACCTAATTCTTTTTCCAATTGGTCAATCCCTTGCTGAACGTCTACTGTCAGTTTATCTTTCAAAATTTTGTGAACCACAGCAGCTTTGTTTGAAGTGGGAAGTTTCTTGGTTGGCTTAACTGTAACTGTTTTATCTTTTATTACCCTTTTTCTTTTAACTCCCTTACGAGCAGCTTCCTTCTCCTTTTTCTCTTCTTCTTCTAACTCTTTTGTCATTTGAGCACCTATCTTTTTAGCTAGCTCAAAATCTGATTGTTCTTGCAATTCAAGCTCAGCATTCAATCTCTGTGCATATTCCCTATCCCGTTCTTCTTGCTGTTCTTTAGAAAGTTTCAGCTTGGGAATATCAACCATCACTTCCTTTCCTTTTACTGATACAGGGGGCATCTTTTCTTCTTTCTTTTCTTCTTTCTGTTTCTCAGCAAAAGCAATGCCTTTAAATTCTGCTTTAGGAGGAAGTGGTTCCAACTTCTTTACCTTTCCTTCTAGCCATCCATCATCGATCCTTTGAGCCATTTTAAATGTGCTAATGTTGAGAATTTGAGCACCTATTTCTATTAGGTAATTTTGTTTGACTTTGGACCATGATCTGAAAGTTTCAGTCGTTGGATAATCACCTTGCATAACCAGTCTGTTAATCATCACTCTATCCACCGCTGATAACCTTTCTTCTTCAACTACAGCTGTTTGCACATCTTCAACAACAGCTACAGCAACTGTTTCAGCAACTTCAGCAGCAACTGTTGGGTCAATGGTTGCAACTGTTTGTTCAGTTGTAGCAATAACTGTTTGTTTTTCCTGTGGAACTGTCTGTTTAACTCCTTCCTACTTGGATTTTCTTCTTCCTTTAGCTTGAGCAGTTGAAGAGGTTTTCACCAAGGATTTGGGTTTAAGCAGCATCTCATGAGTATGAAGAACATTAGTTGCCTTCTTCAGATTCTCATCAAGAAAGTTCAGCTGCTTATCTTGCCTTATTAGCACCTCATTGTGAATTGCTACTACCTTGAGTACTTCAGTTGCCTTCTCCAACTGTTCAGTCAGTTCTTTTATCTTCTCATCTTGAGAAACTATCCTTTTGTTTTGAAGAGCAATCTTTTTCTTTAGGTGTATATGAGCAGCAAGGTAAGGTGCAAAGTTAGGATCCGTCAATGCATGTTGTTTCAGTCTAGTCTCAATGTCAGTTAGTGTTTCCACTGTGACCATATCATTGACATTTTTCACTGGTGGTTGACTCCCCTGAGTATCACCATCAGTACCCCTCTGTTCTTGGTTCTGGGGATTACCAGAAACTGTTTTACTAGTCTCTGTTGCCATGGTTGAGGTCTTAGCTATGTTAACACTGTCCTGTTTATCCCTTGCGGATAAAACAGTAGTGTCAGCCTCAAAAACCATATGATCACCCTCTTGAGGAATGAACACCTCCTCATTGTGCCTGGGAGACAGCACCAAAGGTTCCCTTTCGAAATGCTGCACAGGTGAATGCACCTGTGCAGGGCTAACAGTTTGGGGTTCTCTAACTGTGGTGGAAGGAGCACCAACAGTTTTCCTCTTCTTTCTAAGTATTTTTAGTGCAGGGGCTTGTGTTGTAGCTTTTTCAAAGGAAGCAGGTTGGGAATTTTGAGTATCTTGGACTGTGGGTTCCAGTGTTGGTGGTGTAGCAATACGATGAGTTTCATGCTCAACACTGGCAGTCCTGTTTCTTGACAGAAACTCCACTGCATCATCATCTGAGGCCCTCTGGTGGTTATGAGTATTATATCTTCGAACATTGAACCACACTACGGAGTTTGTAGTGCCTGCCAGGTTCAAGACGAATCTTAGACAACATGGTGTAGACAATTCATGGAAGAGAGTGAAATTTTCAAAATCACCTCTTATACGAATATGATCAATTTGTTTATTTGGCCTACGTGGATCTGGATGTTGTGTCAAGGTGAACCTATCTCGATCATCATGCATCTCAAGAACACATGATGAGTATTGCCAAATCTCATGCATTCTTACAAATGGGGCAGGGATGGTTACATAACTTTGTCTAACATTAATATCTTTGAGGGTTATGAGAAAGAAGTTAGTAGCCATTTGCAGAGAGAAGTGTGTGCAAATGTAGGTGTGATTTGTGAAGGATGGGTGCAAGGCTATTTATAGAGAAACTGGGAGGCATTAATGCCCATTAATAGCCATTAATGACCATTAATGTCCAGTAATTTCCATTAATAGCATGCAGTGACTTGTCATATCAAATGCACTATATAACAAGCAAAATGACTCACCTTTATCAGTTTGGAACTGTTGATTCAAGAAAGTGAATTTACCTTTACCTCATAACAAGGACAGTCACGGGTGTGAAAACTGTTTGTGAGACAGGTCAGCAGATATGTCCAAAACTGATGTGTGAAATTGCATTTCCCACTCTGAATACTTAAATGATAACAGTTGTTAGAAAACGTAACTAATAGTTGCAAACTGTTAGTGTGAAAAACATGGAATAATGAACAACTATTAGTCCAAGTTAATCATTCCAATGTTGGAAATCAAAAAGTTGAATCTGCTCACATCAAAAGCTTTAGTGAACAAATCAGCTAATTGATCATCAGTATGAATTTTCATAACTTGGATTAATCTCTTTTCATTGCAGTCTCTTATGAAGTGAAATCTGATTTCAATGTGCTTGGTTTTAGAATGCTTCACTGGATTATTAACTATGCTAATAGCACTGGTGTTATCAACATAAATAGGGGTATTTAAGAAATACAAACCATAATCCAGAAGCTGATTTTGGATCCATAACACTTGTGAACAGCAGCTTGATGCAGCAATGTATTCAGCCTCAGCTGTTGAAGTTGAAACTGTTGTTTGTTTCTTGCATTGCCATGAAACCAGCCTTGATCCAAAGAATTAACATCCTCCAGAGGTTGATTTTCTGTCCACATTGGCTCTACCATAGTCACTATCAGAATATGCCACCAAATCAAAAGGTGAATCTTTAGGATACCAAAGTCCCAATTTTGGTTGGCCTTTGAGGTATCTAAAGATTCTCTTTACAGCAAACAGGTGTGACATCTTCGGACTGCATTGGAACCTGGCACAAACACAAACAGCAAACATTATATCAGGTCTAGAAGCAGTTAAGTACATTAATGAACCAATCATTGATCTATAGAGGTGTATATCAACATCCTCCCCCTCAGAATCTGCTCCCAACTGTTTGTGTGTTTCCATTGGAGTACTTGCCAGCTTCACATCTTGATAGCCAAACTTGTCCAATATGTCCTTGACATACTTAGATTGGCTTAGAAAAATACCAGTGGGCTTCTGTTTGACTTGTAATCCCAAGAAAAATGTGAGTTCACCCATTGAACTCATCTGAAATCTTTTGTGCATAATGACTTCAAATTCTTTGCACAAGCTGTCATTAGTGGATCCAAAGATTATATCATCAACATAGATTTGAACAAGCAAAATCTCTGTTTTAACAATCTTTGTAAACAATGTTTTGTCAATTGTTCCTCTCTTAAAACCATTCTCGAGAAGGTAGGATGATAATGTCTCATACCAAGCTCTAGGAGCTTGATGTAGTCCATATAGAGCTTTATCCAACCTGTATACCTTGTCAGGGTACTTTGAGTCTTCAAAGCCAGGGGGTTGACACACATATACCTCCTCATCAATAGTTCCATAGAGAAAAGCAGACTTGACATCCATTTGATACACCTTAAATCCTTTGAAGCTTGCAAAAGCAAGAAATAGCCTAATGGCTTCAATCCTTGCAACAGGTGCAAAAACATCATCATAGTCTATTCCTTCCTCTTGTGTGTAGCTTTGTGAAACCAGTCTTGCTTTATTCTTGATAACAATCCCTCTTTCATCTTTCTTGTTTCTGAACACCCACTTGGTGTCAATTACTCTTTTGCCTCTTGGAAGCTCAACCAACTTCTAAACTTGCTGAATTTGAAATTGTAAGAGCTCCTCTTGCATTGCTTCTACCCATGAAGGGTCTTTCAATGCCTCAATTGCTTTCTTTGGTTCTATTTGAGACAAAAAGCAAGCATTCACGTCAAATTGGGCAAGATCCACACCACTGTTTTCATTTTGCAGCATATTCCTTGTTCTGATAGGAGTGGTTGGATTACCAATTATTTGTGATATTGGATGAATCTTGTGAACTCTTGATGTAGGAATGTTTTCTTCAGTCAGTTCATTCCCTAGATTAGACAGATCAAACTCACATTCACTTGAATTTTCAGCGTTATCACACACTTGATCAGCAGAGTCAGTGTGGTGTTGAGGATCATGAGATTCCATGTCCTTTGAAGATTCAGCATCAATCAATGGATCAACAGCATTTGATAACTCTTGTTGAAGCAAAGGAATCACGACAAAGTCTTCAGTAACTTTGTTTGAACCAACAGTTGTTGGTTTTGAGCTAACAGTGTCAAAACTGTTCGGGCTGGTGGAAGTTGTTTGATGATTTTCACCAACAGTTGTTGAAGTACCTGTAGCTGTTTCAGTAGAATACTCAAAAGAAAGAGATTTAGACAATGCATCAATATCAAATAACCAATTAGGTCCATTACCTGCAATATTGATCCTATTCTCATTGAAAGAGACATTCATACTCTCTTCTATGATTCTAGTGACATTGTTAAAAACTCTATAAGCTTTACTTTGAGTGGAGTATCCTACAAAGAAACCTTCTTCAGCCTTACTCTCAAACTTGCCTAACTGTGATTTGGTATTAAGGATAGTGCAAGGACAACCAAATGGTTTGAAGAAGTTGATTAAAGGTTTTCTCTTGAGGAACAACTCATAAGGAGTTTTCCCTTTGGACTTGACTACTTGTACTCTATTCTGAACATAGCAGGCAGTGTTCACTGCTTCTGCCCAGAATGTCATTGGAAACCTAGAATCAGCTAACATGGATCTAGCAGCTTCTATCAAAGTCCTATTCCTTCTCTCAGCAACTCCATTCTGTTGGGGAGTCCTAGGGGCACTGAACTGTCTTTCAATACCTTTACCTTCACAAAAACTGTTTAGTTCATAGTTCTTAAATTCAGAACCATTGTCAGATCTAATGACTTTCACCTTTAAATCAGATTGATTTTCAATTTTAAGAATAAGAGACTTAACTAACTCAGCAGTTTCATCCTTAGTTCTAAGAAATTGAACCCAAGTAAACCTGGTGAAATCATCAACTATGACTAAACAGTAGGCTTTCTTCCCTATACTCACTACAGAAGTAGGACCAAAAAGATCCATATGCAATAGTTGTAACGGTGCAGTAATTGAAGAAATTTCTTTGGACTTATAAGAAGTTTTGTGTTGCTTGCCTTTAAGACATGCCTCACAATGATCATCACATGAGAACTCTTTTTGGGGCAGACCTCTTACCAGATTGTTTTTAGCTAACAAATTCATGGTTTTAAAATTCATGTGACACATCCTCCTATGCCAAATGGCAGACTCATCATGAGATGCCTTGGAGAGTAAACAGCTTAACACATTCTGTTTAGCAATCTTTTGTGTATCAAGACAATATACATTATCTTTTCTAGGTGTTCTTAAAAGAACATCCTTCTCATTTAGTTTAAAATCTTTTGAAAGAATAATGCATTCTTAATCTGTAAACAAAACTTTGTTTCCATTGTCACATATTTGAGATACACTTAACAAATTGTACTTAAGCTGTTCAACAAAGAAAACATCATTAAATGTAAGTGTACCTGCCTCAACAGCTCCTTTACCTGTGATTTTTCCTCCCTTTGGATTTCCTCCAAATGCTACAAATCCTCCATTGATTCTTTTGAAATCCTTCAAACATTGTGGATTTCCAGTCATGTGCCTTGAGCATCCACTATCCACATGCCAAATTCCTCCTTGATTGGCCCTATGAATGCTCTGCACAAATAAAATCAGTTAGTAGCAGGAAGTACCCAGGCCATGCAGGTCTTGGGTACATCATTCAAGTCATAATACTTAACCAGAGTTTTGTTCTTTTTGATTTCATCCAAATTAGATTTCTCTAATTTGTGTAAAGAATACTTTGTAAGAACATGTGGTTTCCAACTGTTGTGATTAACAGTGGACACCTTTGAACAAACAGCTGGTGGAGTTGGTAAAACAGATGAATCAACTTGTGATTCCTTTTGATTTTCAGCTTGAAGAACAGTTTTACCTTCTCCAGAATCAGTTTCTTTTTGAATTTTCATCCAAGCCAAACCAGCAGTTTTTGGTTTTGCTAAAACAGTTTTAGAACTGTTGATCTGCTTTGACTTAACAGTTTTAGAACTGTTATTCTGTCTTTTGGGACTTTTGTTTTGAGTGCCATTGGTCTGTGGGTTATAGTAATAGTCTTGAACTAAATGATTAGATCTTCCACAAATGTAGCACTTTTTGGTTTTCACAATAGGTAAACCAGTTCTTTGTGACCAGAATTGGTTCCTATTTCTTTGATTTCCTCTAACAACTGCAGATTGAGGAAACTTTTGGACACCATGTTTTTGGCATGTGCATGCAGGCATTTCAGTATGCCTTTTCTTAGGCTTGGGTTTAGCCTGAGATTTTGAAGCTTCCATCTTCTTCTTTGCATACACAATCTCACCAACTTTCTCCTTTCCTTTGGCTTTTGTACTAACAGTTGGGCTTTTTAGCTTAGAACTGTTTGGGTTCTTGTGAGAACTGTTAGTGTAAAAATGGGGACTATTTGCAACAGTTGTGGAACTTTCAATGGATTGGATAGCTTTTGAAGGTGTTGGCTTAGTGATGAGGGATTATGTGGATGCTTTTACAAACACCACAGGCTTGAAAGGTGGTTTTGTGGAAATGGGTTCACAACAGATGTGATTTTCATAAGGAATCACTTCATCTTTCTTCACAGCTATCTCAATATCTTCAAGGCTTACTACAGACAGAACTTCATCTTCATAGCTCTCAAACTTTGGATCAGCTGTCTTTAATTCATCTGCCAAAGGTTCATTGACATATCTTTCAGCTGCCTCAGACAAGGGTGTTATGTATGTGTGATTGTATGGAGGTGGGGTTTCCTTATATCCAAGTCCAGTTTTCACCTTGTCTCTCACTTGAGATTGTAGCAGAGTCTCAAGCTTAAGGTTTGCAGCCTTGAACATTCCAAGATCAATGTCCACACCCTCCAATTTCTTTGTGAGTTCATTCACCTTGTTTTCCTTTTCAACCAATTTCTTTTTCAAACTATCAATCTCATCTTGAAACTGCTCTTTCTCCCACTTATGATATTTTCTATCATAGTCCATTTGCAGTTCATTAGCCTGATAGTCTTTAATTTTCTTTTCAAAATCTTCTATTACAGCAGTATATTCATACCTTCTCTCCTCCATTTTACTTAGAGCAGCACATACTTTCTTATTGTGCTCTCTAAACCTCTTAACAATAGCTCTACATTCACCAGGACATAGTTTAGAAGATACCTGTATGTCCTCAGATTCTGGAGAATCCATCTTGATGGAGGAGTCAGTCAATGCCATCAAAGCTTTGTTGTTGGTAGCCTCCTCTGCTTGATCACTCCAATCAAATCCATGGCCTTCTTGTGAGACCAATGCTGAGGAGGTATGGTTCTGAGTTGGCCTCTGACCTTGATTCTGAACTTGTCCACCAGATCTGCATTCTCTTGCAAAGTGGCCAAGTTGTTGACATTTGAAGCATCTCACCTTTGACTTGTCAAATCCAGCCTTGCCATCAGCTCTGAAATTCATGTTTTGCCTTCCAGTCCTTTTAATGAACCTCTTGGCTCTAACAGTAAGCATGGCCATCTGCCATTTGAGATCCATCTCCTCAAGATCATCAGGGTGCACTTGTTCAAGATCCTCATTGGTGAGGGTTGAATGTGCATGGCTGGCAAGAAAAGCTTCAAGAACTGCATCTGGAGTATTCATATCTAGTCCAACAACAGAACTAGTACCTGCACAACTATCAATAGAGTTAGTTAATGAATGGTTTGATTCCATACCTGAGGAAGACAGGAGAGCGGCATTATGGCTAGGGATAGCAGTTTTTCTTTTTCCCTCTATCTCTCCCTCAAACACTATCAAACTATTATAGAGGTCATCTAACTCTATGTCTTCAAGAGAATCCTTGGTTCTCCATTGTGCAGCAAACACAGTCCATTCATCACCTAGAGACCTAAGAAACTTTCTATTTATCTCATCTTGATCAAGCCTAACCTTAGCACTCTCCAGTTGACTCACCAGTTTGTAAAACCTATCAAAGATTTGGGTGATACTCTCATTCTTCCCACTGGTGAAGTTCTCATAGGCTTGTTTAAGAAGATCTCTTTGGTTTCTCTTAGAACTAGCATTCCCAGCAAACCTCTTCTCCAGAGCATTCCAAAGTTCATGAGCATCATCAAATTTCTTGAATTGATGTTGATACTCATTGGGAATTGCAATCTGAAGGATGCTGAGGGCTTTCATCTCAATCATTCTATCCTTCTTTTCAGCATCTGTCTTTGGTGGTGGTTTCTTCTTTGGTTTTCCATTCTCATCCAGTTCAATGGGATTAGTAGGAACAGTTTCAATGATTTACCAAACAGCATAGTCCATTAGTTGGACATGCTGTTTAATTCTTAGTTTCCACATCTCAAAATCAGATGGTTTGAGCATGGGAACACGAATGTTAGACCCTGACCCACTGTTATCAGAAGAACCTCCCGAATCCATTGAAACAAATTGATTTAAAGACAGTTTTAAAAAAAATCAAAGCAAGATAAAGCAAAAACCTTCAACCGGTGATCAAAGGAACCTTAATGATAAGGCTCTGATACCACTTGTCAGGATCGGATATAGATTATATCAAATAACAAGAACTAACTTTAAATAATCAATCAGAGTAAAATAAAAGTTAATCTTTAACTATGATCACAATCAACTAAGAAGTTGCGGAATCACACTTAATTGATTAAAGAAGGTTTTAAACATAGATTAATTCAATCAAACAGTAGTTTTATTAACCAACCAGAATGATTACAAAAGCAAACTTCAACCCCAATCTAACTTATTCTGTTAGACGAAGAACACAGACTGTTCTTAGGTTTCAACAAGAAACTTAGAGGCTAAACACTTTCAGAATAAATAAATAACAATAAGAACAAATGCTTTGAATAATTAGATCAAGTTGTCGTACTAAATTGATCATCTAATGAAGTATATATAGACTCTTGATCCTCCTTGAATTGTTGACAGTTAGGTAATCTTCTATCTTCTGAGATAATCTTGATAATCTTCAAAGTATTTCGAGATATCTTCAAAGATAGGATTTTCCAAATATAGCTCAACAGAAACTGTTTAATGAACACAACAGTTCTTTATTCTTCTAACAGTCTTCAGCTTCAAGATCTTCAAACAGTTGTAGATGTTTATACTAACAGTTCTCAACTGTTTTCATATTTTCAACAAACATTTTTAAACTGTTTCACCAACCTTTACCAAACAGTTCTCATTTTCATGTTCAATAACTTAGATTATTTCCCAACATTGACCTACTCTAAGATATTTGTAAAGTTATCAAGTCTTGATAACAAATAATCGCGTAGAAGCTAATAAATGTTCGGACAACACACTTGTTATTAGCTTGCTGAAATTTAAGGATATATATAATTCAAAGACGGGATTTTGAAGGATTCAAAATGGTCCAAGTGATAGGACTAACCCTAGAATGTCATAATTTATACTAAAATTCAATGTCACCAATATTAATATATAAAGGAATTTAGTGTTGAAAATAATAAAGAAATTATTAGATAAGTGTTCAAACACTATATATCTAATGTTTACGAAATCGTGTAAAAAGGGATTATTATTTTGTCTATTACTTGGAATAGAAAGTATTCATACATCTACAATGTAACTAAGGTTAGTTACGGAAGTATTTTATATATTAAGAAACAAGAAGTTGTTCCAATTCTTTGAGTTTAAGAAATATGATAAAATTAGAAACACTAGAATTGTTTTCAGGGTTTACGGAAAATAATTCAGCTAGTGAACTACTTGTTTTTAGTTCATAGTAATATTGTATTTAGAAGTTGTAATTCGTGATAAGTTACACTTGAAACCAATATAGTAACGCAAGTAGACACCGTGAGTTGAGACGATGGATTAGTATTAATTATGCACTTTATTCTAGGGTGAAAGATGGAGAGTACATTATTAATCTCATTACTCTTCACTATTTTGCATGTTTTGGTAATATCCATGAATAAAAGTATTTATTTTAAAAATGTTATCGGTGACTACTTATCTTGGTGGGAACCTCGATAAGGTTGTAACGCCATCGTAATCTTTAGTGGAGATTTATAGTAATTGAAGATAGCTACAAGGTTGTAGGCCAAGGTTTAACGGATATTCACCAGGGGAGTAAATATTCGATAAAACCACCGTTAAGAATACCTTATGGTTTAAGTGAAAGGTATTCATCACATAGGTCAAGGCTAAGATGTATGGTTTGGGATGCGGGGACTTCTGGTAATTTGGAACGTCTTAATGTTACGCCGTAACAGGGTAACCATACGGGGCGTGTCTGGTACTAGTGGAAACTATGTTTCCAAATGCAAATATGCAAGAGGCATTTTGCAACTTCTTTTTAGGAGAGATATTTCTAGCCCCTTGACTGATGTAGACTGATGAAGTGCATGACCATGCCCAAACGAAATGATTTATTCTTTGTCGTTTATCATGCAGTCGAAATCGGATAGTCAAGAAAATTTCTGAGTGTTCTCGAGTTGACTCTTACCATGCTCACACTCATAATCGAAATATCGAGATGCAAAGAGAAAAACCTAAATTATACCCATTATAGAACATATAATAGCTTGTTTTAGAAAGTTCTATTATGAAATAGTTTTTATTTATTGCATTATCACAATACATGGGTATAAGCGCCCTTATAGCCTAGTTAACCTAAGAACTTGTCTAAATGTCATCTTAGGCGAGTGTCATCAAGTACAAGTTGCCGACTTGCACAAGTGGGAGTCCGTTAGATTTGTGTTCATAGCCAGTGAAGCCTGATGTCACGTCAAACAGGGCATTCAATGGTCACACTTGTGAGTGACTATAATCAGAGAAGTAATTCAACAACACTGGGAGAAAGGGTTTATAACTAGTTAGTTATAAATCAGAAATCGTAAGTTACAGTATTAACTTACGTAAGGGAGAATTACCAAGTTAATAATTTAATAAGGACATATATATATATATATATATATATATATATATATTAGTTAATAAATATATATTGTTAATTAAGGTTAATAATTTAGGTTTCAATTTTTAGTTTTGGATAAAGATTAACTAATAATTAATAAAATAAATTAAAAACAATATATATATATATATATATATATATATATATATGTGTGTGTGTGTGTGTGTGTGTGTGTGTGTGTGTAATGCATCAATATACAACCTAGCCTTAAACAAAGAACCTAAAGAACCAATCTGGACCATTGGATCATTAAAATCAATTGATGAGATTTAAAGATGACATAATTGTAATTATCATGTATTAATTAACTAATAAAAAGGCAAACATGGAAAATCCCCCCCGCCCCTCAAACAACCCACGTTTTAAAAAAAATACCCTCAAAACTTTAAAATGTCATAGCTTTTTAAGTTTTGTGAATTTAAACAAAAAAATTATAACAATCTTTTAGTTTTTTAATCCTCTTTCAAACAAGACTACTCTTCCCATATTTTCTAAATTTTTTTTGAAAATGCAAATTTTGTTTGTATTTTGAGCTGAATTGTAGTGTTGTGTACGGATTTTGCATTTTTTGTTTACATATGTAATTTTGAATTTTGGGCTGCATTTTTATTGAATCATTTTGGGTTTGCATTTTACATTTTCATAATTTTGCATTTTGGAAACATCTACTTAACCTCCATGTTCATATTTTTTATTTTGCATACAAATATATCAAGCCTAGTCTTCTTTGAAAGAGAACGAAAATTGGATCTAATGATATAATTTTTTTGCTAAAATTCTTAAAAACGAACGAGTTATGATCATTTAAATTTGGCTTAGTCGCTGGGAGGGTGTAGGCGTATTTTTAATTTTCCATTTTTGACTTTAAACAATATGCCACGTATCATCTCTACGATGGTTCTTTAGGTTTTATGTTTAAGGGGGGTTCCATATAGAACCTTACCCTATATATATATATATATATATATATATATATATATATATATATATATATATATATATATAGGGTTAAAGTCACTGAGCACAAAGAGGCTTTCCCCAATGTTCTGATATGGCACATTAACTTTTTTTTTACACATATGGTCATTTAACTTGTAAGAAACCTGTTATTATAGCCATTTTGGTGATTTTGACCTGCAATAGCAGGTCACCTTCTTCCCCAATTTCCTTCACTTCGAATACAAACTTTGAAGCCAAAATTCTCCTTGTACACTTAACGAAAATCAATGATTTTTGACTCTATGGAAAGGTAATCGAGTTGTCTATCAAGTAGTACAAAAAAACGAATAAAAACGAGTTTAAAATGTGTCAATTGAAAGGTAAAAAGATTATCTACGACAATCTATAAAAAGAATGACGTAAAACGATCAAGATTTGAGCAAAAAAACAATCTTTTTTCTGCCCTGTTTTCGGAATAAAAAACCAAAAAAACGAGACTTTGAGCTCGAAATTCTCTCTCAATACTTGACAAAAATTCATGAATTTGGTGTCATTTGAAAGGTATAATGATAAATTACAAGATTCTACAAAAAATAACAAAAAAGGACCAAAAATCGACCCAAAAATCGTAATAAATGGGCTGAAACCGACTTGGCAGGTTGCAGGTCGTGTTTTGGCCATATCGGCACGGTTTTGGTAAGTTAAATGGCCATATGTGTAAAAAAAAGTTAATGTGCCATATCAGAACATTGGAAAAAGTCTGTTTGTGTTAAGGTTTAATTAAAATTAGGAGAGGATAAAATATTTTCTAATTACAACCAAATCAAAAGTTTGTAATTAAACATGTACATTCAAAAAAATTAGAGAAAGAACTGTCTGCCTCTCCCTCTTGCTAACGTCGACAGAAGAACAACAAAAGAGAACTGAGGTCGGTTTTTGGTGATCTTTGGCTACGTGTTTTGTGATGGCTATAACTTTCTAGCGAGTCTTGTTTGGTCTCATTACGGGTGGAATATTTCTTGAGAAACCTAGGTAAGAAGGTATAATAACTTTAGTCTTGTTTAAGATTAATGGTTAATGTTTTTGAGTATTTATATGTATGTTCGATAATATACATACATACATATATATAGGAGAGGGTTCATGCGAGAACCGTTGTTAGTGCGAGAACCGTGAGAATCAATCTCGGCCGTTCCTTGGATATGGGAAGTTTCATGGAGGGTGAGCGTGGAGGGATAGAGTGTGGCAAGGTGCATGTGAGGAATTCATGAGTGGGCAATGACATTGAAAGAGGGGGAATTGGACGGCTCATATTGGTCCTCGCGGTTCTCGCACTAAGAATGGTTCTCGCATGAACTTTTTCCTATATATATATATATATATATATATATATATATATATATATATATATATATATATATATATATATATATTCGTGATTAAACTTAGATCCTAACGCCTTCGGGTTTAGGGGTGTTAATCCTCAAGTTCCGCCTTTGTGAGGTTTAACCGGATTATCTCCATGTTTGTTGTGTTTGAATCAGGATGACATGGGTGATAGAATATGTGTAGAGATAGTGTACATGTGTTATCATATCCGGGCGCAATGAGTCATTAAATGGTCACATAGCTGCACACTCAAACTCAAATCAAGATGATAATACTTTGTGTGTATGGTGATAATTAATAGTTAGTTAATTATCAGATGGATAAATAATAAATAGTTATTTATTATTTGAGGGATTAAATATCACTTGAATATTTAATTAAAGTGTTTGGTTAACGGATTATTAATTAATTAGTTAATTAATTAATATTAATCAAACTTGAAAATTAGTTTTGTAGATTAAAGTTTAATCTTTTGGACCGGGCTATAGGTTTAAGGCCTTAATCCACTTAAATTAGTTTTTAAGGGATTAAGCCTTGGTTTTTAGTTAATTATTCTTGTTCCCATAGGCTGCCGAAGAACCACCACCGCTCGATGGTTAAAAACTCAAGCATAACATTAGTAAGTTAAAAACTACAAAATCCTATATAATAAAATAAATAATATCTAACATAATTAATAAAATAGTAGATAGTAAATAAAAGTTATTTTGACTCTCTATTTCACTTTTTCTTCTCCTAATGGTCTCAAAAGAAAAGTACCACATTAATAAAGTTTGTAGAGGCTTTTGGAACTTTGAATATCTCTCTACTCATGAAGATCTTTTAAAAAATAGAAGCTCACCCAAACTACCCAAAGCCTAAAGCCTCCCTCACACAAACAGAGGGCTTTAAAAAGGCAAAACGGCAGTGGAGGACCAAACCGCAGATAACAGATGATCGGCGAATGTGTACAAAGGCCAGTCTTCTTCTTTTTCTTCTTTCATAGAGGGTCAAGGCCTCAAGGTGGAAATCTGGTGTGGGCACAACCAACAGACTAACAGAGTATATGACGGGACTGAAGGCGGGGCTTTTACAAACTGTTAAAAAGTTTTTTTTTCTTTTCTTTAGTCTATGAAATTCATGTTGAGTAATGTTTCACATCGGACATAACGTGACTTTGTAATCTGCTTTATAAGTGTCTAGGGCTACTCCTCTTATAACCAATTGGTTTTGAGTTGGAACCCCACAAACTTACATGGTATCAGAGCAAGGTTCACCCGGACTCCACGTTAACATATTCACGTGTTAGGGTCGAAAAAAAGAGAGCGCCACACGTGAGGGGGCGTGTTGAGTAATGTCCCACATCGGACATAACGTGACTTTGTAATCTGCTTTATAAGTGTCCTGGGCTACTCCTCTCATAACCAATTGGTTTTGAGTTGGAACCCCACAAACTTACAATTCATATACGGGGTCCATTCACTACAAAAAAGATGCCGATTATCCATGTTTTTTTATCAATATATATAGACCCTAAACTGTGAAGGATTACGATCAAGAGTAGAAAATTTGAGTGTTACTAAATTCTACAAAATCTTTACATTTAAAATTGGAGTAAAAAATCACATTAATTAGTGTGGACAAATTATCTAAGATGTCACACTTCTAACCGTGAAATTTTTTGAAAATAGTTCTAGAGTTACAAAAGTCCACGTTTTTTAAGCGTGAACTTCTATAATCATCTATTTATTATTAAATTCACACATTTAAAAACGCGGACTTTTAAAATCAAATATACACGTCTATAAAAGTTAAGTTTAATCATTTTCAAGCAAATCTGTAATTTTAAACTATTTTCTACTATTATAAGTGTCACAACTCTTATAATTTTTAAAATATTTTCCACTGACATATTTTTGTAGTGATTCTTCTATTTCTAAGGTGTCAAAAAAATTTATATATATAATTATAAAAAAATAAAATTTAAAAGTGAGGTCAAGATACCCTAATGACCAAAATGTAAATTCGCTCCTACTAGAACCAAAACTATCATTTATAATCCACCTGTATCCTACTAGATAGTGAACTTACCAATTGTAGTCACTATCTAAAACTCAAATATATAAATTATTAAAGCCTTGATTCTTCACTTCTATAGGCCTTACCAATTGATCAAATAGCCTCTACAATACCTTAAACATGTCTATAAATATATTAGAATTGAAAAGGGATGTAACCAAATGGCTGAACCTCGAAGTTCTATTTATAATAATATGTCTGACCTCTTCACACCCTCAACCTAATGAGTCCACGCCATGAACTCTTGCCATAGAAGTGTTTGCCACCTAACTCCCCTCTAGAATTCACCTTTCACCTCTACTCCTTTTAACCAAAAAGCTTACATGTTAGTATTTTCCGAGTAAACTTCATGCCGTGAAGTCCTTAATATTCTAGGTTTTCTTCTATATAAACGTTAGAGAAAAAAATTCTTAATATAAATCAGCTATATATTTCTAACACTTTCATTATAATATGGAAAATTCGTTTATTGAATCAAAACATGGGTGTTACGTGTTTCCACCTACCCATATATTCATGCCTTTCCAATTTCCTATAGATATCATTCACCCACTCCTGTTTTCCTCATCTTACCATGTTCTTCAATCACATCTCATCATAGTTGTCTCTACGTAAGTTATAACTAACAAAAAAGGTAAGTTATATTGTTATTAAAAAAAGGTAAGTCCAAAATCATAAACATATATAAAAAAATTCAAAGAACATAATATAACTTAGCATTAAACAAGAGTAAATATATAGCATACAAATACAAATCATACATAATAGGTTCTCATGTTCAAGAAACTTTCAGGACTAATAAAAAACAAAACCAAAAGCATATATTATTTCTTTCATACTTTTCATACAACCTTAAATTAAAATCGATGTGTCCTCTTTATCATATGGTACACCAAGATCCATAAGATAAAAACACATAAACTAAAATTCATACACACCCACCAAGAGCAAACACATTAAAGGGATATCAAAGAAAAAGAACATTGAAGAGAACCAATACACGCATATATAGATATAAAAGAAAATACACCTAAACTCACTCACACAATGTGAAAGAATACCACTAAAAACATAACTAATACACACTTCGAAAGAAACAAAACCATTGAACACACATAAATAAACAAAATAAAAGCTATATATATTATTTGTTAGTCAAAACCCAAAAATGTTAAGGGGAGAAGATGGCACAAACAAAAGCAACATAAACAAAATTTTAGACGAAAATAACGATAGTAAATAACACCCACACTAATCTAAACACCCACTACCATAAATAGAAGTTGAAGGAAAACCAAACTGGAATTTAGGACCCGGTTCACCACCACATCATTGCATGCAAGGGGAGCGAGCTAGGCTAGTAACCTCTTCTTAACTCAACGACTTACGGGCACACATCTCATGGATACCCCTCTTTTCTTGAGCCAGAGTATTGGTGGCGCAAAATGGTTCTCGTTCCTTCACCTCTACAAATCGGTAAAGCGGCTTCGCCTCCTCACTTTTGATCAATTATAAATAAATAACCACTTTCTAACAGCTGAAAGTGACTTGTTGGCCTTGCACAACCAAGAAACTGAGCATGTGTCACTGTTCCGGTCGTTGGATACGGTCATGACAAGGTGAAAGCCATTGAGGAGATGCCGATCCCACAGCGCATTCGTTACCCACGCGAGGGACATCACTTACAAATCATCATGACGCGAGAATAAAAAGAAGGGCTAAAAGTGAAAAAAGATACAACACATGATAGTTGTATCGAAGTTTTGATGTTGGTGCATAATTGTAAATCCCTAGTTCTTATCAATCCAATACATACATGTTTACTTGAAATGTTAATTCAAATGTGTTTTGATTAATGGTTTACATGTTTATACATTCTAAGTGGTTACTTATATTTGTCTTAAGCTTACAAGTACTTAGTCATGTGTTGATTTATGTTTGGAAGTTTAAGTATAAGTGAAGAGCATCACGTGCGTGATGAGTCCACTACGTGCGTAGTGGATCTCACTACGTGCATGGTGAGGTGGTCGATTAAAGTTAAATTAATTATTATTAAAACAACTGGTACGTGCGTACTGGACTCGCTACGTGCGAAGTGCGTTGCATCACGTGCGCAGTGCAATTAATTACACTATAAATACTCATTAACCGCGTATTAGCGCGGGGAATCGCAGAGTTTGACGGGTAATCGTGAGGTAATCGTGCGTAACCGCATATAGACCTTAAGCCTTAGTGAGCCTTCGTAATCGTACGTTTAACCTCGGTAATCGCGAACTTAGTGTTAATCTCGAATCCAAGGGCAGCCTTAAGCATTCTATGTGAGTTCTTAGAGTTGTTCTTCGTCCTACTCTGTGTGTTCTTCGTGTTAACTGTGTGCCGGACACCTAAGCAGATCTTAGAATCCTTAGGAGGTTTGGGAAATAGATATTCCGCACTATTTCTCATCCTAGATCAGTCCTAGCATTAGGGTGTTTTAGTTTAGAACCTTCACGGTCCTACATTAGAGGTAGTGTATAAAGAGATGGATATAGTGGCGAATCAAGGATAGAAAACAACGGTTCCCTAATTAAGTTAAGCCAATAAAAATAGAAAAGTCAACTATATGTGTGTCTGGTGAGGCTGTTAAAACTAAATTTTAAACATACACTCGATAATTATATTGAAATTGTTACAATTCTATCCGACAAGGTCTTATACCTTGAAATATTTGCATAATTGTTTCATTACTAATACTTTCTAGGATAGAAAGCCTATGAGGTCGCTCTGTGACTGGATAACCCGCACCGAAAACCGTCTTTACATTGGATGGTTTGGTGTTTTGATGATCCCTACCTTATTGACCGCAACTTCTGTATTTATTATCTCCTTCATTGCTGCTCCTCGAGTAGATATTGATGGTATTCGTGAACTTGTTTCTGGATCTCTACTTTACGGAAACAACATTATTTTCTGGTGTCAAATACCTTAATCCAAATCAAGGAACTATTCATACGTTGTTGAATCGAAATAAGGAATCTCAATCTTTGATAATTTTGTCATCATCGAATTGTTCTCTAATACGCCCATTCAATGATGTAAAATCTCCCTGCGTTTAGAAATTGGTTAATCACTAAACATTGTAACACCGTGATTTTCAAATTTCATCACTTATAATTTTTTCTTAAATATTAACGATTACTTGCAACGAAAGTCTTAAACCATTAACATAATTAATTGTCGTCGCCATGAAGACGAAAAAAAACAATTCATAATCAAACCACGGTACTACTACCGCAGTCATTCAAAAATCATTACAGAGTTTAAAACCCATAAATGGATTAATTAAATAAAATGTCTTTGGCACTAATCACTAAGGCAAACTATAGTCTATGACTACCCCTCAAAACAGCAATCACTAAGCCACCTACGCGAGTACAAGACACATTTCAAAAGAACAAGTATCAGCTTACGTCTCATGAGTCAATAATAGTTATACCAAAAACCATAAATATATATAATCGTATGTAGAGACATGACATTAAGTGAATAATATACCCCGCCCACCATTCATTTGACCCGTACCCGATAACCCGCAAATCATATAGCACCGAATGGGTCAACCATCCGCAATATAAATCATATAATCAACCGCACATAATCATGAATCATACCACATCATAACCGCATATATATCGTTAAGGTGATCCTAATGTAGAGTCTAAACCCACACTAGATAACCCAAGGTTCACTACTCACGTGGCCAACTAACCTATGTACCCAGTAAGGTCATGACTCCCACCCAATACATATATCCCGAGAGTATCGCCGCTTTCGCTACTCCGACAGGGTGAGTACAAGTACTACGTTGTTGTTCAAGTGTAAGTACAAACGAAGCCGACCGCAAATTCAGCTTCTCCTCACACCCTCGTGATATATGATCTAGCCCCGCTGGCCTATATCACTCCAGTACTTGATCACCGAGGCGTCCACATACCATGTGTTACTATAGCCATCTAGAAAGACCAAGCGGCCCGCATTGGCTAGCACTTAAATTCTAGAAGGTCAAATCATACCTACTAGGCCCGTAATCCGCAAATGAGTAATATAGTATATTACCACCGCCCACTAGGTTCAAGCATGCATATAATCGTAGATAATCATCAATAAACAGGGCAAATAATCATGGATTGCGTATCACGTTTTTAAACTTACATATAACAAGTATTTAACTTTAAACACATAACATATATCATCAACTAATATATATATATACACACAACATTTAAATTTTAAAAATTAGGTTTTGTCTTCGTACTCGGGTTTTGTAAATTCTACTATAACTGAATCCGAGTAAACACGAGATCACGAAATAACCTTGGATGCGGAGGTCTTGATTATCTTCTCATCAATGGCCGACGGCTCCAACTCTCATATGTGAAAACGTGATTTGCTAATAGGGAAGTTAGGGTTTGCTAATTAAATTAAAGAAGGGTATAACTGAATTATATAATTAGTCCTTCCATTAAAAATATGTTTATCTTAGACACCAAGTTAGGATATCCTACCATATGCTAAAGAAATAGGGCTTCTAATAATACACACCAGTATCGTTTGAACCATCTTTTAAGATTGAAACCATTACCACAATAATGAAAAAATAATTAATAGATCTTTTAACGGGAATATTGATAATAATTATATTTATAGAAATATTTTAATTCTTAACGGAACCAATAATCGAATTTTTTGTTATCGTCACTAGATTACGAGTAAATTACGATAATTCTTTTATTACGTTAATGTACAAAATTTTGGTCATTACAATTTCCTCCTTCTTATTAAGATTCCGTACCGGAATCAAGGACCGTAATGAATAACTAAAGTTACCAAGCTGTCACATCTTCTTCCATCTCCTAAGTCACATCTGAGCCGTGTTTGTTCTTCAACTCAACTTTCACTAGCTTGACATGCTTCTTCCTCAACTGTTTTATTTGCTGATCAAGAATTGTTGCCGGCACCTCAATCAATCGTTTATGCTCAACAACTTGAAGTTCTTTTATAAATCTCTTAACACTAAAACCCCTTTCCATTAATCCAATTTACCATGCATTAAAACTGAAACATTTTATGATTCTTTGATGAAACCCGTCAAACGTTTAACTTTCTTAGATTATGTGGTCATAGTAATTCTAGAATTATTCCTTTCAGTTACTTATTTAGATTTCTAATCTTTTACAAGCTAATTTAACATTTACTCCTTCATAGAAAACCTTTAACTACCTAGTCCTTATTCAAGTTCTAAAAGTTTTTTATGACTCATCTTTACATATATTTGATCTTATTTATTACTCCACCACCTAATTATTTCAAATGATAGCTTATAGTAAATGAATGGATTCAAATCATAATCCTAGAAAGTACAACGATTTCTAGGTCGTAATCATTCGTCAAAGATCGTACTCCGTATCACAAAGGTGGTTCCTATGGTCCAATTTATGGATAACCCTAGACCACGTCAATCCAAGTCATTCCTAAGTTAAGCTTACCCAATCTTAGATGCTAAAACTCATCTAATTCCTCCATGCAATTTTAATGAGTGCAAATACCCTCTTTCTTAGACTTTCTCTAATACTCTTTCCTTTAAAATAAAAGGATCTATCCATACTACCTTAATATTATGTGTAATCTTATGTGTCGAGTTATCACCTCATGTGTCGAATTATCACCTTGTGTGTCAAATTATCACCTTACACCGAATTGATTCTCGCAACACGGGTCACCAATCGCTTGCAACATTCGAGGGCTTAGAATAAGAATATTGTGCTCCATTCTGCATTTTAATAACATTGAAAAGGAACCCACAAATTTTATACAACGCAACTCCACACAAGGCTCTAAATTTAGCCCGAATGTGTTCACCTGTAGGAAGTGATCACTATGCTACAGAGGCGTCAATTGTTCGCATAATAATATTCTGAAAGAAATCATCTGTCAGCCTAAATGAGCACCTTCTAAATCTATAGTATCAACCATCTAATAAAGTCTAAAGGAAACTAAACGATAGGATACAGCAACCGCAACCACGTCTGCCCACCCTCAATCTACGTCACCTTCAAGTTCATTCACATCATCACACTCTAGTCTCAACTATGATCATCAACCCTAATCTTGTAGTCATTAGAAAGAAATCCAATATAATGCCTCTATTCAAACAAGTTATGTGTCGGGTTCACTTATCTTCTTATGTCTGAGTTGAAAACGATTACCTCTAATAACTCACATTGTAGGCTTGTCCGACTATAACAACAATAAGGCTTTTAGCCTTTATAATCTTTCTCTTGCCTACTTATGAACTAGCTAGAATCTCCTATCAACTTCTACTTATTCTTGAACCATACTTTGGTCCTGTTTATACACTTTGATCAAAACACGATTCTTGGTCTGTTACATTTCCTACGAATCATAAGAATTAATCATAGTCTATTTCTAACACATAGTAATCATTCATTAGCTTTAACATTGTATTGGTCATGACCCTTAAACATTCTTTTACACTATTCTTTCCATGTATAAACTTCATTGTCTCAAGCTACATATTAATCTAGACTGTTGCTGTTTCCAATGCCCAGTAAACCATAAAGTCTTTATAGTCTCATTCCTCAATTTAGTCCACTAGCTAATATATATTCATTACCCCTAACTTGATTCACCATAAAGCTTTATGACTTGGCCAAGTCCCAATGAGTACAGTGTGTCAGTATTGATACGCGCGCCATAGCACTTCATACATACTATACGCACCTAGTCTTGATGTCACCCTTTTAGCACCCCGATTCACAAGATTGGGAAATTCTACACTGTTGTTTATTGGAACATGATCCATCCATTTCTAGCAACACATCATCACCCACCATCAATAGTTGCCTTCGGGAAATCTTAAACACTAATCGGGGAAAAGATAATGAAAAAAAGAGAAAAAGCTTATACTATACAACCAAAACTTAAACTTTTAAAGCTACACTCAAATACACACCTCTCCCCACTTAAAGTCAAGTTTATTTCTATTCGAGCCGATCATAACTGTGAGTCTAAGTGCCGGCCTCATGACTTAGTTCACTCACAACCTAGCTCTGATACCAACTTTTAACACCGTGATTTTCAATTTCATCACTTATAAAAACATTGTAAATATTAACGATTACTTGCAATAAAAATCTTAAACCATTAACAGAATTAATTTTTATCGCCATCAAGACGAAAAATACCCATTCATAATCAAAACCATGGTGCTACTACCGTAGTCATTAACAAACCATTACAGAGTTTAAAAACCATAAATGGATTAAATAAATAAAATGTTCGTTGGCACCAATCACTAAGGCAAACTATAGTCTATGACTACCCTCCTCTCAAAACAGCAATCACTAAGCCACATACGCGAGTACAAGACACATTTCAAAAGAACAAGTGTCAGCTTACGCCTCGAGAGTCAATAGTAGTTATACCAAAAACCATAAATTAATAAATAAATAAATATATATATATATAATCGTATGCAGAGACATGAGATTAAAGTAAATAATATACCCAGCCCACCATTCATTTGACCCTTACCCGATAACCCGCATATCATATAGCACCGAATGGGTCAACCATCCGCAATATAAATCATATAATCAACCGCACATAATCATGAATCATACCACATCATAACCGCATATATATCGTTAAGGTGATCCTAATGTAGAGTCTAAACCCATACTAGATAACCCAAAGTTTACTACTCACGTGCCCGGCCAACCTATGTACTCAGTAAGGTCATGACTCTTACCCGATACATAGATCCCAAGAGTATCGCGACTTTCACTACTCCGACAGGGCGAGTTCAAGTACTAGGTTGTCATTCAAGTGTAAGTACGAACGAAGCCGATCGCAATTTCAGCTTCTCCTCACACCCTCGTAATGTATGATCTAGCCCCGCTAGCCTACATCACTCCAGTACTTGAACAACGAGGTGTCCGCATACCATGTGTCACTATAACCATCTAGAAAGACCAAGCAACCCGCATTGGCTAGCACTTTAATCCTACAAGGTCAAATCATACCTACTAGGCCCGTAATTCGCAAATGACTAATATAGTATACTACCCCCGCCCACTAGGTTCAAGCATGCATATAATCGTAGATAATCATCAATAAACCGCAAATAATCATGGCATGCGTATCACGTTTTTAAACATACATATAACACGTATTTAACTTTAAACACATAACATATATCATCAACTAATATATATACAACATTTATATTTTAAAAATTAGGTTTTGTCTTCATACTCGGGTTTTGTAAATTTTGTTGAACTCACTTGAGGTCCAGAAGTAGCAATAACTGAATCCGAGTAAACACGAGATCCCGAAACAACCTTGAATGCCGAGAAGTCACTGGAGGTCTTGATTATCATGAAAAATATCTTAACTCTGGTTGCAGTTTCCTCTTGTCGATGGCCGACGGCTCCAACTCTCATATGTGAAAACGTGATTTGCTATTAGGGAGGTTAGGGTTTGTTAATTAAATTAAAGAAGGGTATAACTGAATTACATAATTAGTCCTTTCAGTAAAAATATGTTTCTCTTAGACACCAAGTTACGAAATCCTACCATATTCTAAAGAAATAGGGCTTCTAATAATACACACCAGTACCGTTTGAACCATCTTTTAAGATTGAAACCATTGCTACAATAATTAAACACGAATTAATAGTTCTTTAACGGGAATATTGATAATAATTATATTTATAGAAATATATTTTAATTCTTAACGGAACCAATAATCGAATTATATTATTATCATCACTTGATTACGAGTAAATTACGATAATTCTTTTATTACGTTAATATCCAAAATTTTGGTCGTTACAAAGATACATGTACTTGATGCCCCACCCAAGAGAGAGACCTAAGCCCTAGTAGCCCCGCTAAATGGTGATTCAACATAGATTCTACATCTTGAAACCAAGCTAGTTTTGGTGCAGCTTTATGATAATGAAACTAACCAGCAAAAAGCATTAACGCTGCAAAGATCAATGCACCAATTGCGGTACAATAGAGTTTTAATTCGCTAAGTTTCCAGATGATCGCCAAAGCCTCTTTCTATATATGACAGTAAATAGTCACTCAAAAACTGATCACCCATTTGTTGCGTGTATCGGTCTTTACCAACGTCATTGATGAAAATGCACGTTTCACACTTGATGTTGCAAAGGGTAAGATCAATGCATGTTTCAAGTGAAGATAAACCTTCGGAAATATAATATGCTTCTTTACTTCAACCATCTTTTTGGCATAATCTCCAATGCTCTTCACCTGATTATATCGTGCATCTTCTCGCACATCCGTAATGTAATTCTGAAGTTCCAATTAAGAACTCGAAGATCATATTCTCGATCAATATCCAAATCAAATTCTTCAAAAGATTCACTCGGGCACAAACAAGCAATGCAAATAAGTAAAGTCATGTTAAGTTTAATAAAGCGATGGTTAAGCTTGTTGGTCCCGAATGGATACTACAACAACAAATGTTTGTAGAATGGGGGGTTGAATACAAACTTTAGCTTTTTAAAATTAAGAGACACACTGTTTACTTTTATATAATTCTTATTGATATGAATCAAGAAATACATGAACTAGATGCGGAAAATCTGAGTTCAACAAAGGTGGCAACTAATTTGTCTAACACATAGAAAAAACTAATCTTAAACAACTTATGTCTAAGATGGTCAACACATAAACAAGTTTGATTACACTGAAGAAAATAAATGCTAACTCTTCTATTCTCTCAATTTATGAGATTTCAGTGTTCAACAGATCTATTCAATTCTTTGCATGTTTCTATGCATGAGTATATATAAGCAAATGGTATCAGGTCGATGGAGTAAAGAAGGAGACAAAGGTACTTGATTTAATAATATTATAATAGATAAAGTTAGTGGGTGAAAAGCAAATTCACTTTCTACAGGAAGTGTGTAAAGTGAATATACTTTTTAGTAAAGTCAAATCCCACTATCTATTATTATATTATTAAAGTACTACCTTTTTGTCTTGGGAGAGTAAACTTCTTTTTCCATGCTTGTACTTTATACAACACCATTCTTTCTGAAGACTTGACTTAACCATGTATGGAGTTGCCAGCCATACTTAGTTGTTGAAGCATATCTTCGAGATTTTCTCTTCTAAAGTATCTATCACATTTTCCAGAAGATCAAGATCAATCTTTTTTGTCTCTTTGCAGATTCAAAAAGTGCTTAGTACATTTACAAAGATAATACTAAAGGCATAATAGAACAACTCATGTTCTGTCTTTGACTTAAGAAATTATAACAATGAAAAACTATTAACTGAGGTACTGTATAATGGCTCAGCTAATAGACACTGAACTGCAAACATACTTTTGCTCACCTAAGGATAAATGTAAGAGACTCATCTACTGAAATATGCTCAGCTGATCATAAATGTTCAGCTAATAATACATACTAGAGTAATACTATATAAGTTAATCAACCTTTATGATCAGTAGATCCCAAGGGCTCAGCTGATCATTGAGAGTGATAAGTTTATGAGGAAAAGACTAGATAAGTTAAAGATAGCTTATTTGAGGGATGGGAGGCATCAGCTGGTCAGAGTGATAGACTTAGCTGATCCTTTGACTGCTCAGCTGATCTTGAAAGAACCCTCAGCTAATGGTTTATAGATGCTCAGCTGATACTTCTAGACTTGTCTTTTCTTCTTGGCTGATCTTCTTGAAGTTGGTCCTTTGGTTGATACTCAGTGTTCATCTGATACTTTTGTTCTTCGGCTGACATTTCTTACTTAGGAATTTCTTTAAGTCTAACATGAAAAACAACACATGTTTTTCATTGATCCAAGTACACAACTGAATATGTGGTTTTGTTAGCATCAAATCCTATTTTAAATAATAGACAAGTTTGTTTATGGTTTGATATCTCTATCTCCCCAACAATCTCCACCCTACAAGAAAAATGGGTATTTGGGAGAGGACAAAAATGTGCCAAATACTCAAAAAACCGTGCCAAATACTATTTGGCACGGTTTTGGCTCCGTCCTAAATACAAGGGTGCCAAATACATTTGAAACGGGAGAAAACCGTGCCAAAGTGTATTAGGGACCGTTTTGGCACGGTACTTAGATTTCGTGCCATGTGGAAAGTATTTAGCACGGTTTGCAATAAACGGTGTCAAATGCGCATTTGGTACTGTTTTGCACACCGTGCCAAATGCTCATTTAGCACGGAGTGGAAACAGTGCCAAATATGCATTAGACATAGAATGCTAAACCGTACCAACTGCGAATTTGGCACTACTTTTTTACCGTGCCAAATGAACATTTGGAACTACGATTATCTTGTGCCAAATAAGCATTTGGAACTACTTTTTTCCCTATGCCAACTAATTATTTGGATCTATGTTTCTCCGGTGCCAACTAAGTATTTGGATCTATGTTTTCCCGTACCAAAAGAATTTGGAAATGAATTTTCATTTTAAAAATATTTGGAACGACTATATTGTAGTTCCAATTATGCTTCTCGCACATTTTTGTGTATTCCAAATACGTTTCGTACCTATTACATCATCATATATAATGTGCATAAATATATCTCAAATTAGAGTTGAACGTATATCCGGATCATGATAAAATAAAACATGGCTATTCAAAACTCATAAACCAAAACTCATAAACTAATCATAACCTTGATTTAATACATTCGTACGACCAAATAAAAAACCATCCAACAAGTTCATTAATCTAAATTTCATAAAGTGATAAAAGTAGCATGTTCAATCTAAATAATGCAAACTAAAATTTTACCCCATGACCTGTTGTCTTCATACCCTACATAAGAGAAAAATCCATTCATTAGTTATATGCATGTAACAATTGATGTCATAATTATAAATATATACTAAATAAAGACCAGATACTTACATTTCCAATGCCTAAGTTGCTTCATATAAACTTTTAGCGCTCAACTTTCATTCGAAGAAGTTCGAACCTATAACATACAAGCATATAAGATTTGCATTACAAAATTTGCATTGTATTTGACTAATAATTAAACTGCAAAATTGATGCCAAATATTAATTCACATTCAAAAGACAGAGATAGAAATAGAGATAATGGGCAAAACGTCAAAACTTAAAAACCTTAATAATTTACCAGTGAAACACATTAACTCACATTTAAAATTAAAGAAGACAAAACTTTAAGTAATGTCCGCTAACTAGTTAATTTAAAGAACAACTATATGAATTATACTAAGTTTTGGATTTTAAAGTCATGTCCTTAACTAGCTTATTACTCATATGCTTAAGAATCTGAAAATAAAATTAACGAAAACTATACTAAATATCACATTGGAATTTATAAGATATAGATCTTATAAATACACACACACACACACACACACACACACACACATATATATATATATATATATAGGGGAGGGTTCCATTGAGAACCGATTTTAATGCGAGAACCGCGAGAACCAATCTTAGCTGTTGATTTGATAATTGGAATTCATAGATGGAGAGCGTGGGGGGATCAAGTGTGGCAGGGTGTATGTGAGAAATTCATGGGTGGGCAATGACATTGAAAGAGGAGAATTGGACGGCTCAGATTGGTTCTCGCGGTTCTCGCATTAAAAATGGTTCTCAATGGAACTTCTTCCTATATATATATATATATATATATATATGGAAAACTAGACTAACGCACACAAGGGAATTTATAAGATATATATCTACCTGGCCAACACTTGATCCAGATTTATGCGTGTCATGTTGTGGTGATGGTTCTAACAACCCTTCAAACACTAGTAAACGACGCATCATCTCAATCTCTTTAGCCATCTCTCTTTGAGTTCTCTCATAGCCAGACACCTTCTCAGCTACTTGTTCAGCTACTTGTTCAGCTACTTGTTCAGATACTTGCTCCGCTACTCGCTCTGCTATCCTAGCCTCTAGCTGTGCTTCTACTTGAGCTTCAACCATCCTTTTAATCGTATCTGAAGATGATATATCCATTGAACGTGAACCATTCCCAAGAACAACGCGAGGAGATGGTCCTGTGCCAAATGTCCTCACCCGCTCGTGTCCAAGAAAAACTCAACACCTTCACAAAATTGGCTTAGTGTTCTATCCTTTAAATACATCCAACTTGTGTCCATCCCTAGGGACAAAAATTATAAAATGGTTATCGTCTAATAATCATAACGCTCCTCATAACATTTCTATCCTTTAAGAACACCATGATCTGATATTTAAGAGAAGTCGGTTGAATCATCTTTATTGTTATTGTTTTAATGTGGGACTATATTCTGATTATATATATATATATATATATATATATATATATATATATATATATCAATTGATGTGTAGATTTATGATTGCTTGAATCATAAAAAAATAATCTTTGATTAGTCTGCTGCTAGGAAGCATGCCTTGAGCAATTTGTTTTCTAAGTTTTAATGTTCTAGTAGATCTATTTGAAACATCTGAATTCCATTTGTATAAATATTTGCAGTCAAGGTATACACAACTGATGGCATTACACTGCATAGAGAAAATGCTTATTTGATGTTTAACTAGTTTTCATACACCTTAAATGCCCTTTTTTATGTAGACTTAAAAACCATTCAAAACTTAATTCGTCTATGACCCAACTTGATTAAATCCTTGACTAAAAAAATACGCTAAGCTGATACCATAAACTCTCATATTAACAATTACATTTGCTTTACACTTAAACAACACAGATTACTAAAAAAAATCCATTACTAAAAAAATGCAGATTACTAATCACAGGTGATGGTTACGGTATGATGTTTGTTGTTCATGACTACAATCCTCTGGTTTCTATCTGTTTTTGGGCAATACTGTTGGTCAAGGGTATAGTTCATGGGTATGTAAAGGGAAATTTAATTGGTTGTTTTACTGTTCAAGGGGGCAAATACCATATATGAAGCAATCTGAACATGTAATTTTGAGATTGAATTCATTGCTTGTGATTGTTCTAGTAGTTTTGGGATTGAATTATGCAATTTTAACACTTAGTGGAGGTTATGGTTACTGTTCACGGGCTCTCGAGAGGATCTGGTGTGATTTAATTGAATTAATTGAATTTAAAGGGGGTCAAGTTGAAGGGTCTAATGTGAATAAGATTCAAGTTAACACTAATTTATGTGATTGAAACATGAAAATAAATGGAAATAATTAAAACACTATCTCTGTTCACGCAAGCCTAGCGTTTTTAATCTGTAATTGGAACTTGAAGGTATATTTGTTATTGTGTGTTGTTGTATCACATACCATCAAAGAGGTGGACTGTTATATTGATGAGGTACTGGTTGATTTTGAATACTGTTATATTGATGAGGTACTGTTTGATTTAGAACTTGCAGCTAGTGGAAATTATAAATGGCAAGTTTGGTTTTGTAAGCTGCAAGTAAAGACCAGAGATGTTTCTTATCACACTAGTTGTTATTTGTTGTTGATTTATGTTATGATTCAGAGGTAGAGTAAAGAAAGCAATTTGAAAGACAAAGTATGGCAAGCAAATAAGATTTCAAGAATGAATTGAAGAGTAGATGTTTTATTAGCTTTAAAACTAAGAAAAACATATTAGGATTGCAAACGTTTTGGTGCAAATTCATATGTTTTAATGTTGCATCTAAAGAAATAAGATTTAGGTTTATGTCTGAACCACTGTTAATATAAGGCACCATATTACAACGGGTCATTGTTGCTTACTATCATGCTACTAGGTCAATACATAAAGTAAAAACAGAATTAATCATAACGATAACTTCAAAATCAAATAGCTAATCTGATGCAATACAATTGATTTGATTCCAACAAAGAACTTGGAAAAGAATTCCAAAGTTAATTTTATTGTTCAATAATGACTAATCTGATGCAATCGATTGAAGCTACTAGGTATTTAACAATCAGTTCCAAAAAAGAATTTCAGCATTAATATTCTTGTTCAACCATTGCTAATATAGTAAGAACGATTGAAGCTACTAGGTCAACACCGACTGAAACGAATAAACAAAAAATTAACAACTACAGAGGAGATTAGCCATTGTTGAACAAGAAGAAACAATTGATCGAGAACAGGGAACTTACGAATAAACAGAAAATTAACACTACAGAGGAGATTAGCCATTGTTGAACAAGAAGAAACAAATAATCGAGAACATGGAACTTGATATTCAGAAGAATCAATGAATCAGAGGTGATACCTGTTGCTAGAGCTTGAGTAGTCGATGGAATTTAGCGTACGTAGTTATTTTGTAGAAGAGGATGAAAAACTGGCTTAGGGTATTTGCTCCAACGTGAAGGGGAAGATATGCTCTCCTAATTTTTTGATAACAAAAGGAGAAATTTTAGGTAATTCCAATTTCAAAGGTAGTTTTTAATTATCTAACAAATATTTTGGAGGGAAACTTAATTATTTTAGTGGGAATGTATAAAGGCCAATATATAAATAAAAAAAACCATACAAGATGATATTTTTAAAAGACCTTTTCTTCTTTTATTTCCTTAATAACTAAATCTAAATAAATAAAAATATTTTGGTTGACTCATATACTATGGTCTGACGATTTTGGGGTTTAGTTATTTTTTGTATGGACTATTTGTATGAAAGGATCACGAGCCCAATACCTTTCAATGCCTCCATCTATATTTGTAACATATATCCTGTCACATATTATTTGAAAATAATTCAGATTTTCTATTTTACTTGAAAATAAAAACAGTTATATTATTCGAGTTAGGATGTTACTAGATATTTGGTTTTTCTATTTTAATTCTATGTATTTACTCGACTGAGATTCTTGTTTCTAATTTAGATTTCTCTTTAGAATTTTTTTTGTGTTATATTATAAATTCTATGTGATTCCAAGTGAGAATTCCTCGTGAATAAAGTGAGAGTTTACGTTAATGGTTATTTTGGTTTGTGATAATGGGTCTTTAAGGCGATATGTTGCTAACAATATTATCACGTATTGAAATTTATCATCATATCTTGGTTAAAATTAAGTTATTCATGTTACATGTACTGTCAATTTTCAATATTAAGTTACCTTATTTATCGACAATTTGCTCATACAAATAAAGTACCAACATTCATGCATATAATTTTGATAGCAACATAGTCAAAAGTATTTACTTGGAATTTGATATGTGTATTTAGAATAGTCAAATATTTAGAGTAGTAAAGCATTAGAAGAATGATGTATCCTCGTAACCATTTGTTCTTCATCCTCCAACTGGATCATCACAAGATGTGGAATCCGCGAATTAAATCTCTTTCTTAGCTAGCTCATCTCCTCGATCCATTGATTTCCTCATCAACCATATTGTTTATCATAGTTTCTTATAAATATGTCAATCACGGTCAATAATAGTCCCTTTTAATCAAAATGATGATTCACAGTCGTGCTTGGTTGAAATTTGATGATCACATTCAAACATAGTTATTCGCCACAAGTTTTAAATTTTTTTTTTGACAAATATATGGTTATTTGAGAATGATTTAGTAACCGCTTTATATATACCTCCTTTATGGCATGGAGTTTTGATATAAAAACTTTCCAAATACGAGCTTATTTTGGACGGTTTTCTAATCATTTAAAAAACATAGTTCTTTGAGAAGGTGGGTGAAACTGTGCCAAATACAAGTATTTGGCACGGTTTTTCAGTCGTACCAAATACAAAGTTATTTGGAATGATTTTTAAAAACCGTTCCAAATACACGGTTATTTGGCACGCTTTTACATAACCGTTCCAAATACACGGTTATTTGGCACGCTTTTACAAAACCGTTCCAAAAACACAGTTATTTGGCACGCTTTTACAGAACCGTTCCAAAAACATGGTTATCTGGCACCGTTTTTTTCTTGTGGTTCCAATAGCATGGTTATTTGGCAAGGTTGTTAAAAACGTGCCAAATACGGTTTTTTGGCTGTTCCAAAAATGTTCGTCCCAAAAAGCCCTTTTTCTTGTAGTAATTTGATGATGACAAAACCTTATTTTGATTAAGAAGAATTAGTTTGACTCGGATTCGTAAAGATAAAACTTTTAAGTTCAGTTTGGTTACCTAGCTATCTGTTTTTGGTAACTCTTTAAAATATGTTCCCTTGATATTCTATTTTTTGGAATCTTTTGATTTATGAAGTACCGTTTTTCTGTTTTTATGGTATTTTTTCTATCATTTTTCTGTTTTTAGGATTTTTTTAGGATTTTCTATATTTATACTATGTGAGATATCTACTTAAAACCATTTATACTAGCAGTTTAGCTAAGTAGTCCATGATCAGAAGTTTAAGCTTGATTACAAGAACAAGGAATTACAAGAGTTTGTACAAAGTAACAAATTACACTAAGTTACAGAAATGAACTAATCTAGAAATTTTGAAATTACAACTACTCTAGTTACGAAGTTTTAGTTGTCTTCCCACCAAGGCTCTTCTTTGACTTCAATGGTTCTGATTTGTGGATTTGCAGCCAGAATCTGTTCAGCTCTTGATCTTAACAGTTGTTCAAAGTAATCACTTCCTGTCAGATCCCTTGTAGATAGCACAGCATGAAATATGAGTTCTCTTTGAGCTTTTCCTATCTCAGATACTCTTAGAAACCTCCAATCACCAGTTCTGTTCATAAATATCATTCCTCTTTCGGGCTCTGTTATGTATCTGAACATTTCAGGAGTGGTATTGGGAGGAAGAGTTGTGTTCAGGTTCTCATAACCAATGAGATAGGGGTGATCAGGATTGAGTACTATCTGTTCAGGAGCAACAAAGGCTTTTGATGTTTTCTTGAAAGCATCCTCTATCACTTAAATGTGTCCAACAAACTGATCAAAAGTGAATACTCTGTGGAAAACAGTCTGTCTGATCCAGTAGTAAAAGTGCCTTATGACGGTGAGAGCAATTTTTCTTTTGGACTTTAGGAGATGGTACAGAATTTCAATCATTTCAAAGAAGGAGAACAACTCAGCTGATCTTGAAAGAACCCTCAGCTGATGGCAGCTCAGCTGTGTTGGTCAAATGATCTCATCAGTTGAAATTTGATGAGACAAAGTTAAGTTTGTAATATATGTTCTAAATATAAATTAAACAGAATTATGAGGCTTGATCAAACTGAGCACTTATAGTGTTTTAGACTGAGCACAAGCTGAATATAAGCAGAGCATATATTCGATCAGCTTAGACTATGTCTTAGTAAGATTATCAATATGTTTGATAAGCTGTGTGTGTCACCTAAGATATATGTTGAGTATTCAGCTTGATGCGTTTCGAGCTGAGTGACTTAGCTTATAGACTGAGTCAGCTCAACAGAGTTGCTAAGTAAGTTCTAGCTAACTCTTGTGACTTCTAAGGACGAGTTTATCATTATACGTGTTAGTACATGTTTGTTTTCGGGTTCGTTGTCGAAGAACTCAGCTTGATGAGTTTCAAGCTGAGTAACTCAGTCCGACTAAAGAAGTCAATTTAAGAGAATTTAAATATGTTTTAAATTCCTTTTATCTCTCTATATCTACGGCATGGATAAGAAGATTCCAGAATCAAGATTGAAGATTGAAGACTCAAGATAGAAGATTCAAGATTCAAGATTCCGGGTTATCCGTTAGTTTGTTAGGATCCGTAGGAACATGATTATAAATACTTATCTCCTGATAAGTTTTGAGGTATACTTGTACTTACGACCAGAACAGGGGAGAGATCACTGGCACTGTTCTAAATGGGGATAGAACAGTTGTCATTACTGTGCAGCGGCTAAGGGAAGTTCTTTAACTCCCTGCAAATGATGTATTCGAAGTTGTTGTAACAAGACAAGTGGCAAGGTCTGTCCTACCCAACATGGGTCACCCACAAACAGAGGGTGTGGTAAAGAAAGCCACTTTTACCATTGGATGGGGCTACATGGTGTCCACTGTGATACGTTCACTTGTCACTAAGAATGGAGGCTTGGATTAAGTCAATGAGTTCGAGATGCAGCTGCTCTACAACATGTATCATGCCAGAAATCTGGACTATGCACTGCTCATCTTCAACGAGCTCAAAGCCCAAGTTATGAAGACACCAAGGGATCTCCATGTACCATTTATAAGGTACTTATCCTTGGTGGTGGAAGATGAGTTGGGAGAACAGCATTATGAAGCTGGACAGGATGTGTTCCATGCTCCAGCACTCAGCTCAAAGATGTTCAACAATGACATCTTTCCAGAGCAGGAAGGTCTGAGTGACCCAATGCGATGAATAGCCGCGAGAGCTTTATCTGCAAGTGAAGCTGAGGAGTCGGATCAAGGGGGAGCATCTGGAACTGAACCAGATCATCGAGCTGAGCAGCCTGCTCAAGCTGAGCCTTCCTCTGAAGCTGATGGTGCTTCATCCTCCTCTTGTTCTAAGTCATCGTCAGAGTCTGCATTCGTTGACAGACTCAGACCAGGAATCACTCCTCCTCTCTCAACTTCTTCTCACTTCTCTCCATCATCTTTTGGAGATCAGACTGTGGTAGACCCAACCCAGTCTAACCCATCTCCTCCACCTTCAATTCCACTCCACTCTGAAGCCACCCCTAGTATGCCCACTGCTACTAGGGAGAATATCCAAACCTATAGACACAAAACTGCTAAAGGTGGTGCCACTCCAAAAGGCATCACTGGAGCTGAGATCACATTGATCCCTCCCCAGGCAGGAGTTGAGGGGGAGACGCCTATTCTTAAGGTGTCAACCTCGAGGCTCATTTCAACCCTACAGCCTTATCTGGGTATGGTGTCTACTCAGCCCACACTCTCCAGAGCCATGGGAGAGCCCACTGTTGTGCCAGAGCAAACACACTTAGGTTACATTGAAAAAATGACCAATCCCCAGGGTCAATCACCCCCCTCCAACCCACTAAGCCAACCACCTATCCATACACATCACGTTTTGAGCCCTATTACTTCTCTTCACTTCTCACACCCACTAGCACGACCTGTCAATGTTTCATCTACATACCAAGATGAATCACAGGGTCCAAACTCTGGTGCACATGATTTTGAGGGTATACACCAACCCTTGGATGATGCACCCAAACACTCACCACTTAATGTTCTTGACTTTTTCAATTCACAAGATAAACATTTTGAGTTTAAGGACAGGCGTCAGTCTCCTCCAGATGAATCTAACAGTTGAAACAATACATCGCAGCTCAGTTTGGTTTGTTCCATCTCAAGCAGAAGAAGCACAAACGTCAAATATATCAGAGGCTTGAGAAGCTGACTAATGATGTTAAAGAGATTGCCTCTGCAGCTGTTGCCCTTCAACAACAACAGACTTCCAACCCTGTTGATGATGACAAAAAGGGGTAGAAGGTTTTAGCTGAAGCTGACGCTGAGTTAGTTCAAGTTGAAGCTCTACTGGCACTAGCAAAAGGATCAGAGAGGCAAGCTCAGTTTGAGGGGGAGCTGGAGTTAGAAAAAGAGGAACCTGTAGCTAAGAGACAAAAAGTGATAGAGTATGAATCTGAAACTGACAGTGTTTCTGAGACTGAGGAAGAAAAAGCCACAAGGCTTATGATTGAAATGCTAGAACAAGAGAAAGCTACTGAGTTAGGCATTTCACTTGATGAGCTGAGAAAAAGAAAAGAGAAGGAGGCAAAGGACCAAGAAAGAGAAAGAAAAAGAAAAGCTTTGGCTCAAGTTGAAGCTGATTACACTGGTCCAAGACCTGATCCTATTCCATATACAGACGCAGACATTCAAGAGTGCTATTTCAGAAGGAGCATAACCGAAGAGATCAGAGGCATGACTTTGAGCAGAGTAAATGGAGCCATCATTCTCAACTTAGAATTTGATGATAAATCTACAATGGGAATGGACCTGAGATTTGTTCACATGATGGGCTACATAGAATGGAAAAGAATAATAATGATGCTCAAGAAGTTCAAAAGAAGTCAAATCAAGCAAGAGATCTTTGCTGAAGTTTCTAAACTGATCAATAGAGTTGAGGAGCTGAGATATGTTCACCTCAACATATTAATCGTATGTGTTACGAATTTTGATTCACTGTTTGTAAGTTCAACGTGATCAAGAAAACTCATAGATTGCCAATTGTTCGTGTGTTCGAATCTTCACATCTGTTGTGAAATTGGTAAGTATTCAATGTGTGATTAAATCCTATTTAGAGAGTCGTCCTGTATCTATAATCATAAGTTGATTATAGATAACAAAGTTTGAGAGATTGAGAGATTTGATTTACATTAGGTGTTTACATATCAAGTGTTGCTTACTTGATTGTTTCTGTAATCATCTTCTTATTAATGAAAAGCAAAGCATTCGATTGTTTGTGGTTTGATGTGTGTTAACACTTTTTATTGATTTGTTTAATTTTCCACAGAAAGTGTATTCAACCCCCCTTCTACACATTACTTGCTTGTTGATACTCTCACCAAGGGACCAACAAGCTGATACTTCTAGACTTGTCTTTTCTTCTTGGCTGATCTTCTTGAAGTTGGTCCTTTGGCTGATACTCAGTGTTCAGCTGATACTTTTGTTCTTCATCTGACATTTCTTACTTAGGAATGTCTTTAAGTCTAACATGAGAAACAACACATGTTTTTCATTGATCCAAGTACAAACTGAATATGTGGTTTTGTTAACATCAAATCATATTTTAAATAATAGACAGGTTTGATAATAGTTTGATATCTCTATCTCCCCAACAAAGCTCTTGAAGTTGCATATCAATTACAGAGTAAAATACATCAACTTGATAGTGGTGCAACTTGTTAACCTGTAAAGAAAATGACTCTTTTATATACTCATGACAAAATAGAATAAATAATTTAACTTGGTATGAATTCAAGTTACTAACCTATGAACTTCTTCGACGACTTATTCCATTATAATATGCATCTTCCATATCCACGATTTGAGCATCGTTTTTATCACAAAACAAAGTAACGTGCTCTAAAAGTGGTTCCCATCCTACATCTCTAGTTTCTCCGAGACTTTTTTCTTGGTCTTTTCTATGTAATATTTTATACAAATGATATGTGACTCCCAGGATATCAACCATCAAGTGTAAACAAAACACGAAATTAGTTGATTTTAATGACTTTAAGATGCGAAGTGCTTCCGACTTATGATCACGATCATTATTATCATCACCAAGGTCTTCAAGTACCTCACAAACTGAAGGATATATGGTCTTGATACTTAATAGACATGCAAAATGAGAACCTCGTTGAGTATCACATGGTCGTTTGATACCTACTTCTTGCTTCAAAGCAGTTTCACTTTCAATGTCACCTAAAAGTTTATAAAATTAAACTATCAGTTTAATATAAAGCAAACCTTCTGTCAATGCTGCCACAATCCTAGTTGCTTGTTTTCTTAAATTATCCCATCGCTTGTAAGAAAACCCAATAATGTTTAAGAGTCGAGAAACCACATCAAAGAAATCATTAATCTTTGGGTAATTCTTTGCAATAAACACCAAGGCTAACTGTAACTGGTAAGCAAAAATATGAACAAAGTATGCGGATTTTGTTTCTTTCATAATGAATTCTTCAATCCGTTCGATGCACCACTCATGTTACTAGTACCGTCATAGCCTTGTCCTCTTATCCTAGTAGGACTCACTTCCCACGTTAACAACATATCATAAATGGTAGTCTTTTGTGACAAAGCTGAAGTGTCACTAACATTTCTAACGCAGATAAACCTTTCTACAACTTCACCTTTTCTATTAACAAATCACAATACCAAATCCATTTGTTCTTTATAAGACAAATCCCGTGACTCGTCAACTAAAATTGAAAAAAAAATCATTTCCAAGATCTTCCATAAAAACTTTTATAATTGCTTTTTACCAAGCATCCACAACATCTTTTTGTATATCTGTTGGTCCCTTGGTGAGAGTATCAACAAGCAAGTAATGTGTAGAAGGGGGGTTGAATACACTTTCTGCGGAAAATTGAACAAATCATTTAAAAAGTGTTAACGCACATCAAATCACAAACAATCGAATGCTTTGCTTTCATTAATAAAAAGATGATTACAAGAACAATCAAGTAAGCAACACTTGATATGTAAACACCTAATGTAAATCAAATCTCTCAATCTCTCAAACTTTGCTATCTATAATCAACTTATGATTATAGATACAGGACGACTCTCTAAATAGGATTTAATCACACATTGAATACTTACCAATTTCACAACAGATGTGAAGATTCGAACACGCGAACAATTGGCAATCTATGAGTTTTCTTGATCACGTTGAACTTACAAACAGTGAATCAAAATTCGTAACACATACGATTAATATGTTGAGGTGAACTGATTTTGGCTCTGTAACTCGTTGAATAGTCGTCGTACCTCTAAACTTATCAGGAGATAAGTATTTATAATCCTGTTCCTACGGATCCTAACAAACTAGAACTAATCCTAATCTGCTAACAAACTAATTGTTAATACGGAATCTTGAATCTTGAATCTTCTTATCTTGAGTCTTCAATCTTCAATCTTAATTCTGGAATCTTCTTATCCATGCCGTAGATATAGAGAGATAAAAGGAATTTAAAACATATTTAAATTCTCTTAAACTGGCTTCTTTAGTCGGACTGAGTTACTCAGCTTGAAACTCATCAAGCTGAGTTCTTCGAGAACAAACCCGAAAACGAACATGTACTAACACGTATAATTATTAACTCATCCTTAGAATTCATAAGAGTTAGCTAGAACTTACTTAGCAACTCTATTGAGCTGATTCGGTATATAAGCTGAGTCACTTAGCTCGAAACGCATCAAGCTGAATACTCAACCTATATCTTAGGTGACATACACAGCTTATCAAACATATTGATAATATTTCTAAGATATAGTCTAAACTGATCAAACATACACTCAGCATATATTCAACTTATGCTCAGTCTGAAACACTATAAGCACTCAGTCTGATCAAGCCTCATACTTCTGCTTAAGTTATTTAGAACATATCTTAAAAACTTAACTTTGTCTCATCAAATTTCAACTGATGAGATCATTTAACCAACAAACTCCTCCTATTTGATGATGACAAAACCATCAAATAGTTCTTAAGTTTGTTGAACAGAATTATGTTTTAGATCTTAAACTTATTAAGATTTTATATTTGAACTAATCAAATATTAATTGAACTTATCAATTATAAATTGAACTTATCAATTATAAGTTGAACAAACCATCCAAACATTTAAATTAACACGAACTTATCATTTTGTTCATTCAAGCTGAACATATCAGACTAATATTTATGAACATATCATAACACAGTTGAACATATCAAGCTAATACTTGTATTCATTTTAATTGAACACATCAGAATACAAATTTTTTCATCACTTAGATCATGCACACTTAGTGCTTACAAAAATTAGAACTAATCTAATATATACATAGAACTAATCTATTCCAGATGCAGCTCTTCAAACTCTTTAATCTCCTTGTTGATTTCTTCAAGAAGTTCTTGTAGATTTGGCAAGTGTTGAAGCTGATCCTTTTGTGATCTTATTGCTCTGTTTAGTTTATACTTGAACCTTGCATTATGTTCAGTCTTTGCCACTAGTAGTCTCAGAGCAAACACTTGAGATACCCCACATGTATATATATTTGCATCAGACTGGAAGCATTGTTCACCATTTCTGTCTAAGTACATGAATCCTTTCTGAGGCTTTTCCACATAAGTATTTTCTTTGAATTCCATACCTTCAGGAAGATCAAGACTGTACTTATCTGCTTTTGCTAATCCAGCTGGCTTTGATCTTTTCTTCCCAACTTTGTGAAAAGAAGTCAGTAGGGTAGCTATCTCAGATTTGGGAATGATTTCCATTGCATCAACTCTTGCAAGCAGCCTTAGTAAGTATGCTACCTGCTTCTATTCTTCATATCCCAATCTGTGAAGTTGATTCAGCTCCAGGGAAGGTGTTTCACCATTTCTTAAGACAAACTCTAGAATAACTATCCCTTGGACTGAGCTCAACTTGCATAACACTAAGTATAACACTGAGTTATATCTTCCTCCTCTTGTTGATTCTTAATAGGAAATTCTTCTACTTCCTCTTCCTTAGGCACAATAGGCAGTCTGAGTTTTGCTAGTTCCTCATTCTACTTTCTGATCTGTTCAGCCCACGCCTGTTCCCTTGCTTCTTTCTCATGTGCTAACTCAGCTTGTATGTTCATTTGCCTTCTTCTTAATTCGTTGATTAAGATCCCAAGCTAGTCAGCATCCTCTTGTTCCATCCTTTTCACTACTAACAGAGAAGCTCTTTCTTGTAATGTCATCTTGTCTGCAGAGTCTTCATCTGAGGCTGATTCACTAAGAATTATTTTCCTTCATTTCTGCTTGTGGGGTTCTGAATCATCTGAGCTGACTACTACATGTCTCTTTCCTTTAGCCTTTTTAGTCAACCCAACTTCTATCTCCTTTTCTTTCTCCCCCTCAATCTGATCTGCTCCCTTAGCTAGTAATAACAAGGCTTCAGCTTGAACAAACTCAACTTCAGCCTCTTGAACCTACTTTCCCTTTTTGTCATCATGAATAGGGTTCGAAGTCTGTTTTTGGGATAGGGCAGCAACCGCAGATTTTAACCTCAGCACCTCTTCATCCAGAGAGTCTAGAATCTGCAACATATGCTTCTTAGTTTGTCTTCTCTTGAGGTGCAAGGTGTCAAACTGACCTTTAAAGAATTTCAGTAGATCATCCAGGTCAACTTGAGAAGGTTGGGGCTTGGGTACATCATTCAAGGGTTGGTGTGTACCCTCAAAATCATGTGCACCAGAGTTTGGACCATGTGATTCACCTTGGTATGTAGATGAAACATTGATAGGTCGTGCTAGTGGGTGTGAGAAGTGAAGAGAAGTAATACGGCACGACACGTGAAGTGTATGGGTTGGTGGTTGGCTTATTGGGTTGGAGGGGGTGACTGACCCTGGGGATTGGTCATTCTTTCAATGTAACCTGAGTGTGTCTGCTCAGGCACAACAGTGGGTTCTCCCATGGCTCTGGAGAGTGTGGGCTGAGTAGACACCACACCCGGATATGGCTGTAGGGTTGAAATGAGCCTCGAGGTTGCCACCTTAAGAGTAGGCGTCTCCCCCTCAACTCCTGCCTGGGGAGGGATCAATGTGATCTCAGCTCCAGTTATGCTTTTTGGAGTGACACCACCTTTGGTAGTTTTGTGTGTATAGGTTTGGATATTCTCCCTAGTAGCAATGGGCATACTAGGGGTGGCTTCAGAGTAGAGTTGAATGGAAGGTAGAGGAGATGGGTTAGATTGGGTTGGGTCTACCACAGTCTTATCTCCAAAAGATGATGGAGAAAAGTGAGAAGAAGTTGAGAGAGGAGGAGTGATACCTGGTCTGAGTCTGTCAACGAATGCAGACTCTAAAGATGACTTAGAACCAGAGGAGGATGAAGCACCATCAGCTTCAGAGGAAGGCTCAGCTTGAGCAGGTTGCTCAGCTCGATGATCTGGTTCAGCTCCAGATGCTCCCCCTTGATCCGACTCCTCAGCTTCACTTGCAGATGAAGCTCTCTCAACTATCCATCACATTGGGTCACTCAGACCTTCCTGCTCTGGAAAGATGTCATTGTTGAACATCTTTGAGCTGAGTGCTGGAGCAGGGAACACATCCTGTCCAGCTTCATAATGTTGGTCTCCCAACTCAGCTTCCACCACCAAGGATAAGTACCTTATGAATGGTACATGGAGATCACTTGGTGTCTTCACAACTTGGGCTTTGAGCTCGTTGAAGATGAGTAGTGCATAGTCCAGATTTCTAGCATTATACATGTTGTAGAGCAGCTGCATCTCGAACTCATTGACTTGATCCAAGCCTCCAATCTTCGTACCAAGTGAACGTATCATAGTGGACACCATGAAGCCCCATCTAGTGGGAAAAGTGGCTTTTTTTATCACACCCTCTGTTTGTGGGTGACCCATGTTGGGTAGGACAGACCTTGCCACTTGTCTTGTTACAGCAGCTTCGTACACACCATTTGCAGGGAGTTGAAGAACTTCCCTTAGCCGCTGCACAGTAATGACAACTGTTTAATCCCCATTTAGAACTTTGCCAGTTATCTCTTTCCTGTTCTGGTTATAAGTACAAGTATACCAGAACTCCAACAGGTGTTGTGGAACGAAATGGAGTGGTGCTCCTGAGAAAGCGAATGCCAAGGGGCATTTTCGAATGTAGTCCACCCATACTTCGTATCCTCTGCCTCGTTTCCTCTCTAGAATAGTGAGACAGGCATGTTGATTGTTGATTCAAATCAACGGCACATCATTGTTCTTCAATTGAGCACCTCTTACCATTCTATCACTGAGAATGAGAAGGGTTCCGTCCATGTTGTAACTGAGTAAGTTTATCGATTGACACTGAGTTAATTGTATTCGCACTGAGCGATTAGGGTTTTGAATATGAACGGTTGATTGCCTAAGCAAGGAGAGGTGTTTGTCGAAGGTATTTGTGTATAGTAGAAGTTTAAGAATGAGAAATGTAAGCGTAAACTTCTGAATATCGGTTATGGTCGTTATATATGCCTTTCCGAGGAGAGAGAAAAGTTACCGTTGGAAATCCCTCTTTATCCGTTACACGTAACAAATTTACGGCGCAAGGTAACAGTAATCGAGATGAAACTTATCATCTCCCAACGGTTAATTTTGTATATTAATATTATTGACTTACAACAATATTATTTACACTGTTGTATTACACCAATACGTAATCGGTATAAAACGTGATTTGAGACCGACTAAAATACACAATAACTCATCAATTAATAACACATAGTAATTAAAACATAGTTTGGACACACCAAGCTGAGTAAACTTATCACTCAGCGTAAGTCAAGCACTCAGCTTGAGTTGATCACTCAGCTTGAGATTGATACTCAGCTTGAGTAGAGCACACAACTCAGAATCAATGACACATAGTCATTTATGTTTGAGACTGACTCAAACTGATATTTTAACTACACTGAGTAGTTAAAACTATGTTTGGAACTTACCAAACGTGTGAACTCATTATGCAGCTTGACAATATATTCATTTTATAAAAACTTATTTATAAACTGTGCACTCAGCTTAAGACACTTAGTCTTTGTCAAACTTGAACTCAAATTCTAGACACTTAGCTAGGGGTTGAGCATACCCAATTCAGTTAGCAGATACATACACCTATTTTCATAAAGTGGTTTTGTAAAGATATCTGTCAATTAGTCATCAGTGCAGATAAATTTGATGTCAACTTTACCTTTTTCCACGATGTCCCTGATGAAGTGATGTCTAATTTCAATATGCTTGGTTTTTTAGTGGAAGACTGGATTGTAAGTGATGGCTATAGCACTTTCGTTATCACAGAAGATAGGAGTTTTCCTAAAATTCATCCCAAAGTCATGAAGCTGATGTTGCATCCATAGGATTTGAGCACAACAGCTTCCTGCTGCAACATACTTAGCTTCAACAGTTGAAGTAGCCACTGAGTTCTATTTCTTACTAGTCCAGCTTACTAACTTCCCTCCAAGCATTTGACATCCTCCTGTTGTTGATTTTCTATCTAACTTTTACCCAGCATATTCAGCATCTGAAAAACCAACTAACTCAAATCCAGAGTCCTTTGGATACCAAAGGCCTAGATTTGGTGTACCTTTAAGGTACCTAAAGATCCTTTTCATATCTTGAAGATGTGATTCCTTAGGATCTGCCTGATATCTTGCACAAACACATGTAGCAAACATGAAAACAGGTCTACTAGCTGTCAAATAGAGTAGTGAACATATCATTCCTCTATAGGTAGACTGACATACAGACTTACCATCTGAGTCTTTGCTTAGCTTGACAGCTGGTGTCATGAGTGTTTTCATTGTTGAACTTGAATCAAAACCATATTTCTTTATCAAATCAAGAACATACTTGCTTTGATTAATGAATATTCCATCAGGCTTTTGTTGAATCTGCAAGCCTAGGAAATATGTCATTTCACCCATCATACTCATCTTGTACCTTTTTGACATAATTTTGGAGAACCATTCACATAGAGATTCATTTGTAGAAACAAAAATAATGTCATCCACATAGATTTGTACAAGAATCACCTATCCTTTACTCTTTTTGATAAAGAATGTCTTATCTATACTACCTCCGGTGAAATCCATTGATAGTAAATAGTTGGACAGGGTATCATACCAAGCTCTTGGAGCTTGTTTAAGACCATACAAAGCCTTGTCTAACTTATAGACATGATGTGGAAACTTTGAATTAACAAAGCCAGGAGGTTGTTTTACATAGAATTCCTCCTGAAATTTTCCATTTAGGAAAGCACTCTTTACATCCATTTGATAGACTTTGATGTCTTTATATGCTACATAGGCTAAGAACAACCTGATGGCTTCAATTCTAGCAACAGGGGCAAAGGTCTCATCATAATCGATTCCTTCTTCTTGTTTATACCCTTGTGCTACCATCCTGGCTTTGTTCCTAACAATCACTCCATCCTTGTCCATTTTGTTTTTATAGACCGACTTAGTGCCTATAATTGTATGATCTTTGGGGGCTGGGAAAAGACTCTAGACTTTGTTTCTCTCGAACTCATTTAATTCCTCTTGCATAGCTTAAATCCAATCTTCATCCTCTAAGGCTTCTTCCGTCTTCTTTGGTTCCATTTGAGATAGGAATCTAAAGTAAGCAGCATAGTTTGTTGTTGCCTTTGATCTGGTCACGACTCTTTCTTGAACATTACCAATTATTTGATCTTGACGATGATCTTTGAGGAATTTAAATGTTGTAGTAGGAGAATGTGGTTCTGGATCTAAATGATATTGAGAGTTCTAAGGTGAACTTACATCCTCAGTCTCAATTGCAACATTGTCATCAAACTGTTGATCACCAAGATCTTCAGTTTGAGTAATGTCAGCTCCAAATTGATTGACAAGCTCATCATCTTTCTCAGTTAGAGAGTCCCTTGGAGCTTGTGATGATTTCTTTGATGGACACATATTATCATCACTGTCATTATCCATGACATACATGGGATTTGACATATTGGTTTCCTCAGGCTTTTCAAGCTCACTCAGACTGATCAAGTCAGCTTGTCTTTTATCAGCTTGATCAAAACTGTCTTCATCAAATGAGACATGAATTGATTCTTTTATTGCCTTTCTCCTTGAGTTATACACTCTGTAAGACTTAGAGATTGAGGAATAACCAACAAAGATTTTAGGATCAGCTTTAGGTTCCAACTGAAGGGTTTTGAACCTGACCAAACCACCATATGATTCAAACTGGTCAATCCAAAAAGTGGAACTGGATTGAACACAACCCTCTAAACTCCAAAAGGGTTAGGATCTTTAAACTTTAAATGATCAACATAGTTTCTTACAAGCAATCCATATAAAAAGTTATAGAAAGTATACCTGATCAGACTTGGGATTGCTAAAGTAGTCCACCACTACTGCACCTCCGATTGAACTGGCTGCTAGACCGCTCCTGGATCACCAAATCTTCAAACCGTGAAGTTCTCGTGTGTGATTGCTTGCGTCGATCAACAAAACCGAGAAACACCACTTGGTGTTTCTTCCTTGTTCGACGAGAGAGAGATACGCTGAGAGAGAGAGCGACGTGAGAGAGAGAGCCGAGATCGGGAGGATGAGGGAGAGAGAGAGTTGTGGTGGCTAGGGTTAATCCCTTAATGTCTCATATCTAATCCTTAAGGCTTAAGGATATTATATAGGGATTAACTTGGACCTAAGCCCGTTTAATTAAAAGCCCACTGGTTTTAATTAAACTTTCAATCTCTTCACTTTGACCCCCTGGACTTTACTAGTTAATTAATTAACTTAGTCCGTTAAATATTAAAACTTAATATTTAATTCTCCTTAAATAATAAATAACTATTTATTATTTATTCCTTTCTAATAATTAATCCAAACTGGACAATTATTTATACCTCTCTTTTCAATAATTAATACTACTGATTAATTATTCGTTTATCTCTTTAATTAATCTAACTGATTAATTATCTCCTTTTTCTCTTTAATAATTAATCTAACTGATTAATTATTTCCACACAGATTTATGGTGAAATCCAACTGTTCTGAATTGGGTGTGTAGCAGTGTGACCCTGTAGTATCTTATAACATTGGATACAATATGCCCGTTAATTATGTCTGCACATAATCCAACAGACTCCCACTTGTGCAAGATAAGTAACAGTTACTGCACATTGTTAGCCTAAGGAGGTCCCTAGCCAGACACTTAGGGTAACCAGGTTATAAGAACTCTTATACCCCAAAGTAACTTGTGATAAAACATCACAAGCAACCTGCTTAGAAGTAACTTGTTATAAACTAACTGTTTATAAACTAGACTATCATAAACTCCCTGTTCATGAATGGGTACGTTTTTATATATACAAACTTGCATATATATAGGTTTGTCCCTTGCAGCGCGATATTTCAATTTTGAACATGAGCATGGAAAAAGTCAACTCAGAGACTCAAGAATTTGTTCATGACATACTTGATTTCAAAACTGCGTGATAAACGACAAAGAACAGATCAGTTCATTTGGGCACGGCCGTGCACTTAACAGTTTCTCTAATCAGTCAAGGGGCCCGGAAATATCTCTCCTAAAAAAGAGGTGCAATTACCATCTTGCATATTTGCATTTGGCAACACGGCTCCCACTAAATCTAGACACGCCCCTTATGACCACCCTGTTCCGGCGTGACGTTAGAATGCGCTAAGAAGACAACAGTTACCGCATCCCAAACCAAATACCTCAGGCTTGAGGATAACCTATTTGATAAATACTTTTGACACGAATCCACGAAGTATTTTTCACGGTGGGTCAATCCAATATTCGTAACCCTAACGAATATCCGTAAATTTTGTTCCGCAAAAAACGTTCGCAGCTATATTCGATATACTTTCGAATCTACCCCAAAATTACGATGACTTTATAGCCCTATCATAGTTCCCACCACGATAAGTAGTCACGGATGATGTTTTGAATAAACCTAGTTTATTCCTGGATAAACCAAAACATACAAAATTGTGAAGAACAATGAAACTAATTTCTACACCCTTCCATATTCCACCCTGGAATAAAGATGCATAATTTCTACCATTTCACTGACTCGATTCACGGTGTCTATCTGAATTACTTATTATTTTTACATTGTAACTTATCACGGATTACAAAGAAAATAATATGGTTATAAACCATAAAACATAAGACTAGTACTTTGAAGTACTCCTTCTTGGTTTTGCTAGAAATCATTCTTGCAACCTAAGAACACTTCTAGGCTTACTTATTTTATAAATTCCTTAAACTTGGAGAACTGGAAATAACTCTTTGTTTCTGATTTATAAAACAACCTCCCTGTAATTAAAACTTTAATTACATTTGTAGATGTATTAAATCTTACTAGATTTATGTCCTTTTGAAATGATAAATCCTCTTACACCTACTTGTAAGAAACTTGAAACTAGATTCCCGGTGTATACCAACACTTATCTAATTCCATTACTAAGAATGTTAAAGAACATCCTATTTTATCATTTCTAACGTTAACCAACCAACAACATTTAATTAAGCTGACCTGCTGAACTTAATGAGTATAATTTTGTTTAAGTCATAACTTGACTCAAAATCTTGCAATGATATCTTTATCGAGTACCTCTCAATAAATCATGCATCCCTCGGATTAGTTCTTCCTGAAGAACTTACTGTTTTAGATAGCTTCTAAAATCATCCGATAATTATATACTTAAAAGTTCATCCTTGTATTTATCACACTGGTTAAAAACAACCTTTTATTAACTCTGATAAATACATTAGTTAGGTGATTCCACTATCTTTTATGAAAAAGTGCATTCTTTAAAAGCATCCTTTTAGACCTTAGTCAATCCTTGACTACCATGCCTAAAACTTGTGTTCCAAACACATGTTTTAAAAAACTTAGTTTTTTGTAAGAAATTTGTTTTTGAAACCAAAAACTTGGATCTGCCATATATCCATCTTTCCAATTACGGAAAATGGTTTCATTAAACTTACCATGATCACAAGTATGAAACACTCGTAATGGTATCTTAAATTTCTTTCCTTAAAACATTTAGTATAAAACTTCCTTGATTATAATAACTATTATAATCACTTTTATACTTTCTTAAACGTTTTATCAAAAACTACTTTACCCAGAAATAATGACTATTATTTCCATATGTTCAAGACTTTGAACACTTATTTTTCATAAAATCTTAAATAGTTGTTGAATTAGAAAAACTATCTAATCTTATAAACAAAACTTGTTTATTTAAGCATTTGAATAGTGGAGCCAGCATTTATATAAATTCAACAGATCATAGCATAAGATTATTATGAATCACCAATCAAGTCATGACTTTGACTTATTGACACTCTTTTAGTCACAACTGGATCAATCGTGATTCATATAATAAGAACACGTGCACGGATATGAACCAAAAAATTAAATTTCCATAAACATGTAAGATAAAAATATCCAAACAAACTTAAAAGAGTTTAATAAACTAGGAAATAAAAATTATTTATAATATCCGCATGTTGCACGTAGGATCTCTTTATGCTGGGCCGTATCACTTTCCATTTCCTCCTGCAATAAACGATTGCAAGATATTAGAATACTCGTAAAACTTTACAAGTAGGAAAGTGACAAAGAAGCTAATCACGCAGTACCTGAGGAGCCAGACTTGCCTCCTGCTTCGTGACCTTTCGGACAATCTCGTTTCCAATGTCCGGCCTCGCCGCACCTGAAGCAGCGATTCTCGGTTCTTGCCTTGTTTGGCTTTGGCTTCTTGCCCTTGTTGTCGTTACCAGCTCTGGGTGCATTCTGGCTGGGCTGGGCCTTGCTCTTTCCCTTTCCGTTGCGCCCCTTCCTCTTCTTACGTCCACCATGTCCCACCATATGAATGTCCTTAGACTTGGTCCCGATACTCTGGTCAGCTGTCTTGAGCATTGAGTGCAACTCAGCCACGGATTTCTCCATGTTGTAGTTGACTATAAAAGGCTTATAGTCAACTGACAACAAGTTGAGTATCGTATCCGTTGCTAGCTGCAACGGTACTGGGTGCCCGAGTCTCTCTAGGTGGTCCATGTAACCTTTCATTTTATTGACATGGTCACTGACCGAGGTTCCCTTAGCCATCTTGCACGAGTTAAATGCCCTAGTGGCATCATAACGCTCCGTGCGGGCTTGCTCCTGGAACATGTCCCTTAGCTGGCGGATCATGTCATAGGCAGGAGTTTCCATCATGCTCGATTGCAACTCTGGACTCATAGTTGCATGCATGAGGCAGCTAACATCCAAGGCGTCATTTGAGCGCTTCTGAAAAGCCTCCCTGATCTCTGCCCTGGCATTGCTGGCAGGGGGATTTCCTAGAGGTTGTTCTAGGACATACCACTTTCTCTCGTGCCTCAGCACGATCCGGAGATTTCTCTCCCAAGTGAGAAAGTTGGACCCGGTGAGCTTATCCTTCTCAAGGATAGAGCGGAGAGAGAGGTTATTAGTATTGGTAACGTTGGTTGCCATCTACAAATTAAAATCCGGTTTAATTAGTAATTGCAAATAAACTTTCCAACATATATCATTAAACCCATAAATAATATATATTAGACCTAGGACCCATATTTCACATACTTGACGCAAAGTTTGGGCACTTCCCGCCAAGTCATGCTATTTCTGGTAGGTAACACCCTATACCAATCGTACCTAACTGATACGACTCCTAGAACCTCGTAGAGAACTTAGACCCAGTCTAGTATGTTTAACTCTACTCTAGTGCTTTTTGGGCCGGGACTCCCGATTATCACCAAAATAGATCGCACCACCTACGACAGCATGAATTCTGGCCGGGACTCCCGATTATCGCAGAATCTTTCATGCCCTTTCCCGCAATGGTTTGAACCCGGATGCCCAAGGTTTGGGCACTTCCGATACCCGAGTACCGTTTAACAGTCAAGGTGTACCATTAGGTGGGTAGCACACTGATCTAAGATTTTTCTTGGGTTTTAATTAAGTTTAATGAAAAACTTAATTTTCCAGTTTTTGAAAAACCATTTTAAAACTAACTGTTTTAAAAATACGATTTATATGTGTACCTGAACTAGGTGCACAAAACGGCTTTTATAAGTTCCAAACTTATAACCTTGACAAAACTTTTAAATTCATAAAAATTTAATTAATACGACTACCAGACTGAAGTCATATTCTAGTTTGTCATAGAACGTGGTTTTTCACTGTTTAATAACAACCTGTTATTAAACTCCTTTTATTTACCATCACACGCATGTATATATATACCATACATATATATGAAAAGCAGTAAATAAATCACAACCACGCAGATAATAATAAGCAGATAAAGCCCTATGGTTTTGCTAACTAATCCTAAGGTCAAACCTAAGGATAAAATGACTTGGATTCGCCTTTCTTGATGTGTTGCTCCCACTAGCCTTGACACCTCCCCGAAGCGTCCGTGCCTCGCGTGAGAACACCATTTTCTTGATCACCTTCTTCGAGTCCAACTTGGTTGAGGGATTAAACTATCACTAGTCTATTACAAATACAATATTGAATGGGGTTGTAAGTGGCACGCAGGCCTCCCCGAACCAGTACAATCTTACAATTAAGAAAGGGATTGTAATTGGCACGCAGGCCTTCCCAAAACCAAAATAAAAGAAGAAATGTAAAACGAGTCCTAAGTCAGCAAAACTATAGCTATATGAATCACAACCACACAATTTATATATAAGCACTATATATATAAAAGTCAACCACGCAGTTATAATATAAACAATAAACTGTGCTGTTAAGCACACAACCTGATTTGTCTAAACTTTCTCATTTATCCTTTTGATTAATACCTATTAACCAAACATGAGAATTATGATCTTCTATTTAAAATTATCCGACCAAAATATTTTTCTAACAAAAACTTTAAAAAACTTGTTCTCATTCAAAACTTGAATGAAAACCTTATGTCAGATTTTATTACTAGTATCCAATAACTTAAAATCGACAACTTTTGGTCAATTAAAAAATATCTTGTTCAATTCTCCATCTTATTTTATAAACTTTATCCCTTTTAGAATTTTATTCAAAAATGACTTAAACTAGTCATAATAAATAAATATCTAAACTAATATATATTTTAACTAAACTAATTAAAATATATATAACACTAGTTTATATAATACCTTATTAATTTTATAACTTAAAATTAATAATCCTTTTGTATCAATCCGGAAAAACAATCTTAGGCCAACATCTCTTGTTAAGCCACACAACCCACTGGGCCGAGACCCTCTTGGGCCGAGAACCGATTTGACCAAAAAATACTTGGGTCGAAACCCTGCTGGACCGTGATCCTCCTTGGGCCGAGACCCACCTGGATCGTGATCCACCCTGGGCTGAGGAACACCTTGGGCCGAAGCCCTTTGGGCCGTGGTGTACTAGGTCGAAGTCACTTGGGCCGAAGCCCACTCTGACCCTTAGCGCCGCTAAGTCCTGTTAGCGCCGCTAAAACCATTTTATCGCCGCTAACGGTCACGGTAATGGTTTCGGTTCCCGTTTTTCCGATTAATACAGTAATATTTTAAATCCTTTTTAATCTATTAAAAACTAACTGTTTTAATATACTGATTAAACACTAGATTTAATTCAAAAATCAAAAACTATTAATTATTAATATTAACAAAACTTGTTTTATTAATAATTAATTATCCTAAAACTTGATTTCAACCTTTTTAAACAAAAGTTCAACACTTGGTTAAAGTCTAGTTTTAAATAAAAAGTTTATTCCTTTTTAACCGTTTAAACACAAACCTGGTTTAAACCTAACTTGTTAAAATCAAACCTTTTATGAACTGGATAAAAACAGAAAAACTTGTTTTTATCCCTATGGATTTCGAAATTTAAATGGAGAAGAGTAAGATGAAGAAGATCATATAACTATTAAACAAACCAATAAATTAGATTATCTAGGTTTTACCGATTAAACAAACTGTTTAATTTAATCTTAATTCAAAACTTATTCTTATTTCAAAAAACATAATCCTTTTAACAATTCAAACTAACTGTTTAATTTTCTGATTAATCGGATAAAAACTGATAACAAAACAAACTGTTTTGCTACCTTCTTGATTTTCGAAAATACCAAGAACAAATAGAGAATCAAGAATAAAACCTTAATCTAAAACAGATAAAACTAGAAACTATGGATCATAGAGCCGAGGCTCTGATACCACTGAAGGGTTTTGAACCTGACCAAACCACCATATGATTCAAACTGGTCAATCCTGGGTTTGATTCTACTGGTTCAATCCTAAAAGCGGAACTGGATTGAACACAACCCTCTAAACCCCAAAAGGGTTAGGATCTTTAAACTTTAAATGATCAACATAGTTTCTTACAAGCAATCCATAGAAAAAGTTATAGAAAGTATACTTGATCAGACTTGGGATTGCTAAAGTAGTCCACCACTACTGCACCTCCGATTGAACTGGCTGCTAGACCGCTCCTGGATCACCAAATCTTCAAACCGTGAAGTTCTCGTGTGTGATTGCTTGCGTCGATCAACAAAACCGAGAAACACCACTTGGTGTTTCTTCCTTGTTCGACGAGAGAGAGATACACTGAGTGAGAGAGAGCGACGTGAGAGAGAGAGAGAGCCGAGATCGAGAGGATGAGGGAGAGAGAGAGTTGTGGTGGCTAGGGTTAATCCCTTAATGTCTCATATTTAATCCTTAAGGCTTAAGGATATTATATAGGGATTAACTTGGACCTAAGCCCGTTTAATTAAAAGCCCACTGGTTTTAATTAAACTTTCAATCTCTTCACTTTGACCCCCTGGACTTTACTAGTTAATTAATTAACTTAGTCCGTTAAATATTAAAACTTAATATTTAATTCTCCTTAAATAATAAATAACTATTTATTATTTATTCCTTTCTAATAATTAATCCAAACTGGATAATTATTTATACCTCTCTTTTCAATAATTAATACTACTGATTAATTATTCGTTTATCTCTTTAATTAATCTAACTGATTAATTATCTCCTTTTTCTCTTTAATAATTAATCTAACTGATTAATTATTTCCACACAGATTTATGGTGAAATCCAACTGTTCTGAATTGGGTGTGTACCAGTGTGACCCTGTAGTCTCTTATAACATTGGATACAATATGCCCGTTAATTATCTCTGCACATAATCCAACACCAACTTATGGAGCTGATCTCTTTGATTCAGCACATAGCATCTTGAACCAAAGACATGAAAGTAAACCTATATTGGGTTTTCTAGATTTATACATCTCATATGTTGTTTTGCCATGTCTTTTGATAATGATTGACCTATTCTGGGTATAGCATGTTGTACTTATAGCTTCATCCCAGAAATAGAGTTTCAATCCTGCCTCACATAACATTGTTCTTGCAACCTCAATTAAAGTTCTATTTCACCTTTCAGCAACTCCATTTTGTTGAGGAGTTCTAACTAAGGAGAAATTTTGTAATATTCATTTTTGTTTACAAAAGCCTTCTAGGGTTGAGTTTCTGAACTCAGTCCCATGATCACTTCTGAGCTGCTTAACAGACTTACCATTTTGCAGCTCTTCCTGTTTGATAAAACTTATTATCTCCAGGGCAGCTTCACTTTTGGCTTTGAGAAATATTACCCAGGTAAATCGTGAGAACTCATCTACTATCACCAGAGTGTACTTCTTGCCACTTAGGCTTGGAGTACTTATGGGTCCAAACAGATCCATATGCAACATATGCAGTGGGTCTGTTTTTGAAAAAAATTTCTTTGATTTGAAGGACCCTTTATGATGTTTCCCCTGTTTACAAGTTGAACATAATTTATCCTTGACAAATGTGATCTTTGGCAATTCAGAGACTAACTCTTTATTGGATAGAATATTTATATTCTTGAAATTTAAATGTGATAATCTTTTATGCCATAACCAACTCAGCTTAGGAACAGATTGGGAATACAAGCAGGTTTCAGTATAGGGATCAGCAGAGTTAAGATCAAGTAGATACACATCTCTTTCTTTTTTTGCTATTAATACAGGCTTACCCTTAGCATTGTATATAGTCCCTGCTTTCTTCCTAAAAGTAACAATATTGTCTTCATCACACAATTGACTGATACTTATTAGATTGTGTTTAAGACCTTTAACATATGCAACTTTCTGGAAAGTCACCTTGCCAGCATGCATCTTCCCATATCCTTTGGTTCTTCCATGGGAGTTATCACCAAATGTTACTTTAGGACCTTCATCTTCCTGGAAATCACTAAGAAGTCATTTCCATCCAGTCATTTGCCTTGAACATCCACTATCCAAGTACCATTTACTTGAACCCTGCACATGATAAGAAAACTAAACACATTAGTTTTGCTTGGGAAACCCCTTCATAGTAGGTTAAGATGATGAGCACTTAGTAGCTACATCTTTTGGAACTGACTGGTCAGCTTGAGCAGGTGCTGAGTCCTGTGTAGGCTGATCAGCTTGTTCCTTTTCAGGCCTTAAGATTTCAATTTCACAGTCCTTGGCCTCATGTCCTCTACCTCTGCACTTGTAGCATTTTCTTCTACCAATGACTACAGGAGATAGATCATTCTATAATCCTTTAGGGAACTTATCCTCAGTATTAGGATTATTGGTGGTGGATAACTTCTCAACTTTCTTGGCAAGTTGATTCACCTGATCCTCACTGACTTTGGACTTACCTTTGTCAGATATTGGTTTATTATCCTTTTTATTAGAAGCTTGACCAACCAACTTCTTTTCGATTACTTTGGACTTACCATTTTCATGTTTCCTGGACTTACCAGTTTCAACAGTTTTGGACTTACCACTGTTGAGCTCTTTGGACTTACCATTGTGATGTGACCTCTGACTTACAGTGATCTTCCTATTCTTGTAACTTCTCTCTGAGTCAGATAGAGAGTGTTGTCTTTTGAAAGGATTTGAATTAAGCCTATCTATGACAGAAGTTCTTTGAATAGGCTGAGTGCCTAATCTGTCCAGCACATACTTACTGTGTTGTTTAGATGTTGAACACTCATTTCCATGATCTTTTGCCTTTACAAACATATTGTATTTAAGGTTTTGACCATGTTTCTTTTCTGAGGCTGACTTCTGAGACTCAATCAGTTGTCTATCTTCCTCAAAATCTGTACTTGATATATCATCATCATCAGCTACATAAGATGCGGATTGATAGTCACCTCCAAGTACAGCTTGTACCTGTTTAGGAATTTGTTGGTTGATGCACTTTTTAGCAAGCCTTGATGACTTACACCATGAATCAGTGACCTTTTGAAGTTGGTCAACTTTATCTTTGGCTTCCTGAAGTTCTTCACTTAGAAGTTTATTAATGTGTCTTTGACATTCAAGATCACATTGTGCCTTCTTACCAACATCAATGAGAGATTGATTTTCCTTAATCTCATTTTTCAGTTTAGTTATCTCAGCTTTGAGGTCATTTTGAGACTTAAGGCTGGTCTTGAAATCATTTAGCAGATAATCAAATGCAAGACCTTTTTATTCATCGGTGTAAGAGTTGAAATTACTAACCTTGTACATGGAGGAAGGATCCCAATCACCAAGTTTGTTGTTTTCCTCAGCTTCCTTCATGTCAGCTTCAAAAGTCAACTCAGAAAAACCGTAATCAACTTCATCTATTTCAAACTCTTCATCTTCTTGAGTCATCAGACATTTATCATCATCATCTGAGGTAGATGATTTTGTATCCCAAGTTTCAGCATAGAGTCCTTTTGCATTGGACTTGTCTTCGGGTTTTTCTTTCTAGAGCTGAGTATATTTCTTCTTATACTTATCAGCTCTGTAAGCATTCTTATTAGCAACTGAAGCTGATTCATCCTTCTTTGATCTGCACTCAGCAGCAATGTGTCCCTTCCTCTGATAGTTAAAGCATACAGCTTTCTTTGGATCAAAAGAACTCTTTCCTTGCCCCTGTCAGAACTTCTTCTTCCCCTTTGAGCTCTTCTCAAACATCTGGCTAGCATAGACATTTGCTCAGTGATTGTCTGAACATCATCAACATCACTTGATTCTGAGTCTGAATGATCAGCTTGAGAGTCAGACTCAGTCTCAGATTCAACAACTAAGGCTTTTGAACTTTTCTTCTTTTTCTATGCAACTAATGCAACATTAGTTTTATCAAAAGAATCCTTCAGTAGTTGTTGAGAAGTTCTCTTATGCTCTGTGATATGTTCATGATTGAGAAAGAACCCATAAATGGACTGTAGGTTATACATGTGTAATGTTCCTCAAGCCCTTAATACTGTAGTTACTTCATTGAACTTTTCTGGTAACACATCCAGAAATTTCAGCACTAGGTCAGCTTCATTCTTTTTAATGCCTACACCTAGCTGGTCATTAATCAAGAAGTGAAACCTGGTAAACACATCAGTCAAGGTTTCATTCTTCTTAGAGAAGAAGTTTTCATAGGATCTGTTTAGATGATTCTTCTTCTGCTGCTTAACCAGATCTATGCCCTCATATGTAATACTCAGAGTATCCCATATCTCTTTTGCAGATTGACACCCAGTCACAGTGTGCAAGATCTCATTAGTCAGGGCATTAGCCAGAACACTCTTTGCCTTGTCATCTAGAGAATAAAGTTTCCAATCTTCTTCAGTCCAGGATGCAACAACCTTCTTTACTTCCTTTTCAGTTTTATCAGTGGATGTATCACTGACAACAACAGGAATCTTGGGGATGATTGGTCCTTTAGTGATGACATCGTACATACGATTGTCAATAGACTTGAGGAAAAGCATGACTCTGAATTTCCACATAGGATAATCAGATCCATCGAATATGGGACAACCCTTAGCAGACATTTGAGGAAAGTTTGATGAATTGTTGCTTGTCGACATTGTGTACTTTCTCAGAATCTTGAACTTTCAACTTATGAAATCGTTCAGCCTGCTCTGACACCAGTTGTTGGTCCCTTGGTGAGAGTATCAACAAGCAAGTAATGTGTAGAAGGGGGGTTGAATACACTTTCTGCGGAAAATTGAACAAATCAATTAAAAAGTGTTAACACACATCAAACCACAAACAATCGAATGCTTTTCTTTCATTAATAAGAAGATGATTACAAGAACAATCAAGTAAGCAACACTTGATATGTAAACACCTAATGTAAATCAAATCTCTTAATCTCTCAAACTTTGCTATCTATAATCAACTTATGGTTATAGATACATGACGACTCTCTAAACAAGATTTAATCACAGATTGAATACTTACCAATTTCACAACAGATGTGAAGATTCGAACACATGAACTATTGGCAATCTGTGAGTTTTCTTGATAACGTTGAACTTACAAACAGTGAATCAAGATTCGTAACACATACGATTAATAGGTTGAGGTGAACTGAGTTTGGCTCTGTAACTCGTTGAATAGTCGTCGTACCTCAAAACTTATCAAGAGATAAGTATTTATAATCATGTTCCTACGGATCCTAACAAACTAGAACTAATCCTAATCTGCTAACAAACTAATGGATAATCCGGAATCTTGAATCTTGAATCTTCTTATCTTGAGTCTTCAATCTTCAATCTTGATTCTGGAATCTTCTTATCCATGCCGTAGATATAGAGAGATAAAAGGAATTTAAAACATATTTAAATTCTCTTAAACTGTCTTCTTTAGTCTGACTGAGTTACTTAGCTTGAAACTCATCAAGCTGAGTTCTTCGAGAACAAACCCGAAAACGAACATGTACTAACACGTATAATTATTAACTCATCCTTAGAAGTCATAAGAGTTAACTAGAACTTACTTAGCAACTCTATTGAGCTGACTCAATATAAGCCGAGTCACTTAGCTCGAAACGCATCAAGCTGAATACTCAACCTATATCTTAGGTGACATACACAGCTTATCAAACATATTGATAATATTTCTAAGATATAGTCTAAACTGATCAAACATACGCTCAGCTTATATTCAGCTTATGCTCAGTCTGAAACACTATAAGCGCTCAGTCTGATCAAGCCTCATAAATCTGCTTAAGTTATTTAGAACATATCTTACAAACTTAACCTTGTCTCATTAAATTTCAACTGATGAGATCATTTGACCAACAATATCACCACATTTCATTTGTGCATTCTGTAGAGCATTCTTTAACACAACTGTAATACCCTGATAAAGGGCCTAGCAGTAAACGGTTGTACCTTGTATTCTTGTGTTTGTACAGTGACTTTAAGTGAGTTTAACTCATGTGTTTTTAGTGACTAACGTGATATGTGTTTAATAATGTGATTATGTGAAAAGTGTCATAAATGTATAAAAGTGATAAAGTGTTAAACGGTTTCGAATAATGATTCCGTAGATATCCATGTTAGTTGAAACGGGATGGCCTATGTAAGTTGTAATTTAAAAAGGGGAACAAAATACCCGAGGTTTAATAAATAAACCTCAAGGTCGGTTTACTCTCTTTCTTATCCCCTGTTGAAAACAAAAACACACACAAACATATGAAACACACACACACTCTCAATCTCTGGAGCATTTGAAAATGAAATCAAGAATCTTGTTGCAAGTGATTTCAGTTGTTTAAATCAGTCCTTGAAGCCTTTCATCATCATCTTTGTAAGTGTTCTTCAAGTGGAAACCTAGTTTTGGTGTTTTGAAAGAATTAACTTTTGTGTTAAATGTGTTTGTAAGCTCTAAATGATGTTACACGAAGTGTATAAATGATTGGAACTGACTTTTGGTCGATTAAATTGTCAAAAATTGGATTTACAGCAACTGTTCAAGAATAGAGTCGAGGCCTGTTGTACCGACCTTGCTTACTGTCGCAAGGGAAGGTACATGCGGCCATAAGCCATTAAATTTTTCCTTGTGTCCGTAGGCAAGGGTCCTTGTAGCCGTAAGCAGTTATTTGGTGCCTTGCGACCGTAGGCATGGGTCCTTGCGGTCGTAAGGGTGCGTCTTGTGGTTTACCGCCTACGGGCGAATGAACGAGGTTTACGGGCGCAGGTACATAACTTGCGGTCGTAGATAACCAAGGAACCATGCTTGCGGGCAAAATGGATTTCCCTTGCGGCCGTAAGCATTGGTTTTTGGGAAAGAACTCTTGCGGACGCAAGGATTACCCTTGCGGCCGTAAGGGGTGTTATTGAAGGGCCCTTGCGACCGTAAGCCTGGGGCTTGCGGCCGCAAGCAGGGATCCAGTGTGACAGCTTGTTTAACATGTGTTTAGACCTGAATGTGCTATGTGTAAGTGATAACCAAACATGTTTATGATGTGTTAGGTGATCCTGAGGAACCAGAGGACCCCGAGCACTATATATGTCTCTTGTGAACTCTAGGTGAGTACCTGTTTCCCATGAGACTCAGGTACTAGGTTATCTGTTGCTTGTGTGATATACTACCATGCTTATACATGTGTACGAGCAAGGTATGATGTGATACAGTGATATATGCTATGCCATGTGATATAACTTGTGATTTGTGATACGTATGCGTACTGTGGACCTGGTACGGGTCAATTGTGTTTGTGATTCTTGTCCGGACAAATGGCGTGAGTTGAGGTCAGCTCTGGCTGGATCCCTTGAGGGCCTGTTGGTTGGTTATTCGGGATTAACGGTACTCGACGGCGATTTCCGGGTTGAAGGCACTGCAGACCGCCGTTCCTTGACATACAGTGAGGGTATTGGTCTATGATAAGACCCGAGCAGAGTCCTTGTGGCTTAAACGTGTTGGTGGGCTGCTCTTCGCTCCCCCACCTGTGAGGTTAGATGTGACTGATTCCCCAGCTTGGGTCGTTGAGCCGGACCAGCTATCTCGCGAGATATGACCCTGCTGACATGTCGGCGCACCGCTATATGGTAGACTAGCTCTGTGTGTCATGCCGTGATGTGATAACATGCTTATTTGATTCTTATGTGAAATCTGTGCTCACTAGCTAGTTGTACCTAACGTTTCAAGATATTTCCCTTTTCGCAGGTTAGTGGCGTGATGGCCTGGCGAAGCGGGATGCTTGTGGGGTAGTTTTATGTCTATATCTTTTGGAACACTTGTCGTTGTTATTATGTTACTATGATATGATGGTCGGTGCGTAGTTGGTAACACTGGCTTATTTTTTAGACTTGGCTTTCTCGGTTGTATTTTGATGCCAAGTCGTTGAACACTACTTAACGTGTAATTAGTGGTTTGTTCCGCTACGATCTTTTGTGTAAATATAGTTTAAAAGTTTTAAATTTCCACTGATTTTAAGCTCGTGAAACGCGGTGTTACAATTAAGTATCAGAGCCTAAGTTTGAGGGAATTAGGTACTCTGAAAAGTATTGATAGATCCCAAATAGTGGGATGAAGCTTTGCACTTTGAGAGAAACACACACTACACCTTTTAGGAAAATGAAATTATGATTGCAAAACTTAGTGATTACAAAGTGTCTAAGGCTTAAATAGCCTTTGGCCAAATTACAGTTTACACCCTCACTTTTATGTTTCTAACACTTGTTAGCTAAAAAAGAGAAGTTGTAAAAGGTTTATCTCTATCTTGAAAGAGAGAAGTTAGTGGAGCAACTCTTGGTGGGTGAAGTCAAGGAGTGGATGTAGAGCAAGGTTGTTAACCCTTGCATGAACCACTATAAATCATTGTGTTCTTGCTTCTTGTTTAGTGATACCTTTCTTCCCTAAACTATTTAATTTCTTGCAAAGATTGTTAAAAACTTCGAAAAGTGGGCATATAACATATTCACCCCCTCTAGGTTCTAACAACATTAATTATAATTATTATTTTTATTTGATTCAAAAGGGTAATTTAGTAAACATATTTTTCTCTCTCCTTTAATTAATTTTTTCTTTATCTAATTAACTATTTTCCAGATTTACGGAATTTAATTTTACTTTATTATTAATACGGTGCTCAACACAGAACACTACGTATGATTTATAAATTTATTCGTTATATATACCGTGTTCATTAATGAATAAAACGTAGGATTAACAATCTTTTTTGCTATTGTATTTTTTACTGCTTCTTGTTTAGTACTGCACGTTCATTGATAAATAAATTATTTCTTTTCTTAGTGAATAAAATAAAAATAACCATTAATCATTATAAATTCGATATTGAACAATCCATACAGAAAAAAACCCCTTAACCATTAATCATTATAAAAATTCATTATTGAACAAACCATTTAAAAACAAAGAAACCATTAATCATTAATCATTATAAAATTCAATATTGAACAATCCATACAAAACAAGAATAACCGTTAACCATTATAAAATTCACTATTGAATAAAAGAACACCTGCTAAACCACCAATAAACAAACCAAAACCCAATAAAACCTCTTAAATAATCTGCTATCAATCATTAAAATGATCTACTACTATAACAAAAAAAACAAACAAACAAAATCAAACAAAACCCCACACAAAGCAAAAAGCTTAAAAAATTAAGATCTACTACTATAACAAAAAAACAAACAAACAAAATCAAACAAAACCCCACACAAAGCAAAAAGCTTAAAAAAATTAAATCAAACAGCATTGTTGCTTGTCAAACAAACAAAACAGCAATAGGAATTATACAGGCAGCAGCGATTGAATGCTGGTGGCGTACTTTTAGCATATCTCCGAGCGGCGACTTCAGAAATAGAAGGGCAGCGGGAAAGGGAGATCTTCGACGGTGTGCGACGGCAAAAGTTCTCCGATGGCAGCAGATGAAAGGCGACCTGTTGGCACTCAATAGTGGCAATGCTCGATCTGGTGGTGTTTATTGGTGTATGACAGCGATCGTGGTGCTTGGTTTGGGATGTGGTTGGTAGAATGAGGTGTTGTCGGGACTGTAGGTCGTGGGATAGTAAGAGAGGCGGCCCAAAGGTGGTCGTTGGCAGGGACGGCGGTGGCGAAGGTTCCGTCGTTGGTATGCAAAGAGATCTCTGTGTTGTGTTTTACAGAGAAGGTTCTAGATTTAATAAAATGAGAGAGATGACTTAATGACCGGCTGATTTTATGGGATAGGAGAGAGGATGAGCTAGTTTAAAATGTCATATTTACCCCAACTATATTTAAATTATTACTAATTTATTTTATTTAAGTTACAAAAATAACACATCTTATAATAACCATTGATTTATTAATCTAAAGGCTATGATCGCTTATCACATTTTTCGCAAATAAGAAGCTTTTCGCATGAACCTTTGTCTATACACACAGACACTTATATATTATAATACTATATTAAACATACATTATTCTCTCTCCTTTAGAAATTAAGAGTTCTTAATTTTTTAATCAAAACTAAATCTCCACCCTTAATTTGATTTACATTAATCTCAACTATCAATTCATTAAAAATTCCATCTTCTTCTCTCCCTTAACGATAAATATTTTAATTAGGACTAATTATAACTTCTTTTTCTCTAAAAACATAAATTTCAATTTTTTTAAATAATATTTATAATTTTCAAGTTCAACATATAATATTAATATTATTTAACTGTTTCCTATGACTTTTAAGTAAAAGTATATAAACAATATTACCCACTATTAAATAAAAACTTTCATAAAACATAATTTCGATGAATAATATTATCTAAAATTTCAATTTTATTGCAATATTCAGACTTAATTCGTAAGCATCGTTGCCTCCTCCGTACTCAATACCACAAGTATTCACCATCATTATTTTTTAATCGTTGTCACCATATTGTACGAGTACATCATATAGATATATGTATGTATGTATTTGTATAGAAGGAAGTCATTGTGGGTCAGGGTGGTGAAAAGTATATACGGGGAGTTGGGAAGGCTGATCGAGGGCTGTCAAGGGAAAGGTTCGAGTATATGGTTGGGTGTAATTAGAGTGGGTAATACTTTAGAATCCATGGGTTTGTCATTGAAGTCTTTGTTTAGAGTTAATTTAGGTGATGGTTGTTTAACTAGTTTCTGGAAAGATATTTGGGTCGGGTCTGTGTGTCTCAAAAATTTATTCCCTAGAGTCTATAGTAGTGTGTCAAACAAAAGTGTCTTGGTGGGGGAAATGGGTCATTGGGTGGACAAGTCTTGGGTTTGGGATTGGGATAAGTGTGGGTTGATCAGAGGTCGAGCAGGAGATAAATTGCAACAGCTAATAGATTTGCTTTCAAGCTGTGTTTTAAAACAGGAAGTGTCAGATCAATGGACAATACATGATGGTAACAATGATGGTCGCATAGTCAAAGGAATAAGGAACAAGATCGAAGAGTGCAAGATGATGGAGTGGAGAACAAACCGACAACATCAGCAGCAAGAGACGTTTTGGTCAAAATATTTACCAAAGAAGATCAACATTTTTGCGTGGAGGGTTGACAAAGAAAGAATACCGGTACTATTGAAACTTGTTGATAAAGGAATCGACTTACCATCCGTGTTGTGTCCTCGATGTATGGAAGTGTAGGACGATGTATTTCATGCGTTATGGAAATGCAAAAGTTTGGCCAAAGTATGGATTGATTTCTTAAATGGTGGGGTGTTGGTTTTAAGAACATCGAGTCGTTAGAAGAGGTTCATAAAATTGGTAATATGTTCGCTGCTTTGGAAAAGAGATTATTATGGAAAAGTTCAACGAGAGCTTTAATGTACAACATATGGAGAAATATGAATGATTATGTGTTCAAAAACAAGAGAAAAGATGTGGAAGAGCGTCAGATGGAAATGCAGCTTTGGATGTATCAGTGGCTGAAGAGTAAAAGACTAAAACAAAAGGAACTCAACTGGCTGGTTTGAATGACAGCACCTGAAGAAATCGCAGTTCATTTGGGTTGATATCTGATGGTTTTGCTTCTGTTAATTCAATTTGATGGGCTGTAAGTTTTGTGAAATGTTTTAATGTGTACATGGTTGATGGTCCTATAGCTTGTAGGAGAACTTTTGGTGGGGATTTGAATAATAAATGGAATGTACTTGCTTTTAAAAAAAAAAAACTTTCAAGAGATATAAAGCAAAAACTAAGGGCAATTTGGTAAATAAGAAAAATAAAGCTGTCTTTGGTGGATTACAAAGGTACAATTTGGGACATGATAATAAAAGACTCGAATGTCATAATCATACACAGCGACATTTGCCTCAAACACGCGTTTCTCTCTCCTAAACCCATAATCTTCTCAATTTAATCACCCAAAATTTGTCTCTCTCCCTAGGGTTTTGAGAAATTTGATTTACTTACAACTGATGAATTTTGGTTTGAATTTTTTTTCAATGTTGCTCTAGTTTCTTCTAGATCTGGTTGCACGTTACTCAATGTCTTCGCTGTAAGTTATCAACATTCTCCTTTTTGAATTTTTTTTAATATAATTTTGTGAGAGCACATGTTTCCAGTTGTGTGTATCTGCATTTTGCAAGCTTGATGTTTCTGCAGATCGTTTCTGTAATTAAGGGTTTATATACATCTATATACTTCAGTTTCGATTAGTTTGTTCGTATCTTCTTCGGTTTTACCGTTTACGATTTCGGAAAATGGTAATTTGAAAGAAATCGCTTGCGGTGACTATTTACATTACCATTTCGGGCCTTTATTTTGAAGAATTTTGTTAGGATTTCAGTTCAGATGAAGGTTATGATTGTTTAATTTGGATGATATTTGCTATGAAGTTTATATTCAGATCAGCTGATGGAGCTTGATATGATTTCTAACATGTGTTTTGATATTGAAATTAGGGTGTTAGAAAATGAAACATCATGACAAGCCATAGCTTAAAATGAGCGAAAAGGAGACTTGCAGGATGAAAACTAAATCGCCTCTTGTACCACTTGCAACCCTAATTGGTCGCGAGCTTAGGCATGGGAATGTGGAGAAACCCACTGTCAATTATGGGCAGGCTGCTCTGGCAAAGAAAGGGGAGGATTATTTCTTGATCAAGCCTGATTGCCATAGAATTCCTGGGAATCCGTCGACATCTTTCTCGGTCTTTGCGGTATATGTGGAAGCTTTTTTTTTCTTTGTTTATAAACTACTGTGGTTTGCTTAATTACAGGTTCTTTATAGATTTTGTTATTTTGGTAGATATTCGATGGGCATAATGGTATATCAGCTGCTATTTTTGCAAAGGAAAATTTATTGAACAACATCTTAAGTGCGATTCCTCAAGGATGTGACCGCGAAGAGTGGCTTCAAGCCCTCCCTCGAGCATTAGTTGCAGGGTTTGTTAAAACTGATATAGAGTTTCAACAGAAAGGTAATGGTAGTAATGGACATGACGTCATGACCTCAATTATACTGTAATATCTTAAAAGCATTCATTTATTTCCCTGTATTAATATTTGTTTGTGATGAATGATAGGTGAGACATCTGGTACAACTGTTACATTCGTTCTGATTGACGGGTGGACGATAACTGTTGCCTCTGTCGGGGATTCACGATGCATATTAGACACACAAGCTGGTGTTGTATCTCTACTGACAGTTGATCATAGGCTTGAAGAGAATGTTGAAGAACGGGAGCGTGTAACCGCAAGTGGGGGTGAAGTTGGACGCCTCAATATTTTTGGAGGGAACGAGGTAAATAAATGTTAAGTTAAACCTCCTTTATACTTGTAGGCAAGATAGTTGCAAATTTTATAAATTGCATTAATGTTATAGGTTGGTCCACTTCGTTGTTGGCCTGGCGGGTTGTGCCTCTCGAGGTCTATTGGGGATACAGATGTCGGGGAATTTATTGTTCCAATACCACACGTTAAGCAAGTGAAGGTAAAGTAATACATATTTTGTTTATTATAGGTTCATATATGAATAAAAACTGATGCATTTCGATCTTTTTATTACTTTATATAGCTCTCAAATTCTGGGGGAAGACTTATTATTGCTTCTGATGGTATCTGGGATGCATTATCATCTGATATGGCAGCTCAATGTTGTCGTGGATTGCCTGCAGACCTTGCTGCAAAGCTTGTGGTCAAGGTGTTATACACTTGTACTTTTACAACCTAATGATTGATAATTTCATACATTTGCTTATTTATTGTTCTTAATCAATAATTTTAATCTGGTTTTAGGAGGCTCTTAGGTCACGTGGACTAAAAGACGACACAACGTGTGTGGTTGTTGATATCATTCCGTACGGGTACCCTGTTCTGCCCGCAACACCTAGAAAGAAACAAAATCTTCTCACTTCACTTATACCCGGAAAGAGATCTCAGAACTCTACTAATAAAGAACCAAATAAGCTTTCAGCTTTTGGGACTGTAGAGGAGTTATTTGAAGAGGGTTCTGCAGTGCTTGCAGAAAGGTCTGTTAGGGATCGATATTTGTTTAGTCTTTAAACGTTATCAACCATATATGTCTATTTGGTATTTATATTATAGAATTTCCTATTCTAAATGTTGTGTTAATTGCAGGTTGGGAAAAGATTTGCCTTTAAACTCAAATTCGGGAATCTTTAGATGTGCAGTTTGTCAAGTGAGCGAGGCACCAAATGATGATATATCTGGAACGATTTTTTCACAATCAGGACCCATGTTATGTTCAAAGTGTAGGAGAAAGAAAGATGCAATGGAAGGGAAAAGATCAAGCATACCCACATTGATGATATAACATGTTACTGCTACTGCAACTGCTACTGAGGTAAATACTAATACATTCTTTTGTGCAATCGTGCTAAATTAAGGAATCTCGTGTTAAAGAGATCCAAGAAAGAGTTGGTAGGTGTTTGTGAAGACGGTAGGGCGTGTGTGTCGAATATATTTTGTGTTCGGCTGTTTGACTGACTAATTAAGAACAAATGCTACATTTTATATATAAATATATATAAGAAAATGAGTGTGTTGGTGTTTGATTGTGCAAGTAAAGGTTTAATCTATTTGTAATGATATGATATTAATCTGATACTCTTTTAAGCTTGTTTTAATAGAAATATTTTCTTCTATTCGTGGTATCTATTTTTTACAATCTCATTAATTTATGTTTTATGTTTATTTTAGTCGGATGAGCTGTATGCAGTATGTATTCGGTTTTTTATTTCGCTTTCGTTGATGTTTATATAATCCTAAGAGTAAATTAATTAAATGGTCTCAGGTTTGTATGAGATCACTGGTTTAGTCCTTTAGGTGATTATTAAGGAGGTGCTCTTTACTGATTCACTGTTTGTTTCAATCTCACCCCTTTAACGGTTTAGTTTCAATGGTTAATATCCCTTTTCTTTGGGGGTATTAAGGTCATTTCCTTGTCTCTCTTCTTTTTCAGTTCACCCCCCACCCCCATACTCTGAAGCAGATGATTGTTTTTTTTTTTTTTTTTTTTGCGGTGGGGGGTTTGGGGAGGGGTGGGTGCTTATACCTCATCAATTTGTTCCTTTGTTTCTTCACGTTTACCAAACCTCCGATGACATGGCTTTGCCTCGTCGGAGCTCTGGTCTCCTCAAGCCCCACTCCACTGCTTCCTCCTCCTCCCTTCACAGTTGGCTCTTCTTTGTCCATGACACCACCCAGATAACTTGATACAACTTCTAAAGAACTCATGAATTTCTTCACCAATTCTGAAGATAAAAATCATTTTGATGAGGTGGGATAACTTTCATCATTGGAGCATTTGATCGCATTCATCTTCTGTATCGATTCTGAAGATGAAATGGCTTTCATTTGGGATTTCTAAAATCGATTATAGCTCAAAAAGATGAAGTCTATTATGTTTTTCTAACAACCAGATATAAACGATCATTTAGAAGATGAAATCAGTTTTAAAAATCGCCGGTGAAATGGCTTAAAAGAACCTAGATTCAAGATGAAGATGGCTTCAAAAACCCAATAGCACCGAAGTTGGAGCAAAAGTCGATCCAGATCCTAGACTGGAGAAATGGTGTCTAGATGGCAGTGTTTGAAATTCACCGATTATCCAGTGCCAGAGTGATGTTCTTGATGACACTTGCTTCTCTAAATCGGAATGATTCGTTTGCCTTCTCATTCATTTGCAAATTATCGTTTCATTCGATTGATTCGGTGATCACACTGTTAATTAGTGATTCCTTTAGTTGGATTTAGTATGCAGATGATCGATTTTACAACTTTCAGATCTATCTAATCAGAATTCCTTTTGTTCTGTTCTTACTTCTTAGTGTATGACCACTAGCAGCAACAATCAAATCAAATCCAAAAGGAGAAAGGGTAGGGTAGGATAGGAAAGGGTGGAATGACAAAACTACCCCTATAAAAAGGTCAACTAATTATTGGCTTAGATGAAGTTTGACTTTAAAAGATTGATGGACAGTTGGGTTTCCTCTCTCATAGAAGAACTCAAGTTAGTAAGTGGTTTTCATCTTTACTCGTCTATTTCAATGTTTTTTTGAAAGACAAAAAAAATATTAAGATTGTTGATTCCTTACAAGTAGAAAATAACTTTTCGTTGATAGTGATAAATTCCTTTTGTTTTACGGTTCACGTATGATAATTTTTGTGAATGTAACAAGTAGAAATAAACATTCTAACAATCAACATGAGTTAATCAAACTTTATTATATATTTTGATATGTATTATATAGCATGAAACCTTAGGTAGAAAACATTTTGATAGAAGTTTCATATATTTCGGGTTTTGGAACCGAAGAACCGGAACCGAACCGGGACCGGGACCGGAATCGGAACCGGTTACACCTAAATGGGACGGTTCTCGGTTCTAGATTTTGGTCATTTTCGGGCTCGGTTCTTTTCGGGTTCGGTCCGGTTTGGTCCGGGTTTGGAACCGCGCTCATCCCTACATCACCGTTAGAAGATAGAGAGCTGACAAAGGAGATAAAGGGTGACAGTTGTGTTGGAGGATACTCACGGTGGCGACGGTAAGATCCTGAGAACCTAGTTCTGAAAGATCTCAAGAAAAAGAGATAATAAATGAAGAACATAGAAAACCTCATATTTGAAAACATCCGGCCATGGTGGCGATGGCGACGGTCTCTGGCAACGGTAGCGACGGCGACATTATCTTCGGCGAAGGGTCTTAAACAAATCTAGTTAGAGGTAGAGAGGGATATAAAACAGACCTGATTTCTCAACTCCATTATCACCACTAACAATCAAATCATACCATAACGCCAAAGAACAGCAGAAACAGACCGAGACTCCGGAAACACACAGTTAAACCAACCTACCTTGATTTCTCAACTCCATTATCACCACTAACAATCAAATCGAATGACATAACAATTTCAACAGCTTACAAATCAGCTTAACTAGAATTACATTCACGACCAACTAACCACAATGCAGATCTAAAATGAAATCGGAGATCCTCTAAATCACACAATAACACCGAAAAACACAGGTAACCGACCAAATCGACAAAATTTTAAAAAAAATTCTGATAATTTCTGTGTCGGTAGGAGTGAAATTGTGAGCCCAACTGAAAGTTTATGAGCAGATATCCTCTTCTCTCTCTCCCTCCCTCATCCATATGAAGAGAGTGAAGATGGCGGAGGATATGATCCAGGCGATAGGAGAAATAATTTTCACTTTGTCTTGGTGATGGAAGAGGTCTTTGTACTTGTTTGCTTTTCTTTGTGGTTTCACTTCTTGTATTTAAAATAAGGTTTAATTGATATTAATTGTATTTATTTTCTATTATAATATTTTTGAAAAATCAAAATACATTTATAAGAAAAATAAATTTTATGTGAATCTTTTATAAAAAATTTATATAAATCCCTGAAAAATATAATATTTTTTAATTATCAATCTATATATACTTTTTTTAATTTAATGTAGAATATTTTAAAATAATACTATAAAACAATGAAAGATAAAAAGATTAAAAAATAAAAAATAATGACAAAGTAATAATTAAATAATAAAGTAAGAAAACATGATTAGCTTATCATTATAAGATTGATGTGGGTGTTGTAGAAATTAAAATAAATGGTATAGATTAGGGTGCCTACTAGGTATATATGTAGACTGTGATGTCTTTATCAACACCCGATTGAAATTGAAACAAAAAGTAAACGTTGGATGCATCTTTGTAATTTTCAAACTTCAAAGGACTATACCGGTGATTCATTTGAACCACATTAACCATTTAAGTAATTTACTTTAATCCTAATGTTAAAAGTTAATAAATAACAACGTTCATTCTCCGACTTGAATTTTTCATCATAGAGTTTTCTCAATCTAGCTCTTCTTTGAGGTGTTAAATATTCATCCGTACCGTGGCTTCAGCAACCGTTTCTGTGATAGTCCCGGCTTAACTTCATGTGCATCACCTTCAAACTGTCTAATTTTGAGCCTAATTAGCATCTAAAAGTACCTCAACACCTCTTACCTTTCTTTTTTGTTATTTCTCCAAAATTTTCACTAAATTGAAGAGCGAAGATTGCTCAATCATTTTGCCTCTAATCTATTTCTCTTTCTCATATGCACCCACAAAGTTATAATTAAGCAAAAAAAGTTTAAGTAAATATATTATTTGTATTTAATAATTTACTTAATATTTCAAATTGAAAGATACTAACTTTTTCAAACGTGATATAACTTCGAAACAAATATATTATGAAATTGGTAAAGTTAAAAATATATAAAATAAATAAATGATATTAAATGTATTACTCGGACCATAGTTCTCATCATTCACTTCACAACCTTTGATCTCACATTCTTTGATCGTTGCTACTAGATCAAATTTTCCTAGTTTCCCATTATATATTGGCATCTCAACCATCATGATTTGGTTTGGAATGTTATATAACCTTCTCAACAGAAAGTCTCAATAACAACAACAACCGCATCATTGGCATCAAAATTATTATGAACCTTCAAATGACAATAAAGATAAAATGACTTTAAAAGGTAGGCTACCATATGTAGGCACTTGTGAAGCCTTCCTTTTTGCATTTGTATCAATTGTTTCATCACCACTAATCTTCACACTCTCTTTTAAAGCATTGACGTTGTCTTGCTTACCCTTCTTTTTGCATTTGCTTTCATTAATTATATTTCGACACTTAACTTGATCTTTTTTTTTGTATCTTTTGGACAATGAGCAATATTTACTGTGATTTGAGCAATATCAGTTTATAATTCCTCCCTGATATCACTTTTTCACATAAAATATATATTACTCTGTCTAACTTGTTAGGATCGGCCAACACCATATATTCCCATCCAACATCTACCGATTTTTGTTTAATTTCTTTACTAGCCGTAAATTCTGTAGATAGTGATTGTTGATGATGCCATATATTATCTTGAACAAAACTATACATGATTAAACAATTTGTATATCATACATGAAAAGATAACTATCTGATTTACTTCAATGAAGATCAAAATTTTCTTATTTCATGTCCTCTATATACTTATGTCCTATTGGAGCTTAACTAAACCAACCTACACTCAAAATGAACAACCAAGAATTTTAAAATAAATAATAAAAACACAATTACAAATAAAATTAGGAAACCAATGCAAAACAAATATTGATGTCATAAGCAATTGCATTTCATGAATACAAAACCACGAGTGAAATCCAACAACAACATCATTAAATACATGTGTTGCTGTGCAAGAATCGAAGGTTTTAAGACTATACGGAGTACATGCTTCAAGCATGCTTGAAGCATAAGCCACATCACTGCCACATAAGCATGACACCCTCCATGCTTCAAGCATGCCAAACTAGGGGGCTACCCATGCTTCTCATGCTTCAAGTTTTTTTTAAAATTTTTTTATGTTTAATTTAATTATTATATAAACTAATATTTTATTCATTAATTCTTTAAAATTAAAAATTAAATAACTACATAAACTACTTTTTTATTAAATAAACGTTACATATTTATTTGAAGTAAGACTTTACATAATAATATAAATAATTAAACCATAATAATTTAAATAATTATACCCTAATTATTTAAATTTTTTAAACCGTAATAATTTAAAATAATATAAATAATTAAACCGTAATAAACTAACCTTCATCATAAACGCAACCTTCGTCAAAGTAGTCGTTCAAGAGCCGTTGGTTAGCCTCGTCACGTTGCCTATTGACCACCTTTCGTGTTCTTGGTGGTCCGCTTGATGTCTCCGCTTCATCTAACCGTTTTTTAAAATACAACGCCGCCTTGATAAGTTGCTCGTACGCCAATTCATATTGTGCGTTTGGATCCTCGTCAGAAGACGATGATGAAGATGTAGTTGAAGAAATCTCATATGATGCCATTTGATTAAAAAGAAAAACAAATGAAGATAAATGGTGTATAGATTGTAGATGTTTGTGTGATGTTTAAATGAAGAGAAGGAGTATATATATATATATATATATATATATATATATATATATATATATATAGGTGTGAAAAATAAAAATTAAAATTAAAAAAAAAACTAACGGCTATATAGCCGTTAGCCAAGCATCCACCAATCAAATTTCTCCTCTCTCTTCGGCAAAAATGTACCGAGAATCCATGCCATTTTGCGGTACCGAGGTGGCGGGGTGGTGTGGCTGGCGGTACCGCCGGTGCCACCTCAGCTTGCCGCTGCCATGCCGTGGGTATTCCCTACGGTCTAAGAGAGTTCGAAAACAAATTACAAGTTCAAAATCAAAATCAAAATCTGATCATGATGAGACTGTGCAAGAATCGAAGGATTAAAGAGACTTCAAAATCAAAGTCCTTACCAGCTGATGTGTGTCGGCCAGTCATATACTCGTGAATCAGCATTCGAAGTCGATGATACCCAAACGAAGTCCAGTCGTTGCTAATTTGTGAGAAGAGGGGAGAATGAGAAAGTTTTAATTAAAAAAACTTTGACTTTTGTTGATCCTCTAGGCGAGTAGCCCCGAGTGGTACCCCTAGCCCTGAGTTTGACCTGAAACGAAGAATGAGTTCCAGTTGTCATTGTTCGGATACAAAAAATAATTAGAATTTGAGTTTCTATATTAAAAGGAATTTTTATTATTATTATTATTATTGTTGATTAATTTTCTTGTTATTATTAATATAAATATTAATTATGATTATAGTTATTATAAAAATTGTTATTATTATTATTATTATTATTATTATTATTATTATTATTATTATTATTATCATTTTATTATTATTATTATTATTATTATTATTATTATTATTTATTCATTCCTTGAACTTTAATCAATTGTTCGTTACACATTGTATGATATTTTATTTGCTACAAAGGGCATTTTTATATAAGTTTACGTAGAACACCTGCACTGATAACTAGCATTATTGCTATTAATAGTCGCTACATAACTAACTAATCACTAACTTGTCATAATGCTAACACTCATCACTACCATCATTGGACTCACACACAAAATTATTTATCTCAATTTCTATTGGTTGAAAAATAACTGAACCCAACACGATTATAACACAAACCCGAACATGGGTCAAAAGCAGGTCGACATGAAGTCAACACGAAACAAGTGAGTCAGGTTAGGTCGACCCAACAACCCGAAAGTGACCCGTATGACCCATTTAAGGGTAAAAACATAAAATTATAAAACCTTTTTAATAATTTAAATTTAAATTTTACTAAAGGTTCAAAATTGAATCCAAAAATAAAATCAAAATTTAAATCAGACTGAAACAAACACTGAATTCGAAGTTCAAATGCAGTTAAAACGAATATTGAATATTGAAATTGACATTTATACGAAAATCATATATGAAATTCTTATCGAAACATATATGAATTTAGAAAAATTAAAAAAGAACGTATTAAAAATGCTTTTGGCCAAAATGGATTGGTACCTAACTCGACATGAAAGTAATGAACTAAAAACGAATCGACACAAAACTGACACGGACACGAACCCAATGACCGAACTTACCAGTTTTAATTTAATGGTAATGGAGTAACAAGACAAACTCCTCGTTTTCGTTCTTTAGTGTGATAAAAGAACATCCATTGTGGACGCTCTTATAATTGTTCATTTTCTCACTTCTCGCTTGTACTTCGTAAAGTCGTTATCATGTTACTTTCACTTTTAACCCATGTTAGGTCAAAATATTGTATAGAATAGAAGATTATATTTTAGTTGAAGTTTGTATTAAATATACAAACTAGAGGGTCAATATTGTAAATACCATTAGGGGTATATATACTAATGACTAAATGTCATTAGTAAGGTCTTTGTCATAATCAAAAGCTTAAGTGTGTGCTTAATGGTGTTTTAGCATTCTCTCTCTACATTCAAGATTATGTTTCATAGATCTTCATGAGATTAGTTGATACCTGAATCACTTGGGACAAACAAGTGGTATCAGAGCCTTAATCCATTAAGATTGAGGTTCTTGAAGCAAGATTACAGCAGCAAAATTCAAGATCAGATTCGGTTTTTGAAGAGTTCAACCACGAAACTCAAAATTTTCAGAATGTTGATGTTTTTGGATATGATTTAGAGCTTTTGGATCGAAATTACATTTGGAATCATCTGAGATTAGTCCGAGATTGATCTGATAACTTTTAGGCTTGAATGTGACGATTTGGTATTTTCGTGTTCTTGGAGTAAATCGCTAAATTGGCCATTGAAATGAAGTTTTTGGATTAGATTTTTCATTAGCAAGTGTTTCTAGACTAGTTGCGAGATTGATAGTGCAAAAAGATTCAACAATTCTTCAAAAATTTGAAGAAAATGGTGAAATTTTGAAGCATTCGGGATTCGAGTTTTGAAACATCCGGGAATCTCATTTGAATCATCCGGGAACTTCACATTCGGTAAGATTGACATTCGGGAACTTGATATACTCGGGAACTTGGGATTTTTAGTCCAAGTGTTGGTACGGTTTGATAATCAGATTCGGTAAGTTGAACTATAGTGTTTGATAATCAGATTCGGAAAGTGACTCATTCGGTAAGTAATTTTCATTCGGAAAGTGACTCATTCGGTAAGTGACTCATTCGGTAAGTGACTTTCATTTAGTGAAGTTTCGAGAAGTTCAATATAGTTTGTCAATTTGTAGATCCGGTAAGTTCGATTCGGTAAGTTCGATTCAGTAAGTTTGATTCGGTAATCAAAGATTCGGTAATTGTTGATTCAGTTTGAGATTCAGTTTCTTGAACATACGGTTTGTTCAATTTCTAAGTCATTCGGTTTTTTGAGATTCAGTTTTTCAGATTCGGTTTGTTCAGTTTCTGAGATTCGGTTTCTGGAACAATTTTTGAGATTCGGTTTTTGTGGTTGAGTTCAAGATTCGGTTTTTGCTGACACTTAGTAAATTTTTCAAGAACTTTACATCTTAAGGATTAAAGATTCAGTCATGAGTACATACAGCGAAACTCTGTCGTTTGGATCAGATACCAAATCACCTGTTCTGTATAGAGGTGAATACAATGTATAGAGGTGACTTCATTGACAATCATGAGAAATATGGAGTTTTAATGAGAAAGAGTATTGAAGAAGGAAATGCAGTGTTTAGGCTGATTGTAGTTGAAGACTTAAATAATAATCCTCCTATTCCGGGTGTTAACAGAATCAAGATACCTGATGAATATGATCTGAAAGAGAAGGAGCATGCAAAAGCTTATCAGAAAGCTAAGTACTATCTCAAGCATGGGCTATCTGCAGAATTCTATATCAAAGTCAGTGGACTAGAAATAGCTAAACAAATCTGGGATGAGATCAAGAGTCAGATGGAAGGGACAAATTCAGGAGTGTGGATAAAAGAAACAACTTTGGTCAATGCCTTTGACAATTTTAAGGCAAAAGAAAATGAGACTCTAACTGAGACCTACAGTTGTTTCTGCAAGTTGTTGAATGATCTGAGAAATCAACAATTTGATAATTTTTCCAATCTGATTAAAAATGTTCGGTTCTTGAATTCTCTCAGTCTGGAGTGGAAAACACATGTTCACATGTATAAACAAATGAACAAGAATCTGAACAATGTTACACATCACATGATATTCGAAGAATTAAATCAATATCAGGATGATGTGATCTTATCTGTTCCCAAGGAGAATATTGATCCATTGGCTTTGGTAGTGGCTGAAAGAGAATCTTCATCTTCCAGATTATTCAAAATGAAGCATGTTATTGAACCTGAGGAAGAGGATTCTGATAATGAGGAATCTGAGAGTGATAAGGTTGTGCAAGCGTTGAATTTCTTATCAGCAATGTTAAGCAACAAGTATGGCAAACACAAAACTAATAACAATCTGAGATATACTTCTGGTTCAAGGAACAAGAATGATAACTGGAGGAATGATGATTATCAAAGAAGGGATGATTGGAAAAATGGTAACTCAAGGAGATTGGAGTGGAAGAAGGATGATGTCAAACAGAATGGCGAACGTCTGGAAAGAAAGTATGAAAGAAAGTTTGAAGCAGCCAAGGAGAGAAAATGCTATAACTGTATCAAAGATTGTAAAATGTCAAAGACCAGAGATGCTGATTATTACCAACAGAAGCTTGAATTGGTCAAGAAACGAAATTCAGGGAGAGCATTGCTGGTAGAGGAAGATCAGTTTCTATCTGATACTGATAACAGTGATGAAGATGAGTTGGTGCATGCACAACTGGTGCTTATGGCCAGGGTTGATGATTTTGGGTTTGATTTTAAGGAAGATGATGGTGAGAGTGACGATGAGTTAGTAAATGTCTTTGCTGAAGAAATTTCTGTCCAGGATGTGGAGATGGATAGTGCTGGAAAGGATCAACTGAATGTGGGCTTGATAGCTAAGTTTGATGATGAAGATGGTTATGAAACTGAAAGTGAATTAGATTATGGAGAAACTGAAGAGTGAAGTCCATATCAACACCCAGAGACATCTGATGCTGAGGAAAAGGTAATGGATGAGCATGATGTGTTCATTCAAACTTTGATGGATACTGTTCATAATCTCACAAATCAAAATCATAGGTTAAAAGAGGACATAATCAAACTCAAACTAAAACATGCATCTAATCCAACTCATTCTGATAAAATCAACCTCGATTCAAAAATATTTGAGTTGCAATCTCAAATCAACATCAAAGAGAATGAGTTATCTAAGATAAAAGCTGAAACAGAAATAAAATTTTATGATTTGAATGCTGGAAAAGTTTCTGCAGAAATCAATTCAAACAACTTTTATCAAGAAAAGGTGAAATTGGAATTGAAAGTTAAACAAATGGAAAAGATTGTTAACAAACAAAAGACAACGAGACATTCCATTTTTGATCAATTGTCACCAGACATAAAGAATAAATACAAAGGCTTAGGATACGATGAAGATGATTTTCTTGCAAAAGTGAATTGCACATCACTTTACATGATGGAAAGAATGAACCTAGGGTTCACAGAAAAGATGGTATTTGTTGGTGAGGAGGAAGTTTTGAGAGAAGAAGATTTTAAGAGACGAACCTCGACCAAAATGCAAAATCCATTCGATTATCAAAAGTTGAACGAATCATATACCAGTCAAAATCCAAAGTTTCTAAGTCAGACTTCATCAACTGAGTATGTTGGTCCTCCATCAAAGGATGATGATTCTGAAAGCTCCAAATTCACTCGTGTTTACATTCCTCACATGGAGCTACAGAGGAGACAGGAAATCTTGGAGACAGCATGCATCACATCAAATCTCACTTTAGAAATTGAAAATTTCAGTCTCAAAGAAATGATTTCAGAATTAACCACTAAATTACACAATTCCGCTGCATCTGATATTTATGTTCAAAATGAGAAAATTTTGAGTCGGTTAGAATCTGAAAATCAACGTTTCATGATTGAAAATGAAATTTTTTCAAAAAGAGTCAATGAATTGCAAACAATTCTGAGTGAGAAAGAGGGTGTGATTTCTGAAATTTCTGACATTAAAAAGAAGTTACAAAAAGAGCTTTTGGACTTAAAGAATGAATTCAAGAAAACAAAATCTGTTGACAAGAGTTTTCCAAAAGTTGAATTTGAAAAGTTTTTTGTCAATCTTCAACTTGAGAAATATAATCTCACTTCAGAGATTATCGATGGTTATAATCAATTGGAACGAGTGTTGAGTGATTTGGAAGAGAAAATGCACAAGGAGAATCATGGAGTTGATCAAAATCAAAAGCTTTCAATTTTGACAAAACAAAATCAAATTCTTCAAGAGAAAGTGGACAGGATGCAACAAATTTATTCAAAAATTGTTTATCCTGAGTGTCCAACAGAATGTCAAAAGTTTTTGAGTCATAAGTGCAACAAATTTTGTGATGAAAACAGAGTTTTTGAAAATGGTTCCACTTCTAATCAAGATCAAGATTGACCAAGTTCAACTGTGAAATCTGAGCAATTTCATTCAAGTACTGCTTCTAATTCAACCTCAGTTCATGCAGACAAAAATAATGCTTTCAAGCGTGCAGATAAATCAGGTCTAAAGAAAGATGAGGCAAAGCCATTTGTACAGAAGGAGAAGCAAACAAAGAAAGCAGAGGTGAAAGAAAAATCAACAAAAGTCAATAAAGCACAGAATAATCACGAAGTCAAGTTCAAGACAACCAAAGAAGTGAAATCTGAAGCTTCGTCATCTGGAGCGACGAAACCAAAACATTCATCTCATAGGAAAAATGTTTTCTGTAAAATTCATTTCAATTACTGTTGTAACAATGTACTTTTTAAAACATATATTTTACTGCACGCGGAAGCTAATTACATACAATTATCTTAATTACATAATAGATACAAAAGGATTCCACTTGTTTGATGTACAAAGACCCTATACAGTGTTAATACAAAAACAGGCTCTTTCAAAAACTTGACATCAGAGTATTGGTCCGTCCATATTCCCAGCCCAAAGCATCAAGATCACCTCAGAGGATCTGCAAAACAATCTAGTGGGGAATTAGCACAAAGCTAAGTGAGGGAATAAATATCTACACATACACAAGGCAAATATGCCCAAACCAAATAGCTCATGAATCCCAGGAGAACCGGCGGTGTTGCAAGCACCTACAACCATGGTCGGCCAAAACCAAGGTTTACCGATAGCCCAGCTAACAGTGAAAACCACACCAGTCTTCTTGAGTACAATAAATGTACCCCCCAAGAACTGATAGGTTATACCCCCAAGCAAAGGCCCAGACTACGCTGGTCTCCAAATAACATGTATATACAATCCAAACAAGAGCATTCCAAATAGGATATTAAATACTGTATATCCGAAGATATAAATCCACTCACCAAAGTCTTCAAAACCTTGGCGCACTCAGATGACTAAATTCACCGAGTCTTCTCAGTTCCTGAGATTGAAGTAACCCACGTCAGTATTCAAATTATAATACTGATCCAAAATAAATATCATATCTAATCATGTAAACTATGTATGATCACAATTAAATATACATATCCATTGAACCTAATTCCCAAAGATATACAATTCATGTTTATCTTTAAATCATCAAATCCGATCAAATCCAAATCCGATTATAGTCGGATTCCGAGTAAAGGACCAAATCCGATTGAATCACAATTCAAATCTGAGCAAAGGCCGAATCCGAGCATATGCACAATCCGAGTGAAAGTTCAATCCCAAAGAATAGGATTCCGAGTAAAGGATATAATCCAAGTAAATGATTCAAATCCGAGAAAAAGTACAATCCTATTGAATAAGCGGATTCCGAGAATATGCATAACAATATTCAACCTAGTCGGAATCCGATAGAAGATGCGGAATCCGAGTAAATCACAATCCGATTAAATGTTAAGGCATATCCAGCAGAGTCGGAATCCGGGTTCAAGTCGGAATCCGACTCATTCAACCTCTACAATCCGAGTCCTTCAAAACTCAGCACATCATCAATTTCTACTTCATATTCTAAACTGATTTTCATGCATACAAGTTATATATGTTTCCAGAAATCATTATAAACATGTTATGAACACATATTGATCATAAAATCTAATATGCATACGTCCTATGATCATCAAATCATCATATATGCATCAATCGGATTTCATATATATAAATACACAAATCCATAAAACCGAGTTTAAACTACAATCAACATCATAGCATAGAATTTCTAACCTTAAGATGATAACAAATGTTCAACTTAAATGCAAGTAATATTGAAGCTTGATTTTCTTTTTTTCTTCTTCTTCTTCGGCCGAGAGCAACCAAGCAAACACACACCCACACTTTGTTTAACTTGTAAGGAATGAGGTATGGGTTTGAGTTGGTGACAATATGGCGTGAAGACTTATACAAAGTACATCACCCACTTATTTATTTTATTTCATTTAGAATACAATATAAATAAAACAAATAATACAAACAACAATCAATACCCAACATGTCAAGTAATCACTTACTTAATTATAATTCTCAAAATTAATTAATTTAATTACCTTAATTAATCTAGGCCGGTAAAGAGGGTGTTACAACTGTCCTAAAGCTTGTACTTCACGTTTTCAATGGGTTGTAAAATCTGAACAATCTGAAAAAGTTTTTGTTGATAACTCTAATTCTGCTCAACAACAAGCACGGTCGATTAAGAAAAATCTAAATGATGCAATTCATAAGGTATCATTGTTGTATGCCTCATCACCGTCGAATTTCTCATTTGATAATTCAAAGAAAACAAATTCTCAATCAAGAATGCATCGAATGAATTATCAGTAGTTTAATAATTCATCAGTTTCACACAATGTTAAATCCAAATCAAGAATCCATGTCACACAACAAAATCATTCATCATCTCAGAATGCATTTACAAAGAACTTTCATAATTCTGGATTTGTTGATATGAATGCTAATAAAAAACTTAGACCCATTCCAAAATGGGTTCCTGAGTTCATTTTGTTGTCTGATCGCAGAAAAGTTCCCTGTGGTATATGGATTCCGGTTGCACGAAACACATGAAGGGAGATAGGAGCATCTCAAGAATTATGTGGAAAAGTACACTGGAAACGTTAAATTGGAAATGATCAAATCTCTCCTATTTTAGGTCATGGTGATATAGTGCATGGTAATCTCAAGATCCAGAAGGTGTGATATGTGAAAGATTTAGGTCACAATCTTTTCGGCATAGGACAATTCTGTGACAAGGATATGGAGGTTTTATTCACAAAGAAATCTTGCTCGCTTCGTACTGAGGATGGTAAAGAGATTCTAAGTGGTTCCAGAAAGTCCAATATTTATACCATTTGCTTATCTGAAAAAGGTGCAGGCTCGTCTATCTGTTTGTTGTCTAGAGCCTCCTCAGATTTGAATTGGTCTTGGCACAGGAAGCTTTCGCATTTGAATTTCAAAAATATCAACAAGCTAGTCACTGGAAATTTGGTTCGCGGTATTCCAAAGTTAAATTTCGAGAAAGATCATTTGTGTAAAGATTGTGAACAAGGCAAGATGAATAGAGTTTCGCACAAGGTTAAACAAATTTCTTCTTCAACTGCAGCATTAGAACTGATTCACATGGATTTATGTGGACCAATGAGGGTTCAATCTCAAAATGGAAAAAGATATATCTTGGTCATGGTTGATGATTTCTCGAGGTACACATGGGTAAAATTTCTGGCACACAAGAGTGAAGCAGCACAAGAAATCATAATATTCTTGAAGTCTATACAACATCAAAAAGACAAACTAGTCAAGTATATTCGAACAGATAATGGTTTAGAATTCAAGAATCGAACTATGGATTCGTTTCTTGAAACAGTTGGTATAGCACATCTGTTTTCGGCTGCATACACACCAGAACAGAATGGTGTTGTTGAAAGGAAAAATCGTACTCTAATTGAAGCAACAAGGACGATGTTACAGTATTCAAAGCTTCCAAGATCATTTTGGGCTGAAGCAGTCAACACAGCTTGCTACACTCAAAACCGATCTATCATTCATCGTCGTTTCAATAAAACTCCATACGAAGTTTGCAATGGCATTATACCTAATATCAAATATTTTCATATATTTGGTAATAGGTGTTTTGTTTTGAACGAAACACAAAATGTGTCAAAATTGGATCCTAAAGCTGATGAAGGAATTTTCCTTGGATATTCTTTGAACAAAAAGGCTTTTAGAATTTTAAATAAATGAACGAATGTAATTGTTGAAAGTGTCAATGTCACTTTTAATGATTTGTAAAATCTTACCTCGCTTAATGGTGAACCTTCAACTGTTCATAAATCTGATTTTCAAAAACAACAATCAGCTGTTTCGTCTCAATCTGAAGATCTGGATTTCTTATTTGAATTCTTTTATAAAAATGATTCAGCTAATGATGGTGTTGTTGACAGGTCTGTTCCTTCTTCCCAAGAAAAATCTGTCACAATAACTGAACCTACAAATCAGTCATTATCTTCAGATTCATTAACTTCAGTGTCTACTCCCATACAACATATTCCTGATCAAACAACACCGATTAATTTCTTTGAAGGACCATTTGACATTACTCCAGTCATAGAGCGAACTCCTACCTATGATGAAGTAGTTGATGAAACTGAAACAGTTTCAAATTTTGAGGATTTTATACAAGTTTCCCATGTTCAAGCTCAATCAGAACCTCTCTGGTTGCGTTCTCACCCTGAATCACAAGTAATTGGTAGTTTGAATACTGGTGTTCGAACTCGATCAGCTTCTACAACTGAATGTAGTTACTCCTCGTTCCTAAGTAAGATTGAACCAACTCGAGTCTCTGAAGCTCTTGATGATGCTGATTGGATTATAGCCATGCAAGAGGAACTCAATCAATTTGAACGGCTCAAGGTGTGGAGGTTAGTCTCACGTCCAGAAGATAAGTCGATGGTTGGAACAAAATGGATATTTAACAACAAGAAGGATTCTAATGGAATTGTAGTGAGAAACAAAGCAAGATTGGTAGCCAAAGGATATAATCAACAGGAGGGCATTGATTTTGATGAAACTTATGCTCCTGTAGCAAGGATTGAGGCTATCAGGTTGTTCCTAGCATTTGCTGCCTTTAGGAATTTCAAAGTTTATCAAATGGATGTAAAAACGGCATTTCTTAATGGCAAATTGAAAGAAGAGGTCTTCGTGTCTCAGCCTGAAGGTTTTATTGATCCAAAACTTCCAAATGATGTCTATATCTTAGGCAAAGCATTGTATGGACTCAAACAGGCTCCAAGGGCATGGTATGATGAATTGTCTACTTTTCTACTGAGCAAAGGTTATGTAAAAGGCAAGACAGACATGACCTTATTCAAGAAAAAAATGGGTGATGATCTCATATTGGTACAGATCTATGTAGATGACATTATCTTTGGTTCTACAAACCCAAAATATGGTGATGCTTTTTCAAACACTATGAAGGAACGTTTTGAAATGAGCATGATGGGGGAGGTAAATTTCTTCCTCGGATTGCAAATTAAACAACTTGATCATGGCATTTTCATTAATCAATCAAAATACATTTTTGATTTATTAAAGAAATTTGACATGAAAGATTGCTCACCAATTTCTACTCTAATGTCTTCAAAATCCACACTTGCTATAGATTTAAATGAAAAATAAGTTGATTTAAAGACTTATAGGGGTATGATAGGATCATTACTGTACTTAACGGCGAGTAGACCGGATATAATGTTTTCTACGTGTCTGTGTGCTCGATTTCAAGCAAACCCAAAAGAAACACATTTGCTAGCTGTCAAAAGAATTTTGCGATATCTGAAAGGAACACCTGATTTGGGCTTATGGTATCCAAGTGATTCGTCTTTTGTGCTGATTGCATATTCAGACGTAGACTATGCGGGATGCACAATTGATAGGAAAAACACTTCAGGCGGAGCACATTTTCTTGGAGACAGATTAGTTTGCTGGTCTTCGAAAAAGGAGAACTGTGTAGCAACTTCTACAGCAGAAGCAGAATATGTGGCTGCTGCAAGTTGTTGTTCTCAGTGTTTATGGATGAGAACCCAGTTATCTGATTTATGTCTTCATTACAACAAGATACCTCTGAAGTGTGATTCACAGAGTGCAATTGCAATTTCTTGCAATCCGGTAAATCATACCAAAACCAAGCACATAGATATTCGTTATCATTTTCTTAAAGATAATGTGGAAAAGCAGTTAATAGAGTTAGAATATGTTCCAACGGAAAATCAATTAGCTGACATCTTCACTAAACCATTGGACGATTCTCGTTTCAGTGTGTTAATGTCTAAGTTAGGTATGTTAAATTTGTCGTTGTAATACATTCTTTCTTTATTTATTTTTTTTGGTGCTGGTATTACACTTTGGTTGTTTTTCTTGCAGGCTATGCAGAGATTGAGGGGGGGTAATATTCTATATACAAACATACTCTGTTTTACAGTGCATGTTTGTAGGGGGAGAAAGTTTGAAAAGTTTTGGTTTCTCAATGAGTTTAATTGTCACAAAGTTTTATGCTACAATTTAGGGGGAGTTTAGAAAATTTGAAAAATTGATTTTTGTCGAAAATTTTCCAAGTATGAAGTTGGATTCGGGAATTAAATGGATCCGGGAAGAGAGTGATCCGGGAAGTAAGATATCCGGGAAGTTGAACGATTCGGTAAGATTGTTTGATCCGGTAAATGTGTTGATCCGGTAAGTGTATTGATCCGGGAATTGAGTTAATCCGGGAAGTGAGTTTTATCCGGGAAGTGAGAGATCCGGGATGTGAGATTGGGTTAAATCCATGGTTATTAACCGATTCGGGAAGTTTTTTACCTTGGGCTATAAATATTCACACTTTTCTCATTCGGGAACTTTTATGCATTCGGGAATTTCTCTCACTTAAAAATTTTCTAGTTTCCGAATCTTGCTTACGATTTATGCTTTTGAGTGATTGATTGCTTGTGATCTTTTCGATTTCATCATATCAAAGGTAAGTTGTTTTTGCACTTCGTGTTCATAGGGTTTCATATATTGTTCATATGATGTTATTCTTCGATTTCATAGATTTTTGTTTGAATCAATCTTGTTGTTCGTATGATGTTGTTCATCGATTGTGTTGTTTTGATTGAATTTTGGTTTTAATCTGGATTGTATATGTTGTATGTCGTTTTTGGTTTCGGGTTTCAGTTCGAAATGAAATTGGGCAAATTGATGCTTATTCATGGTTGTTAATGATCGAATAACACCTGATTATTGATGTAGGGGAGATAGTGATATCAAGACTCAATCTAACCTGTCTATTATTCATATATAGGATTTGATGTTAACAAAACCATATATTCAGTAGTGAACTTAGATTAATGAAAAAACATGTGTTGTTTTTCATAAAAGACTTAGAAAATTTCATAAGTATGGAATGTCAGCTAAAGAACCTTCTGTCAGCTGAACACTGAGTGTCAGCTAAAGAACCAGCTTCAAGAAGATCAGCCAAGAGGAAAAGACAAGTAAAGAAGATCAGCTGAGCCTCTTCAAAGCATCAGTTGATGGGTTCAAACCATCAGCTGAGGGTTTCTCAAAAGATCAGCTGAGCAACAAAGGATCAGCTGAGTGAAAAAATTCTATCAGCTGATGCCTCCCAAACATCAGATAAGCTATCTTTACTCATATAACCTTTTCTATGATTAGCTGAGCATTCTCATTGATCAGCTGAGTCTTAGGATTAGCTGATCACTAAGAATGGTCAAGTTATTAGTTGTTCTCTGATATGCATTTATTAGCTGATCATTTATCAGCTGAGTATATCTGAATAGCTGAGCTTTTCATGATATGTATTATCAGCTGATCATTTATGGTTAGCTGAGCATATTTGAACAGCTGAGTCTTTTATACTTATTCTTTAGCTAAGCAAATTCAATGTTGCAGTTCAGTAACTATTAGCTGAGTGTTTCACAGTATATCAGTTAAGAGTGTTCCCTTGTAATATTTTCTATAGTCTAAGGCAGAACATGTGTTGTTCTATTATGCCTTTAGATTTATCTTTGTAAAAGTACTTAGCACCTTTGGCATCTGCAAAGAGACAAAAGGGATAGATCTTTATCCTCTGGAAAAGGATTAAGATACTTTAGAAGATAAGATCTCCAAGATTTGCTTCAACAACTAAGTATGGCTGACAACTCTATACTTGGTTAAGTCAAGTCTTCAAGAAGCATGGTGCCGATTAAAGTACAAGCATGGAAGAAGAAGCTTACTCTCCCAAGACATAAAGGTAGTACTTTAATAATAAAATAATAGATAGTGCGCTTTGACCTTACCGAAAAGGACATTCACTTTATACATATTCTGTAGAAAGTGAGTTTGCTTTTCACCCACTTACTTTATCTATTATAATATTATTAAACCAAGTATCTTTGTCTCCTTCTCTCTTTCATCAACCAACGGACCATTTGCTTATATATATCCTTGCATGAAGACATGCTGAAAATGATCCGAATAGAACCTTACAGTTATCTCATTTGTTGAGAACTTAGAAGAGTTAGCATTTTTCACTAACTGTAAGAGTCAAACTTGTTCATGTGTTGAACACTTTAGACATAAGTTGTTTAAAGTTAGATTAGTCTATGTGTTAGACAAATAGTTGCCATCTTTGTTGAACTAGTTTTTCTGCAACTAGTTCATGTAATTCTTGATTCAAATCAATAAGAATTATATAAAGTATAAATCGTGTGTACTATTTTTTAAAATCTAAAGTTTGTATTCAACCCCCCCCCCCTTCTACAAACATTTGTTGTTGTAGTATTCATTCGGGAACAACAACTGGTATCGGAGCAGGTTAGATAATCAATATCTAAGGTCTGCTTTGCTTACTCTTCAACTGTTTCTACCCCACACTTTAAAATGGCCGCTTCAAGTTCTGCTCCCAACAACAATCACAACAATGGCTCTCTCACTAGGTGTCCCATGTTTGATGGGGAACACTTTTCCTTATGGAAAAATAGAGTCCATCTTTACATGTCAAGCCTGGATGACTTGATGCTGAAGATTGTTACTGAAGGTCCTTATGTGCCTTCCTCCACTGTCCAAGTCACTGCTGCTACGGATGATACTCCTGCTGTTGAAAGGCTGATCATCAAGGCTGTTAATCAATGTTCCGATGAAGAAAAAAGGTTGGTCAATCTTGATGTCAAAGCAAGAACTTCCTTAGTCTCAGCTTTTCCTAATGATGTCTATCATCAAGTTCTTAACTACAAATCTGCTATGGAGATGTTGGAAACACTCTCTGTGGCTTATAAAGGAACATACGAGGTGAAAGATAACAAGAAAACTCTTCTTGTTAGAGAGTATGAGTTCTTCTTTGCTCATAAAGGTGAAAGTCTTACTCAGATCTACACCAGGTTCAACTGCCTTGTCAATGATCTCAGAAGGGCAGATGTTCCCAAGAGCAACAAGGAGCTTGTTACTAAGTTTCTAGACTCTCTCCCAGAAACTTGGGATCACTTCATCACTGTGCTCAAACATGGTGAGAAGATCAAGGGTCTTACTCTGGTTGGTTTCTATGGTAATCTTATAAACCATGAGCAATCAGTGAAACAAAGGAAGCTCTCTACAAAAGAGATGAAAGAAGCTGTAAAAGCTCCCACTGCAGCTCTGGTGTCCAAAGATGCAAGATCCAGAAGCTTTGCTGCTGTGGTTGAGGAGGATAGTGATGATGAGGAAGGAGAACTGTCTTCTGAGGGAGAAGAGCTGATGGCTAATGGGGAAGAAAGTTTGGAGGACATGGATATCATTGAAGCTGCTGTTGAGCAGACTGCCATGTTGGTTAAAAGGTTTAAGCCTTTCTTGAAAAGAAAGGGTGTCAAGAGGTTTGAGAAGAATCCCCTTAAGAGTGAGTCAGCCAAGTTTAAGCCAAAGGCTGCAGAAGGGTGTTTCTCTTGTGGCAAGACTGGTCATTTTTCCAGTGAATGTAAGTCCAGAGGAAACACAGGCTTCAAGGGCTCCTCAAGCTCAGACAGCAAGATTGATTATGAAGCCAAGTATAAGAAGCTTCTTGCTGCTGTCCTTGACAAGAAAAAGAAGAAAGCTCAGACAAAAGTGTTGGTGGCAGAGGAAGAAGACTGGGCTGAGGAGGATCTCTCAAGTGATGAAGCTGAGGTTTCTCTGCTCAACTCAGTTTGATGGCCAACACTGGGAGTACACGTTCCTTTGATGAGGACTTGAAGAAAGCTACAAAAGCTTGTACTTCTCCTGACTGGGATCCTTCTTCTATGTATCAGGTTGGAAAATTTATCACTTATGATGAAAATGAAAAGAACACTATGTTTGATTATTTGTGTGTTGAGTTTCAGTCAAATATTCAAAGAGAAAAGAAGCTAAAAATAGAAATAGTATCACTAAAAGAGAAGTTAAATCTTAAAGATGAGAAATTAAAACTGAAGACAAAATTGGAAACTGATTTAGCTGATCAAAAGATAATCAGATCTTGATAAAAGAAACCAATGAAGCAACTACAAAGTTTAATGACCTACAAAAAGTAGTTAAGTCTTGGTGTGTTTCTGCTGAGAAGACCACTCAGTGTGTCAATGAGCAGATTCCAAAACAAGTTCAAGCTATTATTGGTGGAAATTATTCCCAAGCTGCTAATTGTTTTGATTTTACCAAGGACATAAATATCTTAGAAAAGGCTGATATTCTACCACTTACTTTTCAAAAGACTGTAAAGGGAAAGAGTATTATCACTAACAGATTTGTCAAAAGTAAAAATACTCATCTAAAAGACTTAACCACTTCACAAGATGTTTCAACTTCTATTGCTATGGCAGAAAGTACTAGTACTGAGAGTTTAATGTCAAAGGAAGTTCATAAAGGAATGGAATCATGTGTTGATACCATAAAGGCATTCTGTTGTCAAACCTTAGAGACTGATGCATTAAATTCAAGCACTAAACTAACTGACATTTCATTAGCTGATGATACTACATCAGCTGATCAGCCAGCAAATGATAAATGCTCAGCTGATATCCTGTCAACTGGTCATGGATCCTTTGTAGGTTCCTTATCTGATCAAGTATCACTTAAATCTATTTCAATAGGAGAAACCAAGAGAATAAGGAATAATGTTCACGTTAAACCTAAGTCTGACACACCTAAAGTTGATCAAAAACTCATTTTATCAAAGAATCAACCTAAGGTGTCTGTAAACAAAGACCTTGTCAGTTTACAGAATCAGTTGCAACAACTGAATGGTCAAATCAATCAGCTGATGACCCATAGTCATCAAAAGGTTGTCAAGACATCTCATGGGCAGTCACTAAAAAATGTGAAATGCTACAAAAATAAAAAATGTTATAAATGTGGTAGCAAAAAACATAAGGAAAGTGACTGTTCTCTTGAAAGTAACTCAAGACAGCGGATAAATAATGATAACACAGCTGTTCCTTTAATACATAAACAACCTAATATGAAGTAGATAGCTAAGTGCAATCCACAGGGGTCCACTTAATTGTGGATGCCCAGTTGTCACTAATCTTCTTTCAATCATATTTGTACAGGGACTTAGCACTTGGTATCTTGACAGTGGATGTTCAAGAACCATGACAGGATGCAAAGCTCTTCTCAGTAACTACAAGAAGGAAAAGGGTCCAAGGGTAACCTTTTGTGACAACAACTGTGGGCAAACCAAGAGATTTGGTAAACTTCATAATGGGAACCTAAAACTGTCTAAAGTCTCATATGTGAAGGGACTTAAGTATAATCTCATCAGCATAAGTCAATTGTGTGATGGTGATCATCAAGTTCTCTTTACTAAGATAAGTGGTTCCATCTTGAATAAAGAAGGAAAAACAGTAATCTGTGCCAAGAGAACCAAGGATGTTTACACATTGGATATATCCTCTGGTGATCCTTCAAAGCTAACATGTCTATATACAAAATCTGCTACTGACACAAATTGGTTATGGCACAAGAGGCTTTCCCACCTCAATTTCAAAAACATCAATAAGTTAAGCAAGGGTGATCTAGTGTCAGGACTTCCTTCACTGACTTATGTTAAGCCTAAACCTTGCTCAGCTTGTGAAAAGGGAAAGCAACACAAGACATCTTTTACATCTAAGCAAGCTTTCTCAATCATTGAACCATTCTACATGCTGCACATGGACTTATTTGGTCCTGTTGCCACTGCCAGTTTTGGTGGAAGCAAGTATGCTTTAGTAATGTTTGATGAGTTCTCAAGATATACTTGGGTCATCTTTCTAAAAGCAAAAAGTGAAGCTGCTGAAGAGATAATTAGCTCTATCAAAAAGATGGAAGTGCTTAATGGCAATCTGGTAAGGATGCTAAGAAGTGATCATGGAACAGAGTTTAGAAATCAAACTCTAGAAAGTTTCTGTGATGAGAAAGGGATATCTCAAAACTTCTCTGCTCCAAGAACTCCACAACAGAATGGTGTAGCTGAAAGGAGAAACAGAACCTTGATAGAAGCTACAAGGACCATGTTGTGTGAAAGTGGGTTAGGATTCAACTTTTGGGCTGAAGCTGTCAGCTGTGCTTGTTTCACTTGAAACAGATCTCTTGTAATTAAAAGGCACAATAAGACTCCTTATGAAGTGCTCAAGGGAAGGAAGCCCAACATCAGCTTTCTTCATATCTTTAGGTGTCAATGCTTTGTCTTGAACCAGAAGGATCAATTGCAGAAGTTTGCACCTAAAGTTGATGATGGTATCTTTGTTGGATACTCTGTGATTTCCAAAGCATACAGAGTCAACAACTTAAGAACAAAGGTCATAGAAGAATCAATCAATGTAAGTTTTAATGAAAATGACTTTGTTTCTTCCTGTCTACTAATCCTTCTACAGGTGAGGAATTTATTGATCTGCTACATGTTGAAGAATCCAATCAAGTGTCAGCTGATCCATCCACACCAAATGAAGTAGAGGATTTATATGAACCGGTTCAAACTCCAATCAATCCAAGCACTCAGCTTATCCTAAAGCAACCCACACTCTTACTAAATGATGTGAATAATGACTCATCATCAATGGATTCTAATTCCATATCAAACATACCATCATCAGTAGAAATCTCAACAGATTGCAACCCTGAAATTCAATTAGCTGATCAACTAGAAATATCATCTGCTAATCAAGAAATTTTAAACCCACAAGTCCAAGTTAATCCTAACTCTTCCCAAATCCAAAATACCTTTAAAGACCTCAAAAACCATCCAAAATATCAGGTTATAGGTAATATAGAAGCACCTGTACTAACAAGATCAAAAGCTTGTAATTTCTGTTTATACACAGGTTTTGTTTCTATGATTGAACCAAAGAAGGTAGATGAAGCTCTCAATGATCCCCACTGGATTAATGACATGCAAGAAGAATTGGCAGAATTCACAAGGAACAATGTATGGACTTTGGTGCCAAGACCAAAGGAGAAATCCATCATTGGTACTAAGTAGGTGTTCAGAAACAAGATGGATGAACAAGGGCTAATCATCAGGAACAAAGCAAGGCTAGTTGCTCAGGGGTATTGTCAAGAAAAAGGTATTGACTTTGATGAAACTTTTTCCCCTGTAGCAAGATTAGAAGCAATCAGACTGTTCCTAGCTTATGCTGCCTTCAAAGACTTCAAAGTATTCCAGATGGATGTGAAAAGTGCTTTTCTCAATGGTGAATTGAAGGAAGAGGTACATGTCAAACAACCTCCTGGTTTTTAGGATGCAAGCAATCCAGACCATGTTTATTTTCTAAATAAAGCTTTATATGGTCTAAAGCAAGCTCCAAGAGCCTGGTATGATACCCTCTCTTCTTTTCTGACCAATAAAGGATTTACAAGAGGCAGTATTGATAGCACTTTGTTTATTAGGAAATTCAAGGGTGATGTAATATTAGTGCAAATATATGTTGATGATATTATATTTGGTTCACAAATCTAGACCTTTGCAAAAAGTTTTCTAAACTCATGTCCGATAACTATCAGATGAGTATGATGGGTGAATTAAACTATTTTCTTGGTCTGCAAATCAAACAAGAGGTTGATGGAATTTTCATTCATCAAACTAAGTATGTTAATGACTTACTTAAGAAATTTGATTTTGAAAACTGTTCTTCAATGAAAACTCCAATGTCCACTGCCCTTAAGTTAGGAAAGGACACTGATGACAAATCAGTGAACATTACTACTTATAGAGGCATAATTGGATCACTTTTATACCTCACTGCAAGTAGACCAGACATCATGTTCTCAACATGTCTTTGTGCTAGATATCAAGTTGATCCCAAAGAATCTCACTTAGCTGTAGTAAAAAGAATTTTCAGGTATCTCAAAGGAACTCCCAACCTAGGTCTATGGTATCTCAAGGACTCAGATTTTGAGTTAGTTGGATACACTGATTCTGATTTTGCAGGTTGCACTTTAGATAGGAAGAGTACATTAGGTGGATGTCAGCTGTTAGGTGGAAGGTTAATCAGCTGGTCTAGCAAGAAACAAAATTCTATTTCAACTTCTACAGCAGAGGCAGAATATATTGCTGCTGGTAGCTGTTGTGCTCAATTGCTTTGGCTGCAAAACCAACTACTTGACTATGATCAACATTTTGAAAATACTCCTATTCTTTGTGACAACACAAGTGTCATTTCTATTTCAAATAATCCTGTCATGCATTAAAAAACTAAGCATATTGAAATCAGACATCATTTTCTATGAGATAATGTGCAGAAAAAGAAAGTTTCCATGCACTATATCAGCACTGATGTTTAATTAGCTGATCTTTTCACAAAACCATTGGATGAGTCTCGGTTTAACTTCCTAATATCCAAACTTGGCATGTTAAATTTGTAAAGTATTGTTTTGAGTAGATAGTTTAGTGTGATAAAATAATATCATCTGTGTGAGAATTGCAAATGACATACTTATCTTAGCATCTGTATATCTTACATACAGTGCATCAGCTAAAGGAATTGTGTCAGCTGATGACCATCAGCTGATCAAATGCCTCAGCAGATAAATTGTAAGCTAAGGACTAGAAGCTCAGCTAAGTATATTTATTAACTGACACTCCATTTTATGAGAAAACTCTATCAGCTGACCTATTTCATCAGCTGATACCCTTTTCTATTAACATTAATTGTGTCCCCACACTTAGAGTATTATTCTATCATTTGTATTTACCGCATTCTAGGTTAAATTTAATTTCCTCGTCCACTATTATCTTTGCATTTAATGAGATATTAATAATATTCTCTGTTAACCACCTTTTTGCAGATGTGACAGTTACCTTTTTCAAAAAGATATCGTTTGTACAGTGCAGGTTTTCAAGGAAGATATAAGAAATGATTTGAGCGGTTCCTTTACCCCTAAGCTTTCAAATTTCCCAAATTCTCTTCATCTTTCTCGCTAAAAAACCTAGCCCTACAGAACTCAATTTTCTTCGTCTCTGCAAAAATGGTGACCTTCAACCCTGATATTACCACACCACAAGCAATTGCTGGTTAAAATGTTCCTCAAGGTTCCATCATGACCATAAAACCCAACAACTCTCTCATAAACACTTCAATTCCAGCAAACAAAGAGAATCAAGGCTATGAACCAATGGTGGATTTCATTCGTGCTCACCCAATCCATGCATGCCTTTCAAACCATCCTTTGTTTATTTATCCCAACATCATTAGAGAAATGTGGTATTCTGCTACCTACCACACTGATTTGGAAATGATCACTTGTTCGTGCCTCAACAACACCATCAACATCAACATAACTATGGATTCTCTAAAGGATGATATTAATCTTCCTGGCATGGCTCCTTATGAACCATTTGCAACCATGGATCAAGTTTTGGAAATTTTACCTCTGATTGGCTACAATGAACCTGTGTCTCATGGTCAATACAAGCTCTCAGTGCTTGGTCATCCATGGAAATACCTAGCAAGTGTAGTCATTAGGTGTTTTGGTCATAAATCTAGTAGCCATGACCAACTTAGCCAGTCCGAACTCACTGTGATTCATGCCTTGGTGACTGGTAGGAATATTGACTTTGCAAGAATTGTATTCACTGAGTTGGTTGACAAGATCACCCTGGGCACCACCAAGAATTCAACAAGAACTCATGTTCCCTACATCAAGTTCTTAAGTTTGATAGCTATGAGAAATTTGGGATGGGAGGATTATATGAATCAGGCTGTTCGTCAAGTCACTATGCCTGTTCCTCACATGTGACAGAAGATGTTCTCTCTTATAAGAGCATTTCAAGGCCCTCCCATCACTGAAGAAATGCAAGAATTGATTGATATAGTTGCTGATGTAGATGAAGAAGTTGTTCAAGAAGGTGAACAAGTTGTTGATGATGTTTTAATGGAAGGAATAGTTGGTGAAGAAGAAGAAGGTGATGAGATTGTTGATACTATGGTGGAAGACTCTGAATCCCCTGATCAAATCACTGAAACATCTACACATCATAGTGCTGAGTCTAATGAAGCCATAGGTGGTGATGAAAGAATGATGGTTGATGTAGAACCATATCAACCTGGTGGTTTCAGTTTCAATGATGAACCACTGGAAGAACCCATCCAATAAGATGAGGTTAATCAAGATGATGTAGTCACTAGAGGTCCAGCACATGGTGAGTTTGTGGAACCTGGTGCTAATGATCAAGTAATTCCTTACTTTGACCTCTCTGGTGATGAACAAGGAGGAGATGATGATCAAGGGGATGATGATACTGATGATAGTAGTGATGATGCACCTGATGCTGGTGAAGAACTTATTCAACTCATAGAGATCAGCAAGGTGAAGAACATCACAGGTATTGCCATTTCCACTCTTGAGGACACTCCATTGGTAGACGCAACCATGGAGAACCCATCCTCTACTCCTGTTGCAATCTTTCCATTTATGCCAAGCTCTAGTAAACTCCCAATAGTTGCTAGTTCTACTCCCACTGAAACCAAAATTGTTTAATGGTCAATATGGGATACTCCCCAGACCTCAACTCCAAGGAATGTCACTCATGTTGAGGGGGAGTTCTTGGATGTTGCATTGAACCCACAACCTGTGGATGCACCTTCCCAACAAGGTGTATCTGTAAATATGAGACTCCTATTATCTGGGTCACCCTTCCAACAGGGTGATACCATTGAAAGAAAGACCTCATCCCAAGGTCACACTGTGTCTATCCCACTATTGAGTCAGCTCATGCCTTCACTTAGCTCATAATAGCTAAGTGATGTAACAAGGGGAACCCCATTGAGTTCAACCCCACCTCACACTCACATCCTTGTAACATCTTTTGATTCAATTCTTACACACATCCCTACACTACCTGTCAATACCACTAGTGGAAACAAACCATTGGTATAGGGTACACAAGACTTTCCTAATGATCCTAGGCTTACACACCAAAGCCTACGTGAGGGAAAACAAACCCCTACCCTTAATATTAGCACTCTCATTCAATCAAGCACTACCCCAAGTGATATTGGTACTCCGGGTCAATCATCTGGTACTCCACCACCTACAGTTCCTACAGAACCATCCCCCCACATCCTTCAAGCCCTACTATCTATCACTAACAAGATGGATAGTCTCCAAAATGCTTTCCAAACCTTCCAAACGCAAACAGAAACTCAACTAACCACCCTCACTAGGGAAGTTGAGTCACTCAAGTCAGCACAATCACAACCCCAACCCACCCCTGCCCTAGTTGATCTCTCCCCTATTCTAACCAAATTAGATCAACTGCTAGCCCAAACCACTCCCACTCCTATCATACCTACCCAAACCCTCTCCAATCTAAACCAAACCATAACCAACCTTCTAAACAACCTAAGAAACACTAAACCTACCACCCCTCCAGTCTACATAACCATTCCCACTCCTCTCCAACAAATTCCTAGCACCCTAGCCAACCACACTGAGAGGCTCAGGAATCTATCCCTGTTGTTCTCTGAAAACCATGTTGATCTAACAACTCAAATATCTAGACTTGCCACAGCCATAAATCTTAGAACAGCCTCTCAGTCCCAACCTCACTTCTCTCCTATTCCATCCCATATCAGACCCCAATCCTCTCCTTTCTTTCAACAACCTCCTATGCCAACCGCCTCACCCTCATACTCACCCATCCCACCATTTGATCAAACTCCTTCACCTCAACCCTATGCAACCTTTACCACTGCTACTCCTGCCAAGCCTGATGTTACCTTCCCCTTATCATCTGATGATGATGATGACAAAAAGGGGGAGAAAAGGTCTAAATCAGCATCTCGCATAGGTGACAAGTCTGGGGAGCAACCTAATCAAGCTTCATCCAGCTCCTCATCCCCTGATGAGACACCCAAAGGTTATGATCAACCTATTGCAGGAGCAAGCACCCTCAATAAAGAAGATGCTGCAGGGAAAGCAACTGCTGAGGGGGGGAAACCAGCTGAGGGGGAGCCTGCACCTAAAAGAACAAGAAGAAAGCAAATGACAAGAAGGAGAAGCTTCAAGAAGCCAAGACTGGACGAGTCTTGTGCTCCATCTGATGAGCCTTCCAAAGACTCATCTGATGATGAAGATGATGAAGATAAAATTCCTCTCTCCTCCTTGCTAAAAATGAAAAGGCAAAGCTCCTCACCCCAAGCTCCAACAGTCCAAACTCCCTCCTCTCCTGCAAAGAATCCAGACCCTACTCCCAACAGTACTTCAAAAAGAAAAGGTAAACAGATTATGTCTGCTGAGGAGATAAAAGAAGAATTAAGAAGAGAGGAAGAACTCCAAAGAAAAGAGGAAGAGCTTAGAAGAAATGATCAAGAGCTCCCTCAAGGAGGAATTGATATGCTATAGATCAAGGCTCTGGCTGCTGCTCTTGGTGATACTGTTGAGAATGTCCTCAAATCAAGAGAAAGACACCAAGACTTCACCTCTGCTGAAGACCTGGCAAAAATAGTTGGTGCTACTGAGGATGAAATAAGAGAGTTACAAGAAAAAGAATTCAACATCTTAAACTCTCAAACTCCTCAAGCATCACAACCAACTGAAGGTCCATCAAAGAAGAAACCTAAAAGAGGAATGACTCACAGGGAAGCAATTCAAGCCTTAACTGAGGTTGATTTCAAAAAGACCAAGAGGCTTTCCCAAGAGAAACTTCAAGAGTTCAAAAGACTGATAAAACTCTGAGAGAAAGATCACATGCAAGTATCATATCAAGAGTCACACCCTACAAAGGTTCTGATGATTGTCCTTATATCAGACTTGTGAGAAGAGATGAACAAAGACTCGAAGAAGATGCATACTTGGAGCATTGCAAACAGTATTCCTTCTATGAGCTGATTGAAATTATCTACCATCTCTTCAAGTCTAAAAGTGAAATAGTTCAAAGGTTCATTGACAGAGTTGAACTCATGATCAGACTCTGCATCAGCTACAAGATCTTCACTCATGATCAGTTCATGGAACATGTTGATATGTTAGATGAAGTATTTCAAAAGAAATCAAAATTTGCCATCAACATAGAGCCAATAATCTTCAATCCAGATCATGACTACCTTGCCTTCCATGAGAGTCTGAACACTGCCCTTCCCCCAAATGTAGAACCAGAAATGTGGCTCTGCATTGATCATCCAGAAGAGGGGATGTTCTTCGAAGACAGAGCTGGGAATTGGAGATTTCTTAGGAAATCAGACATTCCAAGAACAAAAAGGGAGTTCATAAACATGGCTATAGTGTCTGCAAGGAACAAGACTGGAGATCCAGAGTTTGAAAGACTGATGCAAGAGAGATAAGATCAACTAGCTGCTGCTAACCCTAGATCAACACTCTGGGATGTCAAAGAAGAACCTTGGTGGCAATGAAGACCACTTCATAACTAGATTAATTGTAATTTCATTCTGATTTCTAGTTAACATAATTAGATTCAATTTCTGCAAGTTAGTTATCTGTAATTCTAGTTGCTCTGTACAAAATTGCGTTATTAGTTTATGTAATTCAAGTTTGAAACTTTGATCATGGACTAATTAGCTTATTGCTAGTATAGATGATTTTAGTGGATAGCTCACCTAGTGTAAATATAGAAAACCAGAAAAATCCAAAAAACAGAAAAGGATAGAAAGATACCACAAAAACAGAAAGATGGTACTTCATAAAAGAAAAGATTCCTAAAAATAGAATATGAGGGAACATAATCAAAAGAGTTACCAAAAACAGAAAGCTAGGTAACCAAATTGCACCTAAAAGTTTTATTCTACAAATCCGAGTCACACTGATTCTTCTCATTTAGGATAAGGTTTTGTCATCATCAAATAGGGGGAGATTGTTAGGGAGATAGTGATATCAAGACTCAATCTAACCTGTCTATTATTCATATATAGGATTTGATGTTAACAAAACCATATATTCAGTAGTGAACTTAGATTAATGAAAAAACATGTGTTGTTTTTCATAAAAGACTTAGAAAATTTCATAAGTATGGAATGTCAGCTAAAGAACCTTCTGTCAGCTGAACACTGAGTGTCAGCTAAAGAACCAGCTTCAAGAAGATCAGCCAAGAGGAAAAGACAAGTAAAGAAGATCAGCTGAGCCTCTTCAAAGCATCAGCTAATGGGTTCAAACCATCAGCTGAGGGTTTCTCAAAAATCAGCTGAGCAACAAAGGATCAGCTGAGTGAAATAATTCTATCAGCTGATGCCTCCCAAACATCAGATAAGCTATCTTTACTCATATAACCTTTTCTATGATTAGCTGAGCATTCTCATTGATCAGCTGAGTCTTAGGATTAGCTGATCACTAAGAATGGTCAAGTTATTAGTTGTTCTCTGATATGCATTTATTAGCTCATCATTTATGATTAGCTGAGTATATCTGAGTAGCTGAGCTTTTCATGATATGTATTATCAGCTGATCATTTATGGTTAGCTGAGCATATTTGAACAGCTGAGTCTTTTATACTTATTCTTTAGCTGAGCAAATTCAATGTTGCAGTTCAGTAACTATTAGCTGAGTGTTTCACAGTATATCAGTTAAGAGTGTTCCCTTGTAATATTTTCTATAGTCTAAGGCAGAACATGTGTTGTTCTATTATGCCTTTAGATTTATCTTTGTAAAAGTACTTAGCACCTTTGGCATCTGTAAAGAGACAAAAGGGATAGATCTTTATCCTCTGGAAAAGGATTAAGATACTTTAGAAGATAAGATCTCCAAGATTTGCTTCAACAACTAAGTATGGCTGACAACTCTATACTTGGTTAAGTCAAGTCTTCAAGAAGCATGGTGCCGATTAAAGTACAAGCATGGAAGAAGAAGCTTACTCTCCCAAGACATAAAGGTAGTACTTTAATAATAAAATAATAGATAGTGGGCTTTGACCTTACCGAAAAGGACATTCACTTTATACATATTCTGTAGAAAGTGAGTTTGCTTTTCACCCACTTACTTTATCTATTATAATATTATTAAACCAAGTATCTTTGTCTCCTTCTCTCTTTCATCAACCAACGGACCATTTGCTTATATATATCCTTGCATGAAGACATGCTGAAAATGATCCGAATAGAACCTTACAGTTATCTCATTTGTTGAGAACTTAGAAGAGTTAGCATTTTTCACTAACTGTAAGAGTCAAACTTGTTCATGTGTTGAACACTTTAGACATAAGTTGTTTAAAGTTAGATTAGTCTATGTGTTAGACAAATAGTTGCCATCTTTGTTGAACTAGTTTTTCCGCAACTAGTTCATGTAATTCTTGATTCAAATCAATAATAATTATATAAAATATAAATCGTATGTACTATTTTTTAAAATCTAAAGTTTGTATTCAACCCCCCCCCCCCCTTCTACAAACATTTGTTGTTGTAGTATTCATTCGGTACCAACAGTTGATCGTTTAGGGTAGTCGTTCATAAGGTTTCAATCAATTTTGGTTTATACTTAGGTTTTCAATGAAATTCTGATACATAGTTTAGATTCGGGATGTCTACGTTTGAATGATCCGGGATATGTGTTTTGAATCATTCGGGAAGTGTAAATCATTCGGGATGTCTAGATATTGTGATTAGATTTCCGAATGAAAGTTTAAGTGTTGGTAATTTTTCATGAATTGATTCGGGAATTAGAACATTCGGGAATTAGTTTTTAGTGAAATTCCCATATGAAATGTTTTAAATCACCAAGTGATATTCAGAAATTAGAACATTCGGGAATTAATTTATGCGGGAAGTTGACATTATTTGAGTTTATTCAGGAATTGTACTTAGTGATGAGTCTATTCGGGTTTTGAGTTGATTCGGGAATTGGCTTCATTCGGGATTTGAAACATACGGGATTTGTGTTTACTCAAAATGGTGATTCGGATTGTTGAATACCGGATCCACATCTGGTTTTCACCAAGACTTGTGAATTTTTTTGAAATTTTTTCAAAGTGTCATACTTTTCCAAAAACTTCATATTCATTAATAAACAAGGATTATATTTCTATTATTCATGTTCAATAATGAATTGTAACTGTTTTCTATTTGCAGATGGCTGCAGATAACCCCAACCCCCAAATTCTTTCTCATGAACTTTTCCCACCCGAAAATTACCTACCTTACGCCATGAACAACACTTACTTCGATTTATCTTTCACCACAACTCAGATTCCACTTCTTACTGAACTCATAGCTTCCCATCCACTGAGATACATTTTCACACATAATCCTTTGGAATCCGAACTTAAAGCTCCTAAAGTATACGTACAACAACTCTGGGATTCGTTGGTGGTTGGTTCAAATGATGATGGAGAACAAGTTATTTCTGGGCAAATAGAACATCTTGAATTTGAATTTTCCCAAGAAAATATCAGAAGTATTTTTCATCTACCAAAAGAGGATCACTATTCTTTAAATTCGACATATGATCCGATGCCTGAGAATCGAGAAATCATTCCCCATGTTAATGAGTTAGGATACTCTCGTGCTCCTTTCACTGTTGTTGCCAATTTTAAAAGAGAAAATATAGTTCCTATTTTGCAGTCTTTGTATTCCATCATTACTCGATGCCTATCTAGTGTTTCCAAAGTCACCCAGATGGTGGAAACTTTGGTGCTTTTAAGATCTTGGTTGGAATGATCAAACACTGGCATCTGGACTATTCAATTATAATTTGGCAAGATTTAGTTAAGATCATTCATGAAAAACAAATTGAGGCAAGAAGAAAGCGGTTTCTACCCTATCCAAGGTTCTTATCAATGATTGTTAAACGTGCGTTACGGAAAAATTCATCAATATCGAGACGTGCTGATGATCCTACTCAGAAAGTAGAAATGATGTCTAAGTTGTACAGAATCAAACCAGTGGCGAATGTTGTTGCGTATGTGTTGCCGGTAGATCTGATTCGGTTAATGGATGTTGATGATGAGAGTGTGGCTGAGTACATTAGAGATAATAATATAGTCCTCGAGGAACAGCCAGAGCCGGCTGAGCCTAGCCAAGGGACTGTAGGATCCCCTGTAGAAACAAATAGGAGTCAGTCTTCTACGGGAGAAGCTGACAGGGGAGAGCGGAGTGAAAATTCTGAGAGGGGCGAAGAAGAAAGTAAGGGTGGTTCTGATAGTGAGGGAGATACCGGATCAGATGATAATGTTGAATTGTATAAAATGGTTGAAAGATCAAGACGAGATTCACCAAAGTCACCTTCACCAGAGGACTTAGGTCCTGAAGGTCAAAAAGTATATGGAACTCCTACTTCATTTTCACAAGGACTTGATACGATGTTTGCTGATAGTTCATTACAATTTCCTCAATCACTGCCAACATACTTTCAAGAAACTGCTGATAATTTTGAGTTGGATGTTTTTGATTCTACAGAATTTTATGGTGATATCTCGGTTGGGAAAATCGTAGAAGCAGAAGATGAGATAGAAAAAGAAAAAGAGAGTGTGTTAGTGAGAAAAGAACTGATGAGTGCTGAGGAAACACCAAGCCCAAAAAGCAGGGAAACCACATCCACTACTGGGTTACGGCCTGGTATTGAAGAAGTCTCTGTCATCCCAACAGAGCAAGCACAATTACCTCCTAACCACTTAGTTTCCTCTCAAAAGGAATCTGTTTCAATTTCTCACGGAGATCAAGCACATAATCTATCGGCTTCTCATTCGGAGAATGTTGATATTGAAGCAATTGATAGTTTGCTCCATGTCATTGAACATCTTTCTGTGCACATCGTTAACCGTCAGTCATCTGACATTATTTCTAAACACATTGCTACACAGGTTTCTGAATGTGGCATATCAGGTGATATAGCTGCCAGAACTGTTATAGAGTCTGCTCCTAAGGACAGTTCTCAAGGATTAACAGGAAAACCTGCCACAATCAACATTACTTCAGCTATGATAGCAGGTGGCTCAACATCAACAGGATTTGTTCCTGAACATGTTGCAGTCCAAACGGGTAATCTAAGTGATCCCGGAGTTAAAACTGTTTCACATTCAGAGCCAGCTACGGAATTTGTTTCCAAAGCTGATCTCAAACTGTTTCTTGAAATGTTTACAGCTGCGTTGGAGGATGTTAAAAAAGACAATTCTGAGCTACGTCAACAAAACTCACAACTTTTGAAGCAGAATTATGAGATAAGTGAAAAACTTGACAAGGTTATTGCAAGATAGGATGGTGATTTATCAGTTGATGATTTGAAAACACAACTTCATGCAAAATTGCTTTCTTTGTTGATGATTTGAAAACACAACTTCATGCAAAATTGCTTTCTTTGTCTGAAAATTCAAATGAAGATGCTGATTTGTTAGAACTACTGAGATTAGACAGGGATTCAACTTGCAAGCCAGTTGCTGAGTCTTCAAAGAGAAAGCATGACGATCAAGATCCTGATTCAGATCGTCATGAGGGGGAGAAAAGGGCTAGATTTGAATCCTCATCATCTGCTATGGTTGAGAGATTAGAAGCATCGTCATTTGTGCACAAGTTTAAAGATCATGGAAAGTAACCGATTCAGGAAACAGATGATATGATAATTGAACAAGGATCAAAGGATATGGTTGAGTTTGAGCAAGGAGGCATCATGGATTTAGTAGAGTCAGATGAAGAGGAAGGGTCTGATACTCTTGCAGGGTGGATTGAAAAACATAATGCTAGTAGATTTGGTACTCCTACTACTCCAAGGGTTGAAAAGCCTGAGGAAGTGAGTATTCAGGTTTCTACTCCAAGGGCAATTTCAAGAAGAAAGAAGTCTACAAAATTGGATATTATGAGTACTTTGAACTTAAACAGAGATGTTCATGAGATGTTTCCACCTCTTCCTCGTCAATTCAGAAGCTATCCAAAAGAGTTCATAGAGAAACAAAAGATGGATGTTAAGAGAGAAGAGTTGCTGAAAAATGCTGAATGGCCAATTCCAGAGAATATCCATATTGAAAAGGTATCTACTTCATCTCTTCCAGATCTTTCAAAGAAAAATGTACTTACCAAGGAAGCTTTAAACAAAAACGTCCGAAATTGGAGTTATCAAATAATTCCAGTGGCATTTCTTGAAGAAAAGATTCCGGGAATATATGTAGAAGAGCTTGAACAGATGCTGGATATAGATTTATTGGGAAACATTGATGTTTCAGAAGCTGGAAAGAGGTTATATCTGAATTGGTTTGGATCTACAAAAGAAGAAGTTTATTCTAAACATCTGATTCAAGATTTAAGATATCTGTCATACAAGAAGATCTTAAATTTCAAAATGTTGAACTTTACAGTGACCAGAGCAGATTGTCAAAGTTATTCTTTTGGTCATGTAGATCTGAAACACCTAGATTTACAACATGTAGATACGTTGCATGATATCTTAAGTTCAAAGTTTGTGAGAAACATAATTGAAACTGAAACATTTGATAAGATTTGTGAATTCATGAGACAAAGAATAAGAAGAGGAGAAGAGACAGACTTACAACTGGGAGCTGAAGCAGATAGACCAAAGATCAATGTGTTAAAGCCAAATACAGATCATCCAAACATTGATCAGCTTGAAGTCTTCCAGGTTGTTTGGAGTTGTGATGAAGAGTTTGATGGTAATGAAGGAGTTGTAGTAGAAAACAGTAAAAAGAAGAAAATCTTTGTTAGATTCAAGGAGCTGAATGCATTCTCTGATGGATCATTGAATGTATGGAAACTTCAAATGATCAAATATCTTTCAAATGAAAGGAACACAATGCCACATGACTTGCGGTGTCGGTTAACTGAAGTCACAGCGATGTTTGAAGCCAAACGTGCAGAAAGAAATAAGATCAGAAAGTTTCAGAGAATTCTTGATCAGAGAATTAGTGAAGAAAGTTCAAGATCTAAAAAGGGGGAGATTGTTAGTTATATGTTTTAGATCTTGTATTTCTTTAGTTGTTATCTTTTTATATATACCTCATGGTTAAAATGTAAAAATATGTAAGAGGTATATATAGTGATTTGACTTTGTATTTTCCTAAGGGTGTGTGCATATTGAATATACTTCTACTTCTTACACATTGAATATTCTCTCTACTTTCTTTCTACATTTTAAAAGATTGCATGACTCATGGATTTGGGACAAACAAGTGGTATCAGAGCAGATTAGGAATGATTTGATTGAAGATTTGATCAAGAAATTTCAAGAAATTTGAAGATTTTTTCTTCATTTTCGGATTTATTTTGGGCTGAGATTTCAGAAAATGTAGTAGATGAACTTTAATCTAAATTTTGTCTACGTATGCTAATCTTACACAACTATCTTATAACTATATTATATGTAAATTAAAATCCTAAAAATATGATTTTTTAAATATCACCCGATACAACGCACGGGTTTAATATACCTTGTTAATATTATTTTTTTGCATTGCTTACAGCTTTGACCGAGAACAACTGTTCACTTTATCGAGTTGTTCCTTGATTTGTTTCATTGTGTGATTTGACTGCTCATCCAAACCGTACGGTTTTCTCAAACCCGTAGCTAATAAAGTGAGGTGTCCACAGCTGTCCAATATGAGTTCAGGCGTGTGAAAATCGAAAATCGAATTCTGCCATCAAGCATTAATTACACATGGAAATCTGTCATATTGGTGTTTGATCTCTTCATTAATTGTTAATTGATTTTTGTCCGATGAGAACCATATTCTTTAATTGAGTATTCCATTTATTGAGTTTAATTCAAACAAGACTAGTCACATTCATGAACTGAACTGAACTATTCAATCTGACAACTAAATCTCGATAACTCAACTGTCAGCCACATATATCTTTTCAGCTGTAATCCATTGATAAAGCAAGTATGTTTTTTTTACCGGTTCATTATTTGAAAAATAATTGAGAATTGAATTTGAAGAGAATTAATTCCATTTTCTCAATTCTTGAAAAGCTTGGCTGCCTCGTTTTTTTTTATTGAATTTTTTTTGTCTTTCATCAATCTTAATTGTTTTAATTGTGGTAGCACATTTTAAATCATTTTTTTGTTGTTTATCTTCATTTTGCGCTTATTGCTAAATCATTGTTGCCAACTATCATTTTTGTTGCGTTTAATCAACTCGTACTAATTTGATTTTTTAAATCATTTTAGTTGATTAAATTTTTGATCAAATCAAATCATTCCTAAACGATCAATATTTTTTCAGGTATCACTATGGATTATTCATTGACATATTTTGACAAAGCGCACATTGAGGTCGTAATCAAGAATTGGCAGAGGTCAAGTTATAATTTTACAAAAGAGAAGATCTATATCCAAAAATTGTTTGGTCATATGTTTTCATTACATGATAGAGCTTGTGCTGGATGGAGCAGAGAGACTGCAAAACTCAAAGAGATTACACAAGAAAATGCTGATTTATCTGCGAAACTCCAAGAGTTTAAACAACATTCTGAAAAGTTACATTCCGAGAGACAGAGAGCAGATGATCTGTCCGCAGCCAATACAAAGCTAACAGATCAAGTGTCTAAAGTGTCTGAGCAATTTCAACTTGCCGAACAGAAATGTAAATCTTATGCAGTTGAATTGGAGCAAAAGCAAACAGTTATTGAGACTGCGATGAATAAGATTAATGAATTGACACACGTCAATGCCAAGCTTAATGATCAGATTTCCGAAATGTCTGAGGAAATACAACTTTTGAAAAAGGAAAATCATCGTTATGATTTAAAGATTGAACATATATTAGATAATATGAGCAAAAAGGAGAAGCAAAAAGAAGTGGATATTCGAATAGAGCAGGATAAGTCACAAACTTTGAGGGAAGAAAATTCAATTCTCAAAGAACAGATTAAGATTGATAAGAAACGAGCAAGTGAATTACACGAAGAAACTGCAAAGTTGAAAGAGCTTACACAAGAGAAAGTTGCGTTGAAAGAAAAAGTCAAAGGACTTGAGGAAAAGCTTCATGTGTCAATTCAATCATACGTTCCTTGTTCAATCTTGGAGAGGAAAATATCTGAACTGCAAACACTACTTGACACTGAGAGAATGCAGTTTGAGAAAGAGAGGAAAATGTTAATGGCTAAAATTCTGAATGCTGAGTTTAGCGTTGCAATACTTGCTGAATCAATCAAGACTTCCGCTGATAATATTAATTTTGATTCAGTTTCACATTGTAGTAGCCAATCTGATTCTTATTTTTCTGTTGCAGGTTCTGATTATTCAGCTAATGATTTCACCAATGCATGAACTGCTGCGAAGCATCCTAAGATCACAGAATCTGTCGGATCTTCCTATCAAGTGAAATCACCTCCAATTGCAACGACTCACTTTCCTAAACAAAACACTAAATTCAAAGAAACTGTTTTTAATCCTAAACAGAGTACTTGTTCTACAAGTAATTCTAATTCTGCTTGTTCTGTCATTACAGATGATACTTTGTCAAAGCTCAAACAAGCATCGATTTTAAAGAAAAATCTAGATGACGCTGTTGCAAAGGTGTCATCATTATACACTTCAAAGTCTACGAAATCATCCTGGATAGAGAAGAAGAAACCTTCTGCATCTGCACCAAGTGCATCCGAATTCAGAATACCGAAGGTTATAAACGATGATTTTTTGTCAAATTCAACCTCAACAACAAGGATTCCAAAGACAGAGAATAGAGCTGATAAATCAAGCCATACTTCTCATCACAACAACAGACGCCGATCTTTCTCAAAACCAAGTTCAACAGGGGAGTTTGTGCTCAAAACAGACGTCATGTATCCATTCGTGGTTTACTCAACCAAACACCTAATTCGCCTGTCAAAAGAGATGATTTGTAAGACGTCACACTTTAAACAAGAGTTTGTTGTTAAAAATGGAATTCCTCAGTGGCATTCAGGACCAATGAATCGAAAGGTCCATAAACCGGTTATTGTAACAAATACACAAAAATGGATGCCAAAACCTGCGACTAACAGATCTGGACCCAAACAAGAATGGGTACCAATTTTTGTTAATCCGTTTTGCAGGTAAACAAAGAGAGACATTGTTGGAGCACAATGAAGATCATTCAGTTTGCATTGAAGATCATTGTGTTCAGTGTGCCAAAGTGGTTTAAATCTTATTATCTTTCAAAAATGACAGAATCTCCTTGCATTTCAATTCAATTACGAATTTCATTTTGTTCAGCATTAGCCCGAGTCTAATGTCTGAGATGCTTATTTTGTGCAGTTTTATCATTTCATGATTTAACTTGCTTTCTAACGGATTGATTTTTGCAAGGGGAGCAAAATTTCTTTTCTTCACCTAATTGATGTCAAACGATTTTCATGCATCAATTTAGGGGGAGTTTGTTTTTATTGCGTATTTCTTATTAGAAAATTCCAAAAACATTCAAATATTGAAAAAAGCCAAAAACATTCAAATATTGAAAAGCCAAAAACATTATAAAATTTCAAAATACAAAAAGATTTGCTGCTTTTCATTCGTTGTTATCTCTTCAAGAAGGTATTCATTCTTTGATATATTCTGATACCTTTCTTGATTCAATATGTTGTTGATCTTCGCATGATCATCTTTCATTTCCGTGTTTCTATCTCATTATCTCATTGATATCCTTCATATTGTGCTAAATGTTTCATTCTTTCTGGAAACCGCTCCTTCATGATAAATATTATTCAAGTGATCGAAATGGCACCATGAGTAAGGGAGTGTAGGAATTTATACTCCTATGGTCAATCCAGAACCGGAAGGACCTGCCCCAAGAGCTCACCATATTCTAGAACGAGATAGTAAGGGTAACTTACTAGGTCATCTAGGTGAGCAGAATCAGTTATCATGGGATACTGATTGGTGTATAGAGGTAAAATTAAAACAGAGAGGGGTGTAACAGGAGATGGTGGTGCATCTGATCAACAAAATATCTTGAGCTTATTGTTAAATCATTCTGTGACATTTTTGTCAAAATACCTTGATTGTTCAAATTCCCTGATTGTTCAAATCATCTTTGTTCAAATTAAAACTTCGAATGTATTGAAAATCATTGTTGTAAATCACTATGATTTATCATACCGGTAATGAAAGTGATAACAAGTGTCCTTATGTATCTAACAAACAGAGATACATACATAAATTTTGAAAGAGAGTTCGAGGGAGAAGTTGAAAAATATTTAGAGAGCTGTGGGTGAGACAAGATCAAAAGAAAAGAAAGATCCTTACCAAATAGTATACATCTGGGTAGCCACATCTGCTACTGAATCTCATTCGTTGAGATTTGGTATTGTAATAGACATAATGTACCCAGTGATGCAATGCACTAACCCCACCCAGCTACTCAATTGTCTGTTAAAAGATAATTGTTTCAAATTCACACGGAGATTTAGCACATTTCTATTGACATCTCACTTGGAGATTGTTGATATTAAAACTAGGAGGACAGCTACTCTGGTCCCCGACTTTTTTCATGCACTGATAGAGTCTAGAGCTTATTCGAATATAAATTTCATTTCTTAGGACACATATTAGATATATTAAGTGTATCTAGTTTTCGTAACTACCGGAACATCTTGGAGTGATATCTTGTGTGATATTCACGATGATTAGATGGAAATCCTACCAGTGCTAACATCACACCAACGCTGAAAGTAGGTCACACAGTTTATTTTAACTGTTATGTTAACGAGAATCTATGTGATCTCGGTGTTACCCAACGGGAACTTTGAGACGGTGCCCTAAAGACTGTCTCTGATACTTTCATTGCCATATCATTGTAGTGACACCATCATTCAACTGAATCTCATGATGAGGGTTCTAAGCTTCAAGTGATTATCTATTTACGACAAAATCAAATACATGATGTTCATGAAGAATCCTGATCATCATGAGGGAGAGAAATATGAGTTAATTTTGAGGGGAGAAATATCAGTTGATTCTGAGGGGGAGAAATTTCGATACTCATTTAGCTGATTTTGAGCTTATTGATCAAGAAATGATTCATGTGTTGAGGGGGAGACAAAGTGAACTAAATAGAAAATTCATACATGTCAAGTCAAGGGGGAGTGACAAAAAGAACAAGGAATATGTATAACTGAAGATAAAAGAACAGGGAAAAAGAATTCAAGTTCAGAGTAAAAGTGCTTAACTGAAAATGTCTATAAGTTCTGAAGAAGAAAACAAATCTAGAGCTACATTCAAGGGGGAGAGAACTGTTGGAACACGGTATGGAGCAAAACACAGCGGAAGCATAAAACAAAAGTTTCAAAACCGTACAAAAACGGGTCCGTACATGTTCCAAAGTGATAATTTCTCTACAAAAACAAAATGCAACTTAAAAGAACAAAGGAGAGGGCTGAAAATACCTCAATACCTTTGCAGGAATCGGCTGTAGCAAATGCAAGAACGGGATGAACAAGAACTCAAGTGAATCCTTCTCTATTGCATGATCCACACCAAGTTTCCAAGATCCCCGTATGCTAGTATACCATCACATGAACGTCCTTAATGACTTCACGTATCTGAAACAGCCTACTATAGTCTCCTCTTGTACCAACAAAACACACACTACACTCAAGATCCTCCACTAAGTGTATATTATGTGTGTATTCTTACAAGCATGGAACCAAGAGAGAAAGAGAGAATTAGAAGGTCTAATGCATGCCACATTATCTGTTCCAGACCACTATCCTCTCAATATGGCCGGATTAAAAGTTAATTTCTATTGGACCAAAAGATGGCCCAATCATAAATAAGAATCTCATGCAGACAGACCTTCACGGCCTCTCACGGCCTGTGAAGAGCCCGTGAAGACAAAATGCGCCACGACTGGCCATCGTCCTTCACGGCCCGTGCCGTGTTCGAGTGACTCGTGAGGACGTCTCCTTCACGACCCCTTCACGACCTCTTCACGACCCGTGAAGACTCCATGAGCCGTGTAAAAGTCATTGAGCCATTCGTGAGGGCAGTGGGCTTCACGACCCGTGGAGCATCCCTCACGGCCGTGAAGCCCCAATATCAAACAATTTGATTTTTGGACCTTCTCTCTTTATCAGAAAGCTGTCGGGATCAATCCTTGGCGTGTGACCCCAATAGGCTCGCACTTCATCAGTAGTAACACCAATGTACTTGTGTCAGTGGGCAGACTCCAACAAGAACAAATATATTCTTCCTAAATCATTCTGTTTAAATGCTCAAGATCATGAATGCTGAAAACCACCTCAAGCTAAACCATTCATACAACCAAAGGTTGCATAATCTAAGGTTACTGGTGCAAATCTAAAATCAGATGAAAAAGATGCCGTTGTATACTATCAAGATTCAAGATCTCATCAAGTTCATAAAGTGAAGACTGTTCTTAAAAATTGAAGAGTCTAATTTTCAAGATGAGAAGACATTCAGAAGATGTTAATCAAAGACTGAAGATTCAAAAAGAAATCGTTCAAGTCTTATCTCCTAAATCTTAAAGAATGCAGCAAAAAATCTGCATATGTGTAAGAGGAGATTGTTAGAGTTCGTATGATGCTGAAAAGACAAACATCTTCTATTTCTATACAAAGCGGGAGATTGTTAGGTCAAAATATTGTATAGAATAGAAGATTACATTTTAGTTGAAGTTTGTATTAAATATACAAACTAGAGGGTCAATATTGTAAATACCCTTAGGGGTATATATACTAATGACTAAATGTCATTAGTAAGGTCTTTGTCATAATCAAAAGCTTAAGTGTGTGCTTAATGGTGTTTTAGCATTCTCTCTCTACATTCAAGATTATGTTTCATAGATCTTCATGAGATTAGTTGATACCTAAATCACTTGGGACAAACAACCCACTTGAAGCTATCAATCATTTCTCTCATTTTTAAATTTTTATATAAATAAATTTATACAAATAAGAAAAAAAACAATTATCAACACCAAAATCATCTACAGTGTATGTATACATATCAGCTATCTATACTACATTATACTACATTTAACATTCTCTTTTCTACTCCGCTTAATTTTTTAAAATTTCAGTGCTTAGAAATTACTAATATACCTCTCAAATAACCTTTCATTTTTCTCTCATACTTTACATACTCACCAATAAGAACCACTGTTGAGGTATAGCCGAACCTCCTTTATTCCGAAGTTAGTAATAACGAGTCTGGAGCTAGACCTCCGGATCTGGCAAACCGGTCAGGATCTTTTACAAAAAGAACAAACTACAGATGACAAAAAGGAAAAGGACAAGAACTGGTGCAGAAGGTTAAACCAACCAAACGATGGTTGACCTCTGCTCTGCGTACCTGAAAGAAGTTACGTAGGACCTGGAGAATAAGACAGGTGCCTTATCCCGAGGTTGATCATGTTATAAACGGACAAACAAGGAGCAGTCCCTATCAGAGAAGAAGACCAATAGGAGGACATCATATTATCCAGCAGATAATAGAAAGAACTTCCCAGCTAAACGATTATAAAACAAGCAGGCCTCCTCTCAAGCTATTCAACATCTCAACTCTTGCTTAACATTCTCTAGCTTACTCGCATAAAACTTTACATATCGAAATACTTATTCTCACACCGGAGGTTGGTCACGAGGATACCCCTCCTCGTGACGAGACTAACGGCTTACTGTTTTGCAGGAACCTTCCTTTTACACATCTCAGCCGGACGTTCATTTGTTAAACACGTTAGCCTCAGACCGACGCTTGTTTTAACATTGGCGACATCCGTGGGACCGACATCTTAGATGGAGTCGTCCCTAGTTCCTTCCCTTGAAGTCCTCATTCGTGGAACGTCCGGAGTCAACACCACAGCTATACCCATCACTCCAGTAGTAGAATTTGCTGTGGTAACCACCCAATCCACCCAAGTTATTAACACCCCGGAAAGCCATTTGCAACTAACTCCAGAAGTCATACGCCAAAACTACTTCCTGTTCAAAACCCTTGTTGGTCCCGAATGGATACTACAACAACAAATGTTTGTAGAAGGGGGGGTTGAATACAAACTTTAGCAAATTAAAATGGAAGAGACACACGGTTTACTTTTACATAATTCTTATTGATGTGAATCATAAATTACATGAACTAGATGTGGAAAATCTAAGTTCAATAAAAGGTGGCAACTAAATTTGTCTAACACATAGACTAAGCTAATCTTAAACAACTTATGTCTAAGATGTTCAACACATGAACAAGTTTGTTATACTGAAAATAAAATGCTAACTCTTCTAATTCTCAACAAATGAGATTTCAGTATTCAACTATCTATTCGCATACTTAGCATGTTTCCATGCATGAGTATATATAAGCAAAAGGTGTCCGGGTTGATGAAGAGAGAAGGAGACAAAGGTACTTGGTTTAATAATATTATAATAGATAAAGGTAGTGGGTGGAAGGTAAGTAAACTTTACACGCAAAGTGTGTAAAGTAAACATACTTTTCAGTAAGGAGTTTACCCACTATCTATTATTATATTATTAAAGTACTACATTTATGTCTTGGGAGAGTAAACTTCTCTTTCCATGCTTGTGCTTTAATCAACACCATGCTTTCTGAAGATTTGACTTTACCAAGTATAGAGTTGCCAGCCATACTTAGTTGCAGCAGCATATCTTCGAGATCTTCTCTTCAAAAGTATTTTTTTCCTTTTCCAGGGGATAAAGATCTATCCTTTTTGTTTCTTTGCAGATCCAAAAAGTGCTATGTACTTTTACAATGAGAGATCTAAGGCATAATAGAACAACATATGTTCTGCCTTTGACTAAAGAAAATATTACATAGAAAAGCTATTTACTGAGGTATAGAATAATAACTCAGCTAACAGACACTGAACTACAAATGTAATTTTGCTCAGTTAAGGATAAATGTGAAAGACTCAGCTGACTAGATTTGCTTAGCTGATCGAAATGCTCAGCTAACAATACAAATCAAAGTAACTAATAAACTGATCAAACTAAACTGTCAGTTGATCCCAAGGGCTCAGCTAATCGTTTGAGTATGATCAGCTTATGAAGAAAAGATTGGATAATTCGTAAATACCTTATCTGACAGATGGGAGGCATCAGCTGATCAATATGATTTTGTCAGCTGATCCTTGATAGCTCAGCTAATCTTGAAACTTTCCTCACCTGATGGTTTTGGACCATCAGCTGATACATTGTAGATCCTCAGCTGATGCTTCTTGACTGATCTTTTCCTCTCAGCTGATCTTCCTGAAGCTTGTCCTTTAGCTGATACTCAGTGTTCAGCTGACACTTGTTTTCTTCAGCTGACACTTCTTACTTACAATTTTCTTTAAGTCTAACATGAAAAACAACACATGTTTTTCATTTATCTAAGTCTAAACTGAATAAGTGATTTTGTTAACATCAAATCCTATTTTAATTAATACACAGGTTTGATTTAGGTTTGATATTGCTATCTCCCCAACAATCTCCCCCTATTTGATGATGACAAAACCTTATCTTGTTTAAGAAGAATCAGTTTGACTCGGATTTGTAAATATATAACTTTTAAGTGCAATTTGGTTACCTAGCTATCTATTTTTGGTAACTCTTTAATGTATGTTCCCTGATATTCTGTTTTTGGGAATCTTTTCATTTATGAAGTACCATTGTTCTATTTTTGTGGTATCTTTTCTATCCTTTTTCTGTTTTCAGGATTTTTATATTTTCTATATTTACACTATGTGAGCTATCTACTAAGAGTCATTTATACTAGCATTTTAGCCAAGTAGTCCATGATCAAAGTTTCAAGCTTGATTACAGAACAAAATATTTACATTAGAGTTTGTACAATTTGAACATTTAAGCTAAATTACAGAAGATGAACTATTCTAAGAAGTTGAAATTACATCTAATCTAGTTATGAAGTTTCTGTTTTCTTCCCACCAAAGTTCTTCTTTAACATCCAGAAGTCTGTCCAGAGGATTTGCAGTCAACAACTCTTCAGCTCTTGCTTGAACCAGACTATCAAGTGATCACTCCCTGTCTGTCCCCTTGTTGAAGTTGCAGCTTGAAATATCAGCTCTCTAGGGGCTCTTCCTAAATCAGATTCTCTTAGGAATTTCCAAATACCAGGTCTGTTCTTGAAGAACATCCCTCTTTCAGGTTCAGTTATGTACTTAAACATTTCTAGTTCGATGTTGGAGGGCAGAGCAGTGTTTACACTTTCATAAGCAGCCAGGTAAGGATGATCAGGATTAAGTATAATCTGTTCAACAGGCACAAAAGCTTTGGAGGATTTCTTGAAGGCATCCTCAATCACATCAATGTGTTCCACGAATTGATCATGAGTACATATCCTGTGGTAGACAGACATTCTGATCCAGTATTCAAGTTTGTTTACGAACCTTGTGGCAATTTCACTTTTGGATTTAAGGAGGTGGTACAGAGTCTCAATCATCTCAGTGGAGAACAGTTTGCAGTGATGAAGGTATGCATTCTCATGTGTATGTCTTTCATCTTTTCTTACTATTTTGAGATATGGACCTTCATCTGTACCCTTATATGGAGTAACTCTTGAGATGAGATTTGGAAACTTCCTATCTACCAAGTTCTTCTTGTTTTCCAAGAGCTCTCTGATCTCCCTTTCTGATTGCTGAGTTGTAACCCTAAAGTTGAACTCATGCAATGCTTGAATGGCTTCTCTATGAGTTCTTCCTCTTTTAGGAACTTTCTTGGTAGTAGGATCATCTTGCTGTGGTGCAACTTATGTTGGATGTGATTGAGTAGACAACATGATTAATTCTTCTTCTTGTAATTCTCTCAACTCATCATCAGTAGCACCTATGATGGCAGCAAGGTCTTCAGGAGTTGTGAAATCCTGGTGTCTTTCCTTGGCTTTGAGAACCTCTTTAATTGAGGTGCCAAGTGCAGCAGCCAGCTCACTTAACTTCCTAAGATTCTCATCATCTTGAGTTAGCTCTTTCTCTCTTCTTTCTTCTTCTTCAATCTCCTCAGCAGACATTATTTTCTTTCCTTTTCTCCTTGATGTGCTGCTGGGAGTTGGTTGACTTTATTGTACTGGAGAGGAAGCTTGGACTGTTGGAGCTTAAGTTGAGAGGCTCTGCTTTTTCAAGTTGATTAAAGAGGACAGAGGCACCCTATCTTCATCATCATCATCCGAATCTTCTGATGGCACATTGATTGGTGCACAAGATTCATCTTGTCTGGGCTTTTTAGCACTCTTCCTTCTAGCCATTTTTTTAAGTCTTCTTTTTGGCCTCTGCTCATCTTGAGCAGGTTGCTCCCCCTCAGATAAATTCTCCCCCTCAACATTTGATTTCCTTTGAGTTTCTGTTTCATTGGGGGCATCCACATCCTATTCTTGTATTGCCTGAGCCTCAGCTGTATAGGCATCAACAGTTGCTCTAATGGTGTCTGGTGAAGGTTCTCTAACTGACTTCTCCCCCTTTTTCTCATCAACAAATGAAAAAGGAAATGTAGGACCGACTGGGGGACGGGGTTCTAAACTAAACTAATACACCCTAATGCTAGGACTGATCTAGGATGAGAAATAGTGCGGAATTTCTATTTCCCAAACCTCCTAAGGATTCTAAGATCTGTTTAGGTGTCCGGCACACAGTAACACTAAGAAACACACAGAGTAGAAACAAGAACAAACACTAAGAACTCACACAGAGATGCTTAACGCTGCCCTTGGTTTTCGTATTTATCACTAAGATTACGAATTATGAGGTCAAAGTCGTGATTACTAAGGCTTAAGGTCGGATAAGGTCGATTACGAAGGCTCCCGGTTGATTACTTGTCAAATTAGTCGATTACCCGCGAACTCTCTCGATTTCTTACGCTAATATGAGATTAGGCGGTATTTATAGAGTACTTAAATTCACTACGCACGCGGTGCAACTCAATGCGCACAAAGAATCACTAAGGATATATAAACATGCAAACAATTAATCAAAACACATTTGAATTAATAAACATGAATATATTTTATTTATACGAACTAGGGATTCACAAATATGCACCAACAAACTCTCCCTAAGACCTAGTTCTATCAATAACCATTGCACTAAGCAAAAATTCCACAAAGTAAAATGCACAAAACAAAATGCACACAGCAGAATGCACACAGCAAAATTCATAACGAATACCTTTCGTCATGCCCTTACCTGCACTACGCACGATGTGAGCTGTAACTCGTGCTTAGTGGGGTTCCATCTCGCATGTAATGAGTTTCTCATCTGTGAACCTTAATTACTGTTAGTACTGCACTCAGCAATAAACTGTCAGTAACTTCAAGATCACTTATAAACATTAAGGAAAAACACATCAAAGTGAGATGAAGGAAATGTAAACAGAACAAATCACACTAAGAGAAAATAGAACATACTAGAACTCTTTTTGTATTTTTCTGATTATAAAGAAAATGAAAATTAAATGCGAATGTAAACTATGAACTAATTAAAATCTAAAGAGCAGAATAACCAAAACAAAAGGAATTGCAGAAATTAAATTACTGAAAATTAATCTTTTTGTAAGAAGGATCCAGTATGGAGTCAGTACTAGCTTGTCTATACTCAGTAATCATTCATTTCAGAACCTTGAGCACAAACATACTCCCTCAATTTCTGTCTGTCAATCTAACTTTCCTCAGATAATGACAGATTTGATTTCAACATTTTCTGATTATCTAGAACTGAGTACATGGTTAAGACTATCTCTTTTAAAATCTCACAGTATTTTGACTTACTCAATAGGATGAACAACTTGAGTACCCAACCACCATGCTTATGTGCTTTGTGATTTTGTCAACGCATTTTATGCTCTTTGACATGGAGGTCAATTTTTCACCTCTCTAGACATTTTTCTTGCTGAGCTTTTGTCACTGCATTTTATGCTCTTTGACAATTCAACACTAATAGATCAATATAGATTTTGTCACTGCATTTTATGCTCTTTGACAATTCAACATTGATAGATCAATGTATCTATTTTCTTTTGACATCTCAGATTGGGGTCAATTTTTCACCCTCTTTTACATTTTGCTCATTGTCATCTAAGCACATTTGGCATGGTAACAGGTGTGTGCACCAAATTAAGTTAGTCTCAACTGTTATTGATTTATAGACTTGGAATGTCTCGATAGTTTGAATCTTTGATGGATTTCCACATGCATAACCACTTATCAGCCTAGACTCTCATCATATGCCTTACACGCCATCTGTTTCTTATCTGATTTGACTCAAATTTTCAGACAGTTGTCTCAAGAATATGTACATGCCGTCAGTCCTAATTTTACTAGACATACTTTGTATTGAAAGCCAGTGTACCATCATTTTCCATTTGAGTTGGATCAACTTCTCATTTTTGTTTTTCTGATTTTTTTTGTATTTTCTAAGTTTTCTGATTTTTTTTGTATTTTCTAAGTTTTCTGAACTATCTCCCCCTAAAATACCAAAGAAACTAAAACCTAAGAAAATAAACTGAAAGACAAACGAACAATTTAGTCACACAGAAAATAGACACACAGTCACAAATACCTCACACTTTATTATAGCGGTTGACACCCTTCACATAGAAGAAAGAATTAGAAAGCATTAGGAACCCAAGCCCGAATAGTCATGGGTTTCCCGTCTTCTCCAATCACTGGGAGTTTCATCCAAGTTCCTGTCTTCTCAGCAGCATTGCTGAACCTGTCACTCGAATCCTTAGGCATTTGAACACACAGTTTGTTAGTCCACTTAGAAGTCTGATTGAGCGAAGATTTTCTTTTGCTAACAACTTCGGGATTTTTAGATTTTCTTATGGTATCCCCGTTTGTCCTTTGATACTGAACTGGAAGAGTTGAGTTTTGATTGTTTTTAGTAAACATTTTATTCTTTTGAAAAATCTCAACTTTCCTGTTACAGCGCTGATGTGGCTGCTGATCACACCCGTAACTGAGGTGACCAGGTCTCCTGCACACATAGCAAATCCTTTCTGGATATTGCTTTACAGAACCTTTTGACATCCTTTGAGCTCGATACCCTAACCCTTGATGTTTGGGTAATAGTTTGACCTCTTGGTACGGACGGGTATCAGGAGACTTTACACCCTCCTTTTCAAATTTCCGAAGGGCATCGTGGATACGATGCATCAACGGATCTTTCACATTAGAACTTGCCAACAGTTCTCTTATGCCTGGTTCAGCCTTTTTAATTTCTTCTTGCTGAACCTCATTCTTCTGAGGCCCACCCACATTCTCGTGTAACTTTAAATCCTCTTTTGGGGTTGATGCAGAAGATTCATCAACCTTTGTGAGTAGTGGGTCAGATTCAGAATGAACATCATCATTCACCAGTTGATTTAACACTGGTGGTGGACATTTAGAGTATAACTTCTTGTTCTTTTCTGAATCAGTACCTTGACCTCTCTGATCGATTATGTACTCAAATAAGTAAGAAGACGTGGAATAACTTTTGAGTTTTTGACTCAGAGTCTCATAATCGACCTTTGAAGTAGCAAGGTCTCGTTTCAACTTATCAATCTCATTTATGTAAAACACTATAGCATCCTGTTTATTTAACAGAGCCACACCTAGTTCATGCACCTGTTTGCCTAAACTTTCATTCTTTTCTTTCAACTATTTTTCTCTTTCTTTTATCAACAGGTTTTTATCTAACTTAGATGTGGGCTCTGAAATTGTAGACTTTAGGAACACTATCTGTTTTACATAATCATTACAAGAACCACAAGGTAAGCCAAAAGTACATACCTTTTCCTCGGATGATTGACTACAACTGCACACCTTTTGGTTTGACTCATTGGCACGAACTTTCACTGGTGTCTTTTCTGCAGCTGGAACCGAGGCTGGTTCATCATCAATGCTGGCAATTGATTCTTCCTCACTTGAGTAAATTTCTGTCTCGGATTGAGAATCTTCGTTCAACACATGAACATTTGCCACATTAATATCAGCACCATCATTCCCAAATTGTACTGACCAGTCAATTCCCTCGTCCTTTTGAACAACTGCCATTGCCTTAGCCGGTTTTGGAGTTGATTCAGACTTTATGGTTGAAGAGGAAAATGATCTACTGCCAGGACTGGTTTTGAAAGGATACTTCGGTCCCACACTCTTCGGCTTATCACATTCTCTCGCGAAATGACCTTTTTCACCGCAATTATAGCATGTTACTGCGGACTTATCAAAACCAAGGTTGGTATCCTTTGTAGATGATATTTGCTTCCCTGTTCTTTTCTCATATGCTCTTGCCCTCCTGACTAAGTTAGCATATGACCAGAGGATATCTTGTCTCTCCATCTCATCGTCATCAATCTGCTCATAATCCTCTTGAGTAAGATGAGCATTACCAATCTTCCCCTTCAGTAGATCATCATAAGAGGAGACTAGCGCACTTAGCATGCTCATATGTGCTTTTACTTCATCTGCACTCCCATACTTGAAATGCTCGACATTGAATCCAGAAGTAGACACAGTATAGGATGGCCCAGAAGATGAGGCTTCAGGTGTAGATCTGCCAGAATCATTTACATTACTCACATAGGCAGATTGTAAGGGGGCATTTGAAGAAGTGGATGACGATACAGGTGTTCTAGAGTAGTAGAGAGAAGGATTTTGTTGATAACCGGACATGGAATCCAAATTTTGTTCCTCCTGCTCTTGCTCTTTCAACTTGGTGATGAAATCATTTAGATCCAACCCGTCAAAACCACCACTGTTCTTCAGTATCATAATATATGGCCGCCAGCTCTTGGGCAAGGCTTTTGCCAAAATTTCCACCTGCTGCTTCTCTGGAACAGTAACACCCAGACTGTCCAGCTCACTAAGAAGATGATTATATCTTGTAATGAGAGAAGGAATTTTTTTCATCTCTAGTAGCCATGAAATGATCTAATTCCTTTCTCAATTGACTTGCTTTCAATTCCTTGAGGGCGGCATTTCCCTCATTTCTCTTCTCTAGTGCTCTCCACAGGCTGTGAGAAGTTTTATATCTTCTGAATTGATGGAAGATCTCATTTGGAATGGCCTGGATTAATTGACCATAGGTCTTCTTCTCTGCATCATGACTACTCTTCTGTTCAACAGTCATTCCATCATAGGGGGTTTCAATATTTCCCTCCCCCTTGGGAACCATATAATCGGTGTTTATTGCCCTCCGAAGTCTACAGTCAAGGCAATCGAGGAATATTTCGAACATGGGCTTCCACATAGGATAGTCTTCCATGGTTAAGAGTTTAGGTACTTTATTGGCACTCCCCATTTCACTGTCTAATAATAAGTTGTTTAAAACTATTGTCTGTTTTGATGCCATTTCAGTAATCAAGAGCTGAGAACACACAGACTGAAATTAGGATTTTATAGACCACACAGATTCAATACGCACGGAGTGGGAGCTACTACACACGAACACGAAGCACTACGTACGTACTGACACGAGGACACACAGATGCTCCTACGTACGAACTGGAACTATACCACGCACGGATGTGGAGCTACTACGCACGGAGTGCAGATGGTACGCACGAAGCAACAAAATAATTTTTTAAAGACAAAGTAAACCACACAGACTCAACTCTCATGAACTGGATACACCAAGCACGAGTTGAGGAGTCACTACGTACGAACTAGCACACAGCCTATCGAAGATTCTAGAGGATTAACGACTCACCACGCACGTACTAAGGGTCACCACGCATGGACACACAGTTACTTCGTACGAGTAAAATTCAATGATTAAGAACTGTTTAAGTCACTAAGACACACTACGCACGTGATGAGGGATAATACGCACGGACTAGGACTCAGTTCGCACGGGTAACACTCAAACAGATTACGTAAAAACACGACCTTTTTAACGCAAAACGACCTATTTTCGACCTAACAACCGATTAAAAACGATGAAAAGGACAAACACACAGGCCTAATCGACACCTAGATCACGAAATCCTAAAGGAAAAGTGATCAATCAAAGCACAAGGCTCTGATACCACTTTGTAGGACCGACTGGGGGACGGGGTTCTAAACTAAACTAAAACACCCTAATGCTAGGACTGATCTAGGATGAGAAATAGTGCGGAATTTCTATTTCACAAACCTCCTAAGGATTCTAAGATCTGCTTAGGTGTCCGGCACACAGTAACACTAAGAAACACACAGAGTAGAAACAAGAACAAACACTAAGAACTCAGACAGAGATGCTTAAGGCTGCCCTTGGTTTTCGTATTTATCACTAGGATTACGAATTATGAGGTCAAAGTCGCGATTACTAAGGCTTAAGGTCGGATAAGGTCGATTACGAAGGCTCCCGGTTGATTACTTGTCAAATTAGTCGATTACCCGCGAACTCTCTCGATTTCTTACGCTAATATGAGATTAGGCGGTATTTATAGAGTACTTAAATTCACTACGCACGCGGTGCAACTCAATGCGCACAAAGAATCACTAAGGATATATAAACATGCAAACAATTAATCAAAACATATTTGAATTAATAAACATGAATATATTTTATTGATACGAACTAGGGATTCACAAATATGCACCAACAGGAAAGTTGTCAGAAGGCTTGGCAACAGAAGGCGGGATAAAAGAGTAAGGAGATGGAGAAGGAGTGGAGGTAGAGGGAGGGATAGTTGAAGGTGAAGGAGAGGTAGTAGAAAAAGGAGGTGGGGTGAAAGATGGAGGTTGTCTTAGGCTTAGGATAGCATTAGTGATGTTGGTGAATTCATGAATGGTTTCACTGTGCCTTTGGCGAGAGGAGTGGCTTAGATGTGTGACATCGGTAGCTATGGTTTGGAGAATAGAAGGGACTCTAAGAAGAGAGTCAGGAATGGTGACTGAAATGTTAGGAGGGGAAGGTCTTAACGTCTGGAGTTGGGAAAGAAGATTAGAAATAGTTTGGCTTAAGGAAGTGATGGTTTGGTTTGAAATAAGAGGGGAAGGGGTGGGTGCAGGGTGAGAAGTTTGGGATAAGAGTTGATCCAATTTATGAAGAATGGGTGACAGATCAACTGGGGCAGGGGTGGGTTGGGGTTGGGATTGGGTAGATTTAAGTGACTCAACCTCTTGTGTTAGATGAGAGATTTGAGTTTCTGTTTGGGTTTGAAAAGAGGTAAAGGAGGCTTGAAGACTATCCATCTTTTGAGAGATAGATAGGAGGCTTTGAAGTATTTGAGGAGAGGGTTCAGAAGAGGTATAGGGAATAGGTTGGATAGGAATTGATTAAGATAAGGTACCAATATCAGGAATGGATTGGGGTCCCTCACTTAGACCTTGGTATATAGGGCTAAGATCACTGGGAACAGATTGGGTGCCCTGTGCTAATGGTAGGTCTATACCACTAGTATTGACAGGCAGTGCAGTAGCATGAGTAAGAAGTGAATCAAATACAGGTGCAAGCATGTGAGTATGAGTGAGGGTTGCACTCAGTGGGGTATCCCTTATTACAGTAGTAAGTTGTTGTGAATTTACTAAGAGTATGGATAGACTCAATGTGGGTATAGACACAGTATGACCTTGGGAGGAGGTCTGTCTTTCAATGGCATCACCCTGTTGGGAGGGTGATCCAGATTGCAGGAGTCCCATATTTACAAATGTGTCCTGTTGGGAGAACACATCCACTGGCAAAAGGGTTAAGTCAACTTCCATTTGCTCCCCCTCAACATAAGAGGGAACTAGTGGAGTTGAGGTCAGAGGTGTGGATAACACTACCTCAGAGACTTGTGAAAATTGCACAAGCTCTTGTGACCTTAAATCAGTATGGGTGAAGGAGGGAGTAACTAGTGACTGTTGGGAGTACACTAGAGCTTGGCTGTTGTGGGGGTGTTACAACTAGAGGAGAGGTTGGGTTCTCACTAGTGGGGTTTACCAAATGAGTATCCTCAAGAGTGGTAGAGATTATACCTGAGATGTGCTGAGTTTTGCTGATCTCAATCAATTGAATGAGATTGTCAGAGATTGTGTCTTCCTTAGCATCATCACCATTAGCAGCACCTACACTTTTTTTACTCTGTGGGGTGGTAGAACTGGAACTGAAAGGGAATTCAGTAATTGGCATTCCTCTTTGAGAAGACGAGCTGGTTGTAGCTTGAATATTTTCAGTATGAACATAGCCAGCATCACCTCCAGGAAAGTCATCATCTCCTTCATCATTGTCAGCTTCACCACTTTCATCACCACTATCTGCTACATGAACATCCTCAGCATCAGGATTAATAGGCTCATCCTGTGATGGTTCATCAAACACATCTGCTCTAAACATCATTTCTTGATCAGCAGTGCCCATCAACTCTTCATCCATCCTTTCTTCTTCAATCATGGCTTCATCTTGAGCATGAGTCACTGACTCTTCAAAATGCTCAGTGATTATATCAGGAGACTCAGAATCATCAGCCATTTGTACCTCAAGATTTTCAGCAATCTCCTCCTCTTCATTCTCATTCTCCTCAGCAGCAACATCAATTAACTCTTGCATCTGAGCAGTTATAGCAGGACCTTGAACTTCCCTTATCAAATGGAAGATTTTCTGACCCATTTGAGGGATGGTCATTGTGTGCAAGTGAGCAGCTAACCCAGCATAGTGTTCCCACTGAATATCTCTAAGTGTAATCAAACTGAGATACCTGATGTAGGGAACATGGGTTCTGGTTGATTTCTTTGATGTGCCTAGAGTAACCTTATCCACCATTTCAGAGAATATGAATTGTGCAAAGTCAATATTCCTCCCTGTGACCAGAGCATGTAGAATCATCAGCTCAGACTGGTTCATTTGGTCATGGCTGCCAGACTTGTGACCAAAGCACCTAATGATCACACTGGCCAAATACTTCCATGGGTGTCCCAGTACAGACAGCTTATACTGACCATGGGAAACAACTTCATTGTAGCCAAACAGGGGTAAAACCTCTAGGACTTGATCCATTGTAGCAAAAGGTTGAAATGGGGCCAAGTTGGGTATAGAGATTGCTTGTCTGAGATAATTTACAGTGATGTTGATGTTGATATTGATGGTGCCATTGAGACAAGTGCAGGTGATTAGTTCTTGATCAGTATGGTACCTTGCAGTGTACCACATCTCACCAACGATGTTTGGAAAGATGAACAGAGGATGAGCAGAGAGACATGCAAACAGGGGATGGGAAGTTATGAAAGCTACCATAGGTTCGTATCCCTGGTTTGCATTGCTCATGGGGATATCAATGTTTATGAGAAAGTTGTTTGGACAAATGGTGATTTCTGAGTTTACAGGCACGTTCTCACCAGCAACAGCATTTGGAGTAGAAGCAGGGTTGAAGGACACCATGATTACAGACTGAAGAAACTATGAGCGAAGAGAGCTTAGGGTTTGTAATTTTGAAGAGAAGAAGAGTGTTTGGGAATTTTGAAAGCACAAGAAATGAAAAACCGCTCGAAAACACCTTTATATCTTCCTTGGAAACCTAAACTGTCACCAAAATATATTTCAAAAAGTAACTGTCACTTCTGCAAAAAGGTGATAAACGGAATAGATAATAAATACACAGACAATTAATGGACAATTAAACGAAATTAAATACTACCTAGTAACATATTAAATACAAATGAGAAATTAATAAAATAAGTGTGGGGACACATAATTTTTGACTTTTGAAAATCATCAGCTGACAAAAGAGAGTGTCAGCTGATCCATGTTGAGATAAAATAAGTGTCAGCTAATGAATGCAATTAGCTGAGCGTCTAAGTCTTAGCTAATGGTTGATCAGCTGAGATATAGTATCAGCTGATCGTTGTCAGCTGACAGAATATCATTAGCTGATTCACCATTAATAAGATATGAAGAATCTTAGATAAGTAATTCATTTCACACACAACTGGAATTAATTTCTCACACTAAATTAACTACCTAAGAAAGGAATATGTTACAAATTTAACATGCCAAGTTTGGATATTAGGCAGTTGAACCGAGACTCATCCAAAGGTTTTGTAAAAAGATCAGCTAATTGAACATCAGTACTTATATAGTGCATTGAAAGTTTCTTTTTCTGCACATTATATCTAAGAAAATGATGTCTGATTTCAATATGCTTGGTTTTAGAATGCAAAACCGGATTGTTAGAGATAGAAATGGCACTAGTGTTGTCACACAGGATTGGTGATTTTTAAACTGTATGTCATAATCAAGTAGTTGATTTTGCAGCCATAGTAGTTGAGCACAGCAGCTTCCAGCAGCAATGTATTATGCCTCAGCTGTTGAAGTTGAAACAGATTTCTGTTTCTTGCTTGACCAGCTAACTAATCTTCCACCTAACAGCTGACAACCACCAGATGTACTCTTTCTGTCTAGTGTACAACCTGCAAAATCAGAGTCAGTGTATCCAACTAACTCAAAATCAGAGTCTTTGGGGTACCAAAGACCTAGATTAGGAGTTCCTTTGAGATACCTGAAAATTCTTTTGACTGCAGGTAAGTGAGATTCTTTGGGATCTGCTTGGTATCTAGCACAAAGACATGTTGAAAACATAATATCTGGTCTACTTGCAGTGAGGTATAAAAGAGATCCAATCATACCTCTATAAGCTGTAATGTTCACTGATTTACCATCAGTGTCCTTTCCAAGCTTTAAGGCAGTGGACATGGGTGTTTTCATTGAAGAACAATTTTCAAACTCAAATTTCTTAAGTAAGTCATTTACATACTTTGTTTGATGAAAGAAAATTCCATCAACCTCTTGTCTAATTTGAAGTACAAGAAAATAGTTTAATTCACCCATCATGCTCATCTGATAGTTATCAGACATGAGCTTTGAAAACTTTTTACAAAGATCCAAATTTGTAGACCCATATATTATATCATCTACATATATCTGTACAAGTATTACATCACCCTTGAATTTCCTTATAAACAAAGTGCTATCTATGCTTCCTCTTATAAAGCCTTTGGTGGTTAGAAAAGAAGATAGGGTATCATACCAGGCTCTTGGAGCTTGCTTTAGACCATACAAAGCTTTCTTTAGAAAGTATACAGGGTCTGGCTTGCTTGCATCCTCAAAACCTGGAGGTTGTTTAACATACACCTCTTCCTTCAATTCTCCAATGAGGAAAGCACTCTTAACATCCATTTGGAAAACTTTAAAGTCTTTGAAGGCATCATAAGCTAGAAACAGTCTTATGGCTTCAAGTCTTGCAACAGGGGCAAAGGTTTCATCATAATCAATACCTTCTTCTTGGCAATACCCCTGTGCAACTAACCTTGCTTTGTTTCTGATGATTAGCCCTTGTTCATCCATTTTGTTTCTGAACACCCACTTAGTACCAATGATGGATTTTTCCCTTGGTCTTGGCACCAAAGTCCATACATTGTTTCTTGTGAATTCTGCCAATTCTTCTTGCATGGCATTTATCCAGTGAGGATCATTTAGAGCTTCATCAACCTTCTTTGGTTCAATCATAGAGACAAAACCTGTGTATAAACAGAAATTACAAGCTTTTGATCTAGTTAGTACAGGTGCTTCTATGTTACCTATGACCTGATCTTTAGGATGATCCCTGTGGTCCTTATAGGCATTTTGGATTCTAGGAGAGTTTGGTTTATTTTGTATTGTTGGAGTGAAAATTCTTTGGTTTGGATCAGCTGATGAGACTTCTGGTTGATCAGCTGACAGAATTTCAGGAAAGTTATCTGATGAAACTTCTACTGATGAGGGAATGTTTGATATGGAATTAGAGTCCATTGATGTTGAATAATGATTCTCATCATTCAGTAAAAGTGTGGATTGGTTTAGGATTGGACGTGCATTGGTTTGATATAAATATGGAACAGTTTCAGCCCAAAAATTGAATCCTAACCCACTCTCACATAACATGGTTCTTGCAGCTTCTATTAATGTTCTGTTTCTTCTTTCAACTACACCATTTTGTTGTGGAGTCCTTGGTGCAGAGAAGTTTTGAGATATGCCTTTATCATCACAGAACCCTTCTAGAGTTTGATTTCTAAACTCAGTTCCATGATCACTTCTGAGCATCCTTACCAGATTTCCATTTAGCACTTCCATCTTCTTTATGAAGCTTATTATTTCTTCAGAAGCCTCACTCTTTGCTTTTAGGAAGATGACCCAAGTGTATCTTGAGAATTCATCAACCATCACCAATGCATACTTACTTCCACCAAAACTAGCAGTAGCAACAGGACCAAATAGATCCATGTGCAACATGTAGAAAGGTTCAGTAATGGAGAAGGCTTGCTTAGATGGAAAAGAAGTCTTGTGCTGCTTTCCCTTCTCACAGGCAGAACAAGGTTTAGGCTTAACATACGTCAGTGAAGGTAGTCCTGACACTAGTTCATCCTTGCTCAGCTTGTTTATATTTTTGAAGTTTAAGTGAGAAAGTCTCTTGTGCCATAACCAGTTTGTGTCAGTTACAGACTTTGTATACAAACAGGTTAACTTGGATAGATCACCAGAGGACATATCAAGAGTATATACATCCTTGGTTCTTTTTGCACAAATAATTGTTTTACCTTCTTGATCTAAAATGGAACCACCTGTCTTTGTAAAGAGGACTTTATGATCACCATCACATAACTGACTTATGCTGATGAGATTGTACTTAAGCCCTTTAACATATGATACCTTAGACAAGGTTAAGTTCCCATTATGAAGTTCTCCGTAGCCTTTTGTTTGCCCACAATTGTTATCACCAAAGGTCACTCTTGGACCTTTTTCCTTCTTGTAGTTACTAAGCAAAGCTTTACAACCTGTCATCGTCCTTGAACATCCACTGTCAAGATACCATGTGTTCAGACCCTGCATAGATGTGATTGAAAGAAGGTTAGTGACACTTGGGCATACACATTTAAGTGGATCCCTGTGGATTGCACCTAGCCATCCACTTTATATTAGGTTGTTTATGAATGAGAGAAACAACTGTGTTATCATTATCAGTTCGCTGTCTTGAGTTACCTTCAAGAGAACAATTACTTGCCTTATGTTCTTTGCTCCCACATTTATAACATTTTTTTATTTTTGGAGCCTTTAACATGTTTTGTTAATTGCCTAAGAGATGTCTTAACTGTTTTCTGATGACTATGGGTCATCAGCTGACAGATTTCACCATTCAGTTGTTGCAACTGATTCTGTAAACTGATAAGGTCTTTGTTTACAGTCACCTTAGGTTGACCCTTAGTTAAAATGAGTTTTTGATCAACTTTAGGTGTGGCAGACTTAGACTTTTTGTAAACAAAAGGTCATTTTCCCTTGGTTTCTCCTATTAAAAGAGTTTGAAGTGATGTTTGATCAGCTAAACTAACAGAAGAGGATCCATGATCAGCTGAGCAGTTATCATCTACTTTTTGATCAGCTGATGTAATATCATTAGCTAAAGAATTTTCAATCAGCTGAGTTCCTAAATTTAATGTATCAGCTTTCAAGGTTTGACAACAGAATGTCTCTTTGGTATCAACAAATGATTCCATTCCTTTACTTACTTCCTTTACAATTAAATTTTCAGTAATTTTGCTTTCTGTCAAAATAATAGAACTTGAATCAACTTTTGAAGTGGTTGAGTCTTTCAGCTGAGTACTTTTACTTTTGACAATCTTTTGAAAGGTAAGAGGTAAAATATCAGCTTTTTCTAAGATATTTATGTTCTTGCTAAAATCAACACAGTTAGCAGCTTGGGAATAATTTCCACCAATAATAGCTTGAACTTGTTTTGGAATCTGCTCATTGACACACTGAGTGATCTTCTCAGCAGATACACACCAAGATCTAACTACTTTTTGAAGGTCATTAAACTTTATTGTTGCTTCATTGGTTTCTTTTACCAAGATCTGATTAAGTATCTTTTGATTAGCTAAATCATCTTCCAGTTTTGTCATTTGTTTCAGTTTCTCATCTTTAAGACTTAATCTCTCTTTTAGTGATTCTATTTCTAATTTTAGCTTCTTTTCTCTTTGAATATTTGACTGAAACTCAACACACAGATAATCAAACATAGTGTTCTTTTCATTATCTTCATAGTTAATAAATTTTCCAACCTGATACATAGAAGAAGGATCCCAGTCAGGAGAAGTACAAGCTTTAGCAGCTTTCTTCATGTCCTCATCAAAGGAACTTGTACTTGCTATGTTAGCCATCAAACTGAGCTGAGCTGTGAGGACCTCATCTTCATCACTTGAGAGATCTTCCTCAGCCCAATCTTCTTCTTCACCTACCAACACCCTGTTCTGAGCTTTCTTCTTCTTCTTGTCAAGGACTGCAGCAAGAAGCTTCTTATACTTAGCTTCATAATCAATCTTGCTGTCTGAGCTTGAGGAACCCTTGAAGCCTGTGTTTCCTCTGGACTTACACTCACTAGCATAGTGACCAGTCTTGCAACAAGAGAAACAACCTTCAGAAGCCTTTGGTTTTGACATGGCTCTTTCTCCTTTGAAGGGTTTCTTCTCAAACCTCTTGACACCCTTTCTTTTCAAGAAATGTTTGAACCTTTTAACCAACATGGCAGCCTGCTCAACAGCAGCTTCAATGCTGTCCATGTTCTCCAGAACTTCATCCCCATCAGCCACTTGCTCTTCATCAGAAGACTCCTCCTCTTCCTCCTCATCACTGGACTCATCCACAACTGCAGCAAAACTCCTTGATCTTGTATCCTTAGACACAAGGGCAGTAGTTGGAGCTTTTGCAGCCTCCTTCATATCCTTGGTAGAGAATTTCCTTTGTTTCACTGATTGTTCATGACTCATAAGGTTTCTATATAAACCAACCAGTGTGAGACCCTTGATTTTCTCACCATGTTTAAGCACAGTGATAAAATGATCCCAAGATTCTGGGAGAGAGTCTAGAAACTTGTTTACAAGTTCCTTGTTGCTCTTAGGAACATCTGCCCTTCTTAAGTCATTAATAAGGCAGTTGAACCTGGTGTAGGTCTGAGTAAGACTTTCACCTTTATGAGCAAAGAAGAACTCATATTCTCTAACCAGAAGGAGTTTCTTGTTCTCCTGCACTTCTTCAGTGCCTTCATATGCAACAGTCAAACTGTCTAGCATCTCTTTTGCAGATTTGCAGTTAAGAACTTGATGATAGACATCATTTGGTAGTGTAGAGACTAAAGCTGTTCTTGCTTTAACATCAAGGTTAACAAGCCTTTTGTCTTCATCAGACCACTGATTTATAGGCTTTATAATCAGTCTTTCAACAGCAGGAACTTCATCAGTTGCTTCAGTCACTTGAATTGTTGAGGAAGGAACATAAGGACCTTCAGTAACAGTTTTAAGCATCACATCATCAAGGCTTGACATATAGAGAAGAACTCTACTCTTCCAGAGAGAGAAGTTATCTCTATCAAACATTGGACATCTTGTGAGTGAGCCATTGTTGGAAATATTGTTAGAAGCAGCACCAGGAGTGGCCATTTTGTAGTGTGGGGTAGAAGCAGTTGAAGAGTAAGCAAAACAGGTCTTAGATATGAGTTATCTAGCCTGCTCTAATACCAGTTGTTGGTCCCGAATGGATACTACAACAACAAATGTTTGTAGAAGGGGGGGTTGAATACAAACTTTAGCAAATTAAAATTTAAGAGACACACGGTTTACTTTTATATAATTCTTATTGATGTGAATCAAGAATTACATGAACTAGATGCGGAAAATCTAAGTTCAATAAAAGGTGGAAACTAAATTTGTCTAACACATAGACTAAGCTAATCTTAAACAACTTATGTCTAAGATGTTCAACACATGAACAAGTTTGTTATACTGAAAATAAAATGCTAACTCTTCTAATTCTCAACAAATGAGATTTCAGTATTCAACTATCTATTAGCATACTTAGCATGTTTCCATGCATGAGTATATATAAGCAAAAGGTGTCCGGGTTGATGAAGAGAGAAGGAGACAAAGGTACTTGGTTTAATAATATTATAATAGATAAAGGTAGTGGGTGGAAGGTAAGTTAACTTTACACGCAAAGTGTGTAAAGTAAACATACTTTTCAGTAAGGAGTTTACCCACTATCTATTATTATATTATTAAAGTACTACCTTTAAGTCTTAGGAGAGTAAACTTCTTTTTCCATGCTTGTGCTTTAATCAACACCATGCTTTCTGAAGATTTGACTTTACCAAGTATAGAGTTGCCAACCATACGTAGTTGAAGCAGCATATCTTCGAGATCTTCTCTTCAAAAGTATCTTTTTCCTTTTCCAGGGGATAAAGATCTATCCTTTTTGTTTCTTTGCAGATCCAAAAAGTGCTATGTACTTTTACAATGAGAGATCTAAGGCATAATAGAACAACACATGTTCTGCCTTTGACTAAAGAAAATATTACATAGAAAAGCTATTTACTGAGATATAGAATAATAACTCAGCTAACAGACACTGAACTGCAAATGTAATTTTGCTCAGCTAAGGATAAATGTGAAAGACTCAGCTGACTAGATTTGCTCAGCTGATCGAAATGCTCAGCTAACAATACAAATCAAATTAAGTAATAAACTGATCAAACTAAATTGTCAGCTGATCCCAAGGGCTCAGCTAATCGTTTGAGTATGATCAGCTTATGAAGAAAATATTGGATAATTAGTAACTACCTTATCTGACAGATGGGAGGCATCAGCTGATCAATATGATTTTGTCAGCTGATCCTTGATAGCTCAGCTGATCTTGAAACTTTCCTCAGCTGATGGTTTTGGACCATCAACTGATCCATTGTAGATCCTCAGCTGATGCTTCTTGACTGATCTTTTCCTCTTAGCTGATCTTCCTGAAGCTTGTCCTTTAACTGATACTCAGTGTTCAGCTGACACTTGTTTTCTTCAGCTGACACTTCTTACTTACAATTTTCTTTAAGTCTAATATGAAAAACAACACATGTTTGTCATTTATCTAAGTCTAAACTGAATAAGTGATTTTATTAACATCAAATCCTATTTTAATTAATAGACAGGTTTGATTTAGGTTTGATATTGCTATCTCCCCAACAACCCTCCTAGACAACCATGAAAAAGAAGCAAGGTTGAAAGAGGTACAAGCCCAATTACATTTCGATGACGAGCCAATCATAAATGACACCTTTTTTTTTTTACTCCTTCAACCTCCCTGGATAACCCTGTTGCAGCCTCACAACCTATACCTTCGCTTAGTCAGCCCCAAAACCGTCATAATGAGCCACGGTATATCACCGGAAAAAATTCTAACCAAGACGAAGAATTGCTTCGACCCTATAGACCATCCGAAGCTACGAAGTTCACGAAACGAATAGCCCGTTTCGAGTTTCCAGGAAAAATAAGGATGCCCTCTCATGTGAAGATGTACGATGGCACCACAGATCCCGACCACCTCAGAGTCTTTATGGGAGCAGCAGAGGTAGAGCAATGGTCCATGCCGGTATGGTGCCACATGTTTGCCCAGACTTTAACGGCAGCGGCAAGGATTTGGTTTGATCACCTACCAGGAGAAAGCATAGACACCTTTGAGGAATTTCGTAAGAGTTTCCTCTCAAGTTTTATGCAGCAAAAAAGATACATGAGGGACCCAGTGGAAATACATAACATCAAACAAAAGGATGGAGAAACGTTATGGGCATTTATAGGGAGATACCTGAAGGAAAGCCAGGAGATTGGGGGCGCAGACGAAAAAATGAGAATTTCCGGTTTCATACACGGAATCCGATCCAAGCAGTTGATAGAGAAGTATTGCAATGTTGTGCCCAAGTCAGTAGACGAAATGATGGAAGTTGCACGAGAATTCATCCGGGGAAAACAAGCTGCCAGCCAACTTGAAGAGATTACGCGGAAGATCCCGACCGGAGGACGACAGCCCTCATGAAAATCACTCCCACCAAGATGAGGCTTTGGTCAAACTTCTTACCCCACTTTGGCAAACGATAGGAGAGGCCACGAAGGGCGGAAAGGAACACCATATGAGAACCAAGAAAACAGAAGGATGTCTTTCACACCTTTAACCAAGAGTCCATAAGAAATCCTAGCATCAGAAGAAGCAAGTCAAAGTTTCATGCCCCCAAGACCGATGCTAGCCCCGCCCGAGAAAAGGAATCAAGACAAGTATTGTGAGTTTCATGCTGACAGGGGGCACCATACCAACGACTGTTTTCACCTAAAAAAGACAAATAAAAGAAGTTGTGCGCACTGGACAACTGGCGCATTTGGTTATGGAAATCAAGCACCCTTTCAAACAACAAGACAAGAACACTAGACAGCATGTCACCGGAAAAGGAAAGGAGAAAGAAATATTTATGATACCAACGTGCAGAGACAGCCTGAAGAGGACATAAATAGAATACGAGTCATGGGCAGATGAAGCCATAGACTTCCCACCAGTAGGGAGCGTCGGACCCATCGTAAGTCCGGTAGTTATTCGCGCAACAATAGCTGGGTACGAGGTCCATCGGATATATGTGGATGGGGGTAGCTCATCAGAGACAATGTATAAACACTACTTCTTAAAGATGGGTCCCGAAGTGAAAGCACGGCTGATGGAAGCAACCACGCCTCTAGTGGGATTCTCTGGTGAGGTAGTCTGGCCTTTGGGAGAACTAATACTACAATTCTCCATCGGAAGCTATCCCTTGTGCCGCACAGTAAGATTAAGATTTTTGGTTGTTCGATCTACTTCTTTGTATAATATTATTCTAGGAAGAACCGGAATGGGACCACTAAGAGCCGTTGCATCCATAATCCATTCGTTCATAAAGTTTCCCACACCTTCCGAAATAGCTACAGTTCATTCCAAAAGGGAAGTAGCTAAGGAATGACTGCATTTGGAGAGGGAATAACAACGGGCTCAAAAGAAGGAAATAGTTAACAGGGAAGAGCGAAGCGTAGTTGTGAATGGCCTATACCCGGAGCAACCTGTGATACTGGGAGGCTCGTTAAGCCCAAGATGTCAAGAGGAATTGATAAAGATCCTTCGTGCCAACAAGAATATATTTGCATCGGGATACCCAAAGGTACGAAGCCAGTGGTCCAGAAAAAGAGAAGTTTAGCCCCAGATCGGAGCAGGGCAGCTTGCAGCGAGGTGGACAAACTTACAAAGGCGGGGATACTGAGAGAGGTAAAATATCAATCGTGGGTAGCCAACCCTGTTATGGTCAGGAAGAAGGATGGGACATGGCGTATGTGCGTAGATTTTACTGATCTAAACAAAGCATGTCCAAAGGATCCATAACCTCTCCCAGAAATAGATCTGAAAGTTGAATCTTCGTACGGATATCGATACAAATGCTTTCTCGATGTGTATAAAGGGCACCATCAGATCAAAATGGTTGTCGAAGATGAAGACAAGACCGGCTTCCATACTGACTAAGGAGTCTTTTGTTACAAGAAAATGCCGTTCGGTCTAAAGAACGCCGGAGCTACGTATCAACACCTTATAGACACCGTTTTTAGAGATCAAATGGGGCGCAATGTCGAGGCTTACATTGACGACATTGTGATCTAAAGCGAGACTGAAAGAAACTTGTTGCAAGACGTCATCGAAACTTTCACGAACTTGCGAAAGGCAAATATGAAGCTCAACCCAAAGAAGTGCTCGTTCGGACTAGTCGAAGGACACTTCCTCGGGCATGTCATCACTCCAGATGGAATTCAAGTAAATCCCGATAAAGTAAAAGCGATCATGGATTTGGAGTCTCCAAAGACAATCAAACAAGTGCAGAGTCTGAGTGGCAAGCTAGCGGCGCTACATCGATACATGGCACGAGCAGCCAAACACTCACTCCCAATCCTTAAGACGCTAAAGAACCGTATCAACAAAAAGAATTTCCATTGGACGAAGGAAGCAGAAGAAGCATTCCAAAAGATAAAGATAGCAATCTCCAGCTTACGTGCACTAACAGCTCCTAGACCGGGGGAAACACTAATTATGTACCTATCAGCTTCAAGTTACACCTTGGTAGCGGTATTGATGGCCGAGTGGGAAAAACAACAAATGCCTATATATTTCATTAGCCGGACTTTACAGGGGCGTGAGCTCAATTATCCATCCTTGGAGAAGGTAGCCTTGTGTTTAGTTTTTGCAACGAGACAACTCAGGAGGTATTTTCAGGCGCACCAGATAAGGATAATCACCAATGCTCCGATCAAACATGTACTGGGAAAGCCGAAAGTATCAGGAAGACTGGCTAAATGGGCAGTCGAAATAGGAACTTTTGATATTGTGTACGAACCAAGTACTTCAATGAAAGGACAGATTCTGGCGGAGTTTGTTACAGAATCCGACAGAATGTGCAACCCCGAAAAAATGGGGGGCACACAGGAAGAAGTTTGGAGGCTTTACACTGATGGTGTTTCGAGCTCCGAGGGAGCGAGAGGAGGATTGATCCTCATAGATCCGACTGTAGTGGAATTTACGTATGCGCTGCGATTTGATTTCTCGAGCTCTAACAATGAGTCGGAGTACGAAGCTCTTCTGGCCGGACTACGGATCGCATAAGCTATGAAGATAAGGTGTCTAAAGGTATATGTCGACTCCAAACTGGTCAAGTCGCAAATAAACAGAACCTACGAAGCCAAAGAGCTCAACATGGTGAAATATCTAGCTAAAGCGAAGAAGGCGATGGCAGGTTTCGCAAGCTGCACGATCAAACAAATCCCACATAGTCAGAACAAAAAGGCCGATGCTCTTAGTAAACTGGCCTTCGTAACTTTCGCTCATCTAACAAAGGAAATCTTGGTGGAGGTTTTAAGTAAGAGGTCGATCGAAGAAGATGAAGTGCATACGATAACGGAAGAAGAAGGAGTCTCATGGATGACACCGATAATGGAGCACCTAAGAGATGGAAAGGTAGAGGACGAAAAGGTTAAGAGAATATCCGGAAGATACAAATTGATCGATGGGATACTTTACAAGAAGTCTTTCCTTGGTCCGGACCTTCGGTGTCTTGGTCCCTCTCAAGCAAACTACGTGATAAGGGAGATACATGAAGGATCGTGTGGGCTGCATGCCGGACCTAGGATGATAGTGGCCAAGGCAACACATATTGGATACTTTTGGCCAACCATGCACAGAGACGCCGCTGAAGAGGTACAAAAGTGTGTGGCTTGTCAGATCCATGCCCCACTCCCAAAGGTTCCGATGCATAACTTGGTTTCCATATCGGCAGCATGGCCATTTGCGAAATGGGGAATGGACATAGTGGGTCCATTCCCAGAAGCCCAAGGGAAGGTTAAATTTTTACTGGTAGCCATCGACTATTCTACAAAATGGTGCGAGGCAAAACCATTGGAAACTATAACAGGAGCCCAAGTGATGAAATTTGTATTTGACAATATTGTTTGCAGGTATGGCTTACCAAAAGAGATAGTCACCGATAATGGGAAATAGTTCGTAAGCGACCCATTCCAGGCCTGGTGCAGGGAAATGAAAATACAACAGTGTTTCACAGCCGTTGCTCACCCGCAGGCGAATGGACAAGTCGAGCGAATGAACCGGAGCATCGTCACAGGAATCAAAACAAGAATAACTAAAAATGGTGGGACTTGGATTGATCACCCAAGCCATGTGCTTTGGGCACATCGAACGATGATCAAGACAAGTAATGGAGAGACACCGTTCAGTTTGACGTATGGCACGGAAGCAGTGATACCTTCGGAAATAGGGATGCCATCATTCCGAAGCAGCCAGATGGAGTAAGTTATTAATGAAAAAAGTCTGAAGGAAAATTTGGAGTCCCTAGAGGAACGAAGAGAGATAGCCGCCATACGCGAAGCTCGATATAAGCTAAGTATCGAGAAATACTACAACAGCAGAGTCAAAAGTACCACCTTTTGCCCAAATGACTTAGTCTGGAGAAACAACGAGGCAAGCCAAACCGAGAAACTGGGAAAGTTAGCCCCCCAGTGGGAGGGGCCATACAAGGTACGAACGGCTCACAGGAACGGAAGCTACGAGTTGGAAGACATGGAGGCAAAGATATTGCCAAGAACTTGGAACGGAGCCCGCATTCGAAGGTGCTACTTAGGAAACTAACAGGTGCAAGTCACCATCTTTTGTTAGCAAGGAACAATAGGGCTTTATGACCATGCTATGGTTATTGTACTCGTAATGAACGAACCTTGCCCAACCAAGTGTATTCCTTTTGAAGGTCTTATGAACCTTATTGATACACAAGTAATGAAATAAGATTGTTCCAAAAAAACAAATGAGTTTTATCTTTACCTGCTCCTAATATATATATATATATATATATATATATATATATATATATATATATATATATATATATATATATATATATATATAAAGGGGGGGGGGGGGGGGATAGTCCAGAGGATTAAAAAGTCCGGAAGACGATGGCTCAGAGAACTAAGGTTCGGAGAGTCAACAACTTAAAGAGTATATATAAACTCTCACAACAAAAGTTCAGAGGACAAAGATGTTGGAGTATGCCCGTTGACACACGTACGCCTTTTGGATCACTACCGATAATGTATGGGCCTATTGGGTCACACACCAGGGACCTATCTCGACAGCCTATAAGATGGAGGGACTAATGGTTTCATAAAGGGAAAGTTGAAGTGCAGGCCCCGTTAGCGGCGCTAACCTTTTAGGGTTAGCGGCACTACACCCTAAAAGTTAGCGGCGCTAACGTCTGACAGACTGCATGCAACTTTAAATTCCACCACCTCTTTTACCCAATGCATGGAGTCCTTCTAGAATCTTTCTTGGCCGGCCAAAGGCAACTCAAGTGGCATCTTGGAGTCTTTAAAAAGGATTCATTTGTCATTTGCTATAACCTTTTTGCCACTTCCACACTAAAACACTTAGTTAAGTAACTTTGAGAGTGTATTCAAGTCTGATACCAAGGAGATCCGAATTCTGGAAAATTGGGAGGTTGTTCTTGCTAAGGATTCAAGGGTTGAAGTCCTTACAAGCTTGCTAGTACAAGGAGAAGGCTTATACCCGGGGTGGATTTCGATAGAGGAAGGCTACATTGGTCTTCTAGTCATCACCACAACATCCGCAAGTTTCTGGAGCTAAGGAGAGGGTATAACATTATTCTCTTCTTATTTTTCTAGTTGCAAATGTTAGCTATAGAGTTTGGTCCATGACTTGGGGTTTTATGCTTTAAATACTTGTACCTTGTGCTTTGACTGTTGTACTTTGATGCTTTCGTTGTGTCCATAGAACCCCAACGGTGGTATCAGAGCTACCTCTATACTACTTTTGCACATGGTGGCCTGAAAAATCTAAAAACTAATTTTTGTTTTCTGACCAGAAGGGTTAGCGGCGCTAACTGTTAACAGTTAACGGCACTAACTCCTTAAAGTTAGCGGCGCTACCATGTCTGGCAGTGCTGTTTTTGGTTTTTTAAACTTTAAAAATATTTTTGGGTTTTTGGCATTTTGTTTTAGTTTCTGGATTTTTTGGTCTAGAAATTAAAACTATTTATTTAAGTTGCCTTGTATAATGGTTGGTGTATTTATATGTATATTATTATTTTAGCATGAAAATGATAATTGCATATACTTACATTATGTACTTATGAATATGCTTCATCAAAAATGGTTTGGTGTTACTAATGCATAAATACGTGGGATTTTTAGTGCCTTGAGTGTTTTTGTAAAATCTTAACCATTATACATAAGTTTACATGGTTTTGTGTGGCACACCATGTTATTGCCCATTAGTGAATAGTTTATGTTCATGTGATGTTGGTAACCCTAGAAAATGCCCTAGACCTTGTGGATGTTTGGTTGTATTATTTATTATTCATTCATTTGGTGACTTTAAGTCACATGGTTTGTAATAATAATTAATTTATTTATTTGGTATGTAATTTGTATTTGTGGCTAGCATGCCATTTAAATATTCCATATTATGTATTTGTACTAGAAAATAGGAATTTGTGGCTTGCATGCAATTTATTTAATTTTCTATGTAAATGTAATATGGAGCAACCATCGGGAGTCTATGGAATGACGGCTTGGCGACACAAATCCGGGAGGCCCAATGGAGGTGGCGGGTTTAGTGGGAGCACATCCAAGTCAAGGAATTTTGTCCTTAGATGACTTGTTTTTCCCGTAGTGGCTCACGGGAAAAACGCATAGGTTTTAGGGGCATGGTTACCAACTATGCTGTATGCGTGTGCTGGTTTTATTATATATTGTTTATGCATGAGTTGTAGGACTATTGTATGCTAGACAATTTTTGATAAATAATAAAACCCAAGAGTTTTAAAAATGGTTTAACAACTCTCGCGCGCACACTTGATTAACAAAGAGGATATAAATTGGTTTAGTATCCGCATAGTGAAAACGCTTGATTTTTGTCACTTTTGTTAATCAAAACTCAAAATGGTTTTTTAACCGGAAAACTAAATCCCGTTTTCTAAATGTAAATCTCACGCCGTCCATAAGATGACACCACCCAAATCTAACCGCACAAGGGTTGATTGTCGAGCTTTAGCCGAGTCAATGTTTGTGTGAGTTGTGTGGAAGGTGCGTGTGACAACTCGCAAGGTCGATTGTCGAGCTTTAGCTGAGTCGGTCATTGGGCTAGAGTACCACCGTGTATCTTGATGGTTGATTTACGGTTTCAAATTAATATTTCATATAGTCGTCGAGCTCTAGCCGAGGTTATGTAAAATATTACTTTGAGATTGGTGTGGAGGGATCAAACATGCAAACTTGGCACAATGGTTGTCAAGTAGGATCCCGCAAGGAACTAAGAGTTGCAATAATGGATTGCAATCGGTCAATAGTTGCCAGCCTAAATAGCTTTGCCACGTGATCCGCGGAAAACCCGTCACGGTGCAAGGTGAAATAGGGTTCTTAGCCCTTGTTAAAATAGTTGTTTTTCATTAAACATTTGGGGTAATTATTTTAACAAGGATTTCAATCGAACTAACCAAATCTACTTTGCGTTTTATAGATGGCATCAGCTAGCACCAACAACAACACCACATTTTCTCTAAGGATTTTCCTTGAGAAAGACAAACTTGATGGGACCAATTTCATGGATTGGTCACGGAAACTTAGAATAGTCCTCCGTCATGAGGATAAGTTGGCCACCATCGAGGAACCCATCCCCGAGGCCCCTACATCCAACACGAGTATGGCAATCAAGGAGGCGTATGAAAAGCGCCTCAAAGACATCACCGAGGTTACTTGCCTCATGCTAAGCACTATAAGCTCCAACTTGCAAAATTCGATGGAGCACTTGAGTGCTTATGACATGATGCGTGAGTTTTCGGACATGTTCCAACAACAAGCGAAGCAAGAGCGGTATGGTTGTCTCAATGACCTACTCGGTAGACTTGATTCTACGGTCTCTCCCCCCATCATATGATCAATTCGTTGTGAATTATCATATGCATAGGATGGATAAATCCCTTATGGAATTGCATGGTATGCTGCAGACCGTCGAGTCCAACATGACCAAGCAAAAGCCATCCACCTCCGTTCCCGACTTGGCCATCAAGGAGGGTGACTCCAAGAAGAGGAAGAAACCGGCCTCTACCCCGAAGGGTAAAGGTAAGGGTAAGGTTGGGGCACCCAAGCCGAACCCTACCTCGAAGCCAAAGCCGAAGGGTCCTATCCCTCAAGCCAAAACTGCGGAAGAGGCGGTTTGCTTTTTCTATAGGGTGAAGGGGCAAATGCGCCGGAGCTGCCCAAAGTACCTGGAGGGCCTGAAGAATCTGCGAGCTTCGGGAGCAGGCGCTTCTACTTCATGTACGTTTGTGATTGAACATTATCATACTTCTACATCTAACAGCTGGGTTTTAGACACTGGCTATGGCACTCACATTTGTAATATGGTGCAGGTGCTAAAGGGAAGTAGAAGGATAAGATATGGGGAGCTGGAGCTAACTATGGGGAACAAGGAGGTCGTCCCCGTGTTAGAGAAGGAAGTGTCGAGCTTACTTTCAAGACCGGCTACTCTATTATTTTAAAGGATGTATGCTATTCGCCAATTATGGCTAGAAACATTTTATCTTTTTACGCTTTATATGACGATGGATATTGTTTTAAATTTGAAAATGGTTATATTTGTTGTTTCAAAAATGATGTTTGTTATTTTAAAGCTTTTCCATGTCGTGGTATATACGAAGCCGATGCATACATAGAAAATAATAGAGCAATCATGAACATTGATTCTGGATCCAAAAATGGTTTGGATAAGTTTTCCTTATGGCATAGCTGTCTTGGTCATATAAACAAGAAACGCATCACCAAGTTCCAAGCGGATGGGATCTTGGAATCATTTGACCTCGGGTCAAATGAAGCATGTGAATCTTGTTTATTAGGCAAGATGACTAAGTCACCCTTTACCGGTGTGGGTGAAAGGGCTAAAAGCTTGTTGGAAATAGTGCATACCGATGTATGTGGTCCGTTCAAGCATGTTACAAGGAACAACTCTAGATACTTCGTTACATGTACTGATGATTTCAGTAGATATGGATATGTCTACTTGATTAGGCATAAGTCTGAGACCTTTGAGGTCTTTAAGACATTTCCAAAACGAAGTCCAGAATCAATTGTGCAAGACTATCAAGATACTTTGCTCCGATAGGGGAGGCGAGTACTTGAGCTCGGAGTTCCGTAATCATCTGGCTAGTTGTGGGATTATTTCACAACTAAATCCTCCTAGGACGCCATAACTGAATGGTGTAGCCGAGTGGAGGAATCGGACATTATTAGATATGGTCCGATCAATGATGAGTCGCACGGAAGTACCCATTAGTTTTTGGGGGTACGCTCTCGAGTCGGCGGCTAGGATCCTTAACCTCGTACCGACCAAGAAGGTCCAAAAGACACCTTATGAGATGTGGCATGGAGTTGCTCCAAGGGTCGCATATCTCAAGGTTTGGGGACGTCCTGCCTTCGTTAGACGAGATGTAGAGGACAAACTTGAACCTAGATCCGAGAGGTGTTACTTCATTGGGTATCCAACCGGAGCCATGGGTTATTTATTTTACAAACCTTCCAAAAACAAAGTGTTTATTGCGCGAAGAGCCGTCATCCTTGAAAGGGAGATGATATCCATGCAATCCGGTGGAAAGAGGATATATCTTAAGGAAGTTCAAGAACCCGATGGAGAAGGGACTAGTGTCGGCACTAGCACTCAACCTGAAGTGGTTGAAACCGAGCAAGAGGATGTGTTGGTACCTGACAACGCTCCATTAATTCCTCGTAGGTCCGGTAGACCACGTCATGAGCCGGAGAGATATAGGTTTCTCAAATCTGAGGGCGATGACTTATTGGTGAATCATGATGAACCGACCAACTACCGGGAAGCCGTAGCGGGCAGTGAGTCTGTTAGGTGGAAGGAAGCAATGGAGAGTGAGATGCAATCCATGTCGGATAACCAAGTATAGGGAATTGGTTGATCCTACACCCGGGTGTAAGACAGTGGGGTGTAAATGGGTCTTCAAGAAGAAGACCGGCGTGGATGGATCTGTAGATACCTTCAAAGCCCGACTGGTGGCTAAAGGTTTCACGCAAACTCATGGGATTGACTATGAGGAAACCTTTTCACCAGTGTCCATGTTGAAGTCTATTAGAATACTTGTGGCATGCAGCCATCCAATCGATACCTGACAAGGGCTATCTAATAGCCGGAGACAGTACAAGCAGCGCATGCAGGGGTACAACATAAATAAGGTATCAAAACATCAAATCAAAACTTAGGGAAAAGTTATCCCTTAGCCGGATATGGTATAAGCAACATAATACGTATAAAACACGAAAACATACAACACCCAAAGCACAATCTACAAAAATTAGATCCTTTTAGTCTATATTAATATTATTCTAATATCAACAGAGACTGGGGGGACTTGTTGAGGTATAGCCGAACCTCCTTTAGTCCGAAGCTAGTAATAACGAGTCCGGAGCTAGACCTCTGGATCTGGCAAAACGGTTAGGATCTTTTACAAAAAGAACAGAGTGTAGATGACAAAAAGGAAAAGGACAAGAACTGGTGCAGAAGGTCAAACCAACCAAACGATGGTTGACCTCTGCTCTGTGTACCTAAAAGAAGTTACGTAGGACCTGGAGAATAAGACAGGTGCCTCATCCCGAGGTCGATCATGTTATAAACGGACAAACAAGGAGCAGTCCCTATCAGAGAAGAAGACCAACCGGAGGACATCCTATTATCCAGTGGATAATAGAAAGAACTTCCCAGCTAAACGATTATAAAACAAGCAGGCCTCCTCTCAAGGTATTCAGCATCTCAACTCTTGCTTAACATTCTCTAGCTTACTCGCATAAAACTTTACATATCGAAATACTTATTCTCACGCCGGAGGTTGGTCACGAGGATACCCCTCCTCGTGACGAGACTAACGACTTGCTGTTTTGCAGGAACCTTCCTTTTACACATCTCAGCCGGACGTTCATTTGTTAAACACGTTAGCCTCAAACCGACGCTTGTTTTAACAACCACACTATTTCATAACTACCGTGTTCCTACCCACAAAAATAAAGAAAATGATTGTTTTGTTGTTTTTAAAATTCGTTAAAAAAGAGTTACTTAAAAGATAAAAATAAAAATGCTACTGGATAGATTATATTCACCGAGTACCATACCCTATGTATTCTATAACACGGCACGTTAGTAAGTAAAAACAATTCGTCCTTGTAACATTATACAAATACCATACTAGTGTAATCATATTCAGACAACCAATTATAAGACAATCCAGAAGTATTATGGGCACACTGCAGAAACACTACAAGAATGGTCTATTTTAGGAATGACTAGAATGTATCATATAAACCTGGAACAACTACTTTGAAATCTTCACAAACAACAATAAACAGAAAAAATAATCCATCTTTATTTAGAAATTATCAACACCAAACAGAAGATCATAAAACACAAAATTAAATGCTGCCAGTCAATCAAACATTGGATCTACTTGAACTGAATCATGATAGTAACAGACCTATGATCTAAGCAGTACAACTTCATCATAACAATTTATATAAAATTACAACGTTATCACTTCGCCATGTATAAAATTACACTTTGTAGTAATGATAAAAGCAATCGCCATCGCGAGTAAACCAAGGGATTGAAACAAAATGCATGCAAGCATGAGTTTTGAACAAAAATTTACATGTTAGCTTAAAGCTTGAGAGGTTTGAGACCTAAAGATGCACGTATGCGGTTAGCTTCAGCAATTTCGGGATCTGGGTGGTCAGTTCCATCATCTTTCTTCTTTTCCTTTTCCTTCTTTTTCTTTGCGGGTTTTTCATCCTCTGCACCACCTTCTCTTTTAGGGCTAATGCTGCTGTCCCGTGCATGCCTACGCCGCCTCTCTTCCCCGTCATATTCTTTCCTATCCTTACTCCTACTTCTACTTCTCGAGCGGCTCCTCCTCCTGCCGCCCCGCTCCCGCTCCCTGTCCCTGTCACGTCTATCCCGCTCCCTACCTTCCCGCCCATAATCTCTTTCACGATAACGATCCCTTTCTCTGTCTCTATCCCTATCTCTGTCCCTGTCCCTTTCCCTTTCCCTGTCTCTGTCCCTATCACGTCCTCTTCCACGATCCCTCTCATAATTGTCATACTCTCTATCATGATCTCGGTCCCTGGACCCAAATTGAAAAAATCAATTATACCAAAGGGTACTTGTTCATCTCCTAAATTGCTTTGCTAAAAAGTATATTATATAGTTTTTAAATCATATATGCACCAGTTATTTTTATGAAATAAAAACATTGGCTAAAAAGTGTCAATAAATTAACCTATTTATGACCCATACAAAATAACTACCCATTTGATTCATTACCTAACACACATGATTCAGCCATTACAAATATAACAAATGTAATTAACTATGAAGGGCTTTTTTTGTCACAAGGTTAAAATTCCAAAGGAATTTAAAACATTCACGCTGCAACCTGCAAGTCTACGAAATCATGAACTCTTCTAAACAAGGGAATTTTATTAAAAATTTTGGATTTATACACTTCCACCCTCCTTTCCAACCAAACATAAAGTAGGAATTTAACTTCCCACTTCCAATGAGATCAATGAATTAAACATTCCCTTGGATTATAAAACAAAACAAAAAAATATTATGTGTATGTGTGATCCATCATACTTCTCTCATGTACACTGCCAGTACAGAGAAACCTGTCAGGATCATTAACTATTGATTTAGGAAACCTTTATGAATACATGGGCTGCCACACTGCCTTGGGGTCTATGTGAGCACCAGACAAGGCGAACCCATGTGATTTAAGAATAGACCTGCCCATGTGCATGCACGGCAGAACAGCTTCCGCATATCCAAATACGTGTTGTTGGAATAAGTTCATTTGGGTGGACATCAAACCCTAAAGCATGTGGTGGTCCAAATCATGAAGATTGTGGTGAATAAATGTTATAAAAAGGCTAAGGTGACTATGGAACAGAAAATAAACTTGAGGGATTAAAAGCTCTATTCTTCTTGTCCTGTTATTTGGTCATTCCAGATATGACTTCATAGTTAAAACAAACTATCTAGCATTACGAGTTTTTCTATGGCAACACAGTGCAAAATTTTCTTATTCTGTAATCTTTATTTCCTTTCTTTTTGTTTTTCGGTTGGAATGTGATGAGAAATAAGAATGTATTGTAACTAAAAGAAAGTCAAGCTAGTTTGAAGATAAATAGGATGGTAGCCACATGATTTTTGCTAGTTATAAAGGTTAGGTTCAGGTAAATGAACCCTACTAAAAATGAAGCCTCGTTTAAATAGTAAATAAGATTTGAAACTTCAACTAATGCAAGAGAGACTTATATCATATTTAACATCGGTAATGAATCCAAGAGGGCAGCACAACAGGAAACTCTTACGGAGTACTTCACCAAATAGACATTTAAACTGACTTGTTTTACCAAGATGTGACAAATTTCAATACTGTTGGGGACAAGAGAAAGATGTGAGAAATGCAACTCTACAGTAACAAATAAAAACAAAGCATGAAACGAGAGAAAATCATACCTATGTCTATGGCTGCCACGTTCCCTATCTCGGCCTCTTTCCCTAACTGGGCTTTGTCCTCGATAGTAATCCTGCTTTCAGAAAAGTCATGAGTATATTTATATATCAAATCATATATAAGTGGACATGAATAAAGATACAAACCTTTTCATGACCCCTAACATCAGTATCCATGAGTTGTTCATCCTCATCTTTTTCCTCTTCCTCCTCAAAATCATCTTCAAGTGCACTTTTTCTAGGTTCCAGAGCACCAATAGCTTCAATGGTAAGCCTGTATGAAAGCGAAGACAGTCTTAGAATTGCATCTATCTTTCAGACAAATTACATAGCATTACATAACTGTATATTCTATACAGTTCCTGTTAGTTCAGATTACGTTTAAAGTTCCAATGAAACAACACCAACATAAAGCTACCCAGCAAGCCTCATTCTAGAAGATTCACCTTTTGCAAACCTAGCAATTTCCATGGTATTATGAGAGTAAAGTTCATAATACATGGAAATGGTACTTCTCGTTACAGCCATGGGATACCACACACTAAGCTTATGGGGTTTCAAGTGATGGGACCGATTCACTTACCTTAAGTCCAGTAATTGATCTAGCTGATACAAAATACAATGTTTCACTTACCTTAAGTCCAGTAATTGATCTAGCTGATACAAAGATACAATGTTCTGAAGTTATAACAGCGTACTAAGTAGTAAAAGAAGTGCTAACTTCCTATCATCGTGGGCTATATAAGATTAGTTGCAATGCTTGTAAAATAGAGATAACAGGATGCATGCTTGTAGCTAGGTAAGGATATACAGAAAGTAATACATTACAAATCATCACTGGATTCAAATCTATTCACAGGAAAATGTCAAACGAAAAGATAAAAAAGAAAGAGAAGGTAAAATGCACATAGTATGCTGACAAACCTTTTCTTTATACGTGGCAGAGCTATATCACAGGAATAATCTTTTGTCAAGAGTTCATCAATAACCTCATCCACATGCGTCAAGGAAAATTCTAATTAACCAAAGAAAAGTAAAAGTATAAATTAGTAACCCAATGCATAGAAAAATAAACACCAGAAAGCAAATATTATTCTAGCAAAAACAGTTCATGGTGAATGTACTTACGCCCATCAGCTAATTTGCGTCTCAATTTCCTATAATCATTGTACAGAGGCTCTAAATACCGGTAGACGTCAATATCTGTGCCCGTGATTCGCAAGTAAAAGGCTCCAAGTACTCGTACATATCTGTAAACAGAGAGGCGTAAAAGGATGTACTAAAAACGCAAGCAATTACAGTATACAAGCATAATGATGCATTCTAATAAGTAAAATCTGTTCGAAAAGAAGGCATGAAGATGACTTACTTATAATCTTCGTTTTTGATGAATTCGACGACGATTTCTTTATCAGGCTGGATCTGTAGCATCTTCATGACAAGGCAAATAAAAGGCGTGGGCTTGCGGTTCCCGCCGTGAGTGCCGCCGACGTGATCCAGCTCCATGGCCTTATCGACAAGCGTCTCTGCTGTTAAACCGAAACACTGCTCCTTCCAATAGGTGTTTTGATAAATCTTAGACCTCAATATCTTTTCAACTAGGTTTTGTGGGTTTGTTCCCCTTATGCTCTTCGCCGATGGATCCGTACGATTCGCCATTGATGAAGCTCCAGATTGACGCGAGGCTTACAGGCGCAGATGTGATTCTCGAAAACCCTAACCCTCTATTTGAACCCTGATTTTGCCCCTCTTTGTGTATATTTCTGTAATTACATATCAGTCCCTAATTAGATATACATACAATTACAAGGAAAACAAACATTCTTTAATAAATATATTGGAACGCAAATTTTAACAAAGATAGGCATCGGTGTGGTGGATAAGTGCGACTTTTGTGACACCCTCTAGTGTGTTCGAATCCTTCCTACTTTTAATTTTATTGTTTTTGTTTTTTTCATATAAGTTTATTATAAAAAATAAATATATGTAAATCTTTTAATTTTCTTGCCTTTTTGTTCTGTGTCTTACTTTTGTTTAGTTTTTTTATTTTTACTTAACTCAATAATAAATTATTTTTTTTAATCTAAATAGAGCATCATATCAATTTCTTACTTTAGATATGGGAGATTATTCTTTCACGAAAGAAATTGATTAATTCACACAAAGTACAATACCCTAAAAGTTAAGATATAAGTTAGTGAAACACTTATTATCCGTAGATAAACCAATTTTCTATGTGAAATAATCATCTCCCATTAGATATATGCACATTTATTTAATGGTAAATTACTTGAAAAGAAATTTTACGTGTTAAATAAAATCCGAGTTTAAACTATGTGAGTTAATAATGATAAAGTGTAGGACTGTAGGTGTTAAACTAAAAGATGTTTATTTTTAAACTTCCAGGGTTATAGTATTTTAAAAAGGGAAAAAGGGTGTGTGTTCCTACAACATCTAAGTTAAATACTATATCTATTTAATGGAAGAGTAATTATGTCATTTCCATATTTGTTCATTATGGAGATACGTAAGTGTTGCAATACTTAATTTAGATGTTGCTAGCGGCATATATAATCTGTCCTTTAAAAAAACTTTACAGTTTAAATCTGAATAAGTTCATCGAATAGATAATAATTTATATTTTTTTTTGATAAAAACATAACGATAAATCAAAATCCATATAATTAAAATAAGATTTTTCTTTCTTCATAAAAGAGTATATGTTAAAGCACAAAAGTAATAATAAAAGTTTATCCCCGTCGAAGCACGGGCTGTATCTTCCTAGTTTTTTTCATGTTTGAAGAGTTAAGGCTAGGCCGCTTAATACCCTCATACTAAAAACAAAATCGATATATGTAATTTATTTTTTAAACTTAATTATATAGATGGTCACACCTTTACTAATTTATTTTATATTTTCCAAAATCATTCTTTAAGTTTTCAAAAATTGAATATGAACGACTATTTAGCATGAATGTTACCCCTTTTATTTTAAAATTTTCCAAAATCAGTCCTTTATTTTTAAAAGTTAACTTTAAAAAAGGTATTTTTAAAAGTTAATTTTGAATATGACGAATATCACTGTTTTTAAATATATATTTTACGTGATATCTGTGTGGATTTAGCCTATTATTATTCAAATTATGTTAAAAAGGTATTTTTTTTTTACCTTTGTTTATCTATTTCAGGCTAAATTGTACAAGACAATGCAAATCAAAGCTCAAAAAGTTGAATAATCAAGAAAAAAATATAAAGTTTGTGAAAGTGAGAGATCGCGACGCTACCACTGTAGCAGATAGAGGCGCGATCAAGTGGATAAAGGCCGGAGTGTTCGCATTTCAAATCACGATGAATATGAGATAAGGCTCGAGATTGTGGCGCAACCCCTACGATCGCGGCACGATCCCTCAGAGAATTCCATCTATAAATATTGTTATTCATGTCCGGTTTTGGAACTTTTCAATAACTTTTTATCATCATTCCAACCCTAAAGACGTACCAGAGGTTATCCAAGACGGCTTGGAGCATAACTTTGAGGATTTTGAGCTTAAAGTGAAGATCAAAGACTTAACATCATCATCTTTTATGGTTTTATCACTCCATCTTACATTGTTTCTGTTATTTCATGATTTCCAGAGTATTAGAATGAACATGCTAAGCTAAGTTTTCTGTTTTCCTTCCTGGAGGAGATGTACCCTAATGAAAGTTGATTAATTTATGAAATTTTGTGTTTTTTATCCTGTTTATGTCATGAATTGCTTAATCAATTGATAATCCATGTTTTAGATTCTGTTTTTGGTTGTTTATAATCTGAGTTCTGTTAAATTAGATGTTCAATCTATTTATAAAACTTAAATCTTGATTATCTAGGATCATTAGATAATTTAGACTAGTGATTGATTAATCATAGGTTAAACAACTAAAGATTGAAACTTTAACATGTGGTTCAACATATAATGACCTTTGTATGTTGGTTTAATGTTTTCGTCATCAAACAAACTTAAAAGATTAAAGTTTTCATGAATCAAACTTATTTGACTAGTTACGCTTGCTAATTAATCGTTTGACCATAAAGGTTGTTAATTGGTATAATTATTGTAGGGATTTATGTTGGTCCCAAGTGGTTCAGGTATCAAGATCTATGGAGGGAACAATGGCTAATAATCTATAAGATGTAGAGAGAATAATATACACCATACAAAACACACACATAAGTTCTTGGATTATGCCAAAGTCCACCAAATGACATCTAGTCATTTGGTTTATATACCCCTAAGGGTATTTACATATTCAGTCCTTCTAGTTTGTACGTAGTACAAACGTCACCTAAATTCAATCTTCTATTCTATACAATATTTAATTCTAACAATTTACATGGTACAAACATGCACAGCGGAATATAATACAAAACTTGTAAATCCCGTTCCCAGGATCCCAACTGGATCAGGTGGGGAAACAATTTCAGAAATCATATACCAGATATAAGTAGAACATGTAATAAATACAGGTTTATCTAAAAGATAAAAGTTATACCCTGAAACTGCTGAAGGGGGATACACAGCTACTGCACCCTTGAACTGGCTGCTAGACCGCCAAACTGAATAACCTTGTATGTATAATCTTTGACAGGTAAAAACCGCCCTCGGTTTTACCTTCAACCGCCGCCGCCGTGGAGACCGCCGCAAAGGGGTCCACGTCCGAAGCTTGAGCCGGCGATCGCAGGGCGCCGCCGCTGGGCCACCGTGCGCTGCCAGTCGCTAGTGGTAGTGTCTGCCTGTGAGTCGCCGCCGGAGAAAAGCCGAGAACCCCTTGGGGTAGGTTCGGCCGACGAGGAGGGAGAGAGAGAGAGAGGAGAGTTTTCTTGTTCTGTTTTAGGATTAACTTCCAAGATTAGGTTTAAACTAAAGGTTTAAACTTCTTATATAGATTTCCTCCTGGGCCCAAGCCCTTGGACCTTAAAGCCCGATCCAAACCTATAACTTTAATCCTTTGACAATACAGACCCTTCAAGTTCAGTTATTATTAATTAAACAACTGTCAATTAATAATTTCCTAACTAAACTATATTTATTAAATATTAATCTTAATATTTAATATTCTTTCTCTATATTAATAAATACCTATTTATTATTTCCCTCTTTTCTGACAATTAATTAACTATTAATTATCCGTCTTATACACATTGAGTTATTCCTGGTTCATGAGTTGGGTGTGCAGCTGTGTGACCCTTTAGTGACTCATAGTGTCCACGGATGTGATGACACATGTACACTATCCCTGCACAAAATCCTTTCAGACTCCCACTTGTGCACGATAGTTACACTCCCTTACCGATCACGGGCCTAAGGAGGTTCCCAGCCAGACACTTAGGTTAACCATGACTATAAGTTCTCTTATGTCCAGAGATTCTGTAATCACCCTCTTGGATTACCCAGTTTTTCCTTTCGTATCACGATATCCCGTAATGTGTATTTCAGACATGGAGCACGTGATTTATTCTGAAAATCCAGATTATGTTTCTCAACTTCTGATTTCGACTAACTGCAGTTACGGAGTTACCAAATGATGTCCATCATTCTATCCGAGCGCGGTCACTCATTTCATTTAGTCTCAACCATCAAGGGGCCCTGGAATATCTCTTCTCCAAAGGAGAAGGTGCAAATCCCTTCTTGACTGCTTGCATTTGAGCACACGTCTTCCGCTACACCCAGATACGCCCGTTATTACTACCCAGTTACGGCGTAGCGTTAGAACGTTCCAAAGTGCAGAAGTCCTCGTGCCCCAAACCAAACATCTCAAGTCTATGGACAACCAATCAGCTAACTCATGTCGTTGCCTCCATGAAGTTAGACTGATGCGGATCACCTCCAATATTTGTACCTCTGACAAATATCTATAAATACTTGATCACATAACTTGTGTTGTTATTCTCTACCAGAATAATCCAACAAGTATTTATAATAGCGTTAGTATCACCCTAATGTGGCTCCCACCGCATTAGGTAGCTACGGAGTAATTTTGATATACCAAGACTTGTATATCATGGATGAGTAAATATGCTAAAAGTATAGAGATATTTAAAGATTATATTAAACCTCCTATTTCCATCACGCAAAAATGTTTAATACATAATCATAAACCATAAATATCAATCCATACAATATTTAATTAAATACTGAAAACTAGGTGTTAGGTCACATGTACTGCATTCCTATGGAACTAGCATGTCTCTCATGCTTCTCTCTAGCTAGCGCCTTGGTCAACGGATAAGCAACGTTGTCCTCTGTTGGTATCTTGCATATCCTCACATCTCCCCTTCCGATAATCTCTCGGATGATGTGATACTTTCTAAGTACGTGTCTGGTCCGCTGGTGATCTCTTGGTTCTTTCGCTTGCGCCAAAGCTCCCATATTATCACAGAATATATATCAATCGGTCTAGAGATACTGGCAACCACTCTAAGATCAGAGATAAAATTCCGCAGCCAAACCGCTTCCTTTGCCGCATCGCTTGCCGCAATGTACTCAGCCTCTGTAGTTGAATCTGCTATAGTATCTTGCTTCTGGCTTTTCCAAGATACAGCTCCACCGTTTAGGGTAAAAACAAACCTGACTGCGACTTAAAGTCGTCTCTGTCCGTCTGGAAGCTTGCATCTGTGTAACCAGTAATATTGATTTCATCCGTGCTTCCGCCAAAGACCAAGAACATATCTTTTGTCCTTCTCAAATACTTGAGAATGTTCTTGACAGCCACCCAATGGGGTTCACCCGGATTTTGCTGGTACCTACTCGTAAGGCTTATGGAGTAAGCAACATCGGGCCTAGTACATAACATGGCATACAAAATCGATCCTACTGCCGAAGCATAAGAAACCGATTTCATCCTCTTCTGCTCCTTTGGAGAAGTAGGGCATTGAGCCTTGCTAAATGGTATACCAAATCTCATAGGGATGAATCCTTTCTTGGAATCCTCCATCTTAAAGCGTTTCAACACTTTATCTATGTATGTACTCTGACTAAGTCCGATCAGCCGCCTAGATCTATCTCTATAGATCTTAATACCAAGTATGTATGCGGCTTCTCCTAGGTCCTTCATCTGGAAACATTTGCCTAACCAGAATTTTACTCCTTGTAATGATGGCACATCGTTTCCTATGATCAGTATGTCATCCACATACAGGATCAGGAAGATTGCTATGCTCCCACTGAACTTCGTGTAAACGCGGGAATCAAACTCGTTTTTGATAAAACCAAACTCTTTGATGCGCTCATCAAAGTGCAAGTTCCAGCTCCTAGATGTTTGCTTTAATCCATAAATGGATTTTAGCAACTTTCATACTTTACCTGGATTCTTGGAATCCTCAAAATCGTCCGGCTGTGCCATATACACATCCTCTGTTAGTTTCCCGTTAAGTAAAGCGGTTTTGGCATCTATTTGCCATATCTCATAATTGAAGTATGCAGATATGGACATAAGAATCCTAATTGACTTAAGCATGGCTACAGGCGAAAAGTTATCATCATAATCAATACAATGAGTTTGATTATAACCTTTTGCAACAAGCCTAGCTTTAAAAGTATGCTCATTTCCTTCCATGTCGGTCTTCTTCTTGAAGACCCACTTGCACCCAACAGCTTTACTGTGTTGTGGAAAATCTACTAACTCCCAAACTTGGTTGTCATACATGGATTGTATATGTGCCTTCATGGCATCCAGCCATTTGTTAGACTCACTGCCTGACATAGCCTCCCCGTAGGATGTGGGCTCATAAAGATCCCCTTCTTCTTAAGCGATTAGAAATCCAAGATATCTATCCGGCTCAGTCCGAATCCTACTGGACCTGCGAAGGACTTGTGTTTCCACTCCTTCCTCAACCGCAGACTCGGGTTGGGATTCAACAATTATTTGTTGACTTACGGGTTCCACTAGTGGAGGAGGTACACCTTCATTTTCTTTAATTTCTTGAAGATCTATTTTCTTTCTAGAAGTTTCAGAACTTAGAAACTTATCCTCTAGAAATGTCCCTGACCGAGCAACAAAAACTTTGTTCTCATCAGGATTGTAGAAATAGTATCCTAAGGTTTTCTTAGGATAACCCACGAAGATACACCTATCCGATTTGGGTTTGATTTTATCCGAGAATGGTCGTTTCACGAACGACTCACAACCCCAAATCTTTATGTAAGACAATTTGGGCTTTTTCCCCGTCCATAACTCGAACGGTGTCTTACCCTTTTCCACAGACTTAGTTGGAACTCGGTTCAGCATATAAGCAGCCGTTTCGAGTGCATGACCCCAGAACGACATCGGTAAACTAGTTTGACTCATCATAGACCGAACCATGTCAAGTAAGGTCCAATTCCTCCATTTCCGATACACCATTCCACTGTGGCGTATACGGAGGTGTGAGTTATGAAACAATCCCACATTCCTTTAGATGATCGTCAAACTCCTGACTCAGATATTCACCACCCCGGTCAGACCGTAGCAGCTTTATCTTCTTGTCAAGCTGCTTTTGTACTTCACTCTGAAATTGTTTGAAGAAATCAAAACTTTCAGACTTTTGTCTTATCAGATACACATAACCATACCTACTGAAGTCATCAGTGAAGGTAATGAAGTACCGGTATCCACTTCTGGCCTCTTAACTGAAAGGACCACACACATCTGTGTGTATAATTCCTAGCAGTTCCTTTGATCTTTCATTCAAACTGTCGAAAGGTTTCTTTGTCATCTTGCCGGACAAACAGGATTCGCAATTGTCAATTGATTCAAGATCAAATGACCCTAGAACTTCATCACTATGAAGTTGCTCTATGTGTTTCTTATTTATGTGTCCGAGCGATCAACTCATTTGATCTTTTACTTATATGATAGATTTCCTTGTCATCATCTAGATTTATCATGTATAGACCATTTTGTGAACTTGCTTTAAAATAGAATAAATCATTCTTAAAGCACAAAATTGTTTTACTTACCGACTGATATTTAAAACCACTGTCTATTAATAAATCATAAGAGATTACATTTTTAATCAATCTAGGAACGTAAAAACAATTCTCTAGATCTATGATTAATTCTGAAGGTAGCCTGAGACAATATGTTCCTACAGCTTCAGCACCAATGATGGAGCCTTCGCCTACCCGTAGGTCCATGTCCCCCTTCCTTAGTTTCCTACTTCTCTTGAATCCCTGCAAATGATTGCAAATGTGATGACCACATCCGGTATCGAGTACCCATGATTCAAATGAAGTAACTAAGCAATCCATCATAAAGATACCTGACTCGTCGGTAGAACCGACGTCTAGGTGATCAATGTCGAGTGAGTGCTCGTAAATATCCTTGCTGCCGTAAAATAGGCAACAAACGTCTAGTAGCTCATCAACCTAGTTGTCTTCCTCCATTGACTCAACTACTGATGTATCAAAGGGGTCCAGGTACACCTGGTCATCTATCATTAAGAACTCGTGCATACCAACAACTGTTGTATCTGGTTCACCGAACTTGTCCACTACCTCTGCCTGATAGCGGTCAGTTAGGGTATCGACCAAGAGCATCACTAGTTCACGATCAGTGACTTGTGATCCCAGAACCATTAAGCAATCAAATAGCCTTCTTATGTTTATGAGTTGATCGCTCAATAACTGGTCTTCTTTCATCCTCTGTGAAAGAATGTCCTTCATGAGTAGAAAGCGTCCATAACGCTCACTATCCTTGAAACGCTCCTCTAATCCCTGCACGACCTCAAAACCCGACTTATTCTTAAGTTCATCCGAATACTCAGACTCTGTGGAGAGTATCAGAATTGACATGACGTCAAATTCATCAGACAGATACTTATAATACGTATCATACTCTCCATCCAGAGCAGAATAGTCAGGTCGTGCTGGAGGAGATTTGTCTACTGTGTACAGCCTTCCATGCGCCCTTAGGATATTCCTAAAGTGAAATTTCCAAACCATAAAGTTCAGACCTGAAAGCTTCCACTTGATCATGATGAGGCTAAAAGACTCCTCGGGTGTATAAAACGGTATAATAGATAATATTGACATCTACAGAAAAAGCAAGAAATAAACATTTCAGTAATTTAATTCCTCTAAAATAATTTATAACCCTTTAAATAAATATATTTAAGAATAGGACCCATATTTCACACGTGCCGGTGCACGGTTTGGGCACGACAACACCGACCCCGTGTTATTTCTGGTGGGTATAAACCATACCGATCGTGTTTAATCCAAAACATGATTCCTATATCCTTGGGACATCGAATGAAACAATAATTCATACATATTTAGTCCTCCTAAGTGCACTTTGGGCCCGTCACATCAAGGAATCACCAAAATAGACCTCACCATCTAAGACGGGGTGAACTCTGGCCCGTCATATCAGGGAATCGCAAAGTCTTTCACCCCCTCCCTACATCAGTTTGAACCCGGCCCGATGCGCAAGGTTTGGGCACGACAACGCACCAAAGTACTGGCAGCAGGAAAGGTGTACCATTAGATGGGTGGCACTACTGGTCTAAGATTTTGAAAGGGTTAACTTGTTTCAAAAAAGTTTTGCCAGTTTTAACCGTTTTACAAAACTTGTAAAACTTATATCCTTTTTAAGTGAAAAACTTTTCAACTTAAAAAATATCCGTTATATATGTAAATGGTTTTTAATGACGTGCGTGCACTATATAATAAAGTAATTAAAACACAACCACGCAATTAATAATAGCAATAATTAAGCCAACACACATAACGCCTTTGACCATCACTGGTACTTAAATAAAATTAAGCACCCCTGTGGTCAAACCCTAAAGTGGATCATAAACAACACACAAGGCATTAATCTGATGCTGACGCTCCCACTGGCTCTAGTATCCGTGACCTCCTCTCTCCTTTGTCTTGATCCTTGTCTTGATTGGCTCCAAAAATACATATACAAATGTCAAACTAACATATTATAATTTTGATAAAACTAGTGCCCTATTACATAAAAATTCAAAGGCATGCAGGCCCGCTAAATCTAGTACTTTTACAAAATTGAATAGGGGTTGTAAGTGGCTGTCAGGATCGGATATATATTATATCAAATAACAAGAACTAACTTTTTAAATAATAAATCAGAGTAAAATAAAAGTTAATCTATAACTATGATCACAATCAACTAAGGAGTTGCGGAATCACACTTAATTGATTAAAGAAGATTTTGATCACAAATCAATTCAATCAAACAGTAATTCTATTAATCAATGAGAACGATTACAATAGCAAACTTCACCCCCAATCTAACTTATTATGTTAGACGAAGAACACAAATTGTTCTTAGGTTTCAACGAGAAACTTAGAGGCTTAGCACTATTCAGAGAGCAAAATTACAAATTTGAAGAACGAATGCAAAAATATAATCAATGATTAAGTTCTAATTATGAATTCTAATCTAGCATATATATACTCCTTGATCTTCCTTGATTTGCTGACAGTTAGGTAATCTTCTATCTTCTGAGATAATCTTGATGATCTTCAAAGTATTTCGAGATATCTTCAAAGATAGGATTTTTCCATATATAGCTCAACAGAAACTGTTTAATGAATACAACAGTTCTTGATTCTTCTAACAGTCTTCAGCTTCAAGGTCTTCAAACAGTTGTAGACGTTTACACTAACAGTTCTCAACTGTTTTCATATTTTCAACTAACAGTTTCCAACTGTTTCTTCAACACTTCTTCTAACAATTTCAACTTTGCATGTTAAACAGTCTTAATGCCTTAGTTAATTTCCCAACAGTGGCACACAGGCCTCTCCACACCGGATAAATAATAAATGTAAACCAATCCATAAAACAATAAACAACCACAATCTTGATCTACTAGGTTTAAGGCGTTTGCTTAAAAATAATCAACCACGTACAATTAATTAAATAATAACAATGCACGCATTATAAACCAACATATATAATCCCGGGCAGATTTAAACTTGAATCTCTGACAGCAAAACTCAAACTGGTTTTGTGTTCATCCCCAACATCTAACCTTGACTACAAACTGGGGCTAAACCTGGGCCTTTTATTAAATATCACAAACTGAATAAAAACAAAAATACCACACTGGTTAAACGTCAAATATCATTAAATGAATAATAATATATAAACTGGAAACTTGATCTAAAAATTCAAGAACTTTGAACTTTTAAATTATCCCAAGTTTCATACACAATTTATACAGATATATATATAAAGCATGTAAACTGGAAACTTTATCCGGTTTAAAAGTCAAAACTTTGACCTTTACTATAAACCAAAGTTTCTCACAAATTATAAATGTATAAAGATAATCCGGAAACTTTAATTGGCTAAAAGTCGTAAACCTTGACCTTTGACCAAAAATAAAATTTCACACAATTTAATATATAAACAATATATAAACAGCTAAAACTGGAAACTTTAATGGTAGAAAGATCAGAACTTGATCCTTAAACCAAACCCAAAAGTTTCACGCTCTGATACATGTATGCAGATAACAGATCAGAAACTTGATCCTAACCACATATCAATTTTCGCAAAACATGTATGCATATATCTATGATTTTCTTGTTCCCCATCAAGCCTAAGAGCAGGCTCTGATACTACTGTAGGGATTTACAGGGTACAAACATGCACAGCGGAATATAATACAAAACTTGTAAATCCCGTTCCCTGGATCAGGTGGGGAAACAATTTCAGAAATCATATACCAGATATAAGTAGAACATGTAATAAACACAAGTTTATCTAAAAGATAAAAGTTATACCCGCAAAGGGGTCCACGTCCGAAGCTTGCGCCGCCGATCGCATGGGGCCGCCGCTGGCCTGCCGTACGCTGCCGGTCGCCGGTGGTGGTGTCCGCCAGTGAGTCGCCGCCAGAGAAAAGCCGAGAACCCCTTGGGGTGGGTTCGGCCGACGAGGAGGGAGTGGGAGATAAGAGAGTTTTCTTGTTCTGTTTTAGGATTAACTTTCAAGATTAGGTTTAAACTTCTTATATAGATTTCCTCCTGGGCCCCAAGCCCTTGGAACTTAAAGCCCGGTCCAAACCTATAACTTTAATCCTTTGACAATACAGACCCTCCATGTTCAGTTATTATTAATTAAACAACTGTCAATTAATAATTTCCGAACTAAACTATATTTATTAAATATTAATCTTAATATTTAATATTCTTTCTCTCTATTAATAAATACCTATTTATTATTTCCCTCTTTTCTGACAATTAATTAACTATTAATTATCCGTCTTATACACATTGAGTTATTCCTGGTTCATGAGTTGGGTGTGCAGTTGTGTGACCCTTTAGTGACTTATAGTGTCCACGGATGTGATGACAAGTGTACACTATCCCTGCACACAATCCTTTCAATTATAGGGTTAGATTTTCAGATGAAGAATCTAATCAATTTAGGAATTGATAATTGATCTTTATTATTCATAGCACATTTCATGTATTAAATCAACTTGAAAAAGGGTGAAATTGAATCTAGGGAGGAAAGTCTTCATCATCTATACTACTATATAAATCATGTAACACTCTCTCTCTCTTTCTAACTTTTAAGAACTTTTTAAAATTATGTCAATCTCTAATCTCCATCCTTTTTTTTAACAGCGAATAGTCATTCATTCATCACACGTTTAATTACACACCAACGACAATATGGTACACAAAATTAATCTTCATCCTTCTTTTTATCTAAATTAATCTCATCCACTTAATTTTTAATTATTTCTCTCTACTAATAAACTTTAACTTTTTATTTATTTAAAATATATACTCCCACTAACACACTCTTTTACACAAACACAATTATCCACCCACATCAATATAATTATTAAAATCTTAATAACTTTTTTCTCCTTATTTCATAAATATAAATCTTTTTAAATCTTTTTAATGTTTTTTAGAATTTATTTTTAAAATTAAAAAACCTATACTACTATATAAGTCATTAACACTCTCTTTCCTTCTAATTTTTAAGAACTTTTTAAATTTATGTCACTCTTTAATCTCCATCCTTCTTTTTATTTAAAGAGTTAATTACAAAGATCATCCCGGTTGTTTAATAGAAATTTCACATTTAGTCCTTTAAACTAAAAAATTACACTGGTGGTCCTTAGGTTGACATGTTGTTTCGCTTTTGTTCCTTTCGACTAACTGGTGTTATCTTTGACCATTAGTCAAAGGGTATTATGGTCATTCTAACTGTTATCCATAATACCAAACACAATTTTCATATTTGAATAACTAAAACCAAAAACCCACCACCTACAACCAAACATCTCTTTCATCTTTCCCTCACTAACAAAATTTCTCTCTTTCTACACTCACTAGACAAGCCATTGTCGACATGCACCATCGCCAACGAATAACCACCATCACCTTCGGATGACATCCATTACCGTCGGTCAAAAACCTCTGATCTCTCTCTCCCTTTTAAACACACACTCTCTATCCCTCAAAGCTCTCTCTTACTCTCACCATAAGACCATAGCGCTTCGCCATTATTGAACGACTGCCACAAGATCTGAACCACGACCATCGCTCACGGATCTGAACTACGGCCACCGTCGCTCACCGGTTTGAATCGCCAAATCTGAACTGCCGACCGCCGCCATTATTTAAAGAGTCGCAACCGATTTGAACAAAGGGTAGCAGATCTGTTGGAGAAGTTGTTTTTAAACCAAGAGGATTATGCAGTGAAGTCTTCGTCGGTGTGAAGGTACTTCTTGTGGTGGTTCTTTAGGCGGATGGCCTTAGCCATCACCGATGTTTCTTGTTGGTGTTTCTTGCCTCTGTTTTCATGATTTAATTAAATTTTGCTTCCGGAAGAATACAGATGAATGAAAATGCAGTTGAATATTAATTGATTGTTGAAGTAATTAAATCAATTGGGTCACATACTATCTTATTCTTGAAGAAAGAAAAGTCTAGAGAGATAAATTGATTATTGGGGTTTTTATCTTGTTCTTGATTAGGAATTCTACTTTAGGATCTGTTCATACAGGGTTAGATTTTCTTTGCAAAAAATGTGTTTCAGATCTCCTTTAATATCCATGTATGTTGATTGTTCGATTTTAGCTTGATTTATTTATTTTCCAGATTTGTAGATGCTTGAATTTCTATCGAATATTTATAAGTTTTGGTTGTTTAATTCTTGATGATGATAATATCATTTGAAGATGCACTAAGAACACAAGAATGTAGAATTTAAATAATTAAAAAAAGTAAGTCATGGGTAGAAAATAAGTGGAGGATGTTTGGTAACATGGATAAAGGTTAAAAAGACCATAATGTCCTTTGACTAACGGACAAAGATAACACCAGTTAGCATAAAGGACCAAAAGTGAAACAAAATGTTAACCATAAGGACTACCAGTGTAATTTTTAAGTTTAAAAGACTAAATGTGAAATTTTGTGAAAACCACAAGGACGATCTTTGTAATTAACTTTTATCTAAATTAATCTAATCTACTCAATTTTTAATTATTTCTCTCTCCTAATAAACTTTAACTTTTTATTTATTTAAAATATATTCTCCCGCTAACACATTCTTTTACACAAATACAATTATCCACCCACATCAATATAATTTTTTCTCTCCCTATTTCATAAATATAAATCTTTTTAATTTTTTTAATGTTTTTTAGAATTTATTTTTAAAATTAATAAAATAGTTGATACAAATATAAGAAAATTTGAAGAAAAAAAAGGACATGTCGCTGATTTTTTTCGTGACATTGACTTACGTGTTATATCCTTGAAAATGACATATTGCAAAACAACAATTATTTACCGTCACAACATTGCGCGGCTACACTGCTAGTATAGTTTAAATTCGATAAAGTTGCTTACTTTCTTGTTTCTTTGAATTGCTAAAGTATTATTTAGGTTACTAGTGGTAAAGCAATGAGTAGCGCCTTTTCCCAACCCAAACCAACCCAAAGCTACATCAGCTGTCATATCGGTTTTTCTTCGTAACCCAAACTCAACCCAAATCTTTTTTCCACCTTTTATTTATTTATTTATTTAATTATACTTTTATATTTTAAACTGATAGATTATGTGCAGGGATAGTGTACACGTGTCATCATATCCATGAACACTATGAGTCACTAAAGGGTCACATAGTTGCACACCCAACTAACGAACCTGAAAAAAAATACAATGCGTGTAAGGGAGATAATCAATAGTTAATTAATTATCAGGAAAAGAGAAAATAATAAATGAATATTTATTATTATTAGGGAATATTAAATAGGGTTAAAGTCATAAAATAACGGTCTACTTTCCCCATTTTCCCATTGTGGCACGTCATGTTTTTTTACACATTTGGCCAGTAAACTTATAAAAAACGTGTTAATGTGCCCATTTTGGTGATTTTGACCTGCAATAGCAGGTCATCTTCTACCCCAATTTCCTTCATTTCGAAAACAAACTTTGGAGCCAAAACTCTCCATGTACACTTAACGAAAATCAATGATTCTTGACTCTATGGAAAGGTAATTGAGTTATCTATCAATTAGTATAAAAAACGAACACAAACGAGTTTAAAATGTGTCAATTTTTCGAAATACCGTAAGGGTGTCGAATAGGATCATTATCGACTTTAATTAGCAATAACTTGGCCTACACTTGATGGTTTTTCATGAATTTGGTGTCCATTGAAAGGTAAAAAGATTATCTACGACAATCTATAAAAAGAATGATGTAAAATGATCAAGAATCGACCAAAAAATGGGTCTTTTTTTCTGCCCTGTTTTCGAACAAAAAACCCAATAAAGTCGAGACTTTGAGCTCGAAATTCTCCCTCTATACTTGACGATTCATGATTTTGGTGTAATTTGAAAGGTATAATGATAAATTACAAGATTCTACAAAAAAAAAATCACAAAAAACGATCGACCCAAAAATTGCAAAAAACGGGCTGAAAAACGGGTTGCAGGTCACGAAATAACCACATCAACACGGTTTTGATAAGTTTACTGGCCAAATGTGTAAAAAAAACCATGACGTGCCACAATAGGAAAATAGAAAAAGCTGGCCGTTATTTTATGGCTTTAACCCTATTAAATATTAGTTAGGGTTTAGTACATAAAAATGTATCAAACTTGACACATTTTGCTATTGTGTGTATCAAACTTACAAACTTAGCATTTAATGTACTAGAGTTTTTAAAAATTACCAATTTATATATCATATAACCTTCTAAGCAGGTAGCATGTAATTTAATTATTTTTCATTTTTTTAATAACCATAAATTGTCACATCATTAATTTATGTACCAGTCAATACATCTTCATCTTCAAGAAGGAGATGAACATGGAAGCCCAGAAAAAATGAAGAACATGTTGAAGATTCAAACCATAAATTTGAACAACACAAACAGAGATTCATACACATATACATAAGAAGCTAAAAATCTTGTATGGTTCCATGAATCATAAAATCAAAAGTTTGCAGGGTCAAACAAGAACAACAATCAAAAGTTTACAACAAGCTAAAATCAAAAGTTTACAAAAGAACCTACATGAAGCCGATTAACAGGGTAAAAAAGAACAATAATCAAAAACCCAGATCAAAAACATATGGTATGGATGAAACGAGCCCTAAATCAAGATCTGAAACAAACCATATCATACCTTCATCTGGTATGGATGAAACGACTGAAACGAGCCCTAAATCAAATCGTACCTTCATATTCAATTTTCGTGAACAGAGCCCTAACTTGTTTCAAGAAACACACATGAGAAAGATCTGGAGATCGACAACCAAAACAAAAACGGAAACCCTAAATCGCAAACCTAGTTTTTTCAACCGCAACCCAAAAGAGCAAACCCAGTTTTTTCAAATGCAAACCCGCATCAACCTTTAAGAATGTAGAAATCGATGTTGGCGGTGGTGCCAGAATTTGTTGGCGGTGGTGGTGCCGGCCGAAGAAGACGGTCTGAAAGAAGAAGACTTTAATCGTCTGTTAAACAAGAATCATCCTAAAATATCAGAAATCTTCTTCGATGAAGATGAAGGATAGCCATGTGTCAAAAATCGAAACCCAACTTGAAAGAAGAATCAAGAGGCGTAATCAATTGCTTCAACAAAGTTACCCACCTAACCCCCTTTAGATATGTCAAAATCTCACCTTTATTATTATTATTAATAAAATAAAGGTTTTCATTTTTTATTTATTTTAAAACATGAAAAATCCAAGTCAATGCCATGTCATCCGCCACACCAATAAAACCGATGACATGTCATCTTGTAACCTGCAATAGCAGGTTAGATACAGAAAATGGTAAGTTTGAAAAGTCCAATACATTAAATGGTATGTTTGAAAGTTTGATACACACAATAGCAAAATGTGGCAACTTGGATACATTTTCAGTAACTAAACTCTATTAGTTAATATTTAATATAATTAAGTTTGGTTAGGATATATTAATTAATAGTTTATTAATTAATATTAATACCGAACTAGAAGGTTTGTTTTGTCGTTTGATCAAAGTATTTGATCACGGACCGGATTTTAGGGTCCAAGGGCTTTAATCCAAATAGGTATCTATTTAAGGAGGATTAAACCTTATTTTAACCTAATCTAATCAATTAGCCACCAAAGACAAAACAAAAGACAAAAATTCTCTCCCTTGCTCTCTCTCCCACGGCCGAACACCACCACCGGCGGCGGCGCCGTTTGCCCTGCGGCGGCGATAGGCAGCGGCGGCGGTTGGCTTGCGGCGGCCATTTCCTTCGGCGGAGACACCCCTTTCGGTCGAACCCTCCCTTGCGGCGAGGTCTTTCACGGAGGCTACACACACACAAAACCTCTCGGATTTGGTGGCATACGGATACGAGATCGTTTTTCTCGCGTATTGTTTCGATAGACGGTCTAGCGGTCTGTTCGTGAGGTGCAGTAGCTGTGTATCCTCCTCTAGCAGTTCAGGGTAAATTTTCTATCCTTATTTTATACTGTTTTAGAGTTACACATATAATATATCTGTTATAATTATGATTATATATTATGTTTCCCCACCTGATCTAGTTGTGATCTTGGGATAGGATTTACTGGTTTATATTCCGCTGTGCTTGTTGTACCCTGTAAATCCCTACAGTGGTATCAGAGCCTTCTTCTAGGCTCGGTGGGGAACAAGTTTATCATGATTATATATTGTTTATATAAATGTGTGTGAAAACTGATATTGTGGTTAAGATCAAGTTTCTGATCTGTTACCTGATAAGTTTTTCGGTTTTACTGCTTTAATATATTTTATATATATGTGTGAAACTTTTGTTTTTTGTTTAGGATCAAGTTTTGATCTTTTTACCATTAAAAATTTCCAGTTTGTTGTTTATATATAATTGTATATATTAATTGCGTGAAACTTGGTATTTGGCCAAAAAGTCAAAGTTTTGATTTTTAACCAATTAAAGTTTCCAGATTATCTGTTTTTTAATGTTTATACATATATAATGTGTGAGACTTGGTATTTGGTCAAAAGTCAAAGTTTTGATTTTTAACCAATTAAAGTTTCCAATTTACATGCCTTTTATATATATATCTGTATAAATTGTGTGAAACTTGTGGTTGTTAAAAGTTCAAATTTTTTGAATTTTTAAATCAAGTTTTAGGCTTTATTATTATATATTTAATAATGTTGACGTTTAACCTATGTGGTATTTTTGTTTTATCCAGTTTGAGATATATAACAAAAGGCCCAGTATAGGCCCAGGTTGGATGTTTGGTTTAACACAAGACCAGTTGTGTTTTTGGTGTTAAAGATTCAAGTTTTGAATCAACCCGGAATTATATATTTGTATGATGGTTGTAATGTGTGTATTATTATTATTTAATCTTTTTAGTACGTGATTGGTTGAATGTTTATTATTATTAAGCAAAACACCTAAAACCTAGTGGTTCACCTTGTGGTTGTTTTATCTTTCTTTTTTGTGGTTGTTTTACATTTAATATTTATCTGTTGGTGTAGGGAGGCCTGCGTGCCACTTATAACCCCTATTCAATTTTGTAAAAGTACTACTTTTAGCGTGCCTGCGTGCCTTTGAAATATTATGTAATAGGGCATTAGTTTCTTTTTATCGAGACAAGGAGCAAGACGAGGAGAGAGGATGCCATAGATGCTGGAGCCAGTGGGAGCATCAAGACTATTCATGCCATGTGCATTTTTTGGAGCCATAGATGCAAAATATTTTTGAAACAAATTAACCCTTTTTCAAAATCTTAGACCAGTAGTGCTACCCATCTAATGATACACCTTTCCTGCTTCCGGTACCTTGGTGTGTCGTCGTGCCCAAACCGTGCACACCGGGGTTCAAACTGATAGGATTTGTGTGCATAACCACCGAACCCTGATGATACACCCAATGCCATAAAACACACAAGGGTCATTCCTGTGAGGGTACGTAATTCAAGAAGGAAAAATTCACGCTGTGGGAGATGGGTGGCATGACAGTTGGTCATAAACCATTATTGGGAGTTGAGAAAATAACCAGGTTAATGTAATTAACAAGAATATATATATTTATTAGTTAATAAATATATATTGTTAATTATTGGATTAATATCTTGGATATTAATTAAACGGGTTATTATTATTAATTGTTATTATTATTAAATAAGATAAAATATATTAAAGGAATATATATATGTTGGTCAAATGATCTCATCAGTTGAAATTTGATGAGACAAAGTTAAGTTTGTAAGATGTGTTCTAAATATAACTTAAACAAAATTATGAAGCTTGATCAGACTGAGCACTTATAGTGTATCAGACTGAGCATAAGCTGAATATAAGCTGAGCGTATGTTTGATCAGCTTAGACTATATCTTAGTAAGATTATCAATGTGTTTTATAAGATGTGTATGTCACCTAAGATATAGATTGAGTATTCAGCTTGATGCGTTTCGAGCTGAGTGACTCAGCTTATATACTGAGTCAGCTCAACAAAGTTGTTAAGTAAGTTCTAGCTAACTCTTATGACTTCTAAGGATGAGTAAATCTTTATACGTGTTAGTACATGTTTGTTTTCGGGTTTGTTCTCGAAGAACTCAGCTTGATGAGTTTCAAGCTGAGTAACTCAGCCCGACTAAAGAAGTCAGTTTAAGAGAATTTTAAATATGTTTTAAATTTCTTTTATCTCTCTATATCTACGGAATGGATAAGAAGATTCCAGAATCAAGATTGAAGATTGAAGACTCAAGATAAGAAGATTTAAGATTCAAGATTAAAGATTCCGGGTTATCCGTTAGTTTGTTAGCAGATTAGGATAAGTTCTAGTTTGTTAGGATCTGTAGGAACAGGATTATAAATTCTTATGTTGGGAAAATGATCTCATCTGTTTTGATTTGATGAGAAAAAGTTAAGTTTGTATGATGTGTTCTACATATAACTTAAACAGAATTATGAAGCTTAGTCAAACTGAACACTCACAGTGATTCAGACTGAGTATAAGTTGTATATATGTATGATCAGCTTAGACTATATCTTAGTAAGATTATAAATGTGTTTGATAAGCTGTGTGTGTCACCTAAGATATATATATTGAGTTTCAGCTTGATGAGTTTCAAGCTGAGCGACTCAGCGTGAATACTGGGTCAGCTCAACAGAGTTTCTAAATAAGTTCTAGCTAACTCTTTGGACTTCTAAGGATGAGTTTATTAATATACGTGTTAGTTCATGTTGATTTTCGAGTTTGTTCTCGAAGAACTCAGCTTGATGAGTTTCAAGCTGAGTAACTCAGTCCGAGTAAGAAGTCAGTCTAAAGAAAGTTTAAATATGTTTTAAACTTATCTTTTTAACTCTCTATATCTACGGGAAGGATAAGAAGACTTCAGAATCAAGATTGAAGATTGAAGACTCAAGATAAGAAGATTCAAGATTCAAGATTCCGAGTTATCCGATAGTTAGTTAGCAAATTAGGCTGAGTCTTAGTTTGTTAGATTCCGTAGGCACAAGATTATAAATACTTATCTCCTGATAAGTTTAGAGGTACGACTACAACAACGACGACTAAGTATTGCAGAGCCAAATACCTCACCTCAACCGTATGTGTTACGATTCTTGAATAACTGATTGTCAGGTCAACGTGATCAAGAAACTCACAGATTGCCAAGCTATTCGTGTGTTTGAATACTCAAATTAGTTGTGAGATTGGTAAGTTTTCAATCTGTGATTAAATCCTGTTTAGAGAGTCGTCAGTATCTATAATCATAAGTTGATTATAGATAGCTAAGTTTGAAAGATTGAGAGATTTATATTAGGTGTTTACATATCAAGAGTTGCTTACTTGATAGATTCTGTAATCATCTTCTTATTAATGAAAAGCAAAGAATTCGATTGTGGTTTGATTTACTTTGTGTAACACTTTTCTTTGATTTGTTCAATTTCCGCAGAAAGTGTATTCAACCCCCCCTTCTACACATCTGTTGCTTGTTGTTATTCTCACCAAGGGACCAACAACTGGTATCAGAGCAGGCTGAACGATTTCATAAGTTGAAAGTTCAAGATTATGAGAATGTTTACAATGTCTACAAGCAACAATTCTTCAAACTTTCCACAGATGTCTGCCAAAGGTTGTCCCGTATTTGATGGATTTGGCTATCCTATGTGGGAATACAGAGCCATTTTTTTCCCCAAGTCCATTGACAATCGTATGTCCGATGTCATTATCAAAGGACCAATTATCCACAAGATCTCTGCTGTTGTCAGTGATACGTCCGCTGATAAAACAGACAAGAGTGAAAAAGAGGTAAGGAAGCCTGTTGCATCCTGGACAGATGAAGACTGGAAACTGTTCAATCTGGATGATAAGGCAAAGAGTGTTCTGGAAAATGCTCTGACTAACGAGATATTGCATACAGTGACTGGGTGTCAAACTGCAAAAGAGATCTGGGACACACTAAGTTTTACATATGAGGGCACTGTTCTGGTCAAGCAGCAAAAGAAGAGTCATCTGAACAGATCCTATGAAAACTTCTTTTCAAAGAAGAATGAAACCCTGCCTGATTTGTTCACAAGGTTTCACTGCTTGATAAATGACCTGCTAAGTGTAGGTGTAAAGAAAGATGAGGCTGAACTTGTGCTGAAATTTCTGGATGTGTTACCAGAAAGGTTTAATGAAGTAACCACAACACTGAAGGCTGGAGGAACACTGCATGTGTACAACCTACAGTCTATCTATGGGTTCTTGCTCAATCATGAACAGATCACAGAAGAAAAAGAAAAGTTCCAAGGCATTAGTTGTTGAATCTGAGACTGAGTCAGAATCTCAAGATGACCACTCAGACTCAGACTCAGGTGATACTGATGATTTTCAGACTATCACTGAGCAGATGGCCATGCTAGCCAGACGTTTGAGAAGAGCTCAACGGGGAAGAGGAAGATCTGACAGGGGCAAAGGGAAGAGTTCCTTTGATCCCAAGATGGCTGTGTGCTTCAATTATCAGAAGATGGGACACATTGCTGCTGAGTGCAGATTAAAGAGAGAAGAATCAGCATCAGTTGCTGATAAGAATTCTTACAGAGCTGACAAATACAAAAAGAAATATACTCAGCTCAAGAAAGAAAATCCAGAAGACAAACCTAGTGCAAAAGGATTATATGCTGAAACCTGGGATACTGAATCATCTACTTCAGGTGATGATGTATGTCTAAGGGCTCAAGAAGATGAAGAGTTTGAAATTGACGAAATTGATTATGGTTTGTCCGAGTCAACTTTTGAAGCTGACATGAAGGAAGCTGAGGAAAACAGCAAGCTCAGTGATTGGGATCCTGCTTCCATGTATAAGGTTAGTAATTTCAACTCTTACACCGATGAAGAAAAGGGTCTTGCCTTCGACTATTTGTTAAATGATTTCAAGACCATCCTTAAGTCTCAAAAGGACCTTAAAGCTGAGATAGCTAAACTGAAGAATGAGATTAAGGAAAATAAATCTCTCATTGATGTTGGTAAGAAAGAACAGTGTGATCTTGAATGTCAAAGACACATTAATAAACTTCTAAGTGAAGAACTTCAGGAAGATAAATTCAAAGCTGACCAACTTCAAAAGGTCACTGAGTCTTGGTGTAAGTAATCAAAGCTTGCTGAAAAGTGCATAAACCATCAAATACCTAAACAGGTACAAGCTGTACTTGGAGATGACTATCAAATAGCAGCTTATGTAGCTGATGATGAGATAGCAAGTACAGACTCTGAGGAGGATAGACAACTGAATGAGTCTCAGAAGTCAGCCTCAGAGAAAATACATGATCCAAACTTGAAATACAATATGTTTGTGAAAGCTAAAGATCATGGAAATGAGTGCTCAACATCTAAACAACATAGTAAGTCTGTGCTGGACAGATTAGGCACTCAGCCTATTCAAAGAACTTTAGTCATAGAAAGGCTTAACCCAAATCCTTTCAAAATACAACATTCTCTATCTGGCTCGGAGAGAAGTTACAAGAATAGGAAGACCACTGTAAGTCAGAGGTCAAATCACAACAATGGTAAGTCCAAAGTTGTAGATCTTGGTAAGTCCAAGAAGATCAACAGTGGTAAGTCCAAACCTGTTGAAACTGGTGAGTCTAGTAAGCATGACAAAGGTAAGTCCAAGGTCATGGAAAAGAAGTTTGTTGGTCAAGATTCTAATCAAAAGGATAACAAACAAAGATCTGACAAAGGTAAGTCCAAAGTCAGTGAGCACCAAGTGAATCAACTTGCAAAGAAAGTTGAAAAGTTATCCACTACATATAATCCCAAGACTGAGAGCAAGTTCTCACAAGAATTATTAGACATTCTACCTCCTTTAATCATTGGAAGAAGGAGATGCTACTGTTGGATTATGTGCAGAGATAATTAACGGGCATATTGTATCCAATGTTATAAGAGACTAAAGGGTCACACTACTACACACCCAATTCAGAACAGTTGGATTTCACCATAAATCTGTGTGGAAACAATTAATCAGTTAGATTAATTATTAAAGAGATAAACGAAATAATTAATCAGTTGAATTAATTATTAAAGAGAAAAGTGAATAATTAATCAGTAGAATTAATTATTGAATAGAGAGAAATAAATAATTAATCAGTTTGTATTAATTATTAAAAGGAAATAAATAATAAATAGTTATTTATTATTTAAAAGGAGAATTAAATATTAAGTTTTAATATTTAATGGACTAAGTTAATTAATAGTTAATTAATTAACTAGTAAAGTCCAGAGGGTCAATATGAGAAGAGATGAAAGTTTAATTAAAACCAGCGGGCTTTTAATTAAACGGGCTTAGGTCCAAGTTAATCCCTATATAATACCCTTAAGCCTAAGGATTAACATTCATATGACAAAAAGGATAAAACCTAGCCGTTACTCTCCCTCACTCTCATAGCTCTCGGCTATCTCCCTCTCGATCTCGCATCACTCTCTCTCGGTTTTCTTCTCTCTCTCGTCCGATAGAAACAAGCAAAACACCTAGGGTGTTTTGCGACTTCATGGTCGATGTACACACACACATACTCAAGTTTTCGAGTTTGTTGAAGGCTTGGTGATCCAAGAGCGGTCTAGCAGCCAGTTCAATCGGAGGTGCAGTAGTGGTGGACTTCTTTAGCAATCCTAAAGGTTTTGTTCAGGTATAATCTTGTAACCCTTTTATGTGGATTGTTTTGCAAGAAACTATGTGGATCATGTATTAGTTAAAAGATCCTAACCCTTTTGGGGTTTAGAGGGTTGTGTTCAATCCAGTTCCGCTTTTAGGATAGAACCAGTGGAATCAAACCCAGGATTGACCAGTTTGAGTCATATGGTGGTTTGGTCAGGTCTAAAACCCTTCAGCTACAAGTGCAGAAGTAGAGGTCATGAGGCTAAGGATTGTGATGTTGAAATCTCAAGGCCTAAACAAGAACAGGCTGATCAGCCTACACATGACTCAGCTCCTGTTCAAGCTGAACAATCAGTTCAACAAGATGGAGATGCTAAGTGCTCTGAACCCACCAAGAAGTGGGTTCCCAAACAAAACTAATGTGTTTAGTTTTTATATCATGTGCAGGGTTCAAGTAAATGGTACTTGGATAGTGGATGCTCAAGGCACATGACCGGGTGGAAAGGACTTCTTAGTGATTTCCAGGAAGATGAAGGTCCTAAAGTAACTTTTGGTGACAACTCCCATGGAAGAACTAAAGGCTATGGGAAGATGCATGCTGGCAAGGTGACTTTCCAGAAGGTTGCATATGTTAAAGGTCTTAAACACAATCTGATCAGTATCAGCCAGTTGTGTGATGAAGAAAATATAGTTACTTTTAGGAAGAAAGCGGGAACTATACATAATGCTAAGGGAAAGCCTGTATTAATAGCTAGAAGAGAAAGAGATGTGTATCTACTTGATCTTAACTCTGCTGATCCATATACTGAAACCTGCTTGTATTCCCAATCTGTTCCTAAGCTGAGTTGGTTGTGGCATAAACGATTTGTCTCTGGATTTTAAAAATATAAATATGCTATCAAATAAATAGTTAGTCTCTGGATTACCAAAGATCACATTTGTCAAAGACAAATTGTGTTCAGCTTGTGAACAAGGGAAACACCACAAAGGGTCCTTTAAATCAAAGAAATTTTTTTCTATGACAGACCCATTGCATATGTTGCATATGGATCTATTTGGACCCATAAGTACTCCAAGCCTAAGTGGCAAGAAGTACACACTGGTGATAGTAGATGAGTTCTCAAGATTCACCTGGGTAATATTCCTTAAAGCCAAAAGTGAGGCTGCCCTGGAGATAATAAGTTTTATCAAACAGGAAGAATTGCAGAAAGGTAAGTCTGTAAAGCAACTCAGAAGTGATCATGGGACTGAGTTCATAAACTCTACCCTTGAAAGCTTCTGTGAACAAAAGGGAATATTACAAAATTTCTCATCTGTCAGAACTCCCCAACAAAATGGAGTTACTGAGAGGAGAAATAGAACCCTAATTGAGGCTACTAGAACAATGTTGTGTGAGGCAGGATTGAAACTCTATTTTTTGGATGAAGCTGTCAGTATAGCCTGTTATACTCAAAATATATCAATCATTGTCAAAAGACATGGTAAAACACAATAAGAGATGTATAAATCTAGAAAGCCCAATATAAGTTAGTTCCATGTCTTTGGTTCAAAATGCTATGTGTTGAATCAAAGGGATTAGCTCCATAAGTTGAAACCCAAAGCTGATCCTGGAATATTCGTTGGATATTCTTCAATCTCCAAATCATACAGAGTGTATAACACTAGGAGAAAGGCCATAGAAGAATCAATTCATGTCTCATTTGATGAAGACAGTCTTGATCAAGCTAAGAAAAGATAAGCTGACTCGGTCAGTCTGAGTGAGCTTGAAAGGCCTGAGAAAACCAATATTGCAAATCCTATGTATGTCATGGGAGATGATAGTGATGATGATGTGTGTTCATCAAAGAAATCATCACAAGCTCCAAGAAATTCTCGAGCTGAGAAGGATGATGAGTTCATCAACCCCTTTAGAGCTGAAGTTACTCAGACTGAGCATCTCAGTGATCATCAGTCTGTTGACAATGCTGCTGTTAAGACTGAGGAGATAAGTTCCCCTCAGGACTCTCCACATCACTCAGATCCAGAACCAGATTCTCCAAATACAACATTCAAATTCCTCAAAGACCATCCTCAAGATCAGATCATTAGAAATGTCCAAGAAAGGATCATTACCAGATCAAAGGCTACAACTAACTATGCTGCCCACTTTGGTTTTCTATCTCAAATGGAACCAAAGAAGACTGAAGAAGCCTTAGAGGATGAGGATTGGATTAAAGCTATGCAAGAGGAATTGAATGAATTTGAAAGAAATAAGGTCTGGAGCCTTGTCCCTGCCCCTAAAGATCATTCAATTATAGGCACTAAGTGGGTCTATAGAAAGAAAATGGACAAGGATGGAGTGATAGTTAGGAACAAATCCAGGCTGGTAGCACAAGGGTATAAGCAAGAAGAAGGAATTGACTATGATGAGACCTTTGCCCCTGTTGCTAGAATTGAAGCCATAAGGCTGTTCCTGGCTTATGCAGCATATAAAGACTACAAAGTCTATCAAATGGATGTGAAGAGTGCTTTCCTAAATGGAAAACTTCAGGAGGAAGTCTATGTGAAAAAACCTCCTGGCTTTGTCAGTTCAAAGTTTCCACATCATGTCGATAAGTTAGACAAGGATTTGTATGGTCTTAAACAGGCTCCAAGAGCTTGGTATGATACATTGTCCACTTATATACTATCGATGGATTTCACCAGAGGTAGTATAGATAAGATGCTCTTTATTAAAAAGAGTAAAGGACAGGTGATTCTTGTACAAATCTATGTGGATAACATTATTTTTGGCTCTACTAATGAATCTCTGTGTGAATGGTTCTCCAAAATAATGTCACAAAAGTACAAGATGAGTATGATGGGTGAGATGACTTATTTCCTAGGCTTACAAATTCAACAAAAGCATGATGGAATATTCATCAATCAAAGCAAGTATGTTCTTGATTTGATAAAGAAATATGGTTTTGATTCAAGTTCAACCATGAAAACACCCATGTCACCAGCTGTCAAACTGAGTAAGGACTCAGATGGTAAGTCTGTGTGTCAGTCTACCTATAGAGGAATGATAGGTTCATTACTCTATCTGACAGCTAGTAGAACTGATATCATGTTTGCTACATGTGTTTGTGCAAGATATCAGTCAGATCCTAATGAATCACATCTTCAAGCTGTGAAAAGGATCTTTAGGTACCTTAAAGGTACTCCTAATCTAGGTCTTTGGTATCCGAAGGACTCTGGGTTTGAGTTAGTTGGTTTTTCAGATGCTGACTATGCTGGGTGCAAGTTAGATAGAAAATCAACTACAGGAGGATGTCAACTGCTTGGAGAGAAGTTAGTAAGCTGGACCAGTAAGAAAGAAAACTCAGTGGCTACTTTAACTGCTGAAGCTGAATATGTTGCAGCAGGAAGCTGTTGTGCTCAAATCCTATGGATGTAGCATCAGCTCCAAGACTTTGGTATGAGTTTCAAGAAAACTCCTATCTTCTGTGATAACCAAAGTGCTATAGCCATAACTTATAATCCAGTCTTCCACTCAAGAACCAAGCATATTGAAATTAGACATCACTTGATCAGGGACATCGTGGAAAAAGGTAAAGTTGACATTAAATTTATCTCCGCTGATGACCAATTAGCTGATATCTTTATTAAACCACTTGATGAGAAGAGGTTTATGTATCTGCTAAGTGAATTGGGTATGCTCAATCTCTAGCTAAGTGTCTAGAATCTGAGTTTTCAGTTTGACAAAGACTAAGTGTCTTAAGCTGAGTGCACAGTTTATGAATTAGTCTTCATTAACTGAAAATTCTGTCACACTGAATGATGAGTTCACACGTTTGGTGAGTTCCAAACATTTTGTTAACTACTCAGTGTGGTTAAAATATTAGTTTGAGTTAGTCTCGAACAAATGACTAAGTGTCATTGAGTCTGAGCTATGTACTTAATTCAAGCTGTGTGATGAGTTCACATGTTTGGTTGGTTCCAAACAAGTTTTAACTACTCAGTGTAGTTAATATACATGCTTGGGTCAGTCTAAAAAAAAAAAGGACTTCGTGTCATTAAGTCTGAGTTGTGTGCTATACTCAAGCTGAGTACTAATCTCAAGCTGAGTGCTTGAATCAAGCTGAGTGCTTGACATAAACTGAATAATAAGTTTACTCAGACTTGGTGTGTCCAAAACCATGTTTTAATTACTAGGTGTTATTAATTCATGAGTCTCTGCGTATTTGAGTCAGTCTCAAATCGAGTATTATACTAATTCGGTATTGGTGTAATACGACAGTGTTAATAATATGTGTAAGTCACTAATATTATGTTACACTTGTATCCGTTGGAAGATGATGTGTTTTTACCCTCTCACTGTTACATCAAGCCGTAAGTTTTTCCGGCGTAACGGATAAAAAGGGGAATCTAACGGTAACTTTTCTCTCACCTCAGAAAGGTATATATACTGATCCTAATCGGTTTAGAGAAGTTTACGCTTACAAATCCGACTTCTCGCCTTCTAAATACCTTACGCAAATACCTCAATTGCTCAGTGCATACGTCCGTTCAAACCCTAAATTGCTAAGTGCAATTTTTGAACCAAATCGCTCAGTGATTTTTCAACAAATTACTCAGTGTAATTAAACAATAATGGACGGAACCATTCTCATTCTTGGTGATAGGATGGTCAGAGGTGTGGCGTTCAAGAACAACGGGATGCCGGTGCTAAAAATTAATAATCAACGTGCCTGCTTGGTAATCCCAGAACGCAAACGGAACATAGGCTATGAAGCCTGGGTGGACTACATCAGAAAATGCCCTTTGGCATTCGCTTTTACTGGCGCACCACTCCACATAGTTTCACAACATCTGTTGGAGTTCTGGTACACCTGTACCTACAACCAGAACAGGGGAGAGATCATTGGCACTGTTCTAAATGGCGATAGAACAGTTGTTATTACTGTCCAGAGGCTGAGGGATGTTCTTCAACTCCCTGCCAATGATGTGTTCGAGCCTGCTGTGACAAGGCAGGTGGCAAGGTCGGTCCTACCCCGTATGGGACACCCACAAACAGAGGGTGTAATAAAAAAGGCCACCTTCCGAACGAGTTGGGGTTTTATGGTTTCTACGGTGATTCGTTCACTGGGAACAAAGGTTGGAGGCTTGGACCAGGTCAATGAGTTCGAGATGCAGCTGCTGTACAATATGTTATTTGCTAGAAATCTAGACTATGCACTGCTCTTCTTCAATAAGCTCAAGGTCCAAGTGCTAAAGACACCAAGGGATCTCCATGTACCTTTCATAAGGTACTTGTCCTTGGTGATTGAAACTGAGTTGGGAGATCAACTATACGAAGCTGGGCAGGATTTGTTCCTTGCTCCAGCACTCAGCTCGAAGATGTTCAATAGTGACATCTTTCCAGAGCAGGAAGGTCTGAGTGACCCACTGCGATGGATAGCTGAGCAAGCTTCTTCAGAAAGTGAAGCTGAGGGATCCAATCAAGGGGGAGCTTCACAAGCTGACACCGAGGTTCAAGCTGAGCACTCTGCTCAAGCTGAACCTGCACAAACTGAAGCTGCTTCTGGTAAGACCTCTCCACTTTCTCTTTCTTCTCATTTTTCTCCATCCACCTTTGGAGATAAGACTGCGGTAAACCCAACCCAGTCTAACCCTTCTCCTCCACCTTCATTTCATCTACAATCCCACTCTGAAGCCACCCCTAGTTTGCCCACTGCTGCTAGGGAGAATATCCAAACATACACACACAAAAAAACTGCCAAAGGTGGTGCCACCTCTAAAGGCATTACTGGAGCTGAGATCACACTGATCCCTCCACCGGCAGGAGTTGAGGGGGAGACGCCTACTCTTAAGGTGTCAACCTCGAGGCTCATTACAACCCAACAGCCTAAACCGGGTGTGGTGTCTACCTAGCCCTCACTCTCTAGTGCCATGGGAGAGCCCATTACTATGCCTAAGCAGACACTTAGGTAACATTGAAGAACTGACCAATCCCCAGGGCCAATCACCCCCCTCCAAACCAATTAGCCAACCACCTACCCATACAGTTCACGTTTCTAGCCCTCTTACTTCTCTTCACTTCTCACACCCCCATACACGACCTGTCAATGTTTCATCTTCATACCAAGGTGATTCACAAGGTCCAACCTCTGGTGCAAATGAATTTGAAGGTAAACACCAACCTTTGGATGATTCACCCAAAGACTCTCGTCATAATGAAACTGCCTCCTCAGGCATCCAGCAGCTGAAGGACTACATTGCTGCTCAATTTGGTTTGTTCCACTTAAAGCAAAAGAAGCATAAACGTCAAATCTATCAGAGGCTTGAGAAGCTGTCAAAGGATGTTAAGGAGATTGCCTCTGCACTTGCTGCACTCCAACAACAAAGGACTTCGACCCCTATTGATGATGACAAAAAGGGGGATAAGGGTCAAGCTGATACTGAAGCTGAGCTAGTTCGAGCTGAAGCTGAAGCTCTAGTAGTACTAGCTAAGAGATGCTTGAGCAAGAAGAAGCAAATGAGCTTAAGATCTCTGTAGCTGAGCTGAGAAAGAGAAAAGAGAAAGAGATAAAGGACCAAGAAAAAGAAAAGGAAAGAAAAGCTTTGGCTGAAGCTGAAGCTACATACACTGGTCCAAGACCTGATCTAATCCCATACTCAGATGCAGAACTGCAGGAATGTTACTTCAGAAGGAGCTTCAACAAAGAGATCAGAGGAATGACCTTGAGTAGAGTAAATGGAGCTGTCATTCTCACTTTTGAGCTTAGTGACAAATCAACAGTGGGAATGGACCTGAGATACGTTCACATGATGGGCTACATTGAATGGCAAAGGATAATGATGTTGCTCAAGAAATTTAAAAGAAGTCAGATCAAACAAGAAATTCTATCTGAAGTCTCCAAGTTGATTGCTCAATCTGAAGAACTGAGATATGTTCCAGTTCCTGGTCTGCAGTGGGAAAATTTGTTCAAAATGCCTGAGGGTGTAGAATTCAAGGAAAATCAAAGTGTCAACACACCTATTCAAGGCTTTATGTTCAAGGATTAGGCAGGCACTCCTAACTTTATCAAGCTGAATGAGATTTGTTATTTAAAAGTTGAGGATGCCTTGAAAATTAGAAAGTGTTGTGGTAATGATGATTCGAATCAACTAATAAAGTATAGGCTGAACAAGCTTATCAGAATACAACAAAATGAACTAAAAGGAAATGAAGAAGCTGAGAGACTACTAGATGAGATCAATAAGGAGATCAGCATTTGGGAGCTTCGACATCCTGAGTTCATTAGATAAACTAAATTAGATTAGTTCTAATATGAATATTAGATTAGTTCTAATATTTTTGTAAGCACTTGGTGTGCATGATCAATGTGATCAATATTTTTGTATTATGATTAGTTCAATTAATACAAATATTTGTTTGATATGTTCAACTGTGTTATGATATGTTCATAATTATTAGTCTGATAAGTTCAGCTTAATGAATAAATGATTTGTTCTTATTCAGTAACATATTTGGTTGGTTTGTTCAACTAAAAGTTGGTTTGTTCCACTTATAATTGATAAGTTCAATTACAATTGATAAGTTCAATTACAATTGATAAGTTCAATTAATATTTGATTAGTTCAAATTTAAAATCTTGATAAGTTTAAGATTTAAAACATAATTCTGTTAAACAAACTTAATAACTGTTTGATGGTTTTGTCATCATCAAATAGGGGGAGTTTGTTGGGAAAATGATCTCATCTGTTTTGATTTGATGAGACAAAGTTAAGTTTGTATGATGTGTTCTACATATAACTTAAACAGAATTATGAAGCTTAATCAGACTGAACACTCACAGTGATTCAGACTGAGTATAAGCTGAGTATAAGTTGTATATATGTTTGATCAACTTGGACTATATCTTAGTAAGATTATCAATGTGTTTGATAAGTTGTGTGTGTCACCTAAGATGTATATATATATATATATATATATTGAGTTTCATCTTGATAAGTTTCAAGCTGAGCGACTCAGCGTGAATACTGGGTCAGCTCAACAGAGTTGCTAAATAAGTTCTAGCTAACTCTTAGGACTTCTAAGGATGAGTTTATTAATATACGTGTTAGTTCATGTTGATTTTCGAGTTTGTTCTCGAAGAACTCAGCTTGATGAGTTTTAAGTTGAGTAACTCAGTCCGAGTAAGAAGTCAGTCTAAAGAAAGTTTAAATATGTTTTAAACTTATCTTTTTAACTCTCTATATCTACGGGAAGGATAAGAAGACTTCAGAATCAAGATTGAAGATTGAAGACTCAAGATAAGAAGATTCAAGATTCAAGATTCCGAGTTATCCGATAGTTAGTTAGCAAATTAGGCTGAGTCTTAGTTTGTTAGATTCCGTAGGCACAGGATTATAAATACTTATCTCCTGATAAGTTTAGAGGTACGACTACAACAACGACGACTAAGTGTTGCAGAGCCAAATACCTCACCTCAACCGTATGTATTACGATTCTTGAATCACTGATTGTCAGTTCAACGTGATCAAGAAACTCACAGATTTCCAAGCTATTCGTGTGTTCGAATACTCACATTAGTTATGAGATTGGTAAGTTTTCAATCTGTGATTAAATCATGTTTAGAGAGTCGTCAGTATCTATAATTATAAGTTAACTATAGAGTTAATTATAGAAGGGGGGTTGTAATCATCTTCTTATTAATGAAAAGCAAAGCATTCGATTGTGGTTTGATTTACTTTGTGTAACACTTTTCTTGGATTTGTTCAATTTCCGCAGAAAGTGTATTCAACCCCCCTTCTACACATCTGTTGCTTGTTGTTATTCTCACCAAGGGACCAACAACTTATCATCTGATAAGTTTAGAGGTACGGCGACAACAAAACGAGTTACAGAGTCAAACTCAGTTCACCTTAACCTATTGATCGTATGTGTTACGAATCTTGATTAACTGTTTGTAAGTTCAACGTGATCAAGAAACTCACAGATTGCTAATTGTTCGTGTGTTCGAATCTTCACATCTGTTGTGAAGTTGGTAAGCATTCAATCTGTGATTAAATCCTGTTTAGAGAGTCGTCCTGTATCTATAATCATAAGTTGATTATAGATAGCAAAGTTTGAGAGATTGAGAGATTTGATTTACATTAGGTGTTTACATATCAAGTGTTGCTTACTTGATTGTGTATGTAATCATCTTCTTATTAATGAAAGCAAAGCATTCGATTGTTTGTGGTTTGATGTGTGTTAACACTTTTTATTGATTTGTTCAATTTTCCTCATAAAGTGTATTCAACCCCTCTTCTACACATTACTTGTTTGCTGATACTCTCACCAAGGGACCAACAATATATATATATATATATATATATATATATATATATATATATATATATATATATATATATATATATATATATATGGGCCGATTTATTAGTATATTTTATATTAATAATAAAAAAAGGTTTAAAAGGTTGCCTAGTTTAAGGATAACTAGTTAGTTATCTATAAATAGCCCTTTAAACCTAAACAATTAGGTTAATCATTCTTGATAAGGGGTTTGCAATTTTTAGTGCTTTCAAGTAACCAAGAAGATCAATAACAGCATTGTGGATTAAGCCTTTCTAGCAGGCACTTTGTTAGGATTTATTTATGTTTGTAGGCCTTGTGTAACTATCATAATTATATTGTTATTATTGTATTAGCTAGTTTAGTTCATCATGTAAGGGATTAGCCCATTTAATATTTAATATCTAGTTCATGTCCATGTATTAGGTTAGCCCATGATGGTATATTAGGTAGTCCATGTTGGAGGCCCATGAGGCTTGAGGCCCATGTACCTATGACTATTTAAAGTCTTGTAAACCTAGATACTAGGTTAACATTTGCCATACTACTCTTTGTATTCACCAGGAGATTTATTCTCTCATCATATTGCAAAGTGTTCAAACATTGTTCTTGGTGTTCTTATCTTCATCTTTATATATTCATACAAAGTTCACCAAGAAGCCACCATTTCTACTCATCTTTATCACATCTTGTGACTTTCAATTGGTATCAGAGCCAATTCCTTGCTGAATTGGTTCAATATCACCTGGAAACAACAATCCAAGAGTGAAAAATCAAAGAAAACTTCAAAGTTTGTGTTCTTGAGAAAACCCACTTCTTGAAAAATCAAAATCCTCAAATCTTGTTGTTTTTACTTGTTTTTTTGGCTCAAATAGAAGCTCCAGAAGTGGAGAAATCATTTGGTTATCTTCATTTCTGCAAACTAACAACATTTGAGTGCTTAGATCGATTTTTGAAATTTTTAAGTTTTTGGTATCCTTCAATATTTTCTTAAAAATCTCTCAAATCTGATGTTGCTTGTTGCTTAAATGATTTAGAAACATTTCTTGTGAGTGGAGAAAGGTTTTGCAAAAGAAATCTAAGATTTTCATCAAGTTTTAAGAGTTTTTTGAGATTTTCTAATGGAACAGTAAAGTCTGCACAAGTCTGTGAAGAAGAAGGTACCTGTTACAGAAAATTCGACACCAGTGTGAAAATTCGAAACCTGTAGAAATTCGACAGTTGTGTTCGAAACTTGTGAAAATTCGACAGTTGTGTTCATAAATTCGAAACCTGTGTGTTGGCTGTGAAAATTCGAAACTGCAAAATTCGATACTGCAAAACTTGCAAAATTCCTGAAATTAGAAACTGCAAAATTCGATACTGGTGAAACTTGCAAAATTCGATACTGCAATATTCGAAACTTGTGAAATTAGAAACTTGTGTGGTGAAGCTTGCAAAATTCGAAACATGCAAAATTAGAAACATGAGAAATTAGGAACCTGTCTTCAGCAAAATTCGATACTGTGTGTTCAGTAAAATTAGGAACTTGTGTCTAATTTCTCAAAATTAGAAACTTGCAAAATTAGGAACTTGTACCAAAATTCGATACTGTGTGTTCAGTAAAATTAGGAACTTCCTTGTGTCTAATTTCTCAAAATTAGAAACTTGCAAAATTAGGAACCTGTACCAAAATTCGATACTGTGTGTTCAGCAAAATTAGGAACTTCTAATTTCTCAAAATTAGAAACTTGCAAAATTAGGAACTTGGGTGAAATTGTGAAATTAGAATTGTGTGTGGAGACATGAGAAATTAGGAACCTGTATTCTGTGTGTTCAGCAAAATTAGTAACTTCTAATTTCTCAAAATTAGGAACTTGTATCCTTGCAAAATTCGACACTTTCAACATCCTAATTTCAACTTCCTAATTTCAACATCCTAATTCCACATCCTAAATTTCAACATCCTAATTTCAACATCCTACTTTCACATCCTAAGTTCAACATCCTAATTTCAACATTCCACATCCTAATTTCAACCAAGATTCAAGTTTCACTATCAAACACCAAGGTTAGAATTATTTGATTTTTCAAAGTTTCCAGATAACCTCAATTCATATCAAGGAAAGATCCTGTTTAAAGATGAGTATTGCAAATGAAATTCATGCTTCCGAAATGGTAAATGTTGAACATGCTCAAACCTTGGTTGATCATATTGAGAGATTAAATCGAAAAATCACAAAACTGCAAACGAAACTCAAAGATCAATCAAGATCAAATTCGAATGAAATTCAAGGGATATTAACAGCTAAAGAAAATGAATTAAATGCTTTGAAAGCTAAAAATGAAGTTATAGTTCATGATCTCAAAGCAGCCAAAGTATCCGCCGAAGAAGATTTTAAATTCCTGCAAAAGGAGAGAGGTCAACTGTATTCAAAGATAAAGCGCCTTGAGGATCTGCTAATCAAAAGAGATCAAACCGCACAAACCATTTTCCTGAACAAACCTAAAGACAAACAATTTTCCAAATGGACATATGAAGGTCTAGGTTTTGATAATCCCCGTATTAGCGAAATGATTACCGCTAAACAACTGTATAGATTTGACCTTATGAATATGGGATTGACTGCAAGAATGGTCTTTGTCGGTCAAACAGAAGAGCGCGAAGAAGAAGAAATCAAACGACGCACGACAACCAAGGTTCAAACATCGTACAACTATGAAAGTCTTAATCGGTCTTACGAAACAACTGAATTTGTACCTCTTTTGTCAGACGATTACTTTCATAGTTATACAAAACTGGAGATGGAGTCAAGGGCACACTTATCTGAAACTCAAACAAAACCGCGTGTGTATATTCCTCACGTGGAGTTACAACGCCGATTTGAATTGGTTGAAACCGAACTTTTCAATAAATCAATCATTCATGAGTTAGAAACTGAGATTTTATATGATAAAATCTGTGAACTTGAATATGAAAACGCTCGTATACTGAATTCCGCTGCACCGAGCACGTCTGATACAAACACCTTCCACGTGCATTCAAAGGAGTGTTTTTCATTTTCCGATTCCATCACCATCAGCATTACTGATGAATTGTCCCAAACCAAATCACAACTACTCGGGGCAAATGAAAGGATAAAGCAGTTAGTTAGTCTGAACTCTGAAGCTAAATCAAGGCTAGCTGACTCTGAAGAAAGATGTAGAGAATACAGAGGCGAGTGTGTGAATCTTGAATCAGAAATCTTTGCACTAAATTCAAAACTCAATATCTTTGAGAATGAGTTTTTCAGATCTCACACACCTCAATCAACGGCTCTAAAAGGAAAAGCAAAAGTAAATGAACCTAGTTCATCACCACCTCCCCGACCGAATACACGCCTCATTTATGAAACTCCAACAACAGCAGTCAACACCAAACAGAAACCAGCAAGGCACATAAAACAATATACCAAAGATGATATGCTAGCATATTCCTCACCTACCTTATGTATAGATCTTGGTACAATCTTTAAGGGATTGCTGAAACATAATCTAGGTTGGTGGAAAAAGAAATTTAAGAAAATGGATGACGAATGCCATGAAGACGCCATAGTCTACCCTGCAAACTTTTCAAAACAAACATGCTTAATGCGGTGTAAGGACTCGTCTATTGTGCGCATCAATTGTGTTAATCCCCGTGATGATCATGGTCAATGCGAAATGTTTTGTGCTAGTGATGGTTGCTTAAAGGGCCATTGCTCGATTAAATGTGCTTATGATCAGGATCGTAAGAAACGAGGGATCAATCCAGACCCAAATTTTCAACCATTCGAAAAACTGCACCAACAAGTTTCCTATGTAAACCGAAAAGGTTACAAGATTACCTACTGGTGCAAGAAAAGCTCAAGCAAAGCACGATTCCAATCAAGTGACATGCCTTCGTCGCACATGCATAAATCACAATCACGGTTTTCCAATTATCAAAAGACAAATAATATTTTCTCAAATAATTGGACTCCAAACTGTCGATATCACAACAATTGGAACCACGCCAATGACAATGCCGTGAGGAACCATCCTCAGACCAAAAAGGAAGCCCAAACCAAGTTCATTCCCACTCCTCAACGGCAGATCAAACCAATCTATCATGTGAAACCTAAAACCCAACAGTCAATTCCTACTCCCTCTATCACATGGGATGGGAAAACAGGACCAAAGCCTGAAGTATTTGAATTCATTCAGGATGACTTATCTCTCCAACTGGGCTTCACACCGATAGTCATCGAGACACCAAAAGATGCACCCATACCCGTCAAATCCAAAGTGCATCAAACACCGTCGCTAACCCAACCTCTACCTACAAAACAGATGCGGGTTCCTGTTATAAAAACAACAGAACCAGAAATTGATATAAAATTAGAATCTGTTGTTTCTACTAATGTGAAAGTACCTATCTCAAACTGGGTACCAAATTTCTCTTTGTTTTCTTTGTGCAGGCGCCTGTTCGGTAGTTCATGGACTCCGACTGTCCCCGGCATAAACACGGGAACAAGAGTTTACTAACAAATGCGGTTAGTGAAAGGAATAAAGACGCTCGGTTCTAGAGGGAGCGTCACTGTCATAAATCTACACGAATACATTTACATGCATTCGCGTAGGGGGAGAAAATTCAACATCTCTTTGCCTCGCTCGTATCAATGAAACACACACTATTCAAGGGGGAGTTTGTTGTAATTTTGTCAGTTTGCAAGTGTACACGAATACATTAATATGCATTCGTGTAGGGGGAGAAAATCAGACAAAATATAATTTTTATCTCTCGCTCGAAATGCTATGTTCGAGGGGGAGTTTGTTTTAAATTGTCTTGATTGTCGCTAATTAGTTTTCAAAACCCAAAAACATTGAAAAATCAAAAATCCAAAAACAATACAAAACGTTCAAAATCCAAAAATAATTTTTATTTTCAAATCTTGTTTTCCAGTTCAAGAAAGTACCCAATCTTTGCTTCATTCTGATACCTTCTTGCTTTCTTGTTAATCTTTTGAATGATCATCTTTCATTTCCTGTATATCATCTCATATCATTCTGGAATCCTTCCGTTATCAGATTCATATTTTCTGGAATCGTCATTCAAGTGTCATTTACACTTATTGTCATATTTACAATGTGATCAAAAGCACTATGAGTGAGGGAGTGTAGGCATGTTATACTCCTATGGTCAATCCAGAACCGGAAGGACCTGCCCCAGGAGCTCACCATATACTAGAAAGAGATAGTAAGGGGGTTACCTACTAGTTCATCTAAGTGAGCAGAATCAGTTATCTTGGGATACTGATTGGTGTGCAGAGAGAAAATGAAAAAGAGAGGGATGGAACAGGAAATGGGGGTGCATATGATTAACAAATAACTTTGAGCTTTCTGACAGTCAATTCATTCTGATATTTTTGTGCTACAAAAAATTCGTGATTGTTCATTCTTTGATTGATCAAATTGTCCTTGACAATCACATTCAACAGATTCCTTACTGAAAATCATTCATGTTGAAAATCACATTGAGTGATTGCCTATACCATGATCACAAGTGTCCAAATATATCCAACACATGATACATAAATATCATTTTGGAAAGAGAGTTCGAGGGAGAAGTTGAAAAATACTTAGAGAGCTGGGGGTGAGAGAAAGGATCAAAAGAAAATAAAGATCCTCACCAAACAGTGTCAATCTGGGTAGCCACATCTACTACTAGTTTTATACTGGTATATAAATAGACATCATGGACCCAGTGATGCAATGCACTTACCCCACCTAACTACTCAATTATCTCTTAAAAGATAGTTGTTTCAACTTCACACGGAGATTAAACACATACGCTATTGACATCTCACTTGGAGATAGTTGATATTGAAAATAGGAGGACAACTGCTCCGGTCCCCGACTTCTTTCATGCACTTATCGAGTCTAGAACCAATTGAGTAATATCATACGATATTTACAGTGACAGATGGAAATCCTACCAGTGCCAACATCAAGCCAACACTGAACGTAGATTACTCGGTTTATTTAAACTGACGTATTAACGGGAAATCTATGAGTTTCCTGGTGTTACAAAGGATGCTTTAATTGTCATATATTTCTGATATACTCATGTTCAAAATCATGCTGAAAACCACTATATGCGAAACCGTTCACACAACCAAAGGTTTCTAACCTCAGGTTACTGGTGCAAATTCAAGAAGAAGATTTACAAGGATGTCGTTGTATACATGAAAGATCAAGCTCTCATCAATAACGTGAAGATACCTCGAGATGAGAAGACGACATGACATCTTTATTCCGACAAAGCTTCACAAGAATGCAGAAAGAAAAAGAATATCTGCATAATCAAAATGGGAGACTGATAAAGATGCAACAAAATCCAACAAGAGAGATGAACATGCACAAGACTACAAAAGGGGGAGATTGTTAGGATTTATTTATGTTTGTAGGCCTTGTGTAACTATCCTAATTATATTGTTATTATTGTATTAGCTAGTTTAGTTCATCATGTAAGGGATTAGCCCATTTAATATTTAATATCTAGTTCATGTCCATGTATTGGGTTAGCCCATGATGGTATATTAGGTAGTCCATGTTGGAGGCCCATGAGGCTTGAGGCCCATGTACCTATGACTATTTAAAGTCTTGTAAACCTAGATACTAGGTTAACCTTTGCCATACTACTCTTTGTATTCACCAGGAGATTTATTCTCTCATCATATTGCAAAGTGTTCAAACATTGTTCTTGGTGTTCTTATCTTCATATTTATATATTCATACAAAGTTCACCAAGAAACCACCATTTCTACTCATCTTTATCACATCTTGTGACTTTCACACTTGTGGTCCCTCATTACGGGTGGATTAACATTGAGCAACCTAGGTATGATTCTTCATCTAATGTGTTCTTGATGCCCTGTGGAGAATTCGATGGGTATACATGTGTGTATACACATGTATCAAATTCCAGTTTGTTTATTGGATTGACTGCATGCTTAGTTTTAAGTTTGATCCAATCCTGTTCTTGCGCTGCTCATGTTCTGCGCAAATTTCTATTTGGCGTTCTTCATGTTTTTCGAAAACTATACATTGGATATATATACATGTGATGAACTAAGATCTTTAATCCTTTAGGGTTTTAGGATTATGTTTATTATTCTGGTTCCGCTTTTATGACTAATAACTGTTTTCGTTTGTTTACAATTCTAAGTTGGTTCAAGCCAGTTTTGTCATGAGTCAGGATAACTCAAGTATGAATTGTGACCTGTAAAACTCAACAGCGGTATCAGAGCCTCGACTCAGTTTATCACAGTGTGTTGGTATATCTGTTATTATCATGTTTATGTAATATTATTGTGTATAGTGATTTTCGAAAATCACAAGGATTTGACAAGTTCATGTCAATCCTAGTTTATCTAAAAACAATTTGTTTTTTTATAAGGTTTTTAGATTTAAACCTTTGATCAAAAAGGTAAACCAGTTACATTTAACTAGTTAAAGGATTAAATCAATAAACAAGTTATTTGAAATTATATGCTTATCTGTTTAATATGCATATTTTCGAATTATAGGGTTTGAACTTATGTCAATCTCAGTTTATTGTTTAGATTGTATGTTTTATATTTTTAATCAGAAAAGTTAAACCAGTTAGGTTTGACTGGTTAAAAAGGATTAAAGCAATAAAAGGTTGAATTTTATGTATTTGAATTTATATATATATATATATATATATATATATATATATATATATATATATATATATATATTAACCAGTTGTGTTAATATGGATAATTAAAGGTTTTTAATCAAAACTAGTTCAGTTTTAAGATTAAAGGGTAAACCTTAAAACTAAGAAATCCCATCTTTATCAACGAGTTCTATGTTGATAAATATGATTTTAAAATTTAAATGATAAGACAAGTTTTGTTTTAAAATTTGAAATTTTTGGATAATAAGGGAATTTCTAGAATTAATTATATATATATACATATATATATATATATATATATATATATATATATATATATATATATATATATATATTCAATACATAAAAAGGATCCGAATTAAAGTTAACCGGAAGGGGAGTCTCAACCCAAGGGGCTTCGGCCCAAAGGGAGGTCTCGACCCAAGGGGATGCTCGGCCCAGTTTGATGGTTTGGCCCAGTTAGCGGCGCGAACCACGAGGACGCAACCGGTTTTTGGGTTTTGGCCAATAAGCCTTTTTCGGCCTAGCTAGGGTTAAATTAGATAGTTCATTAATTTGATTTCATAAAAGCCCAAGTTTTTGTTTTTAATTTATAATTGTTTTTATTTAAATTAAAATGGGCCTATATGAACTTAAAGGTGTTTAATGAACTTAATTGGCTTGATGGCCCAATTAGGAAAATTCAAGAATGGGCTTAGGCCCATTAGGACTTGGATAGTATATTGGGATGATTAATTCGGATAAAATAAATAATACATGGTGTTATATATATGAGAATTATTTTCACGTACCGAAAATTAGTATACTTATATATATATATATATATATATATATATATATATATATATATATATATATATATATATATATATATATATATATATATATATATATATATTATGGTTAAGGTTTTATTTTAACTAGTTAAGTTAAAATATATGTTCTTATTATATTTTAGGATTAAAATATGATAAGTAACCATAATGGTGTATTATTATTATACAATTGAACAAAGGTAAATCTTTAATCAATTAAGTGTTTTAAGTTTAAAAACACATTTTGGTATGATAGTTATTATACCATAAGTTTATAAAATTGATTAAAGTAAGTTTGACAGGTTTTGTCAAATATTTTCTCATCTCAAATTAACAGCTTGATTAGTTTGAGAAGGAATGAGAAAAAGAGTATACTTGCATTATTATTGATTTATATTTAATGTGTGGTTGCTTTAAATATATATTGTTGATATGTATTAGTTGACTTGTATACTAAAATTCGTGTTAGTATCTTTAACTCATATTTGTAGTTTTTCATGTCAACTACAAGTGTTTGATTTAAACAAGTCAACAATATATTCTTGTTGTGGTTGGACATGTAGGTTATAGTTTTTGCCAACTTAGACCTGTGGTTGTGATGTTTTTCTTTTCTATACTTCTTATGGTTTTGGGGAGGCTTGCGTGCCACTTACAACCCCTTTTACAATGTAAAAGTCTTTCGGGGAGGCCTGCGTACCACTTGCAACCCATTTCTATAATGTAACTATAATAGAATAGGTATATGTATTCTAGATTAGATGGTTGTAACCAAAACCGAAGACGAAGGACTTTACAAGACGGAGAAATCAAACGGAGTTGCTCGGGTTAAGACAGGAGGTGTCAAGGCCAGTGGGAGCAAGAAGATATTTCATTACATCCAGCCACGGGATCTAACTAGTTTTAGTCGTCCTTAGATTGACCCCCTTAGGACATAGTTGGCAACTATAACATATTAGTAGCTGCGTGATTGTGCTTTAATTTTATGCCTTTCTATGGGACTGTAAAATTGAAGTAGGTGATTAATAATGGCTTTTATTAATCAAGGGGTAAAACCACGAATATGATAAAATTAGTATACGACAACAGTCTTATAAAATTTAATATTTTATGATTGTCGTATCAGCATTTTTAAAAACAGTTTGTTTTTCAAAATGATTTTGTCATAAGACATATTGTGTACCTAGTTCAAGGTATACTAAGATATATGGATTTAAAACAGATAGTTTTAAAATGGTTTTACAAAACTGGAAATCAAGTTTTTTTAAACTTGGATAAAACCCACAAAAAATCTTAGACCAGTAGTGTTACCCATCTAGTGGTACACCTTTCCTGCTCCCGGTACATTGGTGTGTTGTCGTGCCCAAACCGTTCACACAGGGGTTCAAACTGATGTGGGGAGGGGGTGAAAGACTTTGCGATTCCCTGATGTGACGGGCCAGAGTTCACCCCGTCCTAGGTGGTGCTGTCTATTTTGGTGATTCCCTGATGTGACGGACCCAAAATGCACTTAGTGTAGAGATAAACATACTTAGATAGTTTTGTCTAAAAATCTCTACAAGGTCTTGGACTCACATCAAGTTAGATACGATTGGTAAAGGAATCTACCTACCTGATATAGCACGTGGTTGGTGTTGTCGTGCCCAAACCATGCACCAACACGTGTGAAATAAGGATCCTAGGGCTAATACTTAATCATTTAAGGGTTTTTATGAATTTGTATTTAGAAAAGTCTTATTTGTGTTACTAATTGGACTACATGATGAGATTGTAGATGGCAAACATTACCAACACAAACAGCCTCTCACTCCGCTCCATCCTAGAAAAGGATAAGCTCACGGGACCTAATTTCCTCAATTGGGAGCGCAATCTGCGGATTGTGTTCAAGTACGAGAGGAAATGGTACGTCCTGGAAGAACCAGTGGGAAATGACCCGGCCAATAATGCGAGGGCAGATGTTAGGGAGGCTTACCAGAAGCGCGTCAATGATGCGCTAGACGTAAGCTGCCTCATGCTTGCGACGATGAGTCCAGAGTTGCAAACTAGCATGATGGATACATCAGCCTATAACATGATCCATCAGCTGAAGGACATGTTTCAAGAGCAGGCTCGTTCAGAACGTTACGATGTCACCAAGGCTCTTAATACTTGCAAGATGTCAAAGGGCACTTCGGTTAGTACCCACGTCATGAAAATGAAAGGGTACATAAACCACTTGGAAAGCTCGGACACCCGGTCCTATTGCAGCTTGCAACAGACCTGATTCTCAACTCGCTGTCTAACGACTATAAGTCATTCATTGTGAACTACAACATGAACAGCATGGAGAAATCCATTGCTGAGTTGCATTCCATGCTTAAGACAGTGGAGTCAAATCTGGGTAACAAGTTCAAGGATGTCCTATAGTGGAGAGTGGAGTTGTGAAAAAGAGGAAGGGGCGCAATGGCAGGGGTAAGGGTAAAACCGAGCCAGTACCATCTGCACCCATGGCCAAGGCAAATGGCAAAGGCGAAGGCAAGGGCAAGAAGTTTAAACCGAACAAATCTAGGGCCGAGAACCGGTGCTTCAAGTGCGGTAAAATTGGTCATTATATGGTCATTATATTGTGAGTTTGATTGTAATAGGAATTATAATCAAGAAGAACTCGTATGTATTTAAATAAGAATCTATACAAGTGTTTTCATACTTGTGGTGATGTAAAGTTTCAGAAACCAATTTCCGAAATAGGAAATGGTGGATTTTTAGAAAATCCAAGTTTGAGGTTTCATTAACTTTAAGATTCTTATTTGAAATCTAAGTTTTAGATTTATACTTAAAATCAGTATTTTGACTTGGGTATCATTTTTTTGATCAAGTCAATAAGGTATTTTAAGTAATGCCATATTTTCATAATAGTCAGTGGGAGCAATTGACCTACGCTAAGATATTTATCGGGTTTTTTGATAAGTTAATATACGTATATGTATATTTGTGTAGAAGCAAATAAGTGCTCAGAAAAGCACGGAAATTATTAGCTTATTGAATTTCAAGTACGTATATAATCTTAATGACGGAAATTTTGAGGTTACAAAATAAGTCCAAGTAAGTGGACTAGTCCCAGGAGATCATAATTATATATTGAACTTCAATGTCACGAATATTAAACATATTAAAAGAGTTAAGTGTTGGAAATAATAAACAGGTTATTAAAAATGTGTTTTTGCACTGGTATCTAATTTTGTTTACAAGTTGATGTAAACAAAAGGGTTTATTATTTCAGTCTATTTCTTGGAATAGAAAAGTATTTATACATCTACAATATAACCAAGTGTGGTTATGGGATAATTTTTTATAATCAGAAACGAGGAGTTAATCCAGTTCTCTAAGTTTAGATAATATGATAAAATTAGAAAGACTAGACTTGTTTTTCAAGGTTTGCGGAAAAACAACTTGTCTAGCAAAATGAGTGGGAGCACTAATTAGTGCATACTCATTTTTAGTTCTTAGTAATGATGTGGTTTCAAGAAGTGATCCGTGATAAGTCCACTTGAACCAACATAGTAATACAAATAGACGCGGTGAATCGAGACGGTGGATCAGTATTAATTATGTACTATATTCCAGGAGGGTGAATATGGAGAGTACATTATTAATCCCATTACTATTCATAGATTTTGTATGTTTTCGTAATATCCATGAATAATAGGATTATTATTCAAAAATCTTGTCCATGACTACCTATCTTGGTGGGAACCTCGATTAAGGAGATAATAACGTCATTGTAATCCTTGGTGGAGATTCATAGTGATTGAAGATAGCTACCAGGAGTGTAGTCCATGGACGTACTGGTATTCACCTGGGGTGTGGGTATCGGATAGTGACATCGTGAAGAATACCGATTGGTTAACAAGTCAAAGGTATTCGTCACATAGGTTGTCCTCAAGCCTAAGGTATTTGGTTTGGGATGCGTGGACTTCTGGTATTTGGATCGCACCTAACGCTACGCCGTAACTAGGTAGTAATAACGGGCGTATCTGTTATCAGAGGAAAGCGTGTTGCCAAATGCAAGTATACGAGAGGCATTCTGCACCTCTGCCCCTTGACTGATGTAGACTGTGGAAGTGCATGGTCATGCCCAAACGAACTGAGTTGACTCATTCCATGCTCACACTCACAATCGAAATATCGTGATGCAGAGGGAAAAGCCTAAAGTATACCCGATCATAAGACAGGGAGTTCTTATGAAGTTTTGATTATAAAACAGTTAGTTTTATAAGTTATGAAACAGTTTGTTTTGTAATATTTTTTATTATCACACCTGGGTATAAGAGTTCTTATGTGCTTGGTTACCCTAAGGACTTGTCTAGAAGCACCCTTAGGCCAGTATCATCAAGACCACGGGTTGATAGTAAGCACAAGTGAGAGTCTGATAGGATTTGTGTGCATAACCATCGAACCCTGATTAGGGATGGCAATGGTCATCCGATCCGATGATCATCCATCCGATCCGATTAATCAGTGGTGGATATGGATGAAGTTAAATGGGTGAATAATGGATGTGGAGCGGATATGGATGTTTAGTAGAGCGGATATGGATGACGATAATCCATCCATGGATGAATCCATCAACCCGAAATGAAAAGCTTCCTAAACTAAAATTTTATATAATTAAGTTTATAAATCTATATATTTACTATATTTTTAACATTTATATATAAATACAATATTTAATATATATATTCGAAATTATAATATTATATAATTACAAAATATGTTTTTCGCTTTGATTTCAGTATATTAAGTTATATTTTTTATTTGTATCTTTTTTTATAAGAAATATGTAATTATGTCAACAAAAATCATAAATTAGATACAAATCTATAATATTTTCTGTGAGAAAAAAAGATCTTTCCACATCCAGTTATGAGGTAACTTTTTCTTATCATTTCCCATCTTGAATTACTTAGAAACTAATCATTATATATTTTTATTATTTTCTTCTTAGTATGCAGAAAATGATCATTACATGATCCGCCACTTTTGAAGTTTTTTTGTGATCTGAATGCAACAACCATTAAATGTAGATATAGAGTTATGTTTTCGTTTCTATATGTTTTTTAAGAAACTATGTACATATGCAACAAAAATCGTAAATTATACATAAAACTATATTAATTTCTTTAGGACTTTCGATAACCAACGGATGTCCATTTACCCGTTTTAATCCAATTGATATGGATATGGATGGATGAAATGATTTTAAATGGATATGGATATGGATATGGAGGATGAAAATTTAAATGGATATGGATGTGGATACGGCATCATCCGATCCATTGCCATCCCTAACCCTGATGATACGCCCAATGCCATAAAACACTCAAAGGTCACACCTGTGAGGGTACTTAATTCAAGAAGGAAAAATTCACGCTGTGGGAGATGGATGTTATGACAATTGGTCATAAACCAGTATTGGGAGTTGAGAAAATAACCAGGTTAATGTAATTAACAAGAATATATATATATATATATATATATATATATATATATATATATATATATATATATATATATATATATATATTAATTAATAAATATATTGTTAATTATTGGATTAATATCTTGAATATTAATTAAAAGGGTTATTATTATTAATTGTTATTATTATTAAAGAAGATAAAATATATTAAAGGAATATATATATATATATATATATATATATATATATATATATATATATATATATGGGAGGGTTCAAACGAGAACTGTTTTTCGTACGAAAACTGCGAGAACCAATCTCGGCCGTTCCTTGGATATGGGAAGTTCATGGATGGAGAGTGTGGAAGGGATCAAGTGTGGCAGGGTGCATGTGAGGAATTTATGAGTGGGCAATGACATTAAAGGAGGGGGAATTGGACGGCTCAGATCGGTTCTCACAGTTCTCGTACGAAAAACAGTTCTCGTTTGAACTTTTGCCTATATATATATTAGTGTATTTTATATTAATAATAAAAAAAGGTTTTAAAAGGTTGCCTAGTTTAAGGATAACTAGTTAGTTATCTATAAATAGCCCTTTAAACCTAAGCAATTAGGTTAATCATTCTTGATAAGAAAAAAAATCTCTCTCTCTCTCCTCTCTCCTCTCTCCCTCTTGGTTTCGACGGGGCAAGGCTCCAGGGCACAAGAGGTTTGCGATTTTTGGTGCTTTCAAGTAACCAAGAAGATCAAGAACAGCATTGTGGATTAAGTCTTTCTAGCAGGCACTTGTGGTACCTTATTACGAGTGGATTGGCATTGAGCAACCTAGGTATGATTCTTCACCTAATGTGTTCTTGATGCCCTGTGGAGAATTCGATGGGTATACATGTGTTTGCACACATGTATTGAATTCCAGTTTGTTTATTGGATTGACTGCAAGCTTAGTTTTAAGTTTGATCCAATCCTGTTCTTACCCTGCTAATGTTCTGTGCAAATTTCTATATGGTGTTCTTCATGTTTTACGAAAACTATATATTGGATATATACACATGTGATGAACAAAGATCTTTAATACTTTAGGGTTTTAGGATTATGTTTATTATTCTTGTTCCGCTTTTATGAATAATAACTGTTTCTGTTTGTTTACAATTCTGAGTTGGTTCAAGCAAGTTTGGTTATGAGTCAGGATAACTAAAATATGAATTGTGACCTGTAAAACCCAACACAAACCGATGTCGGGAGAGGGTGAAAGACTTTGCGATTCCCTGATGTGACGGGTCAGAGTTCACCCCGTCTTAGATGGTGAGGTATATTTTGGTGATTCCCTGATGTGACGGGCCCAAAGTGCACTTAAGAGGACTAAATATGTACGAATTATGTTTCATTCGATGTACCAAAGATATAGGAGCGTGTTTTGGATAAAATGCGATAGCGATCGTTTATACCCACCAGAAATAGCACGGGGTCAGTGTTGTCGTGCCCAAACTGTGCACCGACACGTGTGAGATATGTATCATATTCTAAAATATATTTAATTAAAGGGTTATAAATTATTTTAGAGGAATTAATTACTGAAACATTTATTTCTTGCTTTTTACTGTAGATGTTGTTAGATTATAAATATTGTATAGAATATAGAAGATATATTATAGTTTAAGTTTGTATTAAATATACAAAGTTAGGGACAAACATGTAAATACCCTTAGGGGTATATATACTAATGACTAGTTGTCATTAGTAAGGTCTTTGACATAATCACAATATTAAGTGTGTGTTTTACATGGTGTTTAATATTCTCTCTCTACATTTCATTATTATGTTTCATTGATCTTCATTACATTGTTGATACCTGAATCACTTGGGACAAACAAGTGGTATCAGAGCAGATTAGGATTGATTTGAAGTGATTTTTGATCAAATTTTTGAATTTTTTTTTGAAAATTTTCTAGATAAAGTGGGCTGGAAAATTCAAAAATTCGTGAAAAATTGATATGAGCTCCGTTTGATGTAGGACCGTGGGGCGGGGGTCTATTACTAAACACACCCTGATGCTAGGACTGATCTAGGATGAGAAATAGCGCGGAATTCTATTTCCCAAACCTCCTAAGGATTCTAAGATCTACTTAGGTGTCCGGCACACAGTGACTCACACAGAAAGGTAGAAGAACAAACACACAGTACCACACAGAGATGCTTTGGCTGCCTTGGAATTCGAGAATTATCACTTAGTTCGCGAGTTTCAAGGGTATATGTACGATTACGAAGGCTCACGAAGTGTCCTGGACGATTGTTTTTCGTTAATGAGGGGTTAATCACTATTTATAGTGAGTTTTACGCGTTTTCGAATGACACAGTTCACTTCGCGCGAACTGACATTCACTTCGTGCGAAGTGACATCCACTTCTTGCGAAGTGACTTTCACTTCTTGCGAAGTGAATTTCACTTCTTGCGAAGTGAATTTCCTTATGACTAAACTTCCAAATACAAACCAAAACATGATTAAATACTTGTAAGCTTTTCATAAACACATAGTATCACTTAGAATGTATAAACATGCAAACCATTAATCAAAACACATTTAAATTAATATTTCATGTATATACTTTATTGATACGAACTAGGGATTCACAAAATATGCACCAACAAACTCCCCCTAAGACCTAGTTCTATCAATAACCATTTCACTAAGTAAACATTCACAAAGCAAAGTTCACTAAGCAACAAATTCACACAGTAAAATGCACACAACAGAATGCACACAGCAAAAATTTTCACACAGCAAAATTCATACAGCAGAATTTTAAACGAATACCTTTCGTCATGCCCTTACCTGCACTACGCACGATGTGAGCTGTAACTCGTGCTTAGTGGGGTTCCATCTCGCATGTAATGAGTTTCTCATCTGTGAACCTTAATTACTGTTAGTAATGCACTCAGCAATAAACGGTCAGTAACTTCAAGATCACTTATAAACATTTAAGCAAAACACATCAAAGTAAGATGAAGGAAATGTAAACAGAACAAACTCCCCCTAATCAAAACACTAAGAATGATTAATAACATACTAGAACTCTTTTTGTATTTTTTTGATTAAAAAAGGAAAAAGAAAATGCAGAAGTAAACTATTAACGAATTAAATTCTAAAGAACAGAATTTAAAATACTAAGAAAATTGCAGGAATAAAATTACTGAAATTAAATCTTTTTGTGAGAAGGTTCCAGGATGGAATCAGTACTAGCACATCTATACTTAGTAGTCATTTATTTCAGAACCTTGGACATAAACATATTCTCTCAAACTCTGTCTGTCAACCTAACTTTCCTCAGATAATGACAGATTTTGTTTCAACATTTTCAGATTATCTAGACTGGATACACGGTTAAGACTATCTCTTTCAAAGTCTCACAGTATTTTGATTCACTCAGTAGGTACACAACTTGATTACCCAACCACCATGCTTATGTGCTTTGTGATTTTGTCAACGCATTTTATGCTCTTTTGACATGGAGGTCAATTTTTCACCTCTTCTGATAATTTTGTTGAGCTTTTGTCACTACATTTTATGCTCTTTGACAATTCAACACTAATAGATCAATGACATCTCAGATTGGGGTCAATTTTTCACCCTCTTTTACATTTTGCTCATTGTCATCTAAGCACATTTGGCATGGTAACAGGTGTGTGCACCAGACTAAGTTAATCTCAACTGTTTTTGACCTATAGACTTGGAATGTCTCGATAGCTTAAATCTTATGAGATTTTCACAGCATAACCATCTATCTGTCTAGACTTTCCTTATATGTCTTACACACTATCTGTTTCTTATCTGATTCAATTAGATTTTCAGACAGTTTTCTCAAGAATATGTACATGCCTTCAGTCCTAATTTTACTAGACGTACTTTGTATTGAAAGCCAGTGTACCATCATTTTCCATTTGAGTTGGATCAACTTCTCATTTTTGTTTTTCTGATTTTTTTTGTATTTTCTAAGTTTTCTGATTTTTTTTTGTATTTTCTAAGTTTTCTGATTTTTTTGTATTTTCTAAGTTTTCTGAACTATCTCCCCCTAAAATACTAAACTAAACTAAAAACTAAGAAAATAGAAATGCAACGACACAGAAAATAAGCACAAAGAAAATAAAATGATAAAGACACACAGTCATAGAAACCTTAACCTGGACTATTTCGGTTGACACCCTTCACTTAGAAGAATGAGTTAGACAACATTAGGAACCCAAGCCCGAATGGTCATGGGTTTCCCGTCTTCTCCAACCACTGGAAGTTTCATCCATGTTCCAGTCTTGATGATCCTGTCACTTGATTCCTTGGACATTTGAACACACAGTTTGTTACTCCACTTAGGAATCCTTTGATGCTGAACAGGAAGAGTTGAGTTTTGATGGTTTTTAAGAAACGTTATATTTTCTTGCAAAATCTCAACTTTCTTGTTACAGCTTTGATGTGTCTTCTGATCACACTTGTAATTGAGGTGACCAGGTCTCCTGCACACATAGCAGACCCTTTCTGGGTATTGCTTCACAGAGCCTTTCGTTACCTTTTGAGGCCGATACCCTAACCCTTGATGTTTGGGTAGTTGTTTGACCTCTTGGTATGGACGGATATCAGGAGACTTTACACCCTCATTTTCAAATTTCCGAAGTGCATTATGGATACGATGCATCAACGGTCCTTGCACATAGGAACTGTCCAACAGTTCTCTAATGCCTGGTTCAGCCTTTTTGGTAACCTCTTGCTGAACCTCATTCTTCTGAGGCTTACCCACATCCTCATGTAACGTTAAGTCCTCATTTGAGGTTGATGCAGAAGATTCATCAACCTTTGTGAGTAGTGGGTCAGCTTCAAAATGGACATCATCGTTCACCAGTTGATTTAACACTGGTGGTGGACATTTTGAATATACGTTTTTGTCCTTTTCTGAATCGGTACCTTGACCTCTCTGATCGATTATGGACGTGGAATAGCTTTTGAGTTTTTGACTCAGAGTCTCATAATCGACCTTTGAGGTAGCAAGGTCCCGTTTCAGCTTATCGATTTCGTTTATGTAAAACACGATAGCATCTTGTTTATTTAACAGAGCCACACCTAGTTCATTAACCTGTTTACCTAGACTTTGATTCTTTTCTTTTAATTGATTTTCTTTTCCTTTGATCAACAGGTTATTATCTAACTTAGATGTGAGATCTGAAATAGTAGACTTTAAGAACACTATCTGTTTTACATATTCATCACACGAACCACAAGGTAATCCAAAGGTACATACCTGATCCGCAGACGGTTGACCACAGCTGCACACCTTTTGATTGGACTCTTTGGCACGGACATTCACTGGTGTCTCTTCTGCAGCTGGTGTCGAGGCTGGTTCATCATCATTGCTGGCACTTGATTCCTCTTCACTTGAATAGCTTTCGGTCTCGGATGAAGAATCTTCGTTCAACACATGAACGTTCGCCAAGTTGATGTCAGCATCAGCATTCCCGAACTGTACAGACCAATCCACTCCCTCATCTCTTTGAACAACCGCCATAGCCTTAGTCGGTATTGGAGTTGCTTCAGATTTTATGGTTGTGGAGGTAGATGATCTGCTGCCAGAACCAGTTTTGAATGGATACCTCGGTCCCGAATTCTTCGGCTTTTCACATTCACGCGCGAAGTGACCCTTTTCACCACAGTTATAGCAGGTCACAGCAGATTTATCAAAGCCGAGTTTGGTATCCTTGGTTGCTGATATTGACTTTCCCGTTCTTCGCTCATAAGCTTTTGCCCGTCTCACTAAGTTGGCATACGACCAGAGGATATCTTGTCTCTCCATCTCATCCTCGTCGATCTGGTCATAGTCCTCTTGAGTCATATGAGCATTACCAATCTTCCCCTTCAGTAGATCATCATAAGAGGTGACTAGTGCACTTAGCATGCCCATATGTGTCTTAACCTCATCTGTATTCCCATACTTGAAGTGTTCGACATTAAGTCCGGAGGAAGATGTAGTATAAGATGACCCAGAGGATGAAGCATCAGAGGTAGATCTGCCCGATTCATTCACGTTGGTCACATAGGCAGACTGTAGGGGGGCATGTGAAGAGGTGGATGACGAGACAGGTGTTCCGGAGTAGTAGAGTGAGGGGTTCTGTTGATAACTAGACATTGAATCCAGGTTTAGTTCCTCCTGCTCCTGCTCCTTTAACTTGGTGATGAAATCATTAAGGTCCATCCCGTCAAAACCGTTACCATTCTTGAGTATCATGATGAATGGCCGCCAGCTCTTGGGCAAAGCATTCGCCAAGATCTCTACTTGCTGCTTCTCTGGAACAGTAACACCCAGACTGTCCAGTTCACTTAGAAGGTGGTTGTATCTTGTAATAAGGGAAGGAATCTTCTCATCTCTTGTAGCCGTGAAATGGTCTAATTCCTTCCTTAATTGACTTGCTTTAAGTTCTTTCAGAGCAGCGTTTCCCTCATTCCTCTTCTCAAGAGCTCTCCATAGACTGTAGGAAGTTCGATACCTCCTAAACTGGTGGAAGATGTCGTTGGGGATGGCCTGAATCAGTTGAGCATAGGCCTTCTTTTCAGCATTGTAACTGGTCTGCTGTTCGACCGTCATTTTATCGTAAGGGGTTTCGATATTTCCCTCCCCTTTTGGAACCATATACTCAACATTCATGGCTCTCCGCAATCTACAATCGACCCCATCTAGAAAAATTTCGAATCTGGGCTTCCACATAGGATAGTCCTCCATGGTTAGCAATTTCGGCACTTTGTTGATACTGCCCATTTCTGTTTCTAGTAGAAGGTTGTTTAAGGCAGTGGTTTGTTTAGAGGCCATTTGAATTGATGTAATGAACCAAGGCAGCAAGCACACAGATTCGGATTGGATTTGAAAAGCACACAGGAAAACACGGAGTAAAATTTGATAGAAAAAGGTCACACATAACTGCACAGAAAGGCACAGCGCACGAAGACGGAAATAAAATGCCTTTTTTTTTTTTTTTTTTTTTCACAGTACAGTACGTGCGAACTGGCTTTACCACGCACGTACTGGAGAACACACCACGCACGGACAGACGGACTGACAAACTACGCGCGGACTGACTCACTACGCGCGGCAGAAACTAACAAACGAAGGATCTAGAACACACAGGCACAGTTCGTGCGAACTGAGGTCAGTACGCACGAGGTGGGGTTTCACTACGCACGGTCGAAACTCAAAGAGCCTAAACGTAAAAACTTGACCTTTTTAACGCAAAAGGACCTATTTTCCGACCTATTTTCGGTAAAAAGTGACGCAAGGGGGCACACACAGGCCTAAAGGAACACCTAGATCGACTTAATCCTAAGGAAAAGTGATCAATCAAAGCACAAGGCTCTGATACCACTTTGTAGGACCGTGGGGCGGGGGTCTATTACTAAACACACCCTGATGCTAGGACTGATCTAGGATGAGAAATAGCGCGGAATTCTATTTCCCAAACCTCCTAAGGATTCTAAGATCTGCTTAGGTGTCCGGCACACAGTGACTCACACAGAAAGGTAGAAGAACAAACACACAGTACCACACAGAGATGCTTTGGCTGCCTTGGAATTCGAGAATTATCACTTAGTTCGCGAGTTTCAAGGGTATATGTACGATTACGAAGGCTCACGAAGTGTCTTGGACGATTGTTTTTCGTTAATGAGGGGTTAATCACTATTTATAGTGAGTTTTACGCGTTTTCGAATGACACAGTTCACTTCGCGCGAACTGACATTCACTTCGTGCGAAGTGACATCCACTTCTTGCGAAGTGACTTTCACTTCTTGCGAAGTGAATTTCACTTCTTGCGAAGTGAATTTCCTTATGACTAAACTTCCAAATACAAACCAAAACATGATTAAATACTTGTAAGCTTTTCATAAACACATAGTATCACTTAGAATGTATAAACATGCAAACCATTAATCAAAACACATTTAAATTAATATTTCATGTATATACTTTATTGATACGAACTAGGGATTCACAAAATATGCACCAACATTTGATCTAATTTTTGAATATGTTGTTGTCTATGATTGCAGGAACATTGTGTCAAAATTTGAAGAGCAAACTACAAACCGTTTGAGAGAAATCGCAAATTCAATTTCTGGATTTTTTCTTGATGTTCTTGAAGATGGATATTTGAATTTCGAGATTGGATGGATGTTAATTGCTGAATTTTGGAACGAAGATTAACATTATGATGATGATTTGATCTGCAAAATATCAAAGCTTAATTCCAAACACACAAGGAGAAATCTGAAATTTTGTTCTTGAAGTGTTCTTGAAGTTCTTGACAAATTTTTGTCAAAAGCGTGGGTTTTGATGGTTGTTTTCAAGATTTGAGTACATAAAAAGTGTTTTTGGAAGTAGAGAAGTATAGATCTGAAGTTAAAAATCATTTTTGTTGAGTTTTAAAAATCGTGGTTTTGGTGTTCTTGAGGTTTTCTTGATGGAGAAGATGAAAATGGTGGGTTTTGATCCAAAAATTTGAGTTAGTGTGTGGAAAAAGGTGTTTGTGTGTGTTTTGGATGAATATTCCGATTGAAAATGCTCGGAATTGATGTGTTCGGAATTTTTAAGAAATACTCGGAATTTTTGAATTTTATCGGAATTCAAAAGTGCTCGGAATTGTGAATTTGATCAGAATTGTTATTCCTCGGAATTGTGAATTTGATCGGAATTGTTGTTCCTCGGAATTGCAATTTTGATCGGAATTATGGTCGGAATCTGAGTTTATTCGAAATTTGTTTTTTTTATTCATTTTATTTTTCCGGTCAAATCATCAGGCGCGTGGGTTGACTGACACATCGAGAATTAAATACACATCGAGAATTATATTTTTATTCAGACCCATCAAGTCATTTTTGTGTGTGAGAACACAAAAACCGAGGCCAGCTGCAACAGAATTAAAAAAATGGGGATGTCAGCGATTTAATTGAACAGTGGAATGGTATCATTGATTTAATTTGAATATTGTCATTCTCGATAAATGCTTAGAAGTCAAAGTAATATTTTTATTGAGACTTTAAATCAATTACTGTTCATATTTTTTTCCTTGGAGTGCACATTCCGATCGAAATTTTATGGTTTGTGTGTGTGGCTTCGAGACTCATCAATTTTCGAGAACCATCACCGGTCTGCATTAAAATCTCATCAGATTTGAATTGGTTACACCACCATTTTGTTTTCAATCAATTGTTTTAAAATCATTGTTTCAAAATCGTTTTTTTTTAATTCATTTTCGAAAAGAATCATAAACAAAAGGTGCTCTCTCGCTTATAGCAAAATCATTGTTGCCAACATATTTTTGTTGCCGTTTATCAACTTGCACAAAATTGATTTTAAAAATCATTTTAGTTGATAAATTTTTTAAATCAAATCAAATCAGTTCTTAACAGTCATTATTTTTTTTCAGGTATCACAATGGATTATTCAATGAGATATTTTTCAAAAGCAACCATTGTGGAAGAAATTAAGAAATGGCGGAGATCAAGATCTAAGTTTACACAAGAGGAGACATATATCCTTAAATTGTTTGATCATATGTTTTCCTTGCATGATCGTTCATGTGCTGGAGTCACCACACGTCACAAAATTTCTAAGAGTCTTCCATCTGATGTTCAACAAAAGTACAAAGATTTAGTGTATGATGAGAGTGATTTCTTTTCGAAAATAACTTGTACACAATTATATCAAGCGGAAAGAATGAATCTTGGTTATACACAAAGAATGACGTTTGTGGGTGAAGAGGAAGCAAAAAGAGAGGAAGAGATTAAAAGGAAAACGACAAATAAATATCAGGAATTTCTGAATTATGATTGGTTGAATGCAACATACAAAGCCTGTGACGACAACACAGTCAAGCCTGTGTCTTCAAGTGAATATTTCATTCCTTATCAACCAAAGCAACAGGTCAAATCAACTGCAACTCGCGTGTACATTCCTCACATGGAATTACAACGCCGATAGGAGATTCTTGAATCGCAATGCTTCACAAAGAATGTCATGCTTGAGTTATCTTATGCAGTTGAATTGGAACAAAAGCAAGCAGATATTGAAATTGCGATGAATAACGCTAAAGAATTGACACAAGCCAATGCCGAGCTAAATGATAAATTGTCTTCTATGTTGAATAATGATACAATATTCATAGACAAATTGTGCGTTGAGAAAGCTGTGTTGAAAGAAAAAGTCAAAGGACTTGAGGAAAAGCTGCATGTGTCAATTCAATCATATGTTCCTCGTTCAATCTTGGAGAGGAAAATATCTGAACTACAAACATTACTTGACACCGAGAGAGTGCAATTTGAGAAAGAGAAGAAAGACTTAATGGCTAAAATTCTGAATGCTGAGCTTAGCGCTGCAAAACTTGCTGAATCAATCAGGACTTCCGCTGACAATATTAATTTTGATTCAGTTTCACATTGTAGTAGCCAATCTGATTCTTATTTCTCTGTTGCAGGTTCTGAGCTTTCACATAAAGATTTCACCAATGCATCAACTGCTGTGAAGCATCCTAATATCACAGAATCTGTCGGATCTTTCTATCGAGTGAAATCACCTCCAGTTGCAACGACTCACTCTCCTAAACAAAATACTAAATTCAAACAAGCTGCTTTTAATTCTAAACAGAATACTTGTTCTACGAATAATTCTAATTCTGCTTGTTCTATAATTACAGATGATGCTTTGTCAACGTCCAAACTAGCATGGATTTTAAAGAAAAATCTAAATGACGCGGTTGCAAAGGTGTCATCATTATATAGTTCATTGATATCGTCTAAAATATGCATATTATTTATATCCGATATCTCGTTCTTTTAATGAATAATTATAATGAATTATGATAATTGTGGCTCAAGTTGGTGTTTTATGTGTTTTAGGGTTCTTGGGAGAAGAAATAAAGAATTTGATGAGAAATGATGAAGATTAGAGAAAGAGAGAAGAATTGACAGCTTTGACACTGCTTCAATATTTTGGTCGTATCTCATTCATACGAACTCGAAACGAGGTGATTCAAAAGGCTACGAAAACGAGATAAAATTAGCCACAACAATATTACAATTGTAATATTCGAATGGGTTGTGGTTATTCTGAATATGGCCGAGAACAGAAGTAAAAGAAAAAGAAATAATTACATGGGCTTCTTTCTCCAGCAATGATATGCACCATCTTAATTATTTGGCAAATATCAATTCAAATGAAGTCCAGCCAAGCAATTTACCCAAGTGGAGCAACCGAGCAACATCTTCACTTCGTAGGCTTTACCTGGGCCCAGGCCCAATTGTTGTCAATTAAACCTACGGCCCAACAGCAACAAAGGGACGGCAGCCGCATGCGAAAAAAAGGATATATATCACAATTCTTTTTTACGTCGAGAGCAATATTTCATATGACAGCCGAGAAGCGACGAGAAAAGAACATGCGGCAGTTTTAAGGAAGCAATCAATGATGGAGAGGAGAGGCTACAACACCTGCAGGGTTAACTTAGGTTGCTACCGTCAGTCTATAGTGGTTTGCAATTTCGGTTTTACTTTGTATTTGTTTTCTATCTTGTCTATGAGTTAAGACCTTTCTTGTATTTACCATGATGAACAAACCCTAGTTTTGATTTGTATCTTTATTCATAAATATATGATTGGTTTTGTTTATGCTTAATCATGAACCTTGAGTTTTTGATATTAACTTTTGCTGAGTAATCTGTTAGATACAGACGTGTATTTTCTTCTGGATTATTGTCTGCTTGATCTGAGACAATGACGTTTGCATTCAATATGATACATAACTTTTCTGAGATAATGAGGGTTAAGATTATTCAGTAATACCATAGATAAAAGTTTAAGTTTAATTCACCATACAACGAGAGTTAAGTGTGTTTTGGAAAGATTAAGTCGTAATCGGATTAGTAGGACTGATCGTTGTTGGTTCGAACGCCCTTAGAAACCTGTCATATTATTTATGTTTATAACAAATTGAACCTAGGGGGAGTGATTCATTGGTAAATACATCTCTATCAATTGATTTCAACTTCTTAAAATTGTTTATAGTTTATTGCTTTAATTTAATCGTTTCAATACCTTGGTAGCGTTTAGCTACTAGTTTCAAAAACCCCTTTGTACCTTTAAAGTATTTTAGTTTAACTAGTTTATTTCATAATAGTATATTCCATAAATGTTCCCTGTGGAGACGATCCTGGTCTTGCCTGATTTACTGCTATACGATCGGGTGCGCTTGCCCGTTAGTGTGTCAGTCAATACGGTTAGATTAGTTTATAAATTTAAGACTGATATTTACATATCATTCATCTACTTCAAAGACTACGAAATCATCCTGGATTGAAAAGAAGAAACCTTCTAAATCTGCACCAAGTACATCAGAGTACAAAGTAAAGAAGGTCCTTAACGATGACTTTTCGTAAAATTCAATTCCAACAACAAGGATTCCAAAGAAAGAGAATAGAGCTGATAAGTCAAATCAGGCTTCTCATCACAACAAAATACGCCAATCTTTCTCAAAACCAAGTTCAACAGGGGAATTTGTGCTTAAGACAGATGTCATGTATCCTTTTGTGGTTTACTCAGCAAAGCACTTAATCCGCCTTTCAAAAGAAAAGATCTGTAAGACGTCAAGAATCAAACAAGAGTTTGTTGTGAAGAACGGAATTTATCACTGGCATTCAGGACCATTGAAAAAAAAGGTCCATAAACCTGTTATTACTGCAAATACACAAAAATGGATACCAAAACCTGCGACTAACAAATCTGGACCCAAACGAGAATGGGTACCAATTTTTGTTAATCCGTTTTGCAGGTAAACAAAAAGAGACATTGTTGGAGCACAATGAAGATCATTCAGATGCAATGAAGATCATTGTGTTCAATGTGCTGAATTGGTTTAAATCTCATATCTTTCAAAGATGATGGAGTCTCCCTTCATACAATTCGAATTCATTTTGTTCAGCATTAGCCCGAGTCTAATGCCTGAGATGCTTATTTGTGCAGTTTTATCATTTCATGATATAACTTGTTTTCTAATGGATTGTTCTTTGCAGGGGGAGCAAAATTTTATTTTCTTCACCTAATTGATGTCAAACGATGTTCATGCATCAATTTAGGGGGAGTTTGTTTTTACTGCTTTATATCTTTTCAAAAACTCTAAAAACATTCATATATTGAAAAGCCAAAAACATTATAAAATTTCAAAATACAAAAAGATTTGCTACTTTTCATTTGCTGTTATCTGTTCAAGAAGGTATTTATTCTTTGATATATTCTGATACCTTTCTTGATTCAATTTGTTGTTGATCTTCGCATGATCATCTTTCATTTCCGTGCTTCCATCTCATTATCATTTTGATATCCTTCCTTCAAATGCTAAATGTTTCAAATCATTTCTGGAACCGTTCATTCATGTGATATTATTTTAGTGATCACAACGCACCATGATTTATACTCCTATGGTCTATCCAGAACCGGAAGGACCTGCCCCAGGAGCTCACCATATTCTAGAAAGTGATAGTAAGGGTTACTTACTAGATCATCTAGGTGAGCAGAATCAGTTATCACGGGATACTGATTGGTGTGCAGAGGTAAAATTAAAACAGAGAGGGGTGGAACAGGAGATGGGGGTGCATCTGATCAACAAAATATCTTGAGCTTATTGTTAAATCATTCTGTGACATTTTTGTGTCAATATTCTTTGATTCCTCATATTCTTTGATTGTTCAAAACTTCCTTGACAATCCTTCTCAACATCGAATTTCTTGAAAATCATTTTTGTTGTAAATCACATGATTTCTCATCCGGTTGCGAATGATAACAAGTGTCCTTTTGTATCCAACAAATAGAGATACATTCATCAATTAAGAAAGAGAGTTCGAGGGAGAAGTTGAAAAATAGTTAGTGAGCTGTGGGTGAGACATGATCAAAAGAAAAGAAAGATCCTTACCAAATAGTATACATCTGGGTAGCCACATCTGCTACTGGATCTCATTCGTTGAGATTTGGTATTGAAATAGACATCATGGACCCAGTGATGCAATGCACTAACCCCACCCAGCTACTCAATTATCTCTTAAAAGATAATTGTTTCAACTTCACACGGAGAATTAGCACATTTCTATTGACATTTCACTTGGAGATTGTTGATATTGAAACAAGGAGGACAGCTACTCCCATCCCCGACATCTTCCATGCACTGATAGAGTATAGAACTTATTTGAATATATATTTCATTTCTTAGGACACATGTTGGATTTATAATGCATATCTAGTTTTCGTAACTACCGGAACATCTTGGAGTGATATCTTTTGTGATATTCACGATGATTAGATGGAAATCCTACCAGTGCTAACATGACGCCAACGCTGAAAGTAGGTCACACAGTTTCTAACTGTTGTGTTAACGAGAATCTATGTGATCTCGGTGTTACCCCACGGGAACTTTGAGACGGTGCCCTAAAGACTGTCTCTAATTCTTTAATTGTCATATCATTGTAGTGATATCATCATTTAACTGAATCTCATGATAAGGGTTCAAAGCTTCAAGTGTTCAACATATTCAGGCCAAAATCAAGCCGAATACAAAATTCATGTACATGATGTTCATGAAGAATCCTGATCATCATGAGGGGGAGAAGATTTTAATACTAACTCAGTTGATTTTGAACCTATTGATTAAGAAATGATTCATTTGTTGAGGGTGAGACAAAGAGAGCTAACTTTGAAAATACATATGTCATGTCAAGAGGGAGCAAGTTAAAGAACAAAAGAGAAAATATATCAAGTTCAGAACAGTGAAGGTGCTTAACCGAAAATGTCAATAAGTTCTGAAGACTAAACAAGATCGAGCTACATTCAAGGGGGAGAGAACAAATATTCTTCCTAAATCATATTGTACAAATGCTCAAGATCGTGTTTGCTGAAAACCACTACATGCTAAACCATTCATACAACCAAAGGTTGCATAACCTTAGGTTACTGGTGCGAATCTGAAAATTAGATGAAAAAGGATGTTACTGTGTGCTTTCAAGATTCAAGTTCTCATCAAGTTCATAAAGTGAAGACTATTCTTAAAAATTGAAGAGTCTATCTTTCAAGATGAGAAGACATTCTGAAGACATCCAATCAAAGAATGAAGATTAAAAGTCTTGTCTCCTAAAGCGTTAAAAAATTCATCAAGAAATCTGCATATTCACAAGAGGAGATTGTTAGAGTTCGTATGAAGCTGAAAAGACAAACATCTTCTATTTTCTATACAAAGGGGGAGATTGTTAGGTTATAAATATTGTATAAAATATAGAAGATATATTCTAGTTTAAGCTTGTATTAAATATACAAACTTAGGGACAAACATGTAAATACCCTTAGGGGTATATATACTAATGACTAGTTGTCATTAGTAAGGTCTTTGGCATAATCACAATATTAAGTGTGTGTTTTACATGGTGTTTAATATTCTCTCTCTACATTTCATGATTATGTTTCATTGATCTTCATTACATTGTTGATACCTGAATCACTTGGGACAAATAGATGTCGATTTTATCTGTTATACCGTTTTATTCACCTGAGGAGTCTCTTAGCCTCATCATGCAAAAGTGGAAGCTTTCAGGTCCAAACTTTATTGTTTGGAAGTTGCACTTTAGGAATATCCTAAGGGCACAGGGAAGGTTGTACACAGTTAACAAGCCCCCTCTAGCACGACCCGACTATTATGCTCAAGATGAAGAGTATGATACATATTACAAGTATCTGTCTGATGAATATGAGGTCATGTCAATTCTGATACTCTCCACAGAATCTGAGTTTTTCGGATGAACTCAAGAACAAGTCTGTTTTTGAGGTCGTGCAAGACTTAGAGGAGCGCTTCAAGAACAGTGAGCGTTGTGGACACTTTCTGCTCATGAAGGACATTCTTTCACAGGGGATGAAAGAAGGCCAGTCTTTAAGTGATCATCTCATTAACATTAGAAGACTGTTTGATTGCTTAATGATTCTGGGATTACAAGTTGGTTTTTCATATTAGACCGAACGGGTTGGTTTTGACCCGTTTGTGAGTTTAGTTGACATAGATGAACCGTATACATGTTACATTGACTATTACATGTTGCTTATGACCTATATGGATATCTTAAATGATTTTGAATGTTTTCCATATTGATTATAAGTGTTTTGCGTAACGGTTAAGTTATGACCCGTTTGTGTAGTTACTTGATTTTTGGAGTTAATTAGGATTTGATTTACTAATCTGTTTGTGTTGTTTTCTCAAGGGACCCGAAGACTCAGTGACATAAGATAACTGAGCGTGGTGTTTGGAGGACACAGGTGAGTGGACTTTTAACTCGCGGACTGTATTAGTTGTAACGGTTTTGGTTGTAACAGTTTATACTGTTTATGCATTGATAGACTGTATAGTCTGGTATTTAATCTGCTGGTTCTATGATATGAATGTATATACTTTGTAATGTGATCAGCTGTTCGATGGAACTGGGTTGTTTGATGGAGTCAGCCTTGATGGGTAGGCTGGGCTTATTTTGTCATCGGGTAATCAGTACTAGATCTTTTGATGCATTTGTTGCTTCTTAAGGGATTTTACTGTGTGAGAATGACAAGTGGGCTATCGGCAAACCTATGCTAGGCCAGCATTTGGTTGTAGGTTCAGCCGAACCGCCGGTCCTCTGTGTTGCTTGCTTATCTGATGTTGTAGTATCAGTGCTTGTTGTTTCTGTTGGTCCCTTTGTGAGAAGGTCAACAAGCAAGTAATGTGTAGAAGGGGGGTTAAATACACTTTCTGCGGAAAATTGAACAAATCAATAAAAAGTGTTAACACACATCAAACTACAACAATCGAATGCTTTGCTTTTCATTAATAAGAAGATGATTACAGACTTTATCAAGTAAGCAACACTTGATATGTAAACACCTAATGTAAATCAAATCCCTCAATCTCTCAAACTTTGCTATCTATAATCAACTTATGATTATAGATACAGGACGACTCTCTAAACAGGATTTAATCACAGATTGAATACTTACCAACTTCATAACAGATGTGAAGATTCGAACACACGAACAACTTGGCAATATGTGAGTTTCTTGATCACGTTGAACTGACAAACAGTGAATCAAGATTCGTAACACATACGGTTTGAGGTGAATTGAGTTTGGCTCTATAGTCGTACCTCAAAACTTATCAGGAGATAAGTATTTATAATCCTGCTCCTACGGATCCTAACAAACTAGAACTAATCATAATTTGCTAACTAACTAACGGATAACCCGGAATCTTGAATCTTGAATCTTCTTATCTTGAGTCTTCAATCTTCAATCTTGATTCTGGAATCTTCTTATCCTTGTCGTAGTTATAGAGAGATAAAAGTGAATTTAAAACATATTTAAATTCTCTTAAACTGATTTCTTTAGTCGGACTGAGTTACTCAGCTTGAAACACATCAAGCTAAGTTCTTCGAGAACAAACCCAAAAACAGACATGTACTAACACGTATAATGATTAACTCATCCTTGGAAGTCATAAGAGTTAGCTAGAACTTATTTAGCAACTCTGTTGAGCTGACTCAGTCTATATGCTGAGTCTCTCAGCTTGAAACACATCATGCTGAATACTCAACCTATATCTTAGGTGACATACACAACTTATCAAACACATTGATAATCTTACTAAGATATAGTCTAAGCTGATCGAACATATGCTCAGCTTAGATTCAGCTTGTGCTCAGTCTGAAACACTATAAGTGCTCAGTCTGATCAAGCCTCATAATTCTGTTTAAGTTATATTTAGAACACATCTTACAAACTTAACTTTGTCTCATCAAATTTTAACTGAGGAGATCATTTTCCCAACAGTTTCTGATGCTTTTCGTTTGTTAAACTTCCATTCACTTAGCTTTGAGCTAACTCCCCATATTAAACTCCATTTTGCAGGTTATGGTAAGTCTTGCTGTTGGCTGGGAGTTTTGGTTGTCTTTTGGGAAAGTCTGACAATACTCTGATATATTTTTGATCGAAGAGCCTTTTTTTAATTATGTAACACTGGCCTTTTATATACTGATCTTTTGGTGTCAGTTGTTTATTATTATTTTAATACCTATGTGAATAGGTTTATGTTTGTATATTCGTTTCCGCAGTGAAACCCTTTTAAAAAGAATTAGCAGTCTTACATTTAAGTTTGATCAATATTAATTAATTCACTAATTAATTAATAACACTTTAACCAAACCTTTTTTTAATTAAATATTTAAATAAATATTTATTCTCGTAAATAATAAATAACTATTTATTATCTATTTTCTTGATAATTAATTAACTATTAATTATCACCACACAAAGTATTATTCTATTATCTTGGTCCGAGTTGGGTGTGCAGTCATGTGACTCTTTAGTGCCTTATAGTGCTCAGATATGACGACACATATACACTATCTATGCATACAATCCAACAGTGGCGGTGTCGGTGGCGGCGGTGGCCGCGTGACGGTGTCGGTAGCGGCGGTTGGTAGTGGTCGGTGGCGGTGGTGGCGGTAACGGTGGCGGCCTGGTGGTGGGAGCGGTAACGGGAGGCGGAAACGATTGTGGAAATACCGGTGGTGACGGCGACCGAAGGTGGGAGGGATAACGGGCGGCCATGGTGGTGACGGTGACGGCGGGGTGGTGGGGGTGGTAAAAGGTGGTGATTGATAAATTGATGATAGTTTGTGGTTGTTAAAGTTAAAATAATAGTTTAATATTAAATGGGTCGACCCAGACAGATCTTGGATTGACCCACGTAGTGATCCAATTAAATGGGTCGACTTATTGGATCTCTTATTGGGACGATGGATCCAACTTTTTGACCCGTTGGGTCATATAAATGGGTCAGATCGGACGAATACGGGGCTAGATTTGCCCCATTAACAGCCCTAGTTGATACACCCGCTCTAAATCAAAACTTTGAATGGTTTAACCTAATTCCTACAAATACGTAATTGATCAAAGAAAAACTAATTAAAATACCCCGACAAAGATACCACTTAATTATATTATATACTATATGATATAAATACATAAACAATACATGCATTATATACATTCGGGTTTCGAGTCAGGTGGGACGTTGTAATTATCTACACGATACAAACCTGACATGTAAGTAGACGGGTTCGTGTTGAACATAAACATGTTCGGGTCGTTTTCAGGTTAACCGGTCAACCCACATAAGTTTTGGGCATTTCTATATTTCTATTTATTCTTATCTTTTCCATATTTCCTATATGACTGTTGGGCTTTTATCTTATTCCTTAGTCCTCGACTCCTTGTAAACCTAACCAAAAACAAATTCATCACTTCTTTTATATCCTTCGCCGTTACAAAACTATTGAAAGTAGAGATAATCAAATATTCAATGTTTTATCACTTAATTGTTCTTATAATCATCAAGTTTTTTGTATTTTGATTAAAAATATGTAGGTAGGGTTGAACTTTATTTAGTAATTTGTATTTTGAATTATGTATTTTGACAAACAAGGGATAGAATTAGTAAAACTAGACCTACCGACCCGCCACCTATTTATGGCCCACCAACCCGTTTATAACCCGTGAACCCGTTTATGACCCATCAACCCACAAACCTACCAATCTATATATTTAAACGGGTTAAGCAGTGTCATGCTTTAACTTATACACGTTATGTCATACAGTTTGACACGAATAATTATACGGGTCATGTTCGTCCCGCCAACCCGAACACGATTACCACCCTTAGGTGAAAACCATTTTAGGGATTCAGAAGCCTGTATAACAACCTATTTAAAAAGACAAATCGGTCCAAAATCAAATGCAAATCGAATTAATCGCGTGCGATTTGGTTCGTATTTCAATAGTTTCACATGATAATTATAAACCGAACATCCTATTTCAAAATAATATTCTACTTTACTGCTAACAAACCCATACATTCAATGAAATGAGTGATAGTAAGGATTGGTTTTCAAACTTACATGAAAAATTAATGATATAAACAATCATATAAAACAAACCATACCTATATGATTTGTGGATATTTAGATTCATAAATCCAAACATCATATCTAGACTTGAATTCACAACCTTAAGAATTTTTTTTTATGAGTGGTAATGACTTACAACACCCGAATAGAAACGTTTGGCTGTATATGTTACCGAAGAGCTTATAGTCTCGTGACATGAAGTGTGTTAGATGTTTCCTCTTGTTATGAGTTCAAGTTCTTTAGTAAACATAAGATGTAAATTTACAAGTAGGATTTGAGGGTGTATATGTTCTGTCGTTCATAAACAAAGCCCGTATATTAACCATACTCAAAAGTGATTCCAAATTATGGACTGAAGTCTTTGTTTACGGCCATAATCAATCTGATAATACAAGTCAAAACAAAAGTCAAAATAATAGGTAAATATTATTATAGGTCCAGGGTTTACGTCGCGTATATTTGAGAAAATGCTCGACCCCTAACTGGGAAAAAAGCTCCTTCAAAAAGAACCCCCAAAAAGCGAATATGAGACCCCAACCCCAAGAATAAATGTTATGGTGCACATATTTAATAAGATCGAAAATCGCATTCACTATTGATAAACCTACATAGTTGCACAATATGCTAGCGATTAATGGATAACTGCAAATATAGTCAATCTTACCTTCCATGAAGAGGACCACATGAAGGGGGAAAAAACTGAAAACCTATAAATATGTATTCTACTCATGATAAACAGATAGAAGAAGATTAGCTATATGTGCTATTTAGAATTCAGCTCTCATCAGGTGGATTTACACCCCATTTTCCTTCGGATTCTGATGGTTCTATTACCTTAACAGATCCATCTGTCAGTCCCACTGCGAATTGGTTCTGCTCCTGTGGATGTGCTGCCACCACAAGTGGATATGGAGCTTGATTTCTGAGAAAGAATAGAAAACAATATTGAGAAAAAAGTCTTTTGATATAATCAGATATTTGTAGAATCTGTATTTAGTTTGATTTTAGTTTATTAGCTAGAGTCTCTTCTAGGCATGTAAACGAGCCGAGCTACTCGCGAGCTCAGAGCGTTAAAAGCTCGAAACGAGATGAGCCTTAACGAGTTCGAGCCTGAGCCTAGATTAAAGCTCATTTAATAAACGAGCCGAGCTCGAGCTTCAAAAAGTGGGCTCGCGAGCTTAAACGAGCTCCATATATAATATATTTTATATTTTATACGTTTAATTTTTAATAATTATATATATATATATATATATCATTTTAATAAAAATATCAAAATAATACCCGAGCCTAAATGAGCCTAGCTTAAACGAGCCTAAACGAGCCGAGCCCGAGCTTCATAAATATTAAACGAGCCCAGCTCGAGCTCAACATCATAAGCTCTAAATGAGCCGAGCTCGAGCTCGAGCTTAAAAAATCCTAAACGAGCCCGGCTCGATAAGTGTCTGTCTCGGCTTGGCTCGACTTGTTTACATTCCTAGTCTCTTCCTTGGAAACTTGATATTGTTCCATGGTTTGAGTTGATTAACTAAATCTTGCTTTGCCTTATAAAATGCAAAACAAAAAACAAAAAGCAAAAAAAAAAGGAAAGTGTTTGAAGAACCTTTACTGCCACTTCTCAAATAATGATTAGTAACAATGCAGATAAAAATTAGATATGTTCTTACCCATTTGATACTGATGGTGGTAGATATACAGAAGGTGCAATGCGACATCTGAGTTTTAAGCTGTCTGCATCAAACACGCCAATGTTGCCATTGCAAAAGGAAGCGTAAACTAGTTGACTGTTGCATGAGTATGCAGCGTACGATATAGGTGCTGAAAGGCTGTCTTGAGGCACCCACTGCAACACAACACGTAATATTATTATTACCATTCGGATAAAAAGAATGGCTTTTTTAACATTATTTAAAAAAAATCAATCTAAAATAATAGCGGACCTGACGTATGTGTTCCATCTTGGAGGCATCATATAGTGCTAACTGTGTTTCATGGGATACCAGCAAACGTATTTGATCAGTATGAAACTGCACTCGAGTGTCACCCGTAGGTGCTTTGCCAGGTGGTAGTTGTATCTGTACCAATTTCCTCTTATCCCATGAATCAATGCTCCAGAAACAAATCTGCATGATAAAATGTCAGACACTAACTATCGTAATTGATTCCCACATGTTCTTATAATTTATTTTTCACTTTCAATTCTGTGAAAATTTCAATCAAAGTGTGTAAATTTAGTCAATTTAAATGATCATATAAGCCGTAAATATGAAGAATGATGGGTTCTAATTCAAAGGGAAGAAGCTCACATGAGCATCAGCAGCAGATGAAACCAGTATTTTGAGATGGGTAGAAAAAGCAAGGCCAGTTATCCTCTTCTGATGACCTCTCAACTTTGATTTCACCTAGAAAGCCAGAACAGATTAGATTACTTTAGTCCTATTTTGACCCGTAAATTACATAAATGCACCAATTTTTTTTTTTTACTTTTTAAGAATTGGATTACCTCATCCACCCTAACATTATATATGTGAATTGTTGAATCTTCCATGCCAATAGCTATAACATTGTTATCTTGAGGATGAAATGCTAGAGAGGTTGAAGCAGGGGGAGGTGGCATGAATGTTGTCATGACCTAAATATAAACAGAAAAACTTGGTAAATTAGATAAAATCTCTATTAATCTTTTAAAAAAAAGAAAAACACATTAAGAAACAAAAGCACGGTCCATGTAGTGTTGAAAATACCTTGAAAGTCATCATGTTGAACAATGAAATTTTCCCACCTGCAGCAGACATCACATAAGAATCATTCTTTGACAACGCTATGCATGGAACCGCGTCTTCAAGGTTGACACCTGTCACATCATTAGTCATAAGAAGACCACTGTTTGGTTGCCAATGCTGTGGAATAACATTGGCAGTGGCCTTTAAACAACAGAAACTATTAATCATCAGATTAAGCAAAGAAATGATAAAAGATAATGACATTATTAATCATGTAATATATCTATACCTTTCCAGTTGGATTTTGATCATTGCGGGCCCACTTCCACAGCCTCTGAATGCCATTTGATCCAAGAGCTACAATCCCTACTCCAGAATTCGTATAAAGAAGTCGAGCAACCTGCACTTCACTATCTTGTTAAGCATCATGTTGAAAATTTGTTACATATGGTGAGTTTTCAACCACTTTAAAGATGAATGGAGCGATTTTGATCATGTTTGATCTCTAACGGGTCAAACGCATATTATCAACATTTAGCGTGAAAGGAAATTACTCAAATGATCTGACCGAACCAAAACCACCCAAATTGCATTTTTAAGCATACTTGCATAGAACACCTAAATCACTTTACTAAAAGATTTAGATTATTGTTAACATAATATAGATATTTTGTAACCATGTTTGACAAATGAATTATATATAACAAGTTTTGACATAAGGTGCTTCAGATCAACCCAGCCCATTTCAGCCAATGCCAAAAAGTTACCCGTTGTTGACCTGTTCCTCAACCCGCACCATCCCATTTTTGCCACCTATTAAATTTATCACTAAAATCAATGATTGACATACCCTGTTGGCGGCATCTGCACTGTCTGGCATAGTAACCAGCCGGCACTGGGAAGCATCTACAATTTCTGTCAACTGCCCAGGTTTTATCTTATCAGTCATATCATCCAGATTCCTTGGCTTTTCCAGGCTTTGACCCACAGAGTCAACACCGTTCTATAGATAAGATTGATGGACAAGCAGAATAATCAGCATTTAGACAAAAGTATGTTATAGTTAGGGCTCCAAGCAATCTAAATATGTATATAGATACACACCACACAAAACACACATATTGGAGTGGAATTAGCTGACTCACAAGAAAGTTGGAAGGTCTAACAGGTGAGCTTTTCTCCACTTTACAGTTAACTGAACTAACATTAGCAATAGCAGAAGAGCTAGCCATCTGCATCTAATTCATAGAACAACACCTATAAATATCACATATAAATTCTGATGAAAATGTTAACCACATTCTCAGAACAGGCACCTTGATTGCAGTTGGTTCTATGGAAGATTTTGATGCTTCAAATGATTGGGGTTCAGTTGCTCGTAATGACCTAAGACCAGCAGCATTTGCAAGAATTTTAATCCCATTTTCGATAGTACTAACAGCAAGAAGATTTCCTTCTTTGTTGAACCTCAGGCGTGGGAAAGTCTGAAACAATCAGGTAAATATGGGATTTGAAAATGCACCTCCCGAAGTGAATGCATATAAATATAACATTGTGACTAGTGGAGGCAACTCTGACACATTTACATTGGGTTTATTTGGGTTACATATATCTCTAACTGGTTACATGGGCAGACAAAAAGTAGCTTAAAACCCAAAGTGTATATTTGACATTATCGTATTTAAAAAATATATAAAATTATAGGGACAAAAGTGTTTCGTGTCACCCAGGCCTGCTACGCAGGCTGCCCGACCCACCCGTTTTGCCACCTCTAATTGAGGAATGAGAAAAATAACTACTAACTGGGAGGCCACCATCGGCATCTGTGCTAGTGAGAATATTGATGTTATCCATGTCCCAGAACTTTATTTGGTTTTGTTGACCAACAGCCAAAAAGTGGTTCTGAGTTGTGTCGAATTGTGCGACTCCAACTAATTTCATTCTAAATCCAGTATAAGTCTTCTTGAGGGCTCCTTCACTTTCATTCCATTCAACAAGAAAAGAATCCCCTTCTTTGCTAGTTCCACAAGAAAACAATCTGTAACAAGGGATTAAAAGCAATAACAGTTAATAGTTTAGCAATAACTATTTTGTTTACAAATTCTCCATATATACTTGTATATGTATGCACAAAACAGGTAAACACAGAGGAAATCCTGTTTAGGCTACCCGGGGGGAGTTGAGCTTGTGGCTCAGATGTACGCGGACCGGTATTCCCATGGCCGTTTCCGAGACAACCCCCTGGCCAACCCAAGGACTCCCCCAGTGAGGTTTAAACCCGTGACCTCTTGTCAGAATTAGGGACGCCAACTACTAGGCTACCTTGGAGTTGGTTTAAATGTATTCAAGAAACTAATTAAAATTCAGCAATATAGGTCCTTTATATTTGAATTTTGAAATTCAATGAACTTACCGGCTACCATCAGCACTATATAGCATAGTGGTGCATCCATGACCAGGAGCAGCATAGTCAACTCTAGATCCCATATTGTCATAGAGCCATGCCTTAATCTTACCATCAATTGCAGTTGAAAATATGAACTGAAATTTACAAGCAATTAATAATTTGTAAAGTAATGCATCAAATTAAGTATAATATAATAAAGCTATGAAGAACAACACAACGTATCTCTCTCATGCACGCGCGCACACACACATATATATGTATGTGTGTATGTATTTATGTATGTATGTAGGTAGGTATGTACTCTGACATACCTGAATACTCTCTTTCTGATGAGGGCATATAGAGTAAACCGGTGCTTCATGTCCTTCAAAATTAAATAGCTTCCGTCCACTTAAATCCCAAACCTGATCCATTTCCGTGTTAGTTTCTTGCCAGGACAAGAAGAGTAATTTTTTTTTAATTATTTATGAAATTCTACAAGATTCTAAAACTTTTTAACACCTTTATTAACTTATCATCCCCACATGTAACAACACACAGCTGTTTGTTCGGATGAGCAAAGGCCAAGTCGTTCACTGCTCCAACATGAGCATCAATCTGCATGAAGAAGATGGAGCGTTAAAGAAAAGGATCACACGTTTCTTTGGTGAAAGTGCAAAAAATTATCTTTACACACCTCTATTTGATGACGTAAATTGTTCGGTGCACCATACGCATATAAATGGATTATATTCTTATTAAAAGCAGCACCTGTGGCATCACAATCAGCAACTCAAGAGTCCAACTTCACATAAATTAGTTAATTATATAATTAAAATAGAATGAAATAATGAGTACCTACCTATGATATTTCCATCTGGACTCCACCTAACACGATTCAAATTCATGGGTGCATCCTTGACATACGATGCCTGCACAATTGCCTTAATTGTGAGTAAGTATCTAGTTAATTAACCTAACGTTAGATGAATGTGCAAGACACGAGAGACGGTTGTCAATAATCAGTGGAAAACATAGCAGAACCTGAAATGACAAAGAACAAGTAGACATATCCCATATCTTGAATGATTCTGACGCCAGTTTCTCACGTGACCCCACATCCCAAAGAGTGATTTCACCATTGAGAGATCCAACTACAAGATTGAGATCAGAAAACCCAGCTTATACGATGTTTCAAGGGTTAAAAATCATTTCAAGCCGCAATATAGGTTTCCATTATACCCAGAAGCAATGTTTGGTGAGAAGGATGAAAATCCATGCTAGTGACCATGGATCCTTGATGCATGGTGAAGGCGACAGTTCTTGGCAAGTCCTCTACAGACCATGAAACTTGTTGTAGAGCAGTCTGATGATAAGTTACCTGAAGAGGTGTGCACCAAAATGCTAATGAATTTCATGAGAGATACGATATTAAGATGTGAATTACAGATCTTGATCTATTTTACCTCTTCTACAGCTTGTGTAGGCCGCAAACGTTTCATTAGTTGTTCATGATCACCACTCTGATACTCAGCCATACCAAGGGGTGCAAGGGGCGTTGCAGGACGTTTTAAGAACGATACTGCATGACATAACAAATATGTTAAATTGCTAAGTTATTAACCTTACACATGCACTTCTGGAGCCCTAATTAACATGATGAGAAACCCTAACCTTGATTTGGTGGACCGGCTAAAGATGATGTAGAAACAACACCTGCCTGGACAGATGAAGAAGCGGCAGCAGCATTTGCCATCCACCCTGCTAAAGCATTAGCATTTGCATTGGCTGCAACAGGCGGAAAGGGCTAAAACAGAATATTGTGCAAAATGTTGATTAGGAAAACACTAAATTTCAAAAGAAAGTAGGGATTACAGGGAAGAAGACGATTTTTTTTTAAAAAGGCATCATACACCGTGTGCTGCAAGCGAGGTATAAGCCATGGGTTTTGTGACTGCACCCGGTGGAAGATTGACCGGTGTTGGTACAATAGTGCCATTTGGAGGTGTGCATGTATGATCTGCAAATAAGGTCTTGATATCGGGGTTTGGCCTTGGATTCTTGCACAGCTGGTGCTGCCAATTTAAACTGCGGAGACAACAAAATTTGTTACATGCAAATATATATATCTGTATAACAACAGTAAACTATACAAACAACTTACAGATAAAGAAGCTTTACCTTTGGTTAATCAGAGTCCTCAATCTTGATGACTTTAAGGATGGGAAAACAAGCTTCTCCCGGAAAAGGGGGTTTGCTTCTATTAGCTTTTTAAGCTCGACCAACATAATGCTACGAGCTGTTTTAGTATCTCCATATTTGGACAGCTGCTCATTTTCCCTGAATTAAATTAAATAAATACATAATTTCTTGGACAACCATAAGAGAAATCACTGTAAACAAGAATCTTTGATAAAGAAAACAAGAAGCAAATTACCTGAAATTGGTGAGCGTCAACAGCTGTGTAATCTCCTTATATAAGTCTTCATTAAATGTTGAGAAGACTTTCAAATCGTTTACTAATATTTCAACAGCTTTTGCTTTATCTTGCCTAATAAAGTCGATTACAACATAAATGCAAGATCCACAACATAGGTTGTCTCATATTATATAAGGGAGATGATTTGTACACAATATTTATTTTCCATCCACAACAAAAAGTGTATGTTTGAATCATAATACCCTTGAACATGTGGTTGAGAAAAATAGTTAGTGCATTTGTAGAGACAATGATTTTTGCGTATGACAAAATTGTGTTGTACAAATCACTTCCCATTACTAAAACCATTTTCAACAGTAAGGATTCAAAACAACTCATACCTATCAAGAGCTTCAAGATACTTCTGTTTCCTGATTTCGAAGAAAATCTTCATTGAATACCTGTTATCATCAACTTTGGTGTATCCCGACAGGTATTTTTCTACTTCATCCCATTCACCAGCATGAACTTTCTCCTCAAAATACTTAACATTAAAGAAAAACGCCGATTCTTGCTCAAGCCTACACAAACATGTAATTGTGTTAACCATAAATGATGTAAATACCGAGTATTAGATAACTCAAAAAACTAGAGAAATCAGACCTTCCCGTTATCAGAACGACTGAGAATGCTAAACGGAGTCATAAACCTCAAATAGGCTCATTAAAACCACATACAAACAGATCTAACACTAGAATCCTGGTTCATTACAAAAATATGTAACTCTAGAATCTAACTAATAATCCCATCCGTTATTTCCCAAACACAGCACAAAATAATCAGGTCAAAAACACTGACACATAGCTCAAGCATCAACAATCGTCAAATACAGAACACAAAGAGCTCAGGTAACCGTAATATCACTCAACAATAGAATCAAAGAAGGCAACAGCGAAACAAGTACCTACAGTTAAATTGAACCTAAAAAAAAAAGATATAACAACAACACAAAAACGATTTCAACAAGTTCTTCCACAAATTTTACAAATCACGAGAGAGATAAGATACATCTACAGAGAGAAGGAGAAAGTGATAGATACCTGTGTACAGCCTCCTTAAACTTCTCCTCTTCGAGAAATTGGAGTATGAGAAACACCAATTCTCTACTCAGTGACGACATTGACACAAATTACTATCAACAAAGTCACGAAAACAGAGAACAATTTGATCATAAAACAGATCAAAACTCCTAAAATCAAGTTTATCTCTAGGGTTTTCAGCAAAAAGTTAAAGGTTTAATTTCAAAGGCTGCGAAGAGAGAGAAGAGAGAATAGAATGGTGGGGTGGGGGTAGGGGACTTGGTCTCGCGATCTTCGATGCGCTATTTGGCAGAAGGGTCTACCTTTTTCTACTGTCTTATCAAACGAATAAGTAAGGTAGCTTATCAGCATGTTAGCGGTGTAAATCTTATAAGTTATTTGACTTATCATTTCGTGCAGTGGTAGATGACGTGAGTGTATTGTTTGGCGGATTTGAAATGAGTGATTGAAATCTAGTTGAATATTCGGCTTCAGTTACGGTACTGCAGCGCTTGCTTCATTTTTATGTCTTTATTTCTTAATTAAAAAATTAAATTCAAAGTGTCGCTTTCGTTTGAGATTTGAGTTTATCGCGATATTTTAGTTTGTTGGGAATTAGTGACGAGATACGAGAAGTATTTGTTGAGGTGGGAAATGAAGCGCCGATGGATAAGTGGGACCCACGCTTGGCTCACCCAGCCTACGCGACTCTTTTAATTGGTGTCTCACGCTCATGCTATATATTTTTTTCTAAAGAAATCTAATTCAAATTAATTTAAATGTCACATCATATATTACAATATTTTTTAAGAGGTAATATATTTTTTTATTTCATTATTCTACTTGTTTTTTTAATTATAAAATTAATATAAATGTTAAAATTATTAAAAGTTATAAGAAAAGAGAATTAGTGGAGACCACTTGTAATCTTATGATAAGTAAGATAATATAGAAAGAAAAAGTAGGAGATTATATTTGAACCCACACTGGAGAGGCGAGAAAGTGTCTCCATTTTGCTAGTAAAAAAATATCATTTTTGTTACTTTTTTTTTCTTATCTCTTTTATCAAAATTCATGTAGTACCTAATCCAAACACTTCAAATATTTTCCCACACCTTACTGCTTTTTACAAAACAAAAAATAAAATCAAAATAAAGAAAGGCTTTGGGTGAAACGGGTTTATGAAACCGAAGAAGGGAACCCAAATGATGATGTGAGAAATGTTCAATATAGTTCATACTTAATTCATAGTCCTAAGGGACTAATCTTAGCCTTTGGATCACCCACATCAATGGTCTAGATTGAATTTTAAAAAATTTAGGCGGAGTGCTATTTTCGTAATAAAAATGTGATGTTTTTTCAATCACATGTGATTGTATACTGAATCACATGTGATTGAATGTTAAAATTTCAGGATTATGTTTTTATAGACTTTATTGAACACAACTCATAGTGTTGTACTGGTCATCCCACTCAGGCTCGGGCCAAAGGGTGAGCATTGGCCTAGGGCCCATAAAATTTAACTGTAAGGCAAGCAATTTATGAAAAAGTACCTTCTTTGATTAAACAATCTTGATTACACTTGTCTTTACGACAATCTTGACATAGATCTGGAGATATGAATATTTGGAAATCTAAAGGTTTTGAACATTGAGAAGTTGAGAATCTAAGAGAGGGTTTCTTAGAGAGTTGCATAACATTTTGTAAAACTAAGGGATGATTTACTCTAAGTCTTGAGTCTTCCTTTTATAGGCATCTTGATGACTTGATTACCTTGAATAGCCGGTTACGGATTTCAAATTTGATTTAATTTGCTTTTGAAGTCTTGATAATTGAGAACCGTTGCTTTTGTTTGTCTTTTTCTTTTGATAATTGATTGAGCATCTTTACTTTTGCTTTTGTCTTGGAATCTTGTTTTTGCTTTTGAAAAGTTTCTTGTCTTCTTTTGATAATTTGAACATTGGCCGACAACCTTTTGGAAAGTTGAAAAGTCGTTTGTCTTGACATCTTTATCTTCGCCTTTTGTACCTGTAGTTATTTGAGAAAGCTTTTTGTTTGAATAATATGTTCTTATGAAATACCAAAGAACGTATTTCATACGTTTGAATAATATAGTTTGAATAAACAAATGAATTTGTCTACAAAGACAAATCACCAAACTCACACAACACTATTACATTGTATTAATCAAAAAGACTAAATTCTTCGTATGGATCTTGAGCATCTTGAGTTATATCTTGAGTAGAGCTTGTAGGAGAACTTTGTTTGATTTCTTGAATTAATCTTCGGATCTCATCTCTTGAGTTTGCAGCCATGAATTGCTTTATTTGATCATCTTCATTTTCTTCTAGGGGACTTGGAGGTGGTGCTATAGACGCAGCTGTAGCTCCAAAATTCATTTGATAATATCTTGATACACCTTGAACAGTCATATTTTCAATTTGTTCTGCTGGGAGTCTATCCCACCATTTGACCCGGACAATTCTTTGAAGTAAAGGGGGGGATGTTCCAGTGCTAGGAACAACCTTGAATGTCCATGCCATAATCCATGGGATTTTGAATATAATTGAATATTGAAGCACATATTCAAAATCAGGAATGTTTTGAATAAAGATATCTTTGAATTTTGAAAAACCTTCTTTAACACATGCATGAAAGGTATCAAGAAGATTTCCTGAATATTTGAACCATCTAACGAACCATCTTGGATAAACACCATCAAAATTCTTATCAAAGAAGAGGAACCAAGAATGGCCAAAACTTCTTAGATAAAGAAAATTGAACCAAGCCTCTTGATAATCATAGTAGTTGTATGAGGAATATTGAGGAAAATTTGATAAAGTCATAATATGGAATATTTGAGCTTTACTGTATTCAATCAGATCAGTATTGTTTCCATGTTCATCTTTCTTGTAAGAATGAATAACTTTAATAGATCTAGTATCTATTAATATAGCTTGATAGTATTCTCTTGTTTTGTGAATATCTCCATTAAAGAAGAATGAATCTCTTGGGAAAATAAAATCTGTTAAAGTAAGAAAACTTCTTGCATGTAATTGCAATTCATAGTCTTCTAGTATTTTAACAGTATGGGAAGTTGGATTATTAACATATGAGCTAGCTGTATGATTTGAAGAAAAAGATCTGGGTTTCTGTTGAAATGGAGAAATAGTAGTAGAAGGTTTGATAACTGAAGAACTTGAGGATCCTGGTATTGAGATAGGTGTTTTGACTAATGATGAGTATGATGATTTCTGTGAAGGAGGGGTGATTGGGGAGAATCTATTTTGAATAGGTAAAGGAGTAGGTGTTTGGCTTTTGAATGGGGAAAGAACTGATTTTTTCTTTTGATCATGAGTAGAATTTTGAGTATTACTTTGAGATGTCATTTGCCCTGTAAAAATTCTCTTGATAAGAAATCTGGTAAAGAGTTATTCTTGCCTTTGATAAATTCGATTTGGAAATCAAAATTACTAAGCAAGGCTTGCCATCTTGCAAAAATTTGTTTTGAAATAACATTTTTAATATCATTTTCTAAAATAGGTTTTGCAGATTGACAATCAATTCTTAATAAAAAAGGTTTCATATATAGATCATCTTCGAATTTATTAATACATAAAACAATGCTTAAAACTTCTTTTTTGACTGTTGAATAATTTTTTTGAGTATCATTCCAAGCACCTGAAAAATATCTAACCAATTCTTCTTTAGCTTGATCATTAATTTTTTGTTTGAGTATACCACCAAATCCTAGATCACTAGCATCTGTTTCAACTATAATCTTAGCATTTGGTTGAGGAATATTTAAATATGGTAAATATTTGATTTTTTGCTTAATTTGTTTGACAACATTTGTATGTTCTTGAGTCCAAGGCTCAGGATTCTTCTTGAGTCTTTTATATAAGGGTTTACATATTGTCCCTAGATTTTGAAAAAATCATGAACATAGTTTAGGCATCCTAAAAATCTTTGAAGTTGTGTTTTGTCTTTGATTTCGTCAGGAAATTTATTTGCAAATTCTAAACTTCTTTGAATGGGTCTAATGGTTCCATTAATAATTTCATGTCCTAAAAATCTAATTTGTGTTTGAAATAAACTCATCTTTGAGGCAGACACAACTAATCCATTTTTATGAATCAGTTCATAAAATATATTTAAATGCTTAAAATGTTGATCAATGGATTTTGAAAAGATTAAAACATCATCTATATATACAATAGCAAAGTTACTTATAGGAATAATAATGTCATTCATGATATTCTGGAATTCTGAAGGAGCGTTTTTAAGCCCAAAAGGCATAACATTCCATTCATAATGTCCAAAAGGAACATTAAAACCAGTTTTGTATTTATCTTGTTCATGAATTTGTATTTGCCAAAATCCGGATTTCATGTCAAATTTTGAAAAAATATTTGAATCGTGTAATCTTTTTAATAAATCTCTTTTGTTGGGTATTGGATATCTTATCCATTCTAAGACTTTGTTTAATGGTTTGTAATTAATTACTAGTCTTGGGGCTCCTCTTTCAAGCTCAGCGGCATTCATAACATAAAAAGCTGAACATGACCAAGGAGATTTAGATGTTCTTATAAGTTTTTTATTTAATAATTCTTGAATTTCTTTTTTACAATATTCTTGTAATTCTGCAGACATATGAATAGCTCTTGATTTTGAAGGTATATCTTTTTCATTAAAATCTTTTATATAGGGTAATCTAACAATATGTTGCTTTCTATCCCAGAAAGCATTTGGGATATTAGAGCAAACATTTTTTTCAAAATTTTCTTTTAATTGTCTAATTTTATTTTGAGTAATTTTTTCTTGTATTTGATTAGGAATTCTTAATATACTGATTTCATTAATTAAATAGTTTGCTTGATTAATTTTATTATTCAAGTTATTAAGTTCTGTAAAAGCAATTGGTTTGGTGAACTTGAAAACTATTTCTTTGTCTAAAACTTTAGTACTTATTCCGGTTTCGTCAATTGTAATAGGATAAAGTTGATTAAGAAATGGTGTTCCTAATATTAAAGTAGAGGTTAAAGTTTTTGAAAGAACGAGAGAGGTTTTATAACAAAAATCATTGTTACATATGTGAACATTTGTAACTTTGTATTTAATATTTAAAGATGATCCATCGGCAGTAGAGGCTCGATTAGTAGTTTTTTCATAATATTTAGTTGGAATAATTCCTTCTTGGATACAATTTATATCAGCACCACTATCCATTAATGCTAGAACTGTTATTTTGAATTCATTTGCTATACAAAGATGTATGTAAGTATTCCATCTTTGATATGATATGACTTTTGGTATTTTATTTTGACTTTTATTAATTTTGTTGATATTATTAGTATCTACTTTAGTGTCAATTTCTTTTTGTTTTTCAACTTTAATTAATCTATCTTTTATTAATCTTATATCTGTTTTGACCATTTTGAGTTCTTCTTGTAAATCTTGAATTGTACTCGTAGTTTTTGGTTTTGAAAATCTTTGATAAATTTCTTGAAGATTAAAAGGATTGTTATTATAATTGGTTGTTGTTGTTGTTGATTCAACCTCTTTATTGTAATTAATAAATTTATTCATTAACTGAGTTTTTATAGTTTTATCTTGAACCTGATCTATTAATTGTAAAAAATCTCTATCTTTATCTGTGATAACATTTATTTTATTACAAGTACAGTTTCCTATACATTCACATTCTGATTCATTATCAGTTTCATCGGTTGAATAGTTTTGTAAAACCTTTAAATCATTATTATCGTAATCTGATAAGCTTGATTCAGAACTCTCATAATCATTTAAAAATAATTTACTTATTTGGATTTTTAATTGATCGGAAACATCTAATTCATTTATAGTTTTCTTAACATAGCAATTTTTTGCCATATGACCAGTCTTTCCACATTTATAACAAATAATAATGTCTTTTTGATTACCTTTAAATTTTTGTTTATTATTAAATTTTTTATAATTTTTCTTCTTATTAGTATTTCCTTCTGTTTTGTTAGGTTTAGAAACATATTTTTTATTTGGAAAACGTCTTTTGTAAAATTGCTTCTTAGGTTTAGAAGAAGAAGGTTTAGAAATTGGTTGATAACCATATTGTTGACAAAAATCTCCTAATTCATTTTTACTAGTGATTTTATCCTTTTTGAGTTTAGCTTTTAATTTTAAATCTGAGCATATGGATAATCCTTCTTTATTAACATAACTAATTATTTCTCCATAAGTAAGATCTGTATAAGGAATTTGATTATTATATTTTTCTCTTAAATTATTTCTAATTTTTTCGGCAAATAGGTTAGGTAACCTTGCAATGAACCTTTCTTTCCAATATGCTTCTTTACAATCTGTTCTTAACATAACTTTTGTTAAAAACATATATTTATACCATCTGAAATCTTGAAGTTTTCTACAAGTTAAATTGAGTAATATTTCAGCACTTTTTTCTTGAAGTAATGTTGGATCTCCTATATAATTTTTTATTATTGCATAAATGAGAGTTGGAATAATGTCATCTTCTTGAGTAGTAACAATTTCATTATTTTCTTGTTTTATAATTACCTTTTTTGCACTAAGTATATGAGTTCTTTCTTCATTAGTAACATATGAATCCCACCATCCTTTTAAATTACTAGTAAATCCAGAAGTTAATAATTCAGCGATTTTCTTTTGGTTATTTCCTTTTATTAAGTAAGCATTAGAAGCCATATTCATTTCTTGAAGTGTATTTAAAATTTGATGTTCAGAAAATCCATCTATGTTCCATTCATAAACAGATGTTCCATCATAAGCACTTCTTTGTAAAGTAAATTCCTTTTCTTCATATTGTATATCTGGAAAACTAGGTCTTGGGTAGTAATTTAAAGTAGTTGGTCTGTTGTAGGTATTTGTATTTGTATTTCTAAGTTTGTTAACATTTATTAAGAATTGTTCTTGTAATTGAGAAATTTTTACATCATTATCTGTAGAGTCTTCTTCAGATTCATCAGTTTGATTAATTACATTAATTTTTATATCACTTAATTTTTGTTCTAACTCATTAACTACTTTTTTGTTATATCCTAAATTAATTGTTGAATCAATTTGTTGTGGTGTAAAAATGGGTTTTTCTTCATAATATTTTATTGTATTATTGTTTTCAGTTTTGTTATTTTCTGTCTTATTATTATTACTTTCAATTCTATTAAGTTGTTGACTTATAGTATTAAGGATTTCATTTGTATAATTATTTTGATATATGGTTTGTTTGGTTATATCTTCTTTATTCATTTTTTCATTAATTGTGGTGAATGGTGTAGCTAAATATTTATTTTGAATTAATATTTTAGTTTTTGGAGGATGAATAGTTGTTATTTTTTCTTCGGTAATTAGGTCTACATATTCTTGAGTTATTTTTGGAGATTCATATACATTTAAAAAAGGATATGATATATTGTTTTGTTTGCAATATATTTCGTACCATTCAAAAAATGTTAAATGAATATTATTTTGATATATATAAGTTCTCCATTCTAATTGATGTATAAATTCTTTTTTACTATCATTAATAGTATTATAATAATATTCTCTTTTTTCTTCATTATGATTTGCATAAAATTCATTTTTAAGATATTCCATGTTGATGTATGATTCAGTCATTTATTAATGGATTAATTCTTTTAATATTTCAATTGTTAGAATTAAGTTATCACGAAGACGATGATTTAATAAAATTTCTTCAAAAAGTGGTGAGTTATCCCAGTAAGAAGATGAGGCATCAGTAATTTTATTAGCTCTAATTTCTTCAGTAATTTCAAGTTCGAGCCTTTCTATAATATTATTAAATTGTTTTATTCTATTTCTTCTTTCTTTTATACATCGTTTAATATTGTTAGAATATGAACTCATTTTAGTGAATTTGGTTTTTTAATCTTTTTAATCTTTTTATTAGTATTGTATGAGCAGTTTTTTGTATATTTAAAACTCGAATATGATTAAATCTGCTAAAAACATTTTCTCCAGTAATAATTTCGTAATTTAGTATTTCTATTCTATGATTAACTTGTTTAATCCTTGAAATTGTATCTTTTATTTCTAATTTAAGTTTTTCTGAATAATGACTCATGTTAACAAATAACTAATTCAGATCTAGCTTGATTAATCCATGAGAGATGTAATCTAATTCTATCAATTATATGATTATTTCTTACTGTGAGATTTGCTAGTTGTACCCATTGGACATTTGTTAAGTCTTTAGGTTTTTCCCATTGAATATCATTTTGATTTTTAGAAGATGATATAATTTGTTGAAATTCTTGTTCGATTTCTATTAATTCTAATCTATAGTCATGAATAATTTTCCAATATGATTTTATTTCTGTTATTTTTGTAGTATTAGAATTACATAAAACTTGAGTCTTATTACTCATATTTGATTTCTGAGATTATTGATTTCTGTTATAAAATCTGATCGAGTTGGACTATATCCTTCAGATTCACTTGGCTTATCTTCGTTATAAATGGGTTGTGGAACATTTTGATTAAAATCTACATATCTTAAAGATTTTGATTTTTTGATAGAAGGATTTCTTAGGTCAATAGTACTACTAGTTGAACCTGTAGATAATCTTGAAGAAATAATTGGAATATTTTCAAAGTTTATTTCTACAGATCCATCTTCGTGTTCTATCACACTAGAGGCTCTATTAGACTCTCCTATGGGTTTGGGTATATTAATATCTTGTAGATTCCAGTTACAAGATTGACTTATTTCATTCCATTTGAGGCGCTTTGGTATTTGAACCTTAGTATGTTGTGGATTGGATTCAAAAATTATTGTTTCATTTTTTGGACTAACTATTTTGGATTTAGGTTCTATTGTTGAAGACATAGTTTTATAACAAACCCTATATATAATTGCAATAGCCTTTGTTTCTTCTTTAAACTCTAAATTTCTTGTTTTAATTGTTAAAACTAGAGTGTCCAAAATATTTGGGTCAAATAATCCTACTGAAAAATTTGGATAACAATTAAAATATATAGGACCATTTGAAATATTAGTTTATGCCATAACTAATATTGAATTTTGAAAATTAGTATGTCTAGCATCCCTTAATATTAATAGAACTGGAGCATCTATACCTAATCTAAATAATGGTTTGACAGCTACTTGAACAAGCCCAACATGTAAATATTTGTATTTATTTCTATGTTGAATTATTGCAGATTTGGATAATAAATGTAAATTATCATAATCTTTATTAATAGATATAGTTTGTTCAGATGCTTTGATTGAATACCCATGTAAGAAATCAAAAGTTCCTATCTTATAAATAGTATTAAAATCTTGTTTTGGAATTGTCCAATTTGATAAATTTTGTTCGATATCAGAGATATGAATTTCCATAGAATTCATATGTAAATCAGTTTCTTCATTATTTTCTTTATCAGGATTATGTTTTTTAGAAAATAAATTCCTCATTTTATTTGTAATCATAAATTGTAATTTTAAAAGTAGTATGATTCGAAAGAAATTAATTTCTCTTAATGATTTTTAAATAGATAACGAAGAATATCTACAGTGCTTTACTGTTGTGGTCCGGCTGGGCGTCTTACAGACCTTGCTGCGCCACTTACACTAATCCAACCAACAATAATGACTAACACCGACAATAATAGATCTTCTAACGTTATTATTTTGAAATCATTAAAAGATTTAATGTTCTTTAAAAGCATAACTGCTAGTAAAATTATTCCTTTATGGAAACAAATATCAGACTTCAATATATATATATATGGGAATGTTCAAATGAGAATGATAAATTAATTGAGAATGGAAGATTAAATCTTAGCCGTTCATTCTGTAAGTGGAATTAATGGATGAAGAGCTTGAGGGGATAGAGTGTGGCAGGGTGCATGTGAGGAATTTATGGGTGGACAATGATATTGAAGAAGGGGAAATTGGACGGCTGGGATTGTGATCTCATTCACATTTAATTTAAGGTTCTTATTTAAATCTTTCAAAATATATATATATATATATATACTGAGGAATATGGAGAGTGTTACTGAGAGAGCTTGGGAGCAAAGGAATTCTGGAAGGGAGATTGAAACTACGATCAAGGGTATGACCGGAAAGACTTGGAAACAACAACTTAATAGAGATAAACAGATAACATCAGTGTTCTTCTGCAACTTCCCAGATTCAACAAACTCGATCAATCTTTGGGTTTTATTTAAACTTTTTGGAAAGGTGGTGGATTTGTTCGTTGTAAAAGATGCTCAAAGAATGGCCAAAGGTTTGGATTTGTCAGATTCGGTAACATCAAGGACCATGATTTGCTTCTGAGAAGGTTGAATGGTTGTTGGTTAAGTACTTTTAAACTGAGATGCTATAAGGCTTTTGACAGTAAAGATTCAGAAAGGAGAAGTAAAGACGAAGGTAACATGGTCAACAGTAAACAAACGTGGAACACATTAAAGGGGGCAGTAAGAATATGTTGGTCCCTTGGTGAGAATAACAACAAGCAACAGATTGTAGAAGGGGGGGTGAATACACTTTCTGTGGAAATTGAACAGATCAAAATAAAGTGTTACACAAAGTAAATCAAACCACAATAGAATGCTTTGCTTTTCATTAATAAGAAGATGATTACAGACTCTATCAAGTAAGTGGTGTGTCGCGTTTACGTGCGGACCGGATTTCACAACAGTACGAGTGCACATGGCGCGGCTGGGCAGAGGACCCATCGCGTGTAGTATAGTGCGCTGGTAAGACCGATGATTTATATCGAACACGGGTACGGCGATAGCTATTGCTACTTCTATTCCAAACTGCTGTCTAGTTAGATAGATAGGTGAGGATAAAAATAAACTAAATACTAGGCAGGAAAAATAAATAAATCAGGAAACAAAAGAAAGTGCCAAGTCACGAATCCTCCAAATAAATATTAATAGTAGCATTAGCTAATCCGGTTATATAATGAATGAATTTATTAAGATGATTTCTTAAGTAGATTTGGTACCAATCATTTATCAGTTTGAAACGATCTTAAGACAACTCTGATTTAATCCCTGTATTATTAAAACACCAGTTAGATAAAACCTCGCTTCCCGGGTGCTATCCCATTTTACTTAAAAGGTCAGTATTTATCTCTTAATGAAATAATAGACAAAGTAAATACCATCGTTGGTCAACATCCGGTAAGAAGATATATATTTAGGTATTAAGATAATATATTAGTTCAACAGCTCAAGTGGGTCTATGAGCAAATGCATATAAATATAAGTCTGTTTGAATATATATGTATAAAGATACAGATATCCTAAGCAAATGGTTTTTCAACACTTACACTGCCGAATACCCGCATGAACTGATAGTATTATAAAATAGCTAATTATAATGTTTCATTATTTCAGAAATACCAAGTCTTAAATAAAATCATCATAATATAATCCTACGCATAACGACTACATATTTATGTCAATTTGGATTCATTGTAACGAAGCGAAAATAAAGGAAAGAGAATACCAGTTTGTATCTCAGAAGTTAGAACAAGTTAAAGTACAGAAGTTAGAACATGTTAAAATGCAGAAGTTACCATGCCCCAAACCAAATATCTCAGGTCTACGGATAACCTATCAAGTTTACTTATGTTAAAGCTCCATGAAGTAAACTCGATGCGGATCACCCCAATATTTATCCCCTGATAAATATCTATGAATATTTGGTCACAACCTTGTGCTTTTATTCATACCCGAATAAATCTTCAAATATCCATAATAGCGTTACCTCCCTAATGTAGCTCCCACTACATTAAGTAGCTACGAGTATTTAGACAATTCATCACTTGACTTGTCATGGATAGGTTAAACATGCTAAAAATAGACAACTAGAAACAATTATGTAAAAACCTCCTATTTCAATCCCATGAAATGTAATTACATAATGAAAGAGTCTCAAGTTACATCTATAGTAATAATAATCAAAAAACACGAACTAGCTGCTATGTTCTAAGTACTGCATTCCTATAGAACTCGCATGCCTCTCATGCTTAGCCCTAGCTAGTGGCTTCGTCAACGGGTCAGCAACTTTGTCGTCCGTCGGTATCTTTTGTAATCTAATATCATCTCTTCCAATGATCTCTCGGATGAGGTGATATTTCCTGAGTACGTGTCTAGTCCGCTGATGATCTCTAGGCTCGTTAGCTTGCGCCACAGCCCCTGAGTTGTCACTGAATATATCGATCAGTCTAGAGATACTGGCAACAACTCTAAGATCCGAGATAAAATTCCTCAGCCAGACAGCTTCCTTTGCCGCATCAATTGCCGCAATATACTCTGCCTCTGTAGTAGAATCTGCTATTGTATCTTGCTTCTGACTCTTCCAAGATATGGCTCCTCCATTTAGGGTAAAGACAAATCCTGACTGCGACCTGAAGTTGTCACTGTCGGTCTGGAAACTAGCATCAGTGTAACCAGTTACACTGAGCTCATCCATCGAACCTCCATAAACTAGGAATATGTCTTTCGTCCTTCTCAGATACTTGAGAATATTCTTGACGGCTACCTAATGAGCTTCACAAGGATTTTGCTGATATCTACTCGTGACACTGATAGAATAGGCAACATCTGGTCTAGTACACAGCATGACATACATGATTGAACCAACAGCCGAGGCATATGGTATCAATTTCATATTGTCCTGATCTTGACTAGACACAGGACACTGAGCCTTGCTCAAAATCGCGCTAGATTGCATAGGAATAAATCCTTTCTTGGATTCATCCATCTTGAATCTTTTCACGACTTTGTCAATATATGTACTTTGACTAATTCCGATAAGCCGCTTAGATCTATTCCTATAGATCCTTATACCCAGTATATAAGTAGCTTCTACCAAGTCCTTCATCTGGAAACACTTACCTAACCAGGATTTTACTCCTTGTAATACTGGTATATTGTTTCCTATTAAAAGTATGTCATCTACATACAAGACTAGGAAGGATACCGCGCTCCCACTGAATTTAGTGTAAACACACAACTCGAACTCACTTTTGGTAAAACCAAATTCTTTGATATGCTCATCAAAGTGTAAGTTCCAGCTTCTAGATGCTTGCTTCAGTCCATAGATGGACTTAAGCAACTTGCATACTTTATTAGGGTTCTTTGGATCCGCAAAACCATCCGGTTGTATCATGTATACATCCTCTGTCAGTCTCCCGTTAAGGAAAGCGGTTTTGACATCCATCTGCCATATCTCATAATCAAAATATGCTGATATGGCCATAAGAATCCTAATAGTCTTAAGCATTGCTACTGGGGAAAAAGTTTCATCATAGTCAACACCATGAGTTTGCGTGAAACCTTTTGCCACTAGCCTTGCTTTAAAAGTATGCACCTTTCCATCCATGTCTGTCTTCTTCTTGAAGACCCATTTGCACCCAACAGCTTTACTGTGTTGTGGCAAATCTACTAACTCCCAAACTTGGTTGTCATACATGGATTGCATCTCTGCCTTCATGGCTTCTAGCCATTTCTCAGATTCTAAACCTGAGGCAGCGTCTTGGTAGGTAGTGGGTTCTAAAAGATACCCTTCGTCTTGAGCGTCTTGGTAGGTAACCCCTGCGAAGATCTTGTCCCTACATCTCTTCCTCAACCACAGACTCGGGTTGAGGTTCAACAATTCTCTGTTGAACTACAGGTTCAATTATCGGTGGTGGTGTAATCTCCTTCTCTTCAATTTCTTGAAGCTCTATTTTTTTTTCTTGGAGTTTCTGAGTTAAGAAACTTCTCCTCCAAGAATACCCCTTTACGAGCAACAAAAAATTTGTTCTCATCTGGGTTGTAGAATTAGTATCCCATGGTTTCCTTGGGATAACCTACGAAGATACACTTATCTGATTTGGGATTGAGTTTATCTATGAATATTTGCTTAATATACACCTCACATCCCCAAACCTTCAGAAAAGACATTTTGGGCTTTTTCCCCGTCCATACCTCGAACGGTGTCTTTTCAACCGATTTGGTTGGAACCCGGTTCAGCATAAAACGACAATGGTAGTGAACTTTGACTCATCATTGATCGTACCATGTCAAGCAGTGTACGATTCCTCCTTTCTGATACACCATTCATCTGAGGTGTATACGGATGTGTGAGTTGTGAAACAATCCCATAATCCTTCAAATGATCGTTGAATTCCTGACTCAGATATTCGTCACCTCGATCCGATCGAAGCGACTTTATCTTCTTATCCAGCTGATTTTGTACCTCATTCTGAAACTATTTGAACTTGTCAAAAGTTTCAGATTTAAGTCTCATGAGGTAGACATAACCGAACCTACTGAAGTCGTCATTAAAGGTTATGAAATACCGGTATCCTCCTCTAGCCTCTGGAGTAAAGGGTCCACACACATCTGTGTGTATAATCCCTAATAACTCGCTGGCCCTTTCATTCTCACTGTTGAAAGGTTACTTTGTCATTTTACCAGATAAACAAGATTCGCAAATATCATATGACTCAAAGTCAAAAGGTTCTAGAATTCCGTCATCTCGGAGCTTCTCTATGCGTTTCTCATTTATATGTCCTAAATGACAATGCCAGAGGTAAGTCTGATTCAAGTTACTCTTGGATCTCTTACTTATATGATAGATGTCATTGTTATCTAAATTTAGCGTATATAGACCGTTTTCTGGAGTAGCTTTGAAAAAGAAAATATCATTTTTAAAACATGAAATAACCTTTTCATTCAAAACATAAGCAAAACCACAGTCTATTAGCAAATTGAACGAGATAACATTTTTAATAAGTCTAGGAACATAATAACAAGGTTCTAGTTCTAAGACCATGCCCGAGGGCAAACTAAGACAATATGTTCCTACAGCTTCGGCACCAACCATGGAGCCTTCGCCTACCCGCAGGTCCATATCTCCTTGTCTCAGCTTCTTACTTCTATTGAATCCCTGCAAATGATTGCATATGTGATGACCACATCCGGTATCCAATACCCATGATTCATAAGAAGTAATAAGACAATCTATCATAAAGATACTTGTATCATTGGGCGAACCAATATCCAGCTGATCTATGTCGAGTGAGTGCTCGCATGAATCCTTGCTATCACAGTCTGGGCAACAAATCTCTCCAAGTTCTTCCAGCTAGTCATCCTCCTGCATAGGGTCCACAACTGTTGACTCTAGCTGTTTTGGATTCAACTCATCGCTAATGCACATAAGGATTTCGTGCAACCCTGCGACAGTCATCTCAAAATCACCGAGGACATACATTACTCTTTTCTGGTAATAGTCCGACAAGGAACCGAACAAGAGCATAACTAGCTCATGTGGTTTTGATTTTGATCCAAAACTCTCATAGCAATCTAAGAGCGTTCTCATGTTAATGAAATGATCGCTAATAGGCTGACTTTCTTTCATCTTGGCTGAAAAGATTTCCCTCATCAATAGCATACGACATATCCGTTCACTAAACTTGAACTTCTGCTCCAGTCCTTGAACGACCTCATAAGACGACTTCTCACGGAGATCATCCGTAAACTCGGATGATGCTGTGAGAATGAGAATCGACATAACGTCAGACTCGTCATCCAGATACTGATAGTAAGTGTCATACTCACTATCCTGGGCATCTACTCCTGGTCGCTCTGGAGGTAATGTCTCAATAATGTGAAGCTTTCCCTGTGCATCCAAAACATTTTTCAGATGCAACTTCCAAACAGCAAAGTTTGGACTTGAAAGCTTCCACTTGCCAGTGATGAGACTTAGAGACTCTCTTGGTGAATAAAACGGAATAACAGATATATAAGACATCTACAGAAAAAGTAAAAGATAGAACCGATTCAGTATTGATTACATCTTCTAATAATTATTACCTTTTAAACAATAAATTATTATACTAGGATCCATATTTCACATTTCCCGATGTAAGGTTTGGGCACTTCCCACCGGGACAATGCTATTTCTGGTAGGTAAAAACTATACCAATCGTATCCTAACTGGACACGACTCCTAGATCCTCGGGACATCGGTTACAGGAACAGTGCATGTTTAGTTCCTCTAGTGCATTTTGGGCCGGGACTCCCGATTATCACCAAAATAGATCGCACCACCTAAGATAGTGTGAACTCTGGCCGGGACTCCCGATTATCGCAAAGTCTTTCACACCCTCCCCCGCAATGGTTTGAACCCGAATGCCCAAGGTTTGGTCACTTCCGACACCCGAGTACCATTTAACAGGAAAGGTGTACCATTAGGTGGGTAGCACACTGATGTAAGATTTTTCTAAAAAGGATTTCCAAGTTTTTGATGAGAAAAACTTTAATGCCAGTTTTCTTTAAAAACATCTGTTTAATAATTAACTATTATTAAAACCCTTGTTTTATTTCATCGTGAGAAACACAACCACGCATATATAAAATATGTAAAGAAATAAAACAACCACAAACAACTATGCCTTAGCCTTGCCCTTAACTATTGTCGGTTTCGTGAGCCACACGAAAAAAAAAAACGACGGTCAAAACCTAAGTGGAAAAACACAACACACATGGCATGGCATTCTGAAGCTCCCACTGGCTTCAGCATCCAATCCTTCTCTTTGCTCCTTGCTCCTTGCTCCTTGGTCAAGATATATATATATATATTCTAAAAATCTATTCTATTCTATTTTCTAAAAACTAGAAATATAAAAGTACAAGATATTCAAAGGCACGTAGGCCCGCTAATCTAAAACTTTTACAAAATAGAATAGGGGTTGTAAGTGGCACGCAGACCTCCCCACACCATAGAATAATAAATCAAAAACAACCACAAGTGCAAGAAATAAACAATCCACAAGGTCTAGGGCTCGGCTATGACATCCCAAACATGTATTAAAACTAAATACATACAAAACTGGTTCTAATTATCACATCCCGATGAATTAATCTTGACTTTAACATACTATTAAAATCATCTGGTTTAAATAGTCATTATATTATTCAATTATTGTTATGCGTATGGAAAAACTAAAATTAATTAATTCTAACCAATACTTGATTATAACAATAATAATCATGATTAAAATTAAGAAATTTTTAACAATAAGTTTAAAAAAAAAACTTATAATAATTCTTTTAGTTTTTATTCTGTTAGGTGCAAACCCAAACTAAACTAAATTAGCCTTTAGGCCTCAAAAACTGGGCCAAAGAGTGAAACCATGGGCCAACCACAATCTGGGCATGTTGGTTGGGCCGTAGGTGCGAGCCACAGCTGGGCTACCCTAGCCTTCCGTTTGCCGCCGGTTTCCTTGGCTGCCGACCACCCTACGCCGCCGACCAAACTGGTGGCTTCGCATGGACAGCCGACGCCGACCAGCTGGCCGAAGCCAACCGTCGCACGCCGTCGCCCTCGGTGGTGACCGTCGCAAGCCATCGCCGACCTCGGTGGTTAAACCGCCGCCGGCCACATCCATCGCAAACAAATAAAAAAAATAATATCTTTTAAAATTAAACCTTATCCTTTTATCATAACTAATTTTTATTATCCATTTAAAAATCAAAACTTGATTTTCAAAAATACTTGGATAAACAAAAAAAAAGTTAATCCTTGATAAAAGAAAAAACTATTCATCATGATAAAAAGAATCCTACCTAGTCTCCTACGAGGTTAGAAGTGGCTCTGATACCACTGAAGGGTTTTGTAGGGTATAAAACATGCACAGCGGAATAAAACCCCCTCCAGTGATCTCATCTAACTCGTACAGAAAACTTAGAAGAAGAAGATGATTAAAAATTATACCTTGAGCAATCCCAAAAACTTTTCTTTAAACCTATAGACAGCTGCAGCTTATCCACTGCTACTGCACCACCTTGAACTGGCTGCTAGACCGCCTAAGGATTAAACCTTGGATCAAACCGTGACCCGCGATGTGTGTGTGTGTATCGCCGCCACCAACCACCGTCCTCGGTGGTTCGGTTTCCTTTGCGCCGCCGTCGATCTCCAAGAGAGGAGAGAGAGGGCCGCCAAGAAGAGAGAGAGAGGGAGAGAGCTTTAGGGTTATCTTTTTTTCTTATGTGTTTTTTTTAACTTATTGATTAATGAGGTCAAATAAGGTTTATATAATAAACCCTTATTAGGCCCAAGCCCGTTTAATTAAAGCCCAGCTTTAATTAAACTATTAATCAATTACAGAAAATACCCTCGACCTTTCTAATTAATTAATAACTATTAATTAATTGGTCCCGTTAATATTTAAACTAAATATTAACTTCTCCCTTTTAATTAAATAATAAATAACTTTTATTATTTTTCTCTTTCTCAATAATTAATTAAGCTATTAATTATTGTGATACACAAACAGGTAAAATCTAAAAAATTCTAATTGGGTGTAGCAGTGTGATCCTTTAGTGTCACATAGTATTGGACACGATGTTATATGTTATTTATCTCTGCACATAATCTAACAAATATAATCAAAAACAAATCTTCAAAATTTCAACAAATATAATTATAAAAGAAATATTAACAAAATTCACATGATTCAGATATTAGCATTTATTAAATTAGGAAAAATATATTCAAATATTTACACGACTTCTGCATTCTTACCAGGTGGTTCACTCTATCACTCAAGTGTATAAGGTTTATATCAATATAGTGAATTACACAAAATGTCATGAAATGCAATATTATCATAAGCTTGTATTCAAATCAAATCTATATCACTATAAAGTTTAGAACTGTCAAGAGGATTTTTGGGGTTAAAATGTAAAAGGCTATGGGATAAAGGTAGGAAAAAGGGATTTTAAAAGTGGCTAAAAATAAGATTCCAAAAATCAAATTAAAAACCGACTAAGCTGCTTTTATTGAACTATCGAACAAGAATATCACAATATTTTTGTTGAGATTACAGTTCATCAAGCTGTAATGGAATAAGAATCTTCTGAATAACAGCTATTCACTCAGGAAATACTGAAGAAAAAACTACTACTCAATGTATGACAACCTCAAAAATAACTGAAGAAAGGTATGTCAAACAACTGAAATTTCTCATTTTTCTGATTTTCTAAATTTTTTTTTGGGTTCAGCTGTCTGCAACAGATAGACCAAGGAATATCGACTTGTCATGTCCCGCTGATCGGTGCATGAACAACTGAAGATTATAGGAACACAATATGGAACTAAGCAGCATATATTGGTTTTAACTGATTTTGGAAACTAAAAATAAAATGGACTAAAAATGGAATAAACATGGGTGATGAAACGAAAGGTTAAGGCTCAAAGTGGTTAACTAGGGTATCGAATGCTAAAAATGAGCATTGCGCTGAAAAAGGGTTAAAAATAAAATAAATTAAATAATCTAAAATTGAGATTATTTATGTTTGAAAGAAAAAGGTTTAAAATAACGGGTTTTAAAAAGAAAGATGACCTCTATCAGTGCAATAGTCTAGTTCTCATTTTGGTGGTTTCGAAAAGAATTCAGTAACAAGTTCTGAAATATATGCAATTTAGACATTCTCACAACAAAAGAATTTAGTGTTTAATGATAACAACTGATAGGCTCAAACACTCAATTTAAGTACAGGCTGTATTTATGCTAAGTCGTGAAATCTAGAATAATTTTCCTTTTTATATAATCTGAATTCATATAAATTTAATCAAAAATTTCATACAAATAATCATAAATGCGAAAAAATTTAAATTTGAATTTTGAATTTATTTACAAATTAAAACTATGAGGATTTTGCAAAATTTTACAAATTTTGGGTATTTTAGATTTTAGATAAATTTTATTAAGAGAAATATGGATACCTCTACCCCACACTTAAAATGGTACAATGTCCTCATTGTACTCAAAAGCATGAATAGATAAAAGTGAAGTAGAGAGAACTCCCCTATTTTGCAGATCGAAATTTTGGTATTGTTGCTGAGCTGACTGCCAGCATATACGTGATTAATCATAATTTCAATTCTGAGACCATAAATCTCACACATCATTTTATTAAGTTTGTAGCAAAAATAAAACAAAAGAAAAACAAACCATTTATTCGGGTTACATACTATTCGTACGGTATGTAGGCGAACAGAATAACGCTTTGAAATGCAGAATCTTTTATAGTCAGATCTTCAAGACTGCAAAACTAAATCAACGGTTAGAATATTTCACCATATTATTACCTTATCTCCCCGGCAGCGGCGCAAAAAATCTGGTGTGTGGCGTTTACGTGCGGACCGGATTTCACAACGGTATGAGTGCACACGGCGCGGCTGGGCTAAGGACCCATCGCGTGTAGTATAGTGCGCTAGTAAGACCGATGATTTATATCGAACACGGGTACGGCGATAGAGATTGCTACTTCTATTCTAAACTGCTGTCTAGTTAGATAGATAGGTGATGATAAAAATAAACTAAATACTAGGCAGGAAAAATAAATAAATCAGGAAACAAAAGAAAGTGCCAAGTCACGAATCCTCCAAAAAAATATTAATAGTAGCATTAGCTAATCCGCTTATATAATGAATGAATTTATTAAGATGATTTCTAAAGTAGATTTGGTACCAATCATTTATCAGTTTGAAACGATCTTAAGGCAACTCTGATTTAATCCCTGTATTATTAAAACACCAGTTAGATAAAACCTCGCTTCCCGGGTGTTATCCCGTTTTACTTAAAAGGTCAGTATTTATCTCTTAATGAAATAATAGACAAAGTAAATACCATCGTTGGTCAACATCCGGTAAGAAGATATATATTTAGGTATTAAGATAATATATTAGTTCAACACCTCAAGTGAGTCTATGAGCAAATGTCCCTGTATACACATACCAGACTTATACGTATCGTACACCTCAAGTGGGTCTATGAGCAAATGCATATAAATATAAGTCTGTTTGAATATATATGTATAAAGATACAGATATCCTAAGCAAATTGTTTTTTAACACTTACACTGCCGAATACCCGCATGAACTGATAGTATTATAAAATAGCTAATTATAATGTTTCATTATTTCAGAAATACCAAGTCTTAAATAAAATCATCATAATATAATCCTACGCATAACGACTACATATTTATGTCAATTTGGATTCATTGTAACGAAGCAAAAATAAAGGAAAGAGAATACCAGTTTGTATTATACAAGGTAGAAATACATCAGGACAGCATCTCGACTCGTACAAACTTGCTGAAACTCGTTTCCGAAGACAGAAAAACAACTACAGCTACTAAAACTACAAACCTACGCTACAAACTACATATTTACATGGATAAAAGGCGAGAAAACCTCCAGAGCAGCCTGGAAGCCCCCTGGAGTCGTCCTCGGGTGAGAAAACATCGAGGGAAGCCCGAAGGCTCCCTCCAATCTGATCTGTGGAAGAATGGGGCTTGGCCTGCTATTTATAGGCGTCAAAGTTGATTTACGCGCCGCGTAAATAAGAGGTTCTGTGCCGCGTAAAGATGCCTGACAAGATTCCCTAACAGGGCGGCTCGATGCAACAGAATTCGTTGTAACAGGATTGATTGGGTTCGCGTCGCGGGAATGGATAGGGTACTCGCCGCGTAAATAGCTTTTTCAGAAAATCTTCGCCTTTTGCGCGGTGTTTTCTCATTTTGACGCGTGTTATTCATTTTTCCGTTTTGTCTACCTGAAATAGCCTTGAATAAAATAAGAAAACATTTAAAGCTCATTTTGGCTATATTTTATTTATTTAAACCAGATATTGTCAGATATCAGATATATATTTTATGTATATTTCTGCCAATATCAGTAAGCAACTCTTGATATGTAAACACCTAATATAAATCTCTCAATCTTTCAAAATTAGCTATCTATAATCAACTTATGATTATAGATACTGGACGAATCTCTAAACAGGATTTAATCACAGATTGAAAACTTACCAATCTCACAACTAATGTGAGTATTCGAACACATGAATAGCTTGGCAATCTGTGAGTTTCTTGATCACGTTGAACTGACAAACAGTGATTCAAGAATCGTAACACATACGGTTGAGGTGAGGTATTTGGCTCTGCAACACTTAATCATAATCGTCGTTGTAGTCGTACCTCTAAACTTATCAGGGAGATAAGTATTTATAATCCTGTTCCTACGGTTCCTAACAAACTGGACTAATCCTAATTTGCTAACTAACTACCGGATAACCCGGAATCTTGAATCTTGAATCTTCTTATCTTGAGTCTTCAATCTTCAATCTTGATTCTGGAGTCTTCTTATCCTTCCCGTAGATATAGAGAGTTAAAAAGATAAATTTAAAACAAATTTAAATTTTCTTTAAGCTGACTTCTTATCAAGCTGAGTTCTTCGAGAACAAACTCGAAAACCAACATGAACTAACACGTATATTTATAAACTCATCCTTAGAAGTCGTAAGAGTTAGCTAGAACTTATTTATCAACTCTGTTGAGCTGACTCAGTATATACGCTGAGTCACTCAGCTTGAAACACATTAGGCTGAAAGCTCAATATATCTTAGGTGACATACACAGCTTATCAAACATATTGATAATCACACTAATATATAGTATAAGCTGATCGAACATATGCTCAGCTTATATCCAGCTTATGCTCAGTCTGAAACACTATAAGTGTTCAGTCTGATCAAGCCTCATAATTCTGTTTAAGTTATATCTAGAACATATATAACAAACTTAACTTTGTCTCATCAAATCTCACCTGATGAGATCATCTTCCCAACAAACTCCCCCTATTTGATGATGTCAAAATCATCAAACAGTTCTTAAGTTTGTTTAACAGAATTATGTTTTAAATCTCAAACTTATTAAGATTTTATTTTTGAACTAATCACATATTAATTGAACATATCAATTTTAGTTGAACTTATCAATTTTAAGTGGAACACACCAATTTTAAGTTGAACACACCAACTAAACACATTAATGAATAAGAACTATTCAATTATTCATTCATTCTGAACTTATTAGATTAATAATTATGAACATATCATAACACAGTTGAACATATCAAACTCACACTTGTATTAATTGAACATATCACAATACAAATTTTTTGATCACATAGATCATGCACACTTAGTGCTTACAAAATTAGAACTAATCTAATTTATACAATAGAACTAATCTATTCAGGATGCAACTCTTCAAACTCCTTGATCTCCTTGTTGATTTCTTCAAGGATTTCTTGCAAATTAGGCAAGTGTTGAAGCTGATCCTTTTGTGATCTTATAGCTCTATTAATTCGGTATCTGAACCTTGCAGTTTGTTCAGTCTTTTCCACTATTAGTCTCAGAGTAAACGCTTGAGATACCCCACATGTATAGATACTTGCATCAGACTGGAAGCATTGTACACCATTTCTGTCCAAGTACATGAATCCTTTCTGAGGTTTTTCCACATATGTATTTTCTTTGAATTCCATGCCTTCAGGAAGATTGAGACTATACTTATCTATATTTGCTAATCCAGCTGGCTTTGTTTGCTTCTTCTTTCCAACTTTATGAAAAAAAGTCAGTAGGGTAGCTATCTCAGTCCTGGGTATGATTTGCATCGCATCAGCTCTTGCAAGTAGCCTTAAGATTTCATCTTTAACTTGATTCCTGGCAGAGTACTTTTTCATCTGCTTAATGAGGATGGCTACTTGCTTTCATTCTTCATATCCTAGTTTATGAAGTTGATTCAGCTCCAGAGAATTTGATTCACCATTCTTTAAGACAAACTCCATAATGATAATCCCTTGAACTGAACTCAACTTGAGTGAATCGATCTGAGAAGAGAAGTAGGTTCTTGTATAACATTGAGTTATGTTATCCTCCTCTTATTGACCTTGAACAGGAGGTTCTTCTACCTCTTCCTCCTTGGCCATAATAGGCAGCTTGAGTTTAGCTAATTCCTCATTCTGCTTTCTAATTTGCTCAGCCCAGACTTGTTCTCTTGCTTCTTTCTCTTCAACTAACACAGCTTGAGCATCCAATTGTCTTTTTCTTAACTCGTTGATAGATATTCCAAGCTGGTCAGAATCTTCTTGTTCCAATCTCCTTATTTCCAGCAGAGAAGCTCTTTCTTGTAGTGTCATTTTATCCGCAGAGTCTTCATCTGAGGCTGATTCACTTAGAATCATCTTTCGTCTTTTCTGCTGAGGGGTTTCTGATTCATCTGAGCTGACCACTACTGGTATTTTGCCTTTTGCTTTCTCAGTCAACTTAGCTTCTTTCTCTTTTTCTTTCTCCCCCTTAATCTGATCTGCTCCTTTTGCCAATAGTAGTAAGGCTTCAGCTTGGACCGACTCAGCTTGAGCCTTTTGAACATTCTCCCCCCTTTTTGTCATCATCAACAGGGGTTGAAGTCTTTTGTTGGTGAAGGGCAGCGACAGCAGATTTCAAACGCAACACCTCCTCATCCAGAGAATCTAGAATCATCAGCATATCCTTCTTAATCTTCTTTCTCTTGAGGTGCAAGGTATCAAACTGACTTTTAAAGAATTTCATTAAATCATCCAGGTCAGCTTGAGAGGGTTGGAACTTGGGTGCATCATCTTAGGGTTGGTGTATACCCTCAAACTCATTTGCACCAGAGTTTGGACCCTGTGATTCATCTTGGTATTGAGATGAAACATTAACAGGTCGTGCAAGGGGGTGTGAGAAGTGAAGAGAAGTAATTGGGCTAGAAACGTGAAGTGTATGGGTAGGTGAATGGCTAATTGGTTTGGAGGGGGGTGATTGACCCTGGGGATTGGTCAGTTCTTCAATGTTACCTAAGTGTGTCTGGGTTCGAACCTTGGCAACAATCCGGGGCAACAACCCGCTTTATGATAAATTACTCTGGTAGGAGTGGTATAAAAGGTCAATTGGTGATATCACTCTGGAAGGAGTGGTATAAAAGGTCATGGGTTCGAACCTTGGCAACAACCCGCTTTATGATAAATTATAAATTATCATAAAGGGCTATGGGTTGGGGTGTATTGGGCTGCGGACCTAACACTCCGGTGACTGGTAGGCACCGACTAGTGGCAGGCGCCGGCGGAGACCGGTAGGCACCATATTAACGGTAGGCGCCAGCCCGGGGTTGTTACAGGGGGTGATGGTATCCTCCGGCGATGGTGAAGGGAACGGCGGGGAGGCAATGGTTGTCGGCTGTGCGATGGTATAGAAGAAGCAAGGGGAAACGATGGTGGTGAGAGGTGTGGTGGTAGAGAAGAAGGAAGGAGAGTTAATGGCAGTGGTCTATAGCGGACACATGGCTGAGAAAATGGCCAGCGGTGGTGCTGGTGGTGGCCGGTGGTTGTGTCTAAGAAAAAGGACATCAAGAGAGCAGATTGGGGTTATATATATATATCTTTCTTTCTTTTCTAATAAATAAGTATATGAGCACACGTGGCGTGTTTTTAGACTAGCGTTTTTCTGTTTTGCCACTCAAAATCTCTATCCTTTCTTGTTGCCACATGTCTCTTCCTCTATTCTATCTTCTCGCTCAGTTGCTTCTTTTCTATCGCCTCTCTTGCTTCTTAATTCTTATATTCGCCGTCTTCCTAAGAAAATTTTTAATCTTTACTCTTTAGTTTCAGTTGTTATAATTCTTCGAATCCGAAACTCTTCTATCGCTTATGGGTTACTGAGTGGGAGACAAGCTATATTTAACTTCATATTGTTCAATCGGAAAGACAATCATACAATTAGGGTTTCTACTCATCCATAACGCTTCAGACAATACGCTGGAATTTCAAAGGTGATTCATTTAGGATTCGACTCTTAGTATAAATGAAAGATACAGTTATAGTCCTACAAAGAATCAATTAAAAACCTTTTGGAGATCAAGTACGTACCGGCATTTTGAGGATATAAGAACATAGGTTAGAACTCAGTACTAAATATGAAGAATTAGCTACACAAACATTATACCTATTATTTTCAACAATTAGAATCTAAAATTCATCAAATATAGCAAAGACTAAAATTAAAAACAATAGAAAAAGCAAGTGCTCATCCGTATAAACATTTTTTAGAAATTTATCATCATTAGTGTTCCATATTTCAACATGTGGCGGGACAAATATCTCTAGAACTTATGTTATATCATTTCATTCTTAGTGTTCTATAAATATATGAATCATCAGTTAGCTCTTCCTCTTCTAAGATTTCATGAATCATCAGTTGCTTTCTTGCTTTCTGGAAATTTTATATAAATTTTGGTGCTTTAGTATTGTGCTTGATTTAATCATTCAGATCTCTATTATAGATAAATTCACAATCGATTTTAGTTTATGCAGAATAGATATGATTATGCAGAAGCAGAAATAATTGTTTGTATGTTTTGTAGGGACTATTGAGATGTTTTTAACTAAAGAATAGGTATGATTATGCAGAAGCAGAAACTAATTAGAACCGAAATCCTTGAATCATTCAGATCAAAAGCGATTCCGAAATCCTTTAATCATCAAAATCAACAACACCGATGAAGGTTACTTCTAAACCCAAAAACTTGATAGAGTAAAACGAATATATAATTTGACAGAATTCATAGCAATATCAAAATCATTTTCAAGAACATACCCTTATGAAGCTGAATTTCTTAAATCTTCACTTAAAAGCAATTCCGAAATCCTTGAATCATCAATATTTACAACACCAATGAAGGAGGCAGTGGTGAGATGTAGGATTACTTGGAACGAAACTAACGAAGTAACAAAGGGGAAGTCGTTGATAGTGAAGTCGGCGATAGGAAAGGAACCCTAGAAAAAACGAACAATGGGGATCGAAGGAGTATATGGAAGAAGGGGTCTGGAATAAGGATACGGAAGTGGCCCTGGAAGCGTATATCGTAAAAAAAACGCTAGAAAAAGCTAAGGTATTCCCTAAGGATTTGAAGAGGTGTATGATGTAATAATTAGGTTATTTCCGATTTTTTTTAATTTTTTTAAAAAGATAAATGGATGTGATTGGTGGAGAATTTTTAGGAAAGGGGTTGATTATGTAAGCAACCTTTTCTTTTAATTATATTATTAGATGGCATGCTCGAGCATCTAGGCCGGACTAGTGGTGTGGGAAATTATATAAGCCGGAGAAAGGGGATATCAAAGTATGGTGAGAAAAAAATGACTAGCAAAATAGATAGAGAAGAACTGAAATCGGTAATCGATGAATTTTTAAAAGAGGCGTTACAAGAACAGAGAAAAGAACAAGAGACTAATAATTTACAAAGCGAAAAACAACATGAAAACCAAATGTAGAATATGGAGGCCGTCTACATACAACATATTATAGCTTTACAGATGAACCTTGCAGAGTTAATTAAAGGTCAAATCAATCCACTCCTTATGCCTCAAATTAATCAACCGCAAATGTAAACTCAGCCACGGCCGAAGCTACCATGACTACAAGATTTTAAGGTATACAATCCATTCATTACATGATACATAAATTTTCTTATAAAATAATATATTCTACATGTTTGTGTTTTATAGGAGCCGGTACAAGTTGTTTTGTTTGACCCTCATGGTGATAATTTTGTTCAAGATATTGCTCGGGGAATGGTCCATCCGACAAAAAATGGTATACCACTTCATGGATCTCTGATCCTACCATATTACATGAAGGTGTCGATAGACCTTGTTCATGACAAATACGTAGACTTAAAACTATCGGTTCCTGTTGGTGAAGAGTTAGTGACATTAGGTCAAGCAACAGGTAGTTTTATTCAATGGCCGGTGCCACGTATGCGCGCGATTAATAAGACGGTGATGGCTCCTAATCAAAACGTGACTGTCCTTATTCTATGTTTGAATTTATGAGTACCACAAAAGCTAACAATCTGCTTTTTGCTTTTTTATTGCTAAAACATTCTTGTTATGGATGGATTTTTGGTCATTTTGTGATATATTTCTTTGCTCTAGGACAAGGAAGAAAAAAGACAAAAAGAGGATGAAAGAAAAAAGGAGAAAGAGAAAGAAGCAGTGGAAGAAGGGAAGAGAAAAAAACCGCGAGGAAGATGAAAACGATAATAAGGAGCAAATGCATTATGTTGTTAGAGTTACGCCAAACTATGGTGAAAAGAGAGCGGTCTATAAATCTTGGATATATAAAATGGATGCTCCAGGGTGATCCAACTTCACCTTATACTTAAATAGTTACTCCATTGGACGAGATTTTTGGCATAGGGATGTAGAAGTTAATATTATTGTTGACCCTCGTGATATGCATGACTTGTGGACAAATAACTGGATAGATGTTGGGGCCATAACTTTGTTCGAGTGTTAAGTTTTAATATATATTCTCATAGTTTACTCGAGTTCTTGCTATATTACTAATGAAATTTTTTAATAAATATTGTCATGGTTTCAGGCGCTTTACCAAAATCTGAACTCGGTCGCTTAGGAGAGGATGTTTTTCTTAATGTCTAATACTATTTGTGATTTATTTATTAATGAGCATAGAGAAGGAGTGTTGGGTTATTTGAGGAATGTCCTATATGAAGAAAAGAACGCTAACATTGAGTTTTTTATCGGAGCATTTTTTCAAAGGTACCCGTTTTTTATTTGTATTTTATATTATTAGCAATCCAATTACCAATTATATTTCTAAATTATCAGTCAGCATTGGGTTTTATATGTCATACAAAAAAAACCTATATATATTTTCGACTCTCTCAACAAAGCCGGTGCCAGAGAAGCAATACCAATTTACAGACTGTCTGATTGAGTAAGTATAATCTATGATTGTTAAACATTAAGTTTAGAGTTTTCACTAACCTTGTGTATTTTTTAGGGTGCTTGGTAATGGTGTGAAATGGACACTCCTTAAGGTAAATTGGTATTATATAGAATCTCACTGATTTGATAAGTGTTATATATATATATATATATATATATATATATATATATATATATATATATATATATATATATATCAATATAGGATAAGGTTCCATAAAGAATATCTTTTAAACATAGAACCTAAATAACCATTCTGGTGATGATACGTGGCATTTTGGTTAAGGCAAAACATGTAAATTAAAAAAATAGAACTCACGCGCCACCTCCAGCACCCTCCGGCCAACATTAAAAATAAAAAATAAAAACCCCACTCAACTGTAATTGATCATAACTCATTCGTTTTTAAGAATTTTAGCAAAAAAATATATTATTAGATTATGTTTTTCGTCCTCTTTCAAAATAAACCAGACTTGATATATTTTTGATTTTTTTTAAATGCAAATTTTTCAAAATTTGCATTTTCATCTGGGTTTCATTCCAAAATACAAAATGCAAAAAATCTAAAATGCAAATTATCGAAGATGCAGGTGATGCACATGCTTCCAAAATGCAAATTATGAACATGCAAAATGCAAACTCAAAATGATTCAATGAAAATGTAGCTCAATATGCATATTACAAATTCAAACCCAAAATGCAAAATCCACACACAACATTACAATACAACCCAAAATGCAAATTACATATTCAAACCCAAAAATGCAAAATTCCATATACAACGCTACAATGTAAAATTTCCAAAAAATGCAAAATGAAAATAACACTACAATAAAATTGCAAATGAAATACTCAAGAATTGGTGGAGAACTTCAGCATCAATTTCATGAAAACAATTCAAAAATATTCAAGAAAATAACTTCATGAAACTGAAGAACCACCGCCATTGCAACTCACATCAAATAAATCTCAAGTCAATTCTTCTTTTTCGTTGTTTTTAGTTGGTCTCCTCATAACCGACTTACCGCATCAGTTCCCACAAAAATAAATTTAATTTGTACCCACGATTGCAAATTTGCAATCATATATTGCATCGATTCCCACAAAAAAATGATTGTAAGAGTTCCATATATTAATTATATATTGCATCGATTCCATATATCTTAATTATAAGTTTCATCAATTATGCCATTTTTTATATATATAAAATTACAACTAGGAACATTGCAGGAGAAATGGTCGACGTAAAAAGGAGTTATCCGGCGGCGATGTAGCGAGGGTTGATAAATAGAGATGTTAGGAGACCTAGACTTGATTTATGGATCTAATGGTCATAAATGATTCTTTGAGTTCTATATATAAGAAGGGTTCTTTATTGATATATATATATATATATATATATATATATATATATATATATATATATATATATATATATATATAGTAGGGTTATTGTAAGATTTGTTTTATTGTAAGATGTGAAAGATGCGATCAGGATCGTCCATTTTTATCAGATCTACAAATTATAGAAATTTTCCATTAATTAAATTAATTGATTAAAAATGGTAGTTAAGGGTATTTTTGACATTTTTAAAATTCAATCATCACCTAAAAAAATGCTATCGCCATAATGTACAATCCAAATCAGTTCACTAAATAATTATGATGAATAATTAATATATAATTATCATACCTGTGAAAAACAAAGTATCACGGGATATAAAGCTTTACTGAATAACAAAGAAAAAGATGAATAATATATGGTAATATACAGCAGCAATGCAGATTTGATCAACAAAAAATATAGGTCATCAAAAAGAATTGATGAATAATTTACATAACAAAAGAAATTGATGAATATAAGAAAATGGTTCATAATTTCATACAAAAAAGACATCTTACAAATCTGATGATTAAATTCCACCATGTAATGTTCTAAGCTTTTTTAGATTCAAAATAATACTAATCTTAGAGCTTTACAACAAATAAAAATTAGAAAAATGATGAAAAAACCTTTATTACATAGAAATTAATCTGATGAAATAAAAAAAATGATGATTTAACCTTTAAAGCTTCCAACTGATCTCGATTCTTCTATAAAAAATGATGAATTTGAAAGCAAAAATATATCTTTAGGAGATATTTGAAGCCAAATCTTCGACCTGAAAAATTAGGAGCTGTTTTTCGTGATTTTAGCGTTAGGAAAAGGGGGCGGCGGATCTAATGTTGGTTTAGGGTTACGAAAAAGGGGGCGACGAACTTATCTCGGTGGTGCATCTGCTGTGGAGAAGAAACAATACGGCGGGTGTGGTGGTAGAGGCGGCTGATGGTGGATGCGGTGGCGGTGGTTCAACGGCGTCGAAGATTGGTTGCTCCGGCGACGAGGATATTCAGAGGGCGGTGAGTGGCGTCGGCACTTCAGAGAGAGAGAGAGTGGGTGCGGTGGCGGTGGTCCACCTGCGGCGAAGCTTAGTGTTGTAAAACCCTTGAATCGGCGGCGACAAAAGCGGCGACGGCGGTGTTCAGGGCTTGCTCGCGCGGCGATGTTGAGGGTTTGCTCGGCCGCGCTGATGCTTGTGGGCGTAGATAAGGATGGCCGCCGATAAGGATGTATAAAGAAGCGGTGGTGAGTAGGCCGGTGGTGAGGAGGCCGATGGTGAGGAGTAGGTGAAAGTAACAATGTTCTTATTAGGGTTTACAGATCTACTTTTATTTTGGGAAAGGAGAAACAAAATACAAAAGGTCAACATTACCCCTAAACCTTTAAAGCCACGTGTCACTTCTAAAACGCATCTTACACATCTTACTAATTTATACATCTTATTTGATCCTAATCCTATATATATATATATATATATATATATATATATATATATATATATATATATATATATATATATATATATATATATATATATATATAGGTAGGATCAAATGAGAACACCTCTTATTTGAAGAACTGTGAGAACACTTCTTAGCCACTAAATCTTTCTAATCTATGGTTGTATTTAATTCATATATTTCTTATTTTCCTTAAATAGAATATAAGAAAAATAGGGTATTTTAGTCCTAATAAAAAAATTCCCTCTCCATCCCATTTTTATCTTGTTTTAATTTTAGATTTTTAAAGAAGTCCAACTACTCCTACTAAACATTAGTCGTTTGAATAAATTAAAAAAAATTAGGATGCAAGTATTATGAATTCTATAATTTTTTAATATTACTACGATATATACAAATTACTTTGAATATCGGTTTTGAAATTAGGTAGAGTACATGCTTTGGAAACTTGATTGTGTAGTTCTCATCAATGTTTTTTTAGGATGCAAGTCTTTAATTCGTTGATTTAAAATATCGATTGCATTTGTATGTGGTTTGGAATGGTGAAATGCATATATTTTTAGTTATATCGCGTTTGTTTATATTGACGATATCTTTTTAACGTCGAGTTTATGTTTATCGATCGATCTACATCTACATATTACATCTTGCATCTGATTTTGTTTGCATTTGTTTATTGATTCAAGTTATATATGTGTTGCATCAAAGTATTCTACTTCTATCAAGTTTTTTTTTATGATTCTCATTGCAACACATACTTTTTGGGGCTAATTGCATATAAAATGTTGTACCTATATCTAATTATTGCATCTAGTTCACGTATACCAAAATATATCAAAAGTGATATCAAATTAAAGAGAATTTAAATATGAATCTAATGGTAAAAAAATTTTGATCTAATATTTACATACGCGAAATATACACATATTTTAAAATCAATGGTATAAAAAAATATTATCTATGGAAAGGTTTTATGAGACATGTGAGAGAGGGGGAGAACATTCAAAATTCCTATTGTACCTTTTTTAATGATTGGTGTAGAATTGTTCTCACCATTCTTCAATTAAGGGGTGTTCTCTCTAGATACTTCCTCTATATATATATATATATTATGTTTATCTATTCTTTCAAAACCCAATGCAATAAACAAAATACTGGCCGGGGAATGTGGATATTACACAATGAAGTTTTTATATGATTTTGTCATGAAATACATGTATGAATTCCTTGCTAAAGTAAGTATTGTTACTTTTGAAAATTTTAATGTTATATTACAAAAATATCATTGATTGAAGTATTATTTTTTTCTAAATTAGAATCCTTGAATGAGTACGAAAGCTTTTACCTCGGAAGAATTAGATGAAGTTGTTAGTATGTGGCACACAGTATGTGATATTGACGATGAGGTATGTTTACTTATTTGATTTACTTGTGTAAATGTTTAAAAATCTATCTTTTCTTCTATTGTATATCATTGTATATGCATGAGTTATTTTCCTCACAGTTCACGGTATAAGTATATTTGATAATTAAAAAAAAATCTTAATTTGGTTATTAGTGCACTTGATTATTTCAATTTAACAAATGTATATTTTCACTTATTCACCGAACTTGTTGCTTTAGATATGAGTAATAGCTCATTGGAACATTCATGAAATCCATATAAATAGACCATGTTTAAATATGTCTATTTATTTTCTTTCTTTTTTGTGAATGTATGTTATTGTTCGTTACATAAAAGACAACGCTTTTTATAGGTATATATTTTATGGAGTCAAATTTTGTTTGCTATTGACGACCGGTTAGAATTTTGGGCATACAGTTACACACTTGTTGTGGAGAGACTTAAGTAATAGATGTTGTAAGTTGTAACTAATTTTGTAGATTATGGAAGTTAAGTAGTAGGTATTTTCTATGAACATTTTAAAAACTTTGAAGTGGATGTTGTGAATTGAAGTTTTGTTGTTTTTATGTTAATCTTGTGGTTTCCATTCAATACCTTACAATTTTATTTTATATTGTTATTCATGTTAAATTCAACTATTCACATACAGCCAGCGTACCGTAAATAATGATTTTTTTATAGAAATAGTTATATAAAAAGACCGGTTTTAGTACTGTTATTAATAAACAAGCGGTATAATGAAGGATTGCTAAGATAACTATGATAAGGTTGAGAGAGAATCTCGTTTCACCATACAAAACACATAGTTAAGCCTTACATTGTGAGGCAATCCTTACATTTCCTTGTGTAGCACAAGGCTTATATACCTATAAGGTATATTTACAATAAGCACCCTCAACTATTGTTATAACTCCTATTCTATTACAATAATACAGTTCTAACAAGTACCGTAGATTTATATAATACTATCGAGAGAGGTTGAAAACCAGTCTTTAAAGTGAAGGAAACCGGTCTCCATGTAGAATGAATGAGGGCCAAGCATGTCAAAACCGATCTACATGTGAATTTAAAGACAGGTATAACCGGTCTTTATATGATTTCCTTATCTAGACCATCCCCTATAAAAATCCAAGAAAAACCGGTATTTTTGACCATTTAAAACGGTCTAAAAAGGCTTCCGTGTACTGGTAATTAAACATACTTTATGATTATTGGGTGTTTGGAGAAGCAAATACAATATGTGTTGTATGATGTGAGTACGAATATGATACTAACATGGTGATAGGGTAGTGGAGCGCGATAGAGTACGTGTATAGTTGCACACATATAAATATACTTACTACAAAAATATATCGATTTGGAACTACCAGAGTACATTGCCTAAACATTACTTAATAAAGAAAGTCTCACAACTTTGTTTAAATATTATTATATAAATATAATTACGCAGCTTTAAAATGGTCTTCGATATTTAATTTGAAAAATAATTTTCATATTTAAGGGCAAATTGTATAGAATAACAATAATTTTTGTCTTACTTACTATTATACTAGGTTTCAAGTCCGCATAAATGCGGGCTTATATATTAAGATTTATTTGATAAGTAACGTCATAATCATTTTTCGCTTTGAGGACCATTAACACTACAACATTCGACTAATATCTTTGGTTCTAAAGGAATCGACCCATGAGGTGATGCATAGGTTGATCCCTAAGTTTACACAAACCTAACACACTTTTGGCAACTTTTTATGCACCCAATCTTTTTATAAACTATACCTATTTGACCCGTTTAAGAAACTTTACTTATTTGACCCGTTTAAGGTTAAATCCATACTTTGAAAATAGGTGGCCAGAAATTTCATCTCTAAGAATACAAATGGTAAACAATACTAATAATAATTAAACCACCAAAACAAAAAATTAACGACTATATATACAATTTCATTTACATGCTCCTCTTTCAATTCGTTGCATATAACACATTATATTTTCTTCTACATCTTCAATTTCCACTCTAAGGTCTAAATCATAAAACGAAACCAACATAATGTACACGAACTTGCAGTTTTCAGCCTTCATTTTCAATAATCAAGGATTAACATGCATATGCTCCTCTTTCAATTCGTTACATATAACACATTATATTTTCTTCTACATCTTCAATTTCAAGGTCTAAATCATAAAACGAAACCAGCATAATGTACATGACCTTGCAGTTTTGAGCCTTCATTCTCAATAATCAAGGATTAACATGCATGAGCAGGAGTGGCAACCTTTCCGGTTCCTATAGCCCAAACTGGTTCATATGTCAGGACAACATTATCACAGCTTGAGATCTTGTCTGCAATAATATATTCACAAAACTTCCGTCACATAAAAGTACATCAAATTCACAAGTTTTAATACAGATATGAAGATACTAATAAAATGAGTCTAGAGTTCATGGCTACATGAAGCAACAAATTCCATAAAGATCCCCTTTATGTGAAGTACCACATTTTTCCAAACATATTTCACATTTTCAACTTTGAATATATTGTGATATCAATTGAATGATGAGTAGCAACAATTAAGTGTAATAAGCAAGCATAAATACAACGATCTGTAGTCTAGAAGAAACACATAATTTAGAGAAACATAGTAATTAGTACAGAATTCTTTTATAGTAAGGAATTTATACAAAAAAGACAGATTTTCAAACAAATACTACTCATTACTATTACAATATAAAAATATATTAAAATGTGCACCACATTAAACAAATGAAAACCAATAATCGATTTAAATTATTGTGAAGTAGCAGCAACAAGAACAGTGTTGAAAGATATACCTGCAATTGCCTTGGTTTATGCTACTTCCAAAACATTGGCTATAATCTTAACCATGAGCTGCCTAATTTCATTGGATATTATCAAATATAAGTAACTTATACTGTGGTTTTAAATTACATTAACATACCACCCTTGTTGATGCAGCAACATCCGCCTTGGTGTTTGTTTCAAGCCATTTTCATAATTTAGCATGTACTTGTTATGCATAAATTCATCTAATTATACTATCAAATTACAATGAGTTTCCTTACAAACTTATGTCTCACACATGATACTGGTCGGATTTAGAAGCACGTTGTACAAATTAGTAGTCGACTTACTTCTTGAGCATGAAGAGAAGGGCAACCTTTCCGGTTCCAATAGCCCAAACTGGTTCATATGCCGGGACAACATTATCACAGCTTGAGATCTTGTCTGCAATAATATATAACAGTTTACGACTAAATTTTTTAAAGAACATGATAATATCATTTTGTTTATATCGGTTTGGTTTTTGGTTTTGCAACAGTAGGAACAGAAGCTAATAGAAGGTTTGGTTTTATGATTCAATCATCCGATGCTAACAATAGAAAATATACAAAATGATATACAACAGTAGGAACAGAAGGTTCAATTGCAATCATCCAATGCAATTAAACACTAAAGTATATACAAAATGATATACAACATTAGGAACAGAAGGTTTTGGTTTTGCAATCTGGTTTGGTTTTGCAACAGTAGGAACAAAAGCTAATAAAAGTTTCTCATTCAATGCAAATATCCAATGCAATCATCCTCTATGAATCAATTTAATCATCCAATGCTACCAACACACTAGCCAATTTGTTTAAAACAGAAACAACACACAATATATGTACAGCAAAAGGTTCTCATTCAATTTGGAGGTATTGATTTCAGTTTAAAACTGAAACAACACAGAATATATGCTACAACAGAATGTTAATATCATGTTTAAACTATCTCAATTTGCGAGAGGTATAAAACTGAGAATGTTCCAACGTAAAAGCAGTTCAATCGAAACAGACCAAAAAAGAAAAGCAATGCAATCACTACATGTACAATCAAACAAAAATTTCCATCACATAAAAGTACATCTTCACAAGTTTTAAATACAGATATGAAGAAACCCAACTTAAAAATTGTCAAAACTCAGCTGGTTTATTCTTGACATAAAACAAAAGTAGCTTTCCTCCCTGACAGCAAAAGAAATAGAAAACCCCATCGACATTAGAGTTGTTGAGAAAGCATCAGTTATAGTGAGTGGCAGATTTTGAAAAAATGTTTAGGGGGGCGAAATCATTATAAAACAAATAAGGAATTATAGTAAAGGTATATAACTTATACGTAAAATAACTAAAATTGTATAAAGAGACCAAATATACTTTATAAATTAAAAAGTAAAACTATAATTCATCTTGACGACCCTTAAGACTTTTAAATTCATCAATTTCAGACTTTGATAGTTCCTATAGTGAACAAAACTTGAAAATTAAGAATAATAATTTACAATATACATAAATTTATAATTTATAATCGTTAGATTAGACTTTTATCATCTATATAACTTAAATAACAATTAATAAAATAAGTAAAATCTTATATTGTTTATGTATTTTTATTCACAAATTACAAATAAACTATTAAATTGTATATAAAAATATAATATTTTTAGAAGCAATTATCTTTTTTGTCTTCTACTAATCCACCTCTGCAGCTACTTTCTTGAAAACTCCCAACATAATTGCAGGTCTAGAGACTCGTGTATACTCTACTCTCTTAATTTCTTCTAAAACTCAAGAAAACACCAAAGAAAAGGTTACTCGCCAAACTCTCTCCAACATGAGGCAATGCTTGGTCACGACTCAGTTCTCATGAGTTTTTTTCGGCGGGCCGTGAGGTCGGCGACTAGCGAGACTGACAGACAGTCAAGTTGTTAGGTGGGCGGTGGTACTCTTAGTGTATGTGTATAACTGAATCTCCGTGAGGAGGCGGATTGTGGTGACCAGCGCTGGCGTTGGCTTTTTTCCGGCGAGTGGTGGACTGGTGGTTTGGCGGCACTGTAGTCGTCTCTAACCCTTGGGCTCTTGTGTCTTCTCGTTCTCTTCTACTTCTACTTTTTTATTTAAATTTGTTCGTTTTGTTTTTCTAGTATAGTATGTCTATAGTATATACTTGTTCTACTAATTTTTAGGAAGGGTAAAAGATAAACCTAGTAATTTTTATATTAATACCTAATATTAATATTACTATAAGCATAAAAACTATTTTTTTAGGGGGGGGGGGGGGGGGGGGGGGGTTATAGCAAACGTATCCCTATATTTTCTTAAAGAACTCAGACATACGATATAATTAAATCTTTTACATGTAAACCTCATAATCAAACTTTTCTTTAAATTAATGCGGATGCAATATTTTAGCAGAGAAGATACCTCCTCATCCATGAGCACCTTTTCGACACCAGAAAACGTCACTTGGTCGATTGTACACATATTGTTCCCACAGATGGACAACTCGAACCTGAAGTCTCCAAACATCAGCGTCAGGGTTAATTTCTTCCAACAAATGGTGTTTTCTAGCCATTCGGTTAATTTCAGAAAGCGAAGCTGTGGGTAGAACAGTAAGGGTGAAATGAAGAGGAAGTAGGATGTATCTGTTGAATATATACAGTTTCGAAATGAACTGGTAGGTCACTTTAACAGTCCTAATTAATTGATTAATACAACTTACCTTAATGCAGAGATTCAGAACAATAACGTACGAATTCTTGCCCAAAATCCTTCATTTAATGAACATCATTGATTAGGAAAACTGTTGCTTCGGTTGCCGTAGCTGAAAACGGAGACTCTTCAACGGCATTTCTTCTCCGAAGGAAATTAGTAGCCCAGAACATATCGGCATACCACCGACGTTGCAGCGCCACCGGTGTAGGACAATGCCGTTCGGATGAAACGTACCCTTTGCTTACGACTACCACAAAGGGCGTCCTTGGGTGCCGGTCAAAATACCCTTCGATATCCTGGACCCAAACCTGCCGTTCGAAAAACCCTTCATGTCCTTGTCCTAACCAACGTAGAACAGCCCATTACAAAACATTCACAGGCCCAATTCGGTTTATACATGCCACGTCAGCTATGAAGGAGAAATAATTTCTCAAGATTCACTTGTAGTGTGTCAAGGAACAATGACACATGAGATTCTAAACATTCTAAGTTATATAGGATATAGATACAATCAACCTTAAATTATTTAAAATAATACAATTAACTTTTATAATCATTTCATTATATGCAAATAAATTTTGTATGTGTTGTTTAGTTACCATTGTATATAATGAACTTTGCCATAACTTTCATATTATACAACAAGTTGTATACAATGTGAGGATTATGAAAGTTAATTGTACTATTTTTAGAGTTAATTACAAAATTGGTCCTTTCAGTATACCCTTTTTTTCAGTTTTAGTCATTTTTCTCAAAAAGTTGCATAATTAGTGTTAGAATTTATATATGTTTGTAGGCCTTGTGTAACTATCTTAATTATTATGCTTTGTATTTATTAGTTAAGTTCATCTTGTATAAATCATGGGGTCACCAACACGTTTATGGTGAGCCCAAGTAAGTAAAATAGTTTAGCCCATGTTGGTGGAATTATGAGTCCAACATGGGAGCACAAAGGCTTATTTGGCCCAAGTGCCTTGCCTTTATATACCTTGTAACCTAGAAGACTAGGTTAACTCTTGCTACACATTTGAAATACATTAGTAGATTTCTCTTCACACTTTGGCAATTGTTCATCTTGAAGTTCTTCATTGTTCTTGATTAAACCATGAAGATTACTCATCTTTTATCACTTCCTGTGTCTTTCAATTGGTATCAGAGCCAGTTCCTTGTTGAATTGGTTCAATATCACCTGGAAACAACAATCCAAAAGTGAAAAATCCTGTGTTTTGATGAATATGAAACACTAAGAAGTTGCTAGAAAGTGTTTGTGGGCTTTTTGGAACTAATTTCTAGCAAAAATCTTCTTTCCACTTCACCAAAGTTTGCAGAAACACTTTTCACCAAAGTTTGAGAGCCATCTTCACTTTGGCTCACTCCTTTTGTGAGCTATCTTGATTTGGATTGGTCAAAACCTTCTTTCCACTTCACCAAAGTTTGCAGAAACACTTTTCAAGTAAGTACAAAACATTAAAAGACAAAATGCTATTTGACTTAGAAGTACTTGTTTATCTTATTATCTTGGGAGCTATCTTGTTTGCGAGACATGTGTGAGCTATCCTGCCATCTTGTGAGCTATCTTGTTATTTTGTGAGCTATCTTGTATGTGGGCCATCTTATGAGCTATCTTGCCAACTTGTGAGCTATCTTGCCAACTTGTTAGCTATCCTTTAATATTGTGAGCTATCTTACTATCTTGTGAGCTATTTTTTGTGAGCCATCTTTGTGAGCTATCTTACCAACTTCTGAGCTATCTTGCCAACTTGTGAGCTATCCTTCCATATTTTGAGCTATCTTACTATCTTGTGAGCTATTTTTTGTGAGCTATCTTGCTTGTAAACTATCTTGTGAACTATTGTGTTAGTAAAGTTTGGCCTTGGATTGTCATTTGTTCCATATTTTTGCCATTTTGCTCATTTAAACACTTAAAGAGTGTTCTTTGAGTGCTAACACAAGGTGGTCCGAATTTCTAGAGGCTAAGGCTGTTCTTGAGGAGATTTCAAGTATTTGAAGATCTCTCAAGTTTGCTAGTACAAGGAGAAGGGCAAACCCGGGGTCAACTTTGATAGAGGAGGGCTTCACTTAGCTTTCTTGTCATCTCACCTTCTCCATCTTTTGTTCCAGAAGTTCTAGTAGGGTATATTTTCTTATCCTTACCTCTTTTCATGTTGCATATGTTAGTCATAGAGTCTTGATCTATTTTGGGGTTTTATGCTTTGTTTGCTTGTATTTTATGTAATGCATGTTTGTACCTTAGCTTCCGCTGTGTTCATAGAACCCCAACAGTGGTATCAGAGCCACCTCTATGCTACATTTGCACATGGTAGCTGAAAAACCCGAAAATGATATTTTGTTTTCTGTCCAGAAAGGTTAGCGGCGCTATCTTCCAAACAGTGCAGTTTTTGGTTTTTAAAACTTTAAAATTATTTTTCGGGTTTTTGGCACTATATTTTAGTTTCTGGAAATTTTGTCCAGAAATTAAAATCTTATTATTTAAGATGCCTTGTATAATGGTTGGTGTATTTATATGTATATTATCATTTTTGGCATGAAAATGGTAATTGCATATACTTACATTATGTATTTATGAATATGTATCACCCAAAATGGTTTGGTGTTACTAATGCATAAGTACATGGATTTTTTATGCCTTGAGTGATTCAATAATCTTAACCATTATGCATAAGTTTACATGGTTTTGTGTGGCACACCATGTAGTTCATGTATGTTCACTAGTTGTTCATGTTGTTCATTGTGTAGGTAACCACTAGAAATGCCCTAGACCTTGTGGATGTATGGTTGGTTGTTTATTTGTTACTCATTCATTTGGTGACTAAATGTCATATGGTTTGTAATAATTAAATTTATTTATTTGGTATGTAATTTTGTTTTTGTGGCTTGCATGCCATTTAAATATCCATACTACGTATTTGTACTAGAAAATAGGAATTTGTGGCTTGCATGCCATTTATTTGATTTTCTATGTAATTGTAATATGGAGCAACCATCGGGAGTCTATGGAGTGACGGCTTGGCGAATACAAAAATGCGGAAGGCCCAACGGAGGTGGCGAGTTTAGTGGGAGCACATCCGAAGTCAAGGAAGATTTGTCCTTAGATGACTTTGTTTTCCCGTAGTGGCTCACGGGAAAACGCATAGGTTTTACGGGCATGGTTACCACCTACCATATGTATGCGTGTGATGGTTTTATTATATATTGTTTATGCATGAGTTGTAGGACTATTGCATGCTAGACAATTTTTGAAAAGTAATGAAACCCAAGAGTTTTAAAAATGGTTTAACAACTCTCGCGTGCACACTTGATTAACAATAGGATATAAGATTGGTTTAGTATCCGTTAGTGAGAACGTTTGGTCTTGTCACTTTTTGTTAATCAACTCAAAATGGTTTTTTAACCAGAAAACTAAATCCCATTTTCCAAATGTAAATCTCACGCCGTCCATAAGATGACACCACCCAAATCTAACCACACAAAGGTTGATTGTTGAGCTTTAGCCGAATCAATTTTTGTATGAGTTGTGTGGAAGGTGCGTGTGGCAACTCGCACGGTCGACTGTCGAGCTCTAGCCGAGTCGACCATTGGGCAAGAGTACCACCGTGTATCTTGATGGTTGATTTACAGTTTCAAATTAATGTTTCATATAATTGTCGAGCTCTAGCCGAGGTTATGTAAAATATTACTTTGAGATTGGTGTGGAGGGATCAAACATGCCAAACTTGGCACAATGGTTGTCAAGTGGGATCCCGCAAGGAATTAAGAGTTGCAATAATGGATTGCAATCAGTCAATGGTTGCCGGCCTAAATAGCCTTGCCACGTGATCCGCGGAAAACCCGTCACGGTGCAAGGTGAAATAGGGTTCTTAGCCCTTGTTAAAATAGTTGTTTTTCATTAAACACTTGGGGTAATTAATTTAACAAGGATTTCAATCGAACTAACCAAATCTACTTTGCATTTTATAGATGGCATCAACTAGCACCAACACCAACACCACCTTTTCTCTAAGGATTTTCCTTGATAAAGACAAACTCGATGGGACCAATTTCATAGATTGGTCAAGGCAACTTAGGATAGTCCCCCGACACGAGGACAAGTTGGCCACCATTGAGGAACCTATCCCCGAGGCCCTTGCTTCCAACGCGAGAAGGGCTACTAAAGAGGCGTATGAAAAACGTCTCAAAGACATCACCGAGGTTACTTGCCTCATGCTTGGCACGATGAGCTCTAACTTGCAAAAGTCGAAGGATCATCTTAGTGCTTATGACATGATGCGCGAGTTGTCGGACATGTTCCAACAACAAGCCAAGCAAGAACGGTATGGTTGTCTTAATGACCTACTCGGTTGCCGGTTGCAAGAGGGCGGGAACGTGTCCAACCATGTTCTTAAGATGAAAGCGTTGGTGGAACACCTCGAGAGGTTGTGATTTTCCATGTCGAGAGAGATGGCAGTGGACTTGATTCTACGGTCTCCCCCACCATCATATGATCAATTCGTTGTGAATTATCATATGCCTGGGATGGACGAATCCCTTATGGAGTTGCATGGTATGCTGCGGACCGCTGAGTCCAACATGACCAAGTAAAAGTCCTCCACCTCCGTTCCCGTCTTGGCCAACAAGGAGGGTGAGTCCAAGAAGAGGAAGAAACTGGCCTCTACCCCGAAGGGTAAAGGTAAGGGTAAGGTTGGGGCACCCAAGCGGAACCCTGCCCCGGAGCCTAAGCAAAAGGGTCCTATCCCTCAAGCTAAGACTCCGGAAGAGGCGGTTTGCTTTTTCTGCAGGGTTAAAGGGCACATGCGCCGGAGCTGCCCAAAGTACCTGGAGGGCCTAAGGAAGCTGCAAGCTTCAGGGGCGGGCGCTTCTACTTCTGGTATGTTTGTGATTGAACTCCATCATACTTCTACATCTAACGGCTGGGTTTTAGATACCGGCTGCGGCACTCACGTTTGTAATATTGTGCATGTGCTAAAGGGAAGTAGAAGGTTAAGAGATGGATAGATGGAGGTAATAACGGGGAACAAGGAGGTCGTCTCCGTATTAGAGAAAGGAAGTGTTGAACTTACTTTCAAGACCGGCTACTTTATTATTTTACATGATGTATGCTACTCGCCGCATGTGGCGAGGAATATTTTGTCTTTTTATGCTTTGTATGACGATGGATATTATTTCAAATTTGAAAATGGTTTTATCTCATGTTTCAAAAATGATGTTTGTTATTTTAAAGTTTATCCATGTCGTGGTATATATGAAGTAGATGCATACATAGAAAATAATAGAGCAATCATGAACATTGATTCTGGATCCAAAAAAGGTTTGGATAAATTTTCCTTATGGCATAGCCGTCTTGGCCATATAAACAAGAAACGCATCACCAAGCTCCAAGCGGATGGGATCTTGGAATCATTTGACCTCGAGTCAAATGAAGCATGCGAGTCTTGTATATTAGGAAAGGTGACTAAGTCAACCTTTACCGGTATGGGTGAAAGGGGTAAAGACTTGTTAGGATATAGTGCATACCGATGTATGCGGTCCGTTCAAGCATATTCCAAGGAACAACTCTAGATACTTCGTTACATTTACTGATGATTTCAGTAGGTATGGATATGTCTACTTGATTAGGCATAAGTCTGAGTCTTTTGATGTCTTTAAGACTTTCCAAAACGAAGTCCAGAATTAATTGGGTAAGACTATCAAGATACTTCGCTCCGATAGAGGAGGCGAATACTTGAGCTCGGAGTTCCGTGATCATCTTGCTAGTTGTGGGATTATTTCACAACTAAATCCTCCTAGGACACCACAATTGAATGGTGTCGCCAAGCTGAGGAATAGGACATTGTTGGATATGGTCCGATCAATGATGAGTTGCACGGAAGTACCCATTAGTTGGGGTACACTCTCGAATCACCAGCTAGGATCCTTAACCTCGTACCAACTAAGAAAGTCCAAAAGACACCTTATGAGATGTGGCATGGAGTTGCTCCAAAGATCGCATCTCTCAAGGTTTGGGGATGTCCTGCCTTTGTTAGACGAGAGGTAGAGGACAAACTTGAACCTAGATCTGAGAGGTGTTACTTCATTGGGTATCCAACCGGAGCCATGAGTTTTGTTTTACAAACATTACGAAAACAAAGTGTTTATCGCGTGAAAGGCTGTTTTCCTTGAAAGGGAGATGATATCCATACAATCTGGTGGAAAGAGGATTGGCCTTAAAGAAATTCAAGAACCTAATGAAGAAGGGACTAATGTTTGTGTTAGCACTCAACCCGAAGTTGTTGAAACCGAGCAAGAGGATGCGTCGGTACCTGACAACACTCCATTGATTTCTCGTAGGTCCGGTTGACCACGTCATGAGCCAGAGAGATATGGGTTTCTCATATTTGAGGGTATTGACTTATTGGTGGATCATGATGAACCAACCAACTACCGGCAAGCCGTAGCGGGCAGTGAGTCTGCTAGGTGAAAGGAAGCAACAGAGAGTAAGATGCAATCCATATCGGACAGCCAAGTCTGGGAACTGGTTGATCCTACACCCGGGTGTAAGATAAATGTTGCGGTATGCCCACTGACACAAGTACAATGGTGTTACTGTTGATGAAGTGCGAGCCTATTGGGTCAGACACCAAGGACTGATCCCGACAGCTTAATGATAGAGAGAAGACCGAAAGAATCAAATTTGTTTGATTCTGGTGCTTCACGGCCGTGAAGGATGCTCCACGGGTGGTGAAGCCCACTGCCCTCATGAATGACTTAACGACTCACACGGGTCGTGATGATTTAGTCTTCACGGCTCGTGAGAGGTTGTGAAGGGGTTGTGAAGGTTGACGCCCTCACGAGTCATTCAATGCGGCACGGGTCGTGGAAGACTGAGGCCGGTCGTGGTTACTTTTTTCTTCACGAGCTCTTCATGGGCCGTGAGAAGCCATGAATACCTGTCTGCATGAATTCCTTATATTTGATTGGACTATTCATTTGTCCAATAGAATGGGTGCTTTGATTTCGGCCAAAACTAGGCTTTGTAGTATGGATCAGTAGAGAACATGCAATAGACATACCTCTCTCTCTCTAGAACATTCTCTCTTGGCACTTGGTGATATACTCACACATATACACTAAGTTGTTCATCTTGAGTGTGAAGGTGAGTATTATATGGTGCATGAGGAGATTTCATGGTTTTTCCAATTGGTGGAGTTATGATGAACGTCCACTACAAGGATTGCTAGCACTTTGGGATCTCTAACTCTTGGTGTGGATCAACAATAGAGGAGGATTCATTTGAGTTCTTTTTCATCCCATCTTTGCTACTTTCTACAGCCGATTTGTACATGGTAAGAAGGTAATTTCTATCCTTCTTCTTTTCTTTTTCGTTGCATGTATGTCTTGTAGAGTATTCCCACTTTGGAGCATGGTTGGCAACCGTTTTTGTAAAATGAAAATTGGTTTTGTTTTCGGTTCTGCTGCTTGTGTGTGTGCCCACCGTGTCCCAACAGTGGTATCAGAGCCAACTCTATAAGATACATGCACATTTTTGGCTTGAAAAACCAAAATATCGAATCTGGACATTCTGTCCAGTTTGTCTTCACGGGCCGTTAAGGACCGTGAGAGCGGTCGTGAAGGCTACACGATCTGTCTCGTGGGGTGCAGATCGTGAGGGTTTTTTGACTGCTTCGCGGGTCATGAGTCCTTTAGTCTTTACGGGCCGTGACAGGTCGTGATGGGCTTCAGGTTGTGAGGAGGTCGTGAACAGTACTTTTTATCCTTTTTGTTAAAAGAAAATTTATTTCGGTTTTTGGCAAACTTTCTGGATTTTTCCTGAATTTATATTAGGTTTTTATGACCTTTGTGAAAAGCCCCATAATATCCTAACTCGTATATTTATATGTATCGAGCGGTTTTGGCATGATAACGCGCACGTGCATATGCTTGTGTTGTGTATGTATGAATATGGTTTTTCAAAGTGTTTGGGATTCCTAATGCATACGTACAAGATTTGTTCACTCGTGCCTTGAGTGTTTTAGGTGGTTTAAGGAACAAATCTAGTTGGGATATTTCAACACGGTTTTGTTGTGGCACACCGTCTTTTTGTGGTTTGTTTGTGGTTGTATGTATATCCGGTAACATATGATCCTTTAAGACCTATGTGATGTGTTTGGTTGTATTGAATTATTTATTCATTCATTTGGTGGTTTGTACCACATATGGTTTGTAATAATTAATTCATTTATTTGGTTTGTATTTTAACGGCTTGCATGCCGATATCTATTCTTTGTAATTTTAGATTAGCTTAGAATAGGTGTATCGTGGCTTGCATGCCATTTCTTTTAAAATTTGTATTTGTAAAGAAGAACCGAAGACAACCAACGGGAACCATGGAGGAGGTGTCTTGGCTCAACTTGGATACGGAGGTCAGTGGGAGAATCGATGGATCAAGTGGGAGGAGCACACATCAAGTCATTCGGATTTGTCCTTAGATGACTTTGTCTTGCCCGTTGGCTCACGGGCAAGGCGCATAGGAATTTTGGCTCGTTACAGGATACTTATACATATGCGTGGTTGTTTCATTATTTTGTATTTTCTTGCATGGTTGTTTAGGATCTTCGCATGCTAGAATTTTTTTCCAAAATAATAAAGACCAAGAGTTTTGAATTGTTTAACAAACTCTCCGCTCGCCACATAGACAATAATTGGTTAAAATCGTTTTAACCGGAAATACAAAATCCCATTTTTTAAAAAGTAAATCTCACACCACCCGTAAGATGACACCACCCGAATCTAGTGAAACAAGATCGGTCGTCGAGCTCTAGCCGAGGTCAGTTTTGCGTAGCTGTGTGGAAATGTGTGTGTGGTAACTTTCAAGGGTCGGTTGTCGAGCTCTAGCAGAGCCGGCCATTAGGCTAGAGTACCACCGTGTATCTTGATGGTTGATTTACAATTCCAAGATTTGATACGCCTTGGTAGTTGTCGTGCTTATACCGAGCTATCAAAGTGGATTAATGAGGAATTGGTGTGGAAGGGATCAAACATGCCAAATAGGTGCTATGAGTACCTAGGATCCCGCAAGTGTCTAAGAGTTGTAATCCCGGATTACAACTGGTAAAGTGTTTACCGGCCTAAAATAGCTCCATGAAGTGATCCGCGGCAAACCCGTCATGAATTGCGGTATTTTGAGGTTCTTAGCCCTGGTTAAGATAATTTGGTTTTCTTAAATCAATTGGGTAATTAATTTAACGAGGATTTTATCAAAACATACTAAAACGTGTACTATATCAAAACTATCATTTCTTAGATGGCAAACCTTAACGACACCATATCAAAACTATCATTTCGTTTTTCCTAGAAAAGGAGAGACTCATAGGAGTGAACTTCGTTGACTGGTATCGTGTGCTAAGGATTGTCCTTCAACACGAGTAAAAGTTGAACGTCCTTGAGGAGCCTCTTCCGGAGCCGTCTGCTACCAACGCGAACTGGGCTACTAGATACGCATGGGAAAGGCGTGGCAGAGATACACAAGATGTTTCTTGTCTTATGTTGTCGAATATGAGCTCCGAACTGCGACAGTAACTCGAGCAATTGAATGCGTACGACATGATTAACCGGCTAAAGGACATGTTCCCACAACAGGTTATTCAAGAGCTTTTTGAGTCTGTCAAGGCTTTAGTCGGGTTGTAGGATGCAGGAAGGTGGGAATGTAAGTGTTCATGTCCTTCAGATGAAGGCATACATGGACCTAACGGAGAGACTCGGATTTCCCATAGGGAGGGAGCTCGCGGTGAACATGATTCTCCAGTCCTTGCCCCCTTATGAGAAGTTTGTCAAGAACTATCTCAAAGACAATATGGAATGGTCCTTGACTAAGCTACATGGCATACTGAAGGCTGCTGAGTCTAACATGGCCTAGGGTAAGCTTGTCTCGTCCACACCCGCTAAGGCTACTAGGAAACAAGTTTATGAGAAGAAGAAACTGACTCCAAATGGGAAGCTTGGTTTGACTAAGCCTACCATAAATGTGGAAGTAGAGGACAATGAGATTGTGCGTCAAGATAACGTTCCACTTGGGGTAGTTTGCTACTTTTGCGGAAAAATTGGAAATTTGCGCCGTCACGCCTGCCCTAAGTACCTGAATGAGCTAAGTATCCTAAAGCAGAAGAACGTTAGCTCCTTAACTTCAGGTACATTCATGATTAAACTCCATTGATCTTCTACTTCAATAGACTAGGTTTTTTGAATGCTAGTCAAAACACTAACGTTTGTTACAAACTTCTTTGTTGCAAAGTGTAGGTGTTTATCTGAAGTAGGCCGATGATGCATGGAGAGCTGGAGATAGTGAAGGTAAACATAGTGATTGTCTCTTACTAAAAGGATTGGAAGTGTGGACCTTGCCATTCCTTCCAGCTAGATTGTTACTTCACTAGATAGATGTTTTACGCCCTGCGTGGCAAGAAGCATTGTATCTTTTATGCCTTTGATGACGATGAATATTACTTTGAATTATGTAATTGTGGGTTTTCGAGACTTATTTCAAAGTTTATTCATGTCGTGGCATATGTAATAAGCTTTTGCTTAAGAAGTAATAATATGATCATGAATGTTTATGAATTAGTTATCCTTATAACATTGGTGATTTAACAATATAAACAAGACTAACATCACCAAGCTCCATGTGGATAAGAACTTGGAAGCTTTTGGAATTTGAGTCAATTGCTGAATGTAAATCTTGTTTGTGGGGTTAAATAACTAAGACATCCTTCACTGGTTGATGTGAGAGGAATAAAATCAAGCGAAGTTATAAGGATTAACTAAAAAATGATTTGGTATCTTTACCAATGTTGGTAGAAGGGAAGGGAATATTAATTTATTAGATAAATGTCTGTAACCTGAGAGGTGTTCAAGAATAACTCGTAACAAATTTAAGATAAAGAGGGCAAGAGGAACTGAGTTACTCAAATCTGGCATGATGTTAAGCATGTAGACTCTAGATTCCTCAATGATCATAAGAATTATGGGAATGTGTCATAATTCACTTCTCCTAGGATACATGTTTCACATGCATTGTCGAGCGGAGAAACGGAACATACTAGTTGTAATTCCATTTGATCGCTTAAACTTGAGTAACCTGATGAGTGGGTGTGCTTGAGTAATGACGGGCAATGTTCCTATTTTGAATCAACAAAGATGGTCAAATTAGCATCTAAGGAGATTTGACTAGAAAATGTTCTTTGCTTGTCTGTCTCATAGATTAAAGTTATCTGATCTACATTAAGTGGGAGATATATGGACTTTAATGGATGCTGATACATTCAAGAAGTTCTTCTAAGTTTTAGATGTTCTTTTCGTAACCCTTTTGGGAACTTGGTTTAGTTGCTCGAAAAGGGAAATGAACAACTGAAGCATTCCAGTGGAAGAACGTGAGACTTAAATGATGACCTGATGTTGACACTAGCTGGTAAGAGTCATCATAAGGCCAGAAGAGTATATTTAGTTATACCTGAGGATGATGACTCATTAATGATACGTGATGTATGCATCAACTACCAGAATCAGTAGGGGCCCCTGGTTTCGCTAAGATAAGAAAGGTAATGAGATAACATATAATCCATGCTGGATTTTCAAGTTATACCTCCAGAAGAGTATATTTAGTTATACCTGAGGATGATGACTCGTTAATGATACGTGATGTATGCATCAACTACCAGAATCAGTAGGGGCCCCGGGTCTGCTAAGATAAGAAAGGTAATGAGATAACATATAATCCATGCTGGATTTTCAAGTTTGGATATAAGATCTGCATGGATTAGTTTGTAGATAACTTCAAATACTGACTGGTAGCAATGGTTTCATGATGATTAACCATGGGGAAGGTATCATATGAAAATATTCTTCTAGTAGTTATGTTGAGGTTTACATGGACACTTATGCCGTTTTATAGCAATATGATGCAAAAACCGCATTCCGTTAGAAGAATTTAACGAGGAAGTGTTCATAACACTGTCCGAGGGTCTTTTACATCTTGAGTATCCTTGTAAAATCTACAAAATATGAGGGAGTCTGTTTTGGACTCCAATAAATAAGTTTCGTGTTTTGCTATGAAGATCATGTGGTTGAGTTTTCAATAAGCAATGATGAAACTTGCATAGATGCCAGAGCTAGTGGGAGCGCTGTTGTTATCCTATTTAATATGTCTAGGACATATGTCATAATGGAGATAATGTCTTGATCTAGCTTGGCTGTAAGTTTGAATCAAGAATTATGCATATGTTAAGGATAAACAAGGAAGTTTGTAACGTACAAGATATATCGAGATATGTTCTTGTTGATTAGAAGAAGCTAAGAGTAAGTTGTTACTCTAAGTGATAGTTTCTGTCTTAAAGGACAACCGCCAATATGATTGGGGTTCGTGATCCTATAAATATGGTGTCATTAATTAGTATGATTCTTGAAGCATCGCTGACTCTATAGAGATCTTTATAAAAACTATGAGAGTACGATGGCTTATGCACATAAAATCATAGACCCGAGCATTGTTTGCCTTATTGGGTGCCTTGAAACAATGAAGGTATAATGGCTTGGATAAATCATCGTAATCCCATCAAAGCACGCTTTTCAAGTGGTTGGTTGGAGTGTGATATGTTGGAGTCTGCCCACTGACACAAGTACATTGGTGTTACTGCTGATGAAGTGCGAGCCTATTGGGTCACACACCAAGGATTGATCCCGACAGCTTACTAATAAAGAGAGAAGGTCCAAAAATCAAATTGTTTGATTTTGGGGCTTCACGGCCGTGAGGGATGCTCCACGGGTCGTGAAGCCCACTGCCCTCATGAATGACTCAATGACTTTTACATGGCTCGTGGAGTCTTCACGGGTCGTGAAGAGGTCGTGGAGGGGTCGTGAAGGAGACGCCCTCACGAGTCACTCGAACGCGGCACGGGCCGTGAAGGATTATGGCCAGTCGTGGCGCATTTTTGTCTTCACGGGCCGTGAGAAGCCGTGAGGGGTCGTGAAGGACCATCTGCATGAAAATCTCTTATTTGATTAGGCCATTTTTATGGTCCAATGAGATAGGGGCTATGTCTCCGGCCAAAACGGTGATTTTGAGGCTGGTACAATAAGAGACATGCATAAGATTAACTACTCTCTCTCTAACTTCTCTCTTGGTGCCATACATGCAAAAATACACACATTTTACACTAAGTGGTGATTCTTGAGTGTTGTGTAAGCTCCGGTGGTGCAAGAGGAGAAGCTTCAAGGGCTGTTCCGGAACGTGAAGTCGTTGTGGACGTTCATGTGACGGGGTACTAGCATACCGGGATCGTGGTTACTTGGTGTGGATTGTTCAATAGAGGAGAAGACTTTTTGGATTCTCTCTTGTCACCCGCATGCATGCTACAGCCGATTTAGAGCAATGGTAAGGAGGTATTTTCTTCGTTCCTCTTGTTCTTTAAGTTGCAATTTGTTTTTTTTGTAGAATACTATCACTTTGGAACACGATACGGACCCGTTTTTGTACGGTTTTCAAACTTTTGTTTTATGCTTCCGCTGTGTTTTGCTCCATACCGTGTTCCAATAGTGGTATCAGAGCCAAATCTACAAACAAATTACATATTTTTGGCTTGAAAACCGAATCTGGACATTCTGTCCAGAATGTCTTCACGGGTCGTGAAGGCTTGTTCTTCACGGTCGTGAAGTCTCACGACCAGTCTCGTGGGGTGCTTGGTCATGAGGATTTTTCACTGGTCAGGGTCGTGGTACTCATGGGCTTCACGGGCCGTGACAGGCCGTGAAGGCTTATGGGTCGTGAAGGAGCTCGTGAACAGTATTTTTGTCCCTTTTGAAAAAGAAAATTGTTTTCGGTTTTAGCCTCCTTGCGATTTTGTTTTTTCAGAATCTGTCCAAAGTGTTTGGATTTTTGAAAAGCCCCATATGTGTCTTGATTCATGCATTTATATGTATTGGGTGATTTTTGGCATGAAATGCACACATGCATATACTTGTATTGTGTATATATGAATATGTATTCTCAAAGTGTTTGGGGTACTAATGCATATGTACAAGGATTGTTCACTTTGTGCCTTGAGTGTTTAGCTAGGTTTGAACAATCTTAATCAAGATACATTTTGCACGGTTTTGTTATGGCACACCGTGTTGTTGTTTGTGATCCGGTAACGCCTTGCCCGTTAGACCTATGTGTTGGTTGTTTGGTTGTGTTTAATTATTCATTCATTTGGTGGTTTGTACCACAATTGGTTTGTAATAATTAAATTTATTTGGTCTTGTATTTTGTACTTTATTTTGGCTTGCATGCCGATTGCTTTTCTTTGTAATTGTTAGATTAACTTAGATTAGCATTTCGCGGCTTGCACGCCATTTCTTTTCAAATATTTGTATATATTTGTAAAAGAAGACCGAAGACAACCATCGAGAGTCGTGGAGGAGACGTCTCGGCTATGATGGATCCGGAGGTTCATTGGAGATGACGGATTCAGTGGCATCACTTCCTGCTGGGCCAAGTGGCTGTGTCCTTAGTTTGGCCCTGCTTTCCTCGTTTGGCTCACGAGGAAGGCGCATAGGGTTTAGGGGCATGTTACCGGATATTACTTGTGCGTGGTTGTTGTTTTGTTTAGTTTCTTGCGTGGTTGTATAGTTTCTTCGCTCGCTTGAAAACTTTTCAAAATAATAAAACCAAGAGTTTTAATTGGTTAACAAACCTCGTGCACCACAAGACCACTTTAAAAACAAAATCCCGTTTTTGTCAAATGTAAATCACTCGCCTCCCATAAGATGACACCACCCGAATCTAGTGAAACAAGATCGGTCGTCGAGCTTAGCCGAGGTCGGTTTTGCGTAACTGTGTGGAAGGTGCGTGTGGCAACTCGCAAGGGTCGGTTGTCGAGCTTAGCCGAGCCGGCCATTGGGCTAGAGTACCACCGTGTATCTTGACGGTCGATTTACAATTCCAATACTTAAAACGCCTTGGTAGTTGTCGTGCCCATACCGAGCTATCAAAGCGGATTAATGAGGAATTGGTGAGAGAAGGGATCAAACATGCCAAATGGGTGCTTTGAGTACCTAGGATCCCGCAAGTGTCTAAGAATTGTATTCTCGGATTGCAATTGGTAAAGCGTTTACCTGCCTAAATAGCTCCATGAAGTGATCCGCGGCAAACCCGTCATGGATTGGGGTGAAATAAGGTTCTTAGCCCTTGTTAAGATAATTTGATTTTCTTAATCAGCTGGGTAATTATTTTAACGAGGATAATATCGAAACTAACTAAAACGTGTACTCTTTTATAGATGGCAAATATTAACGACACCACACCAAACTTTAAACTTTGATTATTCCTAGAAAGGGAGAGACTCACAGGAGTGAACTTCGCTGACTGGTATCGTGTATTGAGGATTGTCCTCCGTCACGAGTCAAAGTTTCATATCCTTGAGGAGCCTTTTCCGGAGCCACCTGCTACCAACGCGAACTGGGCCACTCGATACGCTTTTGAGAAGCGTGTTAGAGATACACAAGATATTTCTTGTCTCATGTTATCGACTATGAGCTTTGAGTTGCGTCAGCAACTTGAGCAATTGAGTCCGTATGACATGATAAACCGGCTAAAGGACATGTTCCCGCAGTAGGTTAGACAAGAACGGTTTGAGTGTAAAAAGGCTTTGGTCGGTTGTAGGATGCAGGAAGGTGAGGATGTAAATGTCCATTTCCTTATGATGAAGGGATACATGGACCAATTGGAGAGACTTGGACTTCCAATAGGGAGGGAGATTGCGGTGGATATGATCCTCCAGTCCCTGCCCGCGTCTTTTGAGAAGTTTGTCAAGAACTTTCACAAAGACAATTTGGAAAAATCCTTGATCAAACTTCAAGACATGCTAAAGGCTGTTCAGTCTTACATGGTTGAGAAGGATCATGTCTCGTCCACATCCACTATGGCTACTAGGAAACAAGTAAGCAAGAAGGAGAAACTGACCTCAAAAGGAAAGTCTAGTGTGACTAGGCTATCCGTAATTGTGGAGTCGGAGGACAATGAGATTGTGCCTCAAGGTGATGTTTCACATGGGGTAGTTTGCTACTTTTGCGGAGAAATTGGAAATTGGCGCCGTCACGCCTGCCCTAAGTGCCAGGAAGAGCTAAGTATCCTAAAGCGGAAGAACGTTAGCTCATCTTCAGGTACATTCATGGTCAAACTTCATTGATCTTCTACTTCTAACGACTGGGTTTTGAACGCTAGTCAAAACGCTCACGTTTGTCACAAACTTGTTTGTTGCAAAGTGCAGGTGTTAATCAGAAGTAGGTAATGGATGCATGGAGAGCTGGAACTTAAAGAGGGAAACATGGTGGTTGTCCCTAACTAGAAGGATTGGACGATGAGTCTTGCCATTCCATCCAACTATACTATTACTTCATTTAGATCTTTGTCTTACGCCCTGCGTGGCAAGAAGCATTGTATCTTTTATGCCTTTGATGACGATGAATATTACTTTAAATTATGTTATTGTGGGTTTTCGAGATTTATTTCAAAGTTTATTCATGTCTTGGCAATTGTTATAAGCTTTTGCTTAAAGAAGTAATGGAATGATTATGAATGATTATTGAATAGTTATCCTTATGAAATAGTTGATTTAACCATATAAACAAGACTTGAATCACCAAGCTCCATGTGGTTGGGAACTTGGAATCTTTTGACCATGGGGCAATTGTTGATTGCAAATCTTTCTTATAAGGTTAAATAACTAACATATCCTTCACTTGTGAATGTGAGAGGAATAAAGGCTTGTTGGATTTCGTTTGCACGTTTGTGAAAAGACCGTTCAAGCAAAATCATAAGGATTAACTATATATGATTTGTTACCTTTACCGATGATGGTAGAAGGAATGGGTAAAGTCTAATTTATTAGACGAGTGTCTGAAACCTGTGAGGTGTTCAGGACTCACCCTTAACAGATTTAAATAATAAAGAGGGCAAAAGTGAATAAAGATACTCAAATCTTATGAGATGTTGAGCATCTACATTCTAAATTTCTAAACCATCATAAGAATTGTGAGGTTACCTCATAATTCACTTCTCCTAGGATACATGTTTTTACATGGATCGCTAAGTGGAGGAATGGAACATATTGATTATGGTTCCGACTTGATGGATTAAACTTAAGTAACCTGCTGAAAGGTGTACTTGAGTAGTGACGGGCATTGTTCTTGTTTTTAAATCAACAAAGATGGTCAAATTAGCATATAAGGATATTTGATTAGAAAGTGTTCTTTGCTTGTCAATCTCATAGATCAGAGTTATCCAGTCTACATTTAGTGGGAGATGGATGAACTTAGAGGATGCTAATGTATTTAATAGTTCTTCTGAGTTTCAGATATTCATTTCATAACCTTTTGAGAACCGGTTTGGTTGCTCGAAAAGGGAAAGGAATAACTGAAGCATTCCAGTGGAAGAAGGTGAGATTTAAATAAAATACCTGATGTTGATACTAGCATTCAATCAGAATTGATTGAAACTCAACATGGCTATGTTGGAGTATCTGGCATAAAGTTATTACTTCTTCATATGTCTGGTAAGAGTCGTCATAAGACCAGAAGAATATAATTTATTATATCTGAGGACGATGACTTATTGATGATATGTGATGTATGCATCAACTACCGGAAGCTGTAGTGGGCCCTTGAGTCTGCTAAGAAGAGGAGTGTAATAACATAAGATACAATCCATGCTGGATTTTCAAGTTTTGAACTTGGTTAATCCAACACTTAGGTTTTGACCTGACGGTGTATATAGATCTTTTGGATATAAGATCTACATGGATTAGTTTGTAGATAACATCAAATACTGACTGGAAGGAATTGGATTCATGATGATTGACCATTGGGTAGAAATCATATGAAGACATTCTCCCAGTAGTTATGTTGATGTTTAAGCGGATGCTTATGCCGTTTTATGGCAGTATGATGCAAAGACCGCATTCCGTTATAGGAATTTTATGAGGACATGTTCATAACACTGTCCGAGGGTCTTTTACATCATGAGTATCCTTGTAAAGTCTACAAAATATGGAGTCCTTTTGGACTTAGAATAAATCTAAGTTTTGGAATCTTTGCTAAGAAAATCAAGTGTTTGAGTTTTCAGTAAGCAATGATGAAACTTGGATGGATGCCAGAGCTAGTGGGAGCACTGTTGTAATCCTATTTGGTATGTCTAGAACATACTATGCTTTGGAGATAATGTCTTGATTTAGCTTGGATAGAAGCGTAAATTGAGAATTATGCGTCCATAATAAATATGGGATATTCAAAGAAGTTTATGGAATACAAGAAATATGAGTATATGTTCTTGTGGTGATGTAAAGAGAAGAAGCTTAAAGTGAGTTGTTACTATGGTGATGGCTTCTACTTTAAGGATAACCGCCGATCTTGATTGGCGTTTGTAATCTTCTAAATATGGTGTTGTTAATTTGCGTGTGTCTTAAAGCATCGTTGACTCTATTGGGTTCTTTTGAAACAATGAGGGTACGATGACTTATACACACTAAATTTTGTGAATCAAGCATTGTGTTGGGAAAATGATCTCATCAATTTGAATTTGATGAGACAAAGTTAAGTTTGTAAGATGAGTTCTACACATAACTTAAACAAAACTATGAAGCTTAGTCAGACTGAACACTTAGAGTGATTCAGACTGAGTATAAGCTGAATATAAGCTGAGCATATGTTGATCAGTTTATATTATACCTTAGTTTGTTTATTAATATGTTTAATAATCTGTGTATGTCACATAAGGTATATATCGAGTAGTCAGCGTGACGTGTTTCAAGCTGAGTGACTCAGCTCAAAAGCAGAGTCAGCTCGACAGAGTTGCTAAATATGTTTTAGTCAACTAAGTTAGACTTCTAAGGATGAGTTTATCAATGTACGTGTTAGTTCATGTATAAATTCGGATTTGTTCTCGAAGAACTCAGCTTGATGAGTTTCAAGCTGAGTAACTCAGTCCGAGTGAAGAAGTCAGTTTAAAGATAATTAAAATATGTTTTAAATTCATCTTTATCTGTCTCTATATCTACGGCGCGGATAAGAAGACTCCAGAGTCAAGATTGAAGATTGAAGACTCAAGATAAGAAGATTCAAGATTCAAGATTCCGGTTTATCCGAAAGTTAGTTAGCGAATTAGGCTAAGTCTAGTTTGTAGCAACAGGATTATAAATACTTATCTCCTGATAAGTTTAGAGGTACGACTCAGAGAAGATTACAACTAAGTGTTGCAGAGCCAAACCTCACCTCATCGTATGTGTTACGAGTCTTGATTCAGTATCAAGATTTAATCACAGATTGCCAAAGAATTTCGTGTGTTCGAATTAATCACATTAGTTGTGATATTGGTAAGTAATCATGTGTTGATTCAATCTGTAAAAATCCTGTTTAGAGAGTCGTCGGTATCTATAATTATATGTTAATTATAGATATCTAAGTTTGAGAGAATTGAGAGATTTATATTAGGTGATTATATATCAAGAGTTGCTTACTTGATAGTCATTGTAATCATCTTCTTATTCAAAGCATTGTAATCATCTTATGATTAATAAAAGCATTTGATTGATTGTGGTTTGATTTACTGTGTGTAACACTTTTCTGTGATTTGTTCAATTTCCGCAGAAAGTGTATTCAACCCCCCTTCTACACACCTGTTGCTTGTTGTTACTCTCTCATACAAGGGACCAACAACTGGTATCAGAACAGGTTGAACGATTTCATCAGTTGAATAGTTCAAGATTCTGAGAAAGATTGAAATGTCGACAAGCAATACTCCATCAAACTTTCCTTAGATCTCTGCTAAAGGATGTCCCATATTTTATGGATCTGACTATCCTATGTGGAAGTTTAGAGCCATGCTCTTCCTAAAGTCCATTGACAACCGTATGTCGGAAGTCATCACAAAAGGACAAATAATCCCCAAGATTCCTTCTACTGTCAGTGATACGTCTACTGGAAAATCTGAGAAGGAAACAAGAAAGCCTGTTGCATCCTGGACTGATGAAGATTGGAAACTCTTCAATCTGGATGACAAGGCAAATAGAGTTCTAGCGAATTCCCTAACTAATGAAATCCTGCGCACTGTGACTGGGTGTCAAACCGCAAAGGATATCTGGGATACGCTGAGTGTTACTTATAAGGGCACAGATCTGGTCAAGCAGCAAAAGAAGAATCACTTGAATAGATCGTGTGAAAACTTCTTTTCAAAGAAGAATGAAACCTTGGCAGATTTGTTCACAAGGTTTCACTGCTTGATAAATGACCTACTAAGTGTGGGTGTAAAAAGAGATGAAGCTGAGCTCGTGCTGAAATTTCTGGATGTGTTACCAGAAAGGTTCAATGAAGTAACCCCTGCACTAAGGGCTGGAGGAACATTACACATGTATAACCTACAGTCTATCTATGGGTTCTTGCTGAATCATGAACAGATCATAGAACACAAAAGAGCTTCTCAACAACAACTAAAAGAATCTTTGGACAAAACAGAAGTTGCATTAGTTGCACAGAAGAAGAAGAAAGGTTCAAAAGCTATGGTTGTTGAATCTGAGACTGAGTCAGAATCTCAAGATGACCACTAAGACTCAGACTCAAGTGATACTGATGATGTTCAGACCATCACTGAGCAAATGGCCATGTTAGCCAGACGTTTGAGAAAAGCTCAAAGGGGAAGAGGAAGATCTGACAGGAGCAAAGGGAAGAGTTCCTTTGATCCCAAGAATGTTGTGTGCTTCAACTGTCAGAAAAAGGGACATATAGCTGCTGAGTGCAGATCTAAGAAGGTAGAATCAACATCTGTTGTTGATAAGAATGCTTATAGAGCTGATAAGTGCAAGAAGAAGTACACTCAGCTCAAGAAATCAAAGCCTGAGGACAAACCCAGTGGAAAAGTGTTGGGAAATTTGCTATGTCATTGAAACTGTTGGATATGCAAAGGTAAAACTGTTAGATTGATTTGTGAAAACAGTTGTAACTAACAGTTGTTGCAAGTTTTACAACTGTTAATACAAAAGTTCAAAACTGTTAGTTCAATCATACACAACTGTTTGATGACCTTGAAGTGAAGACTGTTAGAAGAAATTCAGAACTGTTTATTCAACAAACAGTTGCTGTTGAGCTATTTATGGAAAATGCTATCTTAGTGGATTTGAAGTATATCTTGATCAAGTTTGAAGATTATCAAGATTATCTCGGAAGATAGAAGATTACCTAATTGTCAACTATTCAAGGAGGATCAAGAGTTTATAAATACTTGGAATAGAATATCGTTTTAGGATCTCTTAATCATAGCAATTTTACGCATTCATAGTTCATTGTTAATTTGTTTTTTGAAAGTGTGTTAGCCTCTAAGTTTCATTGAAACCTAAGAACAAACTGTGTTCTTCGTCTAACAAAAGAGTTAGATTAGAGGTGTTGGTGAATATTGTAATCATCATTGGTTATTAATAAACATCTGGTGTTTGAAAGTATTTTCTCGTGTTGATTCTTGAATTGTTCTTGTGATAAAACCTTAAACATCAATTAAGTGTGTTTCCGCAACTTCTTAGTTGATTGTGATCAAACTGAAAGATTATCTTTAAATAACTCTGATTTAATTATAAAGGTAATTCTTGTTATTGATATTTTGTAATATCCGATCCTGACAAGTGGTATTAGAGCGTTTTCATTAAGGCTCCTTTGATAACTATTTGAAGGTTTTTCACATATCTGCTGTGTTTTGCTATTTATAGTTTGTCTAAATCTTCTCGTGTGTTTTTCATTCATATCATTGCAATAGAGTCTGTTGGATCTTCTGATAACACTGGATCTGGGTCAAACATTAGAGTTCCCATGATCAAACCAACTGATTTTGTGATGTGGAAACTAAGAATCAAGCAGCATGTCCAATTAATAGACTATGCTATTTGGGAAGTCATAGAAAAGGACCCCATTACTCCTGTTGATTTAGATGAAACATGAAAACCAAAGAAGAAATCACCACCAAGAACAGATGCTGAGAAGAAAGAAAGGATGATTGAGATGAAAGCCCTCAGCATCCTTCAGATTGCTATTCCCAACGAATATCAGCATCAGTTCAAGAAGTTTGAAGATGCCCACGAACTTTGGGTTGCCTTAGAAAAGAGATTGGCAGGGAATGCTAGTTCCAAAAGGAACCAAAGGGACCTTCTTAAACAGGCTTATGAAAACTTTTCAAGTGGGAAGAATGAAAGCTTAACCCAACTGATTGATAGGTTTTATAAGCTGGTTAGTCAACTTGAGAGTGCAAAAGTTAGACTAGAGCAAGATGAGATCAATAGAAAGTTCCTTAGGTCCTTGGGTGATGAATGGACTGTCTATGCTGCACAATGGAGGACTAAAGACTCATTGGAAGATATAGAATTAGATGATCTATACAACAGTTTGGTTGTGTTTGAGGGAGAGATAGAGGGAAAAAGAAAGTCTATAGTCCCTAGTCACAATACTGCTCTCCTTTCATCCTCAGGTATGGACTCAAACCATTCTTTATCTAATTATGTTGATGTTTGTGCAGGTAACAGTTCTGCTGCTGGATTAGATGTGAACACCCCTGATGCAGTGCTTGAAGCATTTCTTGCTAGTCATGCCAATTCAACCCTCACCAATGAGGATCTTGAACAAGTGCATCCTGATGATCTTGAGGAGATGGATCTCAAGTGGCAAATGGCTATGTTAACTGTCAGAGCAAAAAGATTCATTAAAAGAACTGGCAGGCAGAACATGAACTTCAGGGCTGATGGGCAGGCTGGGTTTGACAAATCCAAAGTCAGATGCTTCAAATGTCAACAGCCTGGTCACTTTGCTAGGGAATGCAGATCTGGTGGACAATGCCAGAATCAAGGACAAAGACCAAATCAAACCTCATCAGCATTGGTCTCACAAGAAGGCCATGGGTTTGATTGGAGTGATCAAGCAGAGGAAGCTACTCAAAACAAGGCATTGATGGCTTTGACTGATTCCTCCATCAAATTGGATTCACCAGAATCAGAAGACATACAGGTATCTTCTAAACTATGCCCTGGTGAATGTAGAGCAATAGTAAAACGGTTCAGGGAGCACAACAAAAAGGTGTGTGCTACTTTGAGCAGAATGGAGGAAAGAAGATATGAATCTAGTGCTGTCATTGAAAGCTTTGAAAAGAAAATTAAAGATTATCAGGCAAATGAATTGCAAATGGACTATGATAGGAAGTATCATAAGTGGGAGAAGGAGCAGCTTCAAGAAAAAATTGATACTCTTAAGAAAAAGCTGAATGAAAAGGAGAGTAAGATAGTTGAGCTAACCAAAAAATTGGAGGGTGTGGATATGGATTTGAGTATGTTCAAAGCAACGAATCTTAAGCTTGAAACCTTGTTACAATCACAAATCAGAGATAAGGTTAAAACAGGTTTAGGATACAAACAAACCCACCTCCATACAATCACAACTACATAACTCCCATGTCTGATGTAGCTGATAGGTATGTCAATGAACCATTGAAAGAAGACTTAAAGTCAGCTGATCCAAACTTAGAGAGTGAATAGGATGGAGTTGTGGAGGAAGTAAGTGATGATGATGAGGAGGAAGTAGTGAAGAAAGAAGATGATATTCCTATTGAAAACCACATCTGTTGTGAACCTACAACACCAAAATCAGCTTTAAAACCTGTGGTGTTTGTAAAAGCCATCCCTGAACCTTCCGCCAGTGAAACAAAACCTTTCAAACATGTTTATTCTATAAACAGCTCCACTACTGTTGCAAACAGTCTTCACCATTACACTAACAGTTTCAAACATAACCCAAACAGTTTTAACCCAAAAATCTCAGCTGTTAGTGTTAAGACCAAAGGAAAAGAGAAGGTTGGTGAAATTGAAATTGAGAAGCCAAAGAAGGAAGCTTCAAAGACAAAGTTTCAGCTCAAATATGTGAAAAGGCATACTGAAGTGCCTGTATGCACATGCAAACAACATGGGGTGCATAAATTTCCTCCTTCAGCTCTTGTGAGAGGAAATCAAAGGAATAGGAACCAGTTGTGGACACAAAGAACTGGTGTGCCTATAGTCAAAACCAAAAAGTGCTATATATGTGGGAGAGCAAATCACTTAGCTCACAACTGTTATCATAACCCACAGATTAATAGCACCCAGAAGCCAAGTTAAAGAAAACAGGCTAACAGTTCCACAACTGTTAGGCCAAAACCAAAAACTGTTGGTTTTCCAGGTTACAGAGAACAGGCTAACAGTTCCACAACTGTTAGGACAAAACCAAAAACTATTGGTCTTGCTTGGGTGAAATTGAAGAAACAAACAGTTTCTGAAGGGGCCAAAACTGTTAATCTAACTGATAATCAAATTGAGTCACAAACTGACCCAACTGTTTTACCAAAATCAAAAACTGTTTGTTCAAAAGACTCAACTGTTAATCACAACAGTTGGACACCACATGTTCTCACTAAATACTCTTCACACAAGATAGAGAAGTCTAACTTGAATGAAATAAAAAAGAATCAAACTTTGTTTAAGTATTATGACTTAAATGGTGTACCCAAGACCTACATAGCCTGGGTACTTCCTGCTACTAACTAAGTTTTTATTTGTGCAGAGCATTCATAGGGCCAATCAAGGAGACATTTGGCATGTGGATAGTGGATGCTCAAGGCACATGACTGGAAATCCACACTGCTTGAAGGATTTCAGAAGAATCAATGGAGGACATGTAGCATTTGGAGGAAATGCTAAGGGAGGAAGAATCACAGGTAAAGGAGCTGTAGAGACAGGTACACTTACTTTCAATGATGTTTTCTTTGTTGAGCAACTCAAATACAATTTGTTAAGTGTATCTCAAATCTGTGACCATGGAAACAAAGTCATGTTCACAGACACAGAGTGCATTATCCTTTCAAAAGATTTTAAAGTGGATGAAATGTATGTTCTTTTGAGAACACCTAGAAAGGATAATGTACACTGTTTGGACACTCAAAAGGTTTCTAAACAGAATTTATTAAGTTGTTTACTTTCAAAGGCATCTCATGATGAGTCTGCTATTTGGCATAGAAGGATGTGTCACATGAATTTTAAAACCATGAATCTGTTAGCTAAAAACAATCTGGTAAGAGGTTTGCCCCAAAAGGAATTCTCATGTGATGATCATTGTGTGGCTTGTCTCAAAGGCAAGCAACACAAAACTTCTTATAAGTCCAAAGAAGTTTCTTCCATTACTACACCTTTACAACTGTTGCATATGGATCTTTTTGGTCCTACATCTGTGGTCAGTATAGGGAAGAAAGCCTACTGTTTAGTCATAGTTGATGACTTCACCAGATTTACTTGGGTTCAATTTCTTAGAACTAAGGATGAAACTGCTGAGTTAGTTAAGTCTCTTATTCTTATAAAAGAAAATCAATCTGATTTGAGAGTGAAAGTCATTAGATCTGACAATGGTTCTGAGTTTAAGAACTATGAGTTAAACAGTTTTTGGGAGGAAAAAGGGATTGAAAGACAGTTTAGTGCACCTCAGACTCCACAACAGAATGGAGTGGCTGAGAGAAGGAATAGGACTTTGATAGAGCCTGCTAGATCTATGTTAGCTGATTCTAGGCTCCCAATGACCTTCTGGGCAGAAGCAGTGAACACGGCCTGCTATGTTCAGAATAGAGTACAAGTAGTCAAGTCCAAAGGGAAAACTCCTTATGAGTTGTTCCTTAAAAGAAAACCTTTGATCAACTTCTTCAAACCATTTGGATGTCCCTGCACTATCCTTAATACCAAGTCACAATTAGGCAAATTTGAGAGTAAAGCAGAAGAAGGATTCTTTGTAGGATATTCCACTAAGAGTAAAGCATATAGAGTTTTTAACAATGTCACTAGGGTCATAGAAGAGAGTATGAATGTCTCCTTCAATGAGAATAGGATCAATATTGCAGGTAATGGTCCTGATTGGTTATTTGATATTGATGCATTATCTAAATCTCTTTCTTTTGAGTATTCTACAGAAATAGTTGCAGGTGTTCCTACAGCTGTTAGTGCAAATCCACAAACTGTTTCAAACAGTTCTAAAACTGTTAGTACAAGTCCAACAACTGTTGGTGGAAACAAAGCCACTGAAGACTTTGTAGTGATTCCTTTGTTTCAAAATGACTCTTCCAATGCTGGTAGTCCAATGAATTGTGATGCTGAACCTTCAAAGGATATGGAATCCCCTGATCATCAACAAAACAATGAATCTGTTAATCAAACAGTTGCAGATCAGGTATGTAATTCTTCTGGGAATGAAAGTGAATCTGAAGTTGATGTCAAATTTAGGGAATGTACTGACTGCAGAAAACATCCCTACATTAGGAATTCACAAGAACCATCCCATAGAGCAGATTATAGGTGATCCTACCACTCTTGTTAGAACTAGAGGTATGATGCAAAATGACAATAGTGGTGTGGATCTTGAACAGTTTGATGTGAATGCCTGCTTTCTATCTCAGATAGAACCAAAGAAAGCAGTAGAGGCATTAAAAGACCCTTCATGGGTGGAAGCAATGCAAGAGGAACTTTTACAGTTCCAGATTCAGCAAGTTTGGAAGTTAGTTGAACTTCCAAGAGGCAAGAGAGCTATTGGCACCAAGTGGGTGTTCAGGAATAAAAAGGATGAAAGAGGTATTGTAATCAAGAATAAGGCTAGACTAGTTGCACAGGGTTATACACAGGAGGAAGGAATATATTATGATGATGTCTTTGCACCTGTTGCAAGGATAGAAGCAATTAGAATGTTCCTTGCCTTTGCAAGCTTTAAAGGGTTCAAGGTGTATCAAATGGAAGTCAAATCAACATTTCTCTATGGAACTATTGATGAGGAGGTATATGTGTGTCAACCACCTGGTTTTGAAGACTCAAAATATCCTGATAGGGTATATAGGTTGGATAAGGCTTTGTATGGATTACATCAGGCTCCTAGAGCTTGGTATGAGACATTATCATCATAACTGCTTGAGAATGGTTTTAAGAGAGGCACTATTGATAAGACATTATTTACAAAGATTGTTGAAACATAGATTTTGGTTGTTCAAATCTATGTTGATGATATAATCTTTGGATCCACTGATGACAGTCTGTGCAAGCAGTTTGAAGGCATAATGCAAAAGAGATTTCAGATGAGTTCCATGGGAGAGCTTACATATTTCTTGGGTTTACAGGTGAAGCAGATGCCATCAGGTATATTTCTCAGTCAGTTAAAGTATGTCAAGGACATTTTGGACAAGTTTGACTATCAAGATGTGAAGCTGGCCAGTACTCCAATGGAAACACACAAACAGTTGGGAGCAGATCCTGAGGGGGAGGATGTAGACATACACTTGTATAGGTCTATGATAGGTTCTTTAATGTACTTAACTGCTTCTAGACCAGATATCATGTTTGCTGTGTGTTTTTGTGCCAGGTTTCAATGCAGTCCAAAGATGTCACACCTATTTGCTGTAAAGAGAATCTTTAGATACCTCAAAGGCCAACAAAAACTGGGTCTTTGGTATCCTAAAGATTCACCTTTTGAATTGGTAGCATACTCTGACAGTGACTATGGAGGAGCTAATGTGGACAGGAAATCAACTTCAGGAGGATGTCAATTCTTTGGCTCCAGGTTGGTATCTTGGCAATGCAAGAAACAAACAACAGTTTCCACTTCAACAGCTGAGGCTGAATATGTTGCTGCCTCAAGTTGCTGTTCACAAGTTTTGTGGATCCAGAATCAGCTTCTGGATTATGGTATGACTTTCTTGAATACACCTATCTATGTGGATAACACAAGTGCAATTAGTATTGTTAACAATCCTGTGAAGCATTCTAAAACAAAGCACATAGAGATCAGGTTTCATTTTATTAGAGACTGCAATGAGAAAAGGTTAACCCATGTTATGAAAGTGCATACTGATGATCAGTTAGCTGATCTGTTCACCAAAGCATTTGATGTGAGCAGGTTCAACTTTCTGATCTCCAATATTGGAATGATTAACTTAGAATAATAGTTGTTTGCTTGTTTATCTGTGTTTCTGTGTTTTCTCTCACTAACAATTTGAAACTGTTAGTATTAAGTCTAACAACTGTTTGTGTAAGTGTTCAGGGAACAGCTGTACATACTGCAACTAACAGTTTTCAACTGTTAGTACATGGAATCCACAACTGTTAGGCAAACTGAATGTTCATTCAAGGGGGAGTATTTCTTTTCAATAACAGTTGTAGTATATTAAGAAAACAATTCTCAACTGTTAGTTCTTTTGTTTCTTTCTACTGTTAGTTTCTTTAAGGGTATTTTAGTCTTTGCAGGAACTTTGAGGGAATTTGAATTGCATTGAATATGCGTAACATATATAAGTCACTCCCTCCTCAAAGTTTTCTTTACGCTTACTGAACTTCTTGTAAACGCTAAAACCCTAGAATTTCACTTGCAAATCGCCATGGCTCCCATTCCGTTTGTTAAGGAACACAACATGCTTGCATTTCTCTCAAAACCTGCTGATCTAAATGTCTTCCATGATATGATTGATTATCTGTTGCTGTAAAATCTCCGCACTGCTCTCACCATCAATCCAACTATTTACACTTCACACATTGATCATTTCTGGAAAAATGCTACAACAGAGAAGAAGATGGAGTGCAGTGGATTGACTCAAATGTTGATAATGTTGCTGTTTCCATTTCTGAGGATATCATACGTCAACACCTTCAACTTAATGATCTCGAAGGTGAGTATTCTGACTCTGTTTTCCTTGAATATCTGCATGGTGAGTTAGTTAAACTGGGATAAGAGGGCCCTAGGGGAAAGGGTACCTTCTATAAAGGGCAATTTTGTTCACACTGGAAATATGTGATTCATACTATTCAGCAGTGTATCAGCCCCAAAAGAACTGGATGGAATGAATTCGGGAGCAACATTGCTTTGGCCTTAATTTGTTTGGCCAACAACCGTTCTTTTAACTACTCTAAAATGCTATTTGATGGAATGGTAAAACATCTTAGGACCAAATATGGTCTCTTTTTGATGTATCCCCGATTTGTGCAAGTTTTTCTAAACTCTTTATTGCCAAATCTCAAAAAGCACAAGAGGGTACTGATTCCCTCTGCTCATGTGGCCTCCACATTGAGCAAATTGTTGATAAATGGCAAGAATTTTTCTGGTGCCACAACTCCACCACTCTCTACAATGGTGGAGTTTTTGTCAAGAAACAGAGCTGCCAGAGTTGAGCAAGAGGCCCACATCATTGCTACACCCACAACTTTGGAACCTACAGCTCACGATACTCAAATAACTCCATCTGCTACCTTGATTCAAACTACAACAAAAGCCCCCACTCTTATAACATTCAGAAAAAGAAAAAGAACTGTTGGTGCTCCTTCCACCACAGTATATCTTATGCCCAAGCAGTAAGCCCTGCACAGGAGCATTCTCCTGTGCAGAATATCCTAAGGGAACCCATTGTGCTGTCTCCCAGGCACACTGAGGAGGTGATCACTCCATGGGTGAGTGATCATGTGGTGTTTGAGGCTGACACTACTGTTTCATCCGCAAGGGGTGAGCAGGACAGTGTCAACATCTTTAAGACCTCAGCCACGGCAACAGAAGTTGTTTCATCATCTTCTGGAAATCCCCAGTACCAAGAACAGAGGGGTACTGGTGTGGAATCTTCTCGGAGTGACACACCAGTTATTTCTGCCAGTGATATGTTTGCAGGGACAACTCTCTCTGACATTGAGGCTAGTATGAAACAAAAGGCATTGACGGATTCAAATTTTGTACCATTCTTTGGAGCATATATGTATTTGAAGAAGAGAAATTCTTTACAAGACAAGCTTCAGGCTAAGCACAATGAGCTCATCATCAAGCAGGACAAACAAATAAGATTTTTGTCAGACACTTTGAAAAAGGCTACTGATGTGCTTCAAGCTCATGATCAAGTAATGAAACAGTTCACTGCTAGACCCCCTCCACAAACAGTTCCAATCAAAAAGGGGGAGAAAACATCAACAGTTGAAACCATTTTGAAGCCAGTTGCTGAGATTCAACAAACAGTTTTGCAACCTCAACGAACAGCTGCTGATATTCCACAAACAGTTGTGCAAACTAAACAAGTAACAGTTGCATCAAGTGCCCAAACAGTTGTAGATTCAAAGAAAACAGTTGCATCGGATCAACAAAAAACAGCTACACCAAGTTCAGAAATAGTTGTAGAAAAGCTGTCAGCAGTTGATAGAGTTCTGATCAATAAGATGATTATGTCTGGGGACTACCCAACAACTGAAGTATTCACAAAATGGTCAAAAGTAAAACAAGATCATTTGATTGCAGTGGGTGCTCAAACTCTAAACATAAGTGCACACAAAATGAAACAAAAGATAGATGATGAATGGCTAGATGGTAAATCTAAAAAGCTGGAACCAATTGCACCAAAGCCAGGATTCAAAGGAATTGCTATTACTGAACCAAAGAAAGATGAGAAGATGCCTTCTGTGCAAGGTAAGGGAAAGGAGATTGCTGTTGAAATTCCAAAGTTAAAACTTACCAAAGAACAGCAAGAGGAGCGTGATCATGAATTAGCACAGAGGTTGGGTGCTGAGCTTGAACAACAAGAAAAGAAAGATCTTGAATTAGCTTAAAAGCTAGCTGCTGAATTTACAAAGGAGATAGATGAAGAAGAAAGGGCTAAGAAACTGGGTAAGGGAGTAAAAAGAAAGAAAGTTGAAAAGAAGAAAACAGTTCCACCTCCCAAGCCAACAGTTGAGAAGGAAAAACAAACAGTTCAGCCTCATACAGCAAAAGCAGGCATGGTAAAAACTATTCTCCATGACAGGCTCAGGGAAGAGGTTAAAGAGAGAATTGATAAGTTAGAAGCAGAGCAGCTTGGCCAAAAATCCCACATTACTGAGTGGAGATTTGAATTTCTGAGGATAGAAACTGGAAAGAAAGGGGTTACAATTGTCAGAGAACTAGAACCGATTGAAAGCTACTCTAGTTTCTTGCATTTGATGGAAAGTGTGACTAGAAGGGATATTCAAGATATGTATGCATATGGAATAAGTCATTATGGGGGAGCTGCAGAAATTGAAATCAGAGTTTTGATGAGGAACTTAACAAGTATATGCAATCCACTGGGAATAATGCCTATTTTGATAAGTGATGAAGCCTTCCCAATAAGCTCTATGAAAGTATATGATAAGTCAAGAGTTTATCATATGGTGATGGGAAAGGGACAAACTCAGTGGTTTGATTTTGAATTTGTTGATCATGGTAAAACAAAGCTTCTGTATATGTTGAAAGCAAAGTTCTTTGGCCCTGCTAACATGAAGGAGGATCTGATGACGAGGGTGAAGGAAAGGTTGGAGCTCATTCAGTCAAGTAAAAAGTAATTTTCTTTTTATGTTTTGATTGTAACAGTTTAACTTTGCATACTTAATGTAAATATTTTCTTTGCTAAGTTGATTTTTCTGTGGTTGAACCCTATAAAACAAACAACTTAAATGTATTGTTCAATACTTTAAGTTAGGGGGAGATTGTTGGGAAATTTGCTAAGTCATTGAAATTGTTAGATATGCAAAGGTAAATCTGTTAGATTGATTTGTGAAAACAGTTGTAACTAACAGTTGTTGCAAGTTTTACAACTGTTAATACAAAAGTTCAAAACTGTTAGTTCAATCATACACAACTGTTTGAAGACCTTGAAGTGAAGACTGTTAGAAGAAATTCAGAACTGTTTATTCAACAAACAGTTGCTGTTGAGCTATTTATGGAAAATGCTATCTTTGTGGATTTGAAGTATATCTTGATCAAGTTTGAAGATTATCAAGATTATCTCGGAAGATAGAAGATTACCTAACTGTCAACTATTCAAGGAGGATCAAGAGTCTATAAATACTTGGAATAGAATATCGTTTTAGGATCTCTTAATCATAGCAATTTTACGCATTCATAGTTCATTGTTAATTTGTTTTCTGAAAGTGTGTTAGCCTCTAAGTTTCATTGAAACCTAAGAACAAACTGTGTTCTTCGTCTAACAAAAGAGTTAGATTAGAGGTGTTGGTGAATATTGTAATCATCATTGGTTATTAATAAACATCTGGTGTTTGAAAGTATTTTCTTGTGTTGATTCTTGAATTGTTCTTGTGATAAAACCTTAAACATCAATTAAGTGTGATTCCGCAACTTCTTAGTTGATTGTGATCAAACTGAAAGATTATCTTTAAACAACTCTGATTTAATTATAAAGGTAATTCTTGTTATTGATATTTTGTAATATCCGATCCTGACAAAAAGGTTTATATGCTGAAACCTGGGATACAGAATCATCCACCTCAGATGATAATGTATATCTAATGGCTCAAGAAGATGAAGAGCTAGAATTGGATGAGGTTGATTATGGTCAGTCCGAATCAATCTTTGAAGCTGACATGAAGGAAGCTGAGGAAAACCGCAAACTGAGTGATTGGTATCCTGCTTCCATGTACCAGGTCAGTAATTTCTACTCTTATACAGATGAGGAGAAAGGTCTTGCTTTTGATTATTTGCTAAATGATTTCAAGACCATCCTTAAGTCTCAGACTGACCTCAAAGCTGAAATAACAAAACTTAAAGATGAGATTAAGGAAAATAAATCTCTCATTGATGTTGGTAAGAAAGCACAGTGTGACCTTGAATGTCAGAGGCACATTAATAAACTTCTTAGTGAAGAACTTCAGGAAGCAAAAGACAAAGCTGATCAACTTCAGAAGATCACTGAATCTTGGTGTAAGTCATCAAAGATTGCTGAACAGTGCATAAACCAACAGATACCTAAACAGGTGAAGGCTGTACTTGGAGGTGACTATCAAACAACAGCTTATGGAGCTGATGATGAGATTGCAAGTACATATTCTGAGGAAGATAGACAACTGATTGAGTCTCAGAAGTCAGCCTCAGAGAAACGACATGATCCAAGCCTAAAATTCAATATGTTTGTGAAGGCCAAAGATCATGGTAATGAGTGCTCAACATCCAAACAACATGGTAAGTCTGTGTTGGACAGATTAGGCACTCAGCCTGTTCAAAGAACTTCAGTCATAGAAAGGCTTAATCCAAATCCTTTAAAAAGACAAAATTCTCTATCTGGCTTGGAGAGAAGTTATAAGAACGGGAAGACCACTGTAAGTCAGAGGTCAAATCACAACAATGGTAAGTCCAAAGTTATTGATATTGGTAAGTCCAAGAAGATCAACAGTGGTAAGTCCAAACCTGTTGAAACTGGTGAGTCCAGTAGGCATGACAAAGGTAAGTCTAAAGTCATGCAGAAGAAGGTTGTTAGTCAATCTTCTCAGGATAACAAACAGATACCTGACAAAGGTAAGTCCAAAGTCAGTGATCACCAGGTGAATCAGCTTGCAAAGAAAGTTGAGAGAAGTTATCCACCACATACAATCCTAAAACTGAAAGTAAAATCTCACAAGGATTGTTAGACACTCTACCTCCTGTCATCATTGGAAGAAGGAGATGCTACAAATGCAGAAGTAGAGGTCATGAGGCTAAGGACTGTGATGCTGAAATCTCAAGGCCTGAGCAAAAACAAACTGATCAGCCTACACAGGATTCAGTTCCTGCTCAAGCTGAGCAGTCAGTTCAACAAGATGAAGCTGCTAAGTGCTCCTCATCTGAACCCACCAAGAAGTGGGTTCCCAAGCAAAACTAATGTGTTTAGTTTTTATATCATGTGCAGGGTTCAAGTAAATGGTACTTGGATAGTGGATGTTCAAGGCACATGACCGGATGGAAAGGACTTCTCAGTGATTTCCAGGAAGATGAAGGTCCTAAAGTAACATTTGATGACAACTCCCATGGAAGAACCAAAGGCTATGGGAAGATGCAAGCTGGTAAAGTCACTTTTCCAGAGAGTTGCATATGTCAAAGGCCTCAAACACAACCTGATTAGTATCAGTCAATTATGTGATGAGGACAATGTTGTTACTTTTAGGAAGAAAGCAGGAACAATTTATAATGCTAAGGGAAAGCCTGTATTAATAGCTAAAAGAGAAAGAGATGTGTATCTACTTGATCTTAATTCTGCTGATCCCAATAATGAAACCTGCTTGTATTCCCATTCTGTTCCTGAGCTGAGTTGGTTATGGCATAAACGTTTGTCTCATTTGAACTTTAAAAATATAAATATGCTGTCCAATAAAGAGTTAGTCTCTGGATTATCAAAAATCACATTTGTCAAAGACAAATTGTGTTCGGCTTGTGAACAAGGGAAACACCATAAAGGGTCCTTTAAATCAAAGCAAAATTTTTCAATAACAGACCCATTGCATATGTTGCATATGGATCTGTTTGGACCCATAAGTACTCCAAGCCTAAGTGGCAAGAAGTACACTCTGGTGATAGTAGATGAGTTCTCACGATTCACCTGGGTAATATTCCTAAAAGCCAAAAGTGAGGCTGCCCTGGAGATAATAAGTTTCATTAAAAGGGAAGAGTTGTAAAAAGGTTTGTCTGTAAAGCAACTAAGAAGTGATCATGGGACTGAGTTCAGGAACTCAACCCTTGAAAGCTTCTGTGAACAAAAAGGAATATTACAAAATTTCTCATCTGTCAGAACTCCACAACAAGATGGAGTTGCTGAAAGGAGAAATATAACCTTAATTGAGGCTGCAAGGATAATGCTATGTGAGGTAGGATTGAAACTCTATTTCTGGGATGAAGCTGTTAGTACAGCCTGCTATACTCAGAATAGGTCAATCATTGTCAAAAGACATGCAAAGACTTCATATGAAATGTATAAGTCTAGAAAGCCCAATATAGGTTATTTCCATATCTTTGGTTCAAAATGCTATGTGCTGAATCAAAGAGATCAGCTCCATAAGTTGGAACCCAAAGCTGATCCTGGAATATTTGTTGGTTATTCCTCAATCTCCAAATCATACAGAGTTTATAACTCTAGGAGAAAGGCCATTGAAGAATCAATTCATGTTTCATCTGATGAAGACAATATTGATCAAGCTGAGAAAAGTCAAGCTGACTCCGTTAGTCTGAGTGAGCTTGAAAGGCCAAGGAAAATCAACATGTCAAATCCTATGTATGTCATAGGAGATGATAGTGATGATGATGTGTGTTCATCAATGAAATCATCACAAGCTTCAAAGGATTCTCAAGCTGAGAAATATGATGAGTTCGTCAATCCTTTTGGAGCTGAAGTCACTCAGACTGAGAATCTTAGTGATAATCAGTTTGTTGACAATGCTGCTGTTGAGACTGAGGAGATAAGTTCACCTCGAGGTTCTCAACATCACTCAGATTCAGAACCTGACTCTCCAACTACCACATTTAAATTCCTTAAAGATCATCCTCAAGATCAAATCATTGGAAATGTCCAAGAGAAAGTCATGACCAGATCTAAGGCTACAGCTAACTATGCTGCTCACTTTGGTTTTCTGTCTCAGATGGAACCAAAGAAGACTGAGGAAGCCTTAAAAGATGAGGATTGGATGTATGGATCGGATATAGATTATATCAAATAACAAGAACTAACTTTTAAATAATAAATCAGAGTTGAATAAAAGTTAATCTTTAACTATGATCACAATCAAGTAAGAAGTTTCAGAATCACACTTAATTGATTAAAGAAGGTTTTAAACACAAATCTATTCAATCAAACAGTAGTTTTATTAACCAACCAGAATGATTACAAAAGCAAACTTCACCCCCAATCTAACTTATTATGTTAGAAGAAGAACACAGATTGTTCTTGGGTTTCAAAGAGAAACTTAGAGGCTTAGCACTATCTTGAAAGCAAATTACAACTTTTAAGAACGAATGCAAAACATAAACAATGAGTACATATTAAATATAAATTCTAATATAGTATTTATATACTCCTTGATCTTCCTTGAATTGCTGACAGTTAGGTAATCTTCTATCTTCAGAGGTAATCTTGATGATCTTCCAAGTGTTTCGAGGTATCTTCAAAGATAGGGTTTTCCATATTTAGCTCAACCAAAACTGTTCATTGAATGCAACAGCTTTGGTTCTTCTAACAGTCTTCAGCTTCAAGGTCTTCAAACAGTTGTTAAAGTTTGAACTAACAGTTCTGAACTTTATATAACAGCTTTGAAGTTCACAGCAACTGTTGGTTACAACTGTTTTCACAATCTTCACTAACAGTCTTAAAACTGTTTTCCATAAACTCTTCTAACAGTTTCGAACTGTCTTCCCAATATCCATTAACAGTCTTAACAGTTTCGATTTTTGCATGTATAACAGTTTCAATGACTTAGCCAATTTCCCAACAATCTCCCCCTAACTTAAAGTATTGAACAATACAATTAAGTTGTTTGTTTTACGGGTTCAATCATAGACAAATTAACATAAGTAAAGAACATATTGAATGCAAAATCAAACTATAATAAAAAATTCAAGAGATAGAAAAATTACATTTTCTTTGATCTCAGGGATTCAAGTCTATCTTTGAACTTCTGAATTAGCTCATCCCTTACTTTGGCTGGACCATAGAACTTGGCTTTCAATAGGTATTGGAGCTTGATCTGACTGTGTTCGATGAAATCCATGTCAAACCATTCTGTAATTGCATTACCCATTACCATGTAGTATACCCTTGGCTTAGCATACACTTTAACAGATTGAACTGGAAAGGTTTCATCAGCCTTCAATATTGACATTACTTTCTTTGGGTTGCAAATACTTGTTAAATGTCTCATCAATATCTTAATTGTTGGATGCTCAGATTCTCCATAATGCCTTGTTCCATACTCATACAATTCTTGTATGTCCCGCCTAGTAATGCTATCCATCATTTGTAAGTAGCCTGAAAACTGTTCGATTTGATCATTCTCCCTTACAATGATTACCCCTTCCTTCCCAGTATCATACCGGACAACATCAAACTTCCATTCTTTGATGTGAGACTTCTGGCCCAAATGTTCTGCTACAAACTTGTTAACACCTTCTTCAACATCGACCAAGAGCCTATCTTGAATGATAGTTTTAACCATTTTAGCTTTGATGGTTTGAGCTGTTTGAGTTGGTTGGACAGCTTTGGACTTTTGGGATTCGGATTGTTGAGGTTGAGACTTCTTCTCAGTTGCTGACTTAGGAAGTTGAGGTTGTTTCTTTTTCACAATTCTTTTTCTCTTAACTCCCTTAACAGCTTTTTCTTGTTTTTCCTCCTCATCAATCTGAGCTGTGATCTCATCAGCCAGCTTCTTTGCTATCTCAAAATCAGACTGTTCTTGTTGTTGAAGATCAGCAGCCAACCTCTGAACTAATTCCCTATCATGCTCTTCTTGTTGTTCTTTTGTGAGCTTGAGCTTGGGAATATCAACCACCACTTCCTTTCCCTTACCTAGCACAGGGGGCATCCTTTCATCTTTCTTTCCTTCAATAATTGCAATGCCTTTGAACCCTGGCTTAGGTGCAAGTGGTTTCAGCTTCGACACTTTTCCATCCAACCATCAATCATCAATCTTTTGTGCCATCTTGAATGTGCTGATATTCATAGTTTGAGCACCTATTTCAATCAAATGATTTTGTTTAACTTTAGACCATGTTTTAAAGACCTCGGTTGTTGGATAGTCTCCTGTCATGACCATCTTGTTAATCAACACTCTATCCACAGCTGACAGCCTTTCTTCTTCTTCTTCCACTTGTTGAACACTTGCAACTGTTTGTTCAATTGGTGCAACTGTTGTGCCTTCAGCTGCAACTGTTTGTGTACTAGATGCAACTGTTTGTTCAACTGGTGCAACTGTTTCAGCAACTGTTTTTGGCTTTAAAGATTTCTCCCCCTTATTGATTGGAACTGTTTGAGAGGAGGGTCTGGCACGAGTAAAAGAGTGTTGAAGCATTTGATCATGTGCACGAAGGACATCAGTAGCCTTCTTCAAAGAAGCTGACAAAACTTTGATTTGTTGATCCTGCTTGATAATTAGCTCATTATGCTTTGTCAGAAGCTTGTCATATTGGAAATTCCTCTTTTTGAGATAGAGGAAAGCAGCAACAAATGGTACAAGATCAGGATTGGTCAATGCTTTAAGTCTCATACTTGCCTCAATGTCAGCCAGTGTTGCCACTTTGAACATATCATCGGCAGATTGAACTGGTGGTTCACTTCTAGAAGATTCCTCACCAGTACCCCTCTTTTCTTGGTACTGGGGATTTCCAGAAACTGTTTTACCAGCCTCTGTTGCCGTGGTTGAGCTTTAAGAATTTTGACACTGTCCCGTTCACCCCTTGCGGATGAAACAGTAATGTCAGCCTCAAACACCACATGATCACCCTCTGATGGAGTGATCACCTCCTCGTTGTGCCTGGGAGACAGCACAAGGGGTTCCCTTTGGATATTCTGCACAGGTGAATGCACCTGTGCAGGGTTAACAGTTTCAGTTTCATGAACTGTGGTGGAAGGAGCACCAACGGTTCTTTTCCTCTTCTTTTGAAATATTTTTAGTGCAGGGGCTAGTGTTGTAGCTCTTTCAAAGGTAGCAGAGGGGATTATTTGAGTATCGTGAGCTGTGGGTTCCAGAGTTGTGGGTGTAGCAATAATAGGGGCCTCATGCTCAACTCTGGCAGCTCTGTTTCTTGACAGAAACTCCACCATTTCAGAGAGTGGAGGAGTTATGGCACCAGAAAAATTCTTGCCAGTAATCAACAACTTGCTCAATGTTGAATTCACATGAGCAGAGGGAATAATGACCCTCTTGTGTATTTTAAGGTTTGGCATCAAAAAGTTTAAGAAAGTTTGCACAAACCTGGGGTACATAAAAAAGAGACCATATTTGGTCCCGAGATGCTTTACCATTCCATTAAAGATTAGTTTTGAAAAATTGAAGCATCTATTGTTTGCTAGACAGATGAGTGTGAGAGCAATGTTGCTCCCAAACTTATTCCAGCCTGTTCTCTTAGGGCTAATGCACTGCTGGAGAGTATGGATCATGAACTTCCAGTATGCGCAAAACTGCCCTTTGTAGAAGGTGCCCTTTCCCCTAGGGCCCTCATATCCCAGTTTTACTAACTCAGTGTATAAATAGTCAAGTGAAACTGAGTCAGAATACTCACCATTGACATCATTCAGTTGCAGAGATTGACGAATGATGTTTTTAGAGATAGCGACCTCAGTGCCGTCTATCTTGGAGTCAATCCGTTGAACTCCATTTTCTTCTCGCACTGTTGCATTTTTTCAAAACTGGTCGACATGCGAGGTATATATGGTGGGATTAACAGTAAGAGCATTATGAATATAGGACATTGAGAGATACTCGATCATATCATGAAAGACATGCAGATTATCGGGTTTGGCAAGAAAAGCGATCATGTTGTGCTCTTTGACGAATGGAAGAGGAGACATTTTGATTTCGATCGCTGAGAGTTGTTGAGAGTTAGGGTTTGTTTCTGATCAAAGTTCGTTTTGGACGTGTGAGTTGCTTGGTAAGGAGGGAATTGCCTTATATATGTTTTGAATGTTGAATGCATTTCAAAGTTTCCAAAATTCTGCAAAGACCAAAACACCCTTTAATAGCTTAACAGTTGACGGACAAAATAACCTAACAGTTTTAAAGCTGTTTTCATAAAAAGTGACAACTGTTATTTAAAAGTTAACTCCCTTTTGTTTGATCATTTATTTGGATTAACAGCTGTTTAGTGTTTACAACTGTTCTCATTTCTCCCCCTCAGTTGACGAATTTCTCCCCCTCAGTTGCACATGGACTTTGCCTAACAGTTGTGGAAGCCATATACTAACAGTTGAAAACTGTTAGTATTTATTGAAACAGAATTGTGCAACTATCAAACAAACCTTAGCTCATATATATCAAATGCTGAAGCAACAATAACAAACCATTAGTGAACACAGTCATCAACATAAGATGTATTTTATTCATGATAATCACAATTGAGCTACAAAAATTTTGAGATAACAATACTGTCTTTTGCTATAGATCCTAGTAACACTGTTAAATACTCTATAAGCTTTGCTTTGAGTGGAGTATCCTACTAAGAAACCTTCTTCAGCCTTACTCTCAAACTTGCCTAATTGTGATTTGGTATTAAGTATAGTTCAAGGACAACCAAATGGTTTGAAGAAGTTGATTAAAGGTTTTCTCTTCAGGAACAACTCATAAGGAGTTTTCCCTTTGGACTTGACTACTTGTACTCTATTATGAACATAGCAGGCAGTGTTCACTGCTTCTGCCCAGAAAGTCATTGGAAGCCTAGAATCAGCTAACATGGATCTAGCAGCCTCTATCAAAGTCCTATTCCTTCTCTCAGCAACTCCATTCTGTTGGGGAGTCCTAGGGGCACTAAATTGTCTTTCAATACCTTTACCTTCACAAAAACTGTTTAGTTCAAAGTTCTTAAATTCAGAACCATTGTCAGATCTAATGATTTTCACCTTTAAGTCAGTTTGATTTTCAATTTTAAGAATAAGGGACTTAACTAATTCAGCAGTTTCATCCTTAGTTCTAAGAAATTGAACCCATGTAAACCTAGTGAAATCATCAACTATGACTAAACAATAGGCTTTCTTCCCTATACTCACCACAGAAGTAGGACCAAAAAGATCCATATGCAATAATTGTAAAGGTGCAGTAATGGAAGAAACTTCTTTGGTCTTATAAGAAGTTTTGTGTTGCTTGCCTTTGAGACAAGCCACACAATGATCATCACATGAGAATTCTTTTTGGGGCAAACCTCTTACTAAACTGTTTTTAGCTAACAAGTTCATGGTTTTAAAATTCATGTGACACATCCTTCTATGCCAAATGGCAGACTCATCATGAGATGCCTTTGAGAGTAAACAACTTAACACATTATGTTTAGCAATCTTTTGTGTATCTAGATAGTATACATTATCCTTTCTAGGTGTTCTCAAAAGAACATCCTTCTCATTTAGATCAAAATCTTTTGATAGGATAATGCATTCTGAATATGTAAACAAAACTTTGTTTCCATTGTCACAGATTTGAGATACACTTAACAGATTGTACTTAAGTTGTTCAACAAAGAAAACATCATTGAATGTAAGTGTACCTGCCTCAACAGCTCCTTTACCTGTGATTTTTCCTCCCTTAGCATTTCCTCCAAAAGCTACAAATCCACCATTGATGCTTCTGAAATCTTTCAAACAGTGTGGATTTCCAGTCATGTGCCTCGAGCATCCACTATCCACATGCCAGATTGATCCTTGATTAGCCTTATGAATGCTCTGCACAAATAAACTCAGTTAGTAGCAGGAAGTACCCAGGCCATGCAGGTCTTGGGTACCCCATTTAAGTCGTAGTACTTAAACAGAGTTTGGCCTTTTTTGATTTCATCCAAATTAGATTTCTCTAATTTGTGTGAAGAATACTTTGTAAGCACATGTGGTTTCCAACTGTTGTGATTAACATTGGATACCTTTGAACAAACAGCTGGTGGAGTTGGTAAAACAGATGAATTAACTTGTGATTCTTTTTGATTTTCAGTTTGAAGAACAGTTTTACCCTCTCCAGAATCAGTTTGTTTTTGTATTTTCATCCAAGCCAAACCAACAGTTTTTGGTGTTGTTAAAACAGTTTTAGTACTGTTAGTTGGTTTGGATGTTACAGTTTTAGAACAGTTAGCCTGTTTTGGCTTAACAGTTTTAGAACTGTTATTTTGTCTTTTGTGACTTTGGTTTTGAGTGCCATTAGTCTGTGGGTTATAATAAAAATCTTGAACTAAATGATTAGATCTCCCACAAATGTAGCACTTTTTGTTTTTCACAATAGGTAAACCAGTTCTTTGTGACCAGAATTGGTTCCTATTTCTTTGATTTCCTCTGACAGCTGCAGATTGAGGAAACTTTTGGACACCATGCTTTTGGCATGTGCATGCAGGCACTTCAGTATGCCTTTTCTTAGATTTGGGTTTAGCCTGAGGTTTTGCAGCTTCCTTCTTCTTCCTTGCATACACAACTTCACCAACTTTCTCCTTTCCTTTGGCTTTTGTACTAACAGTTGGGCTTTTTGGCTTAGAACTGTTTAGGTTCTTGTTGGAATTGTTAGTGTAAAGATAGGGACTGTTGGCAACAGTTGTGGAACTTTTTATGGATTGGATAGCTTTTGTAGGTGTTGGCTCAGTGGTGAGGGGTTCTGTTGATGCTTTTACAAACACCACAGGCTGGAAAGATGGTTGAGTGGGTATGGATTCACAACAGATGTGATTTTCATATGGGATCACTTCATCTTTCTTCACGATTCCCTCATCATCACTTACTTCTTCCACAATTCCCTATTTTTTCAAATTTTGGATCAGCTGAATTTAATTCCTCCTCCAAAGGTTCATTGACATACCTATCAGCTGCCTCAAACATGGGTGTTATGTATGTGTGATTGTATGGAGGTGGGGTTTCCTTATATCCAATTCCAGTTTTCACCTTGTCCCTAACTTGAGATTGTAGCAAAGTCTCAAGCTTAAGGTTTGCAGCCTTAAACATTCCAAGATCAATGTCCACACCCTCCAATTTCTTTGTGAGTTCATCCACCTTGCTTTCTATTTCAGCCAATTTCTTTTTCAGATTATCAATCTCATCTTGAAACTGCTCTTTCTCCCACTTATGATATTTTCTATCATAATCCATTTGCAGTTCATTAGCCTGATAGTCTTTAATTTTCTTTTCAAGATCTTCTATCACAGCAGTATACTCATACCTTCTCTCCTCCATTCTACTTAGAGCAGCACATACTTTCTTATTGTACTCTCTAAACCTCTTAACAATAGCTCTACATTCACCAGGACATAGTTTGGAAGATACCTGTATGTCCTCAGATTCTGGTGACTCTATTTTGATGGAGGAGTCAGTCAATGCCATCAAAGCTTTGTTTGTGATAGCCTCCTCTGGTTGATCACTCCAGTCGAATCCATATCCTTCTTGTGAGACCAATGCTGAGGAGGTTTGATTCTGAGTTTGCCTCTGATTTTGATTCTGGACTTGTCCTCCAGATCTGCATTCTCTTGCAAAGTGGCCAAGTTGTTGACATTTGAAGCATCTCACCTTTGATTTGTCAAACCCAGCTTTGCCATCAGTCCTGAAGTTCATGTTCTGTCTTCCAGTCCTTTTGATGAATCTTTTGGCTCTTACAGTTAGCATGGCCATCTGCCATTTGAGATCCATCTCCTCAAGATCATCAGGATGCACTTGTTCAAGATCCTCATTAGTGAGGGTTGAATGGGCATGGCTTGCAAGAAAGGCTTCAAGCACAACATCTGGAGTGTTTACATCTAGTCCAACAGAAGAACTAGAACCTGCACAACCATCAATAGAGTTAGTTAATGAATGGTTTGAATCCATACCTGAGGATGATAAGAGAGCAGCATTGTGGCTAGGGACAACTATCTTTCTCTTTCCCTCTATCTCTCCCTCAAACACTTTCAAGCTATTGTAAAGATCATCTAACTCTATGTCTTCAAGAGAATCCTTGGTTCTCCATTGTGCAGCAAAAACAGTCCACTCATCACCTAGAGATCTAAGAAACTTTCTATTGATCTCATCTTGATCAAGCCTAACCTTAGCAGTCTCCAGTTGGCTCACCAGTTTGTAAAACCTATCAAAGATTTGGGTGATACTCTCATTCTTCCCACTGGTGAAGTTCTCATAGGCTTGCTTTAACAGATCTCTTTGGTTTCTTTTGGAATTTGCATTCCCAGCAAATCTCTTCTCCAGAGCATTCCATAGTTTATGAGCATCATCAAATTTTTTGAATTGATGTTGATACTCATTGGGAATGGCAATCTGAAGGATGCTAAGTGCTTTCATCTGAATCATTCTTTCCTTTTTCTCAACATCTGTTTTAGGTGGTGGCTTCTTCTTTGGTTTTCCAGTCTCATCCAGTTCAACAGGATCAGTGGGTACATTCTCAATGATTTCCCAAACAGCATAGTCCATTAGTTGGACATGCTGCTTGATTCTTAGTTTCCACATCTCAAAATCAGATAGTTTGAGCATGGGAACACGAATGTTGGACCCAGATCCATTGTTATCAGAAGAACCTCCCGAATCCATTGAAACAAATTGATTGAAAAATAGTTTTGAAATATAAAGCAAAGTGATCCTAAAACCTTCAACTGGTTATCAAAGGAACCTTAATGATAAGGCTCTGATACCACTTGTCAGGATCGGATATAGATTATATCAAATAACAAGAACTAACTTTTAAATAATAAATCAGAGTTGAATAAAAGTTAATCTTTAACTATGATCACAATCAACTAAGAAGTTGCGGAATCACACTTAATTGATTAAAGAAGGTTTTAAACACAAATAAATTCAATCAAACAGTAGTTTTATTAACCAACCAGAATGATTACAAAAGCAAACTTCACCCCCAATCTAACTTATTATGTTAGACGAAGAACACAGATTGTTCTTGGGTTTCAAAGAGAAACTTAGAGGCTTAGCACTATCTTGAAAGCAAATTACAACTCTTAAGAACGAATGCAAAACATAAACAATGAGTACATATTAAATATAAATTCTAATCTAGTATTTATATACTCCTTGATCTTCCTTGAATTGCTGACAGTTAGGTAATCTTCTATCTTCAGAGGTAATCTTGATGATCTTCCAAGTGTTTCGAGATATCTTCAAAGATAGGGTTTTCCATATTTAGCTCAACCGAAACTGTTCATTGAATGCAACAGCTTTGGTTCTTCTAACAGTCTTCCGCTTCAAGGTCTTCAAACAGTTGTTAAAGTTTGAACTAACAGTTCTGAACTTTATATAACAACTTTGAAGTTCACAGCAACTGTTGGTTACAACTGTTTTCACAATCTTCACTAACAGTCTTAAAACTGTTTTCCATAAACTCTTCTAACAGTTTCGAACTGTCTTCCCAACATCCATTAACAGTCTTAACAGTTTCGATTTTTGCATGTATAACAGTTTCAATGACTTAGCCAATTTCCCAACATTGGATTGATGCTATGCAAGAGGAATTAAATGAGTTTGAGAGGAATAAAGTCTGGAACCTTGTCCCTGCCCCCAAAGTTTATTCAATTATAGGCACTAAGTGGGTCTATAGAAATAAAATGGACAAGGATGGAGTGATAGTTAGGAACAAAGCCAGGCTGGTAGCACAAGGGTATAAGAAAGAAGAAGGAATTGGTTATGATGAGACCTTTGCCCCTGTTGCTAGAATTGAAGCCATAAGGCTGTTCCTAGCTTATGCAGCATATAAAGACTTCAAAAATTATCAAATGGATGTGAAAAGTGCTTTTCTCAATGGAAAACTTCAGGAGGAAGTCTATGTGAAACAACCTCCTGGCTTTGTCAGTTCAAAGTTTCCACATCATGTCTATAAGTTGGACAAGGCTTTGTATTGTCTTAAACAAGCTCCAAGAGCTTTGTATTGTCTTTGCAATTTGACAAAATCAGTCCCTCCACTTAGTTTGCTGTCAAGATTGATCCCCGGTGTGTGACCCAATAGGCCCATATATCATCGGTAGTGATTCATATGGCGTACGTGCGTCAGTGGGCATATTCTAACAAACTCCTACTTGCACATGACATACCGTATCCAAGAAATCACAGACAAAGAGCGGCCTCTAGTAAAGCATCTCTGCCCCCGAGTCAGTATGGGTTCCGCTTCCTTGAAGAAAACCATAAACTACAAAAACGTAGAGGTCCTATAGATAAGTGATCAATCATCCTTTTGTTCGCGATATCCTTGTGAACACGAGACATGGATTAATATGCCAATCTCCAGATCTTTCACGATTATGTTTCTCGATCTTGATTGGTGGTGACCAAAATTTAAGGACATATCTGATTCTCAATCAATATTCCTTTGCGCATGGCCATGCTTATTTTTGGTGTCAGCGCCCAATCATCGAGGGGCCCAGGAATATCTCTCATACTAGAGGAACAAATTCCATTGACTGTACAATCCCATAGCGTGAACCTTGTCTTACTTAACTATTCCCTTTATAATAGCCAGTTACGAACTACGTTTTGAAATAGCCAAAGTAAGAAAGTTTCATGCTATAGTAATTCATACATCTCAGGTCGAAGGACGTAATGATATTATCATCCCGAGTTACTTGTGACCATGATCCATGAAGAGAACTCAGGTACGGGTCTTCCAGTCACTTGAAACTCCTTTCAAGCACAGGTTACTGTTGCGTTTCATGCATTCAATCCTTGATTAATGCATAACCAACACCTAACCTCAGCCTTATTTCAAACTTCCTTCCCTTGAAGAATGACTGACTGTGGAAATTTAGAATGTATAAACATTCTTGGAAGTGGTTAAACATGCTAAGATGGAACACGGTAAAGACCAATGAAGGTAACCGCGTCATGCGTATATATAGTCTCCACTATATATCGATACAATCATCGGTGAGCAGTACTGCTTACCGTTCCCAAAGCTTATAAGTAAATCAAACATTTACTAAAACAATATTCAAGCCTAGTCATAAGCATGAACAATGCTATTATACCTAGTATGAGATCCATCACTAGTATTTGACAACGGCTTAACTATGGGATCATCTACACGATATCCCTTTGTACTCTTTTGTATTCTCTTATTAAACCACTTGCAAAGTGTTTATCAAAGAGATCATACATAATATTATCATAGTCGTCATATCCTCAATGTTACGGAAGTCTACACTAGGATTAATGACACTAATGATTATCATAGTCGACATACTCTCAATGTAACCGAAGTTCACAATAAGGTCAATGACACTCACTTAAATCTAAATGTCGTATCTACACCAGATATTTGAATATTCAAAACTTCGATAAAATCGACAGTCTCACAAGTATAGATTTGCTTGCAGTAATAACTTACTCAAGACAACTTTATTTTCGTCGAACATCAAGAACATACATCAGTATTTCTTGAATTTAGAATCCACTTTACTTCATGTTCATATGTGTACTTGTAGAACAATAATTCCATCAATAGGTTGAGAACAACCCTAAATTAGGACATTATTTTCATTTGAGTATATTTTACTAGGAACGTTTAAAGCTCCCACTAGCTCTGACAAGAGTATCTGGCTTAATCTATGCTTTCTAGAAAACTCATTCCTTTGATTTTCTCGTAAAGCAAGATTACAGCCATAAGATGCAAATTTTATCGACTTCATTCATGGACACAACTTGGACATAATGGATATATATATAAGACCTCGGAACATGTTTCAAACATATCCTCAACTTAACCCTGCGAAGGATCTTGGCCTTTTATTTCCATGTGAACTTACTTGTTTCCCCAAAGCGACAACAATGTTTCACATAATCCAGACCTAATCTGGATATTATGGATGTGTAAGAGCCTCGGAAAATGCCTTAAGCATTTTCTCAACTTAATCCTATGAAGGATATAGGCCTCTTACATCCACGTGAACTAACTTGTTTCCTCAAGGTGACAACAATATTTCACTTTTATCCAAGTTTTCGTCAACATATCCACTAGAACATGTTTCCATATAATCAACATGAAACACTTTGTCTCTAGTCGGTATTTGAAGTTGTCTATAATTGCATATATGTTAGTCCCTTCACCTTTTCTTGGATCACACCGTAGGTGTGGGATTAACCCAAGTCAAGTACTTGGATGCAGCAAATGGGTTATATCTATTTATACCATTATCTTCTTATATTCACTAGTGAACACAGGGTCCCACTATGTTTCCGATGAATGGTGACATCACAATGATTCACCATCAAGCTGCTGTTGCTAAAATATGACAACCTCATATCTAAACAACCTTCTTGACTTCCACCAGATTTAAAGAAGCAATGGATATTGTCAAGTATTACCAGCATCTCTATGCTGATTAAATGCTAGTGTCAACATTATGTCTCTTATTTAAGTTTTACGTTCTTCAACTGGAATGCTATTGTAAATTGTCTTCTTCCTTTTGAGCAACCAAATATGGTTCCCATAAGTCTAAGAAACAATTATCCAAAACTCAGGTGAACTACTTAAATGTATAGGCATCAACTTATAATTCATCCATCTCCCACTGAATGTAGACTGGATAATTATGAGTTATGAGATTGACAAGCAAAGAACTATTTCTAGTCAAAATCTCATGGGATGCTTAAGTGACCATAATGTTGTGTTTTTAGATTGAGGACTTGGTTCATAAAATTAATGTATACCAATCACATTGAATACATGTTTTAGGACTGCCTTTCACCAGATCATCAACAAAGATATCCGGTTTTTCAAAAGTGTCTCTTAGAGAAAACGAATCATAGGTTAAACCCATGATCCATTTCATATTTAAACCAATATAGATAAGAAAACTTAGCATCTTGTCTAGATCTAAGAATTTATATCTATATGCCCTTACTGATTCTTAGTTTACTTTAGGTTAGTTCCGAACACCACTAGGTTTCAGACACAAGCCTTTTCTCTAGTAATCATTCTCTCAACAACTATCATAAAGATGGTGATGGAGAATTTCACTAGTGTCACTCTTTGTGGCATTCTTGAACGGATTATCCACACTAGTGTGATCAATATCCAACAAGTCATAATCCTTCCTACCATCACTGGTGAAGGATTTCTTAATCACCCTAGTCCAATAAACAATATTTATACCTTTCATTTAGTCCGAGGCTAAACTTTTACAAAGATCCTAGCCGCATGGATCTAAGCGGTGTAAATGTTGTTTACTTGGTCAAGTTTAATTACGCCATAGAGCTTATGTATCCAAACCACTTTTGGATCTAATAATCAATTATTCATGATTGCCTTATTACTTATAACGAGCCTTTATGTATGCAATGATATGGATAAGTTTTGATAAAATCATCTAAAAAACAATTTCTCCAAAATGTTTCAATTCCAAGTGATATCCATCGTCATCAAATGTGTATTTAAGCACTAAAATAGTCAAAAATAACACATAAGCATAGACATGGATCGAATTTGAAATGAAACTATCAATATGAAAAATCTTTTCATAAAAAAAAACAAGATACAAAAATATCCATCATCTTCGAAAGAACATACAATAAAGTAAGTCTTGCCACGCAGGGAAAAAATACAAAAGTAATAAATTAATCCGGAAATAATGGCGAGATCAACACTCCCAATTCTCTTGTAGAAGACAATCAACAAAATTTCTTCTTTAGAGATCCGGTTCTTCAAGCTTTTCCTTCTTGCAACGAACAGACCTACACTTTGTAACAAAATAAATTTGTGACAAACTTGAGTCTTATAGCTCGGGTAAACAACCCAGCTTATTAAGGAATAGCAATGAAGCATAATCTTGAATGTACCTCAAGTAGGAAAATTAACTCTCTCTTTTCTGAGAAGTTTTATATCCTCTCGGCACAAAGGGCAGGCATGACGGCCCCAATCCCCAAATCTTCCACAGAAGTAGCAAACCACCCCTTGTTGAGTCTCTTTAGGCACATCATCAATGTCCATAGACTCAAAACTTGAAGCAAGCTTAGATACTCCAACTTCTTATTTTAATGGGATCGATTTCTTCTTCTTGGCTAAAAGTTGTTCCTTAGAACTAAGAACGGGAGTGGATGAGGATGATGCATGCTTGGACATGTTAGATTCTACAATCTTCAACATTCCATGCAATTCATCTATAGATATTTCCTTTCCAATCATATGATAGTCCATTACAAACTTCTCATATGATGCGGGCAGAGACTGAAGTATGAAGTTCACACCGAGCTCCCTCCCTATAGGAAAACCTAACCTCTCCATCTGGTCCATGTACGATTTCATCTTCAAAACATGGGCAGTAACACTCCCGCCTTCCCGCATCTTACAACCGGTTAGACTTTTAACACACTCATAATGTTCTTGCCTAACTTGCTGTCGGAATATATCCTTCAGCTTGTTAATCATGTCATAAACAGTCATGTGCTCAAATTTCTTTCGCAATTCTAAGCTCATACTTGATAACATGAGGTAAGCAACATCGTGCGTATCCCGAACACGCTTTTCATACGCGTATCGGATAGTCAATTCTACATTGATAGCAGGTGGTTCAGGAAGGGGTTCCGTAAGAATGTGCAACTTAGACTCGGCACGTAGGACAATGCTCAATTGCCTAAGCCAGTCAACAAAGTTCACTCTCGTAAGTTTTTCCCTTTCAAGGAACATGCGTAGTGAAAAGTTCGACGTGATGTGGTTTTGATTCGACATCCTATATTTAAAGAGAGTACGCGAATTAGTTAGTTTGATTTAATCCTCGTTAAAATAATTACCCATATCGTCTTGAAAAAATATTTTAACAAGGGCTAGGAACCATATTTCACTCCAATTCATGACGGGGTTGCTGCGGATCACTTCATGGAGCTATTTAGGCCGATAACCATCTTACCGATTGCAATCTCTATTGCAACTCTTAGACACTTGTGGGATCCTACGATAACCATCGGTCGTTTGGCATGTTTGATCCCTACCTGCACCAATTCCAAATTAAAATTCTTGGTTGACTCGTGCTAAGCTCGACAATCACTCAAGGATTTTAATTTGCAATTGTAAATCATCCAACAAGATACACGGTGATACCCCGACAACTACCGGCTCGTGCTAAGCTCGACAACCGATAATTTCAAGATCCCAAACTCACCTTCCACACAGATCCACATGGAATAACTCGTGCTAAGCTTGACAATCACTCCATGCTTCACTAGATTTGGGTGGTGTCATCTTTTGGATGGCGAAAGATTTACGTTTTATGAAAATGGGCTTTTGTTTCCGGCTTGGTTACAGATTAACTTGTTAAGTGACAAAACCTATTTTGACTAGGTGAGTTAATCTTGTATGTGAGCGCGTGCAAGAGTTGTAAACCATTTTTACCAAATCTCTTGTGATTTTATTAATTTTTGAAAAATTATCTAGCATGCGAATTCTAAGCAAACCATGCAAGAATCATATAAAATCACATCACACGCATATATATGAAATAAATTGGTAATCCTTGCCAAAATCCTATGCGTTCTTCCCGTGAGCCAAAACGGGAAGAACGTGGTCAATCTAAAGGACAAAAGGCCTTCGATGCAAGCTCCCACTAGAACCGCCATCTCCAATAGACTTCACCGGCTTCTATGGTCATGCTCCATCTCCTTTTGACTCCATTTGTATGTTTTCATCCAAAATTTACAATACATACAAATAGAAAATAAATGGCATACAAGCCACAATTTTACTATTTTATCTATTACAAATTACACGGATGAATGAAATGGCAAGCATGCCACAATATTATTACAAACAAATCTGAATTAATAAATATTACAGCCCATATGTGATATTAAATCACCAAAATGCATCCAAACACACAAAGTCAACCACAAGGTCAAAGGCAAGGTTTACCAATTTCAAATCAACCACATACAACCAAACATAACATATGGTATTTTAAAAATACCAAAACATGCAAACATATTCTGAAATAAATTTCCAGAATCTACAAGAATGCCAAAAACCCGAGAACCAAAACTATTTTATTTTAAAAAGAAAAATCCGGTCCAGCGCGCGTAGCGCCGCTAACCCTTATGAGTTAGCACCGCTAAACCAAAGTTAGCGCCGCTAACCCCTAGTTCCAGATAACAAAAGCTTTTGATCCGGGTTTTTCAGGCCACCATGTGCAATTCTAGTATGGAGGTGGCTCTGATACCACTGTTGGGGTTTCGAGAACGACTAGCGGAAGCATGGTACAAGAAAAGTTACATAAAGTACAAGTCTATAATGCACAAAAACAACAAAACCCCAAGAGAAAGCACCAAACTCCATATCTAAGAAAAGCAACATGAAAAATAGGAGAATAAAGGAGATTATACCCAACTTAAACTTCTGGAGTTGATGAAGTTGGAGGTGAAGATCCAAGAAGCCGAAAATAGCTCCCTCTATTGAAGTCCACCCCGGGTATACGCCAATCTCCAAGTACTAGCTAGCCATTGATGATCTTTAAGCATGAAATCATCTCTGGAACAGCAACCATGAGTTCTCCTTGCTCTCCTCTTCAATATTCACACAAAACCTCTCAAAACTTTTCACAAAAGGAAGTGTATTTTGGTATATGTGTGTGTGTTTGCAAGAGAGAATATTCAAGACTAGAGTTGCATCTCCAAAATGACCTCTCCAGACCCTTTTCAAAGCTTCAAAGCCGGCCAACAGGACCTATGCACTCATTGGTGGAGATGGAAGGCAACATGCAAAAGTTGCATGCAATATGACAGGGGTTAGCGCCGCTAACTCTTAGGGTTTAGCGCCGCTAACTCTAAAAGTTAGCGCCGCTATCGCCCTTAGTAAGAGCCGCTAACCTTAAGGAGTTAGAGCCGCTAACTCTAAAGAGTTAGCGCCTCTAACTCCCATCAGCATGCCAACTCTTTGCAATTTGACAAAATCAGTCCCTTCACTTAGGTTGCTGTCGAGATTGATCCCCGGTGTGTGACCCAATAGGCCCATACATCATCGGTAGTGATTCATATGGCGTACGTGCCTCAGTAGGCATATTCTAACAGATGCTTGTACAAATCTATGTGGATGACATTATCTTTGGTTCTACCATTGAATCTCTGTGTGAGTGGTTTTCCAAAATAATGTCACAATAGTACAAGATGAGTATGATGGGTGAGATGACATATTTCCTAGGCCTACAAATTCAACAAAAGCCTGATGGAATTTTCATCAATCAAAGCAAATATGTTTTGGATTTGATAAAGAAATATGATTTTGATTCAAGTTCAACCATGAAAACACCCATGTCACCAGCTGTCAAGCTGAGTAAAGACTCAGATGGTAAGTCTGTGTGTCAGTCTACCTATAGAGGAATGATAGGTTCATTACTCTATTTGACAGCTAGTAGACCTGATATCATGTTTGCTACATGTGTTTATGCAAGATATCAGGCTGATCCTAAAGAATCACATCTTCAAGCTGTGAAAAGGATCTTTCGCTACCTTAAAGGTACACCAAATCTAGGACTTTGGTATCCAAAGGACTCTGGATTTGAATTAGTTGGTTATTCAGATGCTAACTATGCTGGGTACAAGTTAGATAGAAAATCAACCACTGGAGGATGTCAATTGCTTGGAGGTAAATTAGTAAGCTGGACTAGTAAGAAACAGAACTCAGTGGCTACTTCAACTGCTGAAGCTGAGTATGTTGCAACAGGGAGCTGTTGTGCTCAAATCCCGTGGATACAGCATCAGCTTCAGGACTTTGGGACGAGTTTCAAGAAAACTCCTATCTTTTGTGATAACCAAAGTGCAATAGCCATCACTTAGAATCCAGTATTTCACTCAAGAACCAAGCATATTGAAATTAGACATCACTTCATAAGGGACATCGTGGAAAAAGGTAAAATTGACATTAAATTTATCTCCACTGATGACCAATTAGCAGATATCTTTACTAAGCCCCTTGATGAAAAGAGGTTTATGTATCTACTAAGTAAATTGGGTATGCTCAACCCCTAGCTAAGTGTCTAAAATTTGAGTTCTCAGTTTGACAGAGACTAAGTGTCTTAAGCTGGGTGCACAGTTTATAAATAAGTTTTCATAAACTGATATATATGTCAAACTGAATAATGAGTTCACACGTTTGGTTAGTTCCAAACATAATTCAACTACTCAGTGTGGTTGAAATGTTAGTTTGAGTTAGTCTCGAACAAAATGACTAAGTGTCCTTGAGTCTGAGCTATGTGCTTAACTCACACTGTGTGATTGGTTCACACGTTTGGTCAGTTCCAAACATAATTCAACTACTCAGTGTGGTTGAAATATTAACTTAAAATGACTAAGTGTCATTGAGTCTGAGCTATGTGCTTAACTCACACTGTGTGCTTGGTTCACACGTTTGGTAAGTTCCAAACATATTTTACCTACTTAGTGTAGCTAAAATTACATGTTTAAGTCAGTTTTAAACATAAATGACTAAGTGTCATTGAGCCTGAGCTGTGTGCTCTACTCAAGCTGAGTATCAATCTCAAGCTGAGTGCTCCACTCAAGCTGAGTGCTTGAATCAAGCTGAGTGCTTGACTTAGACTGAGTAATATGTTTACTCAGCTTGGTGTGTCCAATCTATGAATTAATTACAAAGTGTTATTAATTTTTCTATCCATACGTATTTGAATCAGTTTCAATTCGTATCGTATATCAATTGTGTATTGATATATTTACAAAGTGTTTATAACCTTATTATTTGTTAATATTATTATTTTACACTTGTATCCGTTGGAGAATGATGTGGTCTACCCTCTTACTGTTACACACCATTTTACGGCGTAACGGATAAAAAGGGGGATTTCTAACGGTAATTTTTCTCTCTCCTCAGAAAGGTATATATACCGATCTTATTCGGATTAGAGAAGTTTACGCTTACAATTCAGACTTCTCACCTTCTAAACTACCTTTCGCATACACCTCCATTGCTTAGTGCATACGTTCGTTTCAATACCCTAAATTGCTAAGTGCAATTTTTGAACCGCTGAGTGCGTATTTCCAATTACTTAGTGTAATTAACCAACATGGACGGAATCACGTTAGTTCTCAGTGATCAAATGATTCGAGGTGCTCAGTTCAGGAACAATGGAGTGCCGTTGCTGAAAGTCAACAATCAACGGGCTTGCCTTGCAATTCCTCCGAGAAAACAAGGCAGAGGTTATGAAGCCTGGGTGGCTTATATTCGTAAATGCCCTATGGCATTCGCCTTTTGTGGCGCACCCCTCCACATTTTTCCTCAACATTTGCTAGAGTTCTGGTACACCTGTACTTCCGACCAGAACAGGGGAGAGATAATAGGAACTGTTCTTAATGGTACTAGAACAGTCGTCCTGTCAGTGCAGCAGCTAAGGGATGTTCTTCAACTCTCTCAATCTGATGAGTTCGAGCCGGCTGTCAGAAGGCAAGTGGCTAGGTCTGTCCTACCTAGAATGGGTAATCCATAGACTGAAGGGGTGATCAAGATGGCTACTTTTCCAACAGGATGGGGCTTCATGGTGTCAACAGTGGTCCGTTCACTTGGTACCAAGGTTGGAGGATTGGACCATATCAATGAGTTCGAGATGCAGCTGCTGTACAACATGTACTTTGCGAGAAACATAGACTATGCACAACTCATCTTCAATGAGCTTCGGGTCCAAGTGATGAAGACCACAAGGGATCTTCATGTACCTTTCATAAGGTACCTGTCCTTGGCATTTGAAGCCGAGCTGGGGACAGCGCTCTTTGAAGCTGATCAGGATCTGTTCCTGTTTCCTACACTCAGCTCTAAGATGTTTAACAACGACATATTTCTAGAGCAAGAGGGTCTGAGTGAGCCCATGCTCCAAATTGCTGAGGCAGCTTCATCAGAAAGAGTAGCAGAGGGATCAAATCAAGGGGGAGCTTCTCAAGCTGACACAGAAGTTCAAGCTGAGCACTCTGCTCAGGCTGAAACAGGTTACACTGCAGCCACCTCTGGTAAGACCTCTCCACTTTCTCTTTCTTCTCACTTTTCTCCATCCACTTTTGGAGATAAGACTACAGTAGAACTAACTCAGTCTAACCCATCTCCTCCACCTTCATTCCATTTACAATCCAAATCTGAAGCCACCCCTAGTATGCCCACCGCTGCTAGGGAGAATATCCGAACCTACAAACGTAAAACTGCCATAGGTGGTGCCACTCCTAAAGGCATCACTGGAGCTGAGATCACTTTGATCCCTCCGGCAGGAGTTGAGGGAGAGACGCCTACTCTCAAGGTGTCAACCTCAAGGCTCATTCAAACCCAACAGCCAATACCGACTGTGGTGTCTACTCAGCCCACACTTAGTTGAGCCATGGGAGAGCCTACTTCTGTGCCTGAACAGACACATTCAGGTTACATTGAACATATGACCAATCCCCAGGGTCAATCACCCCCCTCTATACCCAAAAGCCAACCACCAACCCATACACTTCACATTTCGAGCCCTATTCGTTCTATTCATTTCTCACACTCTAGTGCACGACCTGTCAATGTTTCATCTTGAAACCAGGATGATTCACAGGGTCAAGACTCTGGTGCAAATGAATTTGAAGGTAAACACCAACCTACGGATGATGCACCCAAATTCCAACCATCTCAAGCTGACTTGGACGAGTTGATGACATTTTTCAAGAGTCAGTTTGATAAGCTGCATCTCAAGAGAAAACAAGACAAGAAGAACATGCTAATGATTTTGAATTCTCTAGAGGAAGATGTTCAGCATTTAAAATCTGCAGTGACTGCTCTACGAAAACAAAGGACTTCAACCCCTATTGATGATGACAAAAAGGGGGAGAAGGTTCAAGAAGCTGAAGCTGAGTCAGTCAAAGCTGAAGCTCTACTATTACTGGTAGAGGGAGCAGATTAGATTGAGGGGGAGAAAGAAACAGAGAAAGAACCTGAGCTGACTGAGAAAGCAAAAGGCAAAAGACCAGTAGTGGTCAGCTCAGGAGAATCAGAACAACTCCCTCAATAGAAGAAAAGGAAAATGATTCTTAGTGAATCATCAGCCTCAGATGAAGACTCTGCAGATAAAATGATTTTACAAGAGAGAGCTTCACTACTGGCAGTTAGAAGAATGGAGAAGGAGGATGCTGACCAGCTTGGGATCTCTGTTAACGAATTAAGAGAAAGACAAAAGAATACTCTAGCTGTATTGGTCAGTGAAAAAGAGGCAAGAGAAAGGGCTTGGGCTGAGCAAATCAAAAAGCAGAATGAGGATCTGACTAAACTCAAGCTGCCCATAGTGCCTAAGGAGGAAGAGGAAGAAGAATCTCCTGTTCAAGATCAACAAGAGAAGGAAAATATAATTCATTGTTATACAGGAACATTCTTCTCTTCTCAAATATCTTCATTACAGCTGAGGTCAGCTCAAGGGATAATTTTTCTAGAGTTTGTCTTTAGAAATGGTGAGACATCATTCTTGGAGCGGAATCAAATGCATAGACTGGGTTATGAAGAGTGGAAGCAAGGGGCAGTGCTTATTAAGCAGATGAAAAAGTCCTCTGAAAGAAATCAAGTTAAAGATGAGTTGCTGAGGCTACTTGCAAGAGCTGATTCAATGAAACTCATACCCAGGTCTGAGATAGCTACCCTACTAACTTCTTTTCATAAAGTTGGAAAGAAGAAGCAATCGAAGCCAGCGGGACTAGCAAATCTAAATATGTACAGTCTTGCTCTTCCTGAAGGCATGGAGTTTCAAGAGAATACATATGTTGAAAAACCTCAGAAAGGGTTCTTGTACTTGGACAGAAATGGTGAAAAATGCTTCCAGGCTGATGCTAACATTTATACTTGTGGGGTATCTAAGGTGTTTGCTCTGAGACAAATTGTAGAAAAGACTGAACAGACTGCAAGGTTCAGATACAGAATCAACAGAGCAATCAAATCACAAAAGGATCAGCTTCAACATATACCTAATCTACAAGAAATCCTTGAAGAAATAAATAAAGAGATTAAGGAGTTTGAAGAGCTGCATCCAGAATAGATTAGTTCTATTGTAAATATTAGATTAGTTCTAATATTTTTGTAAGCACTATGTGTGCATGATCTAAGTGATCAACAACTTTTGTATTATGATAAGTTCTATTAATACAAATATAAAGTTTGATATGTTCAACTGTAATATGATGTGTTCATAGCTATAAGTCTGATAAGTTCACCTTAATGAATAAATGATAAGTTCTTATTCATTAATATAATTAGTTGGTGTGTTCAACTAAAAATTGGTGTGTTCCAATTTAAATTGATAAGTTCAATTAATATTGATATGTTCAATAAATATTTGATTAGTTCAAATAATAAAATCTTAATAAGTTTAAGATTTAAAACATAATTATGTTAAACAAACTTAAGAACTGTTTGATAGTTTTGTCATCATCAAATAGGGGGAGTTTGTTAGGAAAATGATCTCATCAGTTTGAATTTGATGAGACAAAGTTAAGTTTGTAAGATGAGTTCTACACATAACTTAAACAGAATTATGAAGCTTAGTCAGACTGAACACTTAGAGTGATTCAGACTGAGTATAAGCTGAATATAAGCTGAGCATATGTTGATCAGTTTATATTATTATACCTTAGTTTGTTTATTAATATGTTTAATAATCTGTGTATGTCACATAAGGTATATATCGAGTAGTCAGCTTGATGTGTTTCAAGCTGAGTAACTCAGCTCAAAAGCAGAGTCAGCTCGACAGAGTTGCTAAATATGTTTTAGTCAACTAAGTTAGACTTCTAAGGATGAGTTTATCAATGTACGTCTTAGTTCATGTATAAATTCGGATTTGTTCTCGAAGAACTCAGCTTGATGAGTTTCAAGCTGAGTAACTCAGTCCGAGTGAAGAAGTCAGTTTAAAGATAATTTAAATATGTTTTAAATTCATCTTTATCTCTCTCTATATCTACGGCGCGGATAAGAAGACTCCAGAATCAAGATTGAAGATTGAAGACTCAAGATAAGAAGATTCAAGATTCAAGATTCCGGCTTATCCGAAAGTTAGTTAGCGAATTAGGCTAAGTCTAGTTTGTTAAGAACCGTAGTAACATGATTATAAATACTTATCCCCTGATAAGTTTAGAGGTATGACTTTGAGACGATTACAACTAAGTGTTGCAGAGCCAAACCTCACCTTATCGTATGTGTTACGAGTCTTGATTCAGTATCAAGATTTAATCACAGATTGCCAAAGAAGTTCGTGTGTTCGAATTAATCACATTAGTTGTGATATTGGTAAGTAATCATGTGTTGATTCAATCTATGAAAATCCTGTTTAGAGAGTCGTCGGTATCTATAATTATATGTTAATTATAGATATCTAAGTTTGAGAGAATTGAGAGATTTATATTAGGTGATTATATATCAAGAGTTGCTTACTTGATAGTCATTGTAATCATTTTCTTATTCAAAGCATTGTAATAATCTTCTGATTAATAAAATCATTCGATTGATTGTGGTTTGATTTACTGTGTGTAACACTTTTCTTTAATTTGTTCAATTTCCGCAGAAAGTGTATTCAACCCCACTTCTACACACCTGTTGCTTGTTGTTACTCTCTCATACAAGGGACTAACACATTGTTTAACTTATTGGGATCTTTTGAAACAATGAAGGTATAACGGCTTGAACAAATGATCAAAATCCCATCAAAGCACACTTTGAAAGTGGTTGGTTGTAGTAGGGATATGATCACTGAGAACCAAGCATCGCTGACTCTATAGAGATCTTTATGAATACTATGAGAGTACGATGGCTTATGCACATAAAGTCATAAAACCAAGCGTTGTTTGCCTTATTGGGTTCATTGAAACAATGAAGGTGTAACGGCTTAGACAAATGATCGAAATCTCATCAACGCACACTTTGGAAGTGGTTGGTTGCAGTAGGGATATGATCAATGTCAGAGTACACACAGATAACATTGTGGATGGTCCGTTTACTAAGCTATAGTTGCAGTCTAGTGATGAATGTCATACATAGGTCTGCATGAACTTGGCTTGAGTTTGTTTTAGTTAAAGTTTTGATATGCTTTATCTTTGGGAACATTAAGCAATATTGTGCTTCTGCTTGTATCGATTATCAAAGGGGTTTGGTAATGCGCGTGTAGCGGGTACTCTCAGTAAGCCTTATTGTGTTCCAACTTTGCATGTTTTACCTCTTCCCTGAATTTGTATACATTCTAAATGTCCACAGCCAGTCATTCTTCAAGGGAAGGAAGTCTGAATGAAGGCTGAGGGAAGTGATTGGTCAAGTGTCCAATAGTGATTGGGACATAGGGACACAATACTTCGCCTGTACTTGAAAAGGGTTTCAAGTGACTGGACGACCCACACCTGAACTCACTTTGTGGTACTTGTCATGAGTGATTCAGGATGATAATATCAGTTCATCCTCATACCGGAGATGCATGTGTCTGCATCACTTTGGTTTGCTTTGCTCTAGTTGCTTTCAAACGCAGTCCGTAACTGGCTGTTATAAAGGGAGTAGCTGATCAGAGTATGATCACTATGGTGGGCAATTTAGTCAAAGGAATTTGTTCCTCTATTTAGAGAGATATCCCTGAGCCCCTCGATGATTGGACACTGACACCAAAATGCATGGCCGTGCTCGAGTGTGCAATGATTTGGGTAATCGATTGCAACTTGTTTATTTTGGTCACCACCAATCTGGATCGAGAAACATAATCGTGAAGGACTGAGAATGACTTAGTACCATGTCTCATCTTCACATGGATATCGTGAACAAAAGGATGGTTGATCACTTATCTATAGGGCCATTTCAAACATTTGGGTTGTGAATTGGTACTTGTCTATGGGATGACATACCTCGTACTGACTTGGGGGCAGGGATGCCTTGTTAGAGGCCGCTCCCTGTCTGTGATACCTCTGGGTACGTTGTGTCATGTGCAAGTGGGAGTCTGTTGGAGTCTGCCCACTGACACAAGTATATTGGTGTTACTGCTGATGAAGTGCGAGCCTATTGGGTCACACACCAAGGATTGATCCCGACAACTTACTGATAAAGAGAGAAGGTCCAAAAATCAAATTGTTTGATTTTGGGGCTTCACGGCCGTGAGGGATGCTCCACGGGTCGTGAAGCCTACTTCCCTCACGAATGGCTCAATGAATTTTACACGGCTCGTGGAGTCTTCACGGGTCATGAAGAGGTCGTGGAGGGGTCGTGAAGGAGACGCCCTCACGAGTCACTCGAACGCGGCACGGGCCGTGAAGGATTATGGCCAGTCGTGGCGCATTTTTGTCTTCACGGGCCGTGAGAAGCCGTGAGGGGCCGTGAAGGACCATCTGCTTGAAAATCTCTTATTTGATTGGGCCATTTTTATGGTCCAATGAGATTGGGGCTATGTCTCCGGCCAAAACGGTGATTTTGAGGCTGGAACAATAAGAGACATGCATAAGATTAACTACTCTCTCTCTAACTTCTCTCTTGGTGCCATACATGCAAAAATACATACATTTTACACTAAGTGGTGATTCTTGAGTGTTTTGTGAGCTCCGGTGGTGCAAGAGGAGAAGCTTTAAGGGCTGTTCCGTAACGTGAAGTCGTTGTGGACGTTCATGTGACGGGGTACTAGCATACGGGGATGGTGGTTACTTGGCGTGGATCATTCAATAGAGGAGAAGACTTTTTGGATTCTCTCTTGTCACCCGCATGCATGCTACAGCCGATTTAGAGCAATGGTAAGGAGGTATTTTCTTCCTTCCTCTTATTCTTTAAGTTGCAATTTGTTTTTTTTTTTGTAGAATACTGTCACTTTGGAACACGATACGGACCCGTTTTTGTACGGTTTTCAAACTTTTGTTTTATGCTTCCGCTGTGTTTTGCTCCATACCGTGTTCCAAGATGATATGGTCACTATCAGAGTACACACGGATAGCATGGTGACGAATCCGTTTACTAAGCTAAAGTAGCAGGTTAGTGATGATTATCAGACTAGGGCCTGTATACACTTGGCTTAAGTTTGTTTTAGTAAAGTTTTGATATACTTTATCTTTGGGAACATTATGCAATATTGTGCTTCTGCTTGTATCGATTATCAAATGGGGATTTGGTAATGCGCGTGTAGCGGGTACTTTCAGTAAGCCTTATTGTGTTCCAACTTTGCATGTTTTACCTCTTCCCTGAATGTGTCAAAATTCTAAATGTCCACAGCCAGTCATTCTTCAAGGGAAGGAAGTCTGAATGAAGGCTGAGGGAAGTGATTGGTCAAGTGTCCAATGGAGATTGGGACACAGGGACGCAATACTTCGCCTGTACTTGAAAGTGTTTCAAGTGAATGGACGACCCACACCTGAATTCACTTTGTGGTACTTGTCATGAGTGATTCAGGATGATAATATCAGTTCATCCTCATACTGGAGATACATGTGTCTGCATCACTTTGGTTTGCTTTGCTCTAGTTGCTTTCAAACGCAGTCAAGAACTGGCTGTTATAAAGGGAGTAGTTGGGCAGAGTATGATTACTGTGGTAGGCAGTGTAGTCAAAGGAATTTGTTCCTCTGGTAAGAGAGATACCCTATGGCCACTCGATGATATGGCGCTAACACCAAAATGCATGGCCATGCTCAAGCTTGCAAAGATGTATGATCGATTTCAACTTGTATATTTTGGTCACCACCAATCTCGATCGAGAAACACTATGGTGAACGATCGAAGAATGACTTAGTACCATGTCTCATATTCACATGGATATCGCGAACAAAAGGATGATTGATCACTTATCTATAGGGCCATTTCAGACTATTGGGTTGTGAATTGGTACTTGTCTAAAGGATGATATACCTCGTACTGACTTGGGGGCAGGGATGCCTTGCTAGAGGCCTCTCCCTGTCTGTGAAACCTCCTGCTACTTTGTGTCATGTGCAAGTGGGAGTCTATTGGGGTATGCCCACTAACACAAGTACACTGGTGTTACTGCTGATGAAGTGCGAGTCTATTGGGTCACATGCCAAGGATTGATCCCGATAGCTTAATGACAGAGAGAAGACCGAAAGAATCAAATTTGTTTGATTCTGGTGCTTCACGGCTGTGAAGGATGCTCCACGGGTCGTGAAGCCCACTTCCCTCACGAATGACTTAACGAATCACACGGGTCGTGATGATTTAGTATTCACAGCTCGTGAGAGGTCGTGAAGGGGTCGTAGGGGTTGATGCCCTCACGAGTCATTCAACGCGGCACGGGTTATGGAAGAGTGAGGCCGGTCGTGGTGCCTTTTGTCTTCACGAGCTCTTCACGGGCCGTGAGAAGCAGTGAGGACCTGTCTGCATGAATTCCTTATATTTGATTGGAGCATTCATTGGTCCAATACAATGGGTGCTTTGATTCTAGCAAAAACTAGGCTTTGTGGTCTGGATCAGTAGAGAACATGCAATAGACATACCTCTCTCTCTAGAACATTCTCTCTTGGCACTTGGTGATATACTTACACATATACACTAATTGTTCATCTTGAGTGTGAAGGTGAGTATTATATGGTGCATGAGGAGATTTCATGGCTATTCCAAATGGTGGAGTTATGATGAACGTTCACTACAAGGATTGCTAGCACTTGGGATCTCTAACTCTTGGTGTGGATTAACAATAGAGGAGGATTCATTTGAGTTATTTTTCATCCCATCTTTGCTACTTTCTACAGCCGATTTGTGCATAGTAAGAAGGTAATTTTTGTCCTTCTTCTTTTGTTTTTCGTTGCATGTATTTCTTGTAAAGTATTCCTACTTTGGAGCATGGTTGGCACCCGTTTTTGTAAAATGAATATTGGTTTTGTTTTCGGTTCCGCTGCGTGTGTGTGTGCCCACCGTGTCCCAATAGTAAATGGGTCTTCAAGAAGAAGACCGGCGTGGATGGATCTGTAGATACCTTCAAAGCCCGACTGGTGGCTAAAGGTTTCAAGCAAACTCATGGGATTGACTATGAGGAAACCTTTTCACCAGTGGCCATGTTGAAGTCTATGAGAATACTTATGGCCATAGCTGCGTTTTATGATTACGAGATATGGCAAATGGATGTAAAAACCGCCTTCCTTAATGGGAAGCTTCATGAAGAGGTGTTTATGTCACAACCCGAGGGTTTTGTACATCCCGAGTATCCTGATAGAGTGTGGAGACTAAAGAAGTCAAGTTATGGACTTAAGCATGCATCTCGTAGCTGGAACCTTTGCTTTGATGAGAAAATCAAAGAGTTTGGATTTTCGAAAAGCAAAGATGAACCATGCGTATATGTCATGGCTAGTAGGAGCGCTGTATTATTCCTTATCCTGTATGTAGATGACATTCTACTTATTGGGAACGACGTCCCAACTTTGAAAGAGGTTAAATATTTTCTTGGGAGTTGTTTCTCAATGAAGAACTTAGGAGAAGCAGCATACATCTTGGGCATTAAGATCTATAGAGATAGATCTAAGAGGCTAATTGGGCTTAGCCAAAGTGCATATATCGACAAGGTCTTGAAGCGATTCCTAAGAGGCTAATAGAGATAGATCTAAGAGGCTAATTGGGCTTAGTCTAAAAGGGGTAACACCCCTATGTTTCATGGAGTGACGTTGAGCAAGGCTCAATGTCCTAGTTCCAAGGAGGAACTAGACGTAATGAAGAGGGTCCCTTATGCTTTAGCAATAGGATCAATCATGTACGCCATGCTATGCATTCGTCCTAATGTGTCGTGTGCTTTAAACATGACGAGTAGATATCAGGCTAAGCCCGGGCAAGCCCATTGGACTGTGGTTAAGAACATTCTCAAGTATCTTCGGAGGACAAAGGAGATGTTCTTAGTTTATGTGTTGGAACACGGTATGGAGCAAAACACAGCGGAAGCACTTTCAAAAACCGTACAAAACGGGTCCATACATGTTCCAAAGTGATAATGTTCTACAAAACCAAATTGCAACTTAAAAGGAACAAAGAGGGACAGAAAGTACCTCCTTACCATGGCTCAAATCGGCTGTAGCAAATGCGGGATCAGGAAGAATGAGAACTCAAATGAATCCTCCTCTATCGTTGATCCACACCAAGTTGGTTCAATCCCCGTATGCTAGTACTCCATCACATGAACGTCCAATGACTTCACGTATCTGGAACAACCACTAGTTGGTCTCCTCTTGCTCCCAATATCACTACACCACACTCAAGAATCTCACACTTAGTGTATCATGTATGTGTATTATCAAGAAGCCAAGAGAGAATTGAGAGAGAGAGTAAGACTTCTCTTGCATCAACCATGACTTCTCTTGCATCAACCATTAACTGATCCAGCCCTCAAAAAAATCTATTTGGCCGGATTAGAAGCTCCATTTCTATTGGACCACAAGATGGTCCAATCAGAAATAAGAATTTCATGCAGACAGTCCTTCACGGCCTCTCACAGCCCGTGAAGAGCCCGTGAAGACTAAATGCGCCACGACTGGCCATCGTCCTTCACGGCCCGTGCCGCGTTCGAGTGACTCGTGAGGGCGTCTCCTTCACGACCCCTCCAGGACCTCTTCACGACCCGTGAAGACTCCACGAGCCGTGTAAAGGTCATTGAGCCATTCGTGAGGGCAGTGGGCTTCACGACCCGTGGAGCATCCCTCACGGCCGTGAAGCCCCAAAATCAAACAATTTGATTTTTGGACCTTCTATCTTTATCAATAAGCTGTCGGGATCAATCCTTGGTGTGTGACCCAATAGGCTCGCACTTCATCAGCAGTAACACCAATGTACTTGTGTCGGTGGGCAGACTCCAACAGACTCCCACTTACACATGACACAACGTACCCAGAGGTATCACAGACAATGAGCGGCCTCTAGCAAGGCATCCCTGCCCCTAAGTCAGTACGAGGTATGTCATCCCATAGACAAGTACCACTTCACAACCAAAGGTTTGAAATGGCCCTAGATAAGTGATCAACCATCCTTTTGTTCATGATATCCATGTAAAGACGAGACATGGTACTAAGTCATTCTCAGTCCTTCACGATTATGTTTCTCGATCGAGATTGGTGGTGACCAAAATATACAAGTTGCAATCGATTATCCAAATCATTGCACACTCGAGCACGACCATGCATTTTGGTGTCAGTGCCCAATCATCGAGGGGCCCAGGGATATCTCTCTAAACAGAGGAACAAATTCCTTTGACTACATTGCCCACCACAGTGATCATACTCTGATCAGCTACTCCCTTTATAACAGCCAGTTACGGACTGCGTTTGAAAGCAACTAGAGCAAAGCAAACCAAAGTGATGCAGACACATGCATCTCCAGTATGAGGATGAACTGATATTATCATCCTGAACCACTTATGACAAGTACCACAAAGTGAATTCAGGTGTGGGTCGTCCAGTCACTTGAAACCCCTTTCAAGTACAGGCGAAGTATTGCGTCCCTGTGTCCCAATCACCATTGGACACTTGACCAATCACTTCCCTCAGCCTTCATTCAGACTTCCTTCCCTTGAAGAATGACTGGCTGTGGACATTTAGAATGTAAAAACATTCAGGGAAGAGGTAAAACATGCAAAGTTGGAACACAGTAAGGCTTGCTGAGAGTAGCCGCTACACGCGTATTATCAAACCTCTTTGATAATCGATACAAGCAGAAGCACAATATTGCTTAACGTTCCCAAGAGTAAAACATATCAAATCATGACTAAAACACACTCAAGCCAAGTTCATGCATACCTTAGTATGACATTCATCACTAGACTGCCACTATAGCTTAGTAAACGGATCACCATCCACGATGTTATCCGTATGTACTCTGACATTGATCATATCCCTACTGCAACCAACCACTTCTAAAGTGTGCGTTGATGCTTGATTTCGATCATTTATCCAAGCTGTTATACCTTCATTGTTTCAAAAGAACCCAATAAGGTAAACAACGCTCGGGTCCCAAATTTAATGTGCATAAGCCATCGTACCCTCATAGTTTTCACAAAGATCTCTATAGAGTCAGCGATGCTTGATTCTCAGTGATCATATCCCTACTACAACCAACCACTTCTATGTGTGTATAAGCCATCGTACTCTCATTGCCTCAAAAGAACCCAATAGAGTCAACGACGCTTTAAGACACACGTAAATTAACAACACCATAAAAAAAAGATTACAAACCCCAATAAAGATTGACGGTTATCCTTTCAAGTAGAAGCTATCACAAGAGTAGCAACTCACTTTAAGCTTCTTCTCTTTACATCACCACAAGAACATATACTCATATTTCTTGTATTCCATAAACTTTTTTGACTATTCCATATGTATTATGTACGCATAATTCTCAATTTACGCTTGTTGCCAAGCTAAATCAAGACATTATCTCCAAAATATATAGTATGTTCTAGACATACCTAATAGGATAATAACAGCGCTCCCACTAGCTCTGGCATGTATCCAAGTTTCATCATTGCTTACTGAAAACTCAAACACTTGATTTTCTTAGCAAAGATTCGAAAACTTAGATTTACTCTGAGTCCAAAAGGACTCCATATTTGTAGACTTCATAAGAACACTCAGGATGTAAGAGACCCTCGGACAGTGTTGTGAACACTTCCTCATAAAATTCCTATAACGGAATGCGGTCCTTGCATCATACTGCCATAACACGGCATAAGCATCCCCTTAAACTTCAACATAACTACTGAGAGAATGTCTTCATATGATTCCTACCCAATGGTCAATCATCATGAAACCAATTCCTTCCAGTCAGTATTTGAAGTTATCTACAAATTAATCCATGCAGATCTCATTCCCAAAAGATCTATTTACACCATCAGGTCAAAACCTAGGTGTTGGATTAACCAAGTTCAAAACTTGAAAATCCAGCATGAAATATATCTTATGTTATTACACTTTTCTTCTTAGCAGACTCAAAAAGGGCCCACTACAGCTTCCGGTAGTTGATGCATACATCACGTATCATCAATAAGTCATCGTCCTCAGATATAATAAATTATACTCTTCTGGTCTTATGACGACTCTTACCAGACAAATGAAGAAGTAATAACTTTATGCCAGATACTCCAACATAGCCATGTTGAGTTTCAACCATTTCTAATCAAATGCTAGTGCCAACATCAGGTCTTTTATTTAAATCTCACGTTCTTCCACTGGAATGCTTCAGTTGTTCATTTCCCTTTTCGAGCAACCAAAACGGGTTCTCAAAAGGATATGAAATGAATCTGAAACTTAGAAGAAACATTAAATACATTAGCATCCTTTAAGTTCATCCATCTCCTACTAAATGTAGACTGGATAACTCTGATCTATGAGATTGACAAGCAAAGAACTCTTTCTAGTCGAATCTCCTTAGATGCTAATTTGACCATCTTTGTTGATTTATAACAAGAACATTGCCCGTCACTACTCAAGTACACCTTTCAGCAGGTTACTTAAGTTTAATCCATCAAGATGGAACCATAACCAATATGTTCCATTCCTCCACTTAGCGATCCATGTAAAAACATGGATCCTAGGAGAAGTGAATTATGAGGCAACCTCACAATTCTCATGATGGTTTAGAACTTTAGAATGTAGATGCTCAACATCTCGCAAGATTTGAATATCTTTATTCCCTTTTGCCCTCTTCATCTTTAATTTGTTAAGGGTGAGTCTTGAACACCTCTCAGGTTTCAGACATTCGTCTAATAAATTAGACTTACCCATTCCTTCTACCATCATCGGTAAAGGTAGCAAATCATATATAGTTAATCCTTATTATTCTGCTTGAACGGTCTTTACACAAACGTGCAAACTAAATCCAACAAGCATTTATTCCTCTCTCATTCACAAGTGAAGGATATGTTAGTTATTTAGCCTTATAAGCAAGATTTGCAATCAACAATTGACCCAAAGTCAAAAGATTCCAAGTTCCCAACCACATGGAGCTTGGTGATTCAAGTCTTGTTTATATGGTTAAATCAACTATTTCATAAGGATAACTATTCAATAATCATTCCATTACTTCTTTAAGCAAAAGCTTATAATAAATGCCAAGACATGAATAAACTTTGAAATAAATCTATAAAACCCACAATTTCAAAATTCAAAGTAATACTCATCATCATCAAAGGCATAAAAGATACAATGCTTCTTGCCACGCAGGGCGTAAGACAAAGATCTAAATGAAGTAATAGTTTAGCTGGATGGAACGACAAGACTCTTCTTCCAAACCTTCTAGTTAGGGACAAGCACCATGCTTCCCTTCTCTAAGTTCCAGCTCTCGATGCATCCATTACCTACTTCTGATTAACACATGCACTTTGCAACAAACAAGTTTGTGACAAACGTGAGTGTTTTGACTAGAGTTCAAAACCCAGTCGTTAGAAGTAGAAGATCAATGGAGTTTGATCATGAATGTACCTGAAGATGAGCTAACGTTCTTCCGCTTTAGGATACTTAGCTCTTCCAGGCACTTAGGGCAGGCGTGACGGCGCCAATTTCCAATTTCTCCGCAAAAGTAGCAAACTACCCCATGTGGAACATCACCTTGAGGCACAATCTCATTGTCCTGCGACTCCACAATTACGGATAGCCTAGTCACACTAGGCTTTCCTTTTGAGGTCAGTTTCTCCTTCTTGCTTACTTGTTTCCTAGTAGCCATAGTGGATATGGACGAGATACGATCCTTCTCAACCATGTAAGACTGTACAGCCTTCAGCATATCTTGAAGTTCGATCAGGGATTTTTCCAAATTGTCTTTGTGAAACTTCTTGACAAACTTCTCATAAGACATGGGCAGGGACTGGAGGATCATATCCACCGCAATCTCCCTCCCTATTGGAAGTACAAGTCTCTCCAATTGGTCCATGTATCCCTTCATCATAAGGAAATGGACATTTACATCCTCACCTTCCTGCATCCTACAACCGACCAAAGCCTTTATACACTCAAACCGTTCTTGTCTAACCTACTGCGGGAACTTGTCCTTTAGCCGGTTTATCATGTCATACGCACTCAAATGCTCAAGCTGCTGACGCAACTCAAAGCTCATAGTCGATAACATGAGACAAGAAATATCTTGTGCATCTCTAACATGCTTCTCAAAAGCGTATCGAGTGGCCCAGTTCGCGTTGGTAGCAGGTGGCTCCGGAAAGGGTTCCTCAAGGATGTGCAACTTTGACTCGTGATGGAGGAAAATCCTCAATACACGATACCAGTCAGCGAAGTTCACTGCTATGAGTTTCTCCCTTTCGAGGAATAATCGAAGTTTAAAGTTTGGTGTGGTGTCGTTAATATTTGCCATCTATAAAAGAGTACACGTTTTAGTTAGTTTCGATATTATCCTCGTTAAAATAATTACCCAGCTGATTAAGAAAACCTAATTATCTTAACAAGGGCTAAGAACCTCAAAGTACCCAAATCCATGACGGGTTTTCCGCGGATCACTTCATGGAGCTACTTAGGCCGGTAAACGCTTTACCAATTGGAATCCGAGATTACAACTCTTAGACACTTGCGGGATCCTAGGTTCTCATAGCACCCATTTGGCATGTTTGATCCCTTCTCTCACCGATTCCTCATTAATCCACTTTGATAGCTCGGTATGGGCACGACAACTACCAAGGCGTTTTAAGTCTTGGAATTGTAAATCGACCGTCAAGATACACGGTGGTACTCTAGCCCAATGGCCGGCTCGGCTAAGCTCGACAATCGACCCTTGCGAGTTGCCACACGCACCTTCCACACAATTACACAAAACCGATCTCGGCTAAGCTCGACGACCGATCTTGCTTCATTATATTTGGGTGGTGTTATCTTACGGGAGGCGAGTGATTTACATTTGATAAAAACGGGATTTTGTTTTTAAAGTGGTCTTGTGGTGCGCGAGGTTTGTAAACCAATTAAAACTCTTGGTTTTATTATTTTGAAAAGTTTTCAAGCGAGCGAAGAAACTAAACAACCACGCAAGAAACTAAACAAAACAACAACCACGCACAAGAAATATCCGGTAACATGCCCCTAAACCCTATGCGCTTTCCCCGTGAGCCAAACGAGGAAAGCAAGGCCAAACTAAGGACACAGCCACTTGCCACAGCTGGAAGTACTCCCACTGAATCCGTCATCTCCAGTGAACCTCCGGATCCACCATAGCCGATACGTCTCCTCCACGACTCTCGATGGTTGTATTCGGTCTTCTTTTACAAATACATACAAATATTTGAAAAGAAACGGCGTGCAAACCGCGAAATGCTAATCTAAGCTAATCTAACAATTACAAAGAAAAGCAATCGGCGTGCAAGCTAAAATAAAGTACAAAATACAAGACCGAATAAATTTAATTATTACAAACCAATTGTGGAACAAACCACCAAATGAATGAATAATTAAACACAAGCAAACAACCAACACATAGGTCTAATGGGCAAGGCGTTACCGGATCAAACAACAAACCACAAACAACACCACGGTGTGCCACAACAAAACCGTGTGAAATGTATCTCGATTAAGATTGTTCAAACCTAGCAAAACACTAAAGGCACAAAGTGAACAATCCTTGTACATATGCATTAGTACCCCCAAACACTTTGAGAATACATATTCATATATACACAATACAAGTATATGCATGTGTGCATTTAATGCCAAAAACCACCCAATACATATAAATGTACGAATCAAGACACATATGGGGTTTTTTCAACATTTAAACACTTTGGACAGATTCTGGAAAAACAGAATCGCAAGGAGCTAAAACCGAAAATATTTTTCTTTTACCAAAATGACAAAAACACTGTTCACAACGTCCTTCACGGCCCAGGAGCCTTCACGGCCTTTCACGGCCCGTGAAGCCCTTGAACTCCACGACTCTGACACAGTGAAAAACCTTCACGAACAACACCCCACGTAACTGGTCGTGAGCCTTCACGACCGTGAAGAAAAATCTTCACGAGACAGGTCATAAACCATCACGACCGCAAAGTAAAAACCTTCACGATACTGGTCGTGAGACTTCACGACCGTGAAGAAAAATCCTTCACGACCCGTGAAGACATTCTGGACAGAATGTCCATTTTCGATTTTCAAGCCAAGAAAGTGCAATTTGTTTGTAGATTTGGCTCTGATACCACTGTTGGAACACGGTATGGAGCAAAACACAGCGGAAGCACTTTCAAAAACTGTACAAAACGGGTCCATACATGTTCCAAAGTGATAATGTTCTACAAAACCAAGTTGCAACTTAAAAGGAACAAAGAGGGACAGAAAGTACCTCCTTACCATGGCTCAAATTGGCTGTAGCAAATGCGGGATCGAGATGAATGAGAACTCAAATGAATCCTCCTCTATCGTTGATCAACACCAAGTTGGTTCTATCCCCGTATGCTAGTACTCCATCACATGAACGTCCAATGACTTCACGTATCTGGAACAGCCACTAGTTGGTCTCCTCTTGCTCCCAATATCAGTACACCACACTCAAGAATCTCACACTTAGTGTATCACGTATGTGTATTATCAAGAAGCCAAGAGAGAATTGAGAGAGAGAGAGAGTAAGACTTCTCTTGCATCAACCATTAACTGATCCAGCCCTCAAAAAACTCTATTTGGCCGGATTAGAAATAAGAATTTCATGCAGACAGTCCTTCACGGCCTCTCATGTCCCGTGAAGAGCCCGTGAAGACTAAATGCGCCACGACTGGCCATCGTCCTTCACGGCCCGTGCCGCGTTCGAGTGACTCGTGAGGGCGTCTCCTTCTCGACCCCTCCACGACCTCTTCACGACCCGTGAAGACTCCACGAGCCGTGTAAAGGTCATTGAGCCATTCGTGAGGGCAGTGGGCTTCACGACCCGTGGAGCATCCCTCACGGCCGTGAAGCCCCAAAATCAAACAATTTGATTTTTGGACCTTCTCTCTTTATCAATAAGCTGTCGGGATCAATCCTTGGTGTGTGACCCAATACGCTCGCACTTCATCAGCAGTAACACCAATGTACTTGTGTCAGTGGGCAGACTCCAACATTATGGTGGTAAGGAAGAGCTTAGAGTACATGGTAACTCTGACACTAGCTTCCAAACTGATAAGGACGACTGCCGGTCACAATCGGGGTTCGTGTTCCTTTTCAATGGTGGTGCTATTAGTTGGAGTCAGATAAGGTATTCTACACTTATTCGCTCTTATCTCAGTAAGCTAATCATACTCAAATGATTACTTGAGCCCTTGGGATCAGCTGAGAGTTTGTTTTGATTAGCTTATTAGTTGTAACCCAATTATATTGATTAGCTGATCACTCTGATCAGCTGAGAAAATCTAGTCAGCTGAGTCTTTCACATTTTATCCTTAGCTGAGCAAAATTATGTTAGCTGTTCAGTGTCTGTTAGCTGAGTCTTTAATTAGCTAATAGCTTTTCAGTGTAATATTTTCTTAAGTCAAAGGCAGAACATGTGTTGTTATATTATTTCCTTAGATCTTTCTTTGTAAAAGTAATTAGCACTTTTTGTATCTGCAAAGAAACAAAAAGGATAGATCTTTATCATCTGGAAAAGGAGAAAGATACTTTAGAAGAGAAGATCTCGAAGATGTGCTTTGACAACTAAGTATGGCTGGCAACTCTATACTTGGTTAAGTAAAATCGTCAGAAAGCATGGTGTTGATTAAAGCACAAGATTGAAAGGAGAAGTTTACTTTTCCAAGATATAAAGGTAGTACTTTAATAATATAATAATAGATAGTGGGTACACTCATTACTGAAAAGTATGTTCACCTTACACACTTTGTGTATAAAGTTAACTTACTTTTCACCGACTAACTTTATCTATTATAATATTATTAAACCAAGTACCTTTGTCTCCTTCTCTCTTCATCAACTCGGACACACTTTGCTTATATATACTCATGCATGGAAACATGCTAAGTATGCGTTGAAAATCACTGAAATCTCATAAGTTGAGAATTAGAAGAGTTAGCATTTTACTTTCAGTGTAACAAACTTGTTCATGTGTTGAACATCTTAGACATTAGTTGTTTAAGATTAACATTGTCTATGTGTTAGACAAATCTAGTTGCCACCTTTTATTGAACTTAGATTTTCCGCATCTAGTTCATGTAATTCTTGATTAACATCAATAAGAATTATATAAAAGTAAAACGTGTGTCTCTTAAATTTTTATTTTCTAAAGTTTGTATTCAACCCCCCTTCTACAAACATTTGTTGTTGTAGTAACCATTCGGGACCAACAGTAAACTTGATAGGTTGTCCTTAGACCTGAGATATTTGGTTTGGGGCGCAGTAACTACTATACTTTAGCGCATTCTAACATCACGCTGTAACAGGGTGATTATAAGGGGCATGTCTAGGTATAGCGGAAGCTGTGTGCTCAAATTGCAAATAGTCAATATGGGATTTGTACCTTCTACTTTTAGGAGAGATATTTCTAGGCCCCTCGATGATTTAAACTACTGAAAATGCATGGCCGCGCTCGGTTAGAATGTTAGGTTTCATTCGGTAAAACCGTAACTGCAGATTGTCGAGATTAGAGTCGAGAAAATCTGAATATTTAGAATAAGATACCTGCTCCATGTCTAATACTCACATTACGGAATATCGCGATGCAAAAGGAAAAGCCTAGATAATCCAAGGGGTGAATTATATCTATAGATGTAAGAGATCTCATAGTCTGGTTAACCTAAGTGTCTGGCTAGGGACCTCCTTAGGCCAACGGTGTACAAGGAGTGTTACTTATCTTGCACAAGTGGGAGTCTGTTAGATTATGTGCAGAGATAGATAACACGTGTCATCATGTCCAATACTATGTGACATTAAAGGATCATACTGCTACACACCCGTTTAGAACCATTTGGATTTTTAACAAGTTATATATGTGTGGAATAATTAATTAGTTAATTAATTATTGAGAATGAAAATAATAATAGTTATTTATTGTTTTAAAAGAGAAATTAATATTTAAGTTTAAATATTAATTGGACCAATTAATTAATAGTTATTAATTAATTGGAAAGGTCAAGGGTATTTTATGCAATTAGGTGATAGTTTAATTAAAGTTGGGCTTTAATTAAACGGGCTTGGGCCTTAATAAGGTTTATAATATAAATAACCTTTTAAGACTTAAGGAATCATAAGGAGTATTAGAAGCTGCAAAAAGATAACCCTAGCCACTCTCCCTCTCTCCCTCTGCGTCGAACTCGAAGCCACCCCAAGGGGGTTCTCGGCCTCGTCGAACACACACACATGCATGCATAGTTGTTGCGTGATTGTTTTGGTGATATCTCGTGGCGGTCTAGCAGCCTGTTCGAGGTGGTGCAGTAGCAGTGTTCTACCTTTAGCTATCTGGATTAAATTTTCATGATTGTTGCTGAAAGGTATAACCTTTTTAATCCTTATTCTCTGTTTAGTTTCATGTACGAGTTAGATGAGATCACTGGAGGGGGTTTTTGTTTATCTCCGCTGCGTATGTTTTTATACCCTTCAAATATGCTTGAATCTAGAAAAGAAAAATCTCTTGCAAACAGAGAAGGGTATCAAATATTGCAGGAGTTCATGAGACAAAGAGTTAGAGTTGCAAAAATAACTGATCTTCAACTGGGTGGAGAAGCTTACAAAGAAAAGATAAACGTTCTCAAGCCAAACACTCATCACTCAAAATTGGATCAACTGGAACTCTATCAAACAATGTGGAAATATGATGAAGATGGAGGTAAAAAAGATGATGGTATTGTACTGTTCAATAGCAAGAAAGAAAAGTTCTTTCTAAGGTTGAATGAGCTTAATGCATATTTAGATGGATCTCTCAGAATTTGGTTAATGAAAATCAGTGAACTCCGTCTTAGCCTCAAAGATGACTTTGATCAATCCACCACAGTTAGCTTGACTGAAGTGATGGAATTAATTGAAGCAAAACTGTATGAGAGAGCAACTTTAAGAAGATGGCAAAGAATTCTGGGAGAAAGAAATCTAGACTAGATTCAAACAAGGGGGAGATTGTTAGATCTAAAATATCTATTTGAGATCTAGTCTGTATTTTGTGTTTAAATGGTCACCTATAGGTCATAGTATCATTGTATTAGTCATAGGTATATATATGGTGACCTTAGAGTTTGAATGTAACCTTTGCATATTTGAAATATCAAAACACACACTTAAAGGTGTTCTTGAATACTCTATTTACTTGATTCTCACTTGTACTCATTGATATACCATACAAAGGGTTTTTCTTGAAAAAGAAAAACTCGATGGCACCAACTTTATGGATTGGTAAAGACAATTGCGTATTGTCCTTCGACACGAAGACAATTTGGCGACCATTGAGAAACCCATCCCCTAGGCCCCTGCTACCAACCCAAGTAGGGACATTAAAGACGACTATGAAAACGTCTTAAGGACATATTGAGGTTACTTTCCTAATGTTAAGCACGATCAGTCCTGACCTTCAAGGCAAACAGAGCATCTGCGTGCGTATGACATGATGCTTGAGTTGGAGAACATGTTCCAACAACAAGCAAGGCAAGAGAGGTATGGTTGTCTTAATGACCTACTTGGTTGCCGGCTGCAGGAGGGCGGGGACATTAGCCTCCATGTGCTCAAAATGAAGGATTCACCATCGGGATGGAGATGGCGGTGAATTTATCCTCCGGTCTCTGCCACCATCCTATGATCAATTCGTCGTGCGTTATCATATACATGGGATGGATAAATCCATCATGGAATTGCATGGTATGTTGTGGACCGCCGAGTCCAGCATGACCAAGCAAAAGTCCACCGCTTCCGCTCCCGTCCTGGCTATCTCGGAGGGAATCTCCAAGAAGAGGAAGAAACCGGCCTCTACCCCGAAGGGTAAAGGTAAGGGTAAGGTTGGGGCACCCAAGCCTAACCCTTCCCTGGAGCCAAAGCAAACGGGTCCAATCCCTCAAGCTAAGACTCCGGAAGAGGCGGTTTGCTTTTTCTGCGGGACTAAGGGGAACATGTGTCGGAGCTACCCAAAGTACCTAGATGGGTTAAAGAAGCTTCGACCTTCAGGAGCGGGCGCTTCTAGTTCAAGTACATTTATGATTGAACTCCCTCATACTTCTACATCTAACGGCTGGGTTTTGGATACCGGTTGTGGCACTCACGTTTGTAAGATTGTGTAGGTACTAAAGGGAAGTAGAAGGGTGAGAGATGGGGAGCTGGATCTAATCATGTGGAACAAGGAGGTCGTCCCCGTATTAGAGTAAGGAAGCGTGTAGCTTACTTTTAATTCCGGCTATTCTATTGTTTTAAAAAATGTATGCTATTCACCGGGTGTGGCGCGAAACATTATTTCCTTTTTCGCTTAGTATGACGATGGATATTATTTCAATTTTAAAAATGGTATTATTTCTTGTTTCAAAAATGATATTTATTATTTTAAAGCATATCCATGTCGTGGTATATACGAAGCTGATGCATACTATCAAAATAATAGAACAATCATGAACATTGATTCTGAATCCAAAAATGGTTTGGATAAGTTTTCCTTATGCCATAGTCGTCTTGGCCAAATAAACATGAAACGTGTTGGTGCATAATTGTAAATCCCTAGTTCTTATCAATCCAATACATACATGTTTACTTGAAATGTTAATTCAAATGTGTTTTGATGAATGGTTTACATGTTTATATATTCTAAGTGTTTCCTTATATTTGTTTTAACCTTACAAGTACTTAGTCATGTGTTGATTTGTGTTTGGAATTTTAAGTATAAGTGAAGGTTACCACGTGCGTGATGAAGCTCACTACGTGCGTAGTGGAGCTCACTACGTGCGTGGTGAGGTAGACGATTAATATTTAATTAATTATTATTAAAACACCCGGTACGTGTGTACTGGATTCACTTCGTGCGAAGTGTGATACATTACGTGCGTAGTGGAAGTTAATTAAGGCAGAGGCGTGTAACACTTAAATACGCGTTTTCTGTACTATAAATACCTCTTAACCGCATATTAGCACGGGGAATCGTGGGGAATGATCGATAATCACCGGTAATCGTCCGTAATCGACCTTAAGCCTTCGTGAGCCTTCGTAATCGTACGTATAACCTCGATAAACGCGAACTTAGTGTTATTCTCGAATCCAATGGCAGCCTTAAGCATTCTGTGTGAGTTATTCTGTGTGAGTTCTTAGAGTTGTTCTTGATCCTACTCTGTGTGTTCTTCGTGTTAACTGTGTGCCGGACACCTAAGCAGATCTTAGAATCCTTAGGAGGTTTGGGAAATAGATATTCCGCACTATTTCTCATCCTAGATCAGTCCTAGCATTAGGGTGTTAGTTTAGAACCTCCGCGGTCCTACAAAGTGGTATTAGAGCCTTGTGCTTTGATTGATCACTTTTCCTTAGGTTTCGTGATCTAGGTGTCGTTTTGGTCATTTAGGTGTTTTTGTTTTGTCGTTTTCTAAGTGTTTCTTTGTACGTATAATCGTCAACAGGGCGTTTTTGGGTCAAAAAGTTCAAGTTTTTACGTTAAAAGGGTCTGAATTGTTGAAGGTTATTCGTGCGTAGTACTCCTCACTACGTGCGTAGTGTGTCTTAGTGTTCTAAAAATTATCCTAATCGTTGCAGTTTACTCGTGCGTAGTGTATAGCATTACGTGCGTATTGATTTTCAGTGCGTGCGTAGTGGGTCGTTGGTACTCTAGAATCTTCGGTAGCTTGTGTGTGTGTCCGTGCGTAGTGGGTCATCAACACGTGCGGAGTGCTTCACACTTCGCATGTATTGAATCTGTGTGTTAAATATTTTCTTAAAAAGCAATTTACTTGTTTCGTACGTAGTGAAGTCACTTCGTGCGTACTAGGTCCCCATTCCGTACGTTCCTGAGTCTGTGTGATTGTTTGTCAGTCCGTACGTAGTACAGTTTACTACGTGCGTAGTGTATTCACTTCTTGCGAACCATTCTCACTTCTTGCGTAGTGTTTACGTTTGTTTTAGGTCTTAATCAAGATGTCTGACATGAGTGCTATGGCTGCCAAACAAACTATCACTGCTTTAAGTAACCTTATTATGGACAATGAACAAGGAGGTATTAACAAAGTACCTCGACTGTTAACCATGGAAGACTACCCATTCTGGAAACCACGTTTTGAGATATTTATCGATGGGGTTGATCCACGGTTGCACAGGGCCATCTCTGCTGATTATATAGTGCCTAAAGGTGAAGGGAATATCGAAGTTCCCTATGATCAGATGAGTGACGATCAGAGGAAGGCTTATGATGCTGAGAAGAAAGCCTACTCTTATTTGATCCAAGCCATTCCTAATGAGATCTTCCACCAGTTCCGACGGTATAGAACGTCACGTTCCTTGTGGAATGCGCTACAAAAGAGGAACGAGGGGAATGCATCTCTGAAAGAGCTCAAGGCCTCACAGTTGAGAAAGGAGTTTGACCACTTCACCTTATACGTGAATGAAAAGCTTCCAGATCTGATCAACAGATACAACCATCTTCTCAGTGAAATGGATAGTTTGGGAGTGCAGATTTCAGAAAGACAACAAGTGTAGACTTTGTCCAAGGCACTACCCAAAAGCTGGAGGCTGTTCATCATGATTCTAAAAAATGGTGAAGGTTTTGAGGGCATGGATCAAAATGATTTTATAACTAAGCTAAAAGAGCATGAACAAGAGGAGCAAAACCTAGACAGATTGAGCAGCTATGTGCAGAATCCCTCATTATACTGTACTGGACCCATTGCTTCTCCAGTCACTTCATCAAATGCTCCATTGCAGACAGCCTTTACCTCAAACGTCTGTTCTTTAAGCAAGTCTGCTCATGAAACTACAAGTGGACCACCGTATTCTGCTTCTTCAAGCAAAAAGTCGGAATCAATATTACGTGCTTTAAACACTGAACATTTCAAGCATGGTAGTACTGAAGAAGTAAAGGAGCACATGGGGATGCTCAGTGTGTTGGTGTCTTCCTACGATGATCTGCTTAAAGGCAAAATTGGAAATGCCTATTTGACTCAAGAAGACTATGAGCAGATTGACAATGATGAAATGGAGAGACAGGACATTTTATGGTCCTATGCCAACCTTGTGAGGAGAGCAAAAGCTTTGGTTAAACGAACAGGGATGCAGATTACAGCGACTAAAGATACAAAGCTGGGCTTCGACAAATCAGCTGTAACCTGTTACAAATGCGGCGAAAAGGGTCATTTTGCGAGAGAATGTGAGAAACCAAAGAACTCAGGACCCAAGTATCCCTTCAGGACATCTCCTGGAAAATCTTCAACTACCACTACTCCACAGAAAGCTGAAACATCCCATGAGGGATCATCCAAAGCGATGGTAGTTGTTCAGAAAGATGAGGGGATAGACTGGTCAGTACACTTTCAAGATAATGATGCTTTCGAAGTTGCTGAGACCAACTTGGCCAGTGTTCAAGATCTGAATGATGATTCACAATCTGAAGCAGATAGTGTGCAGGAAACTGATGATGAATTTGTTGCCAGTAAGGAAGAATCAGTGATGCCTACTGATAAGTACAATGTCAAACCAGTTTCAGTGCCAGCTGCCGAACCAACGCCAGTGATTGTTCAAACTAAATCAGAAGATCTTAAGGCGTGCATGACTGGCAAACCTGCTGATTCAAAGGTAAGTAACAATTCTGGCATTCCTTGTGCTTCGTGCAATGACTATGTGCAAAATATTTTATCTTTGAAATCTCAAGTCAGTGATCTTACCTCTAAATTGCATGAAAATTCAATCATTAAAGGTAGGGAAAAGACACTAAAAGATAAAATTGAAAGCCAGAACAAACAGATTAGAGAACTAGAGGTAGCATTGCTAAACAAACAGGATGCCATAGTTTTCTACATCAATCAGATAGATACACTGAAGCGAGACCTTGCTAGTTCTAAGGTAGATTATGAGACTCTCAATCAGAAACTGAAAAGTTATTCAACTTCATCTTATCTATTTGAGCACATAATCGACCGGAGACCTCAAGGTTCCGATTCAGAAAAAGACAAAAAGGCATATACTAAATGTCCACCACCAGTGTTAAACCAACTGGTGCAAACAGATGTCTTTACTGAAGCTGACCAACTTCCTTCCAAGGTTGATGCACCTTTTGCTTCAACCTCAAAACCTGATTTAAAAATGAAGGGAGTAGTTGATGAGCCTCAGATGAAAGAGGTCAAACAAGAAGAAAAGCCTGAATCTGGTATGAGAAAACTTCTAGGCAATTCTTCTGGACAAGGCACGTTAATGAAAAATGTGCAAGCAGCACTCCGAACCATAGAAAAGGAGGGTGCAAAGTCTCCTACAACCCGTCCTTATGAGGAAGTTAAAATTTTGCCAAAACAATGTGGTTTAGGAGTAGAGTCAAAATGTCAAGTTGAGCAAAAGGTGCCACATAATCCTGCAAAACATCAGTCAAACAGGATTTGTTATGTGTGCAGGAGACCTGGTCACCTCAGTTATGAGTGTGATCAGCAACAACAGAGCTGCAGGGGGAAGGTTGATTCTTCTGAAAATTTTCAGAAAAATAAAACGTTTAATCAAAATAATCAAAAATCAACTGACCCTCATCAGCTCAAAAGGACTGTTGGGGAAACATCTAGTAAGCCCAAAGATCCCGAGGTTTGTAAAAAGGGGAAGGAACCACTTCATAAGGTGATTAATACTTCTAGTGTTTATCACAAGGCTTCTCCTCGTCAAGACTTAAAATGGACTAACAAACGTGAATTCAAAACGTCCAATAGTCCAGATACCAATGTAGACTCCAAAGCTACTGGTGTGTGGATTAATGTGCAAGTTGTTGGAGAAAATGGGAACCTCATGACCATTCGGGCATGGGTTCCTAATGCTAACTAACTTTTCACTTGCTTGTGCAGGGTGCTCGCCGGTATAACACGTGGATTGTTGATAGTGGAGCATCCAGGCACATGACAGGCGATCTGAGCCTTCTTACAAATGTCAGAAAAATCAAAGGAGGGTATGTCAGTTTCGCAGGTGATAAAGGAGGTCACATGTTCAAACCATATAGAAGCTCAGTTGCAGAGATCAAGTAGAGTTGATAGAAACCATCCTCCTGAACAAATCATTGGTGATCCTCATTCTCATGTTCAAACCAGGAGGCAAGTGGCAACACTATCAGGATCTCATTCTTCAGAGTCCCCGGGACTGAAACATATGAAAGAATTCTCCGATCTGGGTGCAAATTTGGTTAAGTCTGTGGATTTTACACAATGTCTTTGTTCGGGATTTCTCTCACAGATTGAACCAAAAGATCATATTGAGGCACTCAAAGATGATTCCTGGATTAATGCAATGCAAGAAGAGCTGCTTCAATTTCAAAAGCTGAACGTCTGGTGATTAGTGAACAAACCAAAGGGTGCTAAGTCCTTTGGCTGCAGATGGGTTCTGAAGTGCAAACGGGATGATCAGGGGGTGATTGTCAGGAACAAGGCAAGGCTAGTAGTTCAGGGTTTCAGACAAATTCCTGACATAGATTACACTGATGTGTTTGCTCCAGTCGCTCGGCTGGAAGCTATACGTCTGTTTCTCGCCTTCGCCTCGCACAACTATCAGATGGATGTTAAAAGTGCGTTCCTGTACGGAGAAATTCAAGAGACATTATATGTCAATCAACCTCCGGGGTTTGTGGACCCCTTTCATCCAGACAAAGTCTTCTTACTGAATAAGGCTTTATATGGTCTACATCAAGCACCGCGAGCGTGGTACGAGACCCTCTCTCAATATCTGATCGACAAAGGGTACAAGAGAGGGACCATTGACAAAACGCTGTTCATCAAAGGTGAAGATAAAGACTTGATATTGGTTCAGGTATACGTGGATGATATCATTTTCGGTTCTCCAAATCCAATTCTGTGTGAAGAATTTGCAAGGATTATGAAAGAGAAGTTTGAAATGAGTTCGATGGGAGAGATGAAGTTTTTCTTGGGACTTCAAGTTGAGCAGACAGAGACAGGAATTTTTCTACATCAGACTAAATATGTTGCTGATATTCTCACCCGGTTCGAAATGTCTACTGAGAATCCTGCTGCGACACCTCTTCCAGTAAATCACAGTATCTCTCCAGACACTGAGGGGGAGTTAGTGAATGAATCTCTTTATCGAGCTATGATTGGTTCACTGATGTACCTCATGTCATCCAGACCAGATATCATGTTTGCCACATGTCTGATGGCAAGATACCAATCCAAGCCTAACGTGAAACATCTGATGATTGTCAAGCGGATCTTTCGCTATCTGAAGGATGCTCCTAATCTTGGACTGTGGTATCCTTGTGATGATAACTTTGAGTTGACGGCCTACAGTGATTCAGACTATGGTGGATGCAAAAAGGATCATAAATCTACCTCTGGGGGCTGTCAGTTTCTCGGATCGAGACTTGTCACGTGGCAGTGTAAGAAGCAGACTGCAGTTGCGCTTTCTACGTGTTAAGCTGAATATATTTCGGCGGCGAGCTGCTGTTCTCAGGTCATCTGGATTCAACAACAACTGCGGGATTACGGTTTGCAACTCTCTACTACTCCCATTTTTGTTGATAATACTGCTGCCATTGCCATCACTAAAAATCCTGTCCAACATTATAAGACCAAGCACATTGGTATCAAATACCATTTTATACGGGACTGTTGGGAAAAGAAACTAATTGACGTTTTGTCTATTCAAACTGAATTTCAAAAGGCAGACCTGTATACAAAGGCATTTGATAAACCCAGATTTTTGTTCTTAGTGAATGAAAACGGGATGAAAACTAAGTGTGAGGTCGTGTCTGATGATGCAACTTAATGCATTTCTCGTATATGTGTCTGTGTGGCTATTTTCTGTGTGTTTATTTTCTGTGTCTGTGTGTCTCTGTTCTTGGTATTTATTTCTTTTAGTATTTTAGGGGGAGATAGGTGCAACATAGAAAATACAAAAAAAATCAGAAAAACATAGAAAATACAAAAAAATCAGAAAAACAATAATGAGAAGTTGATCCAACTCAAATGGAAAATGATGGTACACTGGCTTTCAATACAAAGTATGTCTAGTAAAATTAGGACTGAAGGCATGTACATATTCTTGAGAAAACTGTCTGAAAATTTGAGTCAAATCAGATAAGAAACAGATGGCATGTAAGGCATATGATGAGAGTCTAGGCTGATAAGTGGTTATGCATGTGGAAATCCATCAAAGATTCAAACTATCGAGACATTCCAAGTCTTCAAGTCGATAACAGTTGAGACTAATTTAGTCTGGTGCACACACCTGTTACCATGCCAAATGTGTTAGACGACAATGAGCAAAATGTAAAAAGAGGGTGAAAAATTGACCCCAATCTGAGATGTCAAATGAAATAGATACATTAATCTATTAGTGTTGAATTGTCAAAGAGCATAAAATGCAGTGACAAAAGTTCAACAGCTGATCTATTAGTGTTGAATTGTCAAAGAGCATAAAATGCAGTGACAAAAGCTCAACAAAAATTATCAAAAGAGGTGAAAAATTGACCTCCATTGTCAAAGAGCATAAAATGCGTTGACAAAATGTCAAAGCACATAAGCATGGTGGTTGGGTTCTCAAGTTGTGCAACCGACTGAGTGAATCAAAACACTGTGAGATTTTGAAAGAGATAGTCTTAACCATGTACTCAGTTCTAGATAATCAGAAAATGTTGAAATCAAATCTGTCATTATCTGAGGAAAGTTAGATTGACAGACAGAAATTGAGGGAGTATGTTTGTGCCTAAGGTTCTGAAATGAATGATAACTATGTATAGATGTGCTGGTACTGACTCCATCTTGGAACCTTCTCACAAAAAGATTTAATTTCAGTAATTTAATTTTTGCAAATCTCTTAGTTTTTAGGATTTAAGTTGTTAACAGTCTGCATTTTCATTTTCTTTATATTCAGAAAAATACAAAAAGAGTGTTGGTGGTTCTAAGTTCTTTTAAATGTACTCTTTTGTTATTCTTTAGGTTTTCTCTTTTCGCTTTGATGTGCTTAAATGTTTATTAGTAACCTTAAAGTTACTGACTGTTTATTGCTGAGTGCAGTACTAACAGTATCAAGGTTCACAGATGAGGAACTCATCACATGCGAAATGGAGCCACTACGCACGAGCTACAACTCAACACGTGCGTAGTGCAGGTAAGGACATATTGAAAGGTATTCTTATATTAGTTTGCTTTGTGCATTTTGCTTTGTGCATTTTGCTTTGTGCATTTTGCTTTGTGCATTTTGCTTTGTGTATTTTGCTTAGTGCAAAGTTTTGTTGATAGAACTAGGTCTTAGGGGGAGTTTGTTGGTGCATAATTGTAAATCCCTAGTTCTTATCAATCCAATACATACATGTTTACTTGAAATGTTAATTCAAATGTGTTTTGATTAATGGTTTACATGTTTATATATTCTAAGTATTTCCTTATATTTGTTTTAAGCTTACAAGTACTTAGTCATGTGTTGATTTGTGTTTGGAAGTTTAAGTATAAGTGAAGGTTACCACGTGCGTGATGAAGCTCACTACGTGCGTAGTGGAGCTCACTACGTGCGTGGTGAGGTAGACGATTAATATTTAATTAATTATTATTAAAACACCCGGTACGTGTGTACTGGATTCACTTCGTGCGAAGTGTGATACATTACGTGCGTAGTGGAAGTTAATTAAGGCAGAGGCGTGTAACACTAAAATACTCGTTTTCTGTACTATAAATACCTCTTAACCGCATATTAGCGCGGGGAATCGTGGGGAATGATCGATAATCGCCGGTAATCGTCCGTAATCGACCTTAAGCCTTCGTGAGCCTTCGTAATCGTACGTATAACCTCGATAAACGCGAACTTAGTGTTATTCTCGAATCCAAGGGCAGCCTTAAGCATTCTGTGTGACTTATTCTGTGTGAGTTCTTAGAGTTGTTCTTGATCCTACTCTGTGTGTTCTTCGTGTTAACTGTGTGCCGGACACCTAAGCAGATCTTAGAATCCTTAGGAGGTTTGGGAAATAGATATTCCGCACTATTTCTCATCCTAGATCAGTCCTAGCATTAGGGTGTTAGTTTAGAACCCCCGCGGTCCTACAAAACGCATCACTAAGCTCCAAGCGGATGAGATCTTGGAATCATTTGACCTCGGGTGAAATGAAATATGTGAATCTTGGTTATTGGGCAAAATGACTAAGTCACCCTTTACCAGTATGGTGAAATGGGTAAAGACCAATTGGACATAGTGCATACTGATGTATTTGTTCCATTCAAACATGTTACAAGAAATAACTCAAGATACTTTGTTACATTTACTGATAATTTCAGTAGATATGGATATGTATACCTGATTAGGCATAAGTCTGATACCTTTGAGGTCTTCAATACATTACAAAACGAAGTCCATAATCAATTGGGAAAGATTATCAAAGTAATTCACTCCGATAGGGGAGACGAGTACTTGAGCTCAGAGTTCCATGGTCATCTAGTAAGTTGTGGGATTGTCTCACAAGTAACTCCTCCTAGGATGCCACAATTGAATGGTGTCGCCGAGTGGAGGAATCAAACATTATTAGACATAGTCTGGTCTATGATGAGTCGCACGGATGTACCGATTAGTTTTTGGGGGTACGTTCTTGAGTCGGCGGCAAGGATCCTTAACCTCGTACCAAATAAGAATGTTGAAAAGACACCTTATGAGATGTGGCATGGAGTAGCTGCTAAGGTCGCATATCTCAAGGTTTCGGGATGTCCTGCCTATGTGAAACGTGAGGTAGAGTACAAACTTGAACCGAGATCAGAGAGGTGTTATTTCATTAGGTATCCATTTGGAGCCATGGGATATTTATTCTATAAACCTTTTGAAAACAAAGTATTTGTTGCAAGAGGGAATTTTTTCTTGAAAGGGAACTAATATCCATGTAGTCCGGAGGTAAGAGGATTGGTCTTGAGGAGATTGAAGAATCCATGGAAGAAGGGACTATTGTTAGCACTAACACTCAACCAAAGTGGTTGAAACCGAGCAAGATGATGTGTCGGTACCTGAAAACGTTCCGTAGATTCCTCATAGGTCTAGTAGACCACGTCAAGACACAGAGAGATATGGGTTTCTCATATCTGAGGGCAATGACTTATTGGTGGATCATGATGAACCCACCAAGTACCAGGAAGCCGTAGCGAGCGTCGCGTCTGCTAGGTGGAGGGAAGTCATGGAGATTGAGATGCAATCTATGTCAGATAACTAAGTCTGGGAATTGGTTGATCCTATACCCGGGTGTAAGGTAGTAAGGTGTAAATGGGTCTTCAAGAAAAAGACCGGCATGGATGGCTCTGTAAATACCTTCAAAGCCCGACTGGTGGCTAAAGGTTGCACACAAACTCATGGCATTGACTATGAGGAAACCTTTTCACCAGTGGCCATGTTGAAGTCTATGAGAATACTTATGGCCATAGCTGCTAAATGAAGGGGTGTTTATGTCACAACCCGATGGTTTTGTACATCCAGAGTATCCTGATAGAGTCTACAGACTAAAGAAGTCTGTTTATGGGCTTAAACAAGCATCTCGCAGTTGGAACCTATGCTTCGATGAAAAAATCAAAGACTTTGGATTTTTGAAAAGCAAGGATGAACCATGTGTATACGCTAGGGATTCCTTGTCCTATATGTAGATGATATTCTACTTATAGGGAACGACGTCCTAACCTTGAAAAATTTTAAATCTTTTTCTTGGGAGTTGTTTCTCTATAAGGACTGGGAGAAGCGGCGTATATCTTGGGGATAAAAATCTATAGAGATAGATCTAGGAGTCTCATTGGGCTTAGCCAGAGTGCATATGTCGACAAGGTCTTAAAGCGATTCAAGATGGAGGGCTCTAAACCCCCTATGTTGGATGGAGTAACGTTGAGCAAGTCTCAATATTAGGCTAATTCGGGGCAAGCTCATTGGACAGCCGTAAACAACATTCCTAAGTATATTCGGAGGATAAAGGAGATGTTCTTAGTCTATGGTGGTGAGGAAAAGCTTAGAGTACATGGTTACTCTGATGCTAGCCTCCAAACTGATAAGGACAACTGCCGTTCGCAATCGGGTTTTGTCTTCCTTCTCAATGGTGGTGCTATTAGTTGGAGGAGCTCCAAGAAAGAAACAATTGCTGATTCAACTACGGAATCAAAGTACATTGCGGCTAATGAAGCAACAAAGGAGGCTGTGTGGATGAGGAAGGTCAATTAAGATCATGGAGTGGTTCCTACCATTACCGACCCCATTGAGATCTTTTGTGACAGTGAGAGTGCGGTTGCATTGGCTAAAGAACCAAGAGCTCATAAGCGGACGAGGCATATTCCTCGGAAATACCACTTCATCAGTGATGTGATAGAGAGTGGTGATATTTCCATAAGCAGAGTAGCATCGGAGGGCAATTTAGTTGATCCGTTTACTAAGTCGTTGTCACAAACTGTGCATGATTCTCACACTAGATCGATAGGTGTTAAATTCTCTATTGACTTGGAGTGAGTGTATTTTTTGGTTTATGTTTGATATGTATTTGTATTTTGGAAACATTTAAAAATTATTATACTTCATACTGTTGGGATTTGGTGGTTGGGCGCAACGGAAGCAAACAAGAAAAACACAAATTTTAAAGGCACTGTTGGGAAGATGATCTCAACAGTTGAGATTTGATGAGACAAAGTTAAGTTTGTTGGAATGTTCTAGATATAACTTAAATAGAATTATGAGGCTTGATCAGACTGAACACTGATAGTGTTTCAGACTGAGCATAAACTGAATATAAGTTGAATATATGTTCGATCAGCTTATACTATATCTTATTAGGATTATCACTATGTGTGATAAGCTGTGTATGCCACCTAAGATATATATTGAGCTTTCAGCCTGATATGTTTCAAGTTGAGTGACTCAGCTTGCATACTGAGTCAGCTCAACAGAGTTGCTAAATAAGTTCTATCTAACTCTTAGGACTTCTAAGGATGAGTTTATTAATATACATGTTAGTTTATGTTGCTTTTCGAGTTTGTTCTTGAAGAACTCCGCTTGATGAGTTTCAAGCTGAGTAACTCAATCTGAGCAAGAAGTCAGCTTAAAGAAAATTTAGATATGTTTTAAATTTCTCTTTTTAACTCTCTATATCTACGGCAAGGATAAGAAGACTCTAGAATCAAGATTGGAGATTGAAGACTCAAGATAAGAAGATTCAAGATTCAAGATTCCGAGTTATCCGTTAGTTAGCAAATTAGTATTAGTCCAGTTTGTTATGATCCGTAGGAACAGGATTATAAATACTTATCATCCTGAGAAGTTTAGAGGTACGACTACGACTACGATTACAACTAAGTGTTGCAGAGCCAAATACCTCACCTCAACCGTATGTGTTACGATTCTTGAATCACTGTTTGTCAGTTCAACGTGATCAAGATATTCACAGATTTCCAAGATATTCGTGTGTTCGAATATTCACATTAGTTGTGAAATTGGTAAGTTTTCAATCTGTGATTAAATCCTGTTTAGAGAGTCGTCTGATATCTATAATCATAAGTTGATTATAGATAGCAAAGTTTGAAAGATTAAGAGATTTATATTAGGTGTTTAAATATCAAGAGTTGATTACTTGATAGAGTCAGTAATCATCTTCTTATTAATTAAAAGCAAAGCATTCGATTGTGGTTTGATTTACTTTGTGTAACACTTTATTTTGATTTGTTCAATTTCTGCAGAAAGTGTATTCAACCCCCCTTCTATACATTTGTTGCTTGTTGTTATTCTCACCAAGGGACCAACAACTGGTATCAAAGCAGGCTGAAGAAGTTCATACGTTGAAAGTTCAAGATTCTGAGAAAGTTCAAAACGTCTACAAGCAATAATTCTTCAAACTTTTCTCAGATGTCTGGAAAGGGTTGTCCCATCTTTGATGGATCTGATTATCCTATGTGGAAATTCAGAGCCATGTTATTACTCAAGTCCATTGACAATCGTATGTCTGATGTCATTACCAAAGGGCCAATTATCCCCAAGATTTCTGCTGTTGTCAGTGATACGTCCGCTGATAAAACAGACAGAAGTGAAAAAGAAGTAAGGAAGCCTGTTGCATCCTGGACAGATGAAGACTGGAAATTGTTCAATCTGGATGATAAGGCAAGGAGTGTTCTGGCAAATGCCCTGACCAACTAGATCTTGCATACAGTGACTGGGTGTCAAACTGTAAAAGAGATCTGGGATACATTAAGTATTACATATGAGGGCACTAATCTGGTGAAGCAGCAAAAAAAGAGTCATCTAAATAAATGACCTACTAAGTGTGGGTGTGAAGAAAGATGAGGCTGAACTTGTGCTGAAGTTTCTGGATGTGTTACATATGAAGTTTCAATGAAGTAACCACAACACTGAGGGCTGGAGGAACACTGCATTTGTACAACCTACAATCCATCTATGGTTCTTACTCAACAATGAACAGATCACTGAGCACAAGAGAACTTCTCAACAACAACTTCAGGAGTCTTTGGATAAAGCAGATATTGCATTAGTTGCATAGAAGAAGAAGAAAATTTCCAAGGCATTAGTTGTTGAATCTGAGACTGAGTCAGAATCTCAAGCTGACCACTCAGACTCAGACTCAGGTGAAACTGATGATGTTTAGACTATCACTAAGAAAATGGCAATGTTAGCCAGACGTTTGAGAAGAGCTCAACGGGAAGAGGAATATCTGACAGGGGCAAAGGGAAGAGTTCCTTTGATCCCAAGAAGGCTGTGTGCTTCAAGTGTCAGAAGAAGGGACATATCGCTACTGAGTGCATATTAAAGAAGGAAGAATCGGCATCAGTTGCTGATAAGAATTCTTATAGAGCTGACAAATACAAGAAGAAATATACTCAGCTCAAGAAAGGAAAGCCAGAAGGCAAACCTAGTGCAAAAGGACTATATGCTGAAACCTGGGATATATAATCATCTATCTCATATGATGATGTATGTCTAATGGCTCAAGAAGATGAAGATTTTGAAATTGACGAAGTTGATTATGGTTTGTCCGAGTCAACTTTTGAAGCTGACATGAAGGAAGCTGAGGAAAACAGCAAGCTTAGTGATTCGGATCCTGCTTCCATGTACAAGGTTAGTAATTTCAACTCTTATACCGATGAAGAAAAGGGTCTTGCCTTCGATTATTTGTTAAATGATTTCAAGACCTTCCTTAAGTCTCAAAAGGACCTCAAAGCTGAGTTAGCTAAACTGAAGAAAGAGATTAAGGAAAATCAATCTCTCATTGATGTTGGTAAGAAAGCACAATGTGAACTTGAATGTCAAAGACACATTAATAAACTTCTAAGTGAAGAACTTCAGGAAGCTAAAGTCAAAGCTGACCAACTTCAAAAGGACACTGAGTCTTGGTGTAAGTCATCAAAGCTTGCTGCAAAGTGCATAAACCAACAAATTCCTAAACATGTACAAACTGTACTTGTAGGTGACTATCAAACTACAGCTTATGTAGCCGATGATTAGATAGAAAGTACAAACTCTGAGGAGGATAGACAACTGATTGAGTCTCAGAAGTCAGCCTCAGAGAAGAAACATGGTCAAAACCTTAAATACAATATGTTTGTAAAGGCCAAAGATCATGGTAATGAGTGCTTAACATCCAAACAGCATGGTAAGTCTGTGTTGGACAGATTTGGCACTCAGCCTATTCAAAGAACTTCAGTCATAGAAAAGCTTAATCCAAATCCTTTCAAAAGACAACATTCTCTATCTGGCTCAGAGAGAAGTTACAAGAATAGGAAGACCACTATAAGTCAGAGGTCAAATCACAACAATGGTAAATCCGAAGTTGTAGATCTTGGTAAGTCCAAGAAGATCAACAGTGGTAAGTCCAAACCTGTTGAAACTGGTGAGTCCTGTAAGCATGATAAAGGTAAGTCCAAGGTCATGGAAAAGAAGTTTGTTGGTCAAGCTTCTAATAAAAAGGATAACAAACAAAGACCTGACAAAGGTAAGTCTAAAGTCAGTGACTATCAAGTGAATCAACTTGCAAAGAAAGTTGAAAAGTTATCCACTACATACAATCCTAAGACTGAGAGCAAGTTCTCACAAGGATTATTAAACACTCTACCTCCTGTAATCATTGGAAGATGGAGATGGTACAAGTGCAGAAGTAGAGGTCATGAGGCTAAGGACTGTGATGTTGAAATCTCAAGGCCTGAACAAGAATAGGCTGATCAGCCTACACAGGACTCAGCTCCTGCTCAAGCTGAACAGTCAGTTCAATAAGATGAAGATGCTAAGTGCTCCTCATATGAACCCACTAAGAAGTGGGTTTCCAAACAAAACTAATGTGTTTAGTTTTTATATCATGTGCAGGGTTCAAGTAAATGGTAGTTGGATAGTGGATGCTCAAGGCACATGACCTGGTGGAAAGGACTTCTTAGTGATTTCCAGAAAGATGAAGGTCTTAAATTAACATTTGGAGACAATTCCCATGGAAGAACTAAAGGCTATGGGAAGATGCATGCTGGCAAAGTTACTTTCTAGAAGGTTGCATATGTCAAGGGTCTTAAGCACAATCTGATTATTATCAGCCAATTGGGTGATGAATACAACATTGTTACTTTTAGGAAGAAAGCAGGAACTATATATAATGCTAAGGGAAAGCCTGTATTAATAGCTAAAAGAGAAAGAGATGTGTATCTACTTGATCTAAATTCTGTTGATCCCTATACTGAAACATGCTTGTATTCCCAATCTGTTCCTAAGCTGAGTTGGTTGTGGCATAAACGTTTATCGCATTTAAATTTCAAAAATATAAATATGCTATCCAATAAAGAGTTAGTCTCTGGATTACCAAAGATCACATTTGTCAAGGACAAATGTGTTCAGCTTGTGAACAAGGGAAACACCATAAAGGGTCCTTTAAAACAAAGCAAATTTTTTCAATAATAGACCCACTGCGTATGTTGCATATGGATCTGTTTGGACCCATAAGTACTCCAAGCGTAAGTGGTAAGAAGTACACACTGGTGATAGTAGATGAGTTCTCATGATTCACCTGGGTAATATTCCTTAAAACCAAAAGTGAGGCTGCCCTGGATATAATAAGTTTTATTAAACAGGAAGAGTTGCAGAAAGGTAAGTCTGTAAAGCAACTCAGAAGTGATCATGGGACTGAGTTCATAAACTCTACCCTTGAAAGCTTCTGTGAACAAAAGGGAATATTACAAAATTTCTCATCTGTTAGAACTCCCCAACAAAATGGAGTTGCTGAGAGGAGAAATAGAAACCTAATTGAGGCTGCTAGATCAATGCTATGTAAGGCAGGATTAAAACTTTATTTTTAGGATGAAGCTGTTAGTACAGCCTGTTATACCCAAAATAGGTCAATCATTGTCAAAAGACATGGAAAAACATCATATGAGATGTATAAATCTAGAAAGCACATGATAGGTTATTTCCATGTCTATGGTTCAAAATGCTATGTGCTGAATCAAATAGATCAGCTCCATAAGTTGGAAATCAAAGCTGATCCTAGAATATTCGTTGGTTATTGTTGGGAAAATGATCTCATCAGTTAAGATTTGATGAGACAAAGTTAAGTTTGTAAGATGAGTTCCACATATAACTTAAACAGAATTATGAAGCTTAGTCAGACTGAACACTTATAAACTGAGCATTTGTTCGACCAGTTTATATTATACCTTAGTTAAATTATTAATGTGTTTGATAATCTGTGTATGTCACATAAGGTATATATCGAGTATTAAGCTTGATGTGTTTCACGCTGAGTGACTCAGCTCAGAAGCAGAGTCAGCTCGACAGAGTTAATAAATATGTTTTATTTAACTCTTTGGACTTCTAAGGATGAGTTAATAATTATACATGTTAGTTCATGTTTGAATTCGGGTTTGTTCTCGAAGAACTCAGCTTGATGAGTTTCAAGCTCAGTAACTCAGTCCGAAGTAAGAAGTCAGTTTAAAGATAATTTAAATATGTTTTAAATTCATCTTTATCTCTCTCTATATCTACGGCGCGGATAAGAAGACTCCAGAATCAAGATTGAAGATTGAAGACTCAAGATAAGAAGATTCAAGATTCAAGATTCCGAGTTATCCGATAGTTAGTTAGCAAATTAAGATTAGTCCAGTTTGTTAGGAACCGTAGGAACAGGATTATAAATACTTATCTCCTGATAAGTTTAGAGGTACAACTATGACTCAAGAAAACAACTAAGTGTTGCAGAGCCAAACCTCATCTCACCGTATGTGTTACGATTCTTGAATCATTGTTTGTCAGTTCAACGTGATCAAGAAACTCACAGATTTCCAGATCGTTCGTGTGTTCGAATTGTCACATTACTTGTGATATTGGTAAGTAATCATTAGTTGATTCAATCTGTGAAAAATCCTGTTTAGAGAGTCGTCAGTATCTATAATCATAAGTTGATTATAGATAGCTATGTTTGAGAGATTGAGAGATTTATATTAGGTGATTATATATCAAGAGTTGCTTACTTGATAATTACCATAATCATCTTCTTATTCAAAGCATTGTAATAATCTTCTTATTAATAAAAGTATTCGACTGATTGTGGTTTGATTTACTGTGTGTAACACTTTTATTTGATTTGTTCAATTTCTGCAGAAAGTGTATTCAACCCCCCTTCTACACACTGTTGCTTGTTGTTATTCTCACCAAGGGACCAACAACTGGTATCAAAGCAGACTGAAAGATTTCATCAGTTGAATAGTTCAAGATTCTGAGAAAGATTGAAATGTCGACAAGCAATACTCCATCAAACTTTCCTCAGATCTCTGCTAAAGATTGTCCCATATTTGATGGATCTGACTATCCTATGTGGAAGTTCAGAGCCATGCTCTTTCTCAAGTCCATTGACTACCGTATGTCGGATGTCATCACTATTGGACCAATAATGCCCAAGATTCCTTCTACTGTCAGTGATACGTCTCCTGGCAGGGCTGAAAAGGAAACAAGAAAGCGTACTGCATCCTGGACTGATGAAGACTGGAAACTCTTCAATCTGGATGACAAGGCAAAGAGTGTTCTAGCGAATTCCCTAACTAATGAAATCTTGCGCACTATGACTGGGTGTCAATCTGCGCTGGGATACGCTGAGTGTCACTTATGAGGGCACAGATCTGGTCAAGCAGCAACAGAAGAATCACTTGAATAGATTTTATGAAAACTTCTTTTCAAAAAGGAATTAAGCGTTGGCAGATTTGTTCACAAGGTTTCACTGCTTGATAAATGACCTACTAAGTGTGGGTTTGAAGAAAGATGAAGCTGAGCTCGTGCTAAAATTTCTGAATGTGTTACCAGAAAGGTTCAATGAAGTAACCACAACACTGAGGGCTGGAGGAACACTACACATGTATAACCTACAGTCTATTTATGGGTTTCTGCTGAATCATGAACAGATCACTGAACACGAAAGAGCTTCTCAACAACAACTCAAGGAGTCTTTGGATAAATCTGAAGTTGCATTGGTTTCACAGAAAAAGAAGAAAAGTTCCAAGACACTGGTTGTTGAATCTGAGACTGAGTCAGAATCTCAAGCTGACCACTTAGACTCAGACTCAAGTGATACTGATGATGTTCAGAATATCACTGAGCAAATGGCAAAGTTAGCCAGACGTTTGAGAAGAGCTCAAAGGGGGAAGAGGAAGATCTGACAGGGGCAAAGGGAAGAGTTCCTTTGATCCCAAGAATGTTGTGTGCTTCAACTATCAGAAAAAGGGACATATTGCTGCTGAGTGTAGATCGAAGAAGGTAGAATCAACATCAGTTGTTGATAAGAATGCTTACAGAGCTGAAAAATACAAGAAGAAGTATACTCAGCCCAAGAAAGGAAAGCCAGAAGACAATCCCAGTGCAAAAGGATTATACGCTAAAACCTGGGATACATAATCATCCACCTCAGATGATGATGTATGTCTGATAGCTCAAGAAGATGAAGAGTTAGAACTAGACGAGCTTGATTATGGTCCGTCCGAATCAATCTTTGAAGCTGACATGAAGGAAGCTGAGGAAAACAGCAAGCTACGTGATTGGGATCCTGCTTCCATGTACAAGGTCAATAATTTCTACTCTTATACAGATGAGGAGAAAGGTCTTGTGTTTGATTATTTGTTAAATGATTTCAAGACCAGCCTTAAGTCTCAAAATGACCTCAAAGCTGAAATAGCAAAACTGAAGGATGAGATTAAGGAAAATAAATCTCTCATAGATGTTGATAAGAAAGCACAATGTGAAGAATTTCAGGAAGCTAAAGACAAAGCTGACCAACTTCAAAAGGTCACTGAGTCCTGGTGTAAGTCATCAAAGCTTGCTAAAAAGTGCATAAACCAACAAATACCTAAACAGGTAAAGGCTGTACTTGGAGGTGACTATCAAACAGCAGCTTATGTAGTTGATGATGAGATAGCAAGTACAGACTCTGAGGAGGATAGACAACTGATTGAGTGTCAGAAGTCAGCCTCAGAGAACAAACATGGTCAGAACTTGAAATTCAATATGTTTGTGAAAGCTAGTGATCATGGGAATGAGTGCTCAACGTCAAAACAGCATGGTAAGTCTGTGCTGGACAGATTAGGCACTCAGTCTGTTCTAAGAACTTCGGTCATAGAAAGGCTTAATCCAAACCCTTTCAAAAGACAAAATTCTCTTTCTGGCTCGGAGAGAAGTTACAAGAACAGAAAGACCACTGTAAGTCAGAGGTCAAAACACGACAATGGAAAGTCCAAAGTAATGGATCTTGGTAAGTCCAAGAATATCAATAGTGGTAAGTCCAAACCTGTTGAAACTGGTGAGTCCAGCAGACATGACAAAGGTAAGTCCAAAGTCATGGAAAGAAGGTTGCTAGTCAATCTTCGCAAAAGGATAATAAACAGAGACCTGACAAATGTAAGTCCAAAGTCAGTGATCACCAGGTGAATCAGCTTGCAAAGAAAGTTGAGAAGTTATCCACCACATACAATCCTAAAACTGAGAGCAAATTCTCACAAGGATTATTAGACACTCTACCTCCTGTCATCATTAGAAGAAGGAGATGCTACAAGTGCAGAAGTAGAGGTCATGAGGCTAAGGACTGTGATGCTGAAATCCCAAGGCCTAAAGAAGAACAAACTGATCAGCCTACACAGGATTCAGTTCCTGCTCAAGCTGAACAGTCAGTTAAACAAGATGAAGATGCTAAGTGCTCCTCATCTGAAGCAACCAAGAAGTGGGTTCCTAAACAAAACTAATTTGTTTAGTTTTCATCTCATGTGCAGGGTTCAACTAAATGGTACTTGGATAGTGGATGCTCAAGGCACATGACTGGGTGGAAAGGATTTCTTAGTGATTTCCATGAAGATAAAGGTCCTAAAGTAATATTTGAAGACAACTCACATGGAAGAACTAAAGGCTATGGAAAGATGAAAGCTGGCAAAGTTAGATTCCAGATAGTTGCCTATGTCAAAGGTCTCAAACATAATCTGATTGGTATCAGTCAATTATGTGATGAAGATAATGTTGTTACTTTTAGGAAGAAAGCAAGAACAATATATAATGCTAAGGGAAAGCATGTATTAATAGCTAAAAAAGAAAGAGATGTGTATCTACTTGATCTAAATTCAGCTGATCCCTATACTGAAACCTGCTTGTATTCCCATTCTGTTCCTAAGCTGAGTTGGTTATGGCATAAACGTTTATCTCATCTAAACTTTAAAAATATAAATATGTTGCCCAATAAAGAGTTAGTCTCTGGATTACCAAAGATCAAATTTGTCAAAGACAAATTGTGCTCAGCTTGTGAACAAGGGAAACACCATAAAGGGTCCTTTAAATCAAAGCAAAATTTTTCAATAACAGACCCACTGCATATGTTGCATATGGATCTGTTTGGACCCATAAGTACTCCAAGCCTGAGTGGCAAGAAATACACACTAGTGATAGTAGATGAGTTCTCACGATTCACCTGGGTAATATTCCTTAAAGCCAAAAGTGAGGCTGCCCTGGAGATAATCAGTTTTATCAAACAGGAAGAGTTGTAAAAAGGTTTGTCTGTAAAGCAACTAAGAAGTGATCATGGGACTGAGTTCAGGAACTTTACCCTTGAAAGCTTCTGTGAACAAAAGGGAATATTACAAAATTTCTCATCTGTCAGAACTCCATAACAGAATGGAGTTGCTGAAAGGAGAAATAGAACCCTAATTGAGGCTGCTAGAACAATGATATGTGAGGCATGATTGAAACTCTATTTCTGCTATAGTCAAAATAGATCAATCATTGTCAAAAGACATGGAAAGACATCTTTTGAGATGTATAAGTCTAGAAAGCCCAATATAGGTTACTTTCATATCTTTGGTTCAAAATGCTATGTGATGAATCAAAGAGATCAGCTCCATAAGTTGGAACCTAAAGCTGATCTTGGAATATTAGTTGGTTATTCCTCAATCTCCAAGTCTTATAGAATATATAATACAAGGAGAAAGGCCATAGACGAATCAATTCATGTCTCTTTTGATGAAGACTGTTTTGATCAAGCTGATAAGAGTCAAGCTGACTTAGTCAGTCTGAGTGAGCTTGAAAGGCCTAAGGAAACCAACTTATCAAATCCTATGTATGTCATAGGATATGATAGTGATGATGATGTCTGTTCATCAAAGAAATCATCACAAATCTCAAGGGATTCTCAAGCTGAGAAGGATGATGAGTTCGTCAACCCCTTTGGAGCTGAAGTCACTCAGACAGAGAATCTCAGTGATCATCAGTTTGCTGACAATGCTGCTGTTGAGACTGAGAACGTGTGTTCACCTCAGAGTTCTTAACATCACTCAGATTCAGAAACAGACTCTCCAACTACAACATTTAAATTCCTCAAAGATCATCCTCAAGATCAAATTAATGGAAATGTCCAAGAAAAGGTCATGACCAGATCAAAGGCTATAGCTAATTACGCTGCATACTTTGGCTTCCAATCTCAAATGGAACCAAAGAAGACTGAGGATTGGATTGAAGCTATGCAAGAGGAATTAAATGAGTTTGAAAGAAATAAGGTCTGGAACCTTGTCCCTGCCCCCAAAGATCATTCAATTATAGGCACTAAGTCGGTTTATAGAAATAAAATGGACAACGATGGAGTGATAGTTAGGAACAAAGCCACGCTGGTAGCACAAGGGTATAAGCAAGAGGAAGGAATCGATTATGATGAAACCTTTGCCCCTGTTGCTAGAATTGAAGCTATAAGGCTGTTCTTAGCTTATGCAGCATATAAAGACTTCAAAGTCTATCAAATGGATGGAAAGAGTGCTTTCCTAAATGGAAAACTTCAGGAGGAAGCCTATGTGAAACAACCTCCTGACTTTGTTAGTTCAAAGTTTCCACATCATGTCTATAAGTTAGACAAGGCTTTGTATGGCCTTAAACAAGCTCCAAGAGCTTGGTATGATACACTGTTCAGTTATCTACTATCCATGGATTTCACCAGAGATAGTATAGATAAGACACTCTTTATTAAAAGAAGTAAAGGATAGGTGATTCTTCTACAAATCTATGTGGATGACATCATTTTTGGGTCTACCAATGAATCTCTGTGTGAGTGGTTCTCAAAAATAATGTCACAAAAGTACAAGATGAGTATGATGGGTGAGATAACATATTTCCTAGGCCTGCAAATTCAACAAAAGCCTGATGGAATATTCATCAATCAAAGCAAGTATGTTCCTGATTTGATAAAGAAATATGGTTTTGATTGAAGTTCAACCATGAAAACACCCATGTCACCAGCTGTCAAGCTGAGTAAAGACTCAGATGGAAAGACTGTGTGTCAGTCTACCTATAGAGGAATGATAGGTTCATTGCTCTATTTGGCAGCTAGTAGACCTGATATTATGTTTGCTACATGTGTTTGTGCAAGATGCTGACAGTCTTGTTATTCTCACGAAGGGACCAACAGTTATTCTTCAATCTCCAAGTCGTACAGTGTGCATAACACTAGGAGAAATGACATAGAAGAATCAATTCATGTCTCATTTGATGAAGACAGTCTTGATGAAGCTGAGAACAGGAAAGTCTGAGTGAGTTTGAAAAGCCTGAAGAAACCAATATGTCAAATCCTATGTATGTCATGGGAGATGATAGTGATGATGATGTGTGTCAATCAAAGAAATCATCACAAGCTCCAAGGGACTCTCAAGCTGAGAAGGATGATGAGTTCATCAACCCCTTTGGAGCTGAAGTCACTCAGACTGAAGATCTTAGTGATCATCAGTTTGTTGACAATGCTGCTATTGAGACTGAGGATGTTTGTTCACCTCAGAGTTCTCAACATCACTCAGACCCAGAACCAAATTCTCCAACTACAACATTTAAATTCCTCAAAGATCACCCTCAAGATCAAATCATTGGAAATGTCCAACAGAAGGTCATGACCAGATCAAAGGCTACAGCTAACTACGCTGCTTACTTTGGTTTCTTATTTCATATGGAACCAAAGAAAACTGAAGAAGCCTTAGAGGATGATGATTGGATTGAAGCTATGCAAGCGGAATTAAAAGAATTTTCTGGAACCTTGTCCCTACGCCCAAAGATCATTCAATTATAGGCACTAAGTAGGTCTATAGAAATAAAATGGACAAGGATGGAGTGATAGTTTGGAACAAAGCCAGGCTGGTAGCACAAGGGTATAAGCAAGAAGAAGGAATCGATTATGATGAGACCTTTGCCCCTGTTGCTAGAATTGAAGCCATAAGACTGTTTCTGGCCTATGCAGCATATACAGACTTCACAGTCTATCAAATGGATGTGAAGAGTGCTTTTCTAAATGGAAAACTTCAGGAGGAAGTCTATGTGAAACAACCTCCTGGCTTTGTCAGTTCAAAGTTTCCACATCATGTGTATAAGTTAGACAAGGCTTTGTATGGTCTTAACCAAGCTCCAAGAGCTTAGTATGATACACTGTCCAACTATCTACTATCAATGGATTTCACCAGAGGTAGTATAGATAAGACACTCTTTATTAAAAAGAGTAAAGGACAGGTGATTCTTGTACAAATCTAAGTGGATGACATTATCTTTGGTTCTACAAAAGAATCTCTGTGTGAATGGTTCTCCAAAATAATGTCACAAAAGTACAAGATGAGCATGATGGGTGAGATGACATACTTCCTTGGCTTAAAAATTCAACAAAAGCCTGATAGAATATTCATCAATCAAAGAAAGTATGTCCTTGATTTGATAAGGAAATATGGTTTTGATTCTAGTTCAACCATGAAAATACCTATGTCACCAGCTGTCAAGCTGAGTAAAGACTCAGATGGTAAGTTTGTGTGTCAGTCTACCTATAGAGGAATGATAGGTTCATTACTCTATTTGACAGTTAGTAGACCTGATATCATGTTTGCTACATGTGTTTGTGCAAGATATCAGGCAGATCCTAAAGAATCACATCTTCAAGCTGTGAAAAGGATCTTCAGGTACCGTAAAGGTACACCAAATCTAGGTCTTTGGTATCCAAAGGACTCTGATTTGAGTTAGTTGGTTTTTCAGATGCTGACTATGTTGGGTACAAGTTAGATAGAAAATCAACAACTGGAGGATGTCAAATGCTTGGAGGGAAGTTAGTAAGCTGAACTAGTAAGAAACAGAACTCAGTGGCTACTTCAACTGCTGAAGCTGAGTATGTTGCAGCAGGAAGCTGTAGTGCTCAAATCCTGTGGATGCAGCATCAGCTTCAAGACTTTGGTATGACTTTCAAGAAAACTCCTATCTTCTGTGATAACCAAAGTGCTATAGCCATCACTTACAATCCAGTCTTCCACTCAAGAACCAAGCACATTGAAATTCGACATTACTTCATCAGGGACATCGTGGAAAAAGGTAAAGTTGACAGTAAATTTATCTCCGCTGATGACCAAGTAGCATATATCTTTACGAAACCACTTGATGAGAAGAGGTTTATGTACCTGCTAAGTGAATTGGGTATGCTCAACCCCTAGCTAATGTGCATAGAATCTGAGTTTTCAGTTTGACAAAGACTAAGTGTCTTAAGCTGAGTGCGCAGTTTATAAATAAGTTTTCATAAACTGAATAACCTGTCAAGCTGAATGACGAGTTCACACGTTTGGTGAGTTCCAAACATATTTTAACTACTCAGTGTGGTTAAGATACATATAGTTTGAGTTAGTCTCAAACATAAATGACTAAGTGTCATTGAGTCTGAGCTATGTGCTTAACTTAAGCTATGTGATTGGTTCACACGTTTGGTAAGTTCCAAACATATGTTAACTACTTAGTGTAGCTAAATTACATGTTTGAGTCAGTCTCAAACATAAATGACTAAGTGTCAATGAGCCTGAGCTGTGTGCTAAGGAGAAGCACACAGCTGTGTGCTAAATTAGTCAGTCTCAAACGTGTAATTTAGCTACACTAAGTGTCAATGACTAAGTGTCAATGAGCCTGAGCTGTGTGCTAAGGAGAAGCACTAAGTGTCAATGAGCCTGACTACTCATAGACACTTAGTCAGTCTCAAACGTAAACTTCTTTAGTTGATTCGTTCAAGCAAAAGGAGAAGCAAATCCATCCTCTACACCAACATTTGCTGGAGCTAAGGAGCTGGTATAACCTCCTTTACTCTCTATCTTTGTTGCATTTCGTTTCATAGAGATTGATCCATGTTTGGGGTTTTCCAATTTTATGCTTTATGTGCTTGTACTATGGGCTTTTTGTGTTGTACCTTGCTTCCGTAGCGTGCCCTGAAAACCCCAACAGTGGTATCAGAGCCACCTCTATGAGAGTTATGCACTTGGTGGCTTTGAAAACCAGAAATCAAAATTGTTTGTTTTCTGTCGAACTGGGTTAGCGGCGCTAACTCCTTTTAGTTAGCGGCGCTATCGCGCAGTAACAGTTTTGTTCTTGATTAAAAACAGATTTTGGTCTCGGGTGGGGCTTTGCAAATCCGAAGTCAAAATTGTTTGTTTTCTCTCGAACAGCGGTTAGCGGCGCTAACCTTGAGTTAGCGGCGCTAACTCGTTTAAGATAGTGGCGCTAGCGTCGCTGAGTCAGTTTTTGGTTCTTTGTTAAAAACATATTTTGGTCTCGGGTTTTAGTCATGTTTTGAGCTTCTGGAAATTTTAATCTTGTTATTATGTTTAAATTCCAGTAGCATATATATATATATATATGTTTGGTTGTTTGTGAATATGTAAGTTGGTAACCTTGCCTAGACCATTTGGTTGTTTTGTGTGTTTGGATGCAAATTTGGTTGTATTATTATTCTTATGATAAGTTTGTAATAATAATGTGGTTTGCATGCCATTTCATTCATCCATGTAATTGTAATAGATAAATAGGTATTTTATGGCTTGTATGCCATTTTATTCTATTGTATGTATTTTTATGATGGATGATGAACACACTTGATGGGCCAATGGAGATGGAGCTTGGAACCTATGGAGCCCATGATGTCCAATGGAGATGGCAGCGTTAGTGGGAGCTCGCGTCGAAGACTTTGTCCCTAGAATTGACCAAGTCCTTCCCGTTCGGCTCACGGGAAGAACGCATAGGTTTTTATGGCAAGGGTTACCAATTTTATGCGTGTGATGTGATTTTTGTATGCATGGATTGTGTAGGATTCGCATGCTAGATAATTTTTTAAAAAATTAACAAAATCACAAGAGATTTGATAAAAATGGCTTACAACTCTCTCGCGCGCTCACATACAAGATTAACCAACCTAGTGAAAATAGGTTTTTGTCACTTATATGTTAATCTAAAACTAAACCGGAAACAAAAGCCCGTCTTTCCACCCGAATCTAGTCCTATGGGTTTTGGTTGTCGAGCTTACAACGAGCCAACTCCCATAAAACTGTGTGGAAGGTGAGTGTGAAAATTCACAATTTTGGTTGTCGAGCTTAGCACGAGCCAACTTTGGTGAATTTGTCACCGTATGTCTTGACGGACTATTTACAATTTTAGATTTGAAATCTTGGTTAATTGTCGAGCTTAGCACGAGTTAACCAAAATTTCAAGATTTAAAATTGGTGCAAGAAGGGATCAAACATGCCAAACGACCATTGGATGTCGTAGGATCCCGCAAGGCGCTAAGGATTGCAATAGAGATTGCAATTGGCAAAATGGTTGCCGACCTAAATAATTTTATCATATGATCCGCGGTAACCACGTCACATGGTGGGATGAAATATGGTTCTTAGCCTTGTTAAAGTTAATTCTTTATGGGTAAATTAATTTAACAAGATAATACATATTTATAACAAACTAAATTAAGTCTACTTTGCAATTATAGATGGCATCAACAAGCGCTAACACCACCACCACCAACGTTTCTCTTAGAGTTTTCCTTGAAAAGGACAAGCTCGATGGGAGCAACTTCATGGATTGGTATAGGCAACTCAAACTTGTCCTACGCTATGAAGGGAAGATGCACACCATATAGGAACCCTTACCCGAGGCACCTCCAAGCGGTGCAACGAGGGCAATCCGTGAGGCGTACGAGAAACGCCTCAAGGAGACTGAGGAGATCACATGCCTCATGTTGAGCACAATGAGTACCGATTTGCAAAAGCAAATGGACCACTTGGGTGCTCACGACCTGATCGTGCAGCCGTGGGATATGTTCCAGCAGCAGGCGAGGCAGGAGAGGTATGAATGCTTCAAGTCGGTTCTCGCTTGCAAGCTTCAAGATGGAGGGAATGTGAGCGCTCATGTTTTGCGTATGAAAGCAAACATTGAGCGCATGGAGAAGCTAGGGTTTACCATCGGGAGGGAGATGGCGGTCGATTTGATCCTCCAATCCCTGCCCAGTGCATATGATGAATTCACTATGAGTTATCATATGCATAGCATGGATAAATCCTTGATGGAACTACATGGTATGCTCAAGACTGCAGAAGCGAGCATGACCAAGAGCAAACCATCCTCCTCCTCCACTCCCGTTCTAGCCATCCGGGAAGGCCGCATAACCAAGAAGAAGGCCGCCCCTTCCAAGAAAGGGAAGGGTAAAGGAAAGGTTGGCACGGCCAAGCCTGCCCCGGCCTCCGGAGGAAAAGGTAAGGGGAAGATTCCCCAAGCCAAGACTCCGGAGGATGCGGAGTGCTTCTTCTGTGGGGGCAAGGGCCACTACCGCCGAAGCTGCCCTAAGTACTTGGAAGGACTCAATAAGCTCAAGGCAATGAGCATATCGGGCCCGGAATCTTCAGGTACGTTCATGATAGAACTCCATAATACTTCTACTTCTAAAGGCTGGGTTTTGGATACCGGCTGTGGCACTCACATATGTAATATGTTGCAGGTGCTAAAGGCAAGTAGGGACTTGGAGCGTAGAGAGCTGGATCTTGTGATGGTAAATTCTGAAATTGTCCCAGTGGAAGCTAAAGGAGAAGTAGAGCTTTCGTTCAAGACCGGCTACTCTATTTTATTAAAAAATGTATGCTATTCGCCCCATGTGGCAAGAAACATTATTTATTTTCATGGCTTGTATGACGATGGTTACAATTTTCATTTTGATAATGGTTTAATTATATGCTTTAAAGATAATATTGTTTATTTTAAGGCTTTACCATGTCATGGCATTTATGAGGCAAGTGCATACATTAAATCAAAAAAATCTATCATGATGCCACATAAACAAGACTCGCATCACCAAGCTTCAAGTGGATGGAATCTTGGAGTCATTTGACCAAGGGTCGAATGATGTATGTGATTCTTGTTTATTAGACAAGATGACAAAGGCACCCTTCACGGGGACAAGTGAGAGGGGTAAAGACCTCTTGGACATCATCCATACGGATGTATGTGGGCCTTTCAAACATGTAACTAGGAATAACTCGAGATACTTCGTAACCTTTATAGATGATTATAGTAGGTATGGATATGTCTATCTTGTTAAGCACAAGAATGAAACCTTTGAGGTGTTCAAGACATTACAAAACGAAGTTGAGAATCAATTGGGCAAAACAATAAAGATACTTCGATCTGATAGAGGTGGAGAGTATCTAACTACCGAGTTTATCGATCATCTAAAGAATTGTGGAATCATTTCGCAATTAACACCTCCAAGGACTCCACAATTAAATGGGGTCGCTGAGAGGAGGAACCGGACTTTGCTAGATATGGTAAGGTCCATGATGAGTCGAACGGAGGTACCAGTTAGTTTCTGGGGATATGCTCTAGAGACGGCGGTAAGGATCCTTAACCTTGCACCAACCAAGAAAGTATCGAAAGCACCTTATGAAATGTGGCATAAGAAGAAGCCGACACTTTCATACCTATGAGTTTGGGGTTGTCAAGCCTACGTGAGACGTGAGACTGAGGACAAACTTGAACCTCGATCGGAAAGGTGTTACTTTATCAGATATCCTCCTGCCGGTGTTGGATATATATTTTATAAAACTTCTGAGAACAAAGTTTTTGTTGCTCGAAGGGCATTTTTCTTAGAAAGAGAATTGCTATCCAAACAAAGAGGCAACAAGGAAATTGATGTTGAGGAAGTTCAAGAATCAACCGATAAAGAACTTCAGGTTGGCACTAGCACTCAACCTAGGACGGTTGAAACTGAGCAAGAGAATGTTGCAGTACCTGACACTAATTCATTGTTTACTCCTAGGCGTTCCAGTAGAACTCGTTTCGAGCCAGAGAGATATGGATTCTACATATCTGAGGGCAGCGAGTTAGTAGTGGACTCTGATGAGCCCTCTAACTACAAGGAAGCTATGGCGGGCCCTGAGTCTGCACATTGGAAGGAAGCGATGGAAAGTGAGATGCAATCCATGTCGGATAACCAAGTTTGGAAACTGGTTGATCCTACACCTGGGGTTAGACCCGTAGGGTGTAAATGGGTCTTCAAGAAGAAGACCGGCATGGATGGAACCTTGGATACTTTCTAAGCCCGACTGGTGGCAAAGGGTTTCACTCAAAAACCTGGTGTTGATTATGATGAAACCTTTTCCCCAGTGGCTATGCTGAAACCGCCTTCCTTAACGGGAAGCTTTCTGAAGAGGTGTATATGACACAACCTGATGGTTTTGAACATCCAGAGTATCCGAACAAGGTTTGTAAGCTAAAGAAGTCCATTTATGGACTCAAGCAAGCATCTCGAAGTTGGAATCTATGCTTTGATGAGAAAATCAAGGAATTTGGATTTTCGAAAAGCAAAGATGAACCATGTGTATATGTCAGGGCTAGTGGGAGCACTATTGTCTTCTTAGTCCTATATGTGGATGACATATTGCTCATTGGAAACCATATTTCGAGCCTTAAGAGTGTAAAAGCTTGGCTCGGGAATTGTTTCTCAATGAAGGACTTAGGCGATGCGAGCTATATTTTAGGGATAAAGATCTATAGAGATAGATCTAGAAAGCTGTACAGGCTTTCTCAAAGTGCATACATAGATAAGGTCATGAGACGCTTTAAAATGGAGGAATCCAAGAAAGGAAACCTCCCTATGGCACAAGGCTTGATGTTGAGCAAGACTCAATGTCCTATCTCCCATGAGGAGATAGAAGTAATGAAGCGAGTACCATATGCTTCGGCTGTGGGATCGATCATGTACGCCATGTTATGCACTCGTCCTGATGTGTCATGTGCTTTGAGCATGACTAGTAGATATCAGGCGAATCCTGGGGAGCCTCATTGGAAAGCTGTAAAGAACATTCTTAAGTACCTTAGGCGTACAAAATAAATGTTCTTGGTTTATGGTGGGGAAGAAGGGCTAAGAGTAAAGGGTTACTCTGATGCTAGCTTCCAAACGGATAGGGATGACTGCTGATCTCAATCGGGGTTTGTATTCCTATTAAATGGTGGTGCTGTCAGTTGGAGGAGCTCAAAGCAAGACACGGTGGCTGATTCGACTACCGAGTCGGAATACATTGCGGCAAGTGAAGCTGCAAAAGAGGCCGTGTGGATGAAGAAATTCATCCAAGATCTACAAGTGGTTCCAAACATTACTGACCCTATTGAGATATTTTGTGACAATGAGGGTGCAGTAGCTTTGGCGAAGGAATCAAGAGCTCACAAGAGAGCAAGACATATTTTGCGCAAATACCACTTCATACGAGAGGTAGTGGAGAGTGGTGAAATCGTCATAAGCAGAGTAGCAACGAATGAGAACCTTGCGGATCCATTCACGAAGCCGTTATCGCAGGCAGCTCATGATTCTCACACTAGTGCTATAGGTGTAAGATTTGCCAGCGATTTGGCTTGAGTTATGTATTTACTTTGTTTGATATGTAAACTTTATTTTATATTTTGGGAACGATATAGACAGTATTGTTACTTAAGCTTGTTTCGATATATAATAGAGATTATATATGCGTATGATACGGTTACATTCATGAGACTCTACTGTGTTCCATCTTAGCATGTTTAATCACTTCCGGAAATATTTTATATTTCAATCTTTCCACGGTCAGTCAATCTTGTGGAAGGAAGATTGAATTAAGACCGAGATAAGCATGTGACCTTGAATTCAATATGATCGAATTAAGGGGCAATGCCTATCTGTACTTGAAAAGAGTTTCAAGTGATTGGAAGACTCACACCCAAGTATACTCCATGGATTAGAGTCACGCGTAACTTGGGATGATAATATCTTACGTCCTTAGACCTGAGATGTATGAACCGCTATATCATATTTCTTTCTTACTTTAGCCATTTTCAAAAGCAGTTCGTAACTGGCTGTGATAAAGGAAGTGGCTAGATAAGTCAAGGGGTATGGTTTAGGGTTATACAGTAAAAAAGGGATTTGTTCCTCTGATATGAGAGATATCACTGGGCCATGCGCAAGGAATATTGATTTATAATCAGATATGTCCTTAACTTTTGGTCACCACCAATCAAGATCGAGAAACACAATCGTGAACGATCTGGAGATTGACACTCAATCCATGTCTCGTGTTCACATTGATATCGTGAACAAAAGGATGTTTAAGATCACTTATCTATAGGACCTTTCTTTGTGAACAGGTTATATTCGGATAACGATGACTTGGGGGCAATGATGTTTATGCTAGAGACCGCTCATTGTCTGTGATTTGTTAGAAATGGTGCATCATGTGCAAGTGGGAGTTTGTTAGAATATGCCCACTGATGCATGTAAACCTTTTTGAATCACTACCGATGATGTATGGGTCTATTGGGTCATACACCGGGGTCAAATCTGACAACAACTTTAAGTAAAGGGACCGAAATTGACAAAAGACAAAAGTTGACTTCGCAGGCTGGGTTAGCGCCGCTAACCATAAGGTGTTAGCGCCGCTAACATTTATGGGTTAGAGCCGCTACAGCTGCATGGTCTTTACGTCAAGTCATCTGACAAGCCGCGTTAGCGCCGCTAACCATTACTGGTTAGCGCCGCTAACTATGGGTTAGCGCCGCTAAGTCTAGACGTGACCTTTTGTCAAATCATCTCTCATGTTGGCCATTGCATGTAAGTGTCTTGAGAGACTTTGGCCGGCCTTTGGGAGGTGAAGTGGCATTCTGGAGTTTATAAAAGGAACTAATTCAGCCTCATTTAGTTTTCTTGGCTTAAAAAAAAGACCACATACATACTCACAAGTGCTTCTAAAGACTTAGGTGAGTTCTTAGATCGAGAGTGAGGACTTAAGCTCCAGAAATCGGTTCCAGCTTGTAAGTTGTTGTTCTCCTAGTCGGTTTTCAAGTGAGAAGAACCTAAAGGAGCTTGCTAGCTCAAGGGATTTCACGTGTTGCCGGGGTATCATCCTTTAGTTGATTCGTTCAAGCAAAAGGAGAAGCAAATCCATCCTCTACACCAACATTTGCTGGGGCTAAGGAGCTGGTATAACCTCCTTTACTCTCTATCTTTGTTGCATTTCGTTTCATAGAGATTGATCCATGTTTGGGGTTTTCCGATTTTATGCTTTATGTGCTTGTACTATGGGCTTTTTGTGTTGTACCTTGCTTCCGTTGCGTGCCCTGAAAACCCCAACATCCCTTTCCCATTTGAGCTTGAAGCGGGTTGCTTCCGCTTCTTGCCATCCTCGTTGATGGTAAGGACGGCAGTGGAGGTCGAGGGCTTTGACTTGGCAAGCTCGGACTCAGCGGTCTTGAGCATACCATGTAGCTTCATAATGGACTTGTCCATACTATGCATATGGAAGTTCACAATGAACGGCCCATATGACGGAGGCAAAGATTGGAGGATGATGTCAACCGCCAACTCTTTCCCCATGGGAAAGGCCAACTCCTCGAGCTGGTCCACGTGGACGTGGGACCTCACATTGCCGCCTTCCTGCATCCGGCAACCGATGAAGGCCTTGACGAACTCATAGAGTTTTTGCCTTGCTCGCTGTTGGAACATGTCCTTCGGCTGAGATATAATCTCAAACACACTCACTTTCTCGAATTGCGTTCGCAATTCGGGACAGATGGTCGTTAGCATTAGGCAAGTCACGTCATTAGTGTCTTTGAGGCATTTTTCATACGCCTCTCTGACAGCCCTCGCCATGTTGGTAGCAGGCGCTTCCGGAAGTGGTGACTCTAGGACCTCTAACTTCATCTCCTGATGTAGGACAATTCTCAAAGTCCTATGCCAATCCATAAAGTTTAGCCCCGTGAGTTTTTCCTTTTCCAAGAAAAGACGGAGTGACATGTTGGTGGTGTTGGTGTTGCTAGTAGATGCCATCTACAACCAAAGTACGAATTTGGTTAGTATGATGTATTAAGTCATTGTTAAATAATTACCCACTTGTTATAAAAACAAATTATTTTAACAAGGGCTAAGACCCTCAAAATACCCCAATCCATGACGGGTTTACCGCGGATCACTTCATGGAGCTATTTTATGCCGGTAAAGATTTTACCGATTGCAATCCAAGATCAAAACTCTTAGACACTTGCGGGATCCTAGGTACTCATAGCACCCATTTGGCATGTATGATCCCTCCACACTAACTCCTCATGAATCCACTTTGATAGCTCGGTATTGAGATGACAACTACCAAAGCGTATTAAATCTTGGAATTGTAAATCGACTGTCAAGATACACGGTGGTACTCTAGCCCAATGGTCGGCTCGGCTAGAGCTCGACATCCGACCTTGCGAGTTGCCACACGCACATTCCACACAGTTACACAAAATCGATCTCGGCTAATGCTCGACGACCGATCTTGTTTCACTAGATTCAGGTGCTGTCATCTTTCGGGTGGTGTGAGATTTACTTTTGAAAAACGGGATTTAGTTTTTCCAGTTAAAACCTTTTTAACCAATTCTTGTCTATGTCGCGCACGGAGTTTGTAAACCAATTCAAAAACTCTTTGGTTTTATTATTTTGAAACATTTTCTAGCATGCGAAGATCCTAAACATCCATGCAAGAAATATACAAAATAAACAAACAAACCACGCATTCAATATATAGTAATCCGGTAACGAGCCAATATGCGTCTTGCCCGTGAGGCAACGTGCAAGACAAAGTCAACTAAGGACCAAATCTCTTGATATTGATGTGTGCTCTCCCACTTGATCCGTTGCGTCTCCCACCGACCTTCGGATCCAAGTCCGCCAAGACACCTTTTCAAGGTCCTCGTTGGTTGCTTCGGTTCTCCTTTTACAATTTACAATTTTAAAAGCAAATGGCATGCAAGCCACAATATCTATTCTAAGCTAATTCTACAATTACAAAGAATAGAAAATCGGCATGCAAGCCTTTAAATAATTACAAACCAAATAAATTAAATTAATAATTACAAACCATTGTGATACAAACCAACAAATGAATGAATAAATAAATTAAACAACCAAACACGTCACATAGGTCTAAGGCTCATGAATGTTACCGGATTCAAATATTACAACCACATACAACAAATTCAAATCTAAGACATGGTGTGCCACACATGAACCATGTAAATCTTATATATCTCGGTTAAGATTATCAAAACACTCAAATCACAAATAATCCTATGTACATATGCATTAGGAACCTCAAACAAGTCAAAATTCCATATTCATATATACACAATGTAAGTATATGCAATTAACCATTTTCATGCCAAAATGTTAATCCACATATAAATACACCAACCAAGATATAAGGCAACTTACTCATATAAATTACAAATTTTGAAAAAATTCCAAAAAGTACAACCGAGCCAAAAAAATCCGAACAAAACTGATTTTTAACGAAAAACAAGCATTCTGCCACTGTACAGGTTAGCGCCGCTAAACTAAACAGAATCACGCTGCTAACTATGACAGAGTTAGAGCCGCTAAACTGACAGTGGTTAGCGCCGCTAACTACAAGAAGTTAGCGCCGCCAACTACACGAAGTTAACGCCGCCAACTACTGGACAAAACCAAAATCACATTTTTCCGGATTTTTCAGGACACTAAGTGCAAATCTAGTATAGAGGTGGCTCTGATACCACTGGTGGGGTTCGGTGGTTGGGCGCAATGGAAGCAAACAAGAAAAACACGAATTTTAAAGGCACAAACCCAAATGAAGTACCAATCTCTACAACTAGAAATGAAACTTACAGAAGAGAGAGTTGAGATATACCCTTGATGTCTCTGGAGTTGTTGTAGAATTCCTTTCGGTTACCGAAGTCTACCCCGGGAAAACCGTGACCTTGGCGTACTAGCACCCCTTGGAACACAACTCACTAGTTTATTGTGCTACTGGAACAACAACCTTTAGACTACCAGGAATCTCTTAAGAACTCTTTCTATGGAACTCACAAGAACAACCCTTTTTATTGTTCAAATGAGTGTATGTTTTGCCTTAGCCAAGAGAGAGAAGTGAGAGACCAATATCCATGTTTTATAGACTTGGTGATGTCTCTAGAATTTCCCTTGGACGGCCAAAGTCTAATGATTAAGTGGACATGCATTGGTGGAAAAAGGAGGTGAAAAGAATAAAGTTGCATGCTGTCAGACGGGATCGCGCAACTAACTTTAAGGAGGTAGCGCCGCTAACCCTTAAAGATTAGCGCCGCGATCGGGGCCTGAGATAGCGACCTTATGGTTAGTGCCGCTAAACCGACTGCCTGCCAACCATCATTTAATTACTCTTTTACACCCTCCCTTTTAGGTTGTTGTCAAGATCAACCCCTGGCGTGTGACCCGATAGGCTCATACATCATCGGTTGTGAACAATCGGCGTACATGCGTCAGTGGGCATACTCCAACACATAGTATATCGATTATTAAATGTGATTTAATAATACGCCGATGGTGGGTATTTTCGAGGGGAGAAAGTTTGAATTAAGACTGAGGGAAGTAGTTTGTCGCTATCCAATAATGGATTGGATAAAAGAGACGCAACACTTGCCTATGCTTAACTAGGTCAAGTGAATGGATGACCCACACCTAAACTTACTTCATGGTTTCTGTCACAAGTAAGTCAGGATCATAATATCATTTCATCCTTAGACCGGGGAGACATTTGTTCCAAAGCATGGGCCTGCTTTACTTTGATTGCTTTCAAACGCAGTTCGTTACTGGCTATTATAAAGGGATCTTTTAGGTAAAGTATGGTGTATGTGGCGGAGCAATGTAGTCAAAGGAATTCGTTCCTCTAGTCTTAGAGAGATATCCATGGGCCCCTCGATGATTGAGCGCTGACGCAAAATGCATGGCCATACTCAAGTTGCAATGATATTTTACCGATTTCATCAAGATTTTTGGTCACCATCAATCGAGATCGAGAAACATAATCATGAACTTGGGGCAGAGATGCCTTACTAGAGGCCGCGTTTTATCTGTGGCATTATAGGTACGGTGTGTCATGTGAAAAGGCTCTCTTTGCCTTTCATTACATCCTTTTGCCAATTACACAAACTTACACTTAGAGCTCAAGAGAGAGTTTCATCTTAGAGTGCAAGTGTACTAAGTCCAGGAGCTTATTGTTGTTCCAAGATACATTCAAAGGTGAAGTGTGTCTTAGCTTGCTAGTACAAGGAGTTTGATGTGTTACAGGGGTGGACCACAATAGAGAGGAGCTCTCATTCAGCTTTCTTGTCAACACTACCTACCTCAACCATCTCAAGGAGTTCTACGAGGGTATAACTCTTCTCCTTGTTTGCTTACATGTTGCATTTCAGTATCTATAGAGTATGGTCCATAGTTGAGGTTTCCTTGGTTTATGCTTTATAAACTTGTACATTATGCTTTCTTATGTTGTACCTTTGCTTCCGCTGTGTTCGTGGAACCCCAACAGGGTCAGATTGGATGTGCCAAGTTTCTAGAAAGGACTCACAGATCAAAATTTACTAAACAACTGGATATTGAGATCGATAACGAGGTTTTTCACAGTGTACATGTTTGATGATGGCCTAAATGGATTTCTCCCGACAACAAAGAAACTGATTTCCGTAGATGAATTGGAGATAGATGATGATACAGAAAAAGCCTTGATCTCGAGAATGGAGGATGAAGGGTCAGAGGTCAGGCTGGATAACATTGACGATGGCAGGCCTCAAGATCTAATTGATTATGATGTGGGTTCTGAGCCTCTTAAAAAAATGCATATGGTAGTCGACGATCATGATGGAACTGACGGCCATGGCGACGGCGTTGGTGGTGGAGAAACGATGGCTATGGCGACGACGGCCACGGCGACGACGTTGGTAGTCGACGATCACGAAGGAACCGACGGCCATGGCGACGGCGTTGGTGATGGAGTGACTACCTCAGAAGACGATCCGTCTCACGAAAAAACCAGGGTGGATAATCAGAATACTAATATTTTTCATGACGGAGTTACAGGTATCGAGGTGCAGGAAGCGCATGGATTTGCAGAAGTGGATAATAGGGAGTGGGCGGGTGCTTCTTAAAAAAAGGATGTAATAGGGGACGGCGACCTTGAAAGGGTGGGACCAGGGTGCATTGATGGGCCTCAGCAAAACAATAATAATGAAGATGGGCCTCAGCAAAATTATAATATTAAAGATGGGCCAGCAAATGTGAACAACATCAATCCAAATATTTCAAGTGGAAATTCTGGTGGCCCAAGAAAAAATGATACAAGTAATTGGCTCAAGCAATTTGACGCTACCAACTCTGGCTCAACAGTGTCGATCGCATCTGACCAAAAAGGGTGCCAAGCAAAAGACGTTCGAAGCATTCGATAGACAGCCCTGCTACGACCATGAGGGGAAGGAAAAACAAAGTTTCGGGTAAGGAATGTACCTTTACAAAACTGAAGCGTGGAAGGTCTGTAGTACCCTCAAGAAGTAAGTCCGGGAACAAGGAAGAGGAAGCTAAATCGATTATCAAGCTAATCGAGGATATGGGCCTTAAAATTGATGATTGGTACGAGAATGTCAAGCAGAAGGTAGTTCAATTGGAAGGCGAGGATGGTTTTTGATGTGCTAATGGTCTGTAAGTTCTTGTGTTTTATTTTTGGTTTTAATGAACTTAATCACACTAAATATAAATGGATTGGGTAGGGGTTGTAAAAGAAAAGAAATGTTTAATGTGTTGTTAGGGGAGGATCCGGACATGATTTTCATCCAAGAAAGTAAGAAACAAAGTTGCCTAATTTTAAAAAACGATGGATTCCTTCTATATGGAAGAACCAAGAGGTAGATGCTCATTGGGAGGACTCGCAAGGTCTTTCTGGGGGGGGGCGGGAGGGAATGGTCCTTTGGAAGAAATCGTTTTTCAAAATTCAGAAGTCTTTTTTCGTTAATGGTGTTCTTGGATTGTTTGGGATGGTTCTGTCTAAGGGTGAAAATTATTTCTTTGGTAATATCTATGCACCAAATGACACTTGTAAGAGGGTGGAACATTATGATTTGTTAGTTGATTAAATGCTTTCCTCAGGTGCAACAATGGCTCCTTAAGGACGTCATTTCGGACCTCAAAGTTGTGGCATTAGGGTGGAATAAAGCCGATTGGGGCCCGATACCCTTTAGGGTCTTTAATTGGTGGGATGATGGCAAAGATTTCAAAAACCTGATCCATAATGAATTGAAAGTTCTACGTGGTAGCTCTAAAACTTCGTAAACTTAAGTGTTCAATTAAAAAGAAACTAAAATTCTCCAAGGATACCTTGTCAAAGAGAATCATGGAGGCTCAAAAGTCCATCGGGAACTAGAGGATAAAAGATAGGATGACCCCCTGGACAAAGAGCTAGGGAAGATGTTGAGATCCAAACATGATGAATTATGGGTTCTAAGACAAAAATCCTTTGATCAGGAGAAGCAAAAATTGAGGCTTTGCTGGTTGAGGAAGGGTGATTGCAACTCTAAGCTCTTCCATCTATCCATCTCCTCAAGGATTAGGTACAATAAAATTACTAAATTGCTTTTTGACGGAGCTTCCATTCAATCCCCTAAGGAGCTAAAGGACAAAGTTGCTGACAACTTCGAGTCACAATTTAAAAGGAAAGGGGTTTGGGTTAGACCTCCTTTTGGCGGCTTCAAAGAACTTTCTAAAGCTAGCAAGGTGGCCCTCGAGTCACCTTTCTCTAAAGAGGAGGTTAAAAGAGCAGTGTGGAGTTGTGCTAATGAGAAAGCGTCAGAACCAGACGGTTTTAACGTTGGTTTCTTTAAATCCAACTAGGATTTGGTAAGTGAGGATGTTCTCAATTTTCCTCTTGATTTTGAGAAGGCAACTAGTATATCCAATCTTGTGTGCGCATCCTTCATAGCTCCTACCCTAAAGAAACAATTGTTAGAATATGCCCACCGATGCACGTACACCATTTGGAATCACTACCGATGATGTATGGGCCTATTGGGTCATACACCGGGGTCAAATCTGATAGCAACTTAAGTAAAGGGATCAAAAATAACAAAAGAGAAAAGTTGACTTCGCAGGCCGCGTTAGCGCCGCTAACTATTAGGTATTAGCGCCGCTAAGTCCTAGAGGTTAGCGCCGCTACGGCTGCATGGGCTTTGTGTCATGTCAGCTGACAAGCCGCGTTAGCGCCGCTAACTTTTATAAGTTAGCGCCGCTAAGTCTTGGATAGCGCCGCTAAGTCCAAACGGCACCTTTTTGTCAAATCACCTCTCAACTAGACCAATGCATGTATGTTACTTTCTGCGACTTGGGCCGGCTTGGGGATAACCTAGAGTCGTTTTGAAGTCTTTATAAGGCTATACTCCAGCCTCATTTTTTCTTCTTGGCTCTACATGCATTTGTAATTCTCTAAAAGGGTTCTTTGACTTAGAGAGAGTTCTAGAGAGAGTTTGATCCAGAATTTGATCCAAGCTTCGTGAGTTGCTGTTCCATAAGTGATTTTCGAGTTAGAAGAATCACCAAGGCTTGCTAGCTCAAGGGATTTGGCGTGTTGCCGGGGTATCCACTCAATAGCCGATTCGTTCAAGCCACAAGGAACAAGTTCATCATCTTCATCAAATTTCTGGAGCTAAGGAGCTGGTATAAGCTCCTTTACTCTCTGTCTTTGTTGCATTTCGTTTCATAGAGAATGATCCATGTTAGGGGTTTTTACGTTTTATGCTTTACATGCTTGTACCTTGGGCTTTTTGTGTTGTACCTTGCTTCCGCTGCGCGCCCTGAAAACCCCTACAGTGGTATCAGAGCCACCTCTATGATTGTTATGCACATGGTGGCTTTGAAAACCCGAAATCGAAATTGTTTGTTTCTGTCGAACTGAGTTAGCGGCGCTAACTTTTAGTTAGCGGCGCTAACTATTTTAGGATAGCGGCGCTATCGTCGCTGGTCAGTTTTTGTTCATGTTTAAAAACAGATTTTGGTCTCGGGTTTTAGCCATGTTTTAAGGCTTCTGGATTTTTTAATCTTGTTATTTTGATGTATTATTCCAGTAGCATATATTAGTTTGGTTGTATGTGGATATTCATGTTGGTAACCTTGCCTAGACCCTTTGGTTGTTTTGTGTGTTTGGATGCAAATTTGGTTGTATTATTATTCTTATGATAAATTTGTAATAATAATGTGGCTTGCATGCCATTTCATTCATCCATGTAATTGTAATAGATAAATAGGTATTTTATGGCTTGTATGCCATTTTATTCTATTGTATGTATTTTATGATGGATGATGAACACACAAGATGGGTCAAAGGAGATGGAGCTAGGAGCCCATGAAGCCCACGATGGAGTCCAATGGAGATGGCGGGATTAGTGGGAGCTCGCATCGAAGATTTTGTCCCTAGAATTGACCAAGTTCTTCCCGTTCGGCTCATGGGAAGAACGCATAGGTTTTTATGGCAAGGGTTACCAATTTTAATATTTTATGCGTGTGATGTGATTTTGTATGCATGGATTGTGTAGGATTCGCATGCTAGATAATTTTTTCAAAAATTAACAAAATCAAAAGAGATTTGATAAAAATGTTGGGATTTCGTGGGCTCACAGCGGAAGCAAGGTACAAACAAAATAGCCCAATGTACTAGCAATCAAGGCATAAAAACCGAAATCCCTTAAATGGACCAAACTCTATGTTCAAGAAATGCAACTTGAAAAAGAAAGAGGTGTTATACCTTTCTCCTAAGGTCCAGAAATCTCCCAATAGTCGTGGTGGTGATCCTCCAAGAACGAAATCACGGATCTTCTATTGAGGTATACCCCGGGAACAAGCCAAACCACAAGTGCTAGCAAGCCTTGTGATACTTCAACATGAATATCACTTAGGAACAGCAACAATAAGGACTAAATCTGGAGCAACCCTCTCTTACACCTTCTCTTGATCTTTTAGCATCATAGAAGGAAAAATGTGTGTGTTTTAGAGAGAAAACCACTTCAACAAAAGAAGTCCCTTAAACTCTCTTGGCTGCCTCCAGACCTAATAAACCCCTCAAAGGCCGGCCATAGTGGAATCCTAGGTGTTCCCCACGCATTGGCCAGCTTGGGAGGTAATTTGACATAAAGCCCATGCAGCCGTAGCGGCGCTAACTCTTAGGGTTTAGCGGCGCTAACCCCTTAAAGTTAGCGGCGCTAACGCGGCCTGCCAGGGATGTGACACAAAGTACATGCAGCCGTAGCGGCGCTAACTCTTAGGACTTAGCGGCGCTAACCCTTTAAAGTTAGCGGCGCTAACGCGGCCTGCGATGTCAACTTTTGTCTTTTGTCATAATTGGTCCCCAAACTTAAGTTGCTGTCAGGTTTGACCCCGGTGTATGACCCAATAGGCCCATACATCATCAGCAGCCGTCTATGGCGTACGTACATTAGTGGGCATATCTCTAACAGACTCCCACTTGCACATAATGCACCGTACCCATGTAACCACAGACAAAGAGCGGCCTCTAGCAAAGCATCGATGCCCCCAAGTCAGTATGGGTTCCGCTTCCTTGCAGAAAACCATAACCTGCATAAAACGTAGAGGTCCTATAGATAAGTGATCAAACATCCTTTTGTTCGCGAAATCCTTGTGAACACGAGACATGGATTAATATGTCAATCTCCAGATCGTTCACGATTATGTTTCTCGATCAAGATTGGTGGTGACCAAAATTTAAGGACATATCTGATTCTCAATCAATATTCCTTTGCGCATGGCCATGCTTATTTTTGGTGTCAGCGCCCAATCATCGAGGGGCCCAGGGATATCTCTCATACAGGAGGAACAAATTCCGTTGACTGTACAATCCCATAACATGAACCTTGTCTTACCCAGCTATTCCCTTTATAATAGCCAGTTACGAACTACGTTTTGAAATAACCAAAGTAAGAAAGTTTCATGCTATGGCAATTCATACATCTCGGGTCGAAGGACGTAATGATATTATCATCCCGAGTTACTTGTGACCATGATCCATGAAGTGAACTCAGGTGTGGGTCTTCCAGTCACTTGAAACCCCTTTCAAGCACAGGTTACTGTTGCGTTTCATGCATTCAATCCTTGATTAATGCATAACCAACACCTAACCTCAGCCTTATTTCAAACTTCCTTCCCTTGAAGAATGACTGACTGTGGAATTTTAGAATGTATAAACATTCTGGGAAGTGGTTAAACATGCTAAGATGGAACACAGTAAAGTCTTATGAATGTAACCGAATCACTCGCATATCGAAACAAGCATAAATTACAATACTGTCTGTATCGTTCCCAAAGCTTATAAGTAAATCAAACATATACTAAAACGATATTTAAGCCCGGTCATAAGCATGAACAATGCTTTTATACCTAGTATGAAACTCATCACTAGTATTCGACAACGGCTTAACCATGGGATCATTTACCCGATATCCCTTTGTACTCTTTTGTATTCTCTTATTAAACCACTAGCGAAGTGTTTATTAAAGAGATCATTTACAAAGTTATCATAGTCATCATATCCTCAATGTTACAGAAGTCAACAATAGGATTAATGACACTTATGATTATCAGAGTCGACATACTCTCAATGTAACCGAAGTTCACAATAGAGTCATTGACACTCATGTAGGTCTAAATGTCGTATCTATACCACATACTTGATTAATCTAAACTTCGATAAAATCGACAGTCTCATAAGCATAGATTTGCTTGCAGTAATAACTTACTCAAGACAATTCTACTTTCGTCGAACATCAAGAACATACATCAGTACTTCTTGAATTAGAAAATCCACTTGATTCCATATTTTCTTTTTATACTCATAGAACAACAATTCCACCATTAGGTTGTAGCACAACCCTAAATTAGGACATTATTTTCATAGAGTATATTTGACTAGGAACACATGATGCTCCCACTAGCCCTGACAAGGGTATTTGGCTTAATCTACGCTTTCTAGAAAACTCATTCCTTTGACTTTCTCATAAAGCAGGATTACAGCCACAAGATGCAAGTTTTGCTGACCTTAGTCATGAACACAATTTGGACATAATGGATATATAAGGCCTCGGAACATGATTCAAACATTTCCTCAATTTAATCCTGCAAAGGATCTTGGCCTTTTATTTCCATGCGAGCAAACTTGTTTCCACAAGGTGACAACAAAATTACACTTTATCCAAATTATCTTCAACATAACCACTAGAACTTGTTTCCATAAAATCAATATGAAACACTTTGTCTCTAGTCGGTATTTGAAGTTGTCCATTATGGCATATATGTTAGTCCCTTCACCCTTCTTGAATTACACCTTAGGTGTGGGATTAACCCAAGTCAAGTACTTGGATGCAGCAAATAGGTTACACCATTATCTTCTTCTATTCACTAGTGAACACAGGGTCCCACTATGTTTCCGATGAATGGTAACATCACAATGATTTACCATCAAGCTGTTGTTAGTAAAATATGACAACCTCATATCTAAACAACCTTCTTGATTTCCATCAGATATAAAGAAGCAATGGATATTGTCAGGTTTTACCAGCATCTCTATGCTGATTAAATGCTAGTGTCAACATTAGGTCTTTTATTTAAGTTTTACGTTCTTCCACTGGAATGCTTTTGTAAATTGTACTTTCCCTTTTGCGCAACCAATATGGTTCCCAAAAGTTCAAGAAACAATTATCCAAAACTCAGATGAAATACTTAAATATATATGCATCAACTTATAATTCATCCATCTCCCACTGAATGTAGACTGGATAATTTAAGTTATGAGATTGACAAGCAAAGAACACTTTCTAGTCAATATCTCATTCGATGCTTAAGTAACCATAATGTTGTATTTTTGATTGAGGACTTGGTTCATAAAAATAATGTATACCAACCACATTGAATACATGTTTTAGGCCTGCCTTTTACCAGATCATCAACACAGATATCCGGTTTTATTTAAAGTAACACCATGTGCAAATGTGTTTCTTCGGAAAAACGAATTATGGGTTAAACCCATGATTCATTTTATGTTTAAACCAATATAGATAAGAAAACTTAGCATCTATTCTAGATCTAAGAATTTATATCTATATGCCCTTATTGATTCTTAATTCTCTTTAGGTTAGTTCCGAACACCACTAGGTTTCAGACATAAGCCTTTTCTCTAGTAAACATTCTCTCAACTACTACCATAAAGATAGTGATGAAGAATTTCACTAGTGTCACTCTTTGTGGCATACTTGAACGGATTATCCACACAAATGTGATCATATCCAACAAGTCACAATCCTTCCTACCAATACTGGTGAAGGATTTCTTAATCATCCTATTCCAATAAACAAGATTTGCATCTTTCATTTAGCCCGAGGCTAAACTTTTACAAAGATCCTAACCACATGGATCTAAGCGATGCAAATGTTGTTTACTTGGTCAAGTTTGATTATGCCATAGAGCTAATATATCCAAATCACTTTTGGATTTAAGAATCAATTGTTCATGATTGTCTTATTACTTTTAACGAGCCTTTATGTATGCAATGATATGGATAAGTTTTGATAAAATCATCTCAAAATAATTTTTCAAAATTGTTTCAATTCTAAGTCATATCCATCGTCATCAAATGTGTATTTAAGCACTAAAATAGTCAAAATAACACAAAAGCATAGACATGGATCGAGTTTGAAATGAAACTATTAAAATGAAAAATCTTTATAAAATACAAGATTCAAAAACATCCATTATCTCCAAAGGAGCATACACTAAAGTAGTTCTTGCCACGCAGGGCAAACAAACAAAAGTAATAATAAATCCGGATTTAATGGCAAGACCAACACTCCCATTTCTCTTGTAGAAGACAATTAACAAAATTTCTTCTTCAGAGATCCGGTTCTTCAAGCTTTCTCCTTTTTACAACGAATAGACCTACACTTTGTAACAAAATAAATTTGTGACAAACGTGAGTCTTATAGCTCGGGTAAACATCCCAGCTTATAAGGAATAGCAATGAAGTATAATCATGAATGTACCTCAAGTAGGAAAATTAACTCTCTCTTGTCTGAGAAGTTTTATATCCTTTCGGCACGAAGGGCAGGCATGACGGCCCCAATCCCCAAATCTACCGCAGAAGTAGCAAACCACCCCTTGTTGAGTCTCTTTAGGCACATCATCAATGTCCATAGACTCAAAACTTGAAGCAAGCTTGGAAACTCCAACTTCTTCTTTTAATGGGATCGATTTCTTCTTCTTCATGTTATGTTGTTCCTTAGAACCAAAAACAAGAGTGGATGAAGATGATGCATGCTTGGACATGTTAGATTCTACAACCTTCAACATTCCATGCAATTCATCTATAGACATTTCCTTTCCATGCATATGATAGTCCTTTATAAACTTTTCATATGTGGCGGGCAGAGACTGAAGTATGAAATTCACACCAAGCTCCCTCCCTATAGGAAAACCTAATCTCTCCATCTGGTCCATGTATGATTTCATCTTCAAAACATGGGCACTTACACTCCCGCCTTCCCGCATCTTACAACCGGTTAGACTTTTAACACACTCAAAATGTTCTTGTCTAACTTGCTGTCGGAAAACATCCTTCAGCTTGTTAATCATGTCATACACATTCCTGTGCTCAAATTGCTTTCGCAATTCCGAGCTCATACTTGATAACATGAGACTAGCAACATCGTGTGTATCCCGAACACGCTTTTCATACGCATATCGGATAGCCCATTCCGCATTGAAAGCAGGTGGTTCAGGAAGGGGTTCCTCAAGAATGTGCAACTTAGACTCAGCACGTAGGACAATTCTCAATTGCCTAAGCCAGTCACCAAAGTTCACTTCCGTGAGTTTCACCCTTTGTAGAATCATACGAAGTGAAAAATTCGACGTGTTGTGGTTTTGATTCGACATCCTATATTAAAGTAGAGTACACGAATTAGTTAGTTTGATTTGAATCCTCGTTAAAATAATTACCCTTATCGTCTCGAAAAATATTTTAACAAGGGCTAAGAACCATATTTCACTCCAATTCATGACGGGGTTGCCGTGGATCACTTCATGGAGCTATTTAGGCCGATAACCATTTTACCGATTGCAATCTCTATTGCAACTCTTAGACACTTGCGGGATCCTACGACAACCATCGGTCGTTTGGCATGTTTGATCCCTACTAGCACCAATTCCAAATTAAAATTCTTGGTTGACTCGTGCTAAGCTCGATAATCACTCAAGGATTTTAATTTGTAATTGCAAATCGTCCAACAAGATACACGGTGATACCCCGACAATTACCGGCTCGTGCTAAGCTCGACAACCGATAATTTCAAGATCCCACACTCACCTTCCACACAGATCCACATGGAATAACTCGTGCTAAGCTCGACAATCACTCCATGCTTCACTAGATTTGGGTGGTGTCATCTTTTGGATGGTGCAAGATTTACGTTTTTATGAAAACGGGCTTTTGTTTTCGGCTTGGTTACTGATTAACTTGTTTAGTGACAAAACCTATTTTCACTAGGTGAGTTAATCTTGTATGTGAGCGCGCGAGAGAGTTGTAAACCATTTTGACCAAATCTCTTGTGATTTTATTAATTTCAAAAAAAAAAAAATTTCTAGCATGCGAATCCTAAGCAAACCATGCAAGAATAAAATAAAATCACATCACACGCATATATACAAAATAAATTGGTAACCCTTGCCAAAATCCTATGCGTTCTTCCCGTGAGCCAAAACGGGTAGAACGTGGTCAATCTAAGGGACGGAAGGTCTTCAATGCGAGCTCCCACTAGAACCGCTATCACCAATGGACTTCACCGGCTTCTATGGACACGCTCCATCTCCTTCCGACTCCATCTTGTGTGTTTTCATCCAAATTGTACAACAAATACAATAGAAATTGAAATGGCGTACAAGCCACACTAATTTCCTATTTATCTAGTACAAATACACGGATGAATGAAATGGCATGCAAGCCACAATATTATTACAAATATAACAATTTTAATAAATATTACAGCCCATGTGATTAAAAATCACCAAATGCATCCAAACACACAAAGTCAACCACAAGGTCAAAGGCAAGGTTACCAATTTCAAATCTATCACATACAATTAACCAAACAAGATGGTAATAAAATTACCAATACAAATCTGGAACAAAATTCCAGAATCACAAAAAGGCTAAAATTTCCCGAGACCAAAACTGATTTTAACTTTGAAAAAAAAACTGTTACAGCACGTTAGCGCCGCTAACATTTATGAGTTAGCGCCGCTAACCCTGTTCGAACAGAAAACAACCATTTTGATTTCGGGATTTTTCAAGCCACCAAGTGCAGATCTAACATAGAGGTGGCTCTGATACCACTGTTGGGATTTCGTGGGCTCACAGCGGAAGCAAGGTACAAACAAAATAGCCCAATGTACTAGCAATCAAGGCATAAAAACCGAAATCCCTTAAATGGACCAAACTCTATGTTCAAGAAATGCAACTTGAAAAAGAAAGAGGTGTTATACCTTTCTCCTAAGCTCCAGAAATCTCCCAATAGTCGTGGTGGTGATCCTCCAAGAACGAAATCACGGATCTTCTATTGAGGTATACCCCGGGAACAAGCCAAACCACAAGTGCTAGCAAGCCTTGTGATACTTCAACATGAATATCACTTAGGAACAGCAATAATAAGGACTAAATCTGGAGCAACCCTCTCTTACACCTTCTCTTGATCTTTTAGCATCATAGAAGGAAAAATGTGTGTGTTTTAGAGAGAAAACCACTTCAACAAAAGAAGTCCCTTAAACTCTCTTGGCTGCCTCCAGACCTAATAAACCCCTCAAAGGCCGGCCATAGTGGAATCCTAGGTGTTCCCCACGCATTGGCCAGCTTGGGAGGTAATTTGACATAAAGCCCATGCAGCCGTAGCGGCGCTAACTCTTAGGGTTTAGCGGCGCTAACCCCTTAAAGTTAGCGGCGCTAACGCGGCCTGCCAGGGATGTGACACAAAGTACATGCAGCCGTAGCGGCGCTAACTCTTAGGACTTAGCGGCGCTAACCCTTTAAAGTTAGCGGCGCTAACGCGGCCTGCGATGTCAACTTTTGTCTTTTGTCATAATTGGTCCCCAAACTTAAGTTGCTGTCAGGTTTGACCCCGGTGTATGACCCAATAGGCCCATACATCATCAGCAGCGGTCTATGGCGTACGTACATTAGTGGGCATATCTCTAACAAAAAATGGTTTACAACTCTCTCGCGCGCTCACATACAAGATTAACCCACCTAGTGAAAATAGGCCTTTGTCACTTGCATGTTAATCTAAAACCAAACCGGAAACAAAAGCCTGTCTTTCCACGAAACGTAAATAATGCACCATCCGTAAGATGATACCACCCGAATCTAGTCTTATGGGTTTTGGTTGTCGAGCTTAGCACAAGCCAACTCCCATAAAACTGTGTGGAAGGTGACTGTGGAAATTCACAATTTTGGTTGTCGAGCTTAGCACGAGCCAACTTTGGTGAATTTGTCACCGTATGTCTTGACGGACTATTTGCAATTTTGGATTTGAAATCTTGGTTAGTTGTCGAGCTTAGCACGAGCTAACCAAAATTTCAAGATTCAAAATTGGTGCAAGAAGGGATCAAACATGCCAAACGACCATTGGATGTCGTAGGATCCCGCAAGGCGCTAAGGATTGCAATAGAGATTGCAATTGGCAAAATGGTTGCCGACCTAAATAATTTTATCATGTGATCTGCGGTAACCCCGTCACATGGTGGGATGAAATACGGTTCTTAGCCTTGTTAAAGTTAATTCTTTATGGGTAAATTAATTTAACAAGATAATACATATCTATAACAAACTAATTTAAGTCTACTTTGCAATTTTAGATGGCATCAACAAGCGCAAACACCACCACCACCAACGTTTCTCTTAGAGTTTTCCTTGAAAAGGAGAAGCTCGATGAGAGCAACTTCATGGATTGGTATAGGCAACTCAAACTTGTCCTACGCTATGAAGGGAAGATGCACACCATAGAGGAACCCTTACCCGAGGCACCTCCAAGCGGTGCAACTAGGGCAATCCGAGAGGCATATGAAAAACGCCTCAAAGAGACTGAGGAGATTACATGCCTCATGCTGAGCACCATGAGTACCGATTTGCAAAAGCAAATGGACCACTTAAGTGCTCACGACTTGATCGTGCAGCTGCGGGATATGTTCCAGCAGCAAGCGAGGCAAGAGAGGTATGAATGCTTCAAGTTGGTTCTCGCTTGCAAGCTTCAAGATGGAGGGAACGTGAGCGCTCATGTTTTGCGAATGAAAGCAAACATTGAGCGCATGGAGAAGCTAGGGTTTACCATCGGGAGGGAGATGGCGGTCGATTTGATCCTCCAATCCCTACCCAGTGCATATGACCAATTCACTATGAGTTATCATATGCATAGCATGGATAAATCCTTGATGGAGCTGCATGGTATGCTCAAGACTGCCGAAGCGAGCATGACCAAGAGCAAGCCATCCTCCTCCTCCACTCCCATTCTTGCCATCCGGGAAGGCCGCATAACCAAAAGGAAGGCCGCCCCTTCCAAGAAAAGGAAGGGTAAGGGAAAGGTTGGTGCAACCAAGCCTGCCCCGGCCTCCGAGGGTAAGGGTAAGGGGAAGACTCCCCAAGCCAAGACTCTGGAGGATGCGGAGTGCTTCTTTTGTGGGGGCAAGGGCCACTACCGCCGAAGCTGCCCCAAGTACTTGGAGGGACTCAATAAGCTCAAGGCAATGAGCATATCGGGCCCGGAAACTTCAGGTACGTTCATGATAGAACTTCACCATACTTCTACTTCTAGAGGCTGGGTTTTAGATGCTGGCTGTGGCACTCACATATGTAATATGGTGCAGGTGCTAAGGGCAAGTAGGAGCTTGGAGAAGGGAGAACTAGATCTTGTGATGGGAAACTCCGAGATTGTCCCGGTGGAAGCTCAAGGAAGTGTGGAGCTTTCATTCAAGACTAGTTATTCTATTTTATTGAAAAATGTCTGCTATTCGCCCTATGTGGCTAGAAACATTATATCACTTCATGCATTGTATGACGATGGTTAAAAATTTTATTTTGATGATGATACTATTATATGCTTTAAAGTTAACATTGTTTATTTTAAAGCTTTACCATGTCATGGCATTTATGAAACAACTGCATACATTAATTCAACAAAGTCTATCATGAACATTGATTCTAGTTCCAAAGATGGTTTGGATAAGTATTCCTTATGGCATGGTCGTCTTGGCCACATAAACAAGACTCGCATCACCAAGCTTCAAGCGGATGGAATCTTGGAGACATTTGACCAAGGGTCAAATGATGTATGTGATTCTTGTTTACTAGGCAAGATGACAAAGGCACCCTTCACGGGGACAAATGAGAAAGGTAAAGACCTCTTGGACATCATCCATACGGATGTATGTGAGCCTTTCAAACACGTTACAAGGAATAACACAAGATACTTCGTAACCTTTATAGATGACTATAGTAGGTATGGATATGCCTATCTTGTCAAGCACAAGAATGAAACCTTTGAGGTGTTCAAGACATTTCAAAACGAAGTAGAGAATCAATTGGGCAAAACAATAAAGATACTCCGGTCTGATAGAGGTGGAGAGTATCTAAGTACCAAGTTTATCGATCATCTTAAGAATTGTGGAATTATTTCGCAATTAACACCTCCAAGGACTCCACAATTGAATGGAGTCGCTGAGAGGAGGAACCGGACTTTACTAGATATGGTAAGGTCCATGATGAGTCGAACTGAGGTACCTATTAGTTTCTGGGGATATGCCCTAGAAACGGCGGTAAGGATCCTTAACCTTGCACCAACCAAGAAAGTATCGAAAACACCTTATGAAATGTGGCATAACAAGAAGCCGACACTTTCATATCTACGAGTTTGGGGTTGTCAAGCTTACGTGAGACGTGAGACTGAGGACAAACTTGAACCTCGATCGGAAAGGTGTTACTTTATCGGATATCCTTCTGCCGGTGTTGGATATATATTTTATAAACCTTCTGAGAACAAAGTTTTTGTTGCTCGAAGGGCATTCTTCTTAGAAAGAGAATTGCTATCCAAACAAAGAGGCAACAAGGAAATCGATCTTGAGGAAGTTCAAGGATCAACCGATAAAGAACTTGAGGTTGGCACTAGCTCTCAACCTAGGACGGTTGAAACTGAGCAAGAAAATGCTGCAGTACCTGACACTACTTCATCTCTTACTCCAAGGCGTTCCAGTAGAACTCGTTTCGAGCCGGAGAGATATGGTTTCTACATATCTGAGGGCAGCGAGTTAGTAGTGGACTCTGATGAGCCCTCTAACTATAAGGAAGCCATGGCGGGCCCTGAGTCTGCACATTGGAAGGAAGCGATGGAAAGTGAGATGCAATCCATGTCGGATAACCAAGTTTGGGAACTGGTTGATCCTACACCCGAGGTTAGACCTGTAGGGTGTAAATGGGTCTTCAAGAAGAAGACCGGCATGGACGGAACCTTGGATACTTTCAAAGCTCGACTAGTGGCAAAGGGTTTCACTCAAACACCCGGTGTTGATTATGATGAAACCTTCTCCCCAGTGGCTATGTTGAAATCAATCCGGATACTTCTGGCCATTGCCGCATTTTATGACTATGAAATATGGCAAATGGATGTTAAAACCGCCTTCCTTAACGGGAAGCTTTCCGAAGAGGTGTATATGACACAACCTGATGGTTTTGAACATCCAGAATATCCAGACAAGGTTTGTAAGCTAAAGAAGTCCATTTATGGACTTAAGCAAGCATCTCGCAGTTGGAATCTATGCTTTGATGAGAAAATCAAGGAATTTGGATTTTCGAAAAGCAAAGATGAACCATGTGTATATGTCAGGGCTAGTGGGAGCACTATTGTCTTCTTAGTCCTATATGTGGATGACATATTACTCATTGGAAACCATGTTCCGAGCCTTAAGAGTGTAAAAGCTTGAATCGGGAATTGTTTCTCAATGAAGGACTTAGGCGATGCGAGCTATATTCTGGGAATCAAGATCTATAGAGATAGATCTAGAAAGCTACTAGGGCTTTCTCAAAGTGCATACATAGATAAGGTCGTGAGACGCTTTAAAATGGAGGAATCCAAGAAAGGAAACCTCCCAATGGCGCAAGGCTTGATGTTGAGCAAGACTCAATGTCCTACCTCCCAAGAGGAGATAGAAGTAATGAAGCGAGTACCATATGCTTCGGCTGTGGGATCGATCATGTACGCCATTTTATGCACTCGTCCTGATGTGTCATGTGCTTTGAGCATGACTAGTAGATATCAGGCTAATCCCGGGGAACCTCATTGGAAAGCTGTAAAGAACATTCTTAAGTAACTTAGGCGTACAAAAGAAATGTTCTTGGTATATGGTGGGGAAGAAGAGCTAAGAGTAAAGGGTTACTCGGACGCTAGTTTCCAAACGGATATGGATGACTGCCGATCTCAATCGGGGTTTGTATTCTTTTTAAATGGTGGTGCTGTGAGCTGGAGGAGCTCCAAGCAAGACACGGTGGCTGATTCGACTACTGAGTCGGAATACATTGCGGCAAGTGAAGCTGCAAAAGAGGCCGTGTGGATGAAGAAATTCATCCAAGATCTACAAGTGGTTCCAAGCAACACTGACCCTATTGAGATATTTTGTGACAATGAGGGTGCAGTGGCCTTGGCGAAGGAACCAAGAGCTCACAAGAGAACAAGACACATTTTGCGCAAATACCACTTCATACGAGAAGTAGTTGAGAGTGGTGAAATCGTCATAAGCAGAGTAGCAACGGATGAGAACCTTGCAGATCCGTTCACGAAACCATTATCGCAAGCAGCTCATGATTCTCACACTAATGCTATAGGTGTAAGATTTGCTAGCGACTTGGTTTGAGTTTGTATATTTAGTTTGTTTGATATGTAAACTTTATTTTATATTTTGGGAACGATATAGACAGTATTGTAACTTATGCTTGTTTCGATATATAATAGAGATTATATATGCGTATGATACGGTTACATTCATAAGACTCTACTGTGTTCCATCTTAGCATGTTTAATCACTTCCGGAAATATTTTATATTTCAAACTTTCCACGGTCGGTCAATCTTGTGGAAGGAAGATTGAAACAAGACCGAGATAAGCATGTGACCTTGAATTCAAAATGGTCGAAAGAAGGAGCAATGCCTATCTATACTTGAAAAGAGTTTCAAGTGATTGGAAGACCCGTACCCAAGTATACTCCATGGATTATAGTCACGAGTAACTTGGGATGATAATATCTTACATCCTTAAACCTGAGATGTATGAACCGCTATATCATATTTCTTTCTTACTTTAGCCATTTTCAAAAGCAGTTCGTGACTGGCTGTGATAAAGGAAATGACTAGATAAGTTAAGAGGTATGGTTTAGGGTTATACAGTCAAAAAGGGATTTATTCCTCTGATATGAGAGATATCACTGGGCCCCTCGATGATTGGGAGCTGACACCAAAACTTTGCATGGCCATGCGCAGGGAATATTGATTTAGAATCAGATATGTCCTTAACTTTTGGTCACCACCAATCAAGATCGAGAAACACAATCATGGACGATCTGGAGATTGACACTCAATCCATGTCTCGTGTTCACATTGATATCGTGAACAAAAGGATGTTTAAGATCACTTATCTATAGGACCTTTCTTTATGAACAGGTTTCATTCGGATAACGAAACCCATACTGACTTGGGGGCAATGATGCTTTTGCTAGAGGCCGCTCGTTGTCTGTGGTTTATTAGAAATGGTACATCGTGTGCAAGTGGGAGTTTGTTAGAATATGCCCACCGATGCACGTACACCATTTGGAATCACTACCGATGATGTATGGGCCTATTGGGTGATACACCGGGGTCAAATCTGACAGCAACTTAAGTAAAGGGATCAAAAATAACAAAAGAGAAAAGTTGACTTCGCAGGCCGCGTTAGCGCCGCTAACTATTAGGTATTAGCGCCGCTAAGTCCTAGAGGTTAGCGCCGCTACGGCTGCATGGGCTTTGTGTCATGTCAGCTGACAAGCCGCGTTAGCGCCGCTAACTTTTATAAGTTAGCGCCGCTAAGTCTTGGATAGCGCCGCTAAGTCCAAACGGCACCTTTTTGTCAAATCACCTCTCAACTAGACCAATGCATGTATGTTACTTTCTGCGACTTGGGCCGGCTTGGGGATAACCTAGAGTCGTTTTGAAGTCTTTATAAGGCTATACTCCAGCCTCATTTGTGCTTCTTGGCTCTACATGCATTTGTAATTCTCTAAAAGGGTTCTTTGACTTAGAGAGAGTTCTAGAGAGAGTTTGATCCAGAATTTGATCCAAGCTTCGTGAGTTGCTGTTCCATAAGTGATTTTCGAGTTAGAAGAATCACCAAGGCTTGCTAGCTCAAGGGATTTGGCGTGTTGCCGGGGTATCCACTCAATAGCCGATTCGTTCAAGCCACAAGGAACAAGTTCATCATCTTCATCAAATTTCTGGAGCTAAGGAGCTGGTATAACCTCCTTTACTCTCTGTCTTTGTTTCATTTCGTTTCATAGAGAATGATCCATGTTAGGGGTTTTTACGTTTTATGCTTTACATGCTTGTACCTTGGGCTTTTTGTGTTGTACCTTGCTTCCGCTGCGCGCCCTGAAAACCCCTACAACAATGTCTGGTCTCCCCGAAAGATTTTAGGCCGATCTTCTTGGTTTGTAGCTTGTACAAGATTGTTACAAAGCTAATGGCTAAGAGACTTAGCACAGTGATCTATGAAGTTATCGGAGAGTCCCAATTCATTTTCATTAAAGGAAAGCAAATACTTGATTGCGTCTTGATCACCAATGAAATGGTGCACCCTCTTAAGACTCAAAAGGAAGGATTACTCTTCAAAATGGATTTTGAAAAAGCCTATGGCACAATAGAATGGGATTATGTCTCGGATATCTTATGTGAGATGAACTTTGGGTCAAAATGGATAGTGTGGGTTAAGAAATGCATTTTCTTCTCAAATGTGTCTGTATTGGTCAACGGAATGCCAACCAGATGCTTTACCATGGAAAGAGGTTTGAAGCAGGGGGACCTGTTAGCTCCCCTGATTTTCAACATTGTTGCAGAGGGGCTGAATGTCTTAATTAATAAGGGGAAGGAACTAAACCTATTCAATGGTTTAAAGATTGGTAGAGAGTCAAGATACCAGTTGACTAATATCCAATTTGCGGACCATACAATCCTTTTCAGTAAAGCAGATCACGATAAGCTGATTAACATGAGTGATGCGTATTTTCCAAATCATGTCAGGCTTAAAGATTAATCTGTCTAAAAGCATGCTATGTAGTGTAAGCTTATCTGCAGAGGACTTGCAGCACTATGGGAACCTTATTGGATGTAACTGTTAGAAATATGCCCATTAATGCACGTACGCCATATGGACCGCTGCTGAGGATGTATGGGCCTATTGGGTCATACACCGGGGTCTAACCAGACAGCAACTTAAGTTAAGGGACCAAATATGGCAAAAGACAAAAGTGGACATCGCAGGCCGCGTTTGCGCCGCTAACTGTTAGGGGTTAGCGCCGCTAAGTCCTATAGGTTAGTGCCGCTACGGCTGCATGTACTTTGTGTCAAATCGCTGACAGGGCGCGTTAGCACCGCTAACCCTTTTGAGTTAGCGCCGCTAACTCTTGGTTAGCGCCGCTAAACCCTGCCAGTGCCATTTGTCATATCCAACCCCAAAACTGACCAATGCATGGGGATTCATTCTCTCGAGGCTTGGCAGGTTAGATGGGGCTTATAGTCGATTTCTGGATAAAAAGAAAGAGGGGGAACTCACTTTAGGTGTGTGGTTTTTTCTCTTTTGCTCTCTCTCTCTAAAACACACATTAACCTCTTTGGTGCTACTAAGGCCAAGAGAGGATCATTCAAGAGAGTATAGCTCCAGAGTTGGTCTCGTGATTTGTTGTTCCAGAAGTGGTGTTCAAAGGTGAAGTACCATGGAGGCTTGCTAGCTCAAGGGGTTAGACGTGTTCCCGGGGTACTACCCATTAGTCGATCCGCGTTTTGTTCTTGGAGCTTCACCACCACGAGATTTGCAGAATTCTGGAGCTAAGGAGGCTGGTATAACCATTTCTTCCTTTTCAAGTTGCATTTTATACATAGAGTTTGGTCCATTTTGGGATTTCTTGTTTTCGTGCTTTATTTGCTTGTACATTTGGCTGTTTTTGTTGTACATTCGCTTCCGCCGCGCGCCCACGAGATCCCAATAGTAACTGTGGGTCCATTACATTTAGCTACCTAGGGCTTCCTGTAGGCGGCAATCCGAGATCAACAACATTATGGGAGCCTGTGATAACCAGGGTGAGAGAGATATTGGACGGATGAAAGTCAAAACTTTTGTTGAAGGCTGGGAGGAAAGTATTGATAAAGTGTGTGTTAAATAGTTTACCTACCTACTTTATGTCTCTGTTCAAAATGCCGGCTATGGTAATCAAGGATTTGGATTTCATACGAAGATGCTTCTTCTGGAGAGGGTGCGAGGAAGGCAAAGGCGTTAACATGGTCGCATGGGAACAACTAATAAAACCACAAGCGCAAGGTGGGTTAGGCCTAGGTGACTTAAGGCTAAAGAATTCATCTCTCTTAGCCAAATGGAGATGGAGGTACAGTCAGGCCCAAGACAATGAATTGAGGAAATGTATTCAGTCTAAATATGGGTACTACAACCAATCAATTAGATGGAAAGAAGACATTAGAAATAACATTTCTCAAATGTGGAGGAACATTGTTAACCCCTGTGGGTCAACTTTGGAGTGGTTGAGAATCCTCACTGACAATATGCAAGTAAGGATAGGCAATGGTCTGCGCACTAAATTTTGGCATGATCCGTGGGTAGAAGGCATCACTCTCAAAATAGTGTATCCAAGGATCTTTGCTCTTTCAATAAACAAGGATGGTTTTGTGTCGGAGTATGGTTTGTGGAAAAATGGGAAGTGGAAGTGGTCTGTTGATCTCAGACGTAGGGTTTTTTATTGGGAGATTAGGGTATGGAATGAGTTCACAAACTCATCAACAAACATACTCTGACACTAACCAAGGAGGATTCACTTGTATGGTTTGTCGACGGGAACGGCCCTTTTCTACAAAAAGCTTCATTGAATCCATTGTGGGTAGGGAGTCCACACCTCTGCAGTCAATAGTTTGGTCCTATTGGACACAACCTAAGGTTCAACTTTTGTACTGGAAAATATTAATAAAAAAGATCCCTACTAAGGATTATCTTGGACGCATTGGGGTGCTCATAAAGGACGAGCTAATGTGCCCCTTCTGCATGAATGAAGTTGAGTCATTAGATCATACACTCTTTATATGCAATAGGTCATGGAAGATCTGGTCTGCAACACTAGATTCCTTTGGGATTTCGTGGTGCTAACCTAAGAGACCAGATGTGTTTGTATTATCATGGAAAGACAGCATGAGCAAAGGGTGGGACATGAACTTATGTATGTTAATTTGTTTTTGGACCTTGTGGACTGAAAGGAACAACACTATTTTCACCAATGAGGTGAATGGTGTCAGTAAGACAATTAATCTTATTTGGCTTCGGATCAGTAGGTGGGCTCACTCGAAATGGTCGAGGAAGCTCAGATCACCTCTGGATCTGGCTATCAACCCACTTAAATGGATTAGAATAAAACCAGAGAGGGGCACTGGATCAGGAAATCAAAGTGCCGATCTAGAGGAAGATGAGTATCTATGTAAAGTTGAGGGGGCGGTCTGTAGGTACTTTGGGATAGGAGGCATAGACGGGTTATGGAGTGACCACTGTGGCAACGTTGTTGGGGCATTCTCCAAGTCTGCACTTGTGTCGGGGGCCACTGAGTGTGAGCTTGAGGCCATTTATTTTGGTCTCCTAGCATTGATTAGGTGGAGAAAGATGTATGTGAAAAAGGTCATAATGGAGTCGGATTCATTTCAAGCGGTGAAACTAATTCAATGTGAAAGCGATGCTCCAGCAGAATATGTAGACGTGTTAAAGAGAATTACCACTTTACAAAAATCTTTTAATTGGGTAATTGTGAGGCACATAGAACGAAACAACAATGAGGAAGCCGACTCATTGGCGAAGAAAGGGATCTCGAGACACTCTCCTTGGGTTGTGTGGATGAAAACAGGTATGCATTTGTATTATGTAACTTTGTTTTCTTTTGCAGGTTATGGAACTAAATATTGGTAGGGGACACTAGTGTATAACATTATGTCAGCCCGGTGTCATTAAAGCGACAACTTGGGTTTGGTTCATGTGTACATGATTCTGGTTCTCTATGAGAAGTCATTGAGCACGGGCTGATGTTATTGGGTTGTGGGTTGGGTGTTGGTCCCTTGATGAGAATAACAACAAGCAACAGATGTGTAGAAGGGGGGTTGAATACACTTTCTGTGGAAATTGAACAAATCAAAATAAAGTGTTACACAAAGTAAATCAAACCACGATCGAATGCTTTACTTTTCATTAATAAGAAAATGATTACAGACTCTATCAAGTAAGCAACTCTTGATATGTAAACACCTAATATAAATCTCTCAATCTTTCAAACTTAGCTATCTATAATCAACTTATGATTATAGATACTGACGACTCTCTAAAAAGGATTTAATCACAGATTGAAAACTTACCAATCTCATAACTAATGTGAGTATTCGAACACACGAATAGCTTGGCAATCTGTGAATATCTTGATCACGTTGAACTGACAAACAGTGATTCAAGAATCGTAACACATACGGTTGAGGTGAAGTATTTGGCTCTGCAACACTTAGTTGTAATCGTCGTTGTAGTCGTACCTCTAAACTTATCAGGAAGATAAGTATTTATATTCATGTTCCTACGATTCCTAACAAACTGGACTAATCCTAATTTGCTAACTAACTACCGGATAACTCAGAATCTTGAATCTTCAATCTTGAGTCTTCAATCTTCAATCTTGATTCTGGAGTCTTCTTATCCTTCCCGTAGATATAGAGAGTTAAAAAGATAAATTTAAAACATATTTAAATTTTCTTTAGGCTGAATTCTTACTCGGACTGAGTTACTCAGCTTGAAACTCATCAAGCTGAGTTCTTCGAGAACAAACTCGAAAACCAACATGAACTAACACGTAAATTAATAAACTCATCCTTAGAAGTCCTAAGACTTAACTAGAACTTATTTAGAAACTCTGTTGAGCTAACTCAGTATATACGCTGAGTCACTCAGCTTGTAACACATCAAGCTGAAAGCTCAATATATCTTAGGTGACATACACAGCTTATCACACATAGTGATAATCTTACTAAGATACAGTATAAGCTGATCGAACATATGCTCAGCTTATATACAGCTTATGCTCAGTCTGAAACACTATACGTGTTCAATCTGATCAAGCCTCATAATTGTGTTTAAGTTATATCTAGAACATATCTAACAAACTTAACTTTGTCTCATCAAATTTCAACTGATGAGATCATCTTCCCAACAAACTCCCCCTATTTGATGATGACAAAACCACCAAACAGTTCTTAAGTTTGCTTAATAGAATTATGGTTTAAATCTCAAACTTATTAAGATTTTATGTTTGAACTAATCAAATATTAATTGAACATATCAATTTTAATTGAACTTATCAATTTTAAGTGAAACATACCAACTTTAAGTTGAACACACCAACTAAATACATTAATGAATAAGAACTAATCAGTTATTCATTCAAGCTGAACTTATCAGACTAATAATTATGAACATATCATAACATAGTTGAACATATCAAACTCATACTTGTAATAATTGAACATATCATAATACAAAATTTTTTATCACATAGATCATGCACACTTAGTGCTTACAAAATTAGAACTAATCTAATTTATACAATATAACTAATCTATTATCTTATGAACTCAGGATGTAGAAGTTCCCAGTTGATAATCTCTTTGGTTATCTCGTACAGCAACTTCTCAGCTTCTACATTTCCTTTGAATTCTTTCTGTTGAACTTTGATGATTTTGTTTAGTTTGTATTTTATAAGTTGGTTTGAACTATCACCCCACAACAGCTTCTAATGTGCAAGGCATCCTTCGTTTTTATATAACAAACTTAATCCAGTTTAATAAAACTAGGTTTGCATGCCTGATCCTTATACATAAACCCCTGAACAGGTGTATCAATAAATTGATTTTCTTTGAACTCCACACCTTCAGGTACCTCAAACAATTTCTCCCATTGCAGACCAGGAACTGGAATATATCTCAGCACCTCAGCTCTATTTATCAGCTTGGAAACATCAGCAAAGATCTCTTGCTTGATTTGGCTTCTTTTGAACCTCTTAAGCATCATCATTATTCTTTTCCATTCTATGTAGCCCATCCTGTGAATATATCTCAGGTCCACCCCCATTGTAGATTTATCTTCAAATTCAAAGTTGAGGATGATGGCTCCGTTAATTCTGCTCAAGGTCATGCCTTTGATCTCTTCACTGGCGCTTCTTCTGAAATAACATTTGTTGGGAAAATGATCTCATCTGTTTTGATTTGATGAGACAAAGTTAAGTTTGTATGATGTGTTCTACATATAACTTAAACAGAATTATGAAGCTTAGTCAGACTGAACACTCACAGTGATTCAGACTGAGTATAAGCTATATAAATGCTTGATCAGCTTAGACTATATCTTAGTAAGATTTTCAATGTGTTCGATAAGCTGTGTGTGTCACCTAAGATATATATATATATTGAGTTTCAGCATCATGAGTTTCAAGTTGAGCGACTCAGCGTGAATACTGGGTCAGCTCAATATAGTTGCTAAATAAGTTCTAGCTAACTCTTAGGACTTCTAAGGATGAGTTTATTAATACACGTGTTAGTTCATGTTGATTTTCGAGTTTGTTCTCGAAGAACTCAGCTTCATGAGTTTCAAGCAGAGTAACTCAGTCCGAGTAAGAAGTCTGTCTAAAGAAAGGTTAAATATGTTTTAAACTTATATTTTTAACTCTCTATATCTACGGGAAGGATAAGAAGACTGCAGAATCAAGATTGAAGATTGAAGACTCAAGATAAGAAGATTCAAGATTCAAGATTCCGAGTTATCCGATAGTTAGTTAGCAAATTAGGCTGAGTCTTAGTTTGTTAGATTCCGTAGGCATAGGATTATAAATACTTATCTCCTGATAAGTTTAGATGTACGACTACAACAACGACGACTAAGTGTTGCAGAGCCAAATACCTCACCTCAACCGTATGTGTTACGATTCTTGAATCACTGATTGTCAATTCAACGTGATCAATAAAATCACAGATTGCCAACCTATTCGTGTGTTCGAATACTCACATTAGTTATGAGATTGGTAAGTTTTCAATCTGTGATTAAATCCTGTTTACAGAGTCGTCAGTATCTATAATCATAAGTTCATTATAGATAGCTAAGTTTATTGAGATATTTATATTAGGTGTTTACATATCAAGAGTTGCTTACTTGTTAGAGTCTGTAATCATCTTCTTATTAATGAAAAGTGAAGCATTCGATTGTGGTTTGATTTACTTTGTGTAACACTTTTCTTTGATTTGTTCAATTTCCGCAGAAAGTGTATTCAACCCCCCCCCCCCCCTTCTACACATCTGTGGCTTGTTGTTATTCTCACCATGGGACCAACAACTGGTATCAGAGCAGGCTGAACGATTTCATAAGTTGAAAGTTTAAGATTCTGAGAAAGTTTATAATGTCTACAAGCAACAATTCTTCAAACTTTCCACATATGTCTGCCAAAGGTTGTCCCTTATTTGATGGATCTGACAATCCTATGTGGAAATTCAGAGCCATGTTGTTACTCACGTCCATTGACAATAGTATGTCCGATGTCATTATCAAAGGAGCAATTATCCCCAAGATCTCTACTGTTGTCAGTGATACGTCCGCTGATAAAACAGACAAAAGTGAAAAAGAGGTAAGAAAGCCGCATCCTGGACAAATGAAAACTGGAAACTGTTCAATCTGGATGATAAGGCAAAGAGTGTTCTGACAAATGCCCTGACTAACGAGATCTTGCATACAGTGACTGGGTGTCAGACTGCAAAAGAGATCTGGGATACACTAAATATTACATATGAGGGCACTGATCTGGTAAAGCAGCAAAAGAAGAGTCATCTGAACAGATCCTATGAAAACTTCTTTTCAAAGAAGAATGAAACCCTGCCTGATTTGTTCACAAGGTTTCACTGCTTGATAAATGACCTGCCAAGTGTAGGTGTGAAGAAAGATGAGGCTGAATTTGTGCTGAAATTTCTGGATGTGTTACCAGAAAGGTTCAATGAAGTAACCACAGTAGTGAGGGCTTGAGGAACACTGTATGTGTACAACTTACAGTCTATCTATGGGTTCTTGCTCAAACATGAACAGATCGCATAGCACAAGAGAACTTCTCAACAACAACTTAAAGAGTCCTTGGATAAAGCAGAGATTGCATTAGTTGCACAGAAGAAAAAGAAAAGTTCCAAGGCATTAGTTATTGAATCTGAGACTTAGTCAGAATCTCAAGCTGACCACTCAGACTCAGACTCAGGTGATACTGATGATGTTCATACTATCACTGAGCAGATGGCCATGCTAGCCAGACGTTTGAGAAGAGCTCAACGGGGAAGAGGAAGATCTGACAGGGGCAAAGGGAAGAGTTCTTTTTATTATAAGAAGGCTGTGTGCTTTAACTGTCAGAAGAAGGGACACATTGTTGTTGAGTGCGGCGTAAAGAAAGAAGAATCAACATGAGTTGCTGATAAGAATGCTTACAAAGCTGATAAATACAAGAAGAAATATACTCAGCTCCAGAAAGGAAAGCCAGAAGACAAATCCAGGGCAAAAGGATAATATGCTGAAACTAGGGATACTGAATCATCTACCTCAGATGATGATGAATGTCTAATGGCTCAAGAAGATGAAGAGTTTGAAATTGACGAAGTTGATTATGGTTTTTCCAAGTCAACTTTTGAATCTGACATGAAGGAAGCTGAGGAGAACAACAAGCTTAGTGATTGGGATCCTGCTTCCATGTACAAGGTTAGTAATTTCAACTCTTACAACGATGAAGAAAAGGGTCTTTCCTTCGATTATTTGTTAAATGATTTCAAGAGCATCCTTAACTCTCAAAAGGACCTCAAAGCTGAGATAGCTAAACTGAAGAATGAGATTAAGAAATATCAATCTCTCATTTATGGTAAGAAAGCACAATGTGATCTTGAATGTCAAACACACATGTGATCTTAAGTCTCAAAATGAACTTCTAAGTGAAGAACTTTGGGAAGAAAAATTCAAAGCTAACCAACTTCAAAAGGTCACTGAGTCTTAGTGTAAGTCATCAAAGTTTGTTGAAAAGTGCATAAACCAACCAATTCCTAAACATGTACAAGTTGTACTTGGTGGTGACTATCAAACTACAACTTATGTAGCTGATGACGAGATAGCAAGTACAGACTCTGAGGAGGATAGACAACTGATTGAGTCTCAGAAGTCAGCCTTAGAGAAAATACATAATCCAAACTTGAAATACAATATGTTTGTGAAAGCTAAAGATCATGGAAATGAGTGCTTAACATCTAAACAACATAGTAAGTATGTGCTGGATAGATTAGGCACTCAGCCTATTCAAAGACCTTCAATCATAGAAAGGCTTAACCCAAATCCTTTCAAAAGACAACATTCTCTATCTGGCTCGGAGAGAAGTTCCCAAAGAAAAGTAATGTGTTTAGTTTTTATATCATGTGTAGGGTTCAAGTAAATGGTTGGATAGTGGATGCTCAAGGCACATGACTGGGTGGAAAGGAATTCTTAGTGATTTCCAGGAAGATGAAGGTCCTAAAGTAACTTTTGGTGACAACTCCCATGGAAGAACTAAAGGCTTTAGGAAGATGCATGCTGGCAAGGTGACTTTCCAGAAGGTTGCATATGTTAAAGGTCTTAAACACAATCTGATCAGTATCAGCCAGTTGTGTGATGAAGACAATATAGTTACTTTTAGGAAGAAATAAGGAACTATATATAATGCTAAGGGAAAGCCTGTATTAATAGCTAGAAGAGAAAGAGATGTGTATCTACTTGATCTTAACTATGTTGATCCCTATACTGAAACCTGCTTGTATTCCCTATCTGTTCCTAAGCTGAGTTGGTTGTGGCATAAATGATTATCACATTTGAATTTTAAAAATATAAATATGCTATCAAATAAAGAGTTAGTCTCTGGATTACCAAAGATCACATTTGTCAAAGACAAATTGTGTTCAGCTTGTGAACAAGGGAAACACCACAAAGGGTCCTTTAAATCAAAGCAAAAATTTTCTAACAGACCCATTGCATATGTTGCTTATGGATCTGTTTGGACCCATAAGTACTCCAAGCCTAAGTGGCAAGAAGTTAGATGAGTTCTCAAGATTCACCTAGGTAGTAGTCCTTAAAGCCAAAAGTGAGGCTGCCATGGAGATAATAAGTTTTATCAAACAGGAAGAGTTGCATAAAGGTAAGTCTGTAAAGCAACTCAGAAGTGATCATGGGACTGAGTTCAGAAACTCTGCCATTGAAAGCTTCTGTGAACAAAAGGGAATATTACAAAATTTCTCATCTGTCAGAACTCCCCAACAATATGGAGTTGCTGAGAGGAGAAATAGAACCCTAATTGAGGTTGCTAGAACAATGATGTGTGAGGCAGGATTGAAACTCTATTTTTGGGATGAAGCTGTCACTACAGCCTGTTATACTCAAAATATAATCATTGTCAAAAGACATGGTAAAACACCATATGAGATGTATAAATCTAGAAAGCCCAATATAGGTTATTCCCATGTCTTTGGTTCAAAATGCTATGTGCTGAATCAAAGAGATCAGCTCCATAAGTTGGAACCCAAAGCTGATCCTGGAATATTCGTTGGTTATTCCTCAATCTCCAAATCATACATAGTGTATAACATTAGGAGAAAGGCCATAGAAGAATCAATTCATGTCTCATTTGATGAAGACAGTCTTGATCAAGTTGAGAAAAGACAAGCTGACTCGGTCAGTCTGAGTGAGCTTGAAAGGCCCGAGGAAACCAATATCTCAAATCCTATGTATGTCATGGGAGATGATAGTGATGATGATGTATGTTCATCAAAGAAATCATCACAAGCTCCAAGGTATTCTCAAGCTGAGAAGGATGATGAGTTCATCAACCCCTTTGGCGCTGAAGTCACTCACACTGAGGATCTCAGCAATCATCAGTCTGTTGACAATGTTGTTGTTGAGACTGAGGAGATAAGTTCACCTCAGGGCTCTCAACATCACTCAGATCAAGACCCAGATTCTCCAACTACAACATTCAAATTCCTCAAAGACCATCCTCAAGATCAGATCATTGAAAATGTCCAAGAAAGGGTTATTACCAGATCAAAGGCTATAGCTTACTATGCTGCCCACTTTGGTTTTCTATCTCAAATGGAACCAAAGAAGACTGAAGAAGCCTTAGAGGATGAGGATTGGATTGAAGCTATGCAAGAGGAATTGAATGAATTTGAAAGAAATAAGGTATGGAGCCTTGTCCCTGCCCCTAAAGATCATTCAATTATAGGCACTAAGTGGGTCTATAGAAATAAAATGGACAAGGATGGAGTGATTGTTAGGAAAATGATCTCATCAGTTAAGATTTGATGAGACAAAGTTAAGTTCGTAAGATAAGTTCTAAATACAACTTAAACAGAATTATGAAGCTTAGTCAGACTGAACATTTATAGTGATTCAGACTGAGTATAAGCTGAGCATATGTTCGACCAGCTTAGATTATATCTTAGTAAGGTTATCACTATGTGTGATAAGTTGTGTATGTCACCTAATATATATTGAGCTTTCAGCTTGATGTGTTTCAAGCTGAGTGACTCGGCGTGAATACTGAGTCACCTCAATAGAGTTGCTAAATAAGTTCTAGCTAACTCTTAAGACTTCTAAGGATGAGTTTATTAATATACATGTTAGTTCATGTTGGTTTTCGAGTTTGTTCTCGAAGAACTCAGCTTGATAAGTTTCAAGCTGAGTAACTCAGTCCGAGTAACAAGTCAGCCCAAAGAAAATTTAAATACGTTTTAAATTTATCTTTTTTTTTACTCTCTATATCTACGGGAAGGATAAGAAGACTTCAGAATTAAGATTGAAGATTGAAGACTCAAGATAAGAAGATTCAAGATTCAAGATTCCGAGTCATCCGGTAGTTAGTTAGCAAATTAGGATAAGTCCAATTTGTTAGGAACTGTAGGAACAGGATTATAAGTACTTATCTCCTGATAAGTTTAGAGGTATGACTCACATACGAAAACAACTTACTGTTCAAGAACCAAATACCTCACTTCAACCGTATATGTTAAGATTCTTGAATCACTGGTTGTCAGTTCAACGTGATCAAGATATTCACATATTGCCAAGCTATTCATGTGTTGGAATACTCACATTAGTTGTGATATTGGTAAGTTATCAATCTGTGTGAATCCTATTTAGAGATTCGTCAGTATCTATAATCATAAGTTGATTATAGATAGCTAACTTTGAAAGATTGAGAGATTTATATTAGGTGTTTACATATCAATATTTGCTTACTTGATAGAGTCTGTAATCATCTTCTTAATGAAAAGCAAAGCATTCGTTTGTGGTTTGATTTACTTCATGTAACACGTTTATTTGATTTGTTCAATTTCCGCAGTTGTGTATTCAACCCTCCTTCTACCCACCTGTTGCTTGTTGTTATTCTCATCAGGGGACCAACAACTGATATCAGAGCAGGATGAACGATTTCATAAGTTGAAAGTTCAAGATTCTGAGAAAGTTTACAATGTCTATAAGCAACAATACTTCAAACTTTCCACAGATGTTTGCCAAAACCTGTCCCATATTTGATGGATCTGACTATCCTATGTGGAAGTTTAGAGCCATGTTATTCCTCAAGTCCATTGAAAATCGTATGTTCGATGTCATTACAAAAGGACCTATCAACCCCAAGATTCCTGCTACTGTTACGTCTCCTGGAAAAACTGAAAAGGAAACAAGAAAGCATGCTGCATCCTGGACTGATGAAGATTGGAAACTCTACAATCTGGATGAAAAGGCAAAAAGTGTTCTGGCAAATGCGCTGACCACCAAAATCTTGCATACTGTGACTAGGTGTAAATCTGCAAAAGATATATGGGATACGCTAAGTGTTACATATGAGGTCACAGATCTGGTCAAGCATCAAAAGAAGAATCACTTGAATAGATATTATGAAAACTTCTTTTCAAAGAAGAATGAAACCTTGCCAGATTTTTTCACAATGTTTCACTGCTTGATAAATGACCTACTAAGTGTGGGTGTAAAGAAAGGTGAGACTGAACTCGTACTGAAATATTTGGATGTGTTACCAGAAAAGTTTAATGAAATAACCACGGCACTGAGGGCTGGAGGAACACTACATGTGTACAACCTACAGTCCATTTATGGGTTCTTGCTAAATCATGAACAGATCACTGAACACAAAAGAACTTCTAAACAACAACTCAAGGAGTCTCTGGATAAAACTGAAGTTGGATTGGTTGCACAGAAAAAGAAGAAAAGTTCTAAGGCACTGGTTGTTGAATCTGAGACTGAGTCAGAATATCAAGCTGATTACTCAGACTCAGACTCAGGTGATACTGATGATGTTCAAAATATCACTGAGCATATGGCAATGTTAGCCAAACGTTTGAGAGGAGCTCAAAGGGGAAGATGAAGATCTAACAAGGGCAAACGGAAGAGTTCCTTTGATCCCAAGAATACTATGAGCTTTAACTGTCAGAAGAAGGGACACATTGCTGCTGAGTGCGGATCAAAGAAGGTGAAATCAACATCAATTGTTGATAAGAATTCTTATAGAGCTGACGAGTATAAAAAGAAATATATTCAGCTCAAGAAAGGAAAGCCTGAAGACAAACCCAGTGCAAAAGGACTATATGTTGAAACCTGGGATACAAAATCATCTACCTCAGATGATGATGTATGTCTGATGGCTCAAGAAGATGAAGAGTTGGAAATAGATGAGGTTGATTATGGTTTATCCGAATCAATCTTTGAAGCTGACATGAAGGAAGCTGAGGAAAACAGCAAGCACAGTGATTCGGATCCTGCTTCCATGTATAAGGTTAGTAATTTCAATTCTTACACCGATGAAGAAAAGGGTCTTGCCTTTGACTATTTGCTAAATGATTTCAAGACCATCCATAAGTCTCAAAAGGACCTCAAAGATGAGATAGCTAAACTAAAAGATGAGATTAAGGAAAATCAATCTCTCATTGATGTTGGTAAGAAAGCACAATGTGATCTTGAGTGCCAAAAACACATTAACAAACTTCTAAGTGAAGAACTTCAGGAAGCTAAAGACAAAGCTGACCAACTTCAAAAGGTCACTGAGTCTTGGTGTAAGTCATCAAAGCTTGCTGAAAAGTGCATAAACCAACAAATACCTAAACAGGTACAAGTTGTGCTTGGAGGTGACTATCAAACTGTAGCTTATGTAGCTGATGATGAAATAGCAAGTACAGACTCTGAGGAAGATAGACAACTGATTGAGTCTCAGAAGTCAGCCTCAGCGAAAATACATGATCCAAACTTGAAATACAATATGTTTGTGAAAGCTAAAGACCATGGAAATTAGTGCTCAACGTCTAAACAGCATAGTAAGTCTGTGCTGGACAGATTAGGCACTCAGCCTATTCAAAGAACTTCAGTCATAGAAAGGCTTAACCCAAATCCCTTCAAAAGACAACATTCTCTATCTGGCTTGGAGAGAAGTTACAAGAATAGGAAGAACACTTTCAGTCAGAGGTCAAATCACAACAATGGTAAGTCCATAGTTTTAGATCTTGGTAAGTCCAAGAAGATCAGCAGTGGTAAGTCCAAACCTGTTGAAACTGGTGAGTCCAGTAGTCATGACAAAGGTAAGTCCAAGGTCATGGAAAAGAAGTATGTAAGTCAAACTTCTAAATAAAGGGATAACAAACAAAGACCTGACAAAGGTAAGTCCAAAGTCAGTGATCATCATGTGAATCAACTTGCAAAGAAAGTTAAAAAGTTATCCACCGCATATAATCCCAAGACTTAGAGCAAGTTCTCACAAGGATTATTAGACATTCTACCTTATGTAATCATTAGTAGAAGGAGATGCTACAAGTGCAGAAGTAGAGGTCATGAGGCTAAAGGCTGTGATGCAGAAATCTCAAGGCCTGAATAAGAACAGACTGATCAGCCCACACAGGACTCTGCTCCTGCTCAAAGTGAACAGATAGTTCAACAAGATGAAAATGCTAAGTGCTCCTCATCTGAACCCACCAAGAAGTGGGTTCCCAAAAAAAACTAATGTGTTTAGTTTTTATATCATGTGCAGGGTTCAAGTAAATGGTACTTGGATAGTGGATGCTCAAGGCACATAACCGGGTGGAAAGGACATCTTAGTGATTTCCAAGAAGATGAAGGTCCTAAAGTAACTTTTGGAGATAACTCCCATGGAAGAACTAAAGGCTACGGGAAGATGCAAGCTGGCAAGGTTACTTTCCATAAAGTTGCATATGTCAAAGGTCTCAAACACAACCTGATTAGTATCAGTCAATTGTGTGATTAAGACAATATAGTTACTTTTAGTAAGAAAGCAGGAACAATATATAATGCTAAGGGAAAGCCTGTATTTATAGCTAAAAGAGAAAGAGATGTGTATCTACTTGATCTTAATTTTGCTGATCCCTATACTGAAACCTGCTTGTATTCCCAATCTGTTCCTATGCTGAGTTAGTTGTGGCATAAACGATTATCACATTTGAATTTTAAAAATATAAATATGCTATCAAATAAAAAGTTAGTCTCTGGATTACCAAAGATCACATTTGTCAAGGACAAATTGTGTTCATCTTGTGAACAAGGGAAACACCACAAAGGGTCCTTTAAATCAAAGTAAAATTTTTCAATAACAGACCCATTGCATATGTTGCATATGGATCTGTTTGGACCCATAAGTACTCCAAGCCTAAGTGGCAAAAAGTACACACTGGTGATAGTAGATGAGTTCTCAAGATTCACGTGGGTAATATTCCTTAAAGCCAAAAGTGAGGCTGCCCTAGAGATAATCAATTTTATCAAACAAGAAGAGTTGTAGAAAGGTTTGTCTGTAAAGCAACTCAGAAGTGATCATGGGACTGAGTTCAGAAACTCAACCCTTGAAAACTTCTGTGAACAAAAAGGGATATTACAAAATTTCTCATCTGTCAGAACTCCAAAACAAAATGGAGTTGTTGAAAGGAGAAATAGAACCCTAAATGAGGCTGCTAGAACAATGCTATGTGAGGCAGGATTGAAACTCTATTTTTAGGATGAAGCTGTTAGTACAGCCTGCTATACCCAGAATAGATCAATCATTGTCAAAAGACATGGAAAGACTTCATATGAGATGTATAAGTCTAGAAAGCCCAATATAGGTTATTTCCATATCTTTGGTTCAAAATGCTATATGTTGAATCAAAGAGATCAACTCCATAAGTTGGAACCTAAAGCTGATCTTGGAATATTCGTTGCTTATTCCTCAATCTCCAAGTCTTACAGAATATATAATACAAGGAGAAAGGCCATAGAAGAATCAATTCATGTATCTTTTGATGAAGACTGTTTTGATCAAGCTGATAAAATTCAAGCTGACTTCGTCAGTCTGAGTGAGCTTGAAATGCCTAAGGAAACCATCTTATCAAATCCTATGTATGTCATAGGAGATGATAGTGATGATGATGTGTGTCCATCCAAGAAATCATCACATGCTCAAATGGATTCTCAAGCTGAGAAAGATGATGAGTTCGTCAATCCGTTTGGAGCTGACATTCCTCAGAATGAAGATCTTGGTGATCAACAGTTTGTTGACAATGCTGCTGTTGAGATTGAGGAGATAAGTTCCTTCACTCAGATTCTGAACCAGACTCTCCAACTACAACATTTAATTTCCTTAAAGACCATCCTAAAGATCAGATAATTGGAAATGTCCAAGAAAGAGTTATGACACGATCCAAGGCAACAGCTAACTATGCTGCTCACTTTGGTTTCCTATCTCAGATGGAGCCAAAGAGGACTGAAGAAGCCTTAGAGGATGAGGATTGGATTGATGCAATGCAAGAAGAATTAAATGAATTTTAGAGAAACAAATTCTGGAACCTTGTCCCGGCCCCCGAAGATCATACAGTTATAGGCACTAAGTGGGTCTATAGAAATAAAATGGACAAGGATGGAGTGATAGTTAGGAACAAAGTCAGGCTGGTAGCTCAAAGGTATAAGCAAGAAGAAGGAATTGACTATGATGAGACCATTGCCCTTGTTGCTAGAATTGAAGCCATAAGGCTGTTCCTGGCTTATGCAGCATATAAAGACTGCAATGTCTATCAAATGGATGTGAAGAGTGCTTTCCTAAATGGAAAACTTCAGGAGGAAGTCTATGTGAAACAACCTCCTGGCTTTGTCAGTTTAAAGTTTTCACTTCATGTCTATAAGTTAGACAAGGCTTTGTATGGTCTTAAACAAGCTCCAAGAGCTTGGTATGATACACTGTCCACTTATCTACTGTCGATGGATTTCACCAGAGGTAGTATAGATAAGACACTCTTTATTAAAAAAAGTAAAGGACAGGTGATTCTTGTACAAATCTATGTAGATGACATTATTTTTGGCTCTACTAATGAATCTCTGTGTGAATGGTTCTACAAAATAATGTCACAAAAGTACAAGATGAGTATGATGGGTGAGATGACTTATTTCCTACGCTTACAAATTCAACAAAATCATGATGGAATATTCATCAATCAAAGCAAGTATGTTCTTGATTTGATAAAGAAATATGGTTTTGATTTAAGTTCAACCATGAAAACACCGATGACACCAACTGTCAAACTGAGTAAGGACTCAGATGGTAAGTCTGTGCGTCAGTCTACCTATAGAGGAATGATAGGTTCATTACTCTATCTGACAACTAGTAGACCTGATATCATGTTTGCTACATGTGTTTGTGCAAGATATCAGTCAGATCCTAAAGAATCACATCTTCAAGCTGTGAAAAGGATCTTTAGGTACCTTAAAGGTACTCCAAATCTAGGTCTTTGGTATCCAAAGGACTCTGGGTTTGAGTTAGTTGGTTTTTAGATGCTGACTATGCTGGGTGCAAGTTAGATAGAAAATCAACAACAGGAGGATGTCAACTGGTTGGAGGGAAGTTAGTAAGCTGGACCAGTAAGAAACAGAACTCAGTGGCTACTTCAACTGCTGAAGCTGAATATGTTGTAGCAGGAAGTTGTTGTGCTGAAATCCTATGGATGCAGCATCAGCTCCAAGACTTTGGTATGGGTTTCAAGAAAACTCCTATCTTCTGTGATAACCAAAGTGCTATAGCCATAACTTACAATCCAGTCTTCCACTCAAGAACCAAGCATATTTAAATTAGACATCACTTCATCAGGGACATCGTGGAAAAAGGTAAAGTTGACATTAAATTTATCTCCACTGATGACCAATTAGCTGATATCTTTACTAAAACACTTGATGAGAAGAGGTTTATGTATCTGCTAAGTGAATTGGGTATGCTCAATCCCTAGCTAAATGTCTAGAATCAGAGTTTTCAGTTTGACAAAGACTAAGTGTCTTAAGTTGAGTGCATAGTGAATTAGTCTTCATTAACTGAAAATTCTGTCAAACTGAATGATGAGTTCATACGTTTGGTGAGCTCCAAATATTTTGTTAACTACTCAGTGTGGTTAAAATATTAGTTTGAGTTAGTCTCGAACAAATGACTAAGTGTCATTGAGTCTGAGCTATGTGCTTAACTCAAGCTGTGTGATGAGTTCACATGTTTGGTTAGTTCCAAACAAGTTTTAACTACTCAGTGTAGCTAATATACATGCTTGGGTCAGTCTCATAAAAAATGACTCCTTGTCATTAAGTCTGAGCTGTGTGCTCTACTAAAGCTAAGTATCAATCTCAAGCTGAGTACTCAACTCAAGCTGAGTGCTTGAATCAAGCTGAGTGCTTGAATCAAGCTGAGTGCTTGACATAAACTGAGTAATAAGTTTACTCAGACTTGGTGTGTCCAAAACCATGTTTTAATTACTAGGTGTTATTAATTCATGAGTCTCTGCATATTTGAGTCAGTCTCAAATCGAGTTTTATACTAATTCGGTATTGGTGTAATACGACAGTGTTAATAATATGTGTAAGTCACTAATATTATTTTACACTTGTATCTGTTGGAAGATGATGTGTTTCTACCCCTCACTGTTACATCAAGCCGTAAGTTTTTCTGGCGTAACGGATAAACAGGGGAATCCAACGGTTACTTTTCTCTCTCCTCAGAAAGGTATATATACTGATCCTAATCGGTTTAGAGAAGTTTATGCTTACAAATCCAACTTCTCACCTTCTAAATACCTTACGCAAATACCTCAATTGCTCAGTGCATACGTCCGTTCAAACCCTAAATTGCTAAGTGCAATATTTGAACCAAATCGCTCAGTGCTTTTTCAACAAATTACTCCGTATAATTAAACAATAATGGACGGGACCATTCTCATTCTTGGTGATAGGATGGTCAGAGGTGTGGCGTTCAAGAACAATGGGATGCCGGTGCTAAAAATCATTAATCAACGTGCCTGCTTGGTAATCCAGAACGCAAACGGAACAGAGGCTATGAAGCCTGGGTGGACTACATCAGAAAATGCCCTTTGGCATTCGCTTTTACTGGCGCACCACTCCACATAGTTCCACAACATCTGTTGGAGTTCTGGTACACCTATACCTACAACCAGAACAGGGAGAGATCATCGGCACTGTTCTAAATGGCGATAGAACAGTTGTTATTACTGTCCAGAGGCTGAGGGATGTTCATCAACTCCCTGCTAATGATGTGTTCGAGCCTGCTGTGATAAGGCAAGTGGCAAGGTCGGTCCAATCCCGTATGGGACACCCACAAACAGAGGGTGTAATCAAAAAGGGCACCTTCCCAACGAGTTGGGGTTTTATGGTTTCTACGGTGATTCGTTCACTGGGAACAAAGGTTGGAGGCTTGGACCAGGTCAATGAGTTCGAAATGCAGCTGCTGTACAATATGTTCTTTGCCAGAAATCTAGACTATGCATTGCTCTTCTTCAATGAGCTCAAGGTCCAAGTGCTTAAGACACCAAGGGATCTTCATGTGTCTTTCATAAGGTACTTTTCCTTGGTGATTGAAGCTGAGTTGGGAGATCAACTATACTAGTACTAGCTAAAGGAGCAGAGAGGTAGGCTTAGGCTGAGGGGGAGTTGGAAATAAACAAAGAGGAACCTACAGCTAAGAGACAAAAGACAGTAGAATCTGAACCTGAAGCTGACAGTGTTTCTGAAACTGAGGAAGAGACAGAAGAAGAAAAAGCTACAAGAGAGCTAATAGAGATGCTTGAGCAAGAAGAAGCAAATGAGCTTGGGATCTCTGTAGCTGAGCTAAGAAAGAGAAAAGAGAAAGAGATAAAAGACCAAGAAAAAAAAAAGGAAAGAAAAGCTTTGGCTCAAGCTGAAGCTACATACACTGATCCAAGACCTGATATAATCCCATATTCAGATGCAGAACTACAGGAATGTTACTTCATAAGCAGCTTCAACCAAGAGATCAGAGGAATGACTTTGAGCAGAGTAAATGGAGTTGTCATTCTCACTTTTGAGCTTAGTGACAAATCAGCAGTGGGAATGGACCTGAGATACGTTCACAGGATGGGCTACATTGAATGGCAAAGGATAATGATGTTGCTCAAGAAATTTAAAAGAAGTCAGATCAAACAAGAAATTCTATCTGAAGTTGTTAGAAATATTAAAGTGAGGGGTGTAATATGTAATTACTCAAAGTTGGGGAAATGCTATATAAAGGCATTTCCCCCACATTATCAATTAAGCTTTGCATTTTAAGTTACTTGTGTTTGTGTTTTGCTCTCAACCTCTCGGCTCTCTCTCTCTCTCTCTCTAACCGATTACACATACAAACACACACTAAGAAGATAATCATCTAGCATTGCTTCATCCGTATCATAATACGGGACCATCAATTGGTATCAGAGCCAAACTTGTTTTTGGCTCTTGATTGTTCGAAAACATTAAAGAAGATTTCGAAAAATCCAAGTTCAAAGTGAAGAACAAGCACTCGGGTCTAACAAAGCTTATTCAAGAAGGTTACAAGTTCAAACACCTCCGAAAGTTCGAACACACTCAAGGTATAAAAATCTATTGTTTTCATCATTTTTCGGAGCTGTTTTTTGAAGTATACTACTGTTGTATAAGGCTTTCTTGAATCACATTTCAAAACCGAGTAGTGTCTTTAAAGGAAAAAGTTCAAAAGTTCATTAAATACTTGATTTTGTAGCATTAAATTTTCTGGAAATCATACATTTATGGTGTTCTTGAGACATAAATGCAGACTTGAAGAAGAAGAATTCTGTTTTTTTATTTAAAATAATTGTTAATTCTTCCAAGTTTAAGTGTAAGTCAAGGAAACTCAAGTACAAGCGATACCAATCAAGTACAAGTGGTTAGACACTATTCAGGGTATGGAAATCTGATTTGAAAAGGACATATCACACTCTATAAGCCGGATCCCTAATCGCACGCGATTGGTTTATGCGGCTTATAGAGCATTAGTATTGATATTCTATCAGCCGGATCCTCAAAGGCATTCGCACTCGATTCATACTTGGTATGCTATCAGCCGGCTCATACCTTGGGAATCGCACGCGATTGAAAGGTTTCTAAGTTCCAACTTATTGATTCGCACGCGATTGACATTTATCTAAGATCAACATATTGAATCGCATGCGATTAACTCTTGACCCATATCTGTGCTATTCGGACCATTCACTCTATTGACAATCGCATTTGATTGTCAGGACTAACTGTTTTATTTCCTAAGTGTTTGATGCAACAGGTTTGAATCGCATTCGATTGGTTACCTTATTAATCAATACTAAGTCCTTACTCTGCCCGTTTGTTTTGAAGGAATTTACTCAATCAATCGCACTCTATTGGATCAATTCGCATTCGATAAGACATATCTCAAACAATGACATTCCTAAGACTTGGACAAGTAATTGACTCTTTGGACTTGACTTAAAGAACTCTAAGACATTTGGACTTAATCAAACAATCTAATTCATAATTGAATTTAATTTAAATCAGATTTAATTCAAAGGTGAATTACATTATCTCAACTCTATCTAGTTCAAAGTTGAATTTAATCTTTGTAAGATCTAATTCAAAATTGAAATTCAAAAGACTTAGTTCTTTAATCAATCTTTCAATTCACTTTAAAATCAAGCTTGAATAGAATCACACTCTTTACTTTAAGAAAAGTTTTCGAATAATCAAACCATCTTACAAGTGAACGATCATTTCCTTCAGAAATCACTAATCATGTCGAGCACAAATGAGATGATGTCCATTGGTACCGACACAAAACCTCCTGTTTTGTTTCGAGGGGAATACAAGGTCTGGAAAGGAAGGTTCATGGACTTCCTTGAACACAACGAACTCTTCGGGGACAAGATGATAGAATGCATCCACAAGGGCAACACCAAGTTCACAAGGATCGTTGAAGCTGACCCAACTAACAATCCCCCCATTCTCAGACATGAGAGATAAAAGACCATTGATGAGCTGACTGCTACTGAGAGAGAGACAAAGAAAGCTGAGAGACTAGCAAAGTACTATCTAAAACAGGGTCTCTCATCTGAGATTTATCTAAAGATTGACAGCTTGGGTACTGCCAAGGAAATCTGGGATGAAATTAAAAAGCAGTTACAAGGTACTGAACAAGGAGAGTACATCAAACGCACTCAGCTGGTCAACAGTTACCATGAATTCAAAGCTCATGAAAATGAGCTCCTGTCTGAAACATATGGCAGATTCTGCAAGTTGCAAAATGAAATGAGATCTAATCAAATTGTCAGAACTGACCTTGATTTGAACTGTGATTTTCTGAATTCATTAGGTACTGAGTGGAAGGGCTATGCCAGACTTTACAAACAGATCAACAAAGATCTTACATCAGTCACCTTCCACAACATCTTCGAAGATCTCAATCTGTATCAAGATGAAATCTTGCAGTCTAACCCGAAACAAACAGCTGCTGATCCTCTTGCCATGGTGGTAGCTGACAGAATCCCTAGGGAAACATCATCCAGATCAATGAAACTTAAACACGTGGTTCTCAGTGATTCTGATCATGATGATGATGATGATGATTCAATAGAAGATGCATTTCAAGCTCTCACAGTGGCCAACAAGAACTTCAAGAACCTGTTTAACAAGACTAACAATAGACAACGGTTCACATCTGTTTCAAGGAGAGCCGAAAGAGCTGCTCCTATTGACAAGCCAAGGTACCAGAGAGAAGAGAAGAAGGAGGAAAAGAAAACTAACCCCAAGTACTACAACTGTATAAGATCAGGGCATCTAATCCGGAACTGCCCCATGAAAAAGACAAAAGATGCAGAATACTAACGGCAGAAGTACAGTCTGTTCAAACAAAGACAGGCTGGGAACGCGCTGCTAGTAGAAGAAGATCAGTTTCTGGATGATACAAAATCGAACAGTGATCTGGATGGTGAAGATCATGCTCAGTTCTGTTTAATGGCTCACAATGGTGGAGGAAGTAGAGAGGATGATGATGGTGATGATCTCTCTGACTCAGATAAGGAAAGCTTGGAAAGCGGGAAGGTATATGTCAGGATCGGATATTACCAAATATCAATAACAAAAATTACCTTTTAGAATTAAATCAGAGTTGTTTAAAGATAATCTTTCTGTTTGATCACAATCAACTAAGAAGTTGCGGAATCACACTTAATTGATGTTTAAGGTTTTATCACAAGAACAATTCAACAATCAACACAAGAAAATACTTTCAAACTCAAGATGTTTATTAATAAACAATGATGATTACAATATTCACCAACACCTCTAATCTAACTCTTTTGTTAGACGAAGAACACAACTTGTTCTTAGGTTTCTATGAAACTTAGAGATCAACACACTTTTAGAAAAACAAATTAACAATAAAATATAAATGCGTAGAATTGCTCTCTAAAACAATATTATAGTTCTAGTATATATAGGCTCTTGATCCTCCTTGAATAGTTGACAGTTAGGCAATCTTCTATCTTCCGAGATAATCTTGATAATCTTCCAAATTGATAGAGATATACTTCAAATCCACAAAGATAGCATTTTCCATAAATAGCTCAACAGCAACTATTTGTTGAATAAACAGTTCTGAATTTCTTCTAACAGTCTTCATTTTAAGATCTTCTAACAGTTGTGTATAACTGAACTAACAGTTCTGATCTTTTGTACCAACAGTTGTAAAACTTGCAACAACTGTTAGATACAACTGTTTTCACTGATTACTCTAACAGTTTTACTTTGCATGTCCAACAGTTTCAATGACTTAGAAAATTTCCCAACAATCTCCCCCTAACTTAAAGTATTGAACAATACATTTAAGTTGTTTGTTTTATAGGGTTCAACCACAGAAAAATCAACATAATCAAAGAAAATATTTGCATTAAATATGCAGAGTCAAACTGTTACAATCAAAACATAAGAAGAAAATTACTTTTGATTTGGCTGTAAGAACTCCAACCTTTCCTCTATCCTTTTTATCAGATCATCCTTCATATCAGCAGGTCCAAAGAACTTTGCACTTAACATATACAGTAGCTTTGCTTTACCATGATCAACGAATTCAAAATCAAACCACTAAGTTTGTGCATTTCCCATCACCATATGATTAACTCTTGCCTTATCAAATACTTTCACAGAACTTATTGGGAAGGCTTCGTCACTTATCAAAATGGGCATTATTTCCAGTGGATTGCAAATACTTTTCAGATGTCTCATCAACACTCTCACCTCAATCTATGTCTCATCTTCATAATTGCTTACTCCATAAGCATATATGTCTTGAACATCCCTTCTTGTCATGCTACCCATCAGATGTAAGAAGCTGGAATAACTTTCAATTGGTTCCTTTTCTCTGACAATAGTAACCCCTTTCTTTCCAGTTTCCCACCTTAACAGTTCAAATCTCCACTCAGTAATGTGGGATTTCTGACCTAGCTGCTCTGCCACTAATTTGTCAATTCTTTCTTCAACCTCTACCCTGAGTCTATCATGAAGAATGGTTTGTACCATACCTGCTTTTGCTGCATTTTCAGATGATTGAACTGATTTGGATTTTTCAGGTTGTTGCGGCTGGGTTGTTTGTTTTATCTTCTCAACTGTTGGTTTGGGAGGTGGAACTGTTTTCTTCCTTTCAACTCTCTTTCTTTTTACTCACTTACCAGGTTTCTTAGCACTTTCTTCTTCCTCAATCTCCTTAGTAAAATCAGCAGCTAGCTTTTGATCTAACTCAAGATCTTTCTTCTCTTGCAGTTCAAACTCAGCAGCCATCCTTTGAGCTAACTCATGATCACGCTCCTCTTGCTGCTCTTTTGTAAGTTTTAGATTGGGAAGTTCCACAACAATCTCCTTACCCTTACCTTGCACAGAAGTCATCTTCTTTTCCACTACTTTTTTAGAAATATTGATTCCTTTGAATCCTGGCTTTGGTGCAATAGGTTCCATCTTTGAAGATTTACCATCCAGCCATCCATCTTCAATCTTTTGTTTCATTTGAAATGCACTGCAGTTTAGAGTTTGAGCTCACACAGCAATCAAATGATCTTGCTTCACTTTTGACCAAGATCCGAAAACTTTAGTAGTTGGGTAGTCACCAGACATAATCATTTGATTAATCAGAACTCTATCAACTGCTGACAATTTTTCTACAACTGTTTGAGCACTTGGTGCAACTGTTTGTTGTTGAGCCGGTACAACTGTTTTCTCTAGAATCTCAGCAACTGTCTGTACACTCTCTTCAACTGTTTGATGATATGGCAAAACTGTTTGTGGCAAAACTGTTTTCTCCCCCTTTTTGATTTGAACAGTTGGAGGGGGTCTAGCACTAGCAGGTAACTGTTTCAACACTTGATCATGAAACTGTATCACATCATTAGCCTTTTTCAAACATTCTGTCAAAAATATTATTTGTTTGTCTTGCTTAATGATAAGCTCATTATGTTTTGCCAAAAGTTTATCTTGTAAAGAGTTTCTCTTTTGTAAATGCATGTATGCCCCGAAGAATGGTACAAAATTGGTATATGTCAAAGCCTTTTGTTTCATACTAGCCTCAATGTCAGGGAGTGTTGCCACTGTGAACATATCACTGGCAGAAATAAATGGTGGTTCACTCCTAGAAGATTCCACACCAGTACCCCTCTGTTCTTGGTACTGGGGATTTCCAGAAGATGTTGGGACAGTTTCTGTTGCCGTGGCTGAGGTCTTAAAGATGTTGACACTTTCCTGCTCACCCCTTGCGGATGAAACAGTAGTGTCAGCCTCAAACACCACATGATCACTCTCCCCTGGGGTGATCACCTCCTCAGTGTGCCTGGGAGACAGCACAATGGGTTCCCTTTGGATATTCTGCACAGGAGAATGCTTCTGTGCAGGGCTTACATCTTGGGCATTAGGTACTGTGGTGGAAGGAGCACCAGCAGTTCTCTTTCTTTTTCTAAAAGTTATTAGAGTGGTTTTGTTGTAGCTTGAAGTAAAGTAGAAGATTGAGTTGTTTGAGTATCGTGAGCTGGGGGTTCCAGAGTTGGGGGTTTAGCAATGATGTGGGCCTCTTGCTCAACTCTGGCAGCTCTGTTTCTTGACAGAAACTCCACTATTGCAGAGAGTGGTGGAGTTATGGCACCAGAAAAATTCTTGCCATTTATCAACAGTTTGCTCAATGTGGAGGCCACATGAGCAGAGGGAATTAGTACCCTCTTGTGCATTTTGAGATTTGGAAATAAAGAATTTAGTAAAAACTGCACAAATCGTGGATACATCAAAAAGAGACCGTATTTAGTCCCAAGATGTTTTACCATGCCATCAAATATCATTTTAGAAAAGTTAAAAGAACGGTTATTTTGCCAAACAAATTAAGGCCAGAGAAATGTTGCTCCCAAATTCAATCCATCCAGTTCTTTTAGGGCTTATGCATTGTTGGAGAGTGTGAAGCAAATACTTCCAGTGCGAACAGAATTGCCCTTTATAAAAGGTACCCTTTCCCCTAGGGCCCTCATATCCCAGATTAACAAGCCAGCATGCAGATATTCCAAAGAAACAGAATCAGAATACTCACCTTCGAGATCATCAAGTTGAAGGTATTGTCTTATGATACTCTCAGAGATAGAAACATCATTAGCATCAACCTTGGAGTCAATCCATTTCACTCCATCTTCCTCTCTCAGAGAAGCATTCTTCCAGAACTGATCTATATGCGCAGTATAAATGGTGGGATTGATGGTCAGAGCATGACGTAGGTTGGAAAGTGAAACATAGTCAATCACAACGTGAAAGACACTGAGATCGTCGGCTTTCAACAGAAAAACAAGCATGTTGTGTTCCTTAACGAATGGAAGGGGAGCCATGGCGATTTGCGAGTGAGTTTCTAGGGTTTTAGCGTTTGAAAGGAGTTCAGTAAGCGTAAAGAAAACTATGAGGAGGGAATGGCTTATATATGTTACGCAAATTCAATGCAATTCAAATTCCCTCAAAGTCCCTGCAAAGACTAAAATACCCTGAAAGAAACTAACAGTTAAACAAAAAAGAACTAACAGTTGAGAACTGTTTTCTTAATAAACTACAACTGTTAATGAAAAGAAAGACTTCCCCTTGAATGACCATGCAGTTTGCCTAACAGCTGTGGACTCCATGTACAAACAGTTGAAAACTGTTAGTTGCATTATGTATAGCTTTCTCTTGAACACTTACACAAACAGTTGTTAGACAGAATACTAACAGTTTCAAACTGTTAGAGAGAGAAAACACAAAAACACAAGATAACACAATCAAACATGTGGTTCTAAGTTATTACAAGTTAATCATTCCAATATTTGAGATCAGAAAGTTGAATCTGCTTACATCAAATGCTTTGGTGAACATATCAGCTAACTGATCATCAGTGTGGACTTTCATAACCTGGATTAACCGTTTCTCATTGCAATCTCTTATAAAATGAAACCTTATCTCTATGTGCTTTGTTTTAGAATGCTTGACAGGGTTGTTAACAATACTAATAGCACTTGTGTTATCAACATAGATAGGTGTATTCAAGAAAGTCATACCATAATCCAGAAGCTGATTCTGGATCCACAAAACTTGTGAACAGCAACTTGATGCAGCAACATATTTAGCCTCAGCTGTTGAAGTGGAAACTGTTGTTTGTTTCTTGCACTGCCATGATACTAACCTGGAGCCAAAGAACTGACATCCTCCGGAAGTTGATTTCCTGTCAACATTAGCTCCTCCATAGTCACTGTCAGAGTATGCCACCAATTCAAAAGGTGAATCCTTAGAATACCAAAGACCCAGTTTTTGTTGGCCTTTGAGATACCTAAAGATCCTCTTTACAGCAAATAGGTGTGACATCTTTGGGCTGCATTGAAACCAGGCACAAACACACACAGCAAACATGATATCTAGTCTAGAAGCAGTTAAGTACATTAAAGAACCTATCATAGACCTATACAGGTGTACGTCTACATCCTCCCCCACAGGATCTGCTCCCAACTGTTTGTGTGTTTCCATTGGAGTACTGGCCAGCTTCACATCTTGATAACCAAATTTGTCCAAAATGTCCTTGACATACTTTGACTGACTAAGAAATATACCTGATGGCTTCTACTTTACTTGTAATCCCAAGAAAAATGTAAGTTCTCCCATAGAACTCATCTGAAATCTCTTATGCATTATGCCTTCAAACTCCTTGCACAGACTGTCATCAGTGGATCCAAAGATTATATCATCAACATAGATTTGTACAAGCAAAATCTTTGTTTTAATAATCTTTGTAAATAGTGTCTTATCTATAGTACCTCTCTTGAAACCATTCTCAAGTAGATATGATGTTAATGTCTCATACCAAGCTCTAGGAGCCTGATGTAACCCATACAAAGCCTTATCCAACCTATATACCTTATCAGGATATTTTGGGTCTTCAAAACCAGGTGGTTGACACACATATACCTCCTCATCAATAGTTCCATAAAGAAATGTTGATTTGACATCCATTTGATACACCTTGAACCCTTTAAAGCTTGCAAAGGCAAGGAACAGTCTAATTGCTTCTATCCTTGCAACTGGTGCAAAGACATCATCATAGTCTATTCCTTCCTCCTATGTATAACCCTGTGCAACTAGCCTAGCCTTATTCTTGATTACAATGCCTCTCTCGTCCTTTTTATTCCTAAACACCCACTTGGTGCCAATAGCCCTCTTGCCTCTTGGAAGGTCAACTAACTTCCAAACTTGCTGAATATGGAACTGTAAGAGTTCCTCCTGCATTGCTTCCAACCATGAAGGGTATTTTAATGCCTCTACTGCTTTCTTAGGTTCTATCTGTTATAGAAAGCAGGCATTCACATCAAACTGTCCTAGATCCACACCACTATGTTCACCTTGCAGCATACCCCTAGTTCTGACAGGAGTGATAGGATCACCTATAATCTGCTCTATGGGATGGTCCTTATGAATTCTTAAGGTAGGGATGTTTTCTTCAGTCAGTACATTCCCTAAATTAGACAGATCAACCTCAGATCCACTCTCATTCCCAGAAGAATTACATACCTGATCTGCAACTGTTTGATTTTCGGATTCATTGTTTTGTTGGAGAACGGGAGATTCCATATCCTTTGAAGGTTCAGCATCATCATTCATTGGACTAACAGCATTGGAAGAGTCGTTTTGAAACAAAGGAATCACTACAAAGTCTTCAGTGGCTATGTTTCTACCAACAGTTGTTGGACTTGAGCTAACAGTTTCAGAACTGTTTGAGACAGTTTGTGGATTTGCACTAACAGCTGTAGGAAAACCTGCAACCGTTTGAGACAGTTCAAAATGCCTGAGGGTGTAGAATTCAAGAAAAATCAAAGTGTCAACACACCTATTCAAGGCTTTATGTTCAAGGATCAGGCAGGCACTCCTAGCTTTATCAAGCTGAATGAGATTTGCTATTTAAAAGTTGAGTATGCCTTGAAAATTAGAAAGTGTTGTGGTAATGATGATTCGAATCAACTAATAAAGTATAGGCTGAACAAGCTTATCAGAATACAACAAAATGAAATAAAAGGAAATGGAGAAGCTGAGAGACTACTAGATGAGATCAATAAGGAGATCAGCATTTGGGAGCTTCGACATCCTGAGTTCATTAGATAAACTAAATTAGATTAGTTCTAACATGAATATTAGATTAGTTCTAATATTTTTCTAAGCACTTGGTGTGCATGATCTATGTGATCAATATTTTTGTATTATGATTAGTACAATTAATACAAATATTTGTTTGATATGTTCAACTGTGTTATGATATGTTCATAATTATTAGTCTGATAAGTTCAGCTTAATGAATAAATGATTAGTTCTTATTCAGTGACATATTTGGTTGGTTTGTTCTACTAAAAGTTGGTTTGTTTCACTTATAATTGATAAGTTCAATTACAATTGATAAGTTCAATTAATATTTGATTAGTTCAAATTTAAAATCTTGATAAGTTTAAGATTTAAAACATAATTCTGTTAAACAAAATTAATAACTATTTGATGGTTTTGTCATCATCAAATAGGGGGAGTTTGTTGGGAATTGATCTCATCTGTTTTGATTTGATGAGACAAAGTTAATTTTGTATGATGTGTTCTACATATAACTTAAACAGAATTATGAAGCTTAGTCAGACTGAACACTCACAGTGATTCAGACTGCGTATAAGCTGAGTATAAACTGTATAAATGTTTGATCATCTTAGACTATATCTTAGTAAGATTTTCAATGTGTTCGATAAGCTGTGTGTGTCACCTAAGATATATATATTGAGTTTCAGCTTTATGAGTTTCAAGCTGAGCGACTCAGCGTCAATACTGGGTCAGCCAACAGAGTTGCTAAATAAGTTCTAGCTAACTCTTAGGACTTCTAAGGATGAGTTTATTAATATACGTGTTAGTTCATATTGATTTTCGAGTTTGTTCCCGAAGAACTCAGCTTGATGAGTTTCAAGCTGAGTAACTCAGTCCGAGTAAGAAGTCAGTCTAAAGAAAGTTTAAATACGTTTTAAACTTATCTTTTTAACTCTCTATATCTACGGGAAGGATAAGAAGGCTCCAAAATCAAGATTGAAGATTGAAGACTCAATATAAGAAGATTCAAGATTCAAGATTCCGAGTTATCCGATAGTTAGTTAGCAAATTAGGCTGAGCCTTAGTTTGTTAGATTCCGTAGGCACAGGATTATAAATACTTATCTCCTGATAATTTTAGAGGTACGACTTCAACAACGACGACTAAGTGTTGCAGAGCCAAATACCTCACCTCAACCGTATGTGTTACGATTCTTGAATCACTGATTGTCAGTTAAACGTGATCAAGAAACTCACTGATTGCCTAGCTATTCATGTGTTCGAATACTCACATTAGTTGTGAGATTGGTAAGTTTTCAATCTGTGATTAAATCTTGTTTAGAGAGTCGTCAGTATCTATAATCATAAGTTGATTATAGATAGCTAAGTTTGAAAGATTGAGAGATTTATATTAGGTGTTTACATATCAAGAGTTGCTTACTTGATAGAGTCTGTAATCATCTTCTTATTAATGAAAAGCAAAGCATTCGATTGTTGTTTGATTTACTTTGTGTAACACTTTTCTTTGATTTGTTCAATTTCCGTAGAAAGTGTATTCAACCCCCCCCCCCCCTTCTACACATCTGTTGCTTGTTGTTATTCTCACCAAGGGACCAACAACATTCCTGAATTTCTGCATCAGTATATGGGACAGGATTAGTTCTTGGACCAGTGTAATCAGCTTCAGCTTGAGCTAAAGCTTTTTTTAGTTTTTCTCTTTCTTGGTCCCTTACTTCCTTTTCTTTTCTCTTCTTTAATTCAGCTACAGAGATTCCAAGTCATTTGCCTCTTCTTGCTCGAGCATCTCTATTAATTCTCTTGTAGCTTTTTCTTCTTCTATCTCTGGTTCAGTCTCATAAACCTCTTCAACCTCAGATTCAGATTCTGTTACTTTTTGTTTCTTGGCTAGAGGTTCCTCTGCTTCTGTTTCCAGCTCCCCCTCAAGCTGAGCTTGCCTCTTTGCTCCTTTTGACAGTGCTAGTAGAGCTTCAGCTTGAACTAACTCAGCTTCAGCTTCAGCTTGAGCCTTCTCCCCCTTTTTGTCATCATCAATAGGGTTTGAAGTCCTCTGTTATTGGAGTGCAGCAACTGCAGAGGCAATCTCTTGAACATCCTTTGTCAGTTTCTCAAGCCGTTGATAAATTTGGCGCTTGTACTTTTTCTGCTTGAGATGGAACAAACCAAACTGAGCAGCAACATATTGCTTCAGTTGTTCAATACCTGAGGAGTCAGATGCTTCTGGATAACACTGACTTTGGTGTTTAGACTCATAGTGGATATCCTGTGAATTGTAAGAGTCAAACACAATAAGTGGTGAGTGTGTGGGAGCATCATCCAAGGGTTGGTGTTTACCCTCAAACTCATTTGCACCAGAGTTTGGACCCTGTGAATCACCTTGGTATGTAGATGAAACATTGATAGGTCTTACCAGAAGCAGCTTCAATATTTGCTGCTTCAGCCTGAGCAGATTACTCAGCGTGAACATCTATGTCAGCTCGGGAAGCTCCCCCTTGATTGGATCCCTCTTCTTCACTTTCAGAAGAAGTTGCCTCACCTATCAGGAGCATGGGTGCACTCAGACCCTCTTGCTCTGGGAAGATTTCATTGTTGAACATCTTAGAGCTGAGTGTAGGAAACAGGAACACATCCTGATCAGCTTCGTAAAGTGATGTCCCCAGCTCGGCTTCAAATGCCAAGTACAGGTACCTTATGAAAGGTACATGAAGATCCATTGTGGTCTTCATCCCTTGGACATTGACTTCATTGAATATGAGCTGAGCATAATCCAAATTGCGTGCAAAGTATATGTTTTACAGAAGCTGCATCACGAACTCGTTAACCTGGTCCAATCCTCCAACCTTGGTACCAAGTGAAGGGATCATTGTGGACACCATGAAACCCCAACTGGTTGGAAAGGTGGCCTTTTTGATAACACCCTCTGTCTGCGGGTGACCCATTCTGGGTAGGACAGACCTCGCCACCTGCCTCGTCACCGCAGGCTCGAACTCATCAGATTGAGGGAGTTGAAGAGCCTCCCTTAGCCTGTTTACTGTGAGAGTAAACGTCCTCTCTCCATTCAGCACTGTGCCCCGAACTTCGTCGTTGTTTTGGTCATACACACATGTGTATCAAAACTCTAGTAGATGCTGAGGAACCACATGCAAAGGTGCGCCAGCGAAAACGAAAGCCAATGGGCATTTTCGAATGTAATTTACCCATGGTTCGTATCCCCTGTTAATTTTGCGTTGAGGAATTGCAAGGCAGGCACGCTGATTGTTTATTTTGATCAACGGCAATCCATTATTCTTAAACGCAGTACCCCTGACCATTCTATTACTGAGATTCAGAATGGTGCCATCCATCATTGATGTCAGAAGAGTACACTGAGTAACTGTTCTATTCGCACGGAGCAATTGAAGTCGCACGTAGCGATATAGGATTCGCACTGAGCGATTTAGGGTTTCGAAATCGATGGAACAAGGAATTGCACGTAGCTGACTGTGGTTGTGGAAGGTATAGAGATAGTTTCAGAAGTATAGTAAGCGTAAACCTCTGAGAATTGGTTATAGGCGATATATATACCTTTCCTAAGTGAGAGAAAAGTTGCCGTTAGAATCCCTTTTAACCCGTTACTCCGGAAAAATTACGGCTTGATGTAATAGTGAGAGGGTAGAAACATATCATCTTCCAACGGATACAAGTGTAATATAATATTCTTAACTCATACTAAGATTATAAACAATGTTAAATTATACCAATACACAATTGATATACGATGCGATTTGAGACTGGCGTAAATACACATTGACATATGAATTAATGACACGTAGTGATTAAATCATAGTTTGGACACACCAAGCTGAGGAAACTAATCACTCATCCTAAGTCAAGCACTCAGCTTGAATGGAGAACTCAGCTTGAGAATGAAACTCAGCTTGAGTATAGCACACAGCTCAGGCTCAATGACACTTAGTCATTATTGTTTGAGACTTACTCAAACTTACATTTTCAACTACACTGAGTAGTCAACGTATGTTTGGAACTTACCAAACGTGTGAACCAATCACACAGCTTGAGTTAAGCACATGGCTCAGACTCAATGACACTTAGTCATTTATGTTTTAGACTTTCTCAAACTTACATTTTTAACTACACTGAGCAGTTAAAATATGTTTGGAACTCACCAAACGTTTGAACTCATCATTCAGCTTGACAAGTTATACAGTTTATGAAAACTTATTTTTAAATTGTGCACTCAGCTTAAGACCCTTAGTCTTTGTCAAACTGAAAAATCAGATTCAAGACACTAAGCTAGGGGTTGAGCATACCCAATTCACTTAGCAGATAAATTTTATGTCATCTTTACCTTTCTCCACGATGTCCCTGATAAAGTGATTTCTAATTTACATGTGCTTGGTTCTTGAGTGGAACACTGGATTGTAAGTTATGGCTATAGCACTTTGGTTATCACAGAAGATAGGATTTTCTTGAAACTCATACCAAAGTCTTGAAGCTGATGCTACATCCATAGGATTTGAGCACAACAGCTTCCTGCTGCAACACATTCAGCTTCAGCAGTTGAAGTAGCCACTGAGTTTTGTTTCTTACTAGTCTAGCTGACTAACTTCCCTCCAAGCATTTGACATCCTCCAGTAGTTGATTTTCTATCTAACTTGCACCTAGCATAGTCAGCATCTGAAAAACTAACTAATTCAAATCCAGAGTCCTTTGGATACCAAAGGCCTAGATTTGGTGTACCTTTAAGGTACCTAAAGATCCTTTTCACAGCTTGAAGATGTGATTCTTTAGGATCTGCCTGATATCTTGCACAAACACATGTAGCAAACATGATATCAGGTCTACTAGCTATCAAATAGAGTAACAAACATATCATTCCTCTATAGGTAGACTGACATACAGACCTACCATCTGAGTCTTTACTCAGCTTGACAGCTGGTGACATGGGTGTTTTCATGGTTGAACTAGAATCAAAACCATATTTCTCTATCAAATCAAGAACATACTTGCTTTGATTGATGAATATTCTATCAGGATTTTGTTGAATTTGTAAACCCAGGAAATATGTCATCTCACCCATCATGCTCATCCTGTACTTTTGTGACATTATTTTAGAGAACCATTCACACAGAGATTCATATGTGGAACCAAAAATAATATCATCCACATAGATTTGTACAAGAATCACCTGTCCTTTACTCTTTTTAATAAAGAGTGTCTTATCGATACTACCTCTGGTGAAATCCATTGATAGTAGATAGTTGGACAGTGTATCATACCAAGCTCTTGGAGCTTGTTTAAGACGATACAAAGCCTTGTCTAACTTATATACATGATGTGGAAACTTTGAACTAACAAAGCCAGGAGGTTGTTTCACATAGACTTCCTCCTGAAGTTTTCCATTTAGGAAAGCACTCTTCACATCCATTTGATAGACTTTGAAGTCTTTATATGCTAGCAAAAGGGGCAAAGGTCTCATCATAATCGATTCCTTCTTCTTGCTTATACCCTTGTGCTACCAGCCTGGCTTTGTTCCTAACTATCACTCCATCCTTGTCCATTTTATTCCTATAGACCCACTTAGTGCCTATAATTGAATGATCTTTGGGGGCAGGGACAAGGTTTTAGACCTTATTTCTCTCAAACTCATTTAATTCCTCCTGCATAGCTTCAATCCAATCCTCATCCTCTAAGGCTTCTTCAGTCTTCTTTGGTTCCATTTGAGATAGGAAACCAAAGTGAACAGCGTAGTTAGCTATAGCCTTTGATCTGGTCATAACCCTCTCTTGGACATTTCCAATGATTTGATCTTGAGGATGGTCTTTGATGAATTTGAATGTTGTAGTTCGAGAATCTGGTTCTGGATCTGAGTGATGTTGAGAACTCTGAGGTGAACACATATCATCAGTCTCAATGGAAGCATTGTTAACAAACTGATGATCACTGAGATCCTCAGTCTGAGTGACATCAGCTCCAAAAGGATTAACGAACTCATCATCTTTCTCAACTTGAGAGTCCCTTGGAGATTGTGATGATTTCTTTGATGAACACATATCATCATCACTATCATCTCCCATGACATACATAGGATTTGACATATTGGTTTCCTCAGGCTTTTCAAGCTCACTCAGACTAACAAAGGCAGCTTGTCTTTTCTCAGCTTGATCTAGACTGTCTTCATCAAATGAGACAAGAATTGATTCTTCTATAGACTTTTTTTCTATTATTATACACTCTGTATGATTTAGAGATTGAGGAATAACCAACGAATATTCCAAGATCAGCTTCAAACTTATGGAGCTGATCTCTTTGATTCAGCACATAGCATTTTGAACCAAAGACATGGAAATAACCTATATTGGGCTTTCTAGATTTATACATCTCATATGATGTTTTACCATGTCTTTTGACAATGATTGATCTATTTTGGGTATAACAGGCTGTACTGATAGCTTCATCCTAAAAATAAAGTTTCAATCATGCCTCACACAGCATTGTTCTAGCAGCCTCAATTAGGGTTCTATTTCTCCTCTCAACAACTCCATTTTGTTGGGGAGTTCTGACAGATGAGAAATTTTGTAATATTCCCTTTTGTTCACAGAAGCTTTTAAGGGTAAAGTTTCTGAACTCAGTCCCATTATCACTTCTGAGTTTCTTTACAGACTTACCTTTCTGAAACTCTTCTTGTTTGATAAAACTTATTATCTCCAGGGCAGCCTCACTTTTGGCTTTAAGGAATATTACCCAGGTGAATCGTGAGAACTCATCTACTATCACCAGTGTGTACTTCTTGCCACTTAGGCTTGGAGTACTTATGGGTCCAAATAGATCCATATGCAACATATGCAGTGGGACTGTTATTGAAAAATTTTGCTTTGATTTAAAGGACCCTTTATGGTGTTTCCCTTGTTCACAAGCTGAACACAATTTGTCCTTGACAAATGTGATCATTGGTAATCCAGAGACTAACTCCTTATTGGATAGCATGTTTATATTTTTAGAATTTAAATGTGATAAACGTTTATGCCACAACCAACTCAGCTTAGGAACAGATTGGGAATACAAGCATGTTTCAGTATAGGGATCAGCAGAATTAAGATCAAGTAAATACACATCTCTTTCTCTTTTAGCCATTAATACATGCTTTCCCTTAGCATTATATATTGTTCCTGCTTTCTTCCTAAAAGTAACAATGTTGTCTTCATCACATAATTGGCTGATACTAATCAGATTTTGTTTGAGACCCTTGACATATGCCACCTTCTGGAAAGTAACTTTGCCAGCATGCATCTTCCCATAGCCTTTAGTTCTTCCATAGGAATTATCTCCAAATGTTACTTTAGGACTTTCGTCTTCTTGGAAATTACTAAGAAGTCCTTTCCACCCGGTAATGTGCCTTGAGCATCAACTATCCAAGTACCATTTACTTAAACCATGCACATGATATAAAAACTAAACACATTAGTTTTGGTTAGGAACCCACTTCTGGGTGGGTTCAGATGAGGAGCACTTAGCATCTCCATCTTGTTAAACTGACTGTTCAACTTGAGCAGGAGCTGAGTCCTGTGTAAACTGATCAGCCTGTTCTTGTTCAGGCCTTGAGATTTCAACGTCACAATCCTTAGCCTCATGACCTCTACTTATGCACTTGTAGCATCTCCATCTTCCAATTATTACAGGAGGTAGAGTGTCTAATAATCCTTGTGAGAACTTGCTCTCAGTCTTGGGATTATATGTAGTGGATAACTTTTCAACTTTCTTTGCAAGTTGATTCACTTGATGCTCACTGACTTTGGACTTACCTTTGTCAGGTCTTTGTTTGTTATCCTTTTGATTAGAAGCTTGACCAACAAACTTCTTTTCCATGACCTTGGATTTACCTTTGTCATGCTTACTGGACTCACCAGTTTCAACAGGTTTGGACTTACCACTGTTGATCTTCTTGGACTTACCAAGATCCACAACTTTTGACTTACCATTGTTGTGATTTGACCTCTGACTTACAGTGGTCTTCCTATACTTGTAACTTCTCTCCGAGCCAGATAGAGAATGCTGTCTTTTGAAAGGATTTGGATTAAGCCTTTCTATGACTAAAGTTCTTTGAATAGGCTGAGTACCTAATCTGTCCAGCACAGACTTACCATGCTGTTTGAATGTTGAGCACTCATTTCCATGATCTTTAGCCTTACAAACATATTGTATTTAAGGTTTTGACCATGTTTCTTCTCTGAGGCTTACTTCTGAGACTCAATTAGTTGTCTATCCTCCTCAGAGTCTGTACTTACTATCTCATCATCAGCTACATAAGCTGTAGTTTGATAGTCACCTCCAAGTACAGCTTGTATCTGTTTAGGAATTTGTTGGTTTATGCACTTTTCAGCAAGCTTTGATGACTTACACCAAGACTCAGTGACCTTTTGAAGTTGGTCAGCTTTGACTTTAGCTTCCTGAAGTTCTTCACTTAGAAGTTTATTAATGTGTCTTTGACATTCAAGATCACATTGTGCTTTCTTACCAACATCAATGAGAGATTGATTTTCCTTAATCTCATTCTTCAGTTTAGCTATCTCAACTTTGAGGTCCTTTTGAAACTTAAGGATGGTCTTGAAATCATTTAACAAATAGTCGAAGGCAAGACCTTTTCTTCATCAGTGTAAGAGATGAAATTACTAACCTTGTACATGGAAGCAGGATCCCAATCACTAAGCTTGTTGTTCTTCTCAGCTTCCTTCAAGTCAGCTTCAAAAATTGACTCGGACAAACCATAATCAAATTCATCAATTTCAAACTCTTCATCTTCTTGAGCCATTAGACATACATCATCATCTGAGGTAAGTGATTCAGTATCCCAGGTTTCATCAGATAATCCTTTTGCAATAGGTTTGTCTTATGGCTTTCCTTTCTTGAGCTGAGTATATTTCTTCTTGTATTTATCAGCTCTATAAGCATTCTTATCACCAACTGATGCTGATTCTTCCTTCTTTAATCTACACTCAGTAGCAATGTGTCCCTTCTTCTGACAGTTGAAGCACACAGCCTTCTTAGGATCAAAAGAACTCTTCCCTTTGCCCCTGTCAGATCTTCCTCTTCCCCGTTGAGCTATTCTCAAATGTCTAGCCAACATAGCCATCTGCTCAGTGATAGTATGAACATCATCAATATCACCTGAGTCTGAGTCTGAGTGATGAGCTTGAGATTCTGACTCAGTCTCAGATTCAACAACTAAGGCTTTGGTACCTTTCTTCTTTTTCTGTGCAACTAATGCAATATCAGCTTTATCCAAAGAATCCTTAAGTTGTTGTTGAGAAGATTTCTTGTGTTCTGTAATCTGTTCATGATTAAGCAAAAACCCATAGATGGACTATAGGTTATACATATGTAGTGTTCCTCCAGCCCTCAGTGTTGTGGTTTTTTCATTGAACCTTTCTGGTAACACATCCAGACACTTCAGCACTAGTTCAGCTTCATCTTTCTTCACACCTACACTTAGCAGGTCATTTATCAAGCAGTGAAACCTTGTGAACAAATTAGGCAAGGTTTCATTCTTCTTAGAGAAGAAGTTTTAATAGGATCTATTCAAATTATTCTTCTTCTACTGCTTGACCAGATCAGTACCCTCATATGTAATACTCAATGTATCCCAGATCTCTTTCGCAGTTTGACACCCAGTTACTGTATGCAAGATCTCATTTGTCAGGGCATTTGCCAGAACACTCTTTGCATTGTCATCCAAAGAATGTAGTTTCCAATCTTCTTCAGTCCAGGATGCAACAGGCTTTCTCATATTCTTTTCAGATCTGTCAGGAGACGAAACACTGACAGTTGCAGGAATCTTGGGGATTATTGGTCCTTTTATGATAACAACGTACATACGATTGTCAATGGACTTGATGTTAGATTATGTGCAGAGATAATTAATTGGCACATTGTATCCAATGTTATAAGAGACTAAAGGGTCACACTGCTACACACCCAATTCAAAACAGTTGGATTTCAACATAAGTCTGTGTAGAAATAATTAATCAGTTGGATTAATTATTAAAGAGAAAAGTAAATAATTAATCAGTAGTATTAATTATTGAAAAGAGAGAAATTAATAATTAATCAGTTTGTATTAATTATTAGAAAAGAAATAAATAATAAATAGTTATTTATTATTTAAAGAGAATTAAATATTAAGTTTTAATATTTAACGGACCAGTTAATTAATTAACTAGTAAAGTTCAAGGGGTCAAAGTGAGAAGGTTGAAAGTTTAATTAAAACCAGTGGGCTTTTAATTAAATGCGCTTAGGTCCATCTAATCCTTATAAATATCCTTTAGCCTTAAGGATTAAGATATATGAGACAAAAGGGATTAAGAAGATAACCTAGCCACCACTCTCTCTTGTTCTCTCGATCTCACATCTCTCTCGTCGCACCTCTCTCTCTCTCGGTCGACGCACTCTCTCTCGGCTCTCTCTCTCACTTCGACGATCAAGAAGAAACTCCAAGGGTGTTTCTCGGTTTTTTGGTGATCGACGCAAGTGGACACACACACACACTCTCAGATTTGAGTATTGTTAAAGGCTTGGTGATCCAGGAGCGGTCTAGCAGCCAGTTCCAAAAGAGGTGCAGTAGTGATGGACTACTTTAGCAATCCTGAAGGTTTTGATCAGGTATATTTCTTGTAAACTTATCTGAGGTTTGTTGTTTAGAAACTATGTTTGATCATTAGTTTAAAAGATCCTAACCCTTTTTGAGGTTTAGAGGGTTGTGTTCAATCCAGTTCCGCTTTTAGGATTGAACCAGTGGAATCAAACCCAGGATTGACCAGTTTGAGTCATATGGTGGTTTGGTCAGGTTCAAAACCCTTCAGTGGTATCAGAGCCTCGGCTCTATGATCCATAGTTTCTAGTTTTTATCTGTTTCTAGATTTAAGGTTTTTCTTCTTGATCTTAATATTGTTATCAGTTTTTCGAAAATCAATAAGGTATCAAAAACAGTTCGTTTTTGTTACCAGGTTTAATCCTATTAATCAGAAAGTTCAAACAGTTAGTTTGAATGGTTAAAAGGTTTATGATTTTTGGATAAGGATATATTTGATCAAAGTATTAAACAGTTTGTTTAATTAATCAAACCTAGATAATCTAATTAGTTGGTTTGTTTAATAGTTATATGATCTTCTTCATCTTGTTTCTTCTCCTCTGTTTTTCGAAAACCATAGAAGGATAAAAACAAGTTTTCTGTTTTTATCCAGTTTATAAAAGGTTTGATTTTAACAAATTAGGTTTAAACCAGGTTTGTGTTTAAACGGTTAAAAAGGATAAACTTTTATCTAAAACTAGATTTTGACCAAGTTTTTTTTTTTGAACTTTTTGTTTAAAAGGTTGAAATCAAGTTTCAGGATAATTAATTATTAATAAAACAAGTTTTGTTGAAATTAATAATTAATAAGTTTTTGGTTTTTGAATTAAATCCAGTTTTTAATCAGTATATTGAAACAGTTAGTTTTAATAGGTTAAAAAGGGATTTAAGATTTTCTGTTAAATCGGAAAAACGCAAGCTGAAACCATGACCATAAACTTTAGCGGCGCTAAAGCCTAATGGGCTTCGGCCAAAGGGGTTTTCGGCCCAAGTGGTTTTGGCTCAAGGTGGGTTCTCGGCCCAAGAGGGTCTTGGCCCAGTGGGTCTCTCGGGTTGACGAGAGATGTAAGCCCAAATAAGTTTTCCGGATTAATACAAAAGGATTATTAATTTTAGGTTTTAAAATTAATAATGCATTATATAAACTAGTGTTATATATTTTAATTAGTTTAGTTAAAATATATATATTTTAGACTTTTATTTATTATGACTAATTTAGACATTTTTGAATAAATTCTAAAAAGGAATAAAGTTTATATAATTTTATGGAGAAACAAATGAGATAGTATTTAATTGACCAAAATTGTCAGTTTTAAGTTTTTGGAAAACTAGTAATAAAACTCGACATGAGGATTTCATTCAAGTTTTGAATAAAATCAAGTTTTTTATGTTTTGTTAAAAAACTAGTTTTGGTCAAATAAATTAGCAGATCATAATTCTCATTTTTAGTTAATAGGTATTAATCAAAGGGTAAATGAGAAAGTTTAACAAATCAGGTTGTGTGCTTAATGGCGCAGTTTATTGTTTATTATAACTGCGTGGTTGACTTTTATATATATAGTGATTATATATAATTGCGTGGTTGTGATACTTATAGCTATAGTTTTGCCGACTTAGGACTCGTTTTTTCTTATTTCTTCTTTTATTTTGGTTTTGGGAAGGCCTGCGTGCCAATTACAATCCTTTTCTTATTTGTAATATTGTACTAGTTCGGAGAGGCCTGCGTGCCACTTACAACCCCATTCAATATTTTATTTGTAATAGACTAGTAATAGTTTAATCCCTCAACCAAGATGGACTCCAAGAAGGTGACAAGGAAAAGTGTTCTCACACGAAGCACGGATACTTCGGGGAGGTGTCAAGGCTAGTGGGAGCAACACATCAAGAAGGCGAATCCAAGTCATTTTATCCTTAGGTTTGACCTTAGGATTAGTTGGCAAAACTATAGGGTTTTATATGCTGCTTCTTATTATCTGCGTGGTTGTGATTCTTTTATTTATTGTTTTTCATATTTGCATATGATATGTTTGTGATGGTAAATAAAAAGGGATTTAATAACAGGTTGTTATTAAACAGAGAAAACCCACGTTTTATGACAAACTAGAATACTACTACAGGTTGTTAGTCGTGTTAATTAAATTTTTATAAATTTAAAGTTTTGTCAAGGTTATAAGTTTGGAACTTATAAAGACCTTCCTGTGCACCTAGTTTAGGTACACATATAAATCGTATTTTTAAGACAGTTAGTTTTAAAATGGTTTTTCAAAAACTGAAAAATTAAGTTTTTAAACTTAATTATAAAACCCAAGAAAATCTTAGATCAGTGTGCTACCCACCTAATGGTACACCCTTGCTGTTAAACGGTACTCGGGTATCGGAAGTGCCCAAACCTTGTGTTAGATTATGTGCAGAGATAGATAACATGTATCATCGTGTCTAATACTATGTGACACTAAAGGATCACACCGCTGCACACCCAAATAGAACCTTTTGGATTTTAGCTTTTGTGTATGACAATAATTAATAGTTTAATTAATTATTGAGAAAGAGAGAAATAACAAAAGTTATTATTTAAAAGGAGAAGTTAATATTTAGTTTAAATATTAACAAGACCAATTAATTAATAGTTATTAATTAATTAGAAAGGTCGAGATATTTTCTGTAATTGATTAATAGTTTAATTAAAGCTGCGCTTTAATTGAACGGGCTTGGGGCCTAATAAGGGTTTATTATATAAACCTTATTTACCTCTCATTAATCACATAAGTCAATTACAAGTCAAAAGAAGATAACCCTAAAAGCTCTCTCCCTCCTCTCTCTTTCTTGGCGGCGGTGCAAAGGGAAAACCAAACCACCGAGGGCAGTGGCCGGCGGCGACGCGGAAACACACACACATCACGGGTCACGGTTATTTGATCCGAGGTTCAATCCTTAGATGGTCTAGCAGCCAGTTCGAGGCGGTGCAGTAGCGGTGGATAACCTGCAGCTGTCTAGAGGCTTGAAGAAAAAGTTTTGATTTCATCAAGGTATAACTTTTCTAACCCTCTTCCTCTTGTTAGTTTCTGTACGAGTTAGATGAGATCACTCGAGGGGGTTTTATTCCGCTGTGCATGTTTTTATACCCCACAAAACCCTTCAGTGGTATCAGAGCCACTTCTAACCTCGTAGGAGACTAGATAGGTTTCTTTTATTCTGATGAAAAAGGTTTATCTTTTATCAAGAAAAAGGTTAATAAAAATCAAGTTTTGTTTTTTTATTGGATAAACCTTTGATAAAAGATTATTAGATTTAATTATTAGTTGAATCTGTTTTTTTATTTTTGTTGTTATTTCCGAAAAACCGAACCACTACCATCATCGGCGGCGGCATCAGGCGGTGGCTACGGTCGATCGACGGCGTCCCAGTTCGTGGGCGCTGTTTTTGTAGACGGCAGTGTTAGAATATGCCCGATAATATATGTACGCCTTAGAGCACTGCCGATGATGTATGGGCCTATAAGGGTCACAAACCGGGGTCTAACATGACAGCAAATAAGGTTGAGGGACCAAAGATAGCAAAAGTGGAAGTTAGCAACGCAGGGCACGATAGTGCCGCTAACTTAACGAGTTAGCGCCGCTAACTTAATGAGTTAGCACCGCTAACTGTTAAAGGTTAGCGCCGCTACGGCTACATGAGCTTTATGTCACTTCGAAGTCACGCCGCGTTAGCGCCGCTACGGGTTAAGGTTTAGCGACGCTAACTTAGGGTTAGCGCCGCTAACACCGCATGGACTTTATGTACACATCACCTCCACTTGTAGCCAATAGATGAGAGATTCTAGAATTATTATGGCCGGCTAATGGAAGTTCAATGGACAGTTTGTGGTCTTTAAAAGACAAGTTTCCTGGAACTATAGCTCTCTCTTGGCTAACTCTCTCTCTAATACTCTCATACATTCATATATTCACTTGATACCTAGACTTGGTGATTGGGTGGATACAAGGCTTTGGTCCAGAGATTAGTTTGCTATTCTTGGGTAAGATTTCCAGTGAAGATCTTGCTCTAGCTTGCTAGCACTTGTTGTGGACTTGTTCCCGGTTTGAGATTTCGAGAAAGAGGCCAAGAACCAAGAAGAAGGAGTTCCTTGCTTCAACATCCACGATCAGCAACCAACAAGAAGTTTACTGGAGCATAGGATCTGGTATAACTCTCTTACCTTCTTGTTTTTGTTGCTATTTGTTACATAGAGTAGATCCACCTTTGGGATTTCTTTGTTTAGAACACTTTTATGCATGTTTCTTGTTTTTCTCGCTTCCGTTGCGTGTTCTTGAAATCCCAACAGTGGTATCAGAGCCACCTCTATGTTAGAATAGCACTTGGTGGCTTGAAAAACCCGAAATCAAAATGTTTGTATTTTGCCGTTAGGGTTAACGGCGCTAAGTCTCACGCGTTAGCGGCACTAACGTTACTGGAAATTGTTTTTCGAAAATTTTGAATAAAACAGTGTTGGTCTCAGGATTTTTGGCACTTACTCCTTCTGGAATTTTGTTCAAAAGATGTTTTTCATGTTGTTCCAGTAGTGGCATGATATGTTTGGTTGTATGTGTTAACATGAGTTGGTAATCTTGCCTTGGCCCATTTGGTTGATTTGTGTTGTGCATGTAATTTGGTGATTTTAATCCACATATGATGGCTATAAATTTATTAAATTCAGTTTGATTGTAATAATTTGTGGCTTGCATGCCATTTCATTCATCCATGTACAAGTATTAGATAAATAGGAAAATTATGTGGGTTGTATGCCATTTATTTTCTATTGTATTGTAATTTGTATGATGGAGGAATGAAGACACAAGAAGGAGGCAAAACAAGATGGAGTTTGATGCCCTTAGAAGCCAATGAAGTCCAAAGAGATGGTGGTTCTAGTGTGAGCTTGCATCAAGATTGTTTTGTCCCTTAGTTTGACCAAGTTCTTCCCGTTTTGGCTCACGGGAGGAACGCATAGGTTTAATGGCAAGGATTACCGACTATGTTGTATATTGCGTGTGATGTGATTTTATTATTCTATGCATGGATGTGTAGGTTTCGCATGCTAGAAATTTTTTTGATAAAATTAATAAAATCACAAGAGTTTTGTTAAAATTGGTTTCCTCTCACGCGCGATCACATACATTGATTAACCCACCTAGTGAAAATAGGATTTGTCACTAACAAGTTAATCAAAACCAAACCGGAAACAAAAGCCCGTTTTTCCACAAAACGTAAATTATGCACCATCCGTAAGTCGATACCACCCAAATCTAGTCTTATGAGATTTGGTTGTCGAGCTTAGCACGAGCCAATTCTCATGAAACTGTGTGGAAGGTGAGTGTGGCAAAATTCACAATTTTGGTTGTCGAGCTTAGCACGAGCCAACTTTGGTGAATTTGTTACCGTATGTCTTGACGGACGATTTGCAATTTTAGGTTTAAAATCTTGGTTAATTGTCGAGCTTAGCACGAGTTAACCAAAATTTCAAGACTTAAAATTGGTGCAAGAAGGGATCAAACATGCCAAACGACCATTGGATGTCGTAGGATCCCGCATGTGCTAAGGATTGCAATGGAGATTGCAATTGGCAAAATGGTTGCCGACCTAAATAGTTTTATCATGTGATCCGCGGTAACCCCGTCACATGGTAGGATGAAATACGGTTCTTAGCCTTGTTAACTTAATTCTATATGGGTAAATTATTTAACAAGATAAAATATCAAACTAACTAATATCTACTTTGCAATATTTTAGATGGCATCAACAAGCGCAACCAACACCACCACCAACGTTTCTTTTCGGGTTTTCCTTGAAAAGGAGAAACTCGACGGTAGCAATTTCATGGACTGACATAGACAACTGAGGTTGGTCTTGCGGTATGAAGGAAAATTGCATACCATAGAGGAACCCCTCCCCGAGGTACCTCCTGCAAGTGTAACAAGGGCCGTCCGTGAGGCGTATGAAAAACGCCTCAAGGAGACTGAGGAAATCACGTGCCTTATGTTGAGCACGATGAACCAAGATTTGCAAAAGCAAATGGATCATCTTAGTGCTTACGACCTGCTCGTGCAGCTAAAGGATATGTTCCAGCAGCAGGCGAGGCAGGAAAGGTACGAGTGCCTCAAGACAACCCTTGCTTGCAAGATGCAAGAAGGAGGGAACGTGAGCGCGCATGTGTTGCAGATGAAAGCAAACATCGAGCTCATGGAGAAGTTGGATTTTACCATAGGGAGGGAGAAGGCGGTTGATTTAATCCTCCAATCCCTGCCCGGTGCATACGATCAATTCCTCATGAGTTATCATATCCACAGCATGGATAAGACCTTGATGGAACTTCATGGTATGTTGAAGACCGCTGAGTCTAGCATGACCAAGAACAAGCCATCCTCCTCCACTTCTCAAGTTCTCGCCATCCGGGAAGTCCGTATCACGAAGAAGAAGGCCGCCCCTTCCAACAAGAGGAAGGGTAAGGGAAAGGTTGGCGTGGCCAAGCCTAACCCGGCCTCCAAGGGCAAGGGCAAGGGCAAGGGGAAACTTCCCGAAGCCAAGGCTCCAGAGGATGCGGAGTGCTTTTTCTACGGGGGCAAGGGTCATTACCGCCGTACTTGCCCGAAGTACCTGGAGGGACTCAACAAGCTCAAGCCAATGAGCATTTCGGGTCCGGATACATCAGGTACGTTCATGATAGAACTCCACCATACTTCTAGTTCTAAAGGATGGGTTTTGGATACTGGCTGTGGCACTCACATATGTAATATGGTGCAGGTGCTAAGGGAAAGTAGGAGCTTGGAGCGGGGAGAACTGGATCTTGTCAAGGGAAACTCGGAGGTTGTCCCAGTGGAAGCTAAAGGAGACTTGAAGCATTCATTTAAGACCGGTTTTTCTATTTTGTTAAAGAATGTATGCTATTCGCCCAATGTGGCTAGAAACATTATTTCTTTTCACAAATTGTATGACGATGGTTTTGATTTTAAATTTATAAGTGGTACAATCATTTGCTTTAAAAATGAAGTTGTGTATTTTAAAGCTTTACCATGTCATGGCATATATGAGGCAAATGCATACATTGAATCAAGACAATCTATCATGAATATTGATTCTAACTCCAAAAATGGTTTGGATAAATATTCTATGTGGCATAGTCGTCTTGGCCATATAAACAAGACTCGTATCACCAAGCTCCATGCGGATGGGATCTTGGAATCATTTGATCAAGAATCAAATGAAGTATATGAATCTTGCTTATTGGGCAAAATGACAAAGGCAGCCTTCACGGGAACAAGTGAGAGGGGAAAGGACCTTTTAGACATAATCCATACAGATGTATGTGGACCTTTCAAGCATGTCACGAGGAATAATTCAAGATACTTCGTAACCTTTATAGATGATTATAGTAGGTACGGGTATGTCTATCTTGTTAAACACAAGAATGAAACCTTTGAGGTGTTCAAGACATTCCAAAACGAAGTTCAGAATCAGTTGGGCAAAACTATAAAGATACTCCGGTCTGATAGAGGTGGAGAGTATCTTAGTACCGATTTTGTCGATCATCTTAAGAATTGTGGATTTATTTCACAATTAACACCTCCGAGGACTCCACAATTAAATGGGGTCGCTGAGAGGAGGAACCGGACTTTGCTTGATATGGTAAGGTCTATGATGAGTCGAGCGGAGGTACCTATTAGTTTTTGGGGATATGCCTTAGAAACTGCGGTAAGAATCCTTAACCTCTCACCAACCAAGAAAGTTGCTAAAACACCTTATGAAATATGGCATGGTAAGAAGCCGACACTTTCATACCTACGAGTTTGGGGTTGTCAAGCCTACGTGAGACGTGAGGCCGAAGACAAACTTGAACCTCATTCTGAGAGGTGTTATTTTATCGGATATCCTCCTAACGGTGTTGGATATTTATTTTATAAACCTTCAGAGAACAAGGTATTTGTTGCTCGAAGGGCATTCTTCCTTGAAAGGGAGTTGCTATCCAAACATGGCAGTAAGGAAGTTGACCTTGAGGAAGATCAAGGGGGTCGGCCGATAAAGGACTTGAGGTTAGCACTAGCCAAAATACCGAGCAAGATAATGATGCGGTACCTGACACTCTTGCAACGTCTACTCCTAGGTGTTCCAATAGGACTCGTTTTGACCCAGAGAGATATGGGTTTCTCCTATCTGATGGCAACGAGTTATTGGTGGATCATGATGAACCTACCACCTATAAGGAAGCCATGGCAGGCCCTGAGTCTGCTCAGTGGAGAAAGGCGATGGAGAGCGAGATGCAATCTATGTCGGATAACCATGTTTGGGAACTGGTTGATCCTACACCAGGGATAAAACCCGTTGGGTGTAAATGGGTTTTTAAGAAGAAACCCGGCATAGATGGAACCTTGGATATCTTCAAAGCCCGACTGGTGGAAAAGGGTTTCACTCAGACTCAAGGTATTGATTATGATGAAACTTTCTCCCCAGTGGCCATGTTGAAGTCAATCCGGATACTACTTGCCATAGCTGCATTTCATGATTATGAAATATGGAAAATGGATGTAAATACCGCCTTCCTTAACGGTAAGCTTCATGAAGAGGTGTATATGAAACAGCCTGACGGTTTTGAACATCCAAAGTATCCAAACAAGGTTTGTAGGCTTATGAAGTCCATTTATGGACTTAAGCAAGCATCTCGAAGCTGGAATCTTTGCTTTGATGAGAAAATCAAAGAGTCTGGATTTTCAAAGAGTAAAGATGAACCTTGCGTGTATGTCAGGGCTAGTGGGAGCATAATAGTCTTCTTGGTTCTATATGTAGATGATATTCTACTCATTGGAAATCATATCCCAAGCCTAAGGAGTGTCAAAGCTTGGCTAGGGAATTGCTTTTCAATGAAAGACCTAGGCGATGCGAGCTGTATTCTGGGAATAAAGATCTATAGAGATAGATCTAGAAGGCTGTTAGGGCTTTCTCAAAGTGCATACATAGAAAAGGTCGTGAGACGCTTTAAAATGGAGGAATCCAAGAAAGGAAACCTCCCTATGTTGCATGGTTTGACTTTGAGTAAAACTCAATGTCCTACCTCCAAGGAGGAGATAGAAGTAATGAAGCGGGTACCATATGCTTCGGCTGTGGGCTCGATCATGTACGCCATGCTATGCACACGTCTTGATGTGTCATGTGCTTTAAGCATGACTAGTAGATATCAGGCGAACCCAGGAGAGCCTCACTGGAGGGCAGTGAAGAACATTCTTAAGTACTTGAGACGTACAAAAAAGATGTTCTTAGTATATGGTGGGGAAGAAGAGCTGAGAGTAAAGGGTTACTCGGATGCTAGCTTCCAAACTAACAGGGATGACTGCCGATCTCAATCGGGGTTTGTGTTCCTGTTAAATGGTGGTGCTATCAGCTGGAGGAGCTCAAAACAAAACACGGTGGCTGATTCGACTACCGAATCGGAGTACATTGCGGCAAGTGAAGCTGCAAAGGAAGCCGTGTGGATGAAGAAATTCATCCTAGATCTACAAGTGGTTCCAAGCATCGCTGACCCTATTGAGATCTTTTGTGACAATGAGGGTGCGGTGGCTTTGGCAAAGGAACCAAGAGCTCACAAGAGGACAAGGCATATTTCGCGCAAATACCACTTTATACGGGATGTTATAGAAAGTGGTGAAGTCATCATTAGCAGAGTAGCATCGAATGGAAACTTGGCAGATCCATTCACTAAGCCGTTACCGCAAGCAGCTCATGAATCTCACACTAGAGGGATAGGTGTAAGATTTGCTAGCGATTTGGCTTGAGTTGTATATATTAGTTTATTTGATATGTATTAATTTATTTTGGGAACGATACAGACAGTATTGTAATTTATGCTTGTTTCGATATGCGAGTGATTCGGTTACATTCATAAGACTTTACTGTGTTCCATCTTAGCATGTTTAACCACTTCCCAGAATGTTTATACATTCTAAATTTCCACAGTCAGTCATTCTTCAAGGGAAGGAAGTTTGAAATAAGGCTGAGGTTAGGTGTTGGTTATGCATTAATCAAGGATTGAATGCATGAAACGCAACAGTAACCTGTGCTTGAAAGGAGTTTCAAGTGACTAGAAGACCCACACCCAAGTATACTTCATGGATTATAGTCACGAGTAACTTGGGATGATAAAATCTTACATCCTCAGACCCGAGATGTATGAATTGCTATATCATAGTTCTTACTTGCTTTAGCCATTTTCAAAAGCAGTTCGTAACTGGCTGTGATAAAGGGAATGACTAGGTAAATCAAGAGGTATGGTATGGGATTATGCAGTCGAAGGGATTTATTCCTCCTGTATGAGAGATATCCCTGGGCCCCTCGATGATTGGGAGGTGACGTCAAAATATTGCATGGCCATGCACAAGGAATATTGATTGAGAATCAGATATGTCCTTACCTTTTGGTCACCACCAATCAAGATCGAGAAACATAATCGTGAACGATCTGGAGATTGACAGGTTCTAATCCATGTCTCGTGTTCACAAGGATATCGCGAACAAAAGGATGTCTAAGATCACTTATCTAGGACCACTACTTTCAGTATGATGGTTTTCTGCAGGTATTCAGAACCCATACAGACTTGGGGGCATTGATGTTTTGCTAGAGGCCGCTCTTTGTCTGTGCTTGCTAGGGTACAGTATATTATGTGCAAGTGGGAGTTTGTTAGAATCTGCCCGATAATATATGTACGCCTTAGAGCACTGCAGATGATGTATGGGCCTATAAGGGTCACAAACCGGGGTCTAACATGACAGGAAATAAGGTTGAGGGACCAAAGATGGCAAAAGTGGAAGTTAGCAATGCAGGCCACGATAGCGCCGCTAACTTAATGAGTTAGCGCCGCTAACTGTTAAAGGTTAGCGCCGCTACGGCTGCATGAGCTTTATGTCACTTCGAACTCAGGCCGCGTTAGCGCCGCTACGGGTTAAGGTTTAGCGCCGCTAACTCAGGGTTAGCGCCGCTAACACTGCATGGACTTTATGTACACATCACCTCCACTTGTAGCCAATAGATGAGAGATTCTAGAATTATTATGGCCGGCTAATGGAAGTTCTATGGACAGTTTGTGGTCTTTAAAAGACAAGTTTCCTGGAACTATAGCTCTCTCTTGGCTAACTCTCTCTCTCTCTAATACTCACATACATTCATATATTCACTTGATACCTAGACTTGGTGATTGGGTGGATACAAGGCTTTGGTCCAGAGATTAGTTTGCTATTCTTGGGTAAGATTTCCAGTGAAGATCTTGCTCTAGCTTGCTAGCACTTGTTGTGGACTTGTTCCCGGTTTGAGATTTCGAGAAAGAGGCCAAGAACCAAGAAGAAGGAGTTACTTGCTTCAACATCCACGATCAGGCACCAACAAGAAGTTTACTGGAGCATAGGAGCTGGTATAACTCTCTTACCTTCTTGTTTTTGTTGCTATTTGTTACATAGAGTAGATCCACCTTTAGGATTTCTTTGTTTAGAACACTTTTATGCATGTTTCTTGTTTTTCTCGCTTCTGTTGCGTGTTCTTAAAATCCCAACAGGCAGTTCCAGGCAGGGGCGGTGGCTGCCGGTTGATGTTCGACGACAGCCCAGTTGGTGGCTAGGCTGCAGCGGCGGTCCGCGGCGCGGAGAGCGACGCGTTAGCGACGCGGTTAGCGGCCCAGTTAGCGGTGCTAACTGTGTGGTGGGCTTCGGCCCAGAGAACTACGGCTCAGAAGGCCTGCGGCCCAATTTGGGTTTAGCGGCTAGGGTTAGCGGCGCTAAAGTTTTTGGGGCCTCGGCCCAGTTCTTTTTATTTCTCGGTCCGGTTTCCAATCAATGACCCAGTTTAAATTTTTGGCCCAGCTCGCGGTACAGATATTTTGTGGTCAATATTAAATTGAAATACAGTTTGTTATTTTAATTTAAGGTTTAAATATTATTTTGAGTTTTTTGATTAATTATCAAAGTATAAAACTTGAAATAAATATTTATTGCAAATAACCGAAAAACAATATAGGGGTTTTAACAGGTTGTTAAAATCAGTTATTTTTCATCAAGATGAATAATTAGAAATCAGTTGTCTTTGTACTTTCATCTATTAGTTTAGTACATGTTTGGGATGTCATAGCCGAGCCCTAGACCTTGTGGATTGTTTAATTTCTCGCACTTGTGGTTGTTTTTGGATTTATTATTCTATGGTGTGGGGAGGCCTGCGTGCCACTTACAACCCCTATTCTATTTTGTAAAAGTACTAGAATTAGCGGGCCTGCGTGCCTTTGATCAATCTTGTAATTTTTATATTTCTAGTTTTTTAGACTTTAGAATAGAATAGATTATTAGAATAAATATGAAGCTGATACAAGAACCAAGGAGCAGGGAGCAGGATTGGATGCTGGAGCCAGTGGGAGCTTCAGAACGCCATGCCATGTGTGTTGTGTTTTTCCACTTAGGCTTTGACCGTCGGGTTTTTTTTCGTATGGCTCACGAAACCGACAATAGTTAAGGGCAAGGCTAAGGCATAGTTGTTTGTGGTTGTTTTATTTCTTTACATATTTTATATATGCGTGGTTGTGATTAACACGATGAAATAAAACAAGGGTTTTAATAATAGTTAATTATTAAACAGATGTTTTAAAAAGAAAACTGGCATTAAAGTTTTTTTTCTCGTCAAAAACTTGGAAATCCTTTTTAGAAAAATCTTAGATCAGTGTGCTACTCATCTAATGGTACACCTTTCCTGTTAAACAGTACTCGGGTGTCGGAAGTGACCAAACCTTGGGCATTCGGGTTCAAACCATTGCGGGGGAGGGTGTGAAAGACTCTGCGATAATCGGGATTCCCGGCCAGAGTTCACACTGTCTTAGGTGGTGCGATCTATTTTGGTGATAATCGGGAGTCCCGGCCCAAAATGCACTAGAGGGACTAAACATGCACGGTTCTCGTAATCGATGTCCCGCGGATCTAGGAGTCGTGTCCAGCTAGGATACGATTGGTATAGTTTTTTTACACACCAGAAATAGCATTGTCCCGGTGGGAAGTGCCCAAACCTTGCATCGGGAAATGTGACATATGGATCCTAGTCTAATAATTTTTGTTAAAAAGGTAATAATTATTAGAAGATATAATCAATACTGAATCGGTTTTATCTTTTTCTTTTTCTGTAGATGTCTATTATATCTGTTATTCCGTTTTATTCACCAAGAGAGTCTCTAAGTCTCATCACTAGCAAGTGGAAGCTTTCGGGTCCAAACTTTGCTGTTTGGAAGATGCATCTGAAAAATGTTTTGGATGCACAGGGAAAGCTTCACATCATTGAGACATTGCCTCCAGAACGACCAGGGGTAGATGCCCAGGATAGTGAGTATGACACTTACTATCAGTATCTGGCTGACGAATCTGATGTTATGTCGATTATCGTTCTCACCGCATCATCCGAGTTTACGGATGATCTCCGTGAGAAGTCATCTTATGAAGTTGTTCAAGGACTGGAGCAGAAGTTCAAGTTTAGTGAACGGATATGTTGTATGCTATTGATGAGGGAAATCCTTTCAGCCAAGATGAAAGAAAGTCAGCCTATTAGCGATCATCTCATTGATATGAGAAGGCTCTTGGATTGCTATGAGAGCTTGGTGTCAAAATCAAAACCACATGAGCTAATTATGCTCTTGTTCGGTTCCTTGTCGGACTATTACCAGAAAAGAGTAATGTTGTCCTCGGTGATTTTGAGATGACTGTCGCAGGGTTGCACGAAATCCTCATGTGCATTAGCGACGAGTTGAACCCAAAGCAGCTAGAGTCACCAGTTGTAGACCCTATGCAGGAGGATGACTGGCTGGAAGAACTTGTAGAAATTTGTTGCCCAGACTGTGGTAGCAAGGACTCATGCGAGCACTCACTCGACATAGATCAGCTGGACATTGGTTCGCCCAATGATACAGGTATCTTTATGATAGATTGTCTTATTACTTCTTATGAATCATGGGTATTGGATACCGGATGTAGTCATCACATATGCAATCATTTGCAGGGATTCAAGAGAAGTAAGAAACTGAGAAAAGGAGATATGGACCTGCGGGTAGGCGAAGGCTCCATGGTTGGTGCTGAAGCTGTAGGGACATATTGTCTTAATTTGCCCTCGGGCATGGTCTTAGAACTAGAACCTTGTTATTATGTTCCAAGACTAATTAAAAATGTTATCTCGTTCAATTTGCTGATAGACTGTGGATTTGGTTATGTTTTTAATGAAAAGGCTATTTCATGTTACAAAAATGATGTTTTCTTCTTCAAACCTACTCCAGAAAACGGTCTATATACACTAAATTTAGATAACAATGACATCTATCATATAAGTAAGAGATCCAAGAGTAACTTGAATCAAACTTACCTCTGCATTGTCGTTTAGGACACATAAACGAGAAACGCATAGAGAAGCTCCGAGATGACGAAATTCTAGAACCATTTGACTTGGAGTCATATGATGTTTGCGAATCTTGTTTTTCTGGTAAAATGACAAAGCAGCCTTTCAACAGTGAGAATGAAAGGGCCAGCAAGTTATTAGGGATTATACACACAGATGTGTGCGGACCCTTTACTCCAGAAGCTAGAGAAGGATACCGGTATTTCATAACCTTTACTGATGACTTCAGTAGGTTCGGTTACGTCTACCTCATGAGACTTAAATCTGAAAGTTTTGACAAGAAGATAAAGTCGCTTCGGTCGGATCGAGGTGGCGAATATCTGAGTCAGGAATTCGACGATCATTTGAAGGAATGTGGGATTGTTTCACAACTCACACCTTCGTATACACCTCAGATGAATGGTGTATCAGAAAGGAGGAATCGTACACTGCTTGACATGGTACGATCAATGATGAGTCGAAGTTCACTACCATTGTCGTTTTGGGGACACGCACTCGAGACAGCAGCGTTCATGCTGAACCGGGTTCCAACCAAATCGGTTAAAAAGACACCGTTCGAAATATGGACGGGGAAAAAGCCCAAAATGTCTTTTCTAAAGGTTTGGGGATGTGAGGTGTATGTTAAGAGAACATTCACGGATAAACTCAATCCCAAATCAGATAAGTGTATCTTTGTGGGCTATCCCAAGGAAACCATGGGATACTATTTCTAAACCCGAGTCTGTGGTTGAGGAAGAGGTGCAAACACAAGACCTTTGCAGGTCTAGTAGGCCTCGTATTGAGCCAGATAGGTATCTGGGATTCCTAGTTGCTCAAGACGAAGGGGATCTTTTAGAACCCACTACCTACCAAGATGCTGCCTCAGGTTTAGAATCTGAGAGATGGCTAGAAGCCATTAAGGCAGAGATGCAATCCATGTATGAAAACCAAGTTTGGAAGTTAGTGGATTTGCCTCAACACAGTAAAGCTGTTGGGTGCAAATGGGTCTTCAAAAAGAAGACAGACATGGATGGAAAGGTGCATACTTTTAAAGCAAGGCTAGTGGCAAAAGGTTTCACGCAAACTCATGGCGTTGACTATGATGAAACTTTTTCCCCAGTGGCAATGCTTAAGACTATTAGGATTCTAATGGCCATATCAGCATATTTTGACTATGAGATATGGCAGATGGATGTCAAAACCGCTTTCCTTAACGGGAAACTGACAGAGGATGTATATATGATACAACCGGATGGTTTTGCAGATCCAAAGAACCCTAATAAAGTATGCAAGTTACTTAAATCTATTTATGGACTAAAGCAAGCATCTAGGAGCTGGAACTTACACTTTGATGAGCGCATCAAAGAGTTTGGTTTTACCAAAAGTGAGTTCGAGTCGTGTGTTTACACCAAATTCAGTGGGAGCGTGGTAACCTTCCTAGTCTTGTATGTAGACGACATACTGTTAATAGGAAACAATATACCAGTATTACAAGGAGTAAAATCCTGGTTAGGTAAATGTTTCCAGATGAAAAACTTGGGAGAAGCTGCTTATATACTAGGTATAAAGATCTATAGGAATTGATCTAAGCGGCTTATCGGACTTAGTCAAAGTACTTATATTGACAAAGTCGTGAAAAGATTCAAGATGGATGGATCCAAGAAAGGATTTATTCCTATGCAATCTGGCGCGACTTTGAGCAAGGCTCAGTGTCCTGTGTCTAGTCAAGAACAGGACAAGATGAAATTGATACCATATGCCTCGGTAGTTGGTTCGATTATGTATGCCATTCTATGTACTAGACCCGATGTTGCCTATTCTATCAGTGTCACGAGTAGATATCAGAAAAATCCTGGTGAAGCTCATTGGGTGGCCGTCAAGAATATTCTCAAGTATCTGAGAAGGACGAAAGACATATTCCTAGTATATGGAGGTTCGATGGATGAGCTCAGTGTAACTGGTTACACTGATGCTAGTTTCCAGACCGACAGAGACGACTTCAGGTCGCAGTCAGGATTTGTCTTTACCCTAAACGGAGGAGCCATATCTTGGAAGATTCAAAAGCAAGATACAATAGCAGATTCTACTACAGAGGCAGAGTATATTGCGGCAAGTGATGCAGCAAACGAAGCTGTCTGGCTGAAGAATTTTATCTCGGATCTTAGAGTTGTTGCCAGTATCTCTAGACCGATCGATATATTCTGTGACAACTCAGGGGCTGTAGCGCAAGCTAAAGAGCCTAGAGATCATCAGCGGACCAGGCACGTACTCAGGAAATATCACCTCATCCGAGAGATCATTGGAAAAGATGATATTAGATTGAAAAAGATACCGACGGACGACAACGTTGCTGACCCGTTGAGAAAACCGCTAGCTAGGGCTAAGCATGAGAGGCATGCGAGTTCTATAGGAATGCAGTACTTGGAACATAGCAGCTAGTTCGTGTTTTTGATTATTACTATGGATATAACTTGAAACCCTTTATTATGTATTTACATTTCATGGGATTGAAATAGGAGGTATTTGCATAATGTTTCGTAGTTGTCCATTTTTAGCATGTTTAACCTATCCATGACAAGTCAAGTGATAAGTTATCTAAATGCCCATAGCTACTTAATGTAGTGGGAGCTACATTAGGGAGGTAATGCTATTATGAATATTTGATGATTTATTCGGGTATGAATAAAAGCACAAGGTTGTGACAAAGTATTCATAGATATTTATCAGGGGATAAATTTTGGGTTATCCGCATTGAGTTTACTTCATGGAGCGTTAAAATAAGTAAACTTGATAGGTTGTTCTTAGACCTGAGATATTTGGTTTGGGGCGTGGTAACTTCTGTACTTTAGCATGTTCTAACGTCACGCCGTAACAGGGTGATCATAAGGGGCTTGTCTAGGTGCAGCGGAAGCCATGTGCTCAAATTGCAAATAGTCAAGATGGAATTTGCACCTCCTTTTTAGGAGAGATATTTTCTGAGCTCCTCGACGATTAAGACTACTGAAAATGCGTGGCCGCGCTCGGTTAGAATGATAGTTATTCATTCAGGAAAAACCGTAACTGCAGAGTGTCGAAATCAGAGTCGAGAAAATCTGAGTATTAGATGAGATCGCTGCTCTATGTCAAATACTCACATTACGAAATATCGCGATGCAAAAGGAAAAGCCTAGATAATCCAAGGTTTGGATTATATCTCTAGATGTAAGAGATCTCATAGTCTGGTTAACCTAAGTGTCTGGCTAGGGACCTCCTTAGGCCAACGATGTACAAGGAGTGTTACTTATTTTGCACAAGTGGGAGTCTGTTAGATTATGTGCAGAGATAGATAACATGTATCATCGTGTCCAATACTATGTGACACTAAAGGATCACACCGTTGCACACCCAAATAGAACCTTTTGAATTTTACCTTTTATGTATGATAATAATTAATAGTTTAATTAATTATTGAGAAAGAGAGAAATAATAAAAGTTATTATTTAAAAGGAGAAGTTAATATTTAGTTTAAATATTAACGAGTCCAATTAATTAATAGTTATTAATTAATTAGAAAGGTCGAGGGTATTTTCTGTAATTGATTAATAGTTTAATTAAAGTTGGGCTTTAATTAAACGGGCTTGGGGCCTAATAAGGGTTTATTATATAAACTTTATTTACCTCTCATTAATCACATAAGTCAATTACAAGTCAAAAGAAGATAACCCTAAAAGCTCTCTCCCTCCTCTCTCTTTCTCAGCGGCGGCGCAAAGGGAAAACCGAACCACCGAGGGCGGTGGCCGGCGGCGACGCGGAAACACACACACATCACGGGTCACGGTTATTTGATCTGAGGTTCAATCCTTAGGCGGTCTAGCAGCCAGTTTGAGGCGGTGCAGTAGCGGTGGATAACCTGCAGCTGTCTAGAGGCTTGAAAAAAAAGTTTTGATTTCATCAAGGTATAACTTTTCTAACCCTCTTCCTCTTGTTAGTTTTTGTACGAGTTAGATGAGATCACTGGAGGGGGTTTTATTCCGCTGTGCATGTTTTTATACCCCACAAAACCCTTCACCTTGGGCATCCGGGTTCAAACCATTGTGGGAAGGGGCATGAAAGATTCTGCGATAATCGGGAGTGTCGGCCGGAATTCATGCTGTCTTAGGTGGTGCGATCTATTTTGGTGATAATCGGGAGTCCCGGCCCAAAAAGCACTAGAGTAGAGTTAAACATACTAGACTGGGTCTAAGTGCTCTACGAGGTTATAGGAGTCGTATCAGTTAGGTACGATTGGTACAGGGTGTTACCTACCAGAAATAGCATGACTTGGCGGGAAGTGCCCAAACCTTGCGTCAAGTATGTGAAATATGGGTCCTAGGTCTAATATATATTATTTATGGGTTTGATGATATATGATTAGAAAGTTTATTTGCAATTACTAATTAAACCGGGTTTTAATTTGTAGATGGCAACCAACGTTAGTAGTACCAACAACCTCTCTCTCCGCTCCATTCTTGAAAAGGACAAACTTGTCAGTCCTAACTTTCTCACGTGGGAGAGAAATCTCCGGATCGTGCTTAGGCATGAGAGAAAGTGGTATGTCCTAGAACAACCTCCAGGAAATCCTCCTGCCAGTAACGCTAGGGCAGTCGTCAGGGAGGCTTTTCAGAAGCGCTCCAATGACGCCCTAGACGTCAGCTGCCTCATGCTCGTAACTATGAGTTTAGAGTTGCAGTCAAGCATGATGGAGACTCCTGCCTATGACATGATCCACCAGCTGAGGGACATGTTCTAGGAGCAAGCTCGCAGAGAGCGTTATGATGCTCGTGCAAGATGGCTAAGGGCACCTCGGTCAGTAACCACGTCATGAAAATGAAAGGTTACATGGACCACCTAGAGCGACTTGGGTACCCAGTTCCGTTACAGCTAGCAACGGATACGATACTCAACTCGTTGTCAGATGATTATAAGCCTTTTATAGTCAACTACAACATGAACAACATGGAGAAATCCGTGGCTGAGTTGCACTCAATGCTCAAGACTGCTGAGCAGAGTATCGGGACCAAGTCCAAGGACATCCTCATGGTGGGTCATGGCGGGCATAAGAAGAGGAAAGGGAGCAACGGAAAGGGAAAGGGCAAGGCCCAGCCCAGCCAGAGTGCACCCAGGGCTAATAACGACAACAAGGGCAAGAAGCCGAAGCTGAACAAAGCAAGAACCGAGAATCGGTGCTTTAAGTGCGGTGAGGTCGGGCACTGGAAAAGAGATTGCACGAAGGGTCACGAGGCAGGTGGCAAGGCTGGCACCTCAGGTATCGTGTAAACTGCTTCTTTGTCACTTTCCACTTGTAAAAGATTTTACGAGTATTCTAACATCTTGCAATCGTTTATTGCAGGAGGAGATGGAAAGTGATGCGGCCCAGCATGAAGAAGATCCCGCGTGCAGCCTACGGATATTTTAATACTATTATACTTCCTAGTTTATTAAAAACTCTTTTAAGTTTGTTTTGGATATTTTTTATTGATGGAAACTTTTGAGTTTATGGAGATTATAATTATTGTATATCCGTGCACGTGTTCTTATTTTATGAATCAGGATTAGTCCAGTTGTGACTAAAGGAATACAAATAAGTCAAGCCCTGACTTGATTGGGGATTCATAGTGATCTTATTCTATAATTTGTCGTAATTACATAAATGCCGGCTCCACTATTCAAAATACTTAAATAAACAAGTGTTGTTTATAAAATTAGATAGTTTTTCTAGTTTAACAAGTGTTTAAGTTTTTGTGAAAAAGTGAATGTTCAAAGTCTTGAACAAGTGGAAATAATAGTCATTATTTCTAAGTATAAATAGTTTTTGATAAAACATTTAAGGAAGTATAAAAGTGATTATAGTAGTCACTATAATCAAGGAAATTTTATACTAAATGTTTTAAGGGAAGGAAATTTAAAATGCCTTCACAAGTGTTTTTACACTAATGGCAAGTTTAGTGAAATCACTTTCTATAATTAGAAAGATGGATATATAAAGATCCAAGTTCTTGGTTTCATAAAAATAAATTTCTTACAAAAACTAAGTTTTTAAAAACATGTGTTTGGAACACAAGGTTTAGGCATGATAGTCAAGTTTTGACTAAAGCCTAAAAGAATGTTTTAAAGTAATGCACTTTTTCATAAAAGACAGTGGGAGCATCCGACTCATGTACTTATCAAGAGTTAATAGTCTTTAACCAGTATGATAAATACAAGATTGAACTTTCAAGAGTATATAATCAGATTTTTTTTTTTTTTGAAGTTATCTAAAATAGTAAGTTCTTGAGAAAGAACTAATCCAAGGAATGCATGTTTATTGGGAGGTACTTAATAAAGATATCATTGCAAGACTTCAAGTCAAGTTATGACTTGAAATTATATACGTTCTGAAATGTTCAGTAAGTCAGCTTAATTAAATATTGTTGGTTGGTTAACATTAGAAATGATAAAATAGGATGTTCTTTAACATTCTTAGTAGTGATATTAGATTAAGTGTTGGCATACACAGGGAATCTAATTTCAAGGTTCTTACAAGTAGGTGTAAGAAGGTTTATCATTTCAAATGGATAATAAAATCTAGTAAGATTTAATATATCTACAGATGTAATTAAAGTTTTAATTACAGGGAGGTTATTTTGTAAAATCAGAAACTTTGGAGTTATTTCCAGTTTCTCCAAATTTAAGGAATTTTATAAAATAAGTAAGTCTAGTCTTGTTCTTAGGTTGCAAGAACGATTTCTAGCAAAACCAAGAAAGAGTACTTCAAGGTACTAGTCTTGAGTTTTAGGTTTATAACCATATTATTTCCTTTGTAATGTGTGATAAGTTACAATGCAAAATAATAAGTAATTCAAATAAACGCCGTGAATCGAGTCAATGAAATGGTAGAAATTATACATCTTTATTCCAGGGAGGAATATGGAAGGGTGTAGAAATTAGTTTCATTGTTCTTCACAGATTTTGTATGTTTTGGTTCATCCAGGAATAAACTAGGTTTATTCAAAACATTATCTGTGACTACTTATCATGGTGGGAACTATGATAAGGCTATAAAGTCATCGTAATTTTGGGGTAGATTCGAGAGTTTGTCGAATATAGCTGCAAAAGGTTTTTGCGGACCAAAATTGATGGATATTCGTTAGAGTTACGAATATTGGATTGACCCACTGTGAAAAATACTTCGTGGATTCGTGTCAAAAATATTTATCACATAGGTTATCCTTAAGCCTGAGGTATTTGGTTTGGGATGCGGTAACTGTTGTCTTCTTAGCGCGTTTTAACACAACGCCGTAACAGGGTGGTCATAAGGGGCGTGTCTAGATTCAGTGGGAGCCGTATTTCCAAATGCGAATATGCAAGATGGTAATTGCACCTTCTTCTTAGAAGAGATATTTCCGGGGCCCTTGACTGATTAGAGAAACTGGTAAGTGCACGGCCGTGCCCAAACGAACTGATCTGTTCTTTGTCGTTTATCACCCAGTTTTAAAATCAAGTATGTCATGCACAAATTTTGAGTCTCTGAGTTGACCTTATCCATGCTCATGCTCAAAATTGAAATATCGCGCTGCAAGGAACAAACCTATATATATGCAAGTTTGTATATAGAAAAACGTACCCATTCATGAACAGGGAGTTTATGATAGTTCAGTTTATAAACAGTTAGTTTATAACAGGTTACTTCTAAGCAGGTTGCTTATGAAGTTTTATCACAAGTTACTTTGGGGTATAAGAGTTCTTATAACCTGGTTATCCTAAGTGTCTGGCTAGGGACCTCCTTGGGCTAACAATGTGCAGTAACTATTACTTATCTTGCACAAGTGGGAGTCTGTAAGATTATGTGCAGAGATAATTAATGGGCACATTGTATCCAATGTTGTAAGAGACTAAAGGGTCACACTGCTACACACCCAATTCAGAACAGTTGGATTTCACCATAAGTCTGTGTGGAAATAATTAATCAGTTGGATTAATTATTAAAGAGAAAAGTAAATAATTAATCAGTAGTATTAATTATTGAAAAGAGAGAAATAAATAATTAATCAGTTTGTATTAATTATTAGAAAGGAAATAAATAATAAATAGTTATTTATTATTTAAAGAGAATGAAATATTAAGTTTTAATATTTAACGGACCAGTTAATTAATAGTTAATTAATTAACTAGTAAAGTCCAGGGGGTCAAAGTGAGAAGGTTGAAAGTTTAATTAAAACCAGTGGGCTTTTAATTAAACGGGCTTAGGTCCATCTAATCCTTATAAATATCCTTTAGCCTTAAGGATTAAGATATATGAGACAAAAGGGATTAAGAAGATAACCTAGCCACCACTCTCTCTTGTTCTCTCGATCTCGCATCTCTCTTGTCGCACCTCTCTCTCTCTCGGTCGACGCACTCTCTCTCGGCTCACTCTCTCACTTCGACGATCAAGAAGAAACACCAAGGGTGTTTCTCGGTTTTTGGTGATCAACGCAAGTGGACACACACACTCTCGGAGTCGAGTATTGTTAAAGGCTTGGTGATCCAGGAGCGGTCTAGTAGCCAGTTCCAAAAGAGGTGTAGTAGTGGTGGACTACTTTAGCAATCCTAAAGGTTTTGATCAGGTATATTTCTTGTAAAATTATCTGAGGTTTGTTGTTTAGAAACTATGTTTGATCATTAGTTTAAAAGATCCTAACCCTTTTTGGGGTTTAGAGGGTTGTGTTCAATCCAGTTCTGCTTTTAGGATTGAACCAGTTGAATCAAACCCAGGATTGACCAGTTTGAGTCATATGGTGGTTTGGTCAGGTTCAAAACCCTTCACTTGAGGAATAGCATGGCTCTGAATTTCCACATAGGATAATCAGATCCATCAAAGATGGGACAACCTTTGGCAGACATCTGAGGAAAGTTTGAATAATTGTTGCTTGTAGACATCTTGAACTTTCTCAGAATCTTGAACTTTCAACTTATGAACTTGTTCAACCTGCTCTGATACCAATTGTTGGTCCCTTGATGAGAATAACAACAAGCAACAGATGTGTAGAAGGGGGGTTGAATACACTTTCTGATGAAATTGAACAAATCAAAATAAAGTGATACACAAAGTAAATCAAACCACGATCGAATGCTTTGCTTTTCATTAATAAGAAGATGATTACAGACTTAATCAAGTAAGCAACTCTTGATATGTAAACACCTAATATAAATCTCTCAATCTTTCAAACTTAGCTATCTATAATCAACTTATGATTATAGATACTGACGACTCTCTAAACAAGATTTAATCACAGATTGAAAACTTACCAATCTCACAACTAATGTGAGTATTCGAACACACGAATAGCTTGGCAATCTGTGAATATCTTGATCACGTTGAACTTACAAATAGTGATTCAAGAATCGTAACACATACGGTTGAGGTGAAGTATTTGGCTCTGCAACACTTAGTTGTAATCGTCGTTGTAGTCGTACCTCTAAACTTATCAGGAAGATAAGTATTTATAATCATGTTCCTAAGGTTCCTAACAAACTGGACTAATCCTAATTTTCTAACCAACTACCAGATAACTCGGAATCTTGAATCTTGAATCTTGAGTTTTCAATCTTCAATCTTGATTCTGGAGTCTTCTTATCCTTCCCGTAGATATAGAGAGTTAAAAAATATTTAAATTTTCTTTAGGCTGACTTCTTACTCGGACTGAGTTACTCAGCTTGAAACTCATCAAGCTGAGTTCTTCGAGAACAAACTCGAAAACCAACATGAACTAACACGTATATTAATAAACTCATCTTTAGAAGTCCTAAGAGTTAACTAGAACTTATTTAGCAACTCTGTTGAGCTGACTCAGTATATACGCTGAAACACATCAAGCTGAAAGCTCAATATATCTTAGGTGACATACACAGCTTATCACACATAGTGATAATCTTACTAAGATATAGTATAAGCTGATCGAACATATGCTCATCTTATATACAGCTTATGCTCAGTCTGAAACACTATACGTGTTCAGTCTGATCAAGCCTCATAATTCTGTTTAAGTTATATCTAGAACATATCTAACAAACTTAACTTTGTCTCATCAAATTTCAACTGATGAGATCATCTTCCCAACATTGGGTGGCAGATATAAGGGTGGTGATGGTAGGCTTAGAGACTGTGGCTATAATTCTTAATTGGTGTTATATGGCGGCACTAATATATTGCACACACTCACATCGCATTCCTTTGTATCGTAGCCATGGTCATAGGTTAGTGTTGGGGATTACCTAATTGTGCAGGAGGTTACACCTTGTTTTGAAACCATGGTGTGATAAGGGGGCACTCCAATCCTTGTTTGATTTTCTAGGCCATCTTTCTTTTAGCCAATGCAAATCCTTCTTTCAACCTCAGAGTTTGTGGTCCTTATGTGTTATGTTGGATGGGAAGCTGGTTTCTATATGGTTTATTCTTCGCAGTAGGCCAAAGTGGGGAGATCCCAAGCCGATTGGCCATGATCCACTTCGGCTCTGCCTTTTTTTATTTGGAGGATGGAATGTTATGGGTCTTGGGTAAAGGCCTGGTGTAGGGGGCCTGTTGGGATTTACAGGGTACAACAATGCACAGCGGAATAAAATTAATATAAATCCCATCCCAAGATCACAACTGGATCAGGTGGGGAAACAGAACAATAAATCAAGATTATAACACATATAATATGTGTACAAGTCCATAACAATATAAAAATAAGGAAAAGAATATACCTTGGACTGCTAGAGGGGGATACACAGCTACTTCACCCTTTGAACTTGCTGCTAGACCGCCAATACAATAATACCCAAGACAAAAAAACTGTGTCCCATGTGTGTGTATTTATCGCTGCCGCCAAACACCCTCCTTGAGAGCTGACGCCGATCGGAAACCGCCGCGATGGGTTCCTCGGCTTCGGGTGATGTCCGCCTGAAAAACCACGGATGTCGTCTGGCTGTCGCCATCGATCGCCACCGCTGGCCTGGGCTGTATTGCGCCGCTAGCACCGAAAAATGGTGGTGGTGTGGTGGTTCTCGGTTACCGAAAGAGAGAGGAGAGGGAGAGAGTTTTTTGTGTGGCTTTTTGTATTACTCATAAACTTTTGATTAATTTAATCCTTTAAACCATATTTATATTAAACAAGTGGATTAAGGCTTTTAAGCCCGGTCCAAATCATAACTTTGATTCTTTGACAAAACTTACCCTCTAGTTTGATTAATATTAATTTATTAACTACTAATTAATATTTCTTTAACCAAACTTATTAATTAAATATCAAACTGATATTTAATCTCTCTTAATAATAAATATCCATTTAATATTTTTCCGGATAATTAATTAACTATTAATTATCACCATACACACAATGTATTATTTCCTGGTTCAATGGTTGTATGTGCAGCTGTGTGACACTTTAGTGACTCATAGTGTTTATGGATATGATGACATGTGTACACTACAACTGCACACAATCTATCAGGGCCTTCTTAGGACGTCGTGATAAAAGGGGGCTCTTGGGAGTGAATTTGGAGTAAGGAGGACGGGAGGTTGGGTCGCAATTTACCGGGATACCCTTACCTAATAAAACCATCAAGCCCCTGAGTCTTTCATTTTTCGGTTATATGGATGTTTGCATCATTAATTCATTGTGAGAGGGGGAAGAAATATCTGGTTTACCTTTTCTGTTTAGTAAGATAACCCTGTTGGGCCACTGAGTTTGTTCGTCAGTTGTTTATTTTCACTGTCATTGTGAGTGTTTTCAAATAAAAAAACACTGACTTTTGGATCTAGAATTGACGGAACTGAGTTTAATCCTTCAAAGGTTTTAGTAAAGATTGGAATTGCTCGTTATCCTTTGGTGGTTAAATTTGAGTCGCAACCCTATCATAAACGGAAGGCGCGGACTAATCTATTTTGAACTGGTCCTTTTACTGGTTTGTGTCAGGTTGCAGATGCGCAAGGTGAAAACGATTACGTGCCTCTACATCAGATTCTCGAAACGCTGCAAAGGAAACAAGGTTACGGTTTTTCAATGGTTATAGTGATTATGACGGATCATGTTTTACGAGTGTGTATGTGTTGCTTTGAGATCTAATGTGTAATTGTGTGGATAGTGTATGATTCTAATTGTATCGCTCATTGGGTGTGTTTGTAAGATATCAAAGCCTACGGTTTGATCTCGTGAACCTTTGAAAGCTCAATAATATTATCAAAGTTTACAGTTCGGAAAAAAAACATCCCGTGTATAACCACGGGAGATGTTTAAATAAAATATAAAATTTGATCGTATGAAATTGTAAGGGTTATAGTAAAATAACTGTAAAATATACATAGAAAATATTTTTCACCCGTATTTTCTTCCTTTTTGTTAAAGGTTATATAAACGAATGTCTCTTTAGAGATGAAGAATGTTGTTTATTCTCCATAAATGATATACAAGGGATGAAAAAGATGAGAATTGTAGGATTTTTGATGTCAACGTGAAGAAATATCAAATATAGGGTTAAACATGTAATCGTAAATAATATATAAGTGATTATCTACCTATTTCAAAACTAAACCATACAAATAAAGATAAGATTGAAATATTATAATTATATGCAATATAACAAATCTATTCACCTAAGATATATGAAATTTGAATAATAAAATAAAAACTCATGTATGTTTAGGAAAAATTGGGATGATTATTACAAAAATTAATATGAATTCAAATAGATAATCTCACGAGGTACCTAAAATAAAGATAACATTACATATATTATCTTATCCTAATTAAATATTGAGATTAAGGATGGTGACATGTTAGTAATTTTAATTTAATTTTTAAAAAAATACTGTTATTGATAAAATTATATTTTAAAAAGAAAAGTTTTTGTTAAGAGCCTAGTTTTTTAATAATATAGTTAAATTGTTTTATATATCTTTAATTTAAGTAATTAAATACAATAATATTTATTATGAATAATAATAACTTTCTGATCATATGTTAAAAAAAATGTTACAGCCAAAGTTAACAATAATATTTGTTTGGCGAAGTGGTTCGATGGTTTTATGTTACAGTAATGGTCTTGAATTCAATACTTTGCCACTACAATTTTATTCTTTTTTACTTGGTGGGCCACGAATATCCATTAGCCACAGGCCCACAGCTGCTTTCTTAAAACTTTCTGTTGGCTGGAAGCCTGGAAGGTTCATACTTCATAGTTATAGTTTTAATTAATTATATTATCATTATATTAAATTGATTTTATATGTTCTTTTTATTTTTAACTTTTATTATGAGTAAATATTTATGAACATCTCATTTAATTTAAATTTTATTCAAACTTTATCTCTTATAATAATAACTTAACATTTGTATTTTGTAATATAATATATTTGTGAACGATTTTAGTAATTTAACTCTATTTTATTGTTTTAACTTTTTACTTTTATCTGTTTTAACTTTTTATGTTTATCTGAATTTTATATATTTTTACATTTCAGTAAATATAAAGAATATAAGGCAACTCGTATTTATTTTAATAAAATAAAATAAAAAACAAATTTTATAAATAAAATATTTCTATCTATATAATAAAATATTTGAATTCAAAATCTCGCAGCGAAGCTCAGATATCAGATCATCGTTACGAAAATAGATGACGTAGTAGTTAAAAATTAGTAAATTAAAACTTTTCAATCAATTAATAGTTAAATTAACAATTGCTTTTAAAAAAAATAGTTAAATTAACAATTCCCAATTAATAGTTAAATTTTATCCAAACTTGGTAGTTATTTAAATATTTATATTATCCAAGTAATATATTAATATTTATTACAATATTACATCTCTCTATGAGTCCTTAGACCAGAAGAAACAATAATCCCTACTTTGAATTTCGAAAATAATCTTTAGAGATTCTTTCGGATGTCAGAGATACAGTTTCTATCTAATGCTTTACAAACCAAATAAATACTAAAACCTGCTTCTCGAAGCCACATCTCATAAAAAAAAAACACAAAAAAAAAAATAAAAAGGCCGGCGCCGGCGACTACCACCACCAACCGACGGTGGTTCCAAGTTTTCAGATCATAAAGATGACAGAAAACAAAACCCAACTCGTAAATATCGAAAATTTCGTAAGAGAAAACGCAAGCACAATTGCTCGACATGCAGAAGAAAACCCCAATACGAGCAACCGTAATGGCCGTATCTACAAATGCAAAGACTGCGACAAAGAATATAATAGCTTCCAAGCTCTTGGTGGCCACCGTGCCAGCCACCGGAATATTAGAACAGCCACCGGAGACAACGGTGCTGGGGTCGAATCTTTAGAACCCAATTCAGAAACCAAACAACATGAATGCAAAATATGTGGTAAGAAGTTTGCAATTGGGCAGGAGTTAGGAGGGCATATGAGAAAGCATTGGAAGGAAAAGAATAATGATCACAAGGAAATTGGAAACGAAGGAGATTTAAAAAATGATGATAATATTACAGACATTGTCGCCGATTCTCCCTCTTCTTCTTCGATTTCACATGCGAGCAATTCAAAGGGTAATGTAGTTTTCGAATATGATTTGAACTTGACACCTTATGAGAATGAATACAGGTTGAATCGAGGGATCAAGATTGTCGTGAACCCTAGCGATGATCAGTTTAGTTGATTTTTAAAGTTTATTATTTATATACTTATCTAATTTATATTTAGTTTGTGTTCTTGAAAGCCAAGATGCAAACTTTGTATATATAGTTAAAACTTTGGTATAAATTTGAGTTTTTTGGAGATATTAATGTGTGTTCTTTTAGTATATATTGAGTGAAGCATGAAACTTTTGTCACATTGAGTGATGAAAAACTCTCATGTTAGTATAAGCAACAATATTAATATTGTTCTTTATCTAATGGGTTTAGTTCCTAAAAGTACACCGAAGTTGTCACGTTTTGCTATTGTGTATACCCATCTTTCAAAACTACCATTTAATACACTAAACTTTTAAAAACTACCATTTAGTATAGCCGATTACCTGCTCAGCAGGTAACCGGTAATTTGTTTTATTTTTACTTTTTTTTATACCACCTCATCATGCCACCTCATAAAATTTTGTCACATCATACAATTAAGAACACCTTCATGTTGGTGTTCTTCCTTCAAGAACATCTTCATATTAACATAAACATGAAACCCAGAAACATGAAATCGAATGTGTAGCAAATGAAAACGCAATGTTTAGCAAATGAAATCGAATCTGTAACCAAGAACATGAAACCCAGAAACATGAAGAACATGATTCGATAAACAGAATCTTGTAATCCAGAAACATTAAGAAAGTGAAGAACCCAGAATCTTGTAATCTTGTAAACCCAGAAACATGAAGAACGTTAAGAACCCAGAATCTTGTAATCAATACCCTAAATCGATGAACAAAACCATCGCATATTAACAAATCTGTGAACAAAACCATCATGAACCATGATTTGATGAACAGATTTGTAAACAAAACCCTAAATCGCATATTAACATAATCCTAAATCGCATATTAACAGATTTGTAAACAAAACCCTAAATCGAATCTCGTAACCCTAATCGTATATGGAACTTACTCGGAGTTGTTGAAACCCTAATCGAATCTGAAACGATGGTGGTGTTGTCGATTTGATGCCGGTGGTGAAGGCGGTGGTGATGGTGGCCGGTGGTGAAGATCGCATATTCAACCAGATCTTGAACGAATCGTTCAAATCTTGAATGAAGCTCCAAATCTTGAACGAAGCAGATCAACGAAGGCGGTGGTGAAGGCCATTTGTTTTATTGTAGATGATGAAGTAGATGATGATGAAGCCGATGAAGATCTGGTGGCAATTCTTGAGAACCTAACAACGATTGAAGCTTATGGATGATTGAATCGCAGGCCCTAAATCGTGAGTTTTAGTATTGTTTATTATTACTAGTTTATTATCCCGTGTAAAAACACGTGGATGTTTAAAAAAAAGTATTAAATTTGATATGATGAAATTATAAAAGGTATAGTAAAATAAGTGTAAAAGTGTTTCAAAAGTTTTTTAAGATATTAAAAATTTCAGATAAAAATAATAAAATATCACCAAAAAATTACATATGTCAAAATTTTTAACAATAAACAATAACTAAATTTTTTGAAGTATGTACTACTATTAATGGATAACAAAAAATTAAGAATATACTAATTTTTAAAAAGTGTCATATTACAATAAAATTTATACCAAAACGTAGATAAAAATGAGGCGATCGTAAATATATAATTATTTGTCCGTTAAACAAAATGTATCACAAGTTACTAAACATTATTTATAAACCACATATAATTAATTATATTAATATACAATTTTTATAAAACCCCCTCACATTTTCTTAAAAACCCCTCACATATTTTATAAAACCCTCTCATAATTTTCATTTAGGCCCCTCCCAATTGATTTAAATTTGAAATTCGATGGCACATATCTTTCTAAAATTGTTTTTAAAATTGAATAATTTTGAAATTTAAGGTTGTGATTGGTTGATTGAGTTTCAATTTATGGTTATTTTAGAAAAATTTGCATGTCTTTTATATATAAATATAGATTATTATTATTATTATTATTATTATTATTATTATTATTATTATTATTATTATTATTATAATTATTATTTAAATTGTTTTTCTTTTTTTAATATCTTCTAAATATGATAATACCACATAAGCACCCAAGTCATTGCCACATCATCAATTACCTGTTACACCTCATCATCCAGCAGGTAACAAGTTACCCAATGCATAAATCGTAAGTTTTAGAAAGTTTAATATACTAAATGGGAGTTTTGAAAAATGGGTATACACAATAGCAAAAAGTGACAACTTCGATGTACTTTTAGGAACTAAACCCTTATCTAATTGGCAAAGCTTTTAATTATGGTGATATATTATTAATCACATTCATTGCCAAATCATCTCTCACTAATTCTTATTTCCATGGTAGGTAATTTACATCTTTAAATTCATGTTTCTTAGACGAGTGATACACCATATATTGTTATTATCAACTTATTTTACTAGGAAAATTGCTTGTTTTAAATTTACTAAACTTTTATCTAATTTTACTGAATATCTCTTTGATCATTTTAATTACCACACTACAAAAAAAAGAGCCTTTTGCGGCGACTTCTTTCGTCGCTAAAAGCTCACATGACGCTAAATATTTTTTACGGCGACGAGACGTCGCAATTAAGACGCCGCAAAAAGTTCGTACCCAAAACTTTTTTGCGATGACAGTTTCGACTTTCTCCGACGACACTTAACGAGACCTTGTTCTGCCACGTGTCACCTTTTTGCGGCGACATTAATGGCCTTTTGCGGCGACATTAATAATTAAATAAAATTAATATAAATAGCTTTTGCGGCGACATGCTGGCTTTTTGCGGCGATAATAACTAAATAAATAAAAAATAATTTAAATGGCTTTTGCGGCGACGTGGCATTTTTTTGCGGCGACCAAAATAAATAAATATTAATTAAATTAAATAGCTTTTTGCGGCGATTTTAGCCTTTTTGCGACGTCATTTTGGTTTTTTAGCGGCGAAATTGATTCTTTTTGCGACGACACGTCGCCGCAAAAAATCTTTAAAAATTCCGGCAGCAATTTGTTGCCTTTTGCGTTTTCCACCCGTTTTTAACCGGCTAATATACAGAAAACCTGTTTACCAGAACTCAACAACAGATATAATAATATGACATTTTTAACGATATAAAACGATCATACATAACAAACAATAGTTTGAAAGTTAACATAAACGTTTTTAGACAATCTAAAATGTACTCGCCTAACAAACTAATATTCTAATCCTCACCACTAGAATCTTCATCGCGAGCAGACAAGTCGGTGGTTCGTTGATGTCCGGATATTGAGGAAATATTTGTATTTATACCGGCCGCCGATAAGATATTATAGATTGCGGATGTCTCCTGCCGGAGCTCCTGCCGGACATCCTGCATGACCTCCTGCCGGAGCTCCTGCCGGATCTCTGCACGTTGAGACGCTAAGTAGCTCTGTAACTCGACCTGTGTAAATAATCTCTCCGTAGGCCGGGATTGGGCGGTAGATTGTGCCCCAGATACGGATGAAGAACTTATTGTTCTTCCTACTCCGCGAACGTGTCCCCGGCGTTCCCCCAACACCGTCTTCAAGATATCTTCTTCGCTAATCGGGTTCTGGCTCCCGACTTGACCATCTCTCATGAAAACCATACGGCGCTGTGTATGAATAAGATATAAATAATTAAAATCAGATTTTATAAATAATTTTAATGAAGTTTAAATAATTACTTACATGATTTTCTTCAACATCCGGTGATGTAAAGACACCATTGCGTGAATGGTTTAACATGTATTGATCAATTAAGCTTGGGGGTTGTTGCGTTTCCGGGTCACGCTATAAACAAATGAAACGGATCAGTCATTATATACTTAATAACAATTAATATATCAAACGAACGGGTCGGGTCAATTAATATATCGAAGTACGTCTGTAAATTATAAGATAAAGTTAGTTTATTGTAAATTACAATATATAAAAAAAACTTAAGTAGAACCTTAAGAGCCGGTATGATCGGTGATTTCAGTTCTGGTAAGACTTTTTCCCATGACGGGAAGTAATATGGGACGTAATCTCTCACCAAAGTCCCCAAGTAGCTGGTGAAATATTCGGCATTAATCCCAATCGGTCTCCACGTTTTGTTAAATCTAGTATCATCAAACTCGATTGGCAATGGTCTTTTACCATTCCTCTTCCATGCCCTTCGCATATCGATGTTTCGGGCTTCCCCACGCCCTTTTTTCGGGGCTACAATTTAAAGAAACAAGTTAAGAATACACGTAATTAAATTAACCTATAAAAAACATTTCAAAGTTATATAATACCATCACCGCCACAAGCACCAGAAGATGGTCGCCAATTATTATGCGGTGGATCACCACCACAATCTCCACCGTGGCCACGAGCTACATCGGCCATCTGAAAAAAAAAAAACAAATATACGAACAAGCCAATAAAACTAGCATTAATGTTAGTTTACAAAGAACAATTATATAAATCAAACAACCCGGTAAAAATAACAGTTCAAAGCAGTATCTTTTTATAAATAACAATTACAATTTTAGATCAATCTGATTCGTCACTACTACAATTATATGGTTCACATTCATGTTCAGAATCGGAATCTTCATTATCATAGTCATCAATGTCATCATCGCTATCATCAGCATTATTAGTATGTTCTGGTAAATGAACATGTTCAACTTCTGTTGGTTGACATATACTCAAACTCGTATAAGTCAAATTATCCAAATCAGCACACAATGATAGATCTGATGAATTGCTGTCATGTATAACATCTCCGTCGTCTTCAGCAATGATATCCCGGTCCCAGATCTTCCTATGATTTACCTCATGAACGACCTTCCAGTAATGTTGGCTTGATTCACCTCTTTGACGGCCTTTTGACGGGTCATCAAGGTAAAAGACTTGATTTGCTTGTGTTGCAAGAATGTATTGGTCGTCTACAAACCATTCAGTCTGAGTAGAAATACTGGTTATGTTATTCTTAGTGACACAACGTTGTTGATTATCAGTTTTAAACCATTTACATCGAAACAGCACAACCCTGTAATCACTAATGAGATAAAGTATTCAAATAGCAGTCCCAATATGGGAACAACCCGAAATTAATTTCTAAATCAATTTCGAGCGGGCATTCTAAGCTAAATGATTACTACCATTATTATTATACTAAGATTAAAGATTAACACTAACATTGAATATTAACACTAATTAAAGATTAACAATTGATAACAATAAGCTAACATCATTAACAATAAATAATAATCTAACATTGATCTAATTTCTAACATTATTAGTGTACTAACAATGATTAAAGATTAAAAGTAATTAGCACTAATCTATCATTATTGACAATAGATAATAATCAAACATTATCAAATAAACTATAACATCATCATCATATAAACTATTTAACACATTATTAGTATACTAACAATACTTAAACATTAACACTAATTAACAATAATCTAAAATTATAACACTATATATAATCTAACATAATGAATTTAAATTAACAATTAGATTAATCAATTATTTAACACATTATTAGTATACTAACAATACTTAAACATTAACATAATGAATTTAAATTAATCAATTATTAACACTAATTAATCTAACATTAATTAACAATAATCTTAGATTAATCAATTATTACCACTAATTAACAATTAAATAACTTAAATTACTAACAAAAAATAATAATAATCTAACATAAACTAATAATAACCTAAACTAATTAACAACTAGATTAATCAATTATTTAACACATTATTAGTATACTAACAATACTTAAACATTAATACTAATTAACAATAATATAAAATTATAACACAAAATATTATCTAACATAATGAATTTAAATTAATCAATTATTAACACTAATTAATCTAACATTAATTAACAATAATCTTAGATTAACAATTAAATAACTTAAATTACTAACAAAATAAAATAATAATCTAACATAAACTAATAAAAACCTAAACTAATTAACATTAATATATAGCATTAATATACAATTAATAAAAAAAATACCTTAATGAGGATCGGCGGAGGAGGAGGTCGACGGAGGAGGCAGAGGGTTCCGACCGGTGGTGACGGCAGGAGTGAGTCGATGGACGAGAATTCCGACAAGCGACGGCGGCGGCAGGAGGGTGGTCGACGGCGGCACAAATTAGAGGGGGAGGAGGAGGAGCTTGAAACAAAATAAAAATAAAAATTAAGGATATAAAACTAAAACCCTAGATCAAAACATAAAATGGAATGCTTACCTCGGATTAGTGGTCGCCGGCGACGGAGAAGACAGCGAACGGCGGCGCGGCGAGAAGGAGCAACGACCGGCGAGAGGGAGCAACGACCGGCGAGAGAGCGGCGGTGGGAACGGCGAACAACGACCGGCGAGAGAACGGGAACAGCTTCGACGGCAAGAGAGAACGGCGGCGCGAGAGAGAGAGCGAACGACGGGAGAGAGGAGGGGGCTGTGTGGGTCTCGTAAATGAAAGAAAGCGGGGAAAAAAAATCCTATATCTCCTAACATTTTTTGCGGCGACGCTTTTTGCGGCGACACTACGCCTTTTGCGGCGACTAGTTAATTTAAGTAAATAAATAAAATGGAAAATAGTTTAATAAAATAAAATTAATAGAAAATATCTTTTGCGGCGACACCTTTAGCGGCGTCAAGTGGGTATTTGCGGCGACATCGAATTTTCTACGAGGGAAAATATCCCGCCATGTATTTCGGTGGAGGGAAACACCTTTAGCGGCGACGCGTGTCGCCGCAAAAAGCGTTTAGCGGCGACACTTTTCAATCGGATGAAAGTGGGCCCAATTTTTGTCGTTTATCGGTGTTTTAGCGACGTAATATTGTCGCCGCAAAAAACGTCGCCGCAAAAACCCTTTTTTCTTGTAGTGCCATTTACGTATTCAAGTATTCATTATTTAGCTTTTTTTATTAATATGTTATTTTTAAGAATCATTTAGTCGTTCTAGTTATCAAAATAATAAGTTTGAACTACCGCCAATTTTGTGAACGTAAATCGTAACTGTCAGTTTAAAATGGCCAATATTTGAGAAATACTACAAGAAAATTGTTGCTTAGTGACGGATTTAGAGATACCTTGCATTCGTCACTAAATAACAACGGATCAATTTGATCAATGAGAGTCACACAAGGTTCAAAAAGGTAAATTACCAACATATTTAATAGTTACAATCAAAATTGGAAAAAAAGGGTGAATTATGGTCAATATCAGAAAATAAAGATTAAGTTGGGTTCAAATAAGTTATTATGTAAATCATGATTTGGTTGGTTACAAACAAACTTAGACCACAAGCATACATCATATCCATCACATGTTTCACACAATCATATCAGCGCCATATCATTCCCCCACCATTTCTTTATCATATCACACAAATCACTGCATCCATTACATGCTTCACATCACAAGAAAAAAAAAGAAAAAAAAAGAAAGAAACACATGAGTGTGACCATGGCCGCGCGCGTGACCATGAGCCATCCCTTACGAAGGAGGGCTACATTTTAATTAACAATAAACTACGTGCGTAAGCTAATTACATATAATTAGATTTAAAATCAAAAGGTTAAATACAACTTTGACTGGTTATCATTTACAAAATACCACTACAGTGTTAATTTACAAAACAGGCTCTAAACAAAATCCTTGATATCAGAGTAATGGTCGGTCCATATTCCTAGTCATCAGCATCAAAATTCACCATAAGTATCTGCAAAAATAATCTAGTGGGGAATTAGCACAAAGCTAAGTGAGGGAACAAATATCTCAACAAGTACAAGGCTAACAGCCCAACAAGTTATCAAGCTCAAACTCAAGAGGACCGGCGGTATTGCAACCACCTACAACCAAATGCCGGCCAAAGCATAGGTTTACCGATAGCCCTGCTAACGTGGACAACAGTATCAGCACCCTTGAGTACAACAAATGTATCTCAAGATCAGATACTGTAAATCCCCAAGCAACAAGCCCATCCTACAAAACTGTCACGGCTAACCCCCATAATAACATGTATACATATCCATATGAGCACATATTCAATCAAGATGTTACATCCTGTACAATCAGGATATAAATCCACTCACCACAATCAACAAGACTGTAGCACACTCAGTGGTCTAATTCACTGAGTCTTCTCAGTTCCTGATATTAGATAACCATAAGTCAGTATTCAATTCACAATACTGATTTATAATAAATATCATATGTATTCATACATCACATGTTATATCCTCACATATATATCATGTATATCAATTCATAGTTTGATTGTTGAGAATAACCCTAAAATCCCAGATTCCGATTGAATCCAATTCCGATCGAAGTCTGATTCCGAGTGAAGGGACAATTCCGATCATAACCCAATTCCGAGAAAAAAGTCAATTCCGAGAAAAGGCACAATCCGAGAAAAGCACAATCCGAGAAAGGCACAATCCGAGAAAATAGGATTCCGATAAAATAAGATTCCGATACATCTCAATTCCGATAAATGTCCAAATCCGATCAAATCAAATCCGATAAAAGTGTTAGGGCATTCAGCATTTCCGTAAATCCAATTTATCGGAATTAAACATATTCCGAGTAAAATGTCCTGGGATTCATGTATTCCGATAATATTTTATGCGGAATCCCCAATTCCGATGGATTCAAGCCTTAATTCCGATAAATTCATATGCTCTTGCATAAAATCGATTTCTAACTTAAATTCCTTACTGATTTTAAGTATGCAAGAGTTATAAGTTTCCAGAAATCATTCTAAGCATATAATGAACATAATCTAACATTTAATTCTTACATGCAATACAATCTATAATTTATCAAATCATCATGAATCAATCGGAATTCATCATAATATTCAAAACTGAATATATTTAACAATTAACAACTATAAATCCAGAATTCTAACATTTAGATGATATCAAATAATCAACTTAAATGCAAGCAAGATTGAAATTTGATTTTCTTTTCTTTCTTTCTTCTTCTCGGCCGAGAGCACACAAGAACACACACAAACACACTTTGTTCACTTTTATAAGAAATGAGGTATGGGTGTGGTTGACTAACAAATACTCCACCATACCACCTCATATAAAAGAATATATCATTTCTAATTAAAATAATAAAATAAAACAAATAATACCAACAATTATTAAATACACATCATGACAAGTAATTCTTATAATTAAATATAAATCTCAAGATTAATTAACTTAATTACCTTAATTAATCTAGGTCGGCTGAGAGGGTGTTACAAATCTACCCCCCTTAAGAAGATTCCGTACTCGGAATCTCATTGCGCTCAAACAAGGAAGGATAACGAGTCCTCATAACAGCTTCTGTCTCCCAAGTCAAATTTGAACCTAAACTATGTTTCCACTTGACCAAAACCATGGGTATCTGTTTCTTTCTCAATTTTGTGACTTTTCTATCAAGTAGTTCAATTGGTTCCTCAACAAGTTTCTGATTCATATCCACACGAAGATCCTAAATCGGAAGAACCTGTGTCTGATCCTCTACATTGCACTTGCGTAGATAACATACGTTGAAAGTGTCATGGATACCCGCTAATCCATCAGGAAGATCTAATGCAACAGCCTGATCGTTAACCACTCGTCTGATTCTGAAAGGACCAACGTAACGAGGAGCCAACTTCCCGCGTTTTCCAAAACGAATCACACCCTTCCACGGAGAGACTTTTAAATACACCATTTCTCCCTCAACAAAAGATACCGGTCGACGACGCGGATCAGCATACATTTTCTGTCTATCCCTTGCAGCTTTTAGTTTATCCCGAGTAATAGCAACCTTATCAGCTGTCATTTGTACAATATCAGGCCCTGCAAATTGCTTTTCCCCGGCTTCTAACCAACAAGTCGGAGTTCTACAAGGACGACCATACAACATTTCATACGGTGGCATACCAATGCTGGAATGATAAGAATTGTTATAAGCAAACTCAACCAAAGGCAAATGTGAATCCCATGAACCCCCAAACTCTAATATACATGCTCGCAGCATATCTTCTAAAGTCTGAATGGTTCTCTCTGATTAACCATCTGTCTGTGGGTGATAAGTTGTACTTAAATTAACCCTGGACCCCAATTCCTGTTGCAGTCTGTTCCAGAAATTAGATAAAAATCTCGAATCTCGATCCGAAAAAATAGACAAAGGTACTCCATCTCTGGATACTATTTCATCAATATACAGCTGTGCCAATTTACTCAAATAAGCAGTTTCAGCAGTGGCGAGAAAGTGTGCACTCTTGGTCAATCTATCAAGAATAACCCAAATCATATCGTGACCTCTCTGAGTTTGTGGAAGTTTTGTTACAAAATCCATCGTAATGTGATCCCACTTCCACTCAGGTATTTCCAACTGTTTCAATGATCCATACGGTTTCTGATGTTCAGCTTTAACTTGCGCACAAATGTGGCATGTCCCAACAAATTTAGCAATATCTATTTTCATTGTCGGCCACCAATAACGAGTCTACAAATCATGATACATTTTCGTACTGCCCGGATGCATCGACAATCTAGATTTATGAGCCTCATTTATAAGTAATTCCCTCAAATTACCAAACTTCGGTACCCAAACGCGTGCATGATAAACCCTCAAACCACGCGAGTCAGTAGTTAACTCATGCTGTCGTTTAACCATCAATTCATCCTTTAGGTTCTCATCCTTCAAAGCTTCAAGCTGAGCAGCCAAAAGTTGATCCCCTAAATCAGACTTGATTTCTAATCGCATAAATTTCACTGTATCCGAAGATCCTCTTATGCTAAGTGCATCAACAACCACATTAGCTTTCCCCGGATGATACTGAATGTCACAATCATAATCCTTGATCAGTTCTAACCAACGACGTTGACTCATATTCAATTCTTTCTGAGTAAACACGTACTGAAGACTTTTGTGATCCATGTAAATCGTGCACTTGGTTCCATATAAATAGTGTCTCCACAGTTTCAAATCAAATACCATAGCTGCTAACTCCAAATCATGAGTCAGGTAATTTTGTTCGTTGGGTTTCAACTGTCTTGAAGCATAAGCAATTACCTTACCCCTCTGCTTTAGAACACAACCCAACCCAGCATGCGAAGCATCACAGTAAACAATAAATTCCTCTGAACCCTCAGGCAACAAGAGGACAGGAGCTTGACATAACAACTGTTTTAACGTCTAGAAAGCACTCTCCTGAGCTGAACCCCACTGGAACGGAACATCTTTTCTAGTCAACTTAGTCAACGGACCAGCAAGCTTAGAAAAATCTTTAATAAACCTGCGATAATAACCCGCCAATCCAAGAAAACTCTTTATCTTAGTTGATGTTTTCGGAGCACTCTAATTCATCACTGCCTCAATCTTGGACGGATCTACCTTAATACCCTTTTGACAAATTACATGACCCAGAAACTGAACTTCACGTAACCAGAATTCACATTTTAAAAACTTGGCATACAACTTGTGGTGTTTGAGAATCTCTTAAACATGTCTCAAATGTTGATCATGTTCATCATCTGTCTTAGAATATACCAAGATATCGTCGATAAACACAATGAAAAATTTATCTCAGAAAGGTCGGAAAACACAATTCATTAAATCCATGAATACAGCAGGTGCATTCGTCAAACCAAACGGCATTACTAAAAATTCGTAATTACCATACCGTGTACGAAAAGCAGTCTTTGGTATATCCTCCTCTGCTACTCTGACTTGATGATACCCTGATCTTAAATCAATCTTGGAGAAATACGAAGCCCCTTGTAACTGATCGAACAAATCATCAATTCTGGGCAAAGGATACTTGTTCTTGACAGTTCTCTTATTTAAATCTCGGTAATCAATACACATACGGAGAGTTCCGTCTTTCTTTTTCACAAACAGAACTGGTGCACCCCATGACAAAGAACTCGGGCGAATAAACCCCTTATCAAGTAATTCCTGTATCTGAGTCATCATCTCCCGGATTTCTGAAGGCCAAACGATACGGAGCTTTCGCAATCGGTGTAGTTCCCGATATTAGTTCAATCTTATATTCAACATCTCTCACAGGAGGCAATCCTGGCAGATCATCTGGGAAAACTTCCGGATATTCGGAGACCACACGAACATCGGTAACAGGTTTCTTCTCTTTCTTTGCATCGATGACGTAAGCCAGAAAAGACGCACACCCTTTGGCTAGAGATGTTATAGCCTTCATATACGAGATGATTGGAAAAGAAGATCGAGATCTATCCCCACGAGCCACGACATGCGACCCGTTAGCCAAAGGAATAGTAATCAGTTTCTTATGACACTGGATACTAGCTCTATGGAGACTTAACCAATCCATGCCTAGTACTAAATCAAACCCAGGTATAGGCATCAGCAAATAGTCTACAAGCAAACTAGTACCATCAATGTCTATCGAAACCCCAGTCACATAAGAAGTTACATGAACTATCTTACCGTCTGCTATCTCTACTTCTAAAGGAATAGTAATCACAGAAGTAGGCAGTTTCAGTTTGTCACACAAAGTTACAGATATAAAAGATCTATTTGCACCAGAATCAAATAACACACGGGTAGGCACAGAGTTTACAATAAACATACCCGTGATCACATCACTGTTTTCAGCAGCCTCTGTAACAGTCATCTTGAAAGCTCTCCCTTCCGCAGAAGGTGTAACCTTTCTCTTCTGACCTGCAGAAGACGATCCCCCGACATTTACTGCCCCCTGCCCCGTCCCTGTCGATCTCTGCTTTGTGCAAGACCCAGACATGTGACCTTCCTCATGACAGTTCCAGCAAACGTTGGTCTTGAACTTACAATCTGATGGCTCATGACCCATTCCACCACAATGCAAACACTTTCTAGTTTGTGGTGTGCACGGACCTGTATGACAAGAATTGCAAGGTCTACACCATGGCTTGTTCTGATAAGATCCCGCACCATTCGATTTTTTATCACCCCGGTTCTGATTGTTCTGCCACTTGCCTTTGTTTCCACTCTGATTTCCACCGGACTTGTGAAACGACCCTTTCTCACGATTCATTCTTTCTCGAGCTTTCACATCACCCTCTGCAGCCCGAGCAACAGTAAATGCCTGTACCAACGATGTTGTCATCCGGGTGTTACCCCGATACTCAGGCAACAGAGCTTGAACGAAATGATCTATCTGTGATGGTTCATCTGGTACCTACTTCCTAGCAAACCTCAGCTTTTCATTAAACTTTGCAATCAGCTCATCAACCGTCATTTTATCATCCTGAGCTAGGTCCATAAATTCCCGCTTTACCTTGGCCAAATCGTAAGTATTGCAGAACTGTTCACATAATTTGGCTTGAAATTGATCCCAGGTAACAGAATTCACAACCTCCCTAGATAGATGAGCAGTCAAAGAATCCCACCAGGTTGCAGCTTGACCCTTCAACCTCCGAGTTGCAAAATTAACCCTATCGGATTCCTCACAATTGCAGGCATCTAAAGCCTTCACCATCTCCCTTAACCAGCTCAAAGTATCTGTTGGATTTGAGCTTCCAGAATACTCAGGTGGCTGGCAACCCATAAAATCCTTATATTGCCCTTTCGGTTTAAAGCCTCCTTGAGTTGGGTACCAAGAAATAAAAAAATTCTGCTGTTGTGGTTGGTGCTGTTGTTGGGGTTGTGACACCGGTGGTATAGTAACAAATGGTAAAGAACCAAATGGTGTTAACACGGTATTGAAGGGTGCAACAGAGTCAACAGGAGGTGGTATCGACTGGGTAAATATAGCTGACTCTCGAGGCATATGAATGGTCTGAGTTTGTTGGGAGGACTGAGTCTAATGTTGCTGTTGTTCCAATTCCTGAACTCGATCTCTCAAAGTTTGCTGAGTATCTTCCAATTGTAATACATAATCCTGCTGATCAGATTCACCATTATGTGAAGTACCAGCTCTATTGTGTTGTTCATTTGCTGCGGTGGAGGATTGATTGTTTCTTCTGGGGGACGTAGGGGTAGTTGTCTGGTTCACGTTGCCAGCCATTTTCTGTTCTATACACAACATCTCACCAGTTGTTAGATATAATCCGTTAGTATAAACACACTAACCACCCTCAAAGCTATACTACTAATTACCCACCCTGGGAATACTGGACTGACTAGAGCCTCGGTTCGAATATTGCACAAATCATTCATGCCAATTCTCAAACCAGGGCTCTGATACTAATTTGTAACACTGTACTTTTTAATTAACAATAAACTGCGTGCGGAAGCTAATTACATATAATTAGATTTAAAATCAAAAGGTTAAATACAACTTTGACTGGTTATCATTTACAAAATACTACTACAGTGTTAATTTACAAAACAGGCTCTAAACAAAATCCTTGACATCAGAGTAATGGTCGGTCCATATTCCCAGTCATCAGCATCAAAACTCACCATAAGTATCTGCAAAAATAATCTAGAGGAAATTAGCACAAAGCTAAGTGAGGGAACAAATATCTCAACAAGTACAAGGATAACAGCCCAACAAGTAATCAAGCTCAAACTCAAGAGGACCGGCGGTGTTTCAACCACCTACAACCAAATGCCGGCCAAAGCATAGGTTTACCGATAGCCCTGCTAACGTGGACAACAATATCAGTACCCTTGAGTACAACAAATGTATCTCAAGATCAGATACTGTAAATCCCCAAGCAACAAGCCTAGCCTACAAAACTGTCACGGCTGACCCCCATAATAACATGTATACATATCCAAATGAGCACATTTTCAATCAAGATGTTACATCCTGTACAATCAGGATATAAATCCACTCACCACAATCAACAAGACTGTAGCACACTCAATGGTCTAATTCGCTGAGTCTTCTCAGTTCCTGAGATTAGATAACCACAAGTCAGTATTCAATTCACAACACTGATTTAAAATAAATATCATATGTATTCATACATCACATGTTATATCCTCACATATATATCATGTATATCAATTCATAGTTTGATTGTTGAGAATAACCCTAAAATCCCAGATTCCGATTGAATCCAATTCCGATCGAAGTCGGATTCCGAGTGAAAGGCCAATTCCGATCATAACCCAATTCTGAGAAAAAAGTCAATTCCGAGAAAAGGCACAATCCGAGAAAAGCACAATCCGAGAAAGGCACAATCCGAGAAAATAGGATTCCGATAAAATAAGATTCCGATACATCTCAATTCCGATAAATGTCCAAATCCGATCAAATCAAATCCGATAAAAGTGTTAGGACATTCAACATTTCCGTAAATCCAATTTATCGGAATTCAACACATTCTGAGTAAAATGTCCCGGGATTCATGTATTCCGATAATATTTTATGCGGAATCCCCAATTCCGATGGATTCAAGCCTTAATTCCGATAAATTCATATGTTCTTGCATAAAATCGATTTCTAACTTAAATTCCTTATTGATTTTAAGTATGCAAGAGTTCTAAGTTTCCAGAAATCATTCTAAGCATATAATGAACATAATCTAACATTTAATTCTAACATGCAATACAATCTATAATTTATCAAATCATCATGAATCAATCGGAATTCATCATAATATTCAAAACTGAATACATTTAACAATTAATAACTATAAATCCAGAATTCTAACCTTTAGATGATATCAAATAATCAACTTAAATGCAAGCAAGATTGAAATTTGATTTCCTTTTCTTTCTTTCTTCTTCTCGGCCGAGAGCACACAAGAACACACACAAACACACTTTGTTCACTTTTACAAGAAATGAGGTATGGGTGTTGTTGACTAACAAATACTCCACCATACCACCTCATATAAAAGAATATATCATTTCTAATTAAAATAATAAAATAAAACAAATAATACCAACAATTATTAAATACACATCATGACAAGTAATTCTTATAATTAAATATAAATCTCAAGATTAATTAACTTAATTAACATAATTAATCTAGGCCGGCTGAGAAGGTGTTACAGATGGTTTTCGCGATGGTGAAGACGTCTCAGAAGCTCCATCTCGTGATGGATGCGGCCGGCCTTAGAATGAAATAGGTGAATTATGGTCTGGTTAATCATTATTATACTTGGTTATAATAAATAAATCAGCATTATTCAATCAAGGTCAACATTGCTCAATGAATGTCATAGATTGTTCAAATAGGTGCATCACGATCGTATTTGGTTGGTTACAAACAAACTTGGAATGAAATAGGTGATTTTTTGTAAATCATGATTATAGTTAGTTTAAATCTGTTGGGTTAATCGTTTATACCAAGTCACGAGTTATAGCTTACGGGTAGGATCGGTTTCTAATTTGACACTCGCATGCATGGATGGACTTTAGGAGTTAATTTATAGTTTATTATTTATTATGTTTTTATTTAATAGTTTATTTGCTTTGAATTTGGCTGTTGAGAGCTCACCGGGTCTTTAGGTGAAGTTTATTAGTGGAGAAAGTTGGTAGTAGTTTGTAGCTATTTTCATGGTACACGTTGAGGTCTAGGAGTCTTTAAATAGCATATTTCTTCTTGTATGAATAGAGAGAAGATATTAAAAATGTAGTTTCTTTGTGGGTTGTTCTCGACCAGCAGCAACTATTTCTTCTCTTCTTTACTGTTTGTTTTCTTCATCGGTTTGAGTGTAAATTTTGCTCTTTGATATCCAACAAAATCAATGAAACACGGTAAATAATGTTCAATCTGTTGACACTCAAGGTTCAATTTGGTGAAGTCACGATCATATTTGGTTAATTACAATCAAACATGGAACAAGACAACTGATTATATATGGTTAACATTGATGGATCAACATTATGATTTTGTTACCCTTTTAAAGCTCCTTTAGGGTTTATAGTTTCTAATTGTTATTGCATGATCGTTGTAAACTTGTAATGATAAATTATATATATATATATATATATATATATATATATATATATATATATATATATATATATATATATATATATATATATAGGGGAGGGTTCATGCGAGAAGTGTTTTTGTTGCGAGAAGTGCGAGAAGCAAATTTAACCATTGATTACTTTTTGATCTTGTCGTTCACATTAATCACAATTAATATTTTTACTTAATTAAAAGGGTAATTTAGTAAACAAAAATATTTTCTCTCTCATCTTTAATTAATTTATCTCTTTCTAATTAATTTTCTGTTCCACATTTTAATTAAATTTTTGTTCCAGATTTTAAATTACTTTTATTTTTATAATTAATACGGTGTTCACTACTGAACACAACCTACGATTTATAAATTTTTCATTATATGTACAGTTTCATTAGTGAACATATTCACGCCCAACAATTATAAAAAACATTAAAAACTTTTTAAAACGTATAAGTCGAAGTTCACTAGTGAGCATTAATTTACAAGCATAATAACATATATTCATTGATTTTATAAGTAGAAAGATTTAACAATTAATAATTATGTTCAACCATGAACAGCAAAATTAACAAATTTTGCTTAAGTTTAATAATGAACAACTAAAATAAACAAAAAGCAAAACTTAAAAAGTTATGGGTACAATAATAATCAAAACAAATATAAATTAGCACACTTCCCTAAAAGACTAAAAGTAAATAAGGAAAAACAAAAGAAAAACAAAAGTAAAAAATCAATTGTTTATTAAAAACTAATGTGAATGTGCATGACGGAAAAAATGAATTTTGTGGATGTGAGCCGGCGGAAAGATGGTATCTAGATCGGGAGAGATGACGAGATTCCACATCGGTGATGAGATTCCATAAAGACGATACGATGGTGGTAGTAAGATGGCGGAAGCGATGAGATTCCAAATGAGCGCTACGATGCAACGTTACGGTGGTGGCGGAGATGATACTTCTGATCGGTGTACGATGGCGGCACCATGTGATGGAAAGAGAATGTTGGTGGCGGGATGCAGTAGCCCGAACAGAAAGAGACCCTTGGTGGTGGGAGGCAGTGATGCTCATGGGCGAGTTTGATATTCGTGTTTGACGGCAGCGATTTGCAACAGCCTACCGGCAATAACGGTGTTTACTATGGTGGTTTCAAAGCTCCGGATCGGCGATGAATGAAGGTGGCGACTGGTGGTGGATTAGTGTCCTGCGTCGGTAGAGGGCGGAGACTATGATAGCTCCGGTGTGAGATATCCGAGAACCCAAACTTGAAAGAACGAAGGGGACCGTTCTTGAAAGTGGCGACTAGGTGGTGGCTGAAGGAGAATAGCCGAAAGAGAACGGTGGCAGCAATGGCTTTTAACGATAGTAATGGCTGCAATTTATTGTTGCATAATTTATGAATATGGAGAGAGGGTTTGCTAGTCGTGTAATGTAACAAAGTGATAATTGATGATTTAATTAGGGTAAATTAGGATTTGATTTAAATGACTTTTTTGTCCTTGTTTCCAAATCTAAATATCCTTAAAACCTAATTTAATTACAAAAATACCATATTTCATCCTAGCCATAGATTAAATCATCCGACGGCTAAAAACGCTTCTCGCACTTCTCGCAATAAAAGAGCTTCTCGCATGAACCTTCCTCTCTCTCTCTCTCTATATATATATATATATATATATAAATATATATATATAAATATATATATATATATATATATATATATATATATTTATATATATATATATATATATAGGGTAGAGTTATACTACAATATAAAAAAGGCTACTAAAAATAAGGAGAAATATCAGCCATCCAATTTTTAAAATCTAAACCTAAAAATTGGTTTTTTCTTTTTTTTAATTAAAAAAAACAATTAAGGGTATAATTGACCATTACAATTTTAAATTTTCAGCATCGTTTTTTAATTTATTTACATTCTTCAGGAAATTCAACAAAAAACCACATGCACAGTTCAACAAATCCAACACGATGAATAATTACAGATCGATTACAACAACTGTACAATCAACAAAAATCACAGATGCACAATTCCACAAATCCAACACTCATGAATAACCCATTGTTGTTACAGATCGATTACAGCAACTGTACAATCAATAAAAACCACAGATGCACAATTTAACAAAATCCAAAGCTGATGAATAACCTATTTTTGTTACAGATCGATTACAACAACTGTACAATCAACAAAAAACCACAGATGCACAATTTAACAGATCCCACTAATGAATAACCTATTTTTGTTACAGATCGATTACTAATGGACATTTCAAACCAAAAAATAATGGAACCAGTAGTATTCATCAAAACCTTTCTATAACGATCTAGGAGAACCTGATAAGGATGTTAATGATGCACAATCCAAACCACAAATGCACATCCAAACCACAGCTGCACAATCCAAATCACAGATGTCCAAACATGCAGCAAATGGTAAAATTCAGATCAACCTTAACCACGACTCCAACGGATTTGTTTCTTAGTTAATTGCTAAAATGGTGGGAGCCGAAGTTACAACTGGAGGTGTCTATCGAGAACAGCGGCGGCAGAGAAGAGAACAGCGCCGGCGGTGGCTATCAAGATCAACCGGCGACAGGATCGTTGGTTTGGGAGCGGAGGCGACGAAGCAGTTTACGAAGAGATGCGGCAGAAATATCCAGGGTTACGGAGGGAAGGTGTAGATTATCGACAGGAGCAGGGAGGCATATGATCGACGGGAAGAGCGGCGTCGTATGATCGACGAAGGGTTACGGAGGGAAGGAGGCGTCTGTAGGGGAATGACGAAGAAAAATCAAAATTAGGGAAGGTGAAGAGAGGGCGACGGTGGTTTTTGGAGAGAGAGTCACGGGCATTAAGGAGGTATTTTAGGGAATTAGGATTAATTAAATTAGTGTGATAAAATACATTTATTACCCTTTTCATTAAAATGCCACATGTCAAGTTTCTGTTCCTCCTTACATTTAGTACCTTAATGTTGTTTTTACTTGAACCTAAATATATATATATATATATATAGGATGCGGTTCAAACGAGAACTGTTTTTCGTACGAGAACTGCGAGAACCATTTCTGGCCAATCGTTTAATGTCTTGTCTTTTTTATTTAAATAAATAGGAAAGGGTAGTATGGACATTTGTACATTTCCCCCACTTTTTTAAAACTAATATATCTATCAAACGAAAAGGTGTTAAGTTGCGAAAATTATACCAAATTAACGAGAAAATTATGCTCTTTTTTTTTTGAAAAGCAGAAAATTATGCTCTTTAATTTAAGACCGGTCTTAATATATTTTTTCAAAAAGAAAATTACACTTGCTGGGTAATTTTTTCCTGCTACAGCTCGACATGTGCACTTGTGCAACTTTTGCACTAGTGCAAAATTTGCACTAGTGCATATCTACATCTGTGCTGAAAAACCAGGTGAATCTGTGCATATGCACTAGTGCAAAAGTTAAGCGGTAGCAGAAAAAAAACCCAACAAGTGCAAAAATTTTTTTTGAAAAAATATATCAAGACTGGCCTTAAATTAAAGATCATAATTTTCTCGTTAATTTGGTATAATTTTTGTAATTTAACCTCTCTTCGTTTAATGTATATATTAGTTAAAAAAATGTGAGGGTATTGTGAAAATGTCCAAACTACCCTTAACTAATTAAGGATAAGTTTGATTAGTTTAAGGTTGTCTATTAACAACTATTTAATCTCAACCCTCCATCTCTTTGATCAATAGCTATAATTGGTTCTCGCAGTTCTCGTACGAAAAACGGTTCTCATTTGAACCGTCCCATATATATATATATATATATATATATATATATATATATATATATAGGGGAGGGTTTAAACGAGAACTGTTTTTCGTACGAGAACTGCGAGAACAAATCTCATCCGTTCCTTGGATATGAGAAGTTCATGGATAGAGAGCGTGGAGAGGATCAAGTGTGGCAGGGTGCATGTGAGGAATTCATGGGTGGGCAATGACATTAAAGCAGGGGAAATTGGACGGTGCAACATGGATTTTAACAAAAATTAATTAATATTAATATTAAACATAATAAATCAAAACCCAGATTAAGCTACTATTTAACTACAGTATATGCAACAGGTTTTCTATCTTATTCATAAAATACATATCCAAGTGTTACATACGTGTACACTAAAAAGTCTAAAACCCACATGTTACAAAAGCAGTACACGTGTTACATGTATGTCACTTAGATTACAGCAGTACACGTGTTACATGTATGTGAGCTAACCTTATCTCCACAAAATGTGTTCCAAACCGTTGAATAAGTTCCAGTTTTAAATTAAATTGAATTACGTTTTAAAAATCATATTATTTAAAAAAATAGGCGGTAAAAATTTTAGAATTTCTATAAAAGCCGATAGAACGCCAGCTTAGAAACTTACAAAACCACAGCAACATAGAAAATCAAAAAAAGGGATACAATCAAAGAAGATGATGACTCCAGTGCAAAGGGTTGATATTATCGATCTTACTAAGGTATGACATTATCTCTTCTTTCAATTTATTTATAGAATATGAAAAAGAAATAACACCTCAGATGCATACATTTTTTTTGTATTTTGCAGGAAGATACTATTGAAGCAAAGACTATCACTAATGAGGTAAGAGTAAAATATATCTCTATATATTTAAACTCATTATTCCTTCAAACACCTTGAAACTTACTAATTCATATGTATGTGTGTGTATGTGTATATATTGTTGGGAAAATGATCTCATCAGTTAAGATTTGATGAGACAAATTTAAATTTGTAAGATGTGTTCTACATACAACTTAAACAGAATTATGAAACTTAGTCAGACTGAATACTTATAGTGGTTCAGACTGAGTATAAGCTGAGTGTAAGGTACATATGTTTGATCAGCTTAGACTATATCTTAGTAAGATTATCAATATATTTGATAAGCTGTGTGCGTAAACTAATATATACATATTGAGTTTCAGCTTGATGGGTTTCAAGCTGAGCGACTCAGCGTAAATACTGAGTCAGCTCAATAGAGTTGCTAAATATGTTTTGGTTAACTCTTTGGACTTCTAAGGATGAGTTAATAATTATACATGTTAGTCCATGTTTGTTTTCTAGTGTGTTCTCGAAGAACTCAGCATGATGAGTTTCAAGCTGAGTAACTCAGTCCGACTAAAGAAGTCAGTTTAAAGATAAATTAAATGTGTTTTAAATTTATCTTTTATCTCTCTATATCTACGGCAAGGATAAGAAGATTCCAGAATCAAGATTGAAGATTGAAGACTCAAGATAAGAAGATTCAAGATTCAAGATTCTGAGTTATCCGATAGTTAGTTAGCAAATTAGGATTAGTCCAGTTTGTTAGGAACCGTAGCAACAGGATTATAAATACTTATCTCCTGATAAGTTTAGAGGTACGACTCAGATACGAAAACAACTTAGTGTTGCAGAGCCAAATACCTCACTTCAACCGTATGTGTTACAATTCTTGAATCATTGTTTGTCAGTTCAACGTGATCAAGATATTCACAGATTTCCAAGCTATTCGTGTGTTCGAATACTCACATTAGTTGTGATATTGGTAAGTTATCAATATGTGTAAATCTTGTTTAGAGAGTCGTCAGTATCTATAATCATAAGGTGATTATAGATAGCTAAGTTTGAGAGATTGAGAGATTTATATTAGGTGGTTATATATCAAGAGTTGCTTACTTGATAGTTATTGTAATCATCTTCTTATTCAAAGCATTGTAATCATCTTCTTAATAAAAGCATTCGACTGATTGTGGTTTGATTTACTGTGTGTAACACTTTTATTTGATTTGTTCAATTTCCGCAGAAAGTGTATTCAACCCCCCTTCTACACACATGTTCCTTGTTGTTATTCTCACCAATGGACCAACAATTGGTATCAGAGCAGGCTGAACGATTTCATAAGTTGAAAGTTCAAGATTCTGAGAAAGTTTACAATGTCTACAAGCAACAATACTTCAAACTTTCCACAGATGTCTGCCAAAGGTTGTCCCGTGTTTGATGGATCTGAATATCCTATGTGGAAGTTTAGAGCCATGCTGTTCCTCAAGTCCATTGACAATCGTATGTCCGATGTCATTATCAAAGGACCGATAATCCCCAAGATATCTGATGTTGTCAGTGATACGTCCGCTGATAAAAGAGACAAGAGTGAAAAAGAGGTAAAGAAGCCTGTTGCATCCTGGACTAATGAAGATTGGAAACTCTACAATCTGGATGACAAGGCTAAAAGTGTTCTGGAAAATGCCCTTACTAACGAGATCTTGCACACAGTGACTGGGTGTCAATCTGCAAAAGAGATCTGGGACACTCTAAGTGTTACATAGAGGACACAGATCTGGTCAAACAGCAAAACAAGAACCATCTGAACAGATCATATGAAAACTTCTTTTCAAAGAAGAATGAAACCTTGGCTGATGTGTTTACCAGGTTTCATTGCTTGATTAATGACCTGCTAAGTGTAGGCATTAAGAAGGATGAAGCTGAACTCGTGCTGAAGTTTGTGGATGTGTTACGAGAAAGGTTCAATGAAGTGACCACAACACTGAGGGCTGGAGGAACATTGCATTTTTATAACCTGCAGTCCATTTATGGGTTCTTGCTAAATCAAGAACAGATTACTAAGGAGTCTTTGGATAAAACTGAAGTTGCATTGGTTGCACAGAAAAAGAAGAAAAGTTTCAAGGCACTAGTTGTTGAATCTGAGACTAAGTCAGAATCTCAAGCTGACCACTCAGACTCAGACTCAAGTGATGCTGATGATGTTCAGACTATCACTGAGCATATGGCCATGCTAGCCAGACGATTGAGAAGAGCTCAACGGGGAAGAGGAAGATCTGACAGGGGCAAAGGGAAGGGTTCCTTTGATCCCAAGAATGTTGTGTGCTTCAATTATCAGAAGAAGGGACATATTGCTGCTGAGTGCAGATCAAAGAAGGTGGAATCAACATCAGTTGTTGATAAGAATGCTTACAGAGCTGATAAATACAAGAAGAAATATACTCAGCTCAAGAAAGGAAAGCCTGAAGACAAACCCAGTGCAAAAGGACTATATGCTGAAACCTGGGATACATAATCATCTACCTCAGATGATGATGTATGTCTGATGGCTTAAGAAGATGAAGAGTTTGAAATTGACGAAGTTGATTATGGTCTGTCCGAGTCAACCTTTGAAGCTAACATGAAGGAAGCTGAGGTAAACAGCAAGCTCAGTGATTGGGATCCTGCTTCCATGTATAAGGTTAGTAATTTCAACTCTTACACCGACGAAGAAAAGGGTCTTGCTTTTGATTATATGCTGAATGATTTCAAGACCATCCTTAAGTCTCAAAATGAACTTAAAGCTGAGATAGCTAAACTAAAGAATGAGATTAAGGAAAATAAATCTCTCATTGATGTTGGTAAGAAAGCACAATGTGATCTGGAATGCCAAAGACACATTAATAAACTTCTAAGTGAAGAACTTCAGGAAGCTAAAGACAAAGCTGACCAACTTCAAAAGGTCACTGAGTCTTGGTGTAAGTCATCAAAGCTTGTTGAAAAGTGCATAAACCAACAAATACCTAAACAGGTAAAGGCTGTACTTGGAGGTGACTATCAAACAGCAACTTATGTAGCTGATGATGAGATAGCAAGTACAGACTCTGAGGAAGATAGACTACTGATTAAGTCTCAGAAGTCAGCCTCAGAGAAGAAATATGGTCAAAACCTTAAATATAATATGTTTGTAAAGGCTAAAGATCATGGAGAAGAGTGCTCAACATCCAAACAGCATGGTAAGTCTGTGCTGGACAGATTAAGCACTCAGCCTATTCAAAGAACTTCAGTCATAGAAAAGCTTAATCCAAATCCTTTCAAAAGACAACATTCTATATCTGGCTCGGAGAGAAGTTCCAAGAATAGGAAGACCACTATAAGTCAGAGGTCAAAGTACAACAATGGTAAGTCCAAAGTTGTAGATCTTGGTAAGTCCAAGAAGATCAACAGTGGTAAGTCCAAACCTGTTGAAACTGGTGAGTCCAATAGCATGACAAAGGTAAGTCCAAGGTCATGGAAAAGAAGGTTGTTAGTCAAACTTCTAATCAAAAGGATAACAAACAAAGACCTGACAAAGGTAAGTCCAAAGTCAGTGATCATCATGTGAATCAACTTGTAAAGAAAGTTGAAAAGTTATCCACCACATATAATCCTAAGACTGAGAGTATGTTCTCACAAGGACTATTAGACACTCTACCTCCTGTAATCATTGGAAGAAGGAGATGCTACAAGTGCAGAAGTAGAGGTCATGAGGCTAAGGACTGTGATGCAGAAATCTCAAGGCCTGAACAAGAACAAGCTGATCAGCCTACACAGGACTCAGCTCCTGCTCAAGCTGAACAGTCAGTTCAACAAGATGGAGATGCTAAGTGCTCCTCATCTGAACCTACCAAGAAGTGGGTACCAAAAAAAAACTAATGTTTTTAGTTTTCATATCATGTGCAGGGTTCAAGTAAATGGTACTTGGATAGTGGATGCTCAACACACATGACCGGGTGGAAAGGACTTCTTAGTGATTTCCAAGAAGATGAAGGTCCTAAGTAACATTTGGAGACAACTCCCATGGAAGTACTAAAGGCTATGGGAAGATGCAAGCTGGCAAGGTCACTTTCCAGAGAGTTGCATATGTCAAAGGTCTCAAACACAACCTGATTAGTATCAGTCAATTGTGTGATGAAGACAATATAGTTACTTTTAGGAAGAAAGCAGGAACAATATATAATGCTAAGGGAAAGCCTGTATTAATAGCTAAAAGAGAAATAGATGTGTATCTACTTGATCTTAATTCTGCTAATCCCTATAATGAAACCTGCTTGTATTCCTATTCTGTTCCTAAGCTGAGTTGGTTATGGCATAAACGTTTATCTCATCTAAACTTTAAAAATATAAATATGCTGTCCAATAAAGAGTTAGTCTCTGGATTACCAAAGATCACATTTTTCAAAGACAAATTTTGCTCAGCTTGTGAACAAGCGAAACACCATAAAGGGTTCTTTAAATCAAAGCAAAATTTCTCAATAACAGACCCATTGCATATGTTGCATATGGACTTGTTTTGACCCATAAGTACTCCAAGCCTAAGTGGCAAGAAGTACACACTGGTGATAGTAGATGAGTTCTCAAGATTCACCTAGGTAATATTTCTTAAAGCCAAAAGTGAGGCTGCCCTGGAGATAATCAGTTTTATCAAACAGGAAGAGTTGCAGAAAGGTTTGTCTGTAAAGCAACTCAGAAGTGATCATGGGACTAAGTTCAGAAACTCAACCCTTGAGAGCTTTTGTGCACAAAAAGGAATATTACAAAATTTCTCATCTGTCAGAACTCCACAACAAAATGGAGTTGCTGAAAGGAGAAATAGAACCCTAATTGAGGCTGCTAGAACAATGCTATGTGAGGCAGGGTTGAAACTCTATTTCTGGGATGAAGCTGTTAGTACAGCCTACTATACCCAGAATAGATCAATCATTGTCAAAATACATGGAAATACCTCATATGAGATGTATAAGTCTAGAAAGCCCATTATAGGTTATTTCCATATCTTTGGTTCAAAATGCTATGTGCTGAATCAAAGAGATCAGCTCCATAAGTTGGAACCTAAAGCTGATCTTGGAATATTCGTTGGTTATTCCTTAATCTCCAAGTCTTATAGAATATATAATACAAGGAGAAAGGCCATAGAAGAATCAATTCATATCTCATTTCTTGAAGACAGTTTTGATCAAGCTGATAAAAGTCAAGCTGACTCGGTCAGTCTGAGTGAGCTTGAAAAGCCTAAGGAAACCAACTCATCAAATCCTATGTATGTCATAGGAGATGATAGTGATGATGATGTGTGTTAATCCTTTTGGAGCTGAGGTCACTCAGACTGAGAATCTCAGTGATCTTCAGTTTGTTGAAAATGCTGATGTTGAGACTGCGGATGTGTGTTCACCTCAGAGTTCTCAACATCACTTAGATTCTGAACCAGACTCTCCAACTACAAAATTTAAATTCCTCAAAGATCATCCTCAAGATCAAATCATTGGAAATGTCTAAGAAAGAGTTATGACCAGATCTAAGGCTACAGCTAACTATGCTGCTCACTTTGGTTTCCTATCTCAAATGGAACCAAAGAAGACTGAGGAAGCCTTAGAGGATGAGGATTGGATTGATGCTATGCAAGAGGAACTGAATGAATATGAGAGAAACAAAGTCTGGAAACTTGTCCTTGCCCCCAAAGATCATTCAATTATAGGCACTAAGTGGGTCTATGGAAATAAAATGGACAAGGATGGAGTGATAGTTAGGAACAAAGCCAGGCTGGTAGCACAAGGGTATAAGCAAGAAGAGGGAATTGATTATGATGAGACCTTTGCCCCTGTTGCTAGAATTGAAGCCATAAGGCTGTTCTTAGCCTATGCAGCATATAAAGACTTCAAAGTCTATCAAATGGATGTGAAGAGTGCCTTCCTTAATGGAAAAATTCAGGAGGAAGTCTATGTGAAACAACCTCCTGGCTTTGTAAGTTCAAAGTTTCCACATCATGTCTATAAGTTAGACAAGGCTTTGTATGGTCTTAAACAAGCTCCAAGAGCTTGGTATGATACTCTGTCCACTTATCTACTATCAATGGATTTCACCAGAGGTAGTATAGATAAGACACTCTTTATTAAAAAGAGTAAAGGACAGGTGATTCTGGTACAAATCTATGTGGATGATATTATCTTCGGTTCTACCAATGAATCTCTGTATGAGTGGTTCTCCAAGATAATGTCACAAAAGTACAAAATGAGTATGATTGGTGAGATGACTTATTTCCTAGGTCTACAAATTCAACAAAAGGCTGATGGAATATTCATCAATCAAAGCAAGTATGTTCTTGATTTGATAAAGAAATATGGTTTTGATTCAAGTTCAACCATGAAAACACCCATGTCACCAGCTGTCAAGCTGAGTAAAGACTCAGATCGTAAGTCTGCTTGTCAGTCTACCTATAGAGGAATGATAGGTTGATTACTCTATTTGACAGCTAGTAGACCTAATATCATGTCTGCTACATGTGTCTGTGCAAGATATCAGGCAGATCCTAAAGAATCACATCTTCAAGCTGTGAAAAGGATCTTTAGGAACCTTAAAGGTACACCAAATCTAGGTCTTTGGTATCCAAAGGACTCTGGATTTGAGTTAGTTGGTTTTTCTGATGTTGACTATGCTGGGTGCAAGTTGGACTAGAAAAATCAACAACCGGAGGATGTCAATTGCTTGGAGGGAAGCTAGTAAGCTGGACTAGTAAGAAACAGAACTCAGTGGCTACTTCAACTGCTGAAGCTGAGTATGTTGCAGCAGGAAGCTGTTGTGCTCAAATCCTTTGGATGCAACATCAGCTTCAAGACTTTGGCATAAGTTTCAAGAAAACTCCTATCTTCTGTGATAACCAAAGTGCAATAGCCGTCACTTACAATCCAGTCTTCCACTCACGAACCAAACACATTGAAATTAGACATCACTTCATCAGGGACATCGTGGAAAAAGGTAAAGTTGAAATTAAATTTATTTCCACTGATGACCAATTAGCAGATATTTTCACTAAACCCCTTGATGAAAAGAGGTTTATATATCTGCTAAGTAAATTGGGTATGGTCAATCCTTAGTTAAGTGTCTAGAATCTGAGTTTTTAGTTTGACAAAGATTAAGTGTCTTAAGCTGAGTGCATAGTTTATAAATAAGTTTTCATAAACTGAATAACCTGTCAAGCTGAATACCGAGTTCACATGTTTGGTGAGTTCCAACCATACTTAAACTACTCAGTGTAGTTACAATTTACGTTTGAGTAAGTCTAAAACATAAATGACTAAGTGTCATTTAGTCTGAGCTATGTGCTTAACTTAAGCTGTGTGAGTGGTTCACACGTTTGGTGAGTTCCAAACATACTTTAACTACTCAGTATAGTTAAAATATAAGTTTGAGTAAGTCTCAATCATAAATGACTAAGTGTCATTGAGTCTGAGCTATGTGCTTAACTCAAGCTGTGTGATTAGTTCGCACGTTTGGTTAGTTCCAAACATATTTTAACTACTCAGTGTAGTTAAAAAGTAAGTTTGAGTCAGTCTCAAACGAAAATGACTATGTGTCATTAATCCTGAGTTGTGTGCTCCGCTCAAGCTGAGTGTCAATCTCACGCTGAGTGCATCATTCAAGCTGAGTGCTTGACTTAGACTGAGTAATATGTTTAGTCAGTTTGGTGTGTCCAACCTACGACTTAATTACTACGTGTTATTAATTCATCTGTCAAAGCGTATTTGAATTAGTTTCAAATCGTATCGTATATCAATTGTGTATTGGTATATTTCAACAGTGTTTCTAATCTTATTATTCGTTAATATTATTATTTTACATTTGTATCCGTTGGAAGATGATGTGTTTCTACCCTCTCAATGTTACATCAAGCTGTAATGTTACCGGCGTAACGGATTAAAAAGGGATTCCAACTGTAATTTTTCTCTCTCCTCGGAAAGGTATATATAATGACCTTACCTACATTTTAGAGGTTTACGCTTAAACTTCTCATCTCTAAACCTCTCATATGCTTATATACCTTTCAACAAATTTGCTAAGTGCAATTCTCTGTTCCATCGAGTTCGAAACCCAACCTCGCTCAGTGCGACGCTCATTGCTCAGAGCAAAGAAACCAGTTACTCAGTGTAATCTGCAATTTCAACGATGGAAGGAACCATTCTCATTCTCAGTGATCGAATGGTCAGGGGTACTGAGTTCAAAAATAATGGATTACCGCTGATCAAAATCAACAATCAGCGTGCCTGTCTTGCTATTCCTCTGAGGAAACAGGGCAGAGGATATGAAATCTGGGTCGCCTACATTCGGAAATTCCCTTTAGCATTTGCCTTCACTGGAGCACCTGTTAACATCGCTCCACAGCACCTTTTGGAGTTCTGGTACACATGCACCTTCAACCAGAACAGAGGAGAGATCACAGGCACTATTCTCAATGGCGATAGAACAGTGGCCCTCACGGTTCAATGGCTAAGGGATGTTCTTCAACTCCCTGTTCAAGATGTGTTCGAGCCCACCATGACTAGACAAGTGGCGAGGTCAGTTCTACCTCAGATGGGTCACCCTCAAACTGAAGGAGTGATTAAGAAGGCCACTTTCCCAACCAGCTGGGGATTCATGGTTTCAACAGTGGTACGTTCACTAGGGACTAAAGTTGGTGGCTTGGAGCAAGTTAACGAGTTTGAAATGCAGTTGTTGTACAACATGTTCTTCGATAGACGTATAGACTATGCACAACTCATCTTCAATGAGCTCAAAGTCCAAGTAATGAAGACCACCAGGGACCTCCATGTGCCATTCATTAGGTACTTGTCCTTGGTGATTCAAGCTGAGTTGGGAGATCTCTATGAAGCTGGATGGGATGTGTTCCCTACCCCAACACTCAGCTCCAAGATGTTTAACAATGACATCTTCCCTGAGCAAGAGGGTCTAAGTGGTCCAATGCTCTTGGTTGCTGAGGGAGTTTCATCTGCCAGTGGAGAAGAGGGATCACCTCAAGGGGGAGCTTCTCAGGCTGAGATCGATGTTCACGCTGAGTCCTTTGCTCAGGCTGAACCAGTGCAACATGGCGCTTCTTTTGGTAAGTCCTCTCCACTGTCTCTTTCTTCTCATTTTTCTCCATCCACTTTTGGAGACAAGACTGCAGTAGACCCAACTCAGTCTAACCTATCTCCTCTACCTTCATTCCATTTACAATCCCACTCTAAAGCCACCCTTTGTCAGCCCACTGCTACTAGGGAGAATATCCAAACCTACCAAAGAAAAACTACCAAAGGTGGTGCCACTCCTAAAGGCATCACTGGAGCTGAGATCACATTGATTCCTCCACCGGCAGAAGTTGAGGGGGAGACGCCTACTTTTAAGGTGTCAACCTCGAGGCTCATTACTACCCAACAGCCTAACCCGGGTGTGGTGTCTACTAAGCCCACACTCTCCAGTGCCATGGGAGAGCCCGCTACTGTGCCTAAGTAGACGCACTTAGGTGACATTGAATATATGACCAATCCCCAGGGTCAATCACCCCCCTTCAAATTAATCAGCCAAGCACCAACCTATACACTTCATATTTCGAACCCATTACTTCTCTTCACTTCTCACACCCTCTCGCACGACCTGTCAATGTTTCATCTTCAAACCAAGGTGATTCACAGGGTTCAGACTCTGGTGCAAATGAGTTTGAGGGTCCACACCAACCCTTGGACGATGTACCTAAATTCTAACCTTCTCAGACTGACTTGGATGATTTACTAAACTTCTTTAAAAGTCAGTTTGAAAAGCTGCACCTCAAGAGAAAGCAAACCAAAAAGGAAATGCAAATGATTTTGGATTCGCTTGAGGAAGAGGTAGTACAATTAAAATCTGCGGTTGCTGCCCTACAACAGCAAAAGACTTCAACCCCTATTGATGATGACAAAAAGGGGGAGAAGGTTCAAGAAGCTGAAGATGAGTCAGTCAAAGCTGAAGCTTTACTATTACTGGTAGAGGGAGCCGATCAGATTGAGGGGGAGAAAGAAACAGAGAAAGAACCTGAGCTGACTGAGAAAGCAAAAGGCAAAAGACCAGTAGTGGCCAGCTCAGACGAATCAGAAGCCCCTCAACAGAAAAGAAGGAAAGTGATTCTAAGTGAATCATCAGCCTCAGATGAAGACTCTGCAGATAAAATGACATTACAAGAGAGAGCTTCACTGATGGCAGTTAGAAGATTAGAACAAGAGGAAGCTGACCAGCTTGGGATATCTGTCGATGAGCTAAGAAGAAGACAAAATGGATGTTCAAGCTAAGTTAGCAGATGAGAAAGAGAGAAGAGAAAGAGCTTGGGCTGAACAGATCAAGAAGCAGAATGAAGAGCTTTTTAGACTCAGACTGCCAATCGTGCCCAAGGAGGAAGAAGTAGAGGAGCTTCCTGTCCAAAGTCAACCTGAAGGGGAAGACATAACTCAGTGTTATACAAGGACCTACTTCTCCTCTCAAATAAATACACTACGGTTGAGCTCAGCTCAAGGGATCATCAATCTAGAGTTTGTATTTAGAAATGGTGAGACATCATCTCTAGAGCTAAATCAAATGCACAAACTGGGATATGAAGAATGGAAGCAAGTAGCTATACTTATCAAGCAGATGGAAAAGTCCTCTACCAGAAATCAAGTTAAAGATGAGCTGCTAAGGCTACTTGCAGGAGCTGATTCGCTGAAACTCATACCCAGATCTGAAATAGCTACCCTACTAACTTCTTTTCATAAAGTTGGAAAGAAGAAGCAAACAAAGTCAACTGGACTAGCAAATCTAGATACGTACAGTCTTATTCTCCCTGAAGTCTTGGAGTTTAAAGAAAACACTTATGTGGAAAATCCTGAGAAAGGATTCATGTACCTGGATAGAAACGGTGAACAATGCTTCCAGTCTGATGCAAGTATTTACACATGTGGGGTATCTCAAGTATTTGCTCTGAGACAAATCGTGGAAAAGACTAAAGAAACTGCAAGGTTCAGATACAGAATTAATAGAGCAATCAGATCACAAAAGGATCAGCTTCAACATTTACCTAACCTGCAAGAAATCCTTGAAGAAATCAACAAGGAAATCAAAGAGTTTGAAGAGCTGCATCCTCAATAGATTAGTTCTATTGTAAATATTAGATTAGTTCTAATATTTTTGTAAGCACTTAGTGTGCATGATCTAAGTGATCAATCATTTTGTATTATGATTAGTTCAATTAATACAAGTACAAAGTTTGATATGTTCAACTGTGTTGTGATGTGAGTCTGATAAGTTCAGCAAAATGAATAACTGATAAGTTCTTATTCATTAATGTAATTGGTTGGTGTGTTCAACTAAAAGTTGGTATGTTCCAATTTAAATTGATAAATTCAATTAAAATTGATATGTTCAATTAATATTTGATCAGTTCAAATATAAAAATCTTAATAAGTTTAAGACTTAAGACATAATTCTGTTAAACAAACTTACTAACTATTTGATGGTTTTGTCATCTTCAAATAGGGGGAGTTTGTTGGGAAAATGATCCCATTAGTTAAGATTTGATGAGACAAAGTTAAGTTTGTAAGATGTGTTCTACATACAACTTAAACAGAATTATGAAGCTTAGTCAGACTGAATACTTATAGTGATTCAGACTGAGTATAAGCTGAGTGTAAACTGTACATATGTTTGATCAACTTAGACTATATCTTAGTAAGATTATCAATATGTTTGATAAGTTGTGTGCGTAAACTAAGATATACATATTGAGTTTCAGCTTGATGAGTTTCAAGCTGAGCGACTCAGTGTAAAGACTGAGTCAGCTCAATAGAGTTGCTAAATATGTTTTGGTTAACTCTTTGGACTTCTAAGGATGAGTTAATAATTATAAATGTTAGTCCATGTTTGTTTTCGAGTGTGTTCTCGAAGAACTCAACTTGATGAGTTTCAAGCTGAGTAACTCAGTCCGACTAAAGAAGTCAGTTTAAAGATAATTTAAATGTGTTTTAAATTTATCTTTTATCTCTCTATATCTACGGCAAGGATAAGAAGATTCCAGAATCAAGATTGAAGATTGAAGACTCAAGATAAGAAGATTCAAGATTTAAGATTCCGAGTTATCCGATAGTTAGTTAGCAAATTAGGATTAGTCCAGTTTGTTAGGAACCGTAGCAACAGGATTATAAATACTTATCTCCTGATAAGTTTAGAGGTATGACTCAAATACGAAAACAACTTAGTGTTGCAGAGCCAAATACCTCACTTCAACCGTATGTGTTACGATTCTTGAATCATTGTTTGTCAGTTCAACGTGATCAAAATATTCACAGATTGCCAAGCTATTCGTGTGTTCGAATACTCACATTAGTTGTGATATTGGTAAGTTATCAATCTGTGTAAATCCTGTTTAGAGAGTCGTCAGTATCTATAATCATAAGTTGATTATAGATAGCAAAGTTTGAGAGATTGTGAGATTTATATTAGGTGGTTATATATCAAGAGTTGCTTACTTGATAGTTATTGTAATCATCTTCTTATTCAAAGCATTGTAATCATCTTCTTAATAAAAGCATTCGACTGATTGTGGTTTGATTTACTGTGTGTAACACTTTTATTTGATTTGTTCAATTTCCGCAGAAAGTGTATTCAACCCCCTCTTCTACACACCTGTTGCTTTGTTAGTCCCATATAACAAGTGATTCAAGTATAATGTAGGATAGATTGAAGGTTTACATGTTGAACTAGAGAGAATATGGTTTACACCATGAAAAACACATAGTTCATTATTTCATTATGCCCAAAACCTTAGCTATTACAATAGACATATCCCTATATATACTCCATGAGTATATTACATAGAAACTCCTATTTCTATACAGTTTATGAATTTACATTCTCCCCCTTTGTATTTAAATAGGAGTGTACACGCCAGTAACCTAAGTCTTCCTTAGATTATATAAGCAGTTTTGGATGTAGCGTCCCACCAAATACATCAGTCTGAAACATTGTTTTATCTTGAGCCCTTGACAGCGGAAGCATAAACATTTTTGATGTGTTGGGAAGAATCTTCTTTTTGTCTCCCCCTACAATGTAGCTCAGATTGTTTACATGTCTTCATAAGTCTGATAATCTTGACTCCCCCTAGACATGATATAGACTGATGTTTCTTTTTCTCTCTCCCCCTTGAGTAGACACCCTCAACAATGTAAAATTTCGTCACTTTTTATTCTCCCCCTCATGATGATTATAATACTTTATGAGCATCATGCATAAAATACATCACCATGAGATTCAGTTGCAAAAACATGGTAGAGGGGTGGGGAAGATCCTACACTTCAAGTCAAAATAATCTTCAAACATTCCCTGACTTGAATAGATACTTGAACCACTCTTGATCGTTGAGGAGTGGTAATGATTTCATCTGAATTCTTGAAGATTAATAAATCTTTGTTGGATGTAGTATGATATTGGAGAATAATGTTGTCAAGTAAGTCTCCCAATACCGTGTAATCAACCTTGACCAAATCACCGCAAGATACAAAGATTTTAAAATACATACGGGTGCAAATGAACTTGGGAACACATAAGAGGGTAGGTGACTTTGATATAATAATCAGTGAGTCGGATTCATCCTTATTCAAGAGCACCAAACGATTGACTTTGATATAATAATCAGTGAGTCGGATTGATATGCACGTGAGCAAGCGCGCATGTAATTCAAAATCCTCTAAAAAACCTGAAGTAATTTGATGTTGGTCAATTCTTCAAATAATTTCACCAACAATGAGATCTGGGTTTTCATATATGACTGATAAAGGATAACCAAGATTCAAAAGAAACAAGGGATGGATGGCCAAAATCTGGTTTTGAGACCAAAAATTGGTGACACTAAGAAAGAAGAACCAAAAATCAGTTAGGAAAGCACCAGATGACTAGACATAAGGGTACTAGACAATCAACATATGGTAACAATGACCCAACATTGACCCGAAGGTAGAAACATCAGAATGATAACAAAAACTTTGAGAACTTCTGACTTAGCCAAAAAATCCAAACACATGACTTAGGAATCAAGGTGACAAGATAATTCAGTCACAACAACGACGACAGGGGTTCGGGGGCAGTGCCCCTGATAGCGGGGTCCAAGGGGTGGCAACCCCTGGCGGGGTCCAAGGGGTTGAAAATGAAGAATAATGTTGTGGCAAAAATGATCAGAAATCTTAAAAATTTTAAAAATGAGAGTAAATCCGGGTGATCTTGAATTCCGATAAAATTGACAATTCCGAGAAAATAGAGAATTCCGAGAAAATAGAGAATTCCGAGAAAATATGAATTCCGAGAAAATAGAGAATTCTGAGAAAATAGAGAATTCCGAGAAAATATGAATTCCGAGAAAATAGAGAATTCTGAGAAAATATGAATTAAGAGTAAAATCACCAATTCCGGTCAACAACCAATTCCGGTCAAGTTGAATTCCGAGAAAGTTTGAAATCCGATACAATTTTCTCGGATTATAGCAATTCCAACCAATTCTACTCGGAATTCAGCAATTCTGACATATTTCTTCTCGGAATTCGAAAATTCCGACCAAATTATTCTCGGAATTCAGCAATTCCGACATATTTCTTCTCGGAATTCGACAATTCCGACCAAATTATTCTCGGAATTCCGCAATTCCGACATATTTCTTCTCGGAATTCGACAATTCCGACCAAATTATTCTCGGAATTCAGCAATTCCGACCGATTCAAAGGGCAATTCCGACACCTTCAAACTTGGAATTCCGACAGCTTCAAGATCTTACCCGCTCAGATTCAAAAAATCTCGAATTTTGCCCAAATCTTATAATTTCTTGTCCAGATCACTTTGCCTACCCCCGATTTTCACTTCTCAATCAACAATAATCCATAAACAACGATCTAATGAGCAGATTCGATCGATTTTCTTCAAGAACTTCACAAACCCGAAAACACAAAAATCTTCAAATTTGGCCACTAATTTGTGAATGTAATGACTCCTTTTTGATCAACGAGTGTTATTATGATTAATGCGATCCTAATCCAAGCAATTAACACTCAAAAATTCCATTGAATCTTGACTTTGATTTCAAACCCGAAAATGCATTTTTTTCTTCAAAAATCTTAAAAAATTCGACTTTTGTTGCTGAATTCAGAATCAAATCTTCACTCCTTTGGCTCTGATACCACTTGAAAGTCAAAGATGAGTGTATAGTGATTAATCTGAATATGTGTGTATAGAGAGAATATTCCAAATGCACCTTAATGTGTGTGTTTTTCTATTTCATATGTCAAAAGGTTACATTGAGTTCATGTTCATCATCTATTTATACTAAGTACAACAAATGTACTAGTTACACAAAATATAGAAGAAGATCAAAAAGAGGAACAGTGGTACAGTGCTTCTGGCAGAAGAAGACTAGTTCCTGTCTGATACTGATGATTCAGATGAAGATAATGATGTACATGCTCAGTTTGTTCTTATGGCTAAGGTTGAAGAATTTGAATTTTTGGAGTCTGATGGTGAGAGTGAAGATGAGATTGATGGTTTGGGGTACAACTGTGGTTGAAGATGCAGAGATAGGAGAAGCAGATTCTAGGTTTATGGCTAAATTTGATGAGTCAGATCAAGAGAGTGAGTATGAAAGTGATGTTGAAGCTGAAATGGCACCTTCCGGCTCCAGTTCTCTCTCAACTGAGTCAGAGTCTACGGCTGAGAAGGTATCTCTTGATAACTCTCATATCTCTGCTGATCAAATCATGGCACTTGCTAAACAAATTCAATATTTAACTGCTAAGAATCAAAAGCTACAAACACAAAACATTAATCTTAAAATGAATCAAGCCATCAATTCTGAACACACGACACACCTTAATCAACTCCAGGAATTAATCAAACAAAAAGAGGATGAATTAAATCAGATACAAGAGCAAACTGAAAGAAAGGTCCATGAACTTAATGCTGCTAAGTTGAGTGCTGAAATCAATTTCAATTTGATTTTGAAAGAAAAACAAATTTTGGAAACAAAAGTTAACAATCTTGAAGAAGTTGTTCGTAAGAAACCCACAATTCGTCATATGATTTTCAAGACTTTGACTCCAGATATTCATAAAGAGTACAAGGGTTTAGGGTATGATGAAAGTGACTTTTTCAAGAAAATCAACTGTACTAAACTCTATCAGGCAGAAAGGATGAATCGTGGGTTAACTGAAAAGATGGTTTTTGTTGCTGCTGAGGAAGTTAAACAAGAAGAAGATTTCAAAAGAAAGACCACAACAAAATGCCAAAAACCATTTAATTATGAGTCATTGAACGCTTCATATGAAACTACTTATGGTTTCTCATTAAAAAATAAATCTGTTCTCCATACTGAAACTCTAATCTTTCAAAATCATGAACAAACAATCACGTCATACGCACCACGCCTGTACATTCCTCACATGGAATTGCAGCGGCGACAGGAGATTCTTGAAGCAAACTGCATAGTTAACAACATCATTCTAGGAATTGAAAATCAAATGCTGAAAGAACAGATGTCTCACTTACAGTCTTCCGCTGATTATTTTGATAAATCTAACTCTGAAGTGGTGAATCAACTGAGATTTGAAAATGATGTTTTAACCAATCAAACTCAAGAATATTCTGAGGAATTGGAACGAATAAAGAAGAATGTTGAGAATCATAAAAGGACCATCATTTAGTTGAGTGCGAATTTAAAAAGGAAAGTAATTAAATCTCAAAAATCAGATGTTTCTAATTTGGAACATTATGATTGTGCACATCTGGTAATTCCTTAACTCATTATCTATGAATTGGAAACTCAACTTCGTGATGAAAAAATCAAACGGCTTTTGGAAGAAGTGGAACGTGGCTGGGGTGTTGCAATTCCTACTTGCCCAAAAGCTTGTAGAGAATATGTATCTCACAAATGCAATCAGTTTTGTGATTCAACGAGTATGAGTGAAAAGGGATCTACATCAGGCACCAAGCCTTCAACATCTGCATCATCTTCTTATCGAACTTCATACATTAACAAAACTAACAAATATTCTTCTTTTTCTTCTGAATCAGATAAAATCAAAACTGTTTTCAAATCAGAAGTGAGAAAGGTAAAGAAGACAGAAGTGCCACAAGCTGAGAAGAAGCCAGATGTTTCCCAAACAATCAAGCAGTCAACAGTTGAGGACAAGCTACACAAGACACATCATAGTTTTAGAAAACGTGATTACTTTTCTTCTTTTTGTGTCATTCATCATAAACGCTATTTAAAAACTGTAAGTCTGGTTTGATATGGAAGAAAAAGTCTGATAATACTTCAAATAACCAAACTGATATTTCAAAATCACAAGATGTGAAAGATGAATTTTTTTGTGCTAGTGTTAGTTGTGTTGAAGGTCATTGTATAAATGCATGTTCATATCATCAAGATCGAATGTTGCGTGGTTTCAAATATGTTCCAAACTGGAGGAATCCTGAAGAAGATATGATCTTTACTTGGTTTGTTAACCGTAAGGGTTATATTATCCATCAATGGATCAAGAAAAGTGAACTGCGATTTTTCCTTCGCAAATATGCAAATCGAAGGTTACCAATGCTGTTTGGTGAATGGGAAAAACATCTTGAGGAGATGCGCATGGTAGCTAAATCTGAGAGAAAAGCAAAAATCCAAAAGATTGAAGTGGAGAAACTCAATCGTTCGCTGCGTCAAATATTTTTGAATAAATCTAAACCTCAAGTTGCAAAATCACCAAATAAATCATTATCTCACAAATTAGTTAACAAACCAGTTTCTAATTCTTCCAAACCACAATTATCAGTGCATTTTAAATCAAGCAAACCACAAACAACTCAACCTTCTCACAAATCAGTTCATCAGACCAATTGTGTCGTTCATAAACATAACAAACCAACCAAAGTCCCTCCAGATACAAAGAAACAAAAATGGCAACCTAGGAAGTGGCAGATAAAACAACAAAAGAAATCTGAATCTTTGATTGTTGATCCTGTTATTTCTTCTGTTTCTCTCTCTAACATACCTCACCCCATTTCACAATGGGTAAGGTGTTCACCCCTTGTTTCTATGTGCAGAAGAGCAATCTTTGGTACATGGACTCCGGGTGTACCAAGCATATGACTGGGGATAAGGGTTTTCTCAAATAGTTTGTGGGCAAATATTCGGGAAATGTAAAGTTTGGGAATGAGCAGGTAGCACCAATCCTCGGCCACGGAGTGTTGGAAACAGGGAATGTTAGGATTGAAAAGGTATCTTATGTAGAGGGGCTTGGCCACAACCTATTCTCTATAGGTCAATTCTGTGATAAGGGTATGGAGGTTCTTTTCAAAAAGAAGTCTTGCTCTTTGAGAACTGAGGAAGGAACTGAGATTTTGGGCGGCAACAGAAAGTCAAATATGTATACTATTGACTTGTCTAGAAAAGGATATAGTTCGTCTGTTTTCCTGCTTTCTAAAGCTGCATCAGATTTGAACTGATCATGGCATAGGAAATTATCTCATTTGAACTTCAAAAACATCAATAAGCTGGTAAACGGGAATCTGGTCCGAGGTATCCCTAAATTGAAGTTTGAAAAACAACATTTGTGTAAGGATTGTGAGCTGGGGAAATCAAAACGAGTACCTCATAGAGTTGTTCAACTTTCAACAACATCAGCTCCTCTTCAATTGATTCATATGGATCTTTTTGGGCCTATGAAGGTTCAGTCCTGAAATTCAAAGCGTTATATTCTGGTGATGGTAGACGACTATTCGCGCTACACATGGGTTCGGTTTGTAAATCACAAGTCTGAAGTGCCACAGCAGATTATTCTATTTCTGACTAAGCACAAGACACAGCAAGGACAACCTGTGAAAGCGATACGCACTGACAATGGCACAGAATTCAAGAATAGGACTCTGGATTCTTATCTTGATTCTGAAGGAATAACACATCAGTTTTCAGCAGCCTATACTCCGGAAAAAAATGGAGTTGTTGAGAGAAAGAATAGAACACTGATTGAAGCTGCAAGAACGATGTTACAATATTCCAAGTTGCCAGCATCATACTGGGCTGAGGCTGTCAATACTGCATTCTACACCCAAAACAGATCCCTAATTCATCGTCGTTTCAATAAAACTCCTTATGAACTGTGCAACGGAGTTGTGTCTAATATCAAATACTTCCATGTATTTGGTAATAGGTGCTTCGTTTTGAATGAATCGGATAAACTATCCAAGTTTGATCCAAAAGCTGACGAGGGAATCTTTTTGGGGTATTCTAATGACAAAAAGGCTTTTCGAATTCTAAATCGAAGAACTAACGTTGTTGTCGAAAGCATCAATGTGACGTTTGATGATTTAGTAAACTTAAACTCTTTGACAGCCAAACCTTCAAATAACAAAAACTCTGTTTCCCAAGCGAATGAATCTGATAATCAATACATCCAAAATGAAGATATCAATTTAGATTTCATGTTTGACTTTTTCAAGACTAATGAATCTTCTTCTGTCAATGAAAACAGGGTTGATCCGTCACAACAAGAAGAATATGTCACACTTACTACTCCATCTGTAACACGGGATACAAATCAGGAGAATTCTGAATTTGAAGCTAGAAACAGTCCTTTTCTACAAACAGATCCGGAGACTTCTCCTCCTGTTGCCACAGATGAAATAGTCAATCCGTTTGCTGAACCTGAAATGGTAAATCCATTTGCAACGGAAACTCAACCATTTGATGACTTCATACAGGTGAGGACCCCCGAGCCTGTATGGTTGAGAAGTCATCCTGACACTCAGATACTTGGCAGTTTGAACGCTGGTGTTCGAACTTGCGCTGCAACCGCAAACGAATGTCTGAATATGAATTTTCTGAGTATGATAGAGCTAACACGTGTCTCAGAAGCTTTAGAAGATCCGGATTGGATTCTTGCTATGCAAGACGAGCTGAATCAATTCGACCGTTTGAAAGTCTGGCGATTAGTACCCAAACCTGAAGGTAAATCAATTGTAGGGACTAAGTGGATCTTGAAAAATAAGAAAGACTCTGATGGAGTAGTTGTACAAAACAAGGCTAGGCTACTGGCAAAAGGATACAATCAGCAAGAAGGAATTGACTATGATGAGACATTTGCTCCAGTAGCCCGTTTGGAAGCGATCAGATTATTTTTAGCCTATGCTGCCTTCAAGAATTTCAAGGTTTTCCAAATGGACGTTAAAACTGCATTCCTCAATGGTAAACTCAAAGAGGAAGTCTATGTTGGTCAACCTGAAGGTTTCGTGGATCCTAAATGCCCGCATCATGTATATCTACTTGACAAAGCTCTGTATGGATTAAAACAAGCCCAGAGAGCTTGGTATGATGAGTTGTCAGATTATTTGTTGAGCAAGGGCTATGTAAAAGGGACCACAGACACAACACTCTTCAAAAAGCAGATCGGTTCAGATTATATTCTTGTACAGATTTATGTAGACGACATTATCTTTGGCTTAACTAGTCCAAAGTACGGTGATGAATTTGCAACTACCATGAAACAAAGATTTGAAATGAGCATGATGGAGGAAGTTAACTTTTTCCTTGGATTGCAAATTTCTCAATTTAACCATAGGATTTTTATAAATCAGTCAAAAGATTTATTAAAACGATTTGACATGACTGATTGTTCTCCAATTTCAACTCCCATGGGAATTAAAAAAAACTGTTTGCTGACCCTGATGGCAAATCAGTAGATTTAAAAACATTTCGTGGTATGATTGGATCATTATTGTACTTAACTGCTAGTAGGCCACATATAATGTTTGCTACTTGTCTCTGTGCCAGATTTCAGGCAAATCCTAAAGAGTCTCATTTGTTGGCAGTTAAAAGAATATTAAGACATCTTAATGGTACTCCAAATCTAGGTTTGTGGTATCCTAGAGATTCTGATTTTGAACTAATCGGATACTTGGATTCTGATTATGCAGGATGCATGCCGGACAGAAAGAGTACATCTGGCAGTGCACATTTTCTGGGAGACATACTAGTATGCTGGGCATCAAAGAAACAAAACTGCGTGTCAACTTCCACCGCGGAGGCTGAATATGTTGCTGCTGCCAGCTGCTGCTCTCAAAGTCTGTGGATTCGCACACAACTGTCGGATTTTGGACTGGAATATTCTCACATACCATTTCATGCAATCCCGTGCATCATTCTAAGACAAAACATATAGACATTCGGTATCATTTTCTAAAAGATTATGTTGAAAAAGGTTTGATAGAATTAAAGTATGTTAATACTAAAAATCAACTTGCTGACATTTTCACCAAACCGTTAGATGAAAATCGTTTCAATACTTTAGTTTCAAAATTGGGCATGTTGAATTTGAGTATTTGACTGTACTTTTATTCTATTAATCACAATCTGCACAGATAAGTGTTTTGAGGTCAGGGGTGTATTATCTGAGTTGACAAGTTATGAACTACGGACGGTTCATATTTGTAGGGGGAGAATTCATTTGCATTATTGTTATCTGTTTTTATATAAATCTGAAAAATTCAAAAACATGTGCAAAATATTAAAAAGGCAAAAAGATTTTTTTGCTTCTTCTTTCTCAAATTGATGATTGATTTTTGTCTTGGTTTTTGTTCAATAATGGTCAAGTGAGAAAAAGTTTTAAATTTTTACAAGGAAAAATCAAAAATTGGTCAAATCCGACAATTTTATGTTGGAATCCGAGAATTTGGATATTCCATCCAACATTCCGAGACATTTTCTCAGAATCCGATAGTTCATGTGTGTTTACAAGACTCAAACTCTCGGGTTTTTGACTTTTTCTCGGTTTCTTTCTCAAAATTTGACCAAATCTCTCTGAACTATCAAATTTCAAAAGGCTTTGGATTTCTTCAAGTTTTCCGCACTAGATCGGTTTTCAGGTGTGATTCTCATGGTACATTTTAATTTTTCTACACTGTATTACATGTTTGTCCATTTTAGATTTAAGAATTCGAAAACCCTCTCTCTGTCGATGCTATGTTTCACTGTTTTAGTGTTTGTTTGTAGTTATTCAACTTGTTAATCACACTGATATGCTTTTATGACATGCGTAATAAGTTACTTTTCTTCCATACATCTGTTTGAATGGGTTTGAATGATTTTTTGTTCCGTTTTGCGTAACTGAGTTACGGGGCTTATATTGAGGATTTAGCATGTTAAATGAACACTAATGAAGATACGTGTTAGGTTAATAATGCTTAGAATGACAAAGGATACAATCGATTTTGGTTTGTATTTTAAAATTTTGGTTAATAATGTTTGATACACTGCTATGATTCTCTCGGAATTCATAATTCCGAGAGTTTTCATTGTTTGAAATTTCTCGAATTCTAGGTTTATCAGATTCCGAGGTTTTATCGGATTCCGAGGTTTTATCGGATTCCAAGGTTTTATCGGATTCCGAAGTTTTATCGGATTCTATGTTTTATCGGATTCTTGATTATATCGGTATCCTTGATTATTACGGATTCTTGATTCTTTCGGAATTCGTATTATCTCGGATTCTCTGTTTTCTCGGAATCATTGATTCTTACGGAATTCTTAATTGTCTCGGATTCCGTACAAACTCTCAGAATCTCACATTGTCTTGGATTTCTTGTTATATCGGAATTTTACACTCAAGGAATTCTGTCGGAATTCACAAACTCTTGGAATTCCAACTTGTTTTTCCTCAGATTTCCACCTAAGTTTTTGTCGGATTCTTCAATTCTGACAAAACACTTAGCAAAATTTTCAAATTTTCAAATTTTTCAAAGTTTAAAATTTTTTTCAAATCAAAGGAAGGAACAACTTTTTCTAGTCTTATCTGCTGAACATCTGATCATTAACCATTGGTACTATTGTCTTCTTGCAGATGGCTAATTCTAGTAACCTCTCAACATTTGTTCCTTCTGAACAACTGTTTCCCCCAACCAACTACTTACCCAATCTCATGAATAATCATTGTTTTGACTCCATCACCACCACCACTCAATACCCTATTCTTTCTGAACTAATAGCTTCACATCCATTAAACCACATATTCTCATATAACCCTACTGCTGACGGAGAGGAACCTCATGTTCCAGAGGTGTATGTACAACAATTGTGGCACTCCCTGCAGAATACTGTTAATGATGAAGGAGAGGAGATCCTAGCTGGTCAGATTGAAAACTTCAAATTCTCTTTTGGTGTTAACCAGCTAAGGACAATGTTTAAACTACCATCAGAAAGGGGCACTTATGCTGGCAAAACTAGTTTTGATCCAATTCCATCCAGCAAAGCTATATATTCACATGTGAAGGATCTAGGGTTTAATGGAGTGTTGACCAAGAGTGTCCAATTCAATAGAAACAACATGGTGCCAATCTGGCAGTCTTTATATGCAATAATCAATCGGTGTCTTACTAGCATTTCAAAAGGAGTTGATGGTTCTAGCTCCAGTTCATTTCAAATTTTGGTTTCAATGGTCAAACACTGGCATGTGGACTATGCATCTATAATCTTTCAAGAAATTTCCAAAATCGTGCATCAGAAACAAGTACCACAACAAGCTAAGAAATTTCTTCCATATCCAAGGTTTATCTCGATGATTGTTAAAAGTGTAATGCTAGATCATCCTATTGATATCAATCGAAGGAATAATGATCCTCTGCCAACGGTGTACATCATGCAGAAATTGTATAAGATTGAAAAGACGTTTGACGTTCAGGCTTATGTTATGCCTGTTGATCTGCTAATGTTAATGGATCTAGATGATCCGATAGTTCAGGCATATGTGAGTGACAATAATCTAGTTCTTCCGGATCGACAAGAACCTGTTGATCCTACCCAAAGAACAGTAGAACCTGAGGGACTAGATGTTAATGGTCAGGTGTCTTTGGGTGACTCTGACAGGGATGAACAGAGAGAAAATTTCGAGAGGGGTGGTAAAGAGAATGTGGGTGATGTGAGTATAGGAGAGGGAGATGAGGAGGATGATATGCCTATAGGAAAATTAATTTCTAAATCTCAATCTCAAGAAACTCCAGATAGAGGCGTTGAGCTGAATGTTGAAACTTTGATTGTCACACCTGAGGGTGTTAACTTGAAAGCTCCAGTTTTTTAGCATGATGATATGTTTGACATAGACAATCTTGATACTGGAAGCTTGAATGATAATACTGAAGATGAAGTTGAAAGGTTAAAAGAAACAGAGAGTGAGAGTAGGAGAAAAGAACATGAGAGTGTTGAGAGTTTAACAGCCATACAAAGCCGGGAAACCACACCTGCTATCGGGTCTGACACAGTCAGTCCTGATATTGAAAAAGACTCTGTCATCCCAGCAGAGCATGCACTAGTCCCACCAAGCCACTCAGAATCTTCTCAAAAGGAAACTGTTTCAATTTCTCACGGGGACTTAACACATAATCTACCGAAGTCTCCTTTGGAGGCAGTAGGTATTGAAAAAGGGGCCACTTCTCCCCAGGCACCCGAAGTTCATTTGGATATGCACATTGATGACCAATTTCTTTTTCAATCAGATGACACTTTTGTACCACCAAGTGGTGTTCTCTCGAAAGAACCCAACGGAACATCTATAGAAGGCACTACTGAGAGTGTTCTTCAAGGATTGGATGAAAATCCCACCACAATCAACACTGGACCAGCTGTGAACGTGGGTGGCTCTACTTCTGCAGGATTTGTTCCTCTAGTTTTAGAAGTCTCAACGGGCAATCTAAGTGATCCCGGCTTTGTTACACAAACACCGGTTGTCTCTGAATTCGTTTCAAAGACTGACCTTGATACTATTCTTGCGGCTGTGAATGATAAAATGGATCGAATACATCAAGATCTTACTTCCAAGGTGAATGCTGTGAATAAACAGGTGTTGGATACCAATTCTAAACTTGTTGAACTACAAAAGGAAAATGCCTCGATACATGAAAAGCTTGATCGGTTATTCGCAAAGCAGGGTCTAGATGTGAGCATAGATGAGCTTAAATCTCAGTTGTATGTAAAGCTGATGGCAAGACCAGACAACAATGAGGAAGATGTCACTTTACTTGATTTGGTTCGTAATGAATATAAGAAATCTGATTTTGAAAGCTCTAAAAAGGAAATGAAAGATAGTATTGTTGCTTTTGGGGTTGCTTTTCGTAGGAGAATGGATGCTATTGATTCTCATCAAGATGTTGAGTATGCAGTTCCTCCAGCTTTTGTTCAGGGGGAGGGTCAGATAGATATAGTTGAGGGCAGAATTAATGATGAAGAGGAAGCTGCTCTTGCTGCTGCACTTAAGGCCTCTCTTGAAACATGTCAGGCACAAGGAACGAAAAGAAAACATAATGATCAAGATCCTGATCCCGATCATTCTGAGGGGGAGAAACGTCGTGCAACTGTGCCTGTGACATCTTTAATATCAAAGATACATGCTGCTTCTTCTTCACAAAGTAAAGAACCAACACCAAAGAGGGGCAGAGGTAAAGGTAAAAGTAAAGAGAAAATGCAGTTAGTTGATGAGGTGGATGAGGCATTTGATTTTATACATGAGACTGAGAATGTGTTTGATGCTTATGGGTCATTTGAATCTGAAACTGATACAAGCAATCTGACTCTACAGCAACAAATATATAAGATTAGAGAAACAAGAGGTATTACAACTCCAAGGGTTGAAGAGCCTGAGTTAAAAGAGGTACCAACACCAGAACCTATCAATATATCAACTGTTTTGAGGATTAACAAAGAAGTTGATGATCTGTTTCCTCCATCTCCGGGCAAATTCAGACAATCTGCTAGAGATCTGTTGGAAGAACAAAAGAAAAACAAAAGATTGAAAAGATTGAGAAAGGGTGCAGAGTGGAAGGTGCCTAAAAATTATCATCCAGATCCTATTCAGACCTCAAGTCTAAGAGACTTAAGAAAAAGAGTTGTGTTGACAACAAAGGCTCTGAGAAAGAATGATAGAAATTGGAGTGAATATGATATTGCAGTGGCTTACCTTGAAGAGAAAATTCCTGGAATTTATTCTGATCAAGTTCAACCTGAACTACCTATTGATTTTCTCGGAGCTGTTGATGCCTCTGATGCTGGAAAAAGATTACTCCTGAATTGGCATGGTAGATCAAGAGCTGAAGTGTTCTCTAAACATCCGATCTCCAAAGTAAAGTGCTCTTTTGGTAAAATTGTAAATGTGATTTGGATTTATTTTCAAGTTATGAGAATAGATCGAAGTCATAATTGGTTTAGTCAAGTAGACCTGAAGCATTTAAGCTTGGCAGACATTGAATTTATTCTAGATGAGCTTGAAGCTAAGAAACACAGTTCAAAAGCAAACAATGCAGGATACAAGCTCATTCTAGACTTCATGAAACAAAGAATCCGACTTGCTGAAACAAACGACATCCAGCTTGGTGCTGAGACAGATAAAGCAAAGATTAATGTTCAAAAGCCTAACACCTCACATCCTAGGATTGAAGAGCTAGAAATGTTTCAAGTAATTTGGAAGGATGTTGAGTCTGGAGAGGATGATGAAGGAATAGTTCTGTTTAATAACAAGAAAGAGAAATTCTTTCTAAGGACCAAGGAACTCAATGCTTATTCTGATGGGTCTCTCAGAGTCTGGTTAATCAAGATCAGAGAACACAACTTCAGTCTTAAAGATGACATTGATCAATCTGCAAGAGTCAGCATGACAGAGATTATAGAACAGATGGATGAAAAGATGCAAGAAAGAGCTACTCTTCGCAGGTGGCAAAGGATCTTGGGTGAGAGGAACATAGACTAGATCAAATCAAGGGGGAGATTGTTAGATCTAGAATTTATGATTAGATCTAGTCTATATTTTGTGTAACTAGTACATTTGTTGTACTTAGTATAAATAGATGATGAACATGAACTCAATGTAACCTTTTGACATATGAAATAGAAAAACACACACATTAAGGTGCATTTGGAATATTCTCTCTACACACACATATTCGGATTAATCACTATACACTCATCTTTGACTTTCATGCTTGTTGTTATTCTCACCAAGGGACCAACATATATAGATATTAGCTTCGCAAGTTGGAAATGGATAAAAAAAACTAAGCTTAATCTATTAAGCTGGAAATAGGATGAAACCATAGATGTTGATGGATTAGATGATGAAAAAGAAGCTGAACAGGATGAACCATGTGTGGAGGTATCCCTCACAAAAATAATACATACTTATATAATTATTAACATGTCAATTAATTTTATTTAATAATTCTGTGTACATAATTATTATTTTTTTTCTGATTTGGACAGGAAATCATGTCTAATGCAAAACAATATGTTCCTACCATTTGAGGACCCTGCATATGCAGGAATCCTAACAGATGAAGAAAATTTGGTTTACAATTTTTTTGGGGTACATATGTGATTTAGATGTATTTATTTTAGTAACCTGATGCATAATATTATTCTTTCAAGAAATACTAGATGACGGTCTTTCAATGAAAAGAATAAAAAGATCAAAAAATGACCAAGTCGGAATTCGTAGTCGTAACCGACCATTTCGACTAATTGATGAATCTGAAGATGATGAAGAAGCACCCTAAAGCATTCTAGCAACAATGAATTTTAGACATTTTACTATAAGAAGTGCAATTTCCAATTTTAGTTTTTATCATTGTTCATTTCAGTATTTTTAGTTTTTAGAATAGTTCATTTGGTAGGTAGTCTAAGTAGTTCCTTTTATTACAAGTTGAAAACTTTTAAACTTTTATCTATTGTTGCTTTTTAATTTCTCAATCTTTAAAGGTTGTTCTGTTCTTTAAGAAGTTTAATAAATGTGTTCTATTAACTTTGTTTAATATGTGTGTGTTGTGTTCTTTAATATATTATATATTAATATAATACATTTATATTCTCCACTTAAAAAAATATAACCACCAAATAAAATTACGTGAAAACTAACTTTCAGTAAAAGGAGTTTTATCTTTTAATATCTATTTTTAAACAAACCCAAATGGATAAAGTCAAAATTATTCATTGTTGCATATATTATCGTGTTATTTCTTGTGCCAAAATTAATAACAGTTTGAAAATTTTGTTTTCACATTAAAATAGATTAAAACCATTTAATTCCTCTTTGTAAAATGCTTAAATTAAAATTAGTATTGTTATAAAAAAGGTATTTAACTTTTGAAGTATATAATTAGTATAAGATTATCATTAAATAATTCATAAATCCAGCACCGAGGATCTGATTTTTAAGTGGCAAACTAAAAATCATCTATTATTTATATACTAGATTAAATAACCCGTGTGATACGTCAATTAAAAAATAAAAGATGTTAAAAATTAATAAAAAACATTAAAAATTATAAAATACGGAAAAATAAGATCTAAAAAAATGACAAGTGTCATCAACACCAAGACCAACTATAGAAGCGTCGACGTGAGTTTGTTTAACTAATATGAAAAAATGTTCAATATAGTTCACACTTAATTCATAGTCATAAGGGTTTAAATTTAACCTTTGGATCAACTTAATCAATGGTTTAGATTGAATTTTAATATTTTATGCGAAGTGACATTTTCATAATTAACATGTGATATTTTTACAATCAAATGTGATTGTATACTGAATCACATGTGATTGAATATTAAAATTTCAGGAATTTATTTTTTATATAGACTTTATTGAACACAACTCTAATTAATATATACTTAAATCATTTAGTTTGTTCATATTATACTTATTAATTAATTATATAATGTTGAAATTAATTAAAAATCATGGATAATTTTTACGATAATTAGATCTTTAATATATCTTATTTATTATGTATCATTTATTGGATTTATGCAATTATCTATGAGTTTATTTAATTTATTTTACTTATCATTAAGTTGATTAAGGGTTATCTTTATCTTAATTTATATTGGTAGTTACATTAGTTTGACTCTATAAAGTCAAAATCAAAAATTCAAAATTAAATGAATGAACGGCTAAGATTAAATTTTTTACTAAATTAAAAGTCCAGATCATCCAATAATTTTTTTATAATTAGTCTTTTATATATATTAGAAGATTGCTGCTATTATAAAGTCATTATGTTCTTCAATATATTACATTTATATTCTCCACTTAAAAAATATAATCACCAAATAAAATTACTTGAAAACTAACTTTCAGTAAAATAAGGAGCTTTATCTTTATTATTTATTTTTAAACAAACCCAAATGGATTAAGTCAAAACTATTCAAAACAAAAGAAAGTTAAAAATTCAATCTGTTTGAAACATGCAATAAAAGTTTTAAACCATTTTGAAACTTGCGCCATTGGAAGAGAATAGAACATTTAAACTCTCTTCCCTAGAAAGAAATCCTCATAATTTTCCAACACAGAATCAAAGGTGATATGTATTTTTTTGAAGCTATTTTTTTGTTTTGCAAACTTTATTCCCTTTGTTTGATGTTATTTAACATTATATAATATGATAGGTAGATCAGTTCACCAGCATATGGAGTTGTTTGGGTTACGATTTAAGGTAAAAATTAGCATCTATAAATATCTGAAGCGTTTAAGATGTTTTGCATAAATTAATATCTTTCTTTGCTTTATATATCAGCATCTATACAAGTTTCTGGGGTTAATCTTTTGGGCAGCGTTTAAAGGTTAGTAATTAAAGTTTATATAGCTAAATAAAGTTTTAGATTTTTAGTTATATGTTAGATATTTTATGCACCTATACTACAATGAACAGGGCGTTTTCCGTCGGAAAACGGCGTTTCTGACGGCAAAATCCGTCGAAAAACGGCGTTTCCGACGGATTACTGACGGAATGGGTCCACTCCGTTTTCGACGGGTTTCCGACGGATTTTACCGACGGACTAGATTTCCGAAGGATTACCGACGGACTTTTGTGACGGATTCGCGACGGAATTTTGCGATAGATTTCCGACAGAATTCCGACTAACCTAATTTCCGACATAATTCCGACGGAAGTTTACGACGGATTACCGACGGAATTCTGCGACGGATTACCGACGGATATTTGCGACGGATTACCGACGGAATTCTGTGATGGATTACCGACGGAAGTTTCTTATTGGTGATTAAAAACCGATTGGTAACATTTATGTCCCGTTTAAAATACGAGAGCTAAAAACCTTTCAACCGCGGTTATAAACTCGAGTTTAAAAGAGGTTTCAACAAGGTCTAAATATAAAATAATTATACAGTTAATCAAACTTTTAAATAATTAAACTTATAAATAAAATGTATACATCAAACAAGTTTGGAATCAATTCTAACAATTGAAATAATAGTCTCCATTAACTCAAATAACACTTATGGTACTGATGTCATTTTCTTACAAAATAACACCTGATGTTTGGGTTACATCTTCACATGCCTTTATATATTATGGACATGAAAAGCATTTAGGTTATATTATTGACAAGTACAATATATAGAAAAAAAGGCATGTATATTAGTGAAACTATTTCTTACATATCCGCCAATTGGTTTTCATTGAACCCTGGAAAACTAAACCAACCAAAATGAGACATACATTTGATTTAGTTTTACACTTTAATTTCTACCACTTTGCTCATTGAACAAAAGTAGGAAACATCAATAATATTAATTATTAGTTGTACAGTTTCAAACCTACAAACTACTATATCTATTAAAAGAAAGTATAAATCATATAGTATTTATTGACTCTACAAAATTCAAAGTAGTTTGTAAACTTTAGATCAATCTACAGTTTCAAACCTACAAACTACTATATCTACTAAAAGAAAGTATAAATCATATAGTATTTATTGACTCTACATAATTCAAAGTAGTTTGTAAACTTTAGATCAATCTCAATGCCAGTAAAATATACAATCTTTATTTATCAACAGACTGTTTTCAGCTTTCCATTGGTAAAATTTTAAAAACATCACTGATATGTATTATATGATGGTAATATTAACGTATTACAGTTGAAATTAAAACATAAAGATGATTTAATACAACTTAAACATGGCCAATCACAATCATATTTCGTCATTTACGGTGAAACTACATTTAGAACTACTTATAGAGGTTCATCTTTCTAATTTACGGTTTAACGTTTAAAATTAATTAATTTTAGATATAAAGATATGTTATATATCGTGTCATCTCATCGAATCAGTACTTAAACCAATAATACCCATAAATAAGATCTAAAGGCATGATCGAATTTCAACTTTAATAAATACCCATAAATAATACCCATAATACGTTTGCATTATACAAGGAGTCTATTCAACAGTTATGAGAACAATAATACTTTTTAACTTATTACAAAGCCTAGAACTATCAAACTGATTAAAAAAATCAAGAATCAGCCCAAAAACAGTAAATATTGGGTAAAAAGCAGCCCCAAAACAGTAAATATATTTGTTTGAACAACAAATATTTTAGTTATTTTTATAAGAGATATGAAATATATGTTTTTTAACATAAGATTTGAAACATATTATAGCTAAAAGTATATGAACAGGGGCGTCTCGTGAATTTCAAATGCCCTGTGCGAATAACAAAAGTGGACCCCTTTTATACACACATATATCACTAAAACTTTAGTAAAATTACAACATTTGTTATATTATTAACTAAAACAAAATAACTGTAGTATAAAAATTTTACACTACATAATTATATGAATTCTAAAGTTATCTTAGCATTATTTTGAGCAAAGTTTTGAATAAACTATTCATAACAAATGCCTTTCAAAATATTGTTATTCATTGCTATCATTTTCATTTTATGAAGTCTTTTTGTGACATTCTACGCAATAAGACTACAAAAACTAAGTCTTCAAAAACTTGTTTATGCACATATCAACATTAAGTCTTGAAAAACTTGTTTATGCACTAAGTCTTGAAAAACTTGTTTATGCACATGTCAACATTATTAACAACTAAGGCGTTGTTTGTTTTTGAAGACATAAATGTCTTATATCTTATTTCATGTCTTTAAGAGAAAATATGGTTCACATGGTCTTAAATCTGAGAAGGTCTGCAAAATGAAGATATAGTTTTTAACTTATCAAAATAAGCAAAAATAAGATAGAATAAGGTTTTTAGTCTTCGAAAAAAAGATGTAACTTTTAGCTTGTCAAAATAAAGCAAAAATAAGACATAATAATGTCTTATGTCTGCGAAAAAAACAAACAAACTTATTAGAAACGTCTGCGGAGACGTAGACGTTTCTTTTGTAACATCCGTGTTTCGACTTAATAAACGAATATGTGATTATTCGTTATAGAAATAAAAGGGTTGTGTAACACAACAGATTTTGTTACAAATAAATAAAAGAGAATTATAGGCGGATGAATTATATTATATTATATTATAGTGTGCCTCACGTGATGGAGACGTGAGTTATATTCACTACGGTGAATTGAAATTACATATTATCGAAAGGAATAAAATAATGATTCCAGAAAATACCTACTTTTAATATTATATTAGGGTGAAGATAAATTATAAGTCGGATAGAAGATCACCGTACCCACTTATGTGAGTGAGTAAACAAATCAGAGAATAGAAATCTCTTCTCATAAGTGGCCATTGCCACCCAACCTCGTACACATGTACAGTGACTCTATTTATGTTTCATGCAACATTTTCCTCAGTAATTCATGCTGACAAGTTGAAAGAAATGGAGAAGTAGTACTTTCTCTACAAAACTATATCCTTTGTAGACTTGCAAAACTTTCAACGGATACCTTTATATGTCATCTTCTTTAAGCACATACCTCATGGAGAAATTTAGAGATGAGTTATTTGTGGATAGAAACGTAAGTGAAGAAGGTGGTTGGGAGTTTCTAAGAGTCTACAACAGATTCTAAAGCCAAGTAAGGTAAGGAAACTCACGTTCTTCGTATATGCATGCAACTGGGTTTGTTACAAAATTCATTTTTTTGCTCCATATTTAGTACCAATGTGTTCATAATCTCATGCAGAGCACGTTGGGACAAGAATGAAGTAAAACCATCCATTGTTGTGTTAGATATTTACCATCAAAGTTTGGATGAAATTTTATAAAGTGACGTGAAATGACTCAAACGAAGTTGTAATGATTTCCTATCATCATGTACAGCATTTTGGTGAATACTAGAGGAAAAACCGTTAAGAAATAAGTAAATTGTTATTAACGACTCTAAGGTTAATCTTAAGATTTAACAAAGAAATCAAGTGTTTTTAATAAAGATTTTTATGCAAAACTTAGTTAATTATGTTTGTAAAAAGTATGAGATTATTAGAATTCTATCTTGTGTCATTTGAGAAAGAAAGAGAAAAAAAAAAGAAAGAAAGTTGCAGTAGATGGAGAAAAGAAGAAGATGATGAATAGTTGAAATGTATAATATAATAAAAGAAAAAAAACGTGTGCATACTCTCAATTCACAATTCAAATTGATATTTCACTTTTAGCCTCTTGAAGTTTAATGATGATTACAAGTTAACCCTTTTAGTTTGTGTATTATTTTTAAAGACCCTCAATTTTCGGATTTTAGTAATAAGCGGTTTAATAAAAATGTATATACACATGAGAGTATATGATCGTAACTAATGTTACGCAAACAATTTTTATTAGTTATGAAATGGGGGACTATATGGTGATTTAGCGGATGTATGTTTGTATATATATATATATATGTATAGGAAAAAGTTCATGCGAGAACTGTTGTTAGCACGAGAACCGCGAGAACCAATCTAAGCCGTTCAATTCCCCCTCTTTCAATGTCATTGCCCACCCATGAATTCCTCACATGCACCCTGCCACACTCTATCCCTCCACGCTCTCCATCCATGATACTTCCCATATCCAAGGAACGGCTGAGATTGGTTCTCGCGGTTCTCGCACTAACAACGGTTCTCGCATGAACCCTCCCCTATATGTATATATATGTATGTATACAAAATTATTGATGTGTTTATTGATGATATTTTAGTCTACTCTAAGACTAAAGCAGAGCATGGAGGACATATACGAGAGGTGTTAAAGATGCGAAAGAAGGAAAATCTTTACGCAAAATTTTCCAAGTATGAGTTTTGGCTCAATGAAGTGCAATTCTTGGGTCATATGGTGAATCAAGACGGTATCAAAATGGATCTAGCAAAAATTGAAGCCGTGATGAAGTGGAAAATGCCGAAGTGTCCAATGAAGATTTGAAGTTTCTTAGGTTTCGCGGGTTATTATCGGATGTTTATTTAAGATTTTTTTCAAAACAACGGTACTATTAGCCAAGTTAATGAAGAAAATTATACGATTTGATTGAAATGACGAACAACAAAAGGTTTTCGAGACTTTACGAAGCAAGTTAAGTGAAGCTCTAGTGTTAACTCTACCGGATGGGGTAGAAGATATGGCGGTGTGTTACGATGTATCACATGTAGGGCTTGGATGTGTATTGAGGCAGCAAGGTAAAATGATTAAGTACACTTCAAGACAATTGAAACCTGATGAATGTAATTACCCGACTTATTATTTGGAATAAACGGACGTGGATTTTGTATTGAAGATTTAGAGACACTATCGAGATGGTGTCAAATATACAATTTATATGGATCATAAAAGTATCAAATACTTTGTTGATCAAAAGAATCTGAACATACGAAAACTAAGATGGTTAGATTTGGTGGAGGATTATGATTATTAGATAGTTTACCACCCATGTAAGACAAATATTGTGGCGGATGCCTTAAGTCGAAAGACTGCATGTATGCTACTTAAGGTAACATCCTTAAGAATTACGGTAACAATCTCATTGTTTGACATGATAAGAATAGCTCAAAGGGAAATTGGGAGGAGGAAGAATCAAAAGAAAGAACGAGTAAAAGGTCAATTGATCTTGATGGTCAAAGACAGTCAAGAGTTGTTGACTTGATATTGATGAATTTGGGTGCCAAGTGAGGAAGATGTTAGATTAACTTCTTTGAGCGAGGCTCACAAATCTAAATTGTCTATACATCTAGGTGCTACTAAAATGTATATAGAGATTTTGAGAATGATTACTAGTGGCCTATAACGAAAATGTACGTGGAAAAATGTTTCACTTGCTTACAAGTGAAAGCCGAACATCAAATGCCTCACGGTAAACTCCACCTTTGGAGATACCAATGTGGAAATGGAAGCATGTGACTATAGCTTTAATAGAAAAACTTCCCAAAACCCCAAAGAATGATGATACCCTTTGGGTAATTGTGAATAGATTGATAAAGAATGCACACTTTTATTCCGATTTGTGAAACTTTCTCGTCAGTGGCTTTGGCCAACGTGTATGTGAAAGGGGTAAAATCTAGGCATGATGTGCCAATATTGGTGGTGTCTGATAGAAATACGAGATTTACCTCTTGATTATAGGAGAAGTTTCACAAGGAATTGGGAACGAGATTGCACATTAGTAAGGAGTAACACCCTTAGACGGATGGTCAGAGTAAGAGGATGATACAAAACACTAGAGAATATGCCACGAGCATGTATGATAGACTTTTGGGGGAAGTTGGGATTTGTAGTTACTAGCAGAGTTTTATTAGAAATAGTTAACATGCAAGTATCGGCTTACCTTTGTACTAAATGTTGTACGTGAGGAAGTATAGAACTCGTATAATTGGGGAGAGGTTGGGCAACGAGAATTGGGAAGTATTGAAATAGTACAGAACCGTTGAATTATGTGCAACAAGTTTGAGAAAGCTTTAAGATCGTTCAGAGTAGACATAAAAGTTATGCAGATAAATGGAGATCATTACTTGAATTCCAAGGAGGGGACTTCGTGTTGTTGAAAGTATAACCACGGAAAGGAGTAGTACGCTTTCGTAAACGTTAGTAAACATAGTTCAAGATACATTGGACCGTCAAAGTAATTGTTCGGGTTCGAAAAGTGGAATATAAATTAGATTTTCCAGAAAACTATCAAAGATTCATAACACATTTCATGTGGAAAAGCTTGGCTGATGAATCAGAATTTGTGCCATGGGAGGATATTAACGTAGATGAAAAACTCAATTATGTAACCGATGGTGATTCTTGATAAAAAAAATCGAGAAATTGAAGAACAAAGAAATCAGTATCGTCATGGTGTCGTGAGAGAATCGACGTGGTTCATAGGAACCAGAAGTCAAAAGATGAGATAAGAAACAACTATCTAGTGTTATTCGAGAAAAGATTTCGGGGGAGAGTTGTAACATCCGTGTTTCGACTTAATAAACGAATATGTGATTATTCGTTATCGAAATAAAAGGGTTGTGTAACACCCCAGATTTCGTTATAAATAAATAAAAGAGAATTATAGTCGGATGAATTATATTATATTATATTATAGTGTGTCTCACGTGATGGAGACGTGAGTTATATTCACTACGGTGAATTGAAATTACATATTATCGAAAGGAATAAAATGATTATTCCAGAAAATGCCTACTTTTAATATTATATTAGGTTGGAGATAAATTATAAGTCAGATAGAAGATCACCGTACCCACTTATGTGAGTGAGTAAACAAATCAGAGAATATAAATCTCTTCTCATAAGTGGCCATTGCCCCCCAACCTCGTACACATGTACAGTGACTCTATTTATGTTTCATGCAACATTTTCCTCCGTAATTCATATTGACAAGTTGAAAGAAATGGAGAAGTAGTAATTGCTCTGCAGAACTATATCCTTTGTAGACTTGCAAAACTTTCAATGAATACCTTTATATGTCATCCTCTTTAAGCACATACCTCACGGAGAAATTTAGAGATGAGTGATTTGTGGATAGAAACTTAAGTGAAGAAGGTGGTTGGGAGTTTCTAAGAGTCTACAACAGATTCTAAAGCCAAGTAAGGTAAAGAAACTCACGTTCTTCGTATATGCATGCAACTGGGTTTGTTACTAAATTCATTGTTTTGCTCCATGTTTATTACCAATGCGTTCATAATCTCATGCAGAGCACGTTGGGACAAGAATGGAGTAAAACCATTGTTGTGTTAGATATTTACGATCAAAGTTTGGATGAAATTTTATAAAGTGTCGTGAAATGACTCAAACGAAGTTGTAATGAGTTTCTATCATCATGTAGAGCATTTTGGTACCGTTAAGAATTGAGTAAATTGTTATTAACGACTCTAAGGTAAATCTTAAGATTTAACAAAGAAATCAAGTGTTTTCAATAAAGATTTTTATGCAAAACTGTTGGAGTATGCCTACTGACACACGTATATTAGTAATGCTACTGATGATACACGAGCCTATTGGGTCACACGCCAAGGATTGATCCCGACAGCCCGCAAGAGGAAGAGAGAAATAAAGATTTTGTAATTGGTTTTTCCGCGGCGCGGAACCAGTATGGTTACGCGGCGCGTAAATCACCTGACAGAATCTTGACTTTTTGGTTGTTGCTTGCTTCAAGTTAAAGACTTATGGTACATTAAGTAATCATGGTGCCCGACTTTTAGGCTCACTTGGCTGCTGAAAATATCTTTGATGGATATAGAACAAATAAGTTGCTTTCTTGATCAAGTTCCAAAAAGTGATTTCTCTCTCTTTTTCCACACACACTTGCATACACTTTCCTAAGTGTTCTTGAGTGTTCTTGCATATTTCCAGAAATCATAAGTGTTCTTAGTGATATCTTGGAGTTTATGGGTTGTTCCAAAAAGTGATTTCAAGTCTTGAAGATCATTTTTGGCTTACTAGCATTTGCGGATCAAACTAACTTGGAGTGGACTATCAATAGAGAGTTGCTCTTTTGTAACTTAGAGTTCATCCAAACTTGAAGATTTCAGAAGCTGGAGCATGGTATAATTCTTTATACTTCTCTTTCTTTACATGTTGCATTTTGTAGTTATAGAGTTCTTGGTCCATTTATGGGGTTTCTAGCTTTTATGCTTCCGCTGCTGTGTTCATGGAAACCCAACAGTGGTATCAGAGCCACCTCTATACTAAAAATGCACATGGTGGCCTGAAAAACCCAAAATCGAAAAACTGGATCTGCTGTCAGGTATATTCCGCGGCGCGGAACCTTTTGGGTTACGCGGCGCGTAATTTCGTCTGACAGAATTTTATAAATAAAACAGTTTTGCAGTCGGGTTTTAGGCATCAAAAATGGTTTCTGGAATTGTTATTCTAGAAATTATTTTTTGGTTTATTAAGATGCCTTGTATCTTGGTTGGTATATTTATATGTATATTATTATTTTTGGCATAGAAATAGTAATTGCATATACTTATATTATGTATATATGAATATGTTTCATCAAAAATGGTTTGTTGCTACTAATGCATATGTACATGCGATTATTTAGTGCCTTGAGTTTTGAGAAATAATCTTAATCAAGATACATAAGTTTACATGGTTTTGTGTGGCACACCATGTTGTTCATGTTGTTCATGTGATGTTGGTAACCAATAAATGCCCTAGACCTTGTGGATGTTTGGTTGTGTTAAATTAGTTATTCATTCATTTGGTGACTATATGTCACATGGTATGTAATAATTAATTTATTTGATTTATTTGGTATGTAATAATTAATTTATTTGATTTATTTGGTATGTAAATTATTTTATGACTTGCATGTCATTTAAATTCCATGTTATGTATTTTGTATTAGAAAATAGGATTTGTGGCTTGTATGCCATTTATTTCATTTTCTATGTAAAATTAATATGGAGGAAATCATCGGGAGTCAAGGAGTGACGTCTTGGCAAACACGAAACCGAGAGGCCCAATGGAGGTAGCGGGTTTAGTGGGAGCACATCCAAGTCAAGGATATGTCCTTAGATGACTTTGTTTTTCCGTAGTGGCTCACGGGAAAACGCATAGGCTTTAGGGGCATGGTTACCAATCCTTTTGTATGCGTGTGGTTGTTTTATTATTTATTGTTTATGCATGGATTATAGGATTGATTGCATGCTAGACAATTTTTACAATAATAAAACTCAAGAGTTTTTAACTATGGTTTAACAAACTCTCGCGCGTATACTTGATTAACAAGACGGATTTAAATTGGTTTAGTATCCGATTAGTGAAAACTTTTTGGTTATTGTCACTTTTGTTAATCAAACTCAAAATGGTTTTATAACCGGAAAACTAAATCCCGTTTTCTAAATGTAAATTGCACACCACCCATAAGATGACACCGTCCGAATCTAGCCGTGCAAAGGTTGATTGTCGAGCTTTAGCCGAGTTGACCCTTGTATGTGATGTGTGGAAGGCGCGTGTGGCAACTCGCAAGGTTGATTGTCGAGCTTTAGCCGAGTCGATCATTGGGCTAGAGTACCACCGTGTATCTTGATGGTTGATTTACGATTTCAAATTAATATTTCATATGGTCATCGAGCTTTTGCCGAGGTCATGTAAAATATTACTTTGGGATTGGTGTGGAGGGATCAAGCATGCCAAACTAGAAACTATGGTTGTCTGGTAGGATCCCGCAAGGAACTAAGAGTTGCAATAATGGATTGTAATAGGTCAATGGTTGCCGGCCTAAATAGCTTTGCCACGTGATCCGCGGAAAACCCGTCACGGTGCAAGGTGAAATAGGGTTCTTAGCCCTTGTAAAAATAGTTGTTTTTAAACACATGGGGTAATTATTCTAACAAGGTTTTTTAAACTAACTAAAACTCTCTGTGTTTATAGATGAAATCGACATATATCAACAACACCGACTTTACTCTACATATGTTTCTAGAGAAGGAGAAACTCGATGGAAGTAACTTTATGGATTGGTCTAGGAAATTGTATATTGTCCTACGACGCGAAGACAAGTTACACACCATTGAGGAACCCCTTCCGGAAGCCCCTGCTACCAACGCAAGTAAGACCGTTCATGATGCTTATATTAAACGCGTCAAAGACACCAACGAGGTCTCTTGCCTCATGTTAAGCATGATGAGCCCAAATTGCAAATGCAATTGGAGCATCTGAGTGCTTACGAGATAATGCTTGAGTTGAAGGATATGTTCCAACAACAAGCAAGGCAAGAACGGTTTGGGTGTTTGAACGACCTACTTGGTTGCCGGCTGCAGGTTGGTGAGAACATAAGCATTCACGTGCTTACGATGAAAGCACTAGTGGAGCGCTTGGAAAGGTTAGGATTTACCATTCAAAGGGAGATGTCGGTAGATATTATTCTACGATCCCTTCCACCATCATATGAGCAATTCATTGAGAATTATCACATGTATGGTATGGTCAAATCCTTAATGGAGCTTCACGGAATGTTGAAGACTTTTGAGTCTAACATGGCTAAAGGTAAGCTCACCTTGTCCACTCTCACTAAGTCTACCAACAAGCAAACTACCTTAAATAGTAAGCTTGGTCTAACTAAGCTCACTATGACCATGGAATCTGAGGGCAATGAGATTACGCCTCTTGATGAGACTCCTAATGGGGAAGTTTGCTACTTTTGTGGGAAGATTGGAAATTGGCGTCACCACGCCTGCCCTAAGTGCCTGGAAGAGCTAAGGATACACAAAATGAGAAGTGGTGGTTCTTCAGCTTCAGGTACATTCATGATCAAACTTCACTGATCTTATACTTCTATGGCAAGTTTTGTACACTGGCCATAGTACTCACGTTTGTTACAATTTTCATTGTTGCAAAGTGCAGGTAAGAAGTAGAAATATAAGATGTGGAGAGTTGGACTTCATAACGGGAAACAAGTTGGTTGTCCCCTAATGGAAAAGATTGGAAGACAGGATCTTGCCACTCCTTCCAGCTAGACTATTAATTTACAAGATCTATGTTTTATGTCCTGCGAGGCAAGAAAATTATAAATCTATTATGCTGTTGATAACGATGGATATTACTTTGAATTATGTATTTTTTCATGGTTTATTTCAAAGTTCATCCATGTTGTGGCATTTTTTTTAAGAAGTAATAGAATGATCATGAATGGTTTATATAAGTTACTCTTATGACAATAGTCAATTTAACCATATAAACAAGGCTTGCATCACCAAGCTCCATGTGGTTAGGAACTTGGGATCTTTTGATCTTGTATCAATTGTTGAGTGCAAATCTTGTTTATTAGGCTAAAATGACTTACATATCCTTCACTTGTGTATGTGAGAGGAATGAAGGCTTGTTAAGTTTCGTTCACATTTATGTGAAGATCATTCAAGCACATCGTGAGGGGTAACTATTGATACTTTGTTGCCTTTACCAATGAAGGTAAAAGGGATGGGAATGTCTAACTTGTTAGGCAAGCGTCTGAAACCTTCAGAGGTATTCAAGACACATCTGTGACAAAGTATATGAATAAGAGGGCAAAAGGACTACAATACTCAAATCTGATATAGATGTTGAGTGCTTTAGTTCTGGATTTTAAATGACCTTCATAAAGAGTTATGATGTTATCTCATAATTCGTTCCTCCTATGACACATTGTGAAAATGAGTCGCCAAGTGGAGGAATCGGACTTTTTTTGAAATGGTCCGTCTTTGATGGAGTAAATTATGAAAGTGGTGGGCAATGTTCTTAATCTCAAATCAACAAAGATGGTCAAATTAGCATATTAGGAGATATGACAAGAAAGTGTTCTTTGCTTGACAATCTAAAAGATAAGAGTTATCCAGTCTACATTTAGTGGGAGATGGACGAACTTGAAGGACGCTAACACATTTAAATAGTTCTTCTATGATTCAAATATTTATTTCATATCCTTTTGGGAACCGGATTTGGTTGCTCGAAAAGGGAAATGAACAACTGAAGCATTCCAGTGGAAGAACGTATGATTTAAATAAAAGACCTGATGTTGGCACTAGCATACAATTAGAAATGATTGTAACTCAGCATGGCAATGCTGGAGTACCTGACATAAAATTCATTACCTCTCTATAGAATTAGTAGAAGTTGTCATAAAGCCAGAAAGATATAGTTTAATATCTGAGGAAGACAACTTAATGATGAATATATCAACTACTGATAAACAAGAGTGGGCCCAAAGTCCACTAAGAGAATATAGGTAGTGATAATGAGATGCAATCCATGAGGATACCCAAGTATTGGATTTGGTTAATCCTACACCAAGGTGGCAACCCAAAGGGTGAAATTGGTTCTTTGTAGAAAGAGACCAACATGGATTTATTTGCAAGTTCGAATACCGATTGATAAGAATAGTTTTAGTGATGATTGACCATTTGGAAGGTATCATCTGAAAACTTTATCTCAATGGTTATGTCGAAAAATAAGTTTATAGACAACTTCAAATACCGACTAGTAGGAGATGGTTTTACGATAATTAACCATGAGGAAGGTATTATCTAAAACTTTCTACTGGTGGTTATGTCGAAGTTTACTAGGATACTAATTGTGCCTTTTTATGGCTGTGACAATTTGATGTAAAAACCACATTCCTTAATAGGAATTCTCTGAGGAAGTGCTGACAAGACTTTCGAGGGTCTGTTACATCAAGCGTATCTTTCTATTGTTTACAAACGAAAAGAAGTCCACTGATGGACTTATATAAATTATGCATCTTAAAGTTCAATACTTGCTTCAATATGAAAATCATAGAAATTGAGTTTTCAATAAGCAAAATTAAACATGGATGAATGTCAGGGCTAGTGGGAGAGTTGTTGTAATTCTATATTTGTATGCAAATACAACGTAATGGAGATAATGTCCTGACCTTACTTTAAAAGATAAGTTAAGGAATTATGCATTCATAACGAATATAGAATATACTAAATCAGTTTAGGGCATCAAGAAATATTGAAGATATGTTCTTGGTACTCTATACAATAATAGAATGGGATAACTGCCGCTTTTAATCGGAGATTACGATCCTACAAAATTTGGTGTTGTTGATCATAAATTGTTCTTAAAGCATCACTAACCCTATTGGGATCTTTTGAAACAATGAGGGTATGATGGCTTTAATAGAAGAACTAAAATCCCAAGCATTGTTTACCTTATTGGGCTTTTGAGACAATGAAGGTATGATTGCTTGGAGTTCGAGCATCTTTTACCTTATTGGGATCATCTGAAACAATGAAGGTGAAATGGCTTGAACGAAGGACCATAATCTCTCTAACGCATACTTTGCAAGTGATAGGTTGAGGAAGAGATATGTTCACTGGCAGAGATCACACGGATAACTTTATGGTGGATCCGTTAACTAAGCTGTTGTTACAAGCTAGTGATGATATTCATACTAGGCCTAGGTGAACAAGGCTTGAGTTTGTTTTAGTTATAAGTTTGATACATATTAACTTGGGGAACGTTAAAGCAGTATTGTACTTCATACTATATCGATTATTAAATGGGGATTTAATAATGCGCTGAGGGCGGATATTTTCATGAATCCTTACTGTGTTCCATCTTAGCATGTTTAAGACTTCCCAGAATGTTCTTTTTCATTCTAAATGTCTACAGTCGGTCATTCTTCATGGGGAGGAAGTTTGAGATAAGGCTGAGGGATGTGGTTGGTCGCTATCTAATAATGGTTTAGATAAAAGAGACGCAACACTTCGCCTGTGCTTGCAATGGTCAAGTGACTGGATGACCTGCACCTGAGATTACTTCATGGTTTTTGTCATGAGTAACTCAGGATGATAATATCATTTCGTCCTAAGACCGGAGATACATGTGTTCCAAAGCATGGTCCAGATTTGCTTTGATTGCTTTCTAACGCAGTTCGTAACTGGCTGTTATAAGGGGAGTTTTTGGGTAAAGTTTGGGGAATGTGGCGGAGCAATGTAGTCAAAGGGATTCGTTCCTCTAGTATTAGAGAGATATCCATGGGCCCCTCGATGATTGAGAGCTGACGTAAAATGCTTGGCCATGCTCAAGCTGCAATGATATTTGATCGATTGCAACTAGATTTTGGGTCACCATCAATCAAGATCGAGAAACATAATCGTGAACGATCTGGAGATTGACATCTAACCATGTCTCGTGTTCACTAGGATATCACGAAAGAAAGGATGATTGATCACTTATCAATAGGGCCATATCAAACCTATAAGGTTGTGATTTGGTACTTTTCTTGGGATGACATAACTCGTGTTGACTTGGGTGGCAGAGATGCTTTGCTAGAAGCCGCTCTCTGTCAGTGTTACTTATCGATATGCTGTGTCATGTGCAAGTGGGAGTTTGTTGGAGTATGCCCACTGACACACGTATATTAGTAATGCTACTGATGATACACGAGCCTATTGGGTCACACGCCAAGGATTGATCCCGACAGCCCGCAAGAGGAAGAGAGAAATAAAGATTTTGTAATTGGTGTTTCCGCAGCGCGGAACCAGTATGGTTACGCGGCGCGTAAATCACCTGACAGAATCTTGACTTTTTGGTTGTTGCTTGCTTCAAGTTAAAGACTTATGGTACATTAAGTAATCATGGTGCCCGACTTTTAGGCTCACTTGGCTGCTGAAAATATCTTTGATGGATATAGAACAAATAAGTTGCTTTCTTGATCAAGTTCCAAAAAGTAATTTCTCTCTCTTTTTCCACACACACTTGCATACACTTTCCTAAGTGTTCTTGAGTGTTCTTGCATATTTCCAGAAATCATAAGTGTTCTTAGTGATATCTTGGAGTTTATGGGTTGTTCCAAAAAGTGATTTCAAGTCTTGAAGATCATTTTTGGCTTACTAGCATTTGCGGATCAAACTAACTTGGAGTTGACTATCAATAGAGAGTTGCTTTTTTGTAACTTAGAGTTCATCCAAACTTGAAGATTTCAGAAGCTGGAGCATGGTATAATTCTTTATACTTCTCTTTCTTTACATGTTGCATTTTGTAGTTATAGAGTTCTTGGTCCATTTTTGGGGTTTCTAGCTTTTATGCTTCCGCTGCTGTGTTCATGGAAACCCAACAAAAACTTAGTTAATTATGTTTGTAAAAAGTTTGAGATTATTAGAATTCAATCTTGTGTCATTTGAGAAAGAAAGAGAAAAAAAAGAAAGAAAGAAAGTTGCAGTCGATGGAGAAAAGAAGAAGATGATGAATAGTTGACATGTATAATATAATAAAAGAAAAAAAACGTGTGCAGACTCTCAATTCACAATTTAAATTGATATTTCACTTTTAGCCCCTTGAAGTTTAATGATGATTAAAAATTAACCCTTTTAGTTTGTGTATTATTTTTAAAGACCCTTAATTTTCGGATTTTAGTAATAAGCGGTTTAATAAAAATGTATATACACATGAGAGTATATGATTGTAACAAATGTTACGCAAACAATTTTTATTAGTTATGAAATGGAGGACTATATGGTGATTTAGCGGATGTATGTTTGTATATATATATATATATATATATATATATATAGTTATAAACGCGACGCGTTTACACGATTTTAGCTAAATATATATTTAGATACCGTATCTTCATAGTTTCATATACAAATGTTTAGGATACGGTAGAAAGCATTTTGGAGATACCGGAACGACTAAAGACCGAGGTGAGTCCACTAACTTACACAATATATTAGTGTTACGTATATATTATATATGTTGAAATGAGATTATGTGAGGAGTTGTGTTATATTGTGAGATTATATAACTATTGATATGACGAAAATGTCAATAGCGTATAGAGTATTCGGAGTGAGTCCGATAGTTGAGATACGAGAATTAAAGTTATTATCAAATATTAAATAACTATATGCGAATAGTATGTGGAAAAGTTATGAAGATATGAGATATGTTATTATGGACTATTTGTAGTGAGCCATGATAGCGGAGATACGAGAAGTAAAGATAGTAATAATAACTATATGTGAATAACAAGTGGAAAAGTTATGGAAACTTGAGATATGTTGATATGTGAATATGTGGTTATGTGTTAAATGATAATAGTTATTCTTATGTATGATGCTATAACTATTTATTTAATGAAGTAAGACTATTGTTTAAAGGTACAATAGCACTATGATAAGACTATTGTTTAAAGGTACAATAGCAAGATGATAAGACTATTGTTTAAAGGTACAATAGCACCATGATAAGACTATTGTTTAAAGGTACAATAGCACCATGTTACGTTATCGCGTATATATACTAATTGGTGTACTTACCATTAGTTAAGATACGATGGGTAAAGTTATTGATGACAATTATTGTATGAAGTATATGGTTATGAAATGTGAACATGGATATGGGTATGATGTATGCACACCTAGTATGGTGTGTAAGTTAGTATGCTAAGTAAGCTTTATGCTTACAGTTGTTGTTGAACTATTATTCAGGACAGGAATAAGGCAAGGCTCATGCACGGTGAAGACAGCTCATAAATTAAAGATATTCCGCTTTAAAGGCCCCGTTGGGTAAATAAATATATGTGGTGATTTTTAAAATAATTTTGTATGGTTGTAAAACGATTTATGGATCTAGTGGAGATCAAATTACCATATTTTGTTGTAATTAAACATGTGGACCTTTTTACTCTGATATACATATATATTTTATTAAAACACTTCACAAGTCGATATAACCAATAAAGTGGTATCTAGAATAGTCGCTTCGGCTTGGTTGTTGGATTTTCCGAAAGGTCATGTACCGAAAGGATCCTGCCTCCTGAACGACCTGTCTGCTACTTTATTTTGCTAGTCAAATGTGATTGTGTAAAAAAAAATTGGGTGTTACATCTTTAAAAAAACAAATAAGCTTATTGGAAAGGTTTGCGCTCCACAAACGTTTATTTGAAATATGACCTTATTTAAAAAAAAAACAAAGCCTAAGTGTTGAAAAATTGTTTATGCACATGTCAACATTATTAGAATAGTCAACAAACTTTATATGCATTAACTTCATTAGGAAAGCAATCGATTTGTTTAAAATATTTTAACACATAATTATTTGCATTAAGATCTGATTGTCCATTATACTTAAGTGTAGCTTCAATACGACTACAACATTACTAAAGATCTTTATCACCACATCACTAATATCTATATTTTTGGGGCTTATAGAATAATTATTTAAGTAGTATTTGAAAAATTATAACATTATATTGTTATTTCAAGGTTTAATATAATACTCCCATGAACTTAAAACAATCAATGTTTGGATATATGATTTACTTAGCAAAATCATATACCAAAGTTTTACCCTTTTGCTTTCCATCAAAATTTATTAAAAAAGACTAATGAATCACTGCCACATTCATGTTAGATTATGTGCAGAGATAATTAATGGGCACATTGTATCCAATGTTATAAGAGATTAAAGGGTCACACTGCTACACACCTAAATTTGAACAGTTGGATTTTACCATAAATCTGTGTGGAAATAATTAATCAGGTTGGATTAATTATTAGAGAGAAAAGTAATTAATTAATCAGTAGAATTAATTATTGTAAAGAGAAATAAATAATTAATCAGTTAGATTAATTATCAGAAAGGAAATAAATAATAAATAGTTATTTATTATAAGGAGAAATTAAATATTAAGTTTTAATATTTAAGTCCAGGGGGTCAAAGTGAGAGGAATGAAAGTTTAATTAAAACCAGTGGGCTTTTAATTAAACGGACTTGGGTCCTTTTATTATATATATATATATATATATATATATATATATATATATATATATATATCCTTTAAGCTTTAAGGATTAGAACTTAACTAAGGAAGGGATTAACAAAAGCTAACCCTAGCCACCACACTCTCCCTCTCTCTCGATCTCGATCTCTCTTTCTCGGCCTCTCTCTCTCTCTCTCTCGTCGAAACCGAAGAAGAAGAAAACACCTAGGGTGTTTTTGCGATTGGTGGTCGACGCAAAGGATACACACACACACGGTTTTTGAGTGTTGAAGCTAAAGTAAATCCAGGAGCGGTCTAGCAGCCAGTTCTTTTGAGGTGCAGTAGTGGTGGACTACTTTAGCAAACCTAAGGTGACAAAGAGGTATATTTCTTGTAACTCTTTTCTGTGGTTTGTTGGTTGTTAAGAAACTATATTGATCATCAGTTTTAAAGATCCTAACCCTTTTGGGGTTTAGAGGGTTGTGTTCAGTCCAGTTCCGCTTTTGGATTGAACTAGTAGAATCAAACCCAGGTTTGACCAGTTTGTGTCATTAGGTGGTTTGGTCAGATCAAAACCCTTCAGTGGTATCAGAGCCTCGGCTCTATAATCTATAGTTTCTAGTTTTATCTGTTTCTAGATTTAAGGTTTTTGTTCTTGATCTTAATATTGTTATTGGATTTTTCGAAAATTCAAAGAGGTAACAAAAAAAGTTCGTTTTTTGTTATCAGGTTTATCCTATTAATCAGAAAATTCAAACAGTTGGTTTGAATGGTTAAAAGGATTATGATTTTGGATAAAGATATGTTTGATCAAGAAAATTGAACAGTTTGTTTAATTTGTTAAACCTGGGTAATCTAGTTAATTGGTTTGTTTAGGATTGTATGATCTTCTATTTCATCTTGTTTTTCTCTTCATAAAAATCGAAAATCATAAAGTGATAAAAACAAGTTTTCTGTTTTTATCTAGATAATAAAAGGTTTAATTTTAATCAGCTAGGTTTACACAAGGTTATGTTTAAACGGTTAAAAAGAGATAAACCTTTTATCTAAAACTATATATTAATCAGAAATTTAAACAGTTTTGTTTAAAGGTTAAAAAATATGGTTTTAGGATAATTAATTATTAATAAAACAAGCTTTGTTAATATTAATAATTGATAGTTTTGGTTTTTGAACTAAATCCAGTTTTTAATCAGAATATTAAAACAGGTTAGTTTTAATAGGTTAAAAGGATTTAAAAAATTCTTATTTTTGTTTTAATCGGAAAACGGGAACCGAGATCGTCACCGTGTCCGGCGGTGATCGTCGGCGGCGTCGAAGGTAGTTAGCAGTGCTACGGCCCAGTGGGCCTCGGCCCAAGGTGGCACGCGACCCAAAGGGAGTTCTCGGCCCAGGGGGTTCTCGGCCCAAGGGTTTCTTGGTCCAGGAGTTCTGGCCCAAATAGTTTTTCGGATTAATGCAAAAAGAATTATTAATTTTTAGCGTTAAAATTAATAAGTGTTTTATATAAACTAGCATCTTATATATTTTAATTAGTTTTAGTTAAAGTATATATATATTTTAGATGTTTGTTTATAATGTCTAGTTGAGGCTGTTAAATAAACTCTAAAATGGGTAAGTTTATATAAATGTTGGAGAAACAAACAAAATGTTTTTTTAAATGACCAATTTTTGTCGTGTTTAAGTTTTCATTAAACTAGTAAAAACCCGACATGAGATTTCATTCAAGTTTTCGAATGAGATCAAGTTTTTCAAAGTTCACTGAAAAACTATTTTTATGGTCAAGCAAATTTAATTGTATTTAAGACGATCATAGTTTTCATTTTTGATTGATAGTTATTAATAAAAAGGGGTAAATGAGAATGGTTAAACGAATCAGGTTATGTGCTTTACTGCACAGTTTACTGTTTATATATTCTTTTAACTGCGTGGTTGATATATATATATGTGTGTGTGTGTGTGTTGATTATATATATGGCGTGGTTGTGATATATAGCTATACTGTTGCCGACTTAGGATTCGTTTTTTATTCTCTTCTTTTATTTTTGGGTTTTGGTAAGGCCTGCGTGCCAATTACAATCTCTTTCTTAAATTGTAATATTGTACCGGTTCGGGGAGACCTGCGTGCCACTTACAACCCCATTCTTTATTGTAATTGTATTAGAATAGTTGTAGTTTTATTCCCTTTCCAAAATGGATTCCAAGAAGGCATTCAAGAATATGATGTTTTGCACGAAGCTCGGATACTTCCAAGGAGGTGTCAAGGAAAGTGGGAGCAATACATCAAAAGGGCGAATCCAAGTCCGTTCATCCTTAGGATTGACTTTAGGATTACTTGGCAAAACTATAGGGCTGTATCCGCTTATTATTATCTGTGTGGTTGTGTTTTTATTTACTGTTTATTCATATATATGACGTTTATATGATGCTAAATAAAAAGGGGTTTAATAATAGCTAATTATTAAACAGAGTAAAATCATGTTTTATGACAAACTAGAATACAACTACAGGTTGCTAGTCGTGTTAGTTAAATTTTTTATAAATTTAAAGTTTTTTCAAGATTATAAGTTTGGAACTTATAAAGCCGTTTTGTGCACCTAGTATAGGTACACATGTAAATCGTATTTTTAAAACATATAGTGTTAAAAATGTTTTTCTTTTTCAAAAACTGGAAAATTAAGTTCTTAAACTTTGTTGGGAAATTAACTAAAGCATTAAGACTGTTTAACATGCAAAGTTGAAACTGTTAGAAGAGTTTATGGAAAACAGTTTTAAACTGTTTTATGAATATATGAAAAACAGTTGTGAATAACAGTTGCTATGGGCATTACAACTGTTAGTACAAAGTTCAGAACTGTTAGTTCAAACTTCAACAACTGTTTGAAGACTTTGAAGCCGAAGACTGTTAGAAGAACCAAAGCTGTTGCATTCAATAAACAGTTTCGGTTGAGCTAAATATGGAAAACCCTATATTTGAAGATATCTCGAAATAGTTGGAAGATCATCAAGATTACCTCTGAAGATAGAAGATTACCTAATTGTCAGCAATTCAAGGAAGATCAAGGAGTATATAAATACTAGATTAGAATTTATAATTAATACGTACTCATTGTATATGTTTTGCATTCGTTCTTAAAAGTTGTAATTTGCTTTCAAGATAGTGCTAAGCCTCTAAGTTTCTCTTTGAAACCCAAGAACAATCTGTGTTCTTCGTCTAACATAATAAGTTAGATTGGGGGTGAAGTTTGCTTTTGTAATCATTCTGGTTGGTTAATAAAACTACTGTTTGATTGAATTGATTTGTGTTTAAAACCTTCTTTAATCAATTAAGTGTGATACCGCAACTTCTTAGTTGATTGTGATCATAGTTAAACATTAACTTTTATTCAACTCGGATTTATTATTTAAAAGTTAGTTCTTGTTATTTGATATAATCTATATCCGATCCTGACAAGTGGTATCAGAGCCTTATCATTAAGGTTCCTTTGATCACCAGTTGAAGGTTTTGCTTCTATCTTGCTTTGTACTTTTAATCTGTTTTCAAATTACTTTGTTTCAATGGAGTCCAGTGGATCTTCTGACAACACTGGATCTGGGTCAAACATTCGTGTTCCCATGCTCAAACCAACTGATTTTGAGATGTGGAAACTAAGAATCAAGCAGCATGTCCAATTAATGGACTATGCTGTTTGGGAAATCATTGAAACTGTTCCCACTAACCCTGCTGATCTGGATGAGACTGGAAAACCAAAGAAGAAGCCACCACCAAAGACAGATGCTGAAAAGAAGGAGAGAATGATTGCGATGAAAGCTCTCAGCATCCTTCAGATTGCAATTCCCAATGAGTATCAACATCAATTCAATAAATTTGATGATGCTCATGAACTTTGGAATGCTCTGGAAAAGAGGTTTGCTGGGAATGCTAGCTCTAAAAGAAACCAAAGAGATCTCCTTAAACAAGCCTATGAGAACTTCACCAGTGGAAAGAATGAGAGCATCACCCAAATCTTTGATAGGTTTTACAAGCTGGTTAGCCAACTAGAGAGTGCTAAGGTTAGGCTTGATCAAGATGATATAAATAGAAAGTTTCTTAGGTCTCTAGGTGATGAATGGACTGTGTTTGCTACACAATGGAGGACTAAGGATTCTCTTGAAGACATAGAATTAGATGACCTCTATAATAGTTTGATAGTGTTTGAGGGAGAGATAGAGGGAAAAAGAAAAACTGTTGTCCCTAGCCACAATGCTGCTCTCTTGTCATCCTCAGGTATGGAATCAAACCATCCATTAACTAACTCTATTGATAGTTGTGCAGGTACTAGTTCTACTGTTGGACTAGATATGAACACTCCAGATGCGGTGCTTGAAGCTTTTCTGGCCAGCCATGCACATTCAAGCCTCACCAATGAAGATCTTGAACAAGAGCAACCTGATGATCTTGAGGAGATGGATCTCAAATGGCAGATGGCCATGCTTACTGTTAGAGCAAAGAGGTTCATAAAAAGGACTGGAAGGCAAAACATGAATTTCAGAACTGATGGCAAGGCTGGATTTGACAAGTCAAAGGTGAAATGTTTCAAGTGTCAACAGTTTGGCCACTTTGCAAGAGAGTGCAGATCTGGTGGACAAGTCCAGAATCAAGGTCAGAGGCCAACTCAAAATCAAACCTCATCAGCATTGGTCTCACAAGAAGGCCATGGGTTTGATTGGAGTGATCAAGCAGAGGAGGTTACAAACAACAAAGCTTTGATGCATTGACTGACTCCTCCATCAAGTTGGATTCACCAGAATCTGAGGACATTCAGGTATCTTCTAAACTATGTCCTGGTGAATGTAGAGCTATTGTTAAAAGGTTTAGAGAGCACAATAAGAAAATGTGTGCTGCTCTAAGCAAAATGGAGGAAAGGAGATATGAATCAAGTGCAGTCATTGAAAGCTTTGAAAAGAAAATAAAAGATTATCAAGCCAATGAACTGCAAATGGATTATGATAGAAAATATCATAAGTGGGAAAAAAAGCAGCTTCAAGAGGAGATTGATAGTCTGAGAAAGAAACTGAGTGAGAAGGAAAGCAAGGTTGATGAATTAACCAAGAAGTTGGAGGGAGTGGACATTGATCTGAGTATGTTCAAGGCAGCTAACCTTAAACTTGAAACCTTGTTACAGTCTCAAGTTAGGGACAAGGTGAAAACTGGCCTAGGATACAAACAAACCCCACCTCCATACAACCAAAACTACATAACTCCAATGTATGAGGTAGCTGACAGGTATGTTAATGAACCTTTGGAAGATGGACTTAAGTCAGCTGATCCAAAGTTTGAGAGTTATGAAGATGAAGTTGTGTCAGTAGTAAGTGTTGAAGATAATGAGGAAGTTGTGAAGAAGGATGAAGTTATTCCATATGAAAATCACATCCTGTGTGAGACCATTCCCACAAAATCATCTTTACAACCTGTGGTGTTTGTAAAAGCATCCACTGAACCCCTCACCAATGAGCCAAAACCCTCAAAAGCTGTTAACTCTATTAGCAGTTCCACAACTGTTACAAATAGTCCCCATCTTTACACTAACAGTCCCAAAAGGAACCCAAACAGTTCTAACCCAAACAGCTCAACTGTTAGTATTAAGTCAAAGGGAAAAGTGAAAGTTGATGAAGTTGTAGTTGAAAAGCCCAAGAAGAAGGCTGCAAAAGTACAGACTAAACCCAGTTCTGTAAAAAGGCATACTGAAATGCCTGCATGTACATGTCAAAAGCATGGTGTACAAAAGTTTCCTCAGTATGCACCTGTTAGAGGAAATCAAAGAAATAGGAACCAGTTTTGGTCAAAAAGAACTGGTTTGCCTATTGTGAAAGCTAAAAAGTGCTATACATGTGGGAGATCCAATCACTTGGCTCAAGATTGTTATTATAACCCACAGCAGTGTAGCACCAAAAAATCAAGTTTCAAAAAGCAGATTAACAGTTCTAAAACTGCTAAGCCAAAACAGGCTAACAGTTCTACAACTGTTACATCCAAACCAACTAACAGTTACACAACTGTTTTACCAAAACCAAAAACTGTTGGTCTGGCTTGGGTGAAATTGCAGAAACAAACAGTTTCTGAAGATGGTAAAACTGGTACTCATATTGCAAAACAGAATAAGTCACACGATGACTCAACTGTTTTACCATCTACAACAACTGTTTGTTCAAAAGTCTCAACTGTTAATCACAACAGTTGGAAACCACATGTTCTTACAAGGTATTCATCACACAAATTAGAGAAATCTAATTTGGATGAAATCAAAAAGAACCAAACTCTGTTTAAGTATTATGACTTGAATGGTGTACCCAAGACCTGCATGGACTGGGTACTTCCTGCTACTAACTGATTTTATTTGTGCAGAGCATTCATAGGGCCAATCATGGATCTATCTGGCATGTGGATAGTGGATGCTCAAGGCACATGACTGGAAATCCACATTGTTTGAAGAATTTCAGAAGCATCAATGGTGGATTTGTAGCTTTTGGAGGAAATGCTAAGGGAGGAAAAATCACAGGTAAAGGAGCTGTTGAGGCAGGTACACTTACATTCAATGATGTTTTCTTTGTTGAACAACTTAAGTACAATCTGTTAAGTGTATCTCAAATCTGTGACAATGGAAACAAAGTTTTGTTTACAGATTCAGAATGCATTATCCTATCAAAAGATTTTGATCTAAATGAGAAGGATGTTCTTTTGAGAACACCTAGAAAGGATAATGTATACTGTCTAGATACACAAAAGATTGCTAAACAGAATGTGTTAAGTTGTTTACTCTCAAAGGCATCTCATGATGAGTCTGCCATTTGGCATAGAAGGATGTGTCACATGAATTTTAAAACCATGTACTTGTTAGTTAAAAACAGTTTAGTAAGAGGTTTGCCCCAAAAAGAATTCTCATGTGATGATCATTGTGTGGCTTGTCTCAAAGGCAAGCAACACAAAACTTCTTATAAGACCAAAGAAGTTTCTTCCATTACTGCACCTTTACAATTGTTACATATGGATCTTTTTGGTCCTACATCTGTGGTGAGTATACGGAAGAAAGCCTATTGTTTAGTCATAGTTGATGATTTCACCAGGTTCACATGGGTTCAATTTCTTAGAACTAAGGATGAAACTGCTGAGTTAGTTAAGTCACTTATTCTTAAAATTGAAAATCAATCTGATTTGAAGGTGAAAGTCATTAGATCTGACAATGGTTCTGAATTTAAGAACTATGAGCTAAACAGTTTTTGTGAAAGTAAAGGTATTGAAAGACAGTTTAGTGCCCCTAGGACTCCCCAACAGAATGGAGTTGCTGAGAGAAGGAATAGGACTTTGATAGAGGCTGCTAGATCCATGTTAGCTGATTCTAGGCTTCCAATGACATTATGGGCAGAAGTAGTGAACACTGCCTGCTATGTTCAGAATAGAATACAAGTCGTCAAGTCAAAAGGGAAAACTCCTTATGAGTTGTTTCTCAAGAGAAAACCTTTAATCAACTTCTTCAAACCATTTGGCTGTCCTTGCACTACTCTTAATACCAAATCACAATTAGGCAAGTTTGAGAGTAAGGCTGAAGAAGGTTTCTTTGTAGGATACTCCACTCAAAGTAAAGCTTATAGAGTATTTAACAATGTCACTAGAATCATAGAAGAGAGTATGAATGTCTCTTTCAATGAGAATAGGATCAATATTGCAGGTAATGGACCTGATTGGTTATTTGATATTGATGCATTGTCTAAATCTCTTTCTTTTGAGTATTCTACTGAAACAGCTGTAGGTACCTCCACAACTGTTGGTAAAAATCAACAAACAGTTTCCAACAGCCCAAACAGTTTTGAAACTGTTAGCTCAAATCCAGCAACTGTTTGTTCAAACAAAGTTACTGAAGACTTTGTTGTGATTCCTATGCTTCAACAAGAGTTCTCCAATGCTGATCCATTGATTGATGCTGAATCTTCAAAGGACATGGAATCTCATGATCCTCAACAACATACTGAATCTGCACCCCAAACAGTTGCTGATCAAGTGTGTGATACTGCTGAAAATTCAAGTGAATGTGAGTTTGATCTGTCTAATCTAGGGAATGAACTGACTGAAGAAAACATTCCTACATCAAGAGTTCACAAGAATCATCCAATATCACAAATAATTGGTGATCCATCCACTCCTATCAAAACAAGGAATATGCTGCAAAATGAAAACAGTGGTGTGGATCTTGCCCAATTTGATGTGAATGCTTGCTTTCTATCTCAAATAGAACCAAAGAAAGCAATTGAATCATTGGAAGACCCTTCATGGGTGGAAGCAATGCAAGAGGAGCTCTTACAATTTCAAATTCAGCAAGTTTGGAAGTTGGTTGAGCTTCCAAGAGGCAAAAGAGTCATTGGCACCAAGTGGGTGTTCAGAAACAAGAAAGATGAGAAAGGGATTGTAATCAAGAATAAGGCAAGACTGGTTGCACAGGGCTATACACAAGAGGAAGGAATAGACTATGATGATGTCTTTGCACCTGTTGCAAGGATTGAAGCCATTAGACTATTTCTTGCCTTTGCAAGCTTCAAAGGATTTAAGGTATATCAAATGGATGTAAAGTCTGCATTTCTATATGGAACTATTGATGAGGAGGTATATGTGTGTCAACCCCCTGGCTTTGAAGACTCAAAGTACCCTGACATGGTATATAGGTTGGAAAAAGCTCTATATGGACTACATCAAGCTCCTAGAGCTTGGTATGAGACATTATCATCCTACCTTCTTGAGAATGGTTTTAAGAGAGGCACAATAGACAAAACATTGTTTACAAAGATTGTTAAAACAGAGATTTTGCTTGTGCAAATCTATGTTGATGATATAATCTTTGGATCCACTGACGACAGCCTGTGCAAAGAATTTGAAGTCATTATGCACAAAAGATTTCAGATGAGTTCTATGGGTGAACTCACATTTTTCTTGGGATTACAAGTGAAACAAAAGCCCTCTGGTATCTTTCTAAGCCAATCTAAGTATGTCAAAGACATATTGGACAAGTTTGGCTATCAAGATGTGAAACTGACAAGCACTCCTATGGAAACACACAAACAGTTGGGAGCAGACTTTGAGGGGGAGGATGTAGACATACATCTATATAGGTCCATGATAGGTTCATTAATGTATTTAACTGCTTTTAGACCTGATATAATGTTTGCTGTGTGTGTTTGTGCCAGATTTCAATGCAATCCGAAGATATCACACTTGTTTGCTGTGAAGAGGATCTTTAGATACCTCAAAGGCCAACCAAAATTGGGACTTTGGTATCCTAAAGATTCACCTTTTGATTTGGTGGCATATTCTGATAGTGACTATGGTGGAGCCAATGTGGACAGAAAATCAACCTCTGGAGGATGTCAATTCTTTGGATCCAGGCTGGTTTCATGGCAATGCAAGAAACAAACAATAGTTTCAACTTCAACAGCTGAGGCTGAATATATTGCTGCATCAAGCTGCTGTTCACAGGTTCTATGGATCCAGAATCAGCTTCTGGATTATGGTTTGTCTTTCTTAAATACACCTATTTATGTTGATAACACCAGTGCTATTAGCATAGTTAATAATCTAGTGAAGCATTCTAAAACCAAGCACATTGAAATCAGATTTCACATCATAAGAGACTGCAATGAAAAGAAATTAATCCAAGTTATGAAAGTCCATACTGATGATCAATTAGCTGATCTGTTCACTAAAGCATTTGATGTAAGCAGATTCAACTTTTTGATCTCAAACATTGGAATGATTAACTTGGACTAACAGTTGTTCATTACTCAATATTGTTCACACTAACAGTTTGCAACTGTTAGTATTGTTTTCTAACAACTGTTGATTTTAGCTGTTCAGGGAAGAATAGATGTGCAAATCCCAACCCAATTTCGGACATATCTGGTTACCTGTCCCACAAACAGTTTTCCAACCCCGTAAATGTCCTTGATATGTGATAAAGGTACAATACTTTATTGAGAACAGTTCCAGACTGATAAAGGTAAGTCCCTTTATTTTGTAGTGTTGTGAATGGATATGACAAGTCACTGCAGGCTATTAATGGAAATTACTGGACATTAATGGTCATTAATGGCTATTAATGGACATTAATGCTCCCCAGTTTATCTATAAATAGCCTTGCATCCATACTTCACAAATCACACCTACATTTGCACAAACTTCTCTTTGCAAATGGCCACTAACTTCTTTCTCATAAACTTCAAAGAAATTAATGTTAAACAAAGTTATGTAACCATCCCTGCCCCATTTGTTCGAATGCATGAGCTTTGGACTTACTCATCTTGTGTTCTTGAGATGCATGATGATCGAGATAGGTTCACCTTGACACAGCACCCAGATCCACGTAGGCCAAATAAACCAATTGATCATATTCGTATAAGAGGTAATTTTGAAAATTTCACTCTCTTCCATGAATTGCCTACACCATGCTGTCTAAGATTCGTCTTGAACCTAGCAGGCACTACAAACTCCGTAGTGTGGTTCAATATTCGAAGAAATAATACTCATAACCACCAGAGGGCCTTGGATGATGAGGCAATGGAAGTCATTGTAATAGATGACTAGTTCCACTGATGATGAATTGGTCTCAATCACCATCATCCCACGAGGGAAATTATGACAATCGTCTCTGGTGGTACATATGATGAGAAGGTCTACTGCACACCCATTGGTGGGTTTTATCCGTAGTGTGGTTCAACTGTTAACGGAGAAAGTTGTCTACACTTACGGTGTAGATCATTGTTCTCCCACACCTACGAGACGGCCTTGCACAATTAGATAAACAGTACCAACAATGGCTTGTGCATTACATGACCATTCTTTGAAGACATGCTTCTCAGTAAGGCTATGGCGGCACTGTAGAGGCTATTCTGAACTCGATTCTTAAATAATGAAGACATTCACGAGAAAGAATGTGATGATGATTGTCTTCCCTTAAAGTTCAGATTTGTTGATACGTCTTCAAGAAAATTAAAATGTTAACGATAATTTGTCAAATGTAGATCTAGGAGTTAAGACAGTTAATATAAGTTGTGTTTAGATCTATAGCAAAAGACAGTATTGTTATCTCAAAATTATTGTAGCTCAATTGTGATTATCATGAATAAAATACATCTTATGTTGATGACTGTGTTCACTAATGGTTTGTTATTGTTGCTTCAGCATTTGATATATATGAGCTAAAGTTTGTTTGACAGTTGCACAATTCTGTTTTAATAAATACTAACAGTTTTCAACTGTTAGTATATGGCTTCCACAACTGTTAGGCAAAGTCCATGTGCAACTGAGGGGGAGAAATTCGTCAACTGAGGGGGAGAAATGAGAACAGTTGTAAACACTAAACAGCTGTTAATCCAAATAAATGATCAAACAAAAGGGAGTTAACTTTTAAATAACAGTTGTCACTTCTTATGAAAACAGTTCTCCAACTGTTAGCTCTATTTTTGTCCGTCAACTGTTAAGTTAACAAAGGGTGTTTTGGTCTTTGCAGAATTTTGAGGATGTTTGAATGAGTAGTCGAAACATATATAAGGCAATTCCCTCCTCACCAGTTCATTCACTCGTTCTAAACTTAAATCACACGCAAACCACAAACCCTAAATCCTAACTCTCGAACTCGAAATGGCTCCTCTTCCATTCGTCAAAGAGCACAACATGATCGCCTTTCTTGCCAAACCCGATAATCTGCATGTCTTTCATGATATGATCGAGTATCTCTCAATGTCCTATATTCACAATGCTCTTACTGTTAATCCCACCATATATACCTCGCTTGTCGACCAGTTTTGGAAAAATGCAACAGTGCGAGAAGAAAATGGAGTTCAACGGATTGACTCCAAGATAGACGGCACTGAGGTCGCTATCTCTGAAAACATCATTCGTCAATCTCTGCAACTGAATGATGTCAATGGTGAGTATTCTGACTCAGTTTCACTTGACTATTTATACACTGAGTTAGTAAAACTGGGATATGGGCCCTAGGGGAAAGGGCACATTCTACAAAGGGCAGTTTTGCGCACACTGGAAGTTCATGATCCATACTCTCCAGCAGTGCATTAGCCCTAAGAGAACAGGCTGGAATGATTTTGGGAGCAACATTGCTCTCGCACTCATCTGTCTAGCAAACAATAGATGCTTCAATTTTTCAAAACTAATCTTTAATGGAATGGTAAAGCATCTCGGGACCAAATATGGTCTCTTTTTCATGTACCCCAGGTTTGTGCAAACTTTCTTAAACTTTTTGATGCCAAACCTTAAAATACACAAGAGGGTCATTATTCCCTTTGCTCATGTGACTTCAACATTGAGCAAGTTGTTGATTAATGGCAAGAATTTTTCTGGTGCCATAACTCCTCCACTCTCTGAAATGGTGGAGTTTCTGTCAAGAAACAGAGCTGCCAGAGTTGAGCATGAGGCCCCTATTATTGCTACACCCACAACTCTGGAACCCACAGCTCACGATACTCAAATAATCCCCTCTGCTACCTTTGAAAGAGCTACAACACATGCCCCTGCACTAAAAATATTTCAAAAGAAGAGGAAAAGAACTGTTCGTGCTCCTTCCACCACAGTTCATGAAACTGAAACTGTTAACCCTGCACAGGTGCATTCACCTATGCAGAATATCCAAAGGGAACCCCTTGTGCTATCTCACAGGCACAACGAGGAGGTGATCACTCCATCAGAGGGTGATCATATGGTGTTTGAGGCTGACATTACTGTTTCATCCGCAAGGGGTGAACAGGACAGTGTCAACATCCTTAAGACCTCAACCACGGCAACAGAGGCTGGTAAAACAGTTTCTGGAAATCCCCAGTACCAAGAAAAGAGGGGTACTGGTGAGGGATCTTCTAGAAGTGAACCACCAGTTTTATCTGTCAATGATATGTTAACAGTGGCAACACTGGCTGACATTGAGGCTAGAATGCAACACCAAGCATTGACGGATTCCAACTTTGCACCTTTCTTTGCTGCATACGTGCAACTCAAAAAGAAGATTGCCTTACAAAACAAAAGGATTCTTCAACAAGACCAGCAAATCAAGATTTTGACCAACAGTTTGAAGCATGCTAATGAGGTGCTAAAGCTACATGATCAAGTACTAAAACAGTTGACAGCTGCTAGAACTCCTTCAACTGTTCCAATCAAAGAGGGGGAGAGTTCATTACCAACAGTTGCTGAAGTATCAGAACAAACAGCTGCAGTGGATGAACTAACAGTTGCACCCAGTGAATCAACAGTTGAAGAGAAACTATCAGCAGTGGATAGAGTGCTGATCAATACGATAATTTTGTCTGGTGATTATCCAACAACTGAGGTTTACAAGTCATGGCCCAAGGTGAAACAAGAATATTTGGTGAAAGTGGGTGCTCAGATGCTTAACTGCAATGAATTCCAAATGAAACAAAAGATTGATGATGGATGGCTTGAGGGAAAATGTGCAAAGTTAAAACCTATTAAGCCAAAGCCTGGATTCAAAGGAATTCATATTGTAGAAAAGGTTGTTGAAAAACCAGTGCAAGAGGTAGAAGGAAAGGGAAAAGAGATTGTTGTTGAGCTACCAAAGCTAAAATTAACAAAAGAACAACAAGAAGAAAGGGATTTTGAATGTGCTCAGAGGTTGGCTGCTGATCTTCAACAACAAGAACAGACTGATTTTGAACTAGCAAAGAAGCTAGCCGATGAGTTCACAAAAGAGATTGATGAGGAAGAGAAAGCAAAGAAAGCTGATAAGGGAGTGAAAAGAAAAAAAATTGTAAAGAAGAAAACAGTTTTACCTCCTCCCAAGTCACAAGTGGAAAAAGCAAAAGCTGAAAAGGTTCAAACCATTCTTCATGACAGACTAAGTGTGGAAATTGCAGAAAGAATTAAAAAATTAGAAAAAGAGCAGCTTGGTCAAAAATCCCATATCACAGAATGGAGATTTGAGGTGTTAAGAGAAGACACTGGAAAGACAGGTGTCACTTTGGTCAGAGAAGGGTTGATGGAAAGTTACTCTAATTTCTTTCAATTGGTAAATAATTGTACAAGGAGAGATCTTGAAGAGATGTATGTATATGGGGTTAATCACTTTGCAAATACTGAGGAGATTGCAATAAAAGTTTTGATGAGGCATCTAAGAAGCATATGTCGTCCAAAGGAGATTATGCAAGTTTTGATTGCTAATGAGGCTTTTCCTATTAAGTCAGTAAGAGTGTTTGCTAAAGCTGGAGTGTACCATATGGTGATGGATAACAATGAACAACAATGGTTTGCTTTGGAGTTCATAGAGCACAATAAAGTCAAGCTTCAGTATATGTTAAAAGCAAAATTCTTTGGATCAGATAGAATAAAAGATGATTTGTTCAAGAGATTAAAAGAAAGACTGGCATGAGTCAAGTCTATGTAAGTTTTCTCTCAATTTTGATTGTAACAGTTTACTTTGCATAAATACATGGAATTCATTCTTTGCTTAAGCTTAATTTGTCTGTGATTGAACCCTATGATCGAAAGAACTTAAAGATTTTGATCAATACTTTAAGTTAGGGGGAGATTGTTGGGAAATTAACTAAAGCATTAAGACTGTTTAACATGCAAAGTTGAAATTGTTAGAAGAGTTTAGGGAAAACAGTTTTAAACTGTTTTATGAATATATGAAAAACAGTTGTGAATAACAGTTGCTATAGGCATTACAACTGTTAGTACAAAGTTCAGAACTGTTAGTTCAAACTTCAACAACTGTTTGAAGACCTTGAAGCCGAAGACTGTTAGAAGAACCAAAGCTGTTGCATTCAATAAACAGTTTCGGTTGAGCTAAATATGGAAAACCCTATCTTTGAAGATATCTCGAAATAGTTGGAAGATCATCAAGATTACCTCTGAAGATAGAAGATTACCTAATTGTCAGCAATTCAAGGAAGATCAAGGAGTATATAAATACTAGATTAGAATTTATAATTAATACGTACTCATTGTATATGTTTTGCATTCGTTCTTAAAAGTTGTAATTTGCTTTCAAGATAGTGCTAAGCCTCTAAGTTTCTCTTTGAAACCCAAGAACAATCTGTGTTCTTCGTCTAACATAATAAGTTAGATTGGGGGTGAAGTTTGCTTTTGTAATCATTCTGGTTGGTTAATAAAACTACTGTTTGATTGAATTGATTTGTGTTTAAAACCTTCTTTAATCAATTAAGTGTGATTCCGCAACTTCTTAGTTGATTGTGATCATAGTTAAACATTAACTTTTATTCAACTCTGATTTATTATTTAAAAGTTAGTTCTTGTTATTTGATATAATCTATATCCGATCCTGACAAACTTAATAGTAAAACCCAAGAAAATCTTAGATCAGTGTGCTACCCACCTAATGGTACACCCTTGCTGTTAAACGGTACTCGGGTGTCGGAAGTGCCCAAACCTTGGGCATCCGGGTTCAAACCATTGCGGGAAAGGGCATGAAAGATTCTACGATAATCAGGAGCCCCGGCCAGAATTCATACTGTCTTAGGTGGTGCGATCTATTTTGGTGATAATCGGGAGTCCTGGCCCAAAAAGCACTAGAGTAGAGTTAAACATACTAGACTGGATCTAAGTGCTCTACGAGGTTCTAGGAGTCGTATCAGTTAGGTACGATTGGTATAGGGTGTTACCTACCAAAAATAGCATGACTTGGCGGGAAGTGCCCAAACCTTGCGTCAAGTATGTGAAATATGGGTCCTAGGTCTAATATATATTGTTTATGGGTTTGATGATATATGTTAAAAAGGTTTATCTGCAATTACTAATTAAACCGGGTTTTTAATTTGTAGATGGCAACCAACGTTACAAGTACTAACAATCTCTCTCTTCGCTCTATCCTTGAGAAGGATAAGCTCGCCGGGCCAAACTTTCTCACATGGGAGAGAAATCTCCGAATCGTGCTAAGGCACGAGAAAAAGTGGCATGTCTAAGAACAACCTCTATGAAATCCTCCTGCCAGCAATGTTAGGGCAGATGTCAGGGAGGCTTTTCAGAATCGCTCTAATGACGCCCTAGATGTCAGCTGCCTCATGATTGCAACAATGAGTCCAGAGTTGAAGTCTAGCATGATGGAGACTCCTGCTTATGACATGATCCGCCAGCTAAGGGATATGTTCCAGGAGCAAGCTCGCATAGAAAGTTATGATGCCACTAGGGCATTTAACTCGTGCAAGATGGCTAAGGGGACTTTGGTCAGTAACCACGTCATGAAAATGAAAGGTTACATGGACCACCCGGAGAGGCTTGGGCACCCAGTACTATTGCAGCTAGCAACAGATACGATACTCAACTCGTTGTCAGACGACTATAAGCCTTTTATAGTCAACTAAAACATGACCAACATGGAGAAATCAGTGGCTGAGTTGCACTCCATGCTTAAGACAGCGGAACAAAGTATGGGGACCAAGTCTAAGGACATTCTCATGGTGGGACATGGCGGACATAAGAAGAGGAAGGGGCGCAACGGAAAGGGAAAGGGCAAGGCCCAGCCCAGCCAGAATGCACCGAGGGCTAGTAACGACAACAAGGGCAAGAAGCCGAAGCCAAACAAAGCAAGAAACGAGAGTCGGTGCTTCAAGTGCGGTGAGATCGGACATTGGAAAAGAGATTGTCCGAAGGGTCATGAGGCAAGTGGCAAGGCTGGCCCCTCAGGTATCGTGTGAAAAGCTTCTTTATCACTTTCCGCTTGTAAAAGTTTTTTACGAGTATTCTAATATCTTGCAATCGTTTATTGCAGGAGGAGATGGAAAGTGATGCGGCCCAGCATGAAGAGATCCCACGTGCAGCTTACGGATATTTTAAATAATTCTATTTCCTAGTTATTAAACTCGTTTTTAAGTTTTTCTAAACTTGTTTATCTTGATTGTTTTGAAACTTATGGTTTGAGATTATGGTTTATGGAAATTTGAATTATTTAACTTATATCCGAGCACATATTTTTTTTAGTCCAGTTGTGACTAAAAGGATACTATTAAGTCAAGTCTTGACTTAGTTAGTGATTCATAGTGATCTTATGCTATAATTTGTTGTAGTTACATAAATGTTGGCTCCACTATTCAAATATTTAAATAAACAAGTGTTGTTTATAAAATTAGATAGTTTTTTTCTAATTTAACAAGTGTTTAAGTTTTTTTTTTGAGAAAAGTGAAAATTCAAAGTCTTGAACAAATGGAAATAATAGTCATTATTTCTAACTAAAACAGTTTTTGGTAAAACATTTAAGATAGTATAAAAGTGATTATGGTAGTTATTATAATCAAGGGAGTTTTATACTAAATGTTTTAAGGGAAAGAAATTTAAAATACCTTTACAAGTGTTTTATACTTGTGGTAAGTCTAATGAAACCACTTTTCCGTAATTGGAAAGATGGATATATGGAGATCCAAGTTTTTTGGTTTCATAAAACAATTAAATTTCTTACAAAACTAAGTTTTAAAACATGTGTTTAGAACACATTTTTTAGGCATGATAGTCAAGGATTGACTAAGCCTAAAAGGATGTTTTAAAGTAATGTACTTTTTTCATAAAATATAGTGGGAGCACTTGACTAATGTATTTATCAAAGTAATAAAAGTTTTTCAACTAGTATGATAAATACAAGATTGAACTTTTAGAGTATATAATTATCGGATGTTTTTAGAAGTCATCTAAAATAGTAAGTTCTTGAGAAAGGACTAATCCGAGGGACGCATGACTTATTTAGAGGTACTCAATAAAGATGTCATTGCAAGACTTTGAGTCAAGTTATGAATAAAATAAATTATACACGTTTTTAAAAGGTTCAGTAAGTCAGCTTAATTAAATTTTGTTGATTGGTCAACGTTAGAAATGATGAAATAGGATGTTCTTTAACATTCTTAGTAATGAAATTAGATAAGTATTGGTATACACTGGGAATCTAATTTCAAGTTTCTTACAAGTAGGTGTAAGAAGGTTTATCATTTCAAATGGATATAAAATCTAGTAAGATTTAATGCATCTACAAATGTAATTAAAGTTTTAATTACACGGAGATTATTTTATAAAATCAGAAACTTAGGAGTTATTTCCAGTTCTCCAAGTTTAAGGAATTTATAAGATAAGTGAGTCTAGAATTGTTCCAAGGTTGCAAGAACGATTTCTAGCAAAACCAAGAAGGAGTACTTCAGGGTACTAGTCTTGAGTTTTAGGTTTATGATCATATTATTTTCCTTGTAATCCGTGATAAGTTACAAATGCAAAATAATAAGTAATTCAGATAAACGCCGTGAATCGAGTCAATGAAATGGTAGAAATTATGCATCTTTATTCCAGGGTGGAATATGGAAGGGTGCAGAAATTAGTTTCATTGTTCTTCACAATTTTTGTATGTTTTGGCGCATCCAGGAATAAACTAGGTTTATTCAAAAACATTATCCGTGACTACTTATCGTGGTGGGAACTATGATAGGGCTATAAAGTCATCGTAATTTTGGGGTAGATTCGAAAGTATGTCGAATATAGCTGCAAAAGGTTTTTGCGGACCAAAATTGACGGATATTCGTTAGGGTAACGAATATTGGATTGACTCACCGTGAAAAATACTTCGTGGATTCGTGTCAAAAGTATTTATCACATAGGTTATCCTTAAGCCTGAGTTTTTTGGTTTGTTATGCGGTAACTGTTGTCTTCTTAGCGTGCTCTAACACCACGCCGTAACAGGGTGGTCATAAGGAGCGTGTCTAGATTCAATGGGAGTCGTATTGCCAGATGCAAATATGCAAGATGGTAATTGCACCTCCTTTTTAGGAGAGGTATTTCCGGGCCCCTTGACTGATTAGAGAAACTGGTAAGTGCACGGCCGTGCCCAAAAGAACTAATCTGTTCTTTGTCGTTTATCACGCAGTTTTGAAATCAAGTATGTCATGAACCAAAGTTCTTGAGTCTCTGAGTTGACATTCTCCATGCTCATGCTCAAAATTGAAATATCACGCTGCAAGGGACAAACCTATATATATATATATATAAAACGTACCCATTCATGAACAGGGAGTTTATGATAGTTTAGTTTATAAACAGTTAGTTTATAACAGGTTACTCCTAAGCAGGTTGCTTACGACGTTTTATCACAGGTTACATTGGGGTATAACAGTTCTTATAACCTGGTTACCCTAAGTGTCTGGCTAGGGACCTCCTAAGGCCAACAATGTGCAGTAACTATTACTTATCTTGCACAAGTGGGAGTCTGTTAGATTATGTGCAGAGATAATTAATGGGCACATTGTATCCAATGTTATAAGAGACTAAAGGGTCACACTGCTACACACCCAAATTTAAACAGTTGGATTTTACCATAAATATGTGTGGAAATAATTAATCAGGTTGGATTAATTATTAGAGAGAAAAGTAAATAATTAATCAGTAGAATTAAATATTGAAAAGAGAAATAAATAATTAATCAGTTAGATTAATTATCAGAAAGGAAATAAATAATAAATAGTTATTTATTATTTAAGGAGAAATTAAATATTAAGTTTTAATATTTAAACGGACCAGTTAATAGTTAATTAACTAGGTAAAAGTCCAGGGGGTCAAAGTGAGAGGAATGAAAGTTTAATTAAAACTTGTGGGCTTTTAATTAAACGGGCTTGGGTCCTTTTATTATATATATATATATATATATATATATATATATATATCCTTTAAGCTTTAAGGATTAGAACTTAACCAAGGAAGGGATTAACAAAAGATAACCCTAGCCACCACACTCTCCCTCTCTCTCGATCTCGATCTCTCTTTCTCGGCCTCTCTCTCTCTCGTCGAAACCGAAGAAGAAGAAAACACCTAGGGTGTTTTTGCGATTGGTGGTCGACGCAAAGGATACACACACACTCGGTTTTTGAGTGTTGAAGCTAAAGTAAATCCAGAAGCGGTCTAGCAGCCAGTTCTTTGGAGGTGCAGTAGTGGTGGACTACTTTAGCAAACCCAAGGTCACAAAGAGGTATTTTTCTTTTAACTCTTTTCTGTGGTTTGTTGGTTGTTAAGAAACTATATTGATCATCAGTTTTAAAGATCCTAACCCTTTTGGGGTTTAGAGGGTTGTGCTCAATCCAGTTCCGCTTTAGGATTGAACTAGTAGAATCGAACCCAGGTTTGACCAGTTTGTGTCATTAGGTGGTTTGGTCAGATCAAAACCCTTCGATTCATACATTACGAATATAAAATAAAAGTTTAAAACGGGAAGATAGTTACCATTCTTTGACCCACTTAACAACAAGGATTTTAGAATTAACAGAAGTCCGTCGTTCGAAGATGTTGTTGTGGAAGGAGTGATGCTCCATAACTGGACTAGAATTGGTTAGGGTTCGCTTCTGCTAATTGAGATAAACCGCAGGGTTTAGTTGTAGATCACAGATTTGAAATAAAAATAACTTAAATATGTTAATACATTACACAAAACTCTACAATATATACAACATACGGCAATATATGGATAAATATACCGGTTATGAGCATAAATATGGAGAATTTGTAGATCTGAGTACATAATTTGTAGATCTGAGTATAAATCATCGGGTAGATTAAGTGATGCACGTGTGACCAAATGCGACCGATGACGGTGAGAAAGGACGAAGGTAATGAGGGTACGGTGCCGGAGAATGCTTCTGATGGTTTCGGGTGCGACGTCGGAGGTCGAGATGGGTACGGAAAAGGAGATGGCGGTGGTTGGGTGTGGTGACGGAGGTAGTGGTGGTTGCTGAAGTTTAGGGTTTTGTGGTGGTGACGGACGCGTCTTTGATAGTTGGTTTAGCGGAGACGGCGTTGGTAGTGGTGGTTGGTGACGATTAGGATTTTATGGTTGGGCGAACAGATCGGAAATGGAGATATTCGGCAAAGGAGATGGCGGTGGTTGCGTGTTCAGGCGGCATTGATGGCGATGGTCGGCAAAATAGATGGCGGTAGTCGGCGAGCATGGGTCTTTGATGTTTGGGTGAGCGGAGACAGTGGAGGTCGGCGAGCATGGGGAGGCGGTTTGTTGATTTGGCGATTCGCCGGAGACTTGGCTTAAGAGAGAAAGATCGCCGGAGACTTGACTCGAGAGAGAGAGAGAGTTTGCCATCTGAGAGAGAGAGTGAGAGATGGTAGGTAATAAAAGTGTGATAGATGGTAGGACTCTTGGTTCAAGACTGATGGAGATAATATCTAGACATGTAATAATAACATTATTTTAAATTGTTTTAATGTAATTTAATATGAAAACAGATCTACTTTTTAAGTTAAACAAGTAACATAAATAAAGGACTAAAGTGTTATACACTTACGAGATATACATGTTAGGGAAAAGTGTTATTTTGGACATACATAAAGGACTAAAGTGTTATTTTAAATATACATAAATGACTAATTATGTAATTTATCCTTCAAATTGATTAAAAAATATTTTATAATAATAAAAACTAAGTATTTAGTTAATTATTATATTATAAAACTATAAAAATAGTCAATATGATATTTATAAATCAAGATGGACAAATATAAATTTTTAATGCTTGTAATGGCATATAAAAAATAACTCTAATAATCTTGATTCAAATTAAAGTCAAAATTAAATTTAATTTTAAACAAGAAATGTTAAATATGCCTCATATTAATAACATTATAATATTACTAAGTATTATTAAGTATTATTAAGTATTATACTATATTATTAAGTATTATACTATATTATCAATAGAATATTACACACAAAATAATATTAGCTACATTACGTATTAATATAATATTAATGGTTTTGTTGTTAAATTATCATAATTTACAATGTTGGTTATAACTGAGAGCTTTAAATTTTTTTTATATTCTTATAAAATACTACTAGATTAAATACTTGTGTGTTACACGGGTTGATTTAAAAATGAATAAATATTAAAAATGAATAAAAAGATAGTCAACATTTATAATATATTTTAAAATAAAAAACCTACAAATTTGGTTAAGCCAACGATATTACTCGACTGATGTATTTTCAAAACTCCATGTACCACATGCATGGTGGAACTTTGGTAAAGTTTTCGTGGAGTTCATTTGGAAGGATGAAAAAGAAAACAAGATATATTTATTTTTACTCGATAAGAAGGTAAATTATCTATCTATTTATATATCTAGATTTACATGTCATTGTACATATTATTCCTTATATATTTGACAAAACATCACTTTATACTTTAGAGAAACAAAATGGCAGCACTCATCCACCATAACTTGATTCCTTCATACGAAAGCAGAGATTTGCTTGGAAACATGTTTGTTTTGCTCCATTTTCAATTGCAAGGAACTGCCGGTTACCATTCGAGGTACAAAGGCTACAGCTTCGTCCGAAATGAGTGGAAAATAGTAATTAGCAATAAGACAACGCTAGAGGCAATGTCGGATGACAGCTTCCTATTTACCCCATTGTTCCTCCTATTAAAACCTTGGTGTGTGATAAAACTATACGCAAAATGATGATTGGTATGTTTGCAATACTCATATTCTTCTCATGTAAAATAATATAATACTTTACTATTATGTCTAATATTATGAATAATGTTTTAAGACATTGTGGGAAAAATTATTGGAGGAGGCGGAAAACGTGGCGGTGGTGGTTGTGAGCTATTTCTAAAAGATGGGAAGTAAGTTAACACTCATGTTAAAACTTATGTTATGTTTATCAAATATGAATTTTATTGTTATGTGCTTGATAGTTGTATATATTTATTATAATCAATGTTTTAAATTTATAACCTTTTCACTTATTAACAGGGGTGGTCGAATCAAGTTGATTGTATATGATACCCTATCAATACGCCCAGGTAGGTTTGCTGTTGCCATAAGAAATAAATCAATACTATATGTATCTCGGGTTAGACTTCTTCGTCTGCTTTCAAGTAAGTTGGAATTTGACTTCTTTTTCTATTTTTTATACATTTGCAATAGCATGAAATATATCATTATAATTGACCTTTTTATTTTATTTCCAGTGAACATTTTGATTGCAACAGAGAGTTCACTTTCGAACCATTGATGTTGGAGGCGGCTAAAATTAGATATCGGATGTTATCTTACTATGACATTGTTCAAAATTAAAATTTTTATTTATTCTATGACATTAAGTCCATATTTTAACTATTTGTAAAATGTTGACAAAATTATGTGACGACTATCTTTTACGTATTTTTCGGTAATTTCCTTCTATTTGTAGCTATGTGTTATATAACAAGTTTTATTCATTTCCCGGTAAAAAAATTATGTATTAAAAATAAATTATACTTATAAAAGATTTATAAACCTACCAGGGTACCGCACGGATATTAAACTAGTTACTAAGGCTTTCAAAATATTTTTTTATGGTTAATTTAATTTAACGTTTTTTTCTATTATTAATATGTTTTAAAAAAGACCAGTTTTCCACTAAACCCATTTGATACTTATTCAGCACGGTTAATTATTTTATGATTAAATATGTGATATCTTCCGGTTATTTATATTTATACTTGAAATCAAATAGGTCAACCATTGTTTTCCACGAATCCCATTTGATACGGTTAATCATTCTATAGTTAAATATGTTAGTATCTTCCGGTTATTTACATCTATATTTGAAACTAGGGATGGTAAAAACCCCGCACTTGTTGGGAACCCATTCTCCGACCCCGATTTGACCGGGTAATCCTCGAGTTGACCAGGGATGAGGACGGGGACGGGGATTTCGCGAACTTAGGAACATGGATTGAGGCGGGGGATACCCTTTGGTTCCCCGTATATATATATATATATATATATATATATATATTGCAACACCATAAAATACAAACCATTTTCTTTTTCTAAATCATGACGGAAGCATTGCAATATAAAATAATAAAGAAATCAACACACACAACTTAAAAGCCAACACTGTACAACAACACAGTATCTCGTTTCGTGTTACATAATATTTCATAAAGATGGCTCATCGTTTCTAAAATCCAAAATATCATAGCGACGGTCAAACTTTCCCTATTCACAAAAACAGCAACCTACAGCGCTCTGAAAACCTGCAACAGAGGGTTAGGGTGGGGAATTAGCACAAAGCTAAGTGAATGGAAATCAAGCCACAAGCAACAATTAGAATAACCACAACGATCACAAGAACAAGTAATCACAAATATCAGAGGAACGGCTGTTCTGCCGAACCTACGACCAAATGCCGGACAAACCACTGATCTACCATAGCCTTCTGCTAACCGGCAAAGCTAAATCCCTTCCGTTACAACGAATGCAACAGAATATCTAGAATCGTTCATCCAGAAGCATCTAGCCCAGCCCAATACACATGTTTAGCTAACCTCTACCACAAACATCATGAGAACAATTTCATGCCTTGATACTCATATCTTGGACTCGATTGCACAATCATCAAATATTCAGTCAAACAATCATATTAGACTAAATAGTCTATCGCATGATTAATCCTACAAATCCAGGTAACCATAACAGTTACAACTAATACCACCAATGAGTTAAAGTCCACTCACCTCGCTTCCAAACCACAGTCTACTCAGTTGTCTAAGTTACCGAGCCTTTGTTGTCGCTTCCAAACGAAAGTTAAAACATTAAAAACACGAAAACGCGTCGCGATCCCCAGCCCTTGATGCGCCGCGTCGGGCTTGATTTGAGTTGGGCTTTAACACTTGGGCTTCAGATTAATACTATCACATGGCTGCTCATTTGAGCATGTTCCCTTCGAGCTCCTCTATATTCGAATCAAACATGTACACACACATTCGAACTCAACACCCCACTAATACTCTCATTCGAACTCCCCACTTTGAGCTTCGAACCATACCTCCATTTCAAGTAACCCTTAGTCAAAATCGAACCATCGTCATACACGCCCATTCGAGCGTGACCTACCCCCTTCATTCGAACTTGCCTTCGAGCTTACCATTTCGAACAACCCTTGTACGATTTCAAATGACATGATCCATTAATAAGTTCTGAAGAGTTTAACCATAAATAATCTCTTAACCAGCCCATCATATAAGTGGAAGATTGATTAAACTGCGAAACATTACCTTGCCATAATGTAATGTGTTTCTAATGCCAATAAAAGTAACACAGGTCCTTCGAGCTTCTGCCACCTTTCCTCTCTCATTTGAATCCCACCACCATTCAAGCTTCTTCCTAGTTTTCCTTAGAACTAAAACACATACCCCTTCCCTTCCTCCATTCAAGCGTCCCTCTCACCCTCTCCATTCGAATACAACCCACAAACCACAAATATATATATTTATATTCAATCAAAGTAAGCATGACACAAATTCAAGTAAAAAGATAAGTTTTGTTTTACCCAAGGCCACCTCATCATCTTGTACAATTAAACTCATAATTTATAAACCTTCATATCTTCATAACAACTTCAAGAACTCATGAACAATTACATGAACAAGCACCATAATTCCCAATTTTCGATTTTCATATACTTACTTTAAATAATGATTTTAAACTCAAACACCTAACAAAACATCAAGAAACATTAATAAATATGTTGGCATGATTCAAAGATCATTTAAACACTCTAAAGTCTTCAAACTTATGAACTCTAATTTTCAAGTTCTTCATCAATATGAACATGATGATTTCATACTAAATTTTAGTATGGTAACTCTTTAAATCAAGTTATTAAGTAAAATAAAAAATGTTTCTACCTTGTGTTTGAATTAACACTTTAGAATCACAAGATGAATGAATTCAAGTATAGAAGTTCTTCAAGTTTCTCTCAATTCACCTTAAAAACACATACACACTTAAGAACACAAACTTACACATAAAGACATACTTAAGGCCTTGAATTTCGGCCACCATAAGACACACATACACACACACACACTCAGTATTTAGAAAGCTACGTTCAAACATACAGTTTGTCAAATAAATGATCGACCTCAAATAATTATTTACTAACGACATAATATTTGAAATCCTTATTTAAAAACGAATCTAACAATAACATATATTCATGCTTTTATAATAAACACATAAGCAAATAATAGAATACTCACGGACCGACTAGGCCCGAATTTAGGATGTTACAAATCTCTCCCTCTTAAGAGGATTCCATCCTCGGAATCTCATCGCGATCGAACAACTGAGGGTATCGATTTCTCATATCATCTTCGGTTTCCCAAGTCAAATCCAAACCCAAACTATGCTTCCAATTAACTATTACCATTGGAATTTGTTTCTTGCGGAGCTTAGTCACTTTACGATCCAATAGGTCAACTGGTTCTTCTACTAATATTTTCTTCGAATCAACTTTCAACTCGTGCACATGAAGTATCTAGCTCTTATCCTCGACTTTACACTTTCGCAGACAACAAACCTTGAAAGTATCGTGAATCTATGCTAACTCAGGAGGAAGATCTAGAGTAACCGTTTGCTCATTGACCACTTCTCGTGTTTTGAACGGACCAATGTATCTAGGAGCTAGCTTTCCACGCTTACCAAAACGGATAACCCCTTTCCACGGTGAAACTTTTAAGTAGACTAGTTCACCAACTACATATTATACTAGCCGAAGTGGGGGATCTGCGTACATTTTATGCCTGTCTCTGGCGGCTTTTAATTTGTCTCTCGCAATAGCAAATTTCATAGCCATCATCTGTGCAATTTTGGGACCCACATCTTGTTTCTCACCTTCCTCTAACCAGCACGTAGGAGTATGACAACGACGACCATAAAGCATTTTGTAAGGCGGCATTCCTATACTCGAGTGATAGGAATTATAATTCGCAAATTCGATCAACGGCAATTGCGAATCCCAAGACCCACCGTATTCAATCACACAGGCTCTCAACATATCCTCAACTATTTGAATAGTTCGTTCAGATTGACCGTCTGTTTGAGGATGATAAGTTGTACTTAAGTTGACACGTGTCCCCAATTCTCGATGTAAAATGTTCCGAGAGTTTGAAACAAATCTGGAATCTCTGTCAAAAACAATTGATAAAGGAATACCGTGTCAAGAAACAATCTCATTGATATACAATTGAGCTAGTCTTCTGAGAGAAGTTGTTTCACTTGTAGCTAGAAAATAGGCACTCTAATAGATTGTGTGAAGGTATAGTTTACACGTGTCATCATATCCATGAACACTATGAGTCACTAAAGGGTCACACAGCTGCACACCCAACTAACAAACCAGAAAACAATATGATGTGTATGAAGGAGATAATTAATAGTTAATTAATTATCGGGAAAGAGAAAATAATAAATGGATATTTATTATTAAAAGGGAATATTAATATTAGTTAAAATTTTATATAATTAAGTTTGTTTAGGATATATTAATTAATAGTTCATTAATTAATATTGATACTGAACTAGAGGGTTTGTTTTGCCGTTTGATCAAAGTATTTGATCACGGATCAGGCTTTTGGTCCAAGGGCTTTAATCCAAATAGTTATCTATTTAAGGAGGATTAAGCCTTAGTTTAATTTAATCTAATTCATTAGCCACCAAGACAAAACAAAAGGACTAAACTCTCTCCCCCTTGCTCTCTCTCACCTACGGCCAAACACCACTACCTCTATGGTGGTTCTCGGTTGCCCTGCGGCGGCGATAGGCGGCGGCCGGTGGTAGCCGTACGGCGGCTTCCCTCCTCGGCGATTTTCTTCACGGCGGCAATACATACACACACCAAACCTATCGGTTTTGGTGGTGTACGGATACGGGATCGTTTTTTCTCGGGTATTGTTTGGATAGGCGGTCTAGCAGTCTGTTCGTATGGTGCAGTAGTTATGTATCCCCTCTAGCAGTTCTGGGTAAATTTTCTATCCTTATTTTATAACTATTATGGTCTTATGCATATGATATATCTGTTATAATTGTGATTACATGTTTTGTTTCCCTACCTGATCCAGTTGTGATCTTGGGATGAAATTTATGTTTTTATATTCCGCTGTGCTTGTTGTACCCTGTAAATCCCAACAGAGCTTATCATAATTATATATTGTTTATGTATATGAGTGAAAACTGATATTGTGGTTAAGATCATGTTTCTGATCTGTTACGTGATAAGTTTTCCATTTTTACTGCTTTAATATATTTTATATATATATATGTGTGTGAAACTTTTGGTTTTGGTTTAGGATCAAGTTTTGATCTTTTTACCATTAAAAGTTTTCAGTCTATTGTTTATATATATTTGTATATATTAACTGCGTGAAACTTGGTATTTGGCAAAAGTCAAAGTTTTGACTTTTAACCAATTAAAGTTTCCAGATTATCTGTTTTTAATGTTTATACATATATAATGTGTGAAACTTGGTATTTGGCGAAAAGTCAAAGTTTTGACTTTTAACCGATTAAAGTTTCCAGTTTACATGTCTTTTATATATATCTGTATAAATTGTGTGAAACTTGTGGTTATTAAAAATTCAAAGTTTTTGAATTTTTAAATCAAGTTTCCAGCTTTATTATTATATATTTAATAATATTGACGTTTAACCTATGTGGTATTTTTGTTTTTATCCAGTTTGAGATATATAACAAAAGGCCCAGTATAGGCCCAGGTTGGATGTTTGGGATTAACACAAGACTTGTTTGTGTTTTGATGTTAAAGATTCAAGTCTTGAATCATCCCGGAATTATATATATTTGTATTATGGTTGTAATGCGTGTGTTATTATTATTTAATTTTTGGTACGTGATTGGTTATTTATTATTATTAAGCCAAACGCCAAAAACCTAGTGGATCACCTTGTGGTTGTTTTATCCTTCTTGTTTGTGGTTGTTTTAAATTTATTATTTATCCGGTGTGGGGAGGTCTGCGTGCCACTTACAACCCTTATTCAATTTTGTAAAAGTACTAGTTTTAGCAGGCACGTGTGCCTTTGAATTATTATGTAATAGGGTATTAGTTTTATCAAAATTGTAATTGGTTAGTTTGATATTTGTAAATGTAATATTGGAGGCGATCAAGACATGGAGCAAAACAAGGAGAGAGGATGCCATGGATGTTGGAGCCATTAGGAGCATCAACACTACCCATGCTATGTGTGTTGTTTGTGATCCACTTAGGGTTTGACGACAGGGGTACTTGATTATTTTAATTAAGTACTAGTGATGGTCAAAAGGTGTTATGTGTTTTGGCTTATTATTATTAGTTCACTTAAAAATAATAATTTTACAAGTTTTGTAAAGCGGCTAAAACTGTCAAAATGTTTTTGAAACAAATTAACTCTTTTTCAAAATCTTAGACCAGTAGTGCTACCTTTTTAATGGTACACCTTTCCTGCTCCCGGTACCTTGGTGTGTTGTTGTGTCTAAACCATGCACACTGGGGTTCAAACCGATGTGGGGAGAGGGTGAAATACTTTGCGATCCCCTGATGTGACGGGCCAGAGTTCACCCCGTCTTCGATGGTGACGTCTATTTTGGTGATTCCTTGATGTGACGGGCCCAAAGTGCACTTAGGAGGACTAAATATATACGACTTATGTTTCATTCGATGTCCCAAAGATATAGGAGTAGTATTTTGGATTAAATACGATCGGTGTTGTCGTGCCCAAACCGTGCACCGGCACGTGTGAAATATGGATCATATTCTAAAATAAATTTATTTAAAAGGTTATAAATTATTTTAGAGAAATTAATTATTGAAACATTTATTTCTTGCTTTTTACTGTAGATATCGAATTTATCTGTTATATCGTTTTATTCACCTGAGGAGTCTCTTAGCCTCATCATTCAAAAGTGGAAGCTTTCAGGTCCAAACTTTATGGCTAGGAAGTTGCACTTTAGGAATATCCTAAGGGAACAGGGAGGGTTGTACACAATTGACAAGCCCCCTTTAGCACGACCCGACTATTCTGCTGAGGATGAAGAGTATGATACATATTATAAGTATTTGTCTGATAAATCTGACGTCATGTCAATTCTGATACTCTCCACAGAAATCTGAGTTTTCGTATGAACTCAAGAACAAGTCTGTTTTTTAGGTCGTGCACGACTTAGAGTAGCGCTTCAAGAACAGTGAGTGCTTTGGATGCTTTCTGCTCATGAAGGACATTCTTTCAAAGGGGATGCAAGAAGGTCATTCTTTAAGTGATCATCTCATTAACATGAGAAGGCTGTTTGATTGCTTAATGATTCTGGGATCACAAGTAAGTGAACATGAACTAGTGATGCTCTTAGTCAGATCTCTAACAGACCACTATCAGGCAAAGGAAGTAGACATGCTTGTAGAACCAGATACAACAGTAGTTGGTATGCACGGGTTTATAATGTACATGGATGACCAGATGCACCCAGACTTCCCAGATGCAACAGTAGCTGAATCAATGGAAGAAGATGACTGGATTGATGAGCTACTAGACGTTTGTTGCCCAGTTTGCAGTAGCAAGGATATTTGCGAGCACTCACTCGACATTGATCAGCTGGACGTCGGTTCTACCGACGAGTCAGGTATCTTTATGATAGATTGCTTAGTTACTTCTTTTGAATCATGGGTACTCGATACCGGATGTGGTCATCACATTTGCAATCATTTGCAGGGATTCAAGAGGAGTAGGAAACTAAGGAAGGGGGATATGGACCTACGGGTAGGCGAAGGCTCCATCATTGGTGCTGAAGCTGTAGGAACTTATTGTCTCAGGCTACCTTCGGGATTAATCATAGAACTAGATGATTGTTACTATGTTCCAAGATTAAATAAAAATGTAATCCCGTATGATTTATTAATAGATAGTGGTTTTACCTATCAGTCTGTAGGAAAAACAATTTTGTGCTTTAAAGATGGTTTATTCTATTTTAAGGCAAGTTCACAAAATGGTCTATACACGATAAATCTACAATATGACAAGGAAATCTATCATATAAGTAAAAGGTCAAAGGTCACTTTGAACCAAACTTACCTTTTGCATTGTCAGCTCGGACATATAAATAAGAAACGCATAGAGCAACTTCATGAAGATGGATTTCTAGGGTCATTTGATCTTGAATCAATTGACAATTGCGAATCTTGTTTGTCCGGCAAGATAACAAAGAAACCTTTCGACAACTTGAATGAAAGTTCAAAGGAACTGCTGGAATAATACACACAAATGTGTGTGGTCCTTTCAGTCAAGAAGCCAGAGGAGGATACCGGTACTTCATTACCTTTACTGACGATTTCAGTAGGTAAGGTTATGTGTATCTGATGAGACACAAGTCTAAAAGTTTTGATTTTTCAATCAGTTTCAGAATGAAGTACAAAACCAGCTTGACAAGAAGATAAAGCTGCTTCCGTCTGACCGTGGTGGTGAACATCTGAGTCAAGAGTTTGACGATCATCTAAAAGAATGTGAGATTGTTTCAAAACTCACACCTCGGTATACGCCACAGTGGAATGGTGTGTCAGAAAGGAGGAATAGAACCTTGCTTGATATGGTTCGTTCTATGATGAGTCGAACTAGTCTACCAATGTCGTTCTGGGGAAATGCACTCGAAACAGCTGCATTTAAGCTTAACCAAGTTCCAACGAAATCTGTGAAGAAAAGAAAGACACCGTTCAAGCTATGGACGGGGAAAAAGCCCAAGTTGTCTTTCATTAAGATTTGGGGTTGTGAGGCGTTCGTTAAACGACCGTTCTCGGATAAACTCAAACCCAAATCAGACAAGTGTATCTTCATGGGTTATCCTAAGGAAACCTGAGGGTACTAACTATAATCCTGATGAGAACAAAGTATTTCTTGCTCGGTTAGGGACCTTTCTAGAGGACAAGTTTTTAAATTCAGAAACTTCTAGAAAAAAATTGATCTTCAAGAAATTGAAGAGGATGAAGGTATGTCTCCACCATTTGTGGAACCCGTAATATAACATAGAATTGTTGAATCCCAACCCGAGTCTGTGGTTGAGGAAGAAGTAGAAACAAAAGACCTTCACAGGTCTAGTAGGATTCGGACTAAGCCAAATAGATATCTGGGATTTCTAATTTCTCAAGAAGAAGGGGATCTTTATGAACCCACATCCTACGGGGATGCTATGTCAGGTAGTGAGTCAGACAAATGGCTGGATGCCATGAAGGCATGAAAACCAAAGTTTGGAGTTAGTAGACTTGCCACAACACAGTAGAGTTGTTGGATGCAAGTGGGTCTTCAAGAAGAAGACAGACATGGAAGGTAATTTGCATACTTTCAAAGCGAGACTTGTTGTGAAAGGTTACACTCAGACTCATGGTATTGATTATGTTGAAATCTTCTCGCCAGTAGCTATGCTTAAGTCTATTAGGTTTCTTATGGCCATATCTGCATACTTCAATTATGAGATATGGAAAATGGATGTCAAAACTGCTTTTCTTAATGGGAAACTAACAGATGATGTGTATATGGCACAACCGGACAATTTTGAGGACTCCAAGAATCCAGGCAAAGTATGCAAATTCAACTACAAAGGCTGAGTACATTGCGGAAAATGATGCGGCAAAGGAAGCGGTTTGGCTGATGAATCTTATCTCGGATCTAAGAGTTGTTGCTAGTATCTCTGAACCGATTGATATATTCTGTGATAACATGGGAGCTTTAGCGTAAGCAAAAGAACCAAGAGATCACCAGCGGACCAAGCACATACTTAGAAAGTATCACATCATCCGAGAGATCATCGGAAGGGGAGATGTGAGGATATGCAAGATACCGACAGATGACAACGTAGCTGATCCGTTGACTAAAACGCTTGCTAGAGATAAGCATGAGAGACATGCTAGTTCCATTGGAATGCAGTTCATGGGACATAGCAACTAGTTTTTCAGTATCTAATTAAATTGTATGGATTGAATTTTAATACTTAGGATTATGTATTAAATATTTATGCTTGATGGAAATAGGAGGTTTAATATAATCGTTTTAAATTTCTCCATTTTGAGCATATTTATCTATCCATGATATACAAGTCTTGTTATATCAAATTTACTCCGTAGCTACGTGATGCGGTGGGAGCCACATCAGGGAGATACTAACGCTATTATAAATACTTGATGGATAATTCGTGTAGCGAATAAAAACACAAGTTTTGTGACCAAGTATTTATAGATATTTTTCGGAGTTACAAATACTGGAGGTGATCCGCATCAGTCTAACTTTATGAAGACTTTTGACATGAGTTAGCTGATTGGTTGTACTTAGACCTGAGATGTTTGGTTTGGGGCACGAGGACTTCTATACTTTGGAACGTTCTAACGTTATGCCATAACAGGGTAACCATATCGGGCGTATCTGGGTGCAGTGTAAGATTTGTGCTTAAATGCAAGCATTCAAGATGGGATTTGCACCATCTCTTATAGAGTGGAGAAATTCCAGGGCCCCTTGACGGTTAAGACTAAATGAAATGCGTGGCCGCGCTCGGATAGAATGATGAACATCATTTGGTAACTCCGTTACTGCAGTTAGTCGAGACCAGAAGTCAAGAAACATAATCTCTATTTTTCAGAATAGATCACGTGCTACATGTCTGAAATCCACATTATGGGATATCGCGATGCAAAAGGAAAAGCCGGCTAATCGAAGTAGACATTATTAACACCGAACTAGAGGGTTTGTTTTGTCGTTTGATCAAAGTATTTGATCACAGACTGGGCTTTCGGGTCCAAGGGCTTTAATCCATATAGTTATCTATTTAAGGAGGATTAAGCCTTAGTTTAACCTAATTTAATTCATTAGCCACCAAGAAAAAACAAAAGGACTAAACTGTCTCCCCCTTGCTCTCTCTCACCTACGGACGAACACCACCACGTCAACGGTGGCTCACGATTTCCCTGCGGCGATAGGCGGCGTCCGGTGGTAGCCCTACGGCAGCTTTCCCTCCTCGGCGATACTCCTCTTGGCCGGCCTCCCTTGTGGCAAGGTTCTTCACGGCGGCAATACACACACACACACACACACCAAACCTCTCAGTTTTGGAGGTGTACGGATACGGGATCGTTTTTTCTTGGGTATTGTTTGGATAGACGGTCTAGCAGCCTGTTCGTGTGGTGCAGTAGCTGTGTATCCCCCTCTAGCAGTTCAGGGTATATTTTCTATCTTTATTTTATAACTTTAATGGACTTATGCATATGATATATCTGTTATAATTGTGATTGCATGTTTTGTTTCCCCATCTGATCCAGTTGTGATCTTGGGATGGGATTTATGTTTTTATATTCTGTTGTGCTTGTTGTACCCTATAAATCTCAACACACTCTTTGTGCGAAAAGTACCTAAATTGAATCATGATTCTGTTGTGTTCGAGGAAGTTTAGTTACACAATCCATCGTTATATGCTCCCACTCCCATTCTGGTATTTCTAACTGCTTCAGTGATCCATAGGGTTTCTGGTGCTCGGCTTTCACTTGTGCACAAATATGAGATGACTCCTCAAGTTATGCAACATTTGTTTTCATCGTCGGCCACCAATACAGCACTTTCAAATCGTTATACATTTTAGTGCTTCCAGGATGCACAGTTAGTCTAGATTTATGAGCTTCTAATAAAAATTACCTCCCTGAGTTCTCCAAGCAAAGGCACACATATACGAGATCTATAAATATTTAATCCTTGTGTATCATTAGTTAATTCTTCTTTTCATTTAATCATAATCTCTATCTTCAGATTTCATTCTTTAAAGATTCCAATTGTGCAAGTTCCAATTTATCCACTAAGTCAGATACAATATTAAATTGCATGAATCGAACATTTTTATTAACTCCCTTACGACTCAAAGCATCGGCTACCACATTAGCTTTCCTAGGATGATATCGAATCTCACAATCATAATCCTTAATTAATTCCAGCCACCGTCTTTGCCGTATGTTTAACTCTTTTTGTGTAAACACGTACTGTAAGATCTTGTGATCAGTACAAATTACACACTTAGTGCCATATAAATAGTATCTCCACAATTTTAGCAAAAACGACAGCTGCAAGTTCTAGATCATGTGTGGGGTAATTCTTCTCATGTGATTTCAACTGTCGCGAAACGTAGGCAATCACCCGATCCAGCTTCATTAATACACACCCCAATACTGTAAACGACGCATCACAATACACTACAAAATCGTCTTTTCCATCGGGTAGTGCAAGAATAGGAGTCTGACACAACAACTTTTTCAGAGTCTGAAACGCTTTCTCTTGTTCCATATCCCACCTAAATTGTACATACTTGCGAGTTAATTTTGTCAACGGACCCGCAATTTTTGAGAAATCTTTAATAAACCTGCGGTAGTAACCCGCTAACCCCAATAAACTTTTAATTTTAGAAGGCGTCTTTGGAGCGTTCCAATTCATCATAGCTTCCACTTTCGCAGGATCAACTTTGACTCCGTCAATAAAAATCACATGTCTCAGAAAGTGTACCTATCATAGCCAAAATTCTCATCTGGAGAATTCGGCATAAAGTTGATCTCGTTTCAGAGTTTCTAAAACTTATCTCAGGTGAAGTTCGTGTTCAGACTCGGTTTTAGAGTAAATTAAAATATTATCAAGAAATATAATCACAAATTTATCCAGAAATGGTCGAGAACCTGATTTATCACATCCAAAAATACAGCTGGCACGTTAGTTAAACCGAACGGCATAACTAAAAATTCGTAGTGACCATACTGAGTACGGAAAGCAGTCTTTGGCGCGCCTTCCTCAGAAATACGTACTTGGTGATACCTCGATCTCAAATTAATCTTAGAGAAATACGAAGCACCCTGTAACTAATCAAATAAATCATCGATCTGGGGCAGAGGAGTTTTATTCTTAACTGTTCGTTTATTCAGCTCACGATAATCAATGCACATCCGCAGAGTACCATCCTTCTTTTTCACAAACAGAACCGGTGCACCCCACGGTGATGAACTATGACGAATAAAGCCTCTTTCGAGCAGATCTTAATTCTGTGTCATCATTTCTCTTATCTCAGAGGGAGCTAATCTGTAAGGAGACATAGAAACAGGATGTGATCCAGGAATCAAGTCGATCTTGTATTCTACTTCTCTTACCGGAGGCAATCCACGCAATTCTTCGGGAAACACATCCAGGTATTCCGAAACCACCTGAATATAAGAAACCATCCGCTTCTCCTTCTTGGCATCAATAACATACGCGAGGTAGGATTCACACCCTTTGGCCAGAGATTTTCTATCCTTCATGTACGAAATAATAGGAAAAGCAGGTCTAACCCTCTCCCCGTGAGCCACTACGTGTGACCCGTCAGGTAAAGGAAATGAAATCAGTTTTCTATGGCATTTAATATTCTGTCGGTTCTGGCTCAACCAATCCATACCCAAAACAACATCAAAACCAGATATAGGCATAAACAGAAAAGAAACAGGAAAACATGTACCATCAATATCAATTTCAGCCCTAGACACAGCCGTTGTGACTGAAACCATCATACCATCAGCTACTTCTATGTCTAACGGAACAGTATTATCAGAAGTAGACAATTTCAACTTATTAGAGAATGCCACAGAAATAAATGAATGATTGGCTCCATAATTACATAGTGCACGCGCAGGTATAGGATTTATGAGAACCATACCCGTGATAACATCGTCAGTAGCCGTAGCATCATCTACTGACATCCGGAATGCTCTACCCTCAGTTGACGGAGGGTTCTTCCTTTTCTATCCTGAAGTGGACAAAGATCCCCCAACCGATCCCTCCTGACCCTGTTCCTGATCTCTTATCCACATGGCATTCACCAGCTCTGTCCCTCTCCTTCTAACAATTCAAGCAAACGCTTCTCAGGAATCTATAATTCTTAATTAGTGCCCAAAATGGCCGCAACATACACATTGTGTTGTTTGTGTAGTACAAGGTCCATGGTGAAAAGACTTACACTTAGTACACCACGGGGCCCTCTTATTAGACCCACCAGATATATGCCTATGGTTTTGATTATTCTACCCCTGACCTTGACTTTTACTTCCCTGACCTCCCTGTCTATGTTGAGTATTATAATGTTCAAACCGGAGTTTCTACTGAGAAACCCTATCTCGGTTTAGTTTATCTTTTGCTTTAGCATCTCCCTCAGCCGACTTGGCCAAAGTGAATGCTTGTGATAAGGTATGAGCCCACTTTGTAGCATTCCTATAATCAGGGTGTAAAGCTCCATCAAAGTGTTCCACTTGTGCGGCTTCATCCGGAACCCACACCTTCACAAATCGCAATTTCTCGTTGAATTGTCTGATAAGATCATCCATTGACATATTTCCTGTCATTTGCAGATCCATGAATTCTTTCTTAATTCTTGCAATCTTAAAAGAACCATAATAGTGTTTGCACACATTTTCTTGATATTGCTCACAGGTTATGCTTTCCATCTGCTGCTTGTTAAAATGGTCAGTGAGAGAGTCCCACCATACCATAACATCTCCTCTGAGCCTCTGCGTAGCATATTGTACTCTTAACTCAGCCTCACAATTACATGTATTCAATGCCTTCACCATCTCTCTCAACCAGTTCAGCATGATGTTAGGATCTGTACTTCCTCGATACTCAGAGGGTTGGCAATTCATGAATTGCTTGTAAGTACAACGCTGTCTAACTCCTGGGTATTGATAAGGATAAGGTCCTTGTAAAGTAAACGGGTAGATAATGGTTGTTGCATCACTTGCGAAGTAACGGTGGAAAATGGAGCTGTAATCGGTGGTGTTGTTGAGAAAGTAGTAACAGCTGCTGTTGAAACCTGTGTTTGTACATTTTGTGTCAACCTCTATTACGTTTGCCAATCGATTTCATGAATTATAGAACATAAAACTCGATTTTGAAACTCAAAAATTTCACAGCCATGAAAGTCGAAGAACATGCTTTAGATCCCAAAATTTAGAGGCCAAATTCAAATGATTTGGTTATTATACCACTTGTTTGTCCCGAATGTATCAAGTGATGATGAATTCCATTGAAGAATCGATGTGAATGAGATAAAGGATGATATGAAACTTGAGAGAGAATCGAGAGCACACACACAGACACACAAATACCTTGAGTAAAATTTGTCTTTTAGAAGCTTTGTTACAATTACTAAAGGTATGAGTACTTGTAAAGGCATAAGTACCACTAGTTAATCGGTCTAGTCAAATTTGACTGGCTAGTTGAATTCGACTCTTCTAGATTTCTAAATTAAAGACTAACAATCTCTCAAATTGATTTAACTCTCTTGCATGGCAATTACCCAGTCGTATTTCTGAATGGTTGCGGGCTGCCAGAATTAGTAGAGGGATGTTGCAGTACATGTGGGGGCATCATCATGGTAGGTAGTACCACCCGTACGTCGGAAATCCTCATGGGAAAGGGAGATGCGACAGCATGTGGCTCGAAGACTGGGGTTTTCGAGAGAAGAGTCGACATAGCAGGGCAGCGAACGGCGCAAAGAAGCCCTAGGGCAGCAAACGGCGCAAGCAAAAAAAATAGAGAGGTCTGTCGATATGAGGGTAGCCGTCGATAGGAGGTCGGAAAAGAGAGAGGGCCGACTAAGGTTCGGTAATAAGAGAAGGCTCTGATACCATGTTAGAGAATATGAATCTCCATTCTCATTAAACGTAAACAATATAAGAAGATACAAATGAGGGCCATAGACGGGCCAACAAATACAATAAAATGACATACTAAAAAGGCTATACAAAACTAATACTAATACACAATATTTACGCTAATATAGACTAGATTTGATTCATCTTATGGATTATTTAATGCTTTCTTGAACAATTATTTTTTTCACAATTAAAGTACCCTTAAAGATGTTAGCTTTAACTTTTGGTTGGCTGATTTGTTAATTACATGTGTTTATTGATCATGACAGTGTCATAATTGTGTGGTAGTCAACTTTGATAGTTATAGGCTTATAAATTTTATAACCTGATTTCACACATCAAGTTTTTGGTGCCGTTTCCTGGGAAAGGTGTTTAGTGTGGATACTTATATTACTAATAGTCAGTCGATCCTTTCTGGGGATATATCCTCTTGAAAGTTATTTGCTTTATTTTTATTTTCCAATTTGTTTTATTTTATTTTATTGTGTCTGTCTTTTTTTCATTCTACTCGGTATTTTTTTTTTCTTTTTCAAATATGGACTATCAAGGAAATTCGTTTGTCCCTTGGGATTGCTTCACCAGAGGATGCGATGATGAAGAACGACCAATGATGACTCCAAATGAGGTCTACTACATGAACCAAGAGCTCGTCGGTAACTATCAAGGCGGTGGTACCAATGGGAACAACTAGACAGGGCCGGCCCTGGCCCTAGGGCAACCGCCCAGGGCCCGTATATCTTTGGGGAACAATCCGATATATCAATATCTATATATATACAGACCGGTTAGTAACTTAGTATATTGAAATAAGCCCGTAAAAGAAAGCAACAAGGACCCAAAATCAAAAGGCTTCCGTCTCTTACTCTCCCTCACGCTTGCCCTCAGTACTTCAGTAGTCATTCCTTTAATCCTTGGAAATGATACGCTCGATCAATGGAAAATTAAAAGACACAATCGCCGATTAGTCTCGGAAAGGAGAAGACATGGTATAGATATGGTCTCCCTCGACCCTCACTTGCTATTCATACATCCAATCATCAAAAAATTGTTTCTTGGCTTCCTCACGATGTTGTTCGTCAAATAACCGCAAAAAAAGAGTGCTCACATACCTTTCCTTTGAATGTTGATCGATAATTGGTTGTTGATTGTAAGTTTTTTCCAAATATATATAATGTATGTTTCATGCTTCTAATATTCTACTTTCTTATGTCATCGTTTTTTCCGAAATTTGTATAATGCTTGTGGACGATTTGATTACAGTGTTGTGGATAAACATATTAGGAAAAAAAGGTTGCTTTTAAATGGTTATGATGTTGGAACCTTAACTGGTTATCTTAATTAAGTTGGGTTTGGTTTGGTTTTTGACTTTTGAGTGGCTTAGTTAATAGAAGAACATATCATCTACAATTGCTTAGATATTACTTAGAAGTCCAAGTGAATAGGAGAAATTTTACATGTACCCATCAATAAAAAGAGATAAATAGTAGGTGTAGTAATTTGTTGCATTGGTATAGAGGCAGAAACAAAGAGTTAACTAGTTGAAGCCAAATTGAGATTATTCATCAACAAAAAAAGATTAACATGTGCTTTAGCTTATGGAGATGAGAATCGTTTTATAACAATGGCCATCGTATCTTATCGAAACATATATGTTATTTCCAACGTTTTTTTTTCCGACGACTTAAAAGCGTCACAATTTCCGACTAATTAGTGACACCATTCCAACGGAAATAAGTTAAAAACACCAATCTAATCATTGACCATTTACCATCACTTTTTCAACCATTTGGCAACACTATTAGATCTGTTTGAAAATGGTTGCTATTCTACAACAATTTACCAACGAAATACCGACCATAATATTAAAAATACTGAATTTATAAAGTTTAATAATTTGTTATAACTTTCGTTAGAAAATTGTCGGTAATTCCAACAATATAGCGACTAAATGATTTACAAAATTATTATAAATTTCTAATTCTTAATATTTAATAATTTATTATAATATTGTCACAAAATGGTCATAAATTCCGACGATATAGCGACGAAGTATAAAAAACAATTTCGAAAACACTTGGATTAAGTTTTTACTACTATTATATAGTTTAATGTGAATTTCGTCGAAAAAATCGTCAAAAATGTCGACAAAATAGTGACGTTTTGTGTAAAATAATTTCCAAACAAGTAAACAGATTTTATTATTTAATAAATTATAATCTATTATAACATTGGTCAGAAAATCGTTAGAAATTATGACTATATATATATATATATGAGCCTGATACACAAATTTAATTCTAAAACTTTTAAATAACTTATTATACTTTTCGTCAAAATATGGTCGGAAGTTTCGACGATATAGCAACATTTTCATTAAAATAATTTATAAAAAAATTAGAAAATTTTAAATCTTAGTATATTATATTATAATTTTTGTCGCAAAATCGTCAAACAATTCCGTTAATATAGCGAGTGTTTCTAGAAAAATCAATAGAAAAAAAATATTCAAACAAATATATATTTATTATTTTATTATAATTTCCGTCAAAAAATCGTCGACAATTCCGACACTATAACGGCGTTTTGTGTAAAATAATTAACATGGCAATGAAAACTGATATGTCTTACCAAAATCGAACATGAGGGAATTGCAAATTAACAGTCAAAATCTGGAACCTAATTAAAAAACAGGGAGTTAATTACATAGACCGTTAGTCAAAGAGTATTTGGGTTATTTTTCATGAGATTCTTATTACCAAACACAATTTACTTGCTAAACTTATATCCAAACAACCATTTTCTTTAACCTTGCCATCACGCCATTCTCTCTATCTCTCTTCATTCTACCATGGCCACCCTCACCGCATAACCACCACCGTCCCCTTGACTGCCGGCCACCTTCACCACACGACTACTATCACCCTATGAATCGATAACCGCCTCAGATATGAAGAAAACACCACCACCGCCGCCGTCGCAGATGGGAAGAAACCATCGCTCACCGCCACATATGTGATGAAACGACCATCATCACCATCGCTCACCACCGCAGATCTGATGAAACCACCAACATCATCGTGGCTCACTGCCACATATCTGAAGAAACCACCATCACCGTCGCAGATCTGTGTCGCTGACCAAGAAACCACCACCATCATTGAGAAGACCATTTATGTTTCTGATTCTTCAATATCTTGAGTTATCATTATCGAGAAAGACCATTTATCTTTCTGATTAGCTATTCAATTGTTCTTTGTTATGCATTCACTTTATTCTTGATTGGGTTTTCTATCTTGTTCTTGACTGGGTTCTGTCTTGTTCTTGATTAGGGTTTTATCTGTGTTTACCTTCATGAGATACAAGCTAAACAAAAAGTAATTATTTAAAATCTTAATTTGGTGTAAAGAATAATTATGATCCTAATTATCTATTTTATTTTACTAAATAACACATTTAGTATAATTAAATGTAATTAGAAAGTTTATTAGAAAGAATGGTAGGAAAGAGGTAATGGACTGTTTGGTAACAAGAATAAGATGGAAAAAAGACCAGAATACCCTTTGACTAACAATCAACTTAACTAGAGTTAGCCTAAAGGGTCAAAAGTGAAACATCATATCAACCATAAGGACCAGTAGTGTAATTTTCTATCTTAAGGAACTAAATGTGAAATTCAATCAAGACCACAGGGATGATCTATAGAAGTAGCTAAAAAACATATGAAATCTGGAATAGTAAAGCGACAACTTGAATCGAATGCCCTAAACATATCTGGTCCAAAAAATTAAATCATTCGACGATGACGAAGATGAAAATGACCCTCAAACTTAAACGTTAGTTAAGAAACCTATCTGGAATCAATAAAATGAAACCCAAATCAAATGAACCCACCAATGGTTTGAACTTTCTCCTATTTTGTTGTTGTGATCAATCGCGATAAACATATGGATCTCTTGTTTTGCTCGCAAAGCACATGGACAAGTACCACCATAGAGAAACATGTAAAGGGTATGTTTGGCGAGGGGCTTATAGCCTTATAGGGGATTATTGGGGCTTGAGATTTTAGTTTTTATAATCCCCAGCCTTTTAGCCTCGTTTGAATGAGGGGATTATAAAAAACATAAGCCTCAAAATAAAAGTCTTTTCAAATAGCTTATGGCTTGGGCTTGAGATTATAAAAATAACTAGATTCCTATTCCTTCTACTTTTAACTATATCTTTTCACATAAATACATATGATTAGTATAAAAACTAAAACAATTTATCAAATAAAAAATGAAATTGCAAAATTTATTTTAAGCTAACATCATTTAATCAAAGTTGTATACTACTATATGAAATCAAATTCTTAAAACCTTTTGAAGTGTTGTAATATTTATTTTATAAAAAAAAAGTTATATTATTATTTGGAAAAAACGATAGTCCGATAGGCAAGTATTAGATTTTCCCGCCCCCTCCTCCAAAATTTGGCGAATATTGAATTTCCTCTCAAAATTTGGGTTTCCCTGATTCACTAATTATTTTTAGCGGACCTCCCCTCGCTAATTATAAGGCATATATATTCGGTAATATTCCCTTATTCATTCACCATCAAAATCCCTAATCTCTTTTCACTCCACGCACCGATAACCGCCGCCGTCCTTGTAAACAAGTTGTTGCGCTGCCGTTGTCTAGTTCCCGATCGCCATTGCCGTGGAAGGCTAGTCCGATAACCATCTGTTGCTTTCCTGGTTACGAATGAGTTTATCCAGTTAGCAATCGCCGCCGTCGTAGGTTCATCTTCTGAGAAGAGTTGTTACTCCCGTACCCTCTCTGGTTCCACAGTAAGCCACTCTTGCTCATTACAGTTTTTGAAAATTTTGTTGATGGTTCACCGTTTGATCCTTGCTTACTCCCTATTTCCGTCTATTCTTGAAACTTGAGGAATAAAAGTTCAATTTTGATACTTTTCATGATGTTAGTAGTGTAGTTTAGTTTCTGGGATGCTTGTTCTAAACTGAATTTGTACAGCTTTGTGTCCTTGTATTGGTCATTGTAAAGATCTGGTATATTGATATAACAACTTAAAGTTTGTAGTACTAAATTGCACAAATAGTTCAGTTTACCTATGTCATAATTGGTTGTCATATGCTTTTAATACGCGCAGGTATACTTATTGAAATAACAATGGAATGACAAAGGCAAGTTGCAAAATCACAAAGAGACGTGCATGAAGAAAAATAATGGAACTTTGTGAACAAGATATATCACGTGAAATGGAGCTTCGTAAAAGAGACAAGGCAAGTGAAGTAGAACTTCATCAATAGGACCAAACATGTGAATGACAACTTTGTAAAAGAGATAAAGCACGTGAAACAGAGATACTAGCAACTCAAGAATCATCAACAAAAAGAAAAGAAATTGACTATAAGTTAGTGGCGTTGCATTAGAACGACTTCTCCTTTATTCTCTACCTCCTCTTTGTACATGTAACTACAACTACATTTTCTATATATATTCTACTTTTATGTATACTTTACAAGTTGATATTAGTTCTACATTTATGGTCATAGCGTTATTTTAAAGGTTGAAAGCATATTTATATTATATATTTGTACGAATTTGGAATCTGTATAACCGTCGGTAAGTTGGTAGTAAACTATTAAATTGTTAATAATAAAGATTTCAATTTTGAAGCAAAATTGGCGGTAACGATTGATCATTGGTGCAAATAAATCTAAATTCAAAATATTTATACAAAATCGTTTGTAAATTGTCGGTAAGATTTCGTTATTTAATTTCGCTATAATTGTGTTGGTAAATCGTTGCTAAAAATTGGTCCATAAACCGTTGCTAAAATTTGGTCTATAAATCATCGGTAACATTACGTCTATAAAATGTCGGTAAAATTACGTCTATAAAACGTCGGTAAAATTACGTTGGTAATTCGTCGGTATAATTTGCTTTTAAAAAATATAGAAATAATATAGTCGATATCAATAATATAAATTCAAATTATAAAAAAGTGTTTTGTCGGTACTTCGTCACTAAATAGTGTCGGAATAGCGTCGGAGATGTAATTTATTGTAATTTTAAAGTCATTAATAAATATTATTATTTATTATTGGAAAATATTTAATATCCAGTTCCGACGACATAGCGACCACGGTTTTGTCAGAAAAGTTTCAAAAATCGTAGGTAAAAATCGTAGGAAAAATTAGCGACGGTGATATTTCCAACTAAAGTTTTTCGTCGGTATTTGTCGGAACTGCCAGTTAGTAACCATTTTCCGACGATTTTTGTCGTCGGTAACAAATGAATTTCTTGTAGTTTCCTTCTTGATAATAAATAGCGGGAAAATGCATATAAGATCTCGAAGTCAGATATAAGTGTGTGCACAAAATTTCACTCATACAAACACCATTAATTTTGATAAGATTGTCAAATCCTACTTGGTTTGTAGGTGAGTTTAGTAGTTAGCACATCTTTCGTGGAATTAATTTTTTTGTAGATGTGCAGTTGCAAATAGAGATCAAAGCATTCTTTTAGTTTATTTATAGTTATAGTCAATATGAAAGTCCCTTTATAGCAAATTATTAAAATTTTGATTTGTTTAGATTGAAACAAAGTTAGCTACTTTTTACTATGCTTAAACGTTATTGTTTTTTGCCTTTGTCTTTAGATACATGTTCATACATGGCTATAGTTTTAAGATTAAGTTATTCTTAATCTAGTTTAACTCATTGACACCTTGTATATTCAAGACCCGGTCCTTTCTATCAATGCAAAAATTATGAGCCACATGACATCCATCCTCAACCGTCCAAATTGAGATTTGAAGGTATCTTAGAAGAATTTTTTACGGGTCAAGAACAAATACACCATCCTAAGGATAACCAGCCATTGGTTTCATCTAATGACAACTGGTTAAAGCCGCCATATTGTGATGATGAAACGTCCATGTATTTGACGCACGCGGATTATTCTGTGAACCAACAACCCATCTCATGCAAGCAAGAGCAACAAAAGTCTTCGTTAGAGCTACTATTGGAAACTTTCATGATTGGGCAAGCAAAAAGAAACGATCAGAGGATGACCTGTTGGATTACCTTGTGCATTTGTTAAATGAGGAAGCGAAGGATGAATCATAACTTGAAAAGCCATTAGTAAGACATCAGGGAGCCTTCCCCTTGTCAACACGCGACGGTCCTCAAAGAAAAAAACAACAACGGGATAAGCATAAAGTTTAGCGAGCACACAACACTCGTACATTATATCAGACACACATCCACAAATAATGCACATCATATCAAGTACGCCGCGCGAGCGAATTGGCAATCGGCCAAATGAGACAAATTGCTCAGGTCACCACATAGGTATCACATCAATTGCCTCACATGCAGGGTGGCCAGCTGCCAAACGAGCCCAGCTGCTCACGACACCACGAAGGTATCACATAATCACAATATCACATAGATCACGTATCACAACATAATGTAAGAGTTAGTTAAACTCATCAACAGCAGTAGCAAAACAACATAGTAATAATTGAACTCACGGGATTGAATGGTTAACGATTATGACCACAGAAACCTACAACACAGAGTATAAAGTTGTGGACCACACAACACACTTACACTCACAACCCCTAGGTCGAACCACCCTAGGGCCGAACCTGGTTATAAATTAATTAACTCAACCCCTACGTCCGACGCTAGGCGACACGTCATATGAGTTGGACCCGATGCGTTCCAATTACAATCACATCTTAAAGTCGGACCAACCATGGTCATATGTAAGTTGGACCTATGTCTAGGTCGTACCCAGGTCCAAGTGGGAGGGGTACCAACTCACATAAACTCATCTAAATCGGATGGCCCTTATCGAACATAAGTCGGGTAGATCCCCTTAAAACACAAGTCACACAAGACCACTTTCTTTAAGTCGGATTAGTGCAGATTTAAATTGTAAGTCGGACGGGGTAGTCTAGGAACAAGTCGTACACCTCATGAGTCACACAACACATACTAAGCCGGAACGTATTACAGACTATCGTAAGTCAGATGCATGTGAGGTCGGATCACCCCCTCCCCAGGTTTCATAAGTCATACAACCCTTCCTAGTGGGACCTCCCGACTCATCTTGGTAAGATGTCATTCAAACACACGCATGTCACACTTTAAATGTCAAAATCCATCAAACATAACTAAAATTCATCATTTCAGTTTTTATAGATCTCTACTAGCATAAAAACAAGCCCTACGAAAGTAATCGAGTAACAATTAACAATTAGTGGGTTGAAACTCATTTTCTTGTTCTTGGTCGAGGCCTTACGAAAGAACAGGGAAAGGTACTTCAAAATCGATTGTAACTTGCTTTTATTGTTTATTTGATGTTACCAAATTCGCTAAAACAGTACTGGGTTCAAGAATCTTGACAAAAACATGAAAAGTAAGAACTTAAATTAAGAAGATAAAATTCTTGTGTGTGTGTGTGTTAGGGGTGTTCAAAAAAACCGAGTAACCGAGAAACCGACCTGCCCCGCGTGAACCGAAACCGAAAAAACCGATACCCGTAAAACCCGCGACACGAAAAACCCGAAAACTAGGGTACCCGCTAAACGCGGGGCGGGTACGGTTTTTAAATTTTGATATCCGCGGGTGCCCGCCCCGCCCCGTATGCTTTAAGATATATATATAACAAAAATGGTTTGAACCAACTCATAATTGTATACAATAAAAACAGTTATTATTCATAAAGGCGGAAACAGATTAATAAACTTAATCCTAAAACCCTAAAGGATTAAACAGATCTTAGTTACCACATATGTATATATTTAGTATATATGGATCTCGAAAATCATAATAAATCACCATATAGCCTTTTTCGTAGAAAGCAAACAGGGTAAACCAGGATTGAATTAAACTTTATTCTAAGCATGCAATCAATCCTATAGCTAATACTGGAATTCGATACATGTGTTTACACACATATTGTATCCATCGAATTCACCACATAACATCAAGAACACATTAGATGAGATATCATACCTAGGATGCTCAATGTTTAATCCACCCGTGATGAGGTATAACAAGTACCCACTAGAAAGACTTAATCCACACCTAGGTTGTTCTTGATTCCTTGTACTTTGAATCACCAAAATCGACTATCACCCCTAGGGAGGGGGTGTTCGGCCGTCGATTATAAGGAGAAAAGGGGGAGAGAGTTTTTCTTGATTATTTTTTATTAACCCTAATTGCCTTTGGTTTAAAGCCTATTTAAAGATAATTTATCTAGTTATCATTTAATTAGGAAACCTTTTAAACCATTATTATTAATATAAAATACACTAATATATATATATATATATATATATATATATATATATATATATACTCCTACATGTCCAACCACAACAAGAATATACTGTTGACTTGTTTAAATCAAACATTTGTAGTTGACATGAAAAACTACAAATGTGATTTAAAAATACTAATGAAACTTTTAGTATACAAGTCAACTAATTCAATAACATATACATATCAACAATATATATATAATCAACCACGCATTAAGTATAAAGCAATAATAATGCAAGTATACACCTTTTACTCAATCCTTCTCAAACTAATCAAGCTGTTAATTCGAGATGAGAAAATTTTGACAAAACTTGTCAAACTTACTTTAATCAATAAAAACTATGGTATAATAACTATCATACCAAAAAGTGTTTTTAAGTCTAAAACACTTAATCGATTAAAGATTTATCCTTCTTTAATTGTATAATAATAATACACATTTATGGTTATTTATTATATTTTAAAGCAAAAATATAATAAAACTTGTATTTTAACTTAACTTGTTAAAATAACACCTTAACCATTATATATATATAGGGTTCAGTTCTCCAAAATGTATTATACTATATCCAAAAATCTATTGTGTGTATCCACCTTTCAAATTTTTTATTGTGAGTATTGAACTTTAAATTTGGTGTTATTGTATGTATTAAACTTCCTGTTGTATATATTAAACTTTCTATTGTATGTACTAAACTTATACTTTTTATTTTATTTTTTATGTATCAAAATACATACAATAACACCAAATTTAAAGTTCAATACATACAATAGAAATTTTGAAAGGTGGATACACACAATAGATTTTTGGGTATAGTTTAATACATTTTGGAGAACTAAACCCATATATATATATATATTGATTTTTGGTACGTGAAAAAAAGCACTTATATATATAACATCTTGTATTATTATTTTATCCGAATTAACATCCCAATATATCATCCAAGTCCCAATGGGCTTAAACCCATTCTTGAATTTTTTCTAATTGGGCCATAAAGCCCATTAAGTTCATTAAACCCTTTTAAGTTCACATAAGCCCATTTTTAATTAAAATAAAAGAAAAAAAATATTAATTAAAAATAAAATCTTGGGCTCTCTATGAAAATAAGTTTAACGAACTATCCAATTCAACCCTATCTGGGCCGAAAAAGGCTTATTTGGGCCAAAACTCAAATACCGGTCGTGAACTCGTGGTAGGCGGCGCTAACTGGGCCGAACCACCAAACTGGGTTTGGGCCATAAACCCCCTTGGGCCAAGAAACCCTTTGAGCCGTGGACTCCTTGGATCGAGTTCCCCTTGGGCCGAAGCCCCTTGGGTCGAGATCTCCCCACCGGGCCGAAGCCCCTTGGGTCGAGATCTCCCCACCGGGCCGAAGCTCCTTGGGTCGAGATCTCCTTACCGGGGTTTTGGTTCCTTTCCGATTAACCCTTTAATTCGGATTCTTTACGTATTAAATATATATATATATATATATATATATATATATATATATATATATATATATATATATATATATATATATAATTAATTCTAGAAATTCCCTTTGTTATCCAAAAATTCAAATTTTAAAACAAAACTTGTTTTATTATTTAAATTTTGTAATCATATTTATCAACATAGAACTCGTTGACAAAAATGGAATTTCTAAGTTTTAAGGTTTATCTTTTAATATTAAAAATTGAACTGGTTTTTGATTAAAAACCTTAAACTATCCATATTAACACAATTGTTATATATATATATATATATATATATATATATATTTATATATATATATATATATATATACACACAAAACATAAAATTTAACCTTTTATAGTTTTAATCCTTTTTAATCAGTCAAACCTAACTGCTTCAACTTTTATGATAAAAAAAACAAAAAAAAAACTATAAAATATATAATTTAAACAATAAACTGAGATTGACACAAGGCTATCTACATATTTCGAAAATATGGATATATTACAGATAAACACACAATTTTCAAAAAACTGTTTATTGATTTAATCCTTTAACGGGTAAAACCTAACTGGTTTACCTTTCTGATAAAAGGTTTAAATCTACAAACCTTATCCAAAACAAACTGTTTTAGATAAACTAGGATTTAAACATAAACTTGTTTAATGCTTGTGATTTTCGAAATCACCATATACAAAAAAAATATTCTAAACAATATGATATAATAGATATACCAATACAGTGTGATAAACTGAGCCGAGGCTCTCATACCACTGTTGGGTTTTACAGGTTACAATTCATTCTGAAGTTGTCCTGATTTATAACCAAACTGGTTTGAACCAACTAAGAATTGTATACAATAAATACAGTTATTATTCACAAAGGCGGAAACAGAATAATAAACTTAATCCTAAAACCCTAAAGGATTAAACATGTTGGGAAAATAGGAATATAATTTATATCCTCTGATGGTCCCGTAATACAATACGGATGAAGCAATGCTTAGAAGATAGTTCTTCTAGTGTGTGTTTGTGTGTGTGTTCGGTTAGAGAGAGAGAGCCGAGAGTAATGTAGAGAAACACAAACACAAGATATGTTGTAAAATGCAAAGCTTAGTATTGAAATGTGGGGGGAAATGCCTTTATATAGCATTTCCCCAACTTTGGTATAATTACATATTACACCCTCACTTTAATATATCTAACAATCTCCCCCTAAGTGAGGTGTGTAATCATTCACAACAAACAAATACATTGAAATCTATTCGAAAGCTGATTTGTTGCGAATGCCGAAGGCCACTTGCCATTTTCTGATTTCCCTCCTGCTGGCCAATGCTTTCCTTATTTTGTCTATTGCCTTGTATGCCTGGGAATGTTCTTCATCTGTGTAAGTTGCTCGGTTATCCCAAACCTTTTGATGAATTTTATGATGAAGGATTTTCAAGGTGCCGTCAGAATATGCATTAAGGTCGTCTAGTCTGATGAAAATCTTTTCGCCCTTTGTATTTTTGGAGACAACACCTCGAGAACCTTTAAAGTTTGGATGACCGTCATGGATTACTGTCAACTCTTCAAGCTGTTCTAGATCTGGATGATTCTGATTAGGCTTAAGAAGATTGACTTTCCGATAGTTGTTCTCAGCCCCGAGCTGGATATCGTGTTCCTCAAAGAATTCCATAAGATTTCTCATGTACCTCATTAACGCAACTCTACCAAATTCTTCATCAGGCCATTTCCCCTTTTTCTGGGAAAGGATGTCGAATAAGAAGCTAATGTCTTCGATGTTTACATACCTCAAATCTGCTTCGGTGAGAAAGTATGTGAGGTTGTTAGCTCTTTTGATGTAGAAGATGGCATATTTTATGTTGAAGTTGGTTTCGGTATACACACCGAGAAGGTCACTTATGAGATAATCTGATTTGATATCTTCTGGTTTGGTTTGTGAACGAGTGAGAATATGATCATATATCCTTCTTTGTTTATCGTTCATGTTTCTCAGCTCGGGTGAGATAACCTCTATCAACTGACTGCTGAAGATTTCAGGAATTCGTTCTTCAAGATTGGCAGCGTTGACAAAGAAAGGTTTCCATATCGGGTTTTCTGCAGCATTCCTTGTGAACATATTCCCGACATCAAGACCAGGATCTCCACGATGCACTGGAGGAGCAGGTGGGACTGTGAAGCTTTCAGGCAAGGGCCATTCTGATTCTGCTCTAAACTTTTCAGCTGCCTCTGCTTGTCTGTTTCTTTCTAGTATGTCGGCAGCTGATTCTTGAAATCTACCAGGAGGAGGAGGGAATTGTTGGTGAACTTCAAAATTTAACCCACTGAGGACCCTGGAAACATCAAAGAGAGGCTTTGTCTTCTTTGGTTTCCTTCTTGCTTCTCTCCTAGAGATTGCTAACCTTTTTTTCCTTCTTTGAGCAAGTTCCCTACCACTAGGAATGTCATCAAAACGGTCTACAATTCTAGGTGAGTCTGGGCGCGTTGCAACCTCGACATATTCATCAATGCCGGCAAATAGTCTTATCATTTCTGGGTCATCAGTTTCCTCCTCCTGTTCATCGACCCTACCTTCTCCCAAATCCCTGACGGGTGAATTTCCTAGTGACCCATACAGCTCTTCCATCTCAGAATCGGAGCCACTAGACCAATTAACATTGTCAGCCTGGGATTGATCGAACGATAGTTCTCCTTCTTCGAGTTCTGTCGGCCTCAGTTCAGATTGTTGCTGGGGTACATAGAGTACGATTTGTTTGTCAGCATTCTCTTTCTGTTGTAGTTCAAAGACTTCATCGGCCAACTGTTATGTTTGTTGTTGTTGTTGCTCAGTCTGACTTCCAGTAGAACCTGTACCTGTGGGTAAGTATTTGCTGAATGATGGTATAGGTACAGTTGCACCGGAGGGGACTGTGATGTATTTTCTTCTTTTCTCCCCCTCGGGACGATCATCAGGATCTTGATCATCCCGCCTCCTCTTAATCCCTTGAGCCTGAGCCTGACATGTTTGTTCCAGTACTGTCAGCCGCTCAGTAACCTTTTGTAGAGAGGTGTAGAAACCTCTGGTCACCCCATCTATCTTGCTGTTGACATCTTCGTGAAACTCTGTAAAATCATCCAAGGAGATTCCCTGTGGACGTTGTTGCTCGCAGAATAGTCAGAAGGTCTTGATCATACGTAGAGTCTGGCCTTTGATCAAGTATTTTAGCATACAGGATGCTTTTCAAGGCGTCAACTGATAGAGAGGTAATATCAGGTTGAGGTTGAGATTCCGTTGCTGGAGGGCGAGCTGCAAGAAGTGATTCAATTCTGGTTAGCTGCTCAGTTTGTGCCCTGGAGGCTTGTTTGATCCGATCCAACTTTAGATTTGTCTCCTGCAGTTGTTGGCGGATTGGTGACACGGCTTGTTGAATAACATCTTGAAGATCTGCACGTGTAACATACCCGGAATCACTCAGATTACCGGTTGAGGTACCTGCCACAGAGGCAGAACCACCTACTGGAGCAGCGTGGATGTAGGCTCCAGCAGGATTTCCTTCCAATCCTCAAATGGCACCTTGAGAGGTACCACCTATGGAAGTTGAGGAGACTTGTTGAGCCAACAAGCTCAGTGCATCAATGGTGACTTTGTGTTGTTCAAGATAAGCGGAGATCCGCGGCATATCAAATTGTGCACGAAAAGGAGCCGAGGACGAGGGAGGCAGTCCTCTGTGTTCAATAGGTCCAACGCCCAATTGGGGTTGACCTAGACTATGTGCTATTACCCTGTGCAATAAAGACGGTGTCTGTTGAGAGACACCGTAGTAGCTTGGAGGGGCAGAAACTTGCACGGGTGGGATAACCGTGTCTTGTTCAATATGAGGCCCAACAATGTCAGGCCCCATAGCAGATGTGGCTTCCCGGCTTTCTTGGTTTAGGGGTCCCTCAACACTCTCTTGTTCTTTTCTCACTACCTCACCATCGCTCATACTCCTATCTTCATCTACAAAGCTACCGATACCATAACCGGTATACTGATTTGGGTCTAGAAGGGAGTCTGGAGTGACAGAGCCTACCTCAAAAGATACGTCAGGTGATTGAGAAGGTGGTAGGATGTCATGCTCAGGAGCAACCATCGCATTGCGAATTTGAAGTGGGATGACCAGGCCACGAGTTGGAGAAGGTGGTGTTATTTGAGTGGTAGGAGCCTGGTCAGGACTAGTGGGATGTGGGTCGGTGAGTTTCATGAAGGAAGGGGTACTGTCAGTGGGTTGGTCGATAGGGTGCTCAAGGGTGCCCAAAGGTGATATATCTGATTCGGGGTTAGGGGCACCACCTGGATGAACAGCAGATCCTTCATGGGAAGAACTGGATGACTCAGATACGTCAAGTCCTAGTTCGGTTAGCACAGCTTTGGTGCGGGTGGATTGAGAGAGGGATTGGACAATGGCTTGAATGGTTGCTGGATCATATGTGTCTTCTCCCTCCCTACTCTCAGCACCTTCACCCGCTTCGCCACCCCTCTCTATATTTTCTCTCTGCACATCCCTCTCAGCATCTCCCATAGATGGCTGAGTCCTAGCTTCTATATCCTCACCTGGTGCTACTTCCCCTTGGGTAGGTATGGCCGGTTTTGGCACAACCATTGAGGATGCTCCTACACTCTCCCTATAATTTCTCAAAACATCATTCTGCTCACATAGATCCAGAAGAGATTCAGGGAAAGGTTTTGGAATTGGTAGGTTGGCAGGAGTGGCAGGTTTAATATATTGAAAGAGTTTAGGAGTGATAGAGGGTAGACCTGCTCGGCGGGGAATGTCAGCATTCCTGTCCATCACATATTGTATGATCATCGGAAGAAAGCGATGGTATGGCAGCAGGTTAGCATCCTTCTTCTTTTGAGAATTCTTCCTCTGCATGGTAGCTTTGATGTCTTGGAAGAGAAGGAATGCATAATCCACATGCATGTGAGTAGCAGCAACAACAATGATTTTCAGCTGGTTCTCTGTTGGAAACTCATACCCCGAGTGTTTTGGGGTGAGACACCTCTGCAGCACAGTCATAAAAGTATTATACTTAGGGTGAAGACCTGTGCGTCTGAATTGATTTTTATGGGTGAGCTCTCCCGCATAGCTCATTTGTCTGATGGCAGCAAGACATGCTTCCTCATCTGGGATTTCCTCAAAATCCGATTCAGAGGGTCTACTATTGGCTCTTGGTAACCGGAAAATTGAACGTAGACGGTGAACATGTATGTCTACAGCAAACTCATCCACCTCAGCATGGATAACTTCTTGACCTCTTTCATTGATTCGTACGTCACATGTCTGCCAGAATTGTTGAACATAAAGTTCAGGGACATGTGTGCCGGTTGTTGCAGGATTGTAGGTTAGGAGGTGGTTCAGAGGGTGGACTTTAAGAATTTCGGTAACAATGGGGTGAGTGGGGGTCGTGAATTTGGTAAGGTCAATATAGTGGTTATTTGGGTGAGTCCTGGTGCTAAGGAACTCAGCTTGAGGCATGATCTCCTCTGGGTCACGAATAGCTTGTGCCATCTTATCTGTACAAATAGAAAGAAATATTAAGACATAAGGACAATGATAAGATTGGAGATTGCATTGGCCCAAGAATTTCAAGTGTCAATTGTTAGACAGAAAAATTGTCCAACTCTGGAGGGCTTCAGTGTGAAGATATCAAATTGATGTGTTGAAAAGTTATTGTTGACATCTTATTTCATTAAATGAACAATAATAAACACATTTGTAGTACTGAAGCATGCCTCAAAAATCACCCTAACACCTCTTTTTAGGCCAAAAACCAAATCATTTGAGTATGCTTATACTCCCCAAGAACACGAAGAACACTTTTTGAGATTTTTGAAAGATTTTTACATCAAAGTGTTCCCCAAGTGTTCAAAGTACCCATCGCAACATTTGTTTCATCAAACAAGTTTGTTTCGTGTACCAAAAATGCACTCAAAGTCTCGATACTCTCATTCGCATATCAGTGTTCTAAGGCCAAAAAGTACCTTTTTAACTCAAAAACTTCAAAAAACCATACAAGTTGTTACCTTTGTGATTAGAAGTATTTTGATACTAAAATTGCAAATTTTGGCAGAGTAACGAGATGATTTGTATGTTAACGTAATCAAGAACTCGAGAGAACACTTTGTAAATTTTGAATAGCGTAAATGAAGAATGGCGACTGTTGGGGTAACTTGTAGCAGTGTAAAAAGACACATGTCGAGCCCTGATTGGCTGGTGCAACGGTTAAAAAACGCGGCTGATAGAAATTCAAATCGAATGCGATTGGATCCATAGCGGCTGATAGAAGTTTGGATGCGGCTGATAAGAGTTTTCAATCGCATGCGATTCACACTGTGGTGTGTTAATCACATGCGAATCAGCTTGGGTGTTAGAACCATGGCATCCGAATCGCATGCGATTCACACTATCTGAGCTTAATCGCGTGCGATTCAACCTTAGACTGAATAGCATGCGATTCACACTTACTTAGCTGAATCGCGTGCGATTCAACCTTTGTCCAAATCGTATGCGATTCACACTAAGACAACATTGCATTCGATTCACACTTGTTTCTCACAACCTTTTCACATGCAATTAAAACCTTTAACATTTGCATGCGATTCACTCACATAGCTTAATCGCATGCGATTGAGCTATTACTTGGAAAAATTTGAGATATCTGAATTTTGAGATTATGAAAGTTAAAATTTTCAGATATGGTTGATGTGAGTGTTTGTTTGACCCACTCCCCCTAGACTTTTGCATCTCTTTATGAGGAATTTTTCGAATGTTTTAGAGAAAGTGTCTGTTGTCAAATTTCTCCCCCTACACATGTGTAATATGTGTATGTGTATGAAATTCTCCCCCTACACATATGACACAGGTGTAGCATTATGAAGTCAAACCCCCTACACAAAGTGTCTTTTCTCTGTAGCATGTGCATGATCTTTCTCCCTCTTGAAGAATGCAGTCGTTAGCTGCATAGAGAACAAACAGTGTAACACCAACTCTAAACAAAAGAAAAGAAAGAAAAAAAAGAAGGTAACAGTATGCTAGATTTGTAGATTGAGCATGCCTAACTTGGATACCGACTCAGTAAATCGACTTTCATCTAAAGGTTTGGTAAACAGGTCAGCCAACTGATTGTCAGTAGGCACATACTGTAGCTCAATTAATCCTTTCTCAACGTTATCTTTTATAAAGTGATAGCGAATGTCGATATGTTTGGTTTTAGAGTGGTGTACCGGATTGCAGGAGATGGCAATGGCAGATTGAGAGTCACATAACAATGGTATTTTGTCATACCTGAGGCCAAAGTCTGAGAGTTGTGTACGTATCCATAGGCTTTGGGAACAGCACATTGCAACAGCAACATACTCAGCTTCTGCTGTAGAAGTGGATACACAGTTTTGTTTCTTTGAAGCCCAGCAAACTAAACGATCTCCCAGAAAGTGTGCACTACCAGAGGTACTTTTCCTATCAATCTTGCAACCGGCATAGTCAGCATCTGAATAAGCATGAAGATCTAGATTGGAGTCCTTGGGATACCACAGTCCTAGATTCATGGACCCTTTAAGATATCTGAAAATTCGCTTAACAGCTAGCAGATGTGACTCCTTGGGATTGGCCTGAAACCTAGCACAGAGATACGTAGAGAACATGATGTCTGGACGACTTGCAGTGAGATATAGTAATGATCCAATCATCCCACGGTATGTCTTGAGATCCACCGGAGAACCATCAGGATCTGCCGATAGTTGTGATTTGGCCGCCATTGGAGTTGAGATAGGGTTGTAGTTGAGCATATCATACTTCGTGAGAAGATCTTTAATGTACTTGGATTGGCAGATGAAAGTGCCATGACTCAACTGTTTAACTTGAAGTCCTAGAAAGAGCGACATCTCACCCATCATACTCATTTGGAACCTGTTTGACATTGTCTGTGCAAACTCTTCACTGTTCTTTGGATTTGTAGATCCAAAGATGATGTCATCCACATAAATTTGGACAAGGATTTTGTCCCTACCTTTTGTCTTTGTGAACAGAGTGGTGTCTGTCTTTCCTGTGGAGTAGCCTTCCCCTATCAGATATTCAGATAAGACATCGTACCATGCACGTGGAGCTTGTTTTAAGCCGTACAGAGCCTTATCTAAAATATAAACATGATTAGGGTATGAAGAATTGATGAAGCCCTCAGGTTGTGAAACGTAGACTTCTTCTTTGAGTACCCCGTTGAGAAAGGCTGTTTGGACATCCATTTGGAAGACCCGAAAGCTCCTGGAGGCTGCATATGCAAGAAATAAGCGTATAGCTTCAATACGAGCAACAGGAGCAAAGGTTTCATCATAGTCGATACCCTCCTATTGATTGTATCCCTTAGCAACCAACCTTGCTTTGTTACGAATGACCACTCCATCCGAATCCCGTTTGTTCTTGAACACCCATTTAGTTCCGACAACAGATTTGCCATATGGAAGAGGAACTAATCTCCATACTTTGAGACGAGCAAACTGGTGTAATTCTTCTTGCATAGCTAGTACCCAGTCCGGATCATTCAGTGCCTCACAAGTCTTTGTGGGTTCAATCATGCTTAAGAAACCTGCAAATTGGCACTCGTTAGCTGTGGCTGACCTTGTTTGAATGCCAACAGAGGGATCGCCAATGATATTCTCCTCAGAGTGATGTCGGATCCATTTTAGCTCATGCGAGTTAGAGGAGGAAGGGATGAGATCTTGAATATGTGGCGCTTCCTCTTCCATTTCTCTGGAGAAGTTTGGATCGGAGTCGAACACAGGTGAGTTCTCCTGATCAACTATTGGTTCTATCACAGGGGATTGTGTGACAGAAACAGATGTAGAATCCTCAGCAAATGGATTCGTTTCAGTGATTGTTGTATCTGTGATCGGGTCGCTTATCTGTGCACCTGCATTATCCCTGTTGTTAGCCAAAATAGGGGAAGAGTCAGATCTAAAGAAATCAAACATGAAATCGAGATTATTATCAGAAGTAGAGGGAATGTCTGATTCTTTAGAGTTAAGAACTGGTCTTGAACTGGTATGTTCAGAAGCAAAAGTGTTGGACTGTGGTGGGGAGCAAGAGACAGTCAATGTATCGTCAAACGTTACATTGATACTCTCGATGATGCTCTTTGTGCGTGTGTTTAAAACTCTATATGCTTTTGAGACGGTAGAATAACCTAAGAAAATAGCTTCATCAGCTTTCGGAGCAAATTTTCCTAGATTATCCTTTTCATTTAAGACAAAACACCTATTACCAAATACATGAAAGTATTTGATATTAGGTACAATGCCATTTGCCAGTTCATAAGGAGTTTTATTAAAACGTTTGTTAATGAAAGAGCGATTCTGCGTATAGCAGGCAGTGTTAATAGCTTCAGCCCAGAAGGAAGGAGGGAGCCCAGAGTAAGAAAGCATTGTTCGGGCAGCTTCAACCAGAGTTCTGTTTCTTCTTTCAACAACACCATTTTGTTGAGGTGTGTAAGCTGCAGAGAACTGATGGTTGATCCCAACTAGGTCACAGAAATTTTGCAGAGTGTTGTTCTTGAATTCCGTTCCATTGTCTGTTCGAATGGAGACAACACTTTGACCATATTTATTCTGCTGCTGTTTAAGGAAAGTGATGATCGTTGGAGTAGCTTCATCCTTAGAGCGCATAAATTTGACCCAAGTATACCGTGAGTAGTCATCCACCATGACCAGGATATACTTCTTCCCATGTTTGGACTGTATTCTCATTGGACCGCAGAGATCCATGTGCAGGAGATCCAAAGGCTTGGTTGAGCTGAATGCTTGCTTTGATTTGTGTGAGGCCTTCTTCATCTTCCCCTTTTCACAATCTGCACACATATGATCCTTCTTGAATCTTAACTTGGGAATGCCTCTCACCAAGTCACCAGTGACTAAGTTGTTAATATTTTGAAAGTTTAGGTGAGAGAGTTTTCTGTGCCATTGCCAAGTCAGATCAGTAGATGCTTCAGAAAGTAGACACACAGAGGTAGGAGAGTCATATTTTTCCAAGTCAATGGAATACAGGTTAGAATTTCTGGAACCTGCAAGCAACTCATCTCCATTTTCAGTTAAAACTGAACATTTGTTCTTTTTAAATACAACCTCTAGGTCTTTATCACAAAACTGTCCAATGCTGAACAAGTTATGACCTAGCCCTTCAACATATGAGACTTTCTTGATCTTGATGTGCTTCTTCTCCATGTCTCCGTACCCCAAAATTGGTGCAACATTATCATTCCCAAAACGTACATTCCCGGAGTACTTAGGAACATAATTCTTGAGAAGACTTTTGTTGCCGGTCATATGTTTGGTACAGCCGGAGTCAAGGTACCACAAGTGAGGCACCTGCAAAAAGAGAATAAATCACGTTTAGGTCCCCATTTAGATATGGGTCCTTGATTGTTAGTCTCTAAGTTGGGTTGAGTAACAACTGTTGGTTTTGATGATGATGAAACTTCTAATGATCTATTCTTCGGTACCCAAATGGACTTAAGCTTTGGACGTGAAGGAATAGATTTGGAAGAAATTTGCTGAGAAGAAAGTTTCTGCACCACTGTTGGTTTGACAGTTGATGGAATCGGAGGTTTCGGATTCGGTAGAGTTGCGGAAGCGTTATATTTGCGAATCCATGGTTAAGAGGAATTCTTAAGAATTCTTTGTGGCCTCGGTGCATCAACTTGCTGTCGCGGAAATGGAACACTGCGATTAGCAGGTTTTGCCACTCGTTGAATGGATGATGACTTGGGTTTCGAAGATTTTGAGATTTTGGAAGGGGAATTGCGAGAACGCTTTTGAGAATGCAAGTGTTTTTCCTGTGCAATCCAAGCCCTTTTAAATGCTTCATAGCCCTGCCGTCTGTAGACTTCCAGTTCCTTGATCGTGAGTAATCGGTTGGATTTGTTTAAGCGTTTAAGAGCATGTGATTGACGAGTGGTGATCCATTGATTAATGACGTAGCCTTTTGAATTTAAAAATGGAACACAGATTTGATTAGCATAAAAATCAGTCCAATCAACACATGGTTTAACACCTAAAGTCGTTCTCAATTGATCATAGCAACAATTAAATTCACAGTGTCCATGAGTACAACCATCACTTATACAAAACATGGTAGAAGCAGTTTTGCCTTGTGAACTGGAATGATTACAAACAGAATCAAACATCAAAATGTTTTCACAGACAGGTTTTAAATTTGAACACCTCCTAGTAGATCTAGGAATAGCTCTTTTCCATGATGTATTTATTTCAAACTTCTTGTTTCCAGCCTTCTTCACATCTGTAGCAGAGGATAAAAGATTAGAATGAAGTCGTGGTCGACTGGCTGCAGCTTGTGATGATTCAGGTACTTCTATGTGTACACGAGAATTGGGATTAGGAGTGGATTGTTGCTTTGGTTTGTAAATCTGTTTAAGCTTAAGATTTGTTAAGTCAAGTTTATTAACAGATTTTACAGAAGTTGTACAATATGTACCCTTGGTGTTTGCATGAGTTAGATCATCCATATCTGAACCAAAAAGTTAGAAGGTAAAGGGAACTATTGGAGTTTCCATCTTTACTTGGAGGGCTTTGATTCTTTCTTTCAAAACAAACTGTTTCCTACACAGTTTATCAATGATCTTTTCATCATGTACAAATGACATGTTGGGAATTTGTTGACAGGTGATGATTTCATGCATTGAAGGGAATGTCTCAGAGGTAGGAGGTTTTAAATCATTTTGAATGGCTTTGGCGAGGTCCTGTTGAATGACTTGGGTAAAACAAAATTCTTGCAGGGTGTTGAATCTGTCTTGTAATTCTTTGTGAGGAATGTATTCAACAGTGGGCTTTGGTGAAACAGGGGAGTAGAGTTCTTCATCAGAATAGACAGACGATGAAACATCAGAATCGGACGAGGAAGAGAGATTGGCAAGGTATGAGTCATTCAAATTAGAATAATCAAATGGAATTTCAGTTTTGACATTAAGAGTTCGTTTGAAATCTTCCTCTATTTGTGTCTCTTCTTGGCCAACAAAGACCATCCTTTGGGTAAGTCCTAACCCAAACAGATCAGCATTATATATTTTTTTGGACGTAATCCTTTTCAATTTGAAGCCAAGCCCATCGAAATTCCATCTGGAGAAAGGACGTTCCTTTTCTTTGTATTGAGAGATGGTATGTTCACTTTGATCATGTTTGGACATAAGGTATTCAAGTTCATTGATTCTAGAGTAAAGAGTACTTCGTTCTTTCCTAAGTTCATTTTTGAGAATTTCTGAATCCTTTTCAGCACACTTACATTCTGCTTTGAGATCTAATATGGTGTTATTAGTCCTACTGGTTAATTCTAAAAGCTCAGATTCTTTTGCAGCTAATTGGTTCCTAAGGCTGATTAAGTCGTTATCTAACTTCTTAATTATTGTTTGTGCCTCCAATTTTTGAGTGTGTGAAACATCTTCTAGAACTTGATTTCTTGTGATTAAATCTAGTGCCTGACATTCTAAGTCTTTTATGCGATTTAATATGGTTTGAACGTGTTTATGATTAATACCCATATTAAAGTTAGAGCTAGAAGATACCTTTCCACTGTCCAAGCTTTCCTCATCTGACTCGGAGAGATTATCTCCGTCATCATCCTCTCTACCTTCTGCACCATTGTGAGCCATCAGACAGAATTGAGCGTGATCTTCACCATCCAGATCACTGTCTGATCCTGTATCATCAAGGAACTGATCCTCCTCAACTAGCAGCACGTTCCCAGCCTGTTTTTGTTTAGACAGGCGGTACTTCTGCCGATAGTACTCTGCATCTTTTGTCTTTTTCATTGGGCAGTTCCTGATCAGATGTCCTGACCTCCCGCAGTTATAGCATTTGAAATCAACCTTCTTTTCTTCCTTCTTCTCATCCCTCTGGTATCTTGGCTTGTCAACAGCAGCAGCTCTTTCGGGTCTCCTTGAACCTGATGTGAATCGTTGTCTATTGTTAGTCTTGCTGAAACGGTTCATGAAGTTCTTGTTGGCCACTGTGAGAGCTTGAAATGCTGCTTCGATTGAATCATCATCATCATTATCATGATCAGAATCACTGAGAACCACTTGTTTAAGTTTCAAGGATCTTGATGATGTTTCCTTATGGATTCTGTCAGCCACCACCAAGGCAAGAGGGTCAGCAACTGGTTCTTTAGGGAGAGATTGCAAGATTTCATCTTGATACTGATTGAGATCTTCGAAGATGTTGTGGAAGGTGACTGATGTAAGATCTTTATTAATCTGTTTGTAAAGTCTGGCATAGCCTTTCCACTCAGAACCTAATGAATTCAGAAAAACACAGTTCAAATCAAGATCAGTTCTGACAATTTGATTAGATCTCATTTCATTTTGCAGCTTGCAGAATCTCCCATATGTTTCAGAGAGCAGTTCTTTTTCTCGAGCCTTGAAGTCATGATAGCTGTTGACTAGCTGAGTTCGTTTGATGTATTCTCCTTGCTCAGTGCCCTGAAGTTGTTTCTTGATCTCATCCCAGATTTCCTTGGCTGTGCCCAAGCTATCTATTTTGAGATAGATTTCAGATGAGAGGCCCTGCTTGAGGTAGTACTTGGCCAGTTTCTCTGCTTTCTTTGTTTCTCTTTCTGTATTGGTTATCTCATCATGAGTCTTCTCTCTTTCATGTCTGGGAATGCCAGGGTTGTTATCTGGATCTGCTTCAACTACCTTCGTGAATTTGGTGTTTCCTTTGTTGATGCATTCAATCATCTTGTCACCGAAGAGGTCATTGTGCTCGAGGAAGTCCATGAACCTTCCTTTCCAGACATTGTATTCCCCCCGAAACAAAACAGGAGGTTTTGTGTCGGTGCCAATGGACATCATTTCATTTGTACTTGACATGATTAGTGATGTTTGTGAGAAATGATCGTTTACTTGTAAGATGGTTTGATTGTTCGAAAAACTTGTCCTGATTTTAAAGTGATTTGAATGATTGATTAACGAACTAAGTCTTGTGAATTTCAATTTTGAATTAGATCTTAAAAGATTAAATTCAACCTTGAACTAGATAGACTTGAAGTAATGTAATTCACCTTTGAATTAAATCTGATTTAAATTAAATTCAATTATGAATTAGATTGTTTGATTAAGTCCAAACGTCTTAGAGTTCTTTAATGCAAGTCCAAAGAGTCAATCACTTGTCCAAGTATAAGGAATAACTTGATTGGGATTTGTCTTATCAAATGCGAATACAAGTCAATCGAATGCGATTAGGTGTCCTTGAAAACAAGCAGAATAAGAACTTAGTTTTGATGGTTAATCGAATGCGAATCAATCCTGTTTCATCAAAAACTTAGAAAATAATCTGTTAGTCCTGTCAATCAAGTGCGAATCAAATAGAAACCTTTCAATCGCGTGCGATTCCCTTTATGAGCCGGCTGATAGATGTAAGTGTTAATCGCATGCGATTCAGGTAAACTTATCAACTGCTATAAGCCGCACAGTCTAATCGCATGCGATTCACTGAACTTGGCTTATAGCTATTTGATTAACACTTAGGTGTTCTAATTTGACAAAATTCTATAAGCCGCCCCAAGAGTCAATCGCATTACCCAAGGAACCGGCTGATAGACTTTGATGTGTCTTTGTTAAATCAGATTGCCATACCCTGAATAGTGTCTAACCACTTGTACTTGATTGGTATGGCAAGTACTTGATTTTCCTTGTACAACACTTAATCTATTATGAATTTATAATTAAATAAATTATAAAATTCGATTTCTTTTTTTTTTTCAGTTGTACTTTCAGACCAAGAACACCATAAATGCTTAAATACCCAGAAAATTTAATGTTGAAAAAATGGGTATTTAATGACCTTCTTGACTTAATACTTATAAAAACACCCACGGTTTGTGTTTTTCTTCAAAGAATGTTTTGTAACTTTTGTAAGACTATCGAAACAACTCAAAAGAAAGTTAAAGGAGATGTAGTTTATACCTTTAATGAGTTCTACCTTTAAAAGTCGTTTGAGCTTGAGTTTATCTTGAATAAAACTGACGTTCTTGAACCTTTGCACAACCGAGAGCTTTTTCTTCTTAGAAGCTTGAACACTTCGAGATTTTGTTGTCTTCTTTTGAACAATCACGAGCCAAAAACAAGTTTGGCTCTGATACCAATTGATGGTCCCGTAATACAATACGGATGAAGCAATGCTTAGAAGATAGTTCTTCTAGTGTGTGTTTGTGTGTGTGTTCGGTTAGAGAGAGAGAGCCGAGAGTAATGTAGAGAAACACAAACACAAGATATGTTGTAAAATGCAAAGCTTAGTATTGAAATGTGGGGGGAAATGCCTTTATATAGCATTTCCCCAACTTTGGTATAATTACATATTACACCCTCACTTTAATATATCTAACATCCTCTTTTGTTAATTAAAAAATATACAATATGTCTATATAATTGTATCCATTAACATTAACATATGTGCATATATACATCTATATATATATATAGTCAAGCAAATAAATAGTTATATTTATTTGTTACAAAGTTTGTTTATACAAATCGTCAAAATCCAAATCGTCCAAGATAAAGCGCCATCAACATTCAAGATGAAGTCTTCGCCGAAGATACCTACAAGAATATATTCAATTGATATGAGCATAAAAATAAAATAATTAAAATAAGTTTAGGTTTTTATAAAATTATTTTTATAAAACTTTTACAAAAAGTGACAAATTTTTATAAACTTATTTGTGTGGGTTGATTTACTCTAAGACTTCCCATTTTAAGCAAATACCAAACACAATCTCACTTTGAAACAATACACAACCATATCTAGCAAAGGAATCTCCCAAATGGGTAAAATTCCAACATACTTTGTGTATTGGTTTCTAAACTTCCATTTTTGTGTTTGAATTCAAACATTAGAAGTATGGGATCAACCAACCTTTTAAACATCTACTTTTCAGTTGATTTTTATGGTAAAAATGAGTTGAGTGTGGTTTTAAATAAAGCCCAACGTCTATATTGCAAAAACCAAAAATTGCCAGACGACTCACGGTCGAGCCACGGTCGACCGTGGATCGACCGTCGCACGTCTGGACAGTTTTGAGACTTGGACCTTTTTATCTATTTAAACCAACTCAAACCTCATTTATTACTCACCTCTTGCAAATACAAAACATTCAGAATACTCTCTAATACTGGAGCTCATATCTTTGAATATTATTTCATCTTTCAAGTTTAAGATTCAAGCAAGAGTCAAAGTCATCAAAGCTTAAACACTACTCCATACTTTCATATTATTTGTAATAGTGTAAGGATCAAATCTATCCTACCAAATTAGAGTGAAGTGAGGATCAACTCTAGCCTTGAGAATTAGAGTGAGGAAAGGTTATCTTTACCTTATTTGCAAGTTTGAAGATTAATTCTTGCAAATATAAAAAGAGAAGTGTAAAAGGTTTATCTCTACCTTCAAAGAGAGAAGCTAGTGGATCAAATTCTTGGTGGGTGAGGCCAATGAGTGGATGTAGTGCAAGTTTGTTAACACTTGCATGAACCACTATAAATCATTGTGTTCAACTTGTGATTGGTGATATCTCTCTAACTCTATATCTTTTATTTTCTTGCAAGAACTTGTAAAAACTTCAAAAATTGGACATATAACCTATTCACCCCCCTCTAGGTTCTAACAATTGGTATCAGAGCAAGTTGCTCTTGATAATTTTTGAAAACTTGCTTTGAAGTGTTCTAAAACATTTTTCAAAAATTCTTTGAGTTGAAAATGGGACAAAACTTTGTAGAGGGGAATTCTATGGTTAGACCTCCACTTCTTGAAGACGAAGGTTTTTGCTTTTGGAAACAAAGGTTTATGACATATGTTAAAGCCAAAGATGTTGATCTTTGGGAAATCATAGAGGATGGTGATCATGTGCCAAAAACCTTTGATTCTAAAATTGATGCATATGTACCAACTCCTAAGGACAAATGGGATCAAGATGACAAGAAGATGATTTCAAAATTTTTTGAAGCAAAACTCTTTTTATACAATGCACTACCTAGAAAAGAGTATGAAAGAGTTTTTATGCTAGATAGTGCAAATGAAATTTGGAAATCTCTTGTCACCACCCATCAAGGAAATTCTCAAGTCCTAGACAACAAGGTTGAGTTGCTTGTACAACAATATGAGCAATTTAATATTCTTGATGAAATGAGCATTGATGAAGCTTTCTCTAAGTTTAATACTATTGTCACTAGTCTCAAGTCACTTGGGACTAGTTATTCTAACAAGAAAATTGTGAGAAAGTTTCTTAGGGCTCTTTCACCAAAATGGAGAGCTAAGGTGACGGCTATTGAGGAGTCAAAGGACTTAAATCTACTCCAAATGGATGAGCTTATTGGAAACCTCAAGGTGTATGAGGTTATCATGCAAAAAGATGATGAAATAGCCAAATTAAAGAAGGAGAAGTCAAAATCTATTGCTCTCAAAGCCAAACATGTTAAATAATCCTCAAGTGATGAGGAAGATGATGACAATAGTGATGATGATGAAGAATATGCTATGATGGTGAGAAATTTCAAGAAATTCTTCAAGAGAAAGGGTAAGCATGTAAAGGCTCCCTTTGACCCAAAGAAGTACACGCAAAGCTTTGATACAAAGAAAGACAAAAAATCATCAAGAGAATGCTATGGGTGTGGTGACTCTTCACATCTCATTGGTGATTGTCCAAAAGTTGCTTCAAAGAAGAGAGAAAACCACAAAGCATTCCTAGGAGGAGCATGGAGTGATAGTGGTGATGAAAATCAAGATGACATCAAGGAGGAAACATGTCTCATGGAATTTGAGACAAGTGAGGTACAATCCGATTCAAGTTATTATAGTGATAATGACCAATATGATCAATTGTGTGACTTTAGCTCAAAAATTCTTGCAAAAAATGAGGAACTAAAGATTGAAAACAAAAGTTTAAAAAGGGAGATTGAAAAGTTAAACTTGACTATTAAAGATTTACAAAGTCAAGTTGTTCCTCATCTATCTCCATGCTTGACAAGTTTGGAGACCAAGCTAAAGACAAACTTTGACAACTCCACCTTGTCAAAATTTGAAGAGAGCACACATAAGTTGGATGAAATGTTAAAAGTTCAAAAATCATCAAATGATAAGGGTGGGCTTGGTTTCTCAAGTTTTTCAAACAATATGCCTAAGAGCCATGTGACACAAATCCAATTTGTAAAAGAAAAAGAGAAGGAAAAAATCCAGGAACCTCACGGTCGAACCACGGTCGATGCCGTGGGTCGACCGTCGACCCACTGGAAATTTTCAAATTTTCAAAACTTGTCCCTTGGCTCTAGTTCTTCCACTTGTATACCAAAAGTTGCAAGTGATGAACAAGCAAAAAGATTTTACACTCCAACCACAAGGTATGGACTTGGATTCAAGAAACTTAAGTCAAAGGTGGTTCAAAGACCAAAGCATTTCATCAAACCTACTAACTCTTTGAACACATGGTATCATAAAGGTTTCAAGATTACTCAAAGGTGGATTAGAGTAGGAGTTTTTGATGCTAACCATCCCGGACCCATGAAACATTGGGTACCAAAAGTTTGAATGATCATTCCATGTGTGTAGGCTTGCAATAAAAATGAGATTATGTCTCATGAATGGATACTTGATAGTGGTTGCTCAAAACACATGACCGGAAATAGAGAACTCTTCACATCATACAAAGAGTATGATGGAGGACATGTGGTGTTTGGAAGCAACCTAAGAGGAAAGGTGGTTGGTAGAGGTAACATCCTTCATGACAATATTAAATTTACAAATGTTGAGCATGTTAATGGTCTAGCTTATAACTTGATAAGTGTTGGTCAATTGTGTGATAAAGATTTGAATGTTAGATTTTCCAAGCATGAAAGTGTTATATGCAAAGATGATCATGTGCTAGTAAAAGGTGTTAGGAGGAATGGACTCTATACATGTAGACTTGGTGAAAATCCTAACACTCAAGTATGTCTTGCATCTATTGTTGATAACTCAACTTTGTGGCATAGGAGACTAGGACATGCTAACATGAGATTATTGCATAAATTGTCTAGTAGTGATCTTGTTAGAGACATGCCTATTGTAAAACTTGATAATCATTTTTGTGATGCATGTAAGATAGGTAAGCAAGTGCATTCATCTCATAAGTCTAAAAATGTCATATCCTCTAAGAGATGTCTTGAGCTTTTGCATATGGATCTTTTTGGACCTTCATCAATTCAAAGCTATGGAGGAAACTTCTACACACTAGTTGTTGTAGATGATTTTTCAAGATATACATGGACATCCTTTTTGAAAACAAAAAATGAAGCTTTTGACAAGTTTAAAATTCTTGGAAAGAAAATTCAAAACCAATTTGGTTGTACGATTATTTCAATTCGTACCGACCATGGTAGAGAATTTGACAATGAAGCGCAATTTGGAGCATTTTGTGATAAACATGGAGTTTCTCATAACTTTTTGGCTCCTCGCACTCCTCAATCAAATGGGGTTGTTGAGAGGAAAAATAGGACTTTACAAGAAATGAGTAGGACTATGCTTAACGAACAATCCATACCCCAAAAGTTTTGGTGTGATGCGGTCTCAACGGCCACATACATACTCAATAGAGTTTTGATTAGACCTATGCTAGGTAAAACACCCTATGAGATTATCAAAGGTAGGAAACCATCCTTAGGCCACCTTAGAGTATTTGGAAGTAAGTGTTTTATCCTTAACACCAAAGACTATTTGACCAAGTTTGACCCAAAAGCCTATGAGGGTATCTTCTTAGGATACTCTCTAAATAGCAAAGCCTATAGGGTACTAAACAAATCCACTATGGTTGTGGAGGAATCCCTTAATGGTACATTTGATGAATCTCCACCACCTAAGTCTCAACCCTTAGTAGATGATGACAAACTAGAAGAAGAAGCCATAGAAACACAACTCTCTAGGCTTGGCTTAGATAAACCTAGTGACCAAAATCCTATAGTAGATGATAAGATCACAAGTGAAGAAAATGAGGTTAGGGAAAATAGGAACCATCCAATAACCGAAGTAATAGGAGACCTAAACCAAAGACTTACTAGATCACAAGCCCAAAACCTTAACAACTCTTTTGCCTTTGTATCACACATAGAACCCAAGAACATTAAGGAAGCAATCAAAGATGAAAATTGGGTAATGGCAATGTAAGAAGAGTTAAACCAATTCACTAGAAGTCAAGTATGGGACTTAGTACCTTTACCTAGTGGTCATACCATAATTAGGACTAAATGGGTGTTTAGAAACAAGGTTGATGAAAATGGGAATATCACTAGAAATAAAGCTAGACTAGTTGCCCAAGGGTATAATCAACAAGAAGGGATAGATTATGATGAAACATTTGCTCCGGTTGCTAGATTGGAATCCATTAGGATTCTACTTGCTTATGCATGTGCCGATGATTTTAAACTATATAAAATGGATGTCAAGAGTGCTTTTCTAAATGGTTTTATAAAAGAGGAAGTCTATGTATGTCAACCTCCCGGATTTGAAGATCCAATTAATCCATCTCATGTATACAAACTTAGAAAAGCATTGTATGGACTTAAGCAAGCACCTAGAGCATGGTATGATAGATTAAGATCATTCTTGTTGCAAAATGATTATGTCATGGGTAAAGTTGATAATACTTTGTTTACTAAGAAGAGAAAGCATGATATATTACTTGTGCAAATTTATGTGGATGATATTATCTTTGGATCAACATGCAAAGACCTATGTGATGAATTCTCAACTCTTATGCATAATGAATTTGAAATGAGCATGATGGGGGAATTGAATTACTTTCTTGGTCTTCAAATAAAGCAATATGAAGATGGTACATTCATTATCCAATCTAAGTACATCAAGGATATGCTTAAGAAGTTTGATTTTGAAAATGTGAAACCTATGGGTACTCCTATGGCCACAAACACACACTTGACACTTGATGAAGAAGGTGAAATATTTGATACTACAAAATATCGTGGTTTAATCGGGAGCTTGCTTTATCTAACGGCAAGTCGTCCCGATATTATGTATAGTGTTTGTGTTTGTGCTCGTTTTCAGGAGAATCCCAAGAAATCACACTATGAGGCCGTTAAACGAATATTTCGGTATATAAAGGGAACAATCAACTTAGGATTGTGGTATCCAAAGATGTGTGGACTTGACATCATGTGCTATGCGGATTCGGATCTTGGAGGATGTTACTTGGATAGAAAGAGCACAAGTGGAGTATGTGCATTCATTGGAAATTCACTTACTTCATGGTTTTCAAAAAAGCAAACATCCGTAGCTCTATCAACAACCGAGGCCGAATACATTGCAGCCGGAAAAGCATGTGCACAAGCACTATGGATGCAACAATCCTTATTGGATTATGAGGTACATTTAAGTGATATCCCTATTATGTGTGATAATAAAAGTGCCATAGACTTAAGTAAAAATCCTGTTTTACATTCTAGAACTAAGCATATTGACATTAGACATCATTTCTTAAGTGATAATGTGCAAAAGGGGAATATTAGCTTAGAAAAGGTTGACTCATGTGAAAATACTGCGGACATATTCACTAAACCACTTAAGAAAGAAACATTTAATCTATTGAGACTTGGTTTAGGAATGATGGAGCATGTGCCTTAGAAAATTATGCATGATTGTATGAAAAATGGCAAAAATATTTTTCCAAAATGCTCACGGTCGAACCACGGTCGATACCGTGCTAAAACCGTCGAGCTACTGTCCAGATTACGAAAACTCCTAAAGGTACATACGGTCGAACCACGGTCGACCGTGTATCGACCGTCACAGCCCTATTTAAACACATTTTCTCTCTTTCCTCCTCACTTTACCTCTTCCACTCTCTCTCTCTCTCTCGAAAACCCTAGCCGCCATAGCCATTTTTGAGCTCAAAAAGCTTCATTTTTCCTTCAAAAATTCACAAAAATCAAGGATTACCTCAAGATTGAAGATCCGGTTACATCCAAGAAGCTATTTTCGGAAGATCTCCCGTGAAAAATCTCGTGTTCTTCATCTTCTTCTCGGTTTTCTCTCGGATTTTTCTCTCACTTCACGAAAACTTCATCTTCAAAAGGTATATTTCTTGACAAATCTTGCTCTCTTGCTCAATAGGATCTTGTTTTTGCACCAAACTATCATGTGATTTTAAGATTTGTGTAGTTTTCTTGGGTTTTTGGTGAAAAACTTGAAATAAGTGGGTATTGTTGTGGGTTTGGTTTAAAATTAAGGATTATGAGAAAGTATTTGTTTAAATAAGATACTGAAGTTGATTTAGACTAGTATTGTTTATGCTTATTATTTAAAAAAAAAAAAAAAAAAACGAACAACAAGTTCACGGTCGAACCGCGGTCGATACCGTGCTAAAACCGTGAGCTTGCTGGAATTTTTTAAAACTTTTTATTTTTTCACATTTAATTATCAAATTAATTTTATTTGGTCTTATTATAGTAGAACTAAGATTAGTATTCACATGATTCACCATTTGTATAAAATCTTCTCACGTTTAGGACACACACAATGTATGAACATATTACTATAGAGTTTGTTTTATTCATTGACTATACTCTCTAAATATGTTTATATATATTGAACTATCATCCTCTTGTCATAATTTTGCAAAACAAAGTGTCTTTTATAATTTTAGTGTCTTGACAAGCTTGGATGAACATTTGTTACACCATAGACACACACTAGGTTCCCTATCATTCATTACGATTATTTGTAACTAATATACGAATTGTTGCATCAATAGATTAACATGCCACGCCTAAAGACATCTTCCTCTCGCTCCGCCGCTCCCTCTCCAAGGGATATCATGGCTAACCTCAACAAGCGCCCCATTAATGAAGGGCGCTTAGTAGTACCCTCCCATCTCCAACAATTCAACCTACAATCTTCTTTTGATAGGATGAATTGGTCCATTTTTTTAAGACTTCCTCACAACATCTTTCCTAGGCGGATTAAGGAATTCTACTCCACCTATGCCTATGATGAGGATAATGACTCCATTACCTTTACCATTGCCAACCAAGAGTTTGCTTTCACTCTTGCTCAATTCGGCGATATCTTGCAAGTCCCATACGCCGGGTTGAAGTTCTACCATGACTCCCATAGCCTTAGTCACCTCCCATCGGCCTTCACTATGGAGGAAATTATTGGGTCTATTTGCCATTCTCATGTCCCTCGTAATAAAACTAACATTTTAGGAAAGGATCTTGTAAACGAGTGTAATGTATAGAATAAGGTAATTGACTCCAACATATTTCCTAAATCCGGCCATCACTCCGAAATTAGTGTAACCCAAGCCGTTCTCCTTCATGCCCTTAAAACCCAATCCGAGATAAACATCGACTTCATCCTTGCAAAACGGATGGATGGACTTCCTTCAAGCCGCCGGGATCTACCATATGGAAGACTCCTTACCCTCTTGTTTCAACAACTTCCTAACCTACCTCATCTCAACCCCACCCCGGGTACTTCCGTTCCAATCGATCTTGCTACCCTACGCAAGATGGGTTCTCATTCCCACAAAAGGAAGAAGAGGGCACATTCCTCTTCCCATGAAACGGAGGAAGATATTGAGAGATTTTTTGAAGATGAAGAAGGAGATGCGGAGGTGGAGAGTTCACTTGCTCCGGATTATGGGATGGTTGAAGGCACCACCGATGAGAGGATTACGGCCCTTAATCGCAACATCAATGCATTGCGTAATGAGCACCGATCCTTAAGAAAGGAGGTACAGGGCATTAAGGGAATGTTACGGGCAATTATGAATGCCCTTAAATGCAATGCCGGGACCGACGCCGGTGAACCATCTCGTCGGGGATGATTGATTTTATTATTATGGTATGTTTACAAACATTATAACTTTGGTTTGTATGTTTCTTTTTAAACAATTTATTTTTGGTTGGTGATGTATGGACACTTTATTATATTTACCTATGTATGACTTTTCCTATGCATGCTTATGACTTAGTGTGTGATATATGGACAAATTGATATATTAGGCATGTATGGCTTTTAATGTGTATGCTTTTGATTTGGTGTTATGGTGACATTGTATTAGTATGCCATGGTTGAATATATCCCATGCTCCATGGTTGATTATCTACTATGTATTCACCCTCCTTGGCAAGTCCTTGGTTGTTTCTCCTTACATTTTTATAGATTCAAGAAGTGGAGTTCTACAATCAAGGGGGAGTTTTCTACAAGGGGGAGCAAAAATCAAGGGGGAGTCCTTTTTGTTAAAACAAAAAAGGGGGAGAAGGTATATATATATACATGTATATATGCATATGTTAACATGTTAAAGTTATCTATACAATTTGTTTACAAATTGTAAATTTTTGTCTTTAACAAAAAGGGGGAGATTGTTGGGAAAATAGAAATATAATTTATATCCTCTTTTGTTAATTCAAAAATATACAATATGTCTATATAATTGTATCCATTAACATTAACATATGTGCATATATACATCTATATATATATATATATAGTCAAGCAAATAAATAGTTATATTTATTTGTTACAAAGTTTGTTTATACAAATCGTCAAAATCCAAATCGTCCAAGATAAAGCGCCATCAACATTAAAGATGAAGTCTTCGCCGAAGATACCTACAAGAATATATTCAATTGATATGAGCATAAAAATAAAATAATTAAAATAAGTTTAAGTTTTTATAAAATTATTTTTATAAAACTTTTATAAAAAGTGACAAATTTTTATAAACTTATTTGTGTGGGTTGATTTACTCTAAGACTTCCCGTTTTAAGCAAATACCAAACACAATCTCACTTTGAAACAATACACAACCATATCTAGCAAAGGAATCTCCCAAAGGGGTAAAATTCCAACATACTTTGTGTATTGGTTTCTAAACTTCCATTTTTGTGTTTGAATTCAAACATTAGAAGTATGGGATCAACCAACCTTTTAAACATCTACTTTTCAGTTGATTTTTATGGTAAAAATGAGTTGAGTGTGGTTTTAAATAAAGCCCAACGTCTATATTGCAAAAACCAAAAATTGCCAGACGACTCACGGTCGAGCCACGGTCGACCGTGGATCGACCGTCGCACGTCTGGACAGTTTTGAGACTTGGACCTTTTTCTCTATTTAAACCAACTCAAACCTCATTTATTACTCACCTCTTGCAAATACAAAACATTCAGAATACTCTCTAATACTTGAGCTCATATCTTTGAATATTATTTCATCTTTCAAGTTCAAGATTCAAGCAAGAGTCAAAGTCATCAAAGCTTAAACACTACTCCATACTTTCATATTATTTGTAATAGTGTAAGGATCAACTCTATCCTACCAAATTAGAGTGAAGTGAGGATCAACTCTAGCCTTGAGAATTAGAGTGAGGAAAGGTTATATTTACCTTATTTGCAAGTTTGAAGATTAATTCTTGCAAATATAAAAAGAGAAGTGTAAAAGGTTTATCTCTACCTTCAAAGAGAGAAGTTAGTGGATCAAATTCTTGGTGGGTGAGGCCAAGGAGTGGATGTAGTGCAAGTTTGTTAACACTTGCATGAACCACTATAAATCATTGTGTTCAACTTGTGATTGGTGATATCTCTCTAACTCTATATCTTTTATTTTCTTGCAAGAACTTGTAAAAACTTCAAAAATTGGACATATAACCTATTCACCCCCCCTCTAGGTTCTAACAAAACAGATCCTAGTTTATCACATGTGTATATATCTAGTATATATGGATCTCGAAAATCCTGATCATCACCATATAGCCTTTTTCGCACAAAGCAAACAGGGCAAACCAGGATTAAATTAAACTTTAATCTAAGCATGCAATCAATCCTATAGCTTATACTGGAATTCGATACATGTGTTTACACACATATTGTATCCATCGAATTCACCACATAACATCAAGAACACATTAGATGAGATATCATACCTAGGATGCTCAATGTTTAATCCACCCGTGATAAGGTATAACAAGTACCCGCTAGAAAGGCTTAATCCACACCTTGGTTGTTCTTGATTCCTTGTACTTTGAATCACCAAAATCGACTATCACCCCTAGGGAGGGGGTGTTCGGCCGCTGATTATAAGGAGAGAAGGGGGAGAGAGTTTTTCTTGATTATTTTTTATTTAACCCTAATTGCCTTTGGTTTAAAGCCTATTTATAGATAACTTATCTAGTTATCATTTAATTAGGCAATCTTTTAATCCTTTATTAATAATATAAAATATACTAATATATATATATATATATATATATATATATATATATATATATATATATATATATATATATATATATATAAATCGACCCATTTTATATATATAATCCTTTAATATATTTTATCTTCTTTAATAATATCAATTAATAATAATAATAACCCTTTTCATTAATATTCAAGATATTAATCCAATTATTAACAATATATATTTATTAACTAATAAATATATATATATACATGTTAATTATATTAACCTGGTTATATTCTCATCTCCCAATACTGGTTTATGACTAACTGTCATAGTACCCATATCCCGCAATGTGTGAATTTTTCCTACTTGGATTACATACCCTCACAGGTGTAACCCTTGACTGTTTTATGGCATTGGACGTATCATCAGAGTTCAATGGTTATGCACACAAATCCTATCAGTACAAAATTCCCAAATTGAAATTCCATGTCTGAACGTCTCTTATTCTAGCATAACTCTTTTGTCGACCCTGAGTTGCGCATAACCTTTCACGGATTTTCTCTATACCCACTGTCGTTCTTTGAACTACCTCGGTACTACCATGTACCGTATGCCCAATCTCACCCCATCAAACCGGGGTTCTACACCGCCTCCCATATAGAATCTCATATGGAGGCATCCCAATACTCGCATGATATCTATTATTATAAGAGAAATCCGCCAATGGAAGATAGGTATCCCAGCAACCACAAAAATCCATAACATACTCCCTTAACATATCCTCGAGAGTTTGAATCATTCTTCCACTCTGACCTTCAGTCTACGGATGATAGGCAGTACTAAAATGCAACTTTGTATCCATGTCGCTATGAAACTTCTCCCAAAACCTCGAAGGTGGTCTCATATCCCTGTCTGACACTACTGACACCGGTATACCATACCTAGAGATCACCTCCTTCACATACACACTAGCCAAAGTTGCCAAAGAAATAGTCTCGCGAATCGGTATAAAGTGTGCACTCTTAGTTAGCCTATCCACCACCACCTAAATCGTATCAAAATTTTTCGATGTATTCGGTAGCTTAGTAATAAAATCCATCGTAATGTGCTCCTTCTTCCATTCCGGAATTTCCAATGACTGCAACTTCCCACACGGTCTCTAATGTTCGGCCTTGACTCTTAGACAAGTTAAACATCCCTTCACTACACTTAGCAACATCTCGTTCATCCCGGGCCACCAGTAATCCATTTTCAAGTCTCTAGACATATTCTTTGTCTCTAGATGAATGAAAAATTTCGACCTATGAGCCTTCTCTAACAAAGTTACCCTAACGTCGATCACTACAGCGGTACCGATATCCGCCCAAAGCACATGAGGAGATCTCGACTATCTTTAACCAATGTATTCACTTGGCCCTTGATTCGTTCCATACTGTGGTTCTCCGGTTTAATTACCTCAGTCTGAAATAACAAAATCAAGTCAAACAGCGAAGTGGTAACCGTCATCCATAAGCATCTCACCTTAAGCAACATATACCCTGACTTACGACTCAAGGAATCGGCCACAACATTAGTCTTACCCGGGTGATACAGGATCTCACAATCGTAGTCCGTCACCAAATCTAGCTACCTCAGCTATCGCATATTCAAATTCTTCTGATCCGTGAAGTACTTTAAACTTTTGTGGTCAGTATAGATGGTACATTTAACCCCATACATGTAGTGCCTCCAAATCTTTAACGTGAAAACCATGGCTGCATGCTCTAAATCATGTGTCGGATAATTGCCCCAGTAGGGTATAAGTTATCTTGACGCGTAAGAAATCACCTTTCCCCACTACATCAGAACATATCCAAAACCGCAGTGTGATGCGTCATAAAAAACTACTAGATCTTCCATACCCTTTGGCATGGTTAACACCAGAGCCTGACACAATTTCTAACGTAAGTTCTTAAAAGTCGTCTGCTGTGCATTTCCACAGATAAACTTTTCACTTTGCTTGGTTAGTTTCTTCAGTATAGTGGCAATTTCGAGAAATCTTGGATAAACCGTCTGTAATATCCGGCCAATCCTAGGAAACTTCTAATCTCTGTAGGGCTTTTCGGATGTTCCACTTTAATACTGCCTTGGCCGGATCCACTTTTATTCCATTCTTGTTCACTAGATAGCCCAGAAACTGAACCTCCCTCAACCAAAACTCATACTTAATGAATTTTGAATGCAGTTTCTCCCACTTCAAAGTCGCTAAAATCTCTTGAAGATGTCGTTCGTGCTCCTCCCGAATCTTGTAGCATATCAAAATGTCACGATACACACAATCACCAACCGATCTAGCATGGGTAGGCACACTCTGTTCATTAGATCCATGAAGGCGGCTGCTGTGTTTGTAAGCCAGAAGGGCATTACGAGAAACTCGTAGTGCCCATATCTTGTTCTGAAGGCAGACTTGCTTATGTCTTCCTCACACACTCGGAGTTGGTGATATCCCGCATTTGGCACACTTGGTCGGTTCCCTTCTTACTCTCTACTTTTGTATGTTAAACCTTGCCTTTTTGTGCCCACCTGTTCAAACTTCCTCTTGCATTGGCTTTCAGCGGCCTGTCTTCAGCTCTAACTCCCTTGCCCTAGTTGCCCACATCATTTGATCCAAGGTCTGATATTTTAACTTAACAAACTCCTTGATCTCCATCTTCCGCACATCCATGTAATCGAACATTTGCATTTGTTCATCAACTACATATTCAAGGCAAAACATAGCCTTTTCTAGAAATAAATTGTTGAGCTCAATAGTGGTTTCAGTTTTTTGTTTCATGGCTAAGAATTCCATCTTTACTCTCTCCACCTCTACCCTTGGTGTGAATTTTGTAGTAAACAACCCCTTGAACTCTTCCCAAGATGATCCTACCAGCTCTTCACCTTTATGTAGCACCTTCAGGGACCACCAATCCTTAGCAGCACCGTTAAGCATGTTACTCGCGTAGAGGACCTTGTGATCCGAGGGGCAGTAACATGTTCTAAAGGCACCTTTAATCTCACCTAGCCATCGGGTACTAGCCATCGGGTCTGGCTTGCCTTCGAAGATTGGTGGTTGTCAAGTCATTAATTCTATGAAGGTACACCCTCCGAGAGCCCCCATAATTCCCTCTTGGACACCCGATTTTCTATTAATTCCCAGACATTTAGTGCCCAGGTTACCTCAGCAGCAACCATACCTTCCATCTCAGTAGCCATCTGCTCAAACATGTTGGGTAGAATTTGTTCCAAGGCCTTCCTAAACGCTACCACTAATCCATCATCAATCACAGGGGGATCCACATTTCCCTCCCTAGTGTTGGTGATAAACAAGCGGTAGATTGAAGGATTGCTAAGATAAATATGATAAGGTTGAGAGAGAATCTCGTTTTCACCTTAGAACACACATAGTTTATTTCTTGTAAGTGTGGCAACCCTTAGCATACACTTACACTAGTCATATGCTTATATACCCAAAGGGTATATTTACAATAAGCATCCTCAACTATTGTTGAACTCCTATTCTATTACAATAATACAGTTCTAACAATCTCCCCCTTTGGAATGGAATAGGAGTTGCAGAATAAAATGAATAAAAGTCTTGATCTCTTGAGCTTCTTGAGGGTCTTGTCTTATTGTCTTGAATCGCTCCGGTAACCTAAGGCATTGATCGCCTTCGGTTATATTAGCAGTTTAGCATATAGAGGTTTTTAGCATACATGATCTCGAGCATTTAAACACAACGATTTTGGAAGAATATTTGTTTTCTCCCCCTTGAATGTAGCTCTAGATCTGGTTTAGTTTATCAGAACTTCTTGAATTTTAATTAAGTAGTCTCATTGTTCTGAAATTGATATCTTTCCTTCTTTGTTCTTTTCTTCGCTCCCCCATTACTTGACATGTATGATTTTTCAATGTATAGATTTCTCTGTCTCCCCCTCAACACATGAATCCTATCTTCTTCGAATAGCTCATAATCAATTGAATTAATATCAAAAAGTTTCTCCCCCTCATGATGATCAGGATTCTTCATGAGCATCATGTACTTGAAATATGAAGTCGGCTTGATTTTGACATGAAGATATGAACATTTGAAACTTAGAATCCACATTATGAGATTCAGTTGATCTAACTTGGTGAAGGTGTCACCACAATGATATAGCAATAAAAATATCAGAGACAGTATTTAGGGCACCGTCTCAAAGTTCCCGTGGTATAACACTGAGATCACAAAGATTCTCGTTAACACAACAGTTTAAATAAAACGTGTGACCTACTTTCAGTGTTGGCATGATGTTAGCACTGGTAGGATTTCCATCTAATCATCGTGAATATCACATAAGATATCACTCCAAGATGTTCCGGTAGTCATGAAAGACTAGATATGCATGAAAGATACAACATGTGTCCTAAGAAATGAAATTGATATTCAAATAAGCTCTAGACTCTATAAGTGCATGAAAGAAGTCGAATACCGGAGTATCTGTCCTCCTTGTTTCAATATCAACAATCTCCATGTGAGATGTCAATAGAAATGTGCTAATTCTCCGTGTGAAGTTGAAACAATCATCTTTTAAGAGATAATTGAGTAGTTGGGTGGGGTTAGTGCATTGCATCACTGAGTCCATGATGTCTAGTTCAATACCAAATCTCAACTAATGAGATCTAGTAGCAGATGTGGCTACCCAGATGTATACTATTTTGGTAAGGATCTGTTTTTCTATTGATCATGTCTCACCCACAACTCTCTAAATATTTTTTAACTTCTCCCCCAAACTCTCTTTCCAAATTTATGTATGTATCACTGTTTGTTGGATACATATGGACACTTGTTATTATTCGTAACCGGATGTGAAATCATGTGATTTACAACAAGAATAATTTCAAGAAAGATTATGTTAAGAAGGATTGTTAAGGAAGATTTGAACAATCAGAGAATATGAACAATGAGGGAATTTGACAAAAATGTCACAGAATGATTTAACAGTAAGCACAATGTCTCTTTGTTCGTGTGCTCCAATAATGTCTCTTTGTGCTCTATATACTTTAATACAAATTCAGTTGATTTTGAGCTTATTGATTAAGAAATGGTTCGTGTGTTGAGGGCGAGACAAAGAGAGATAATGTGAAAATTCATGCATCATGAGGGGGAGATATAAAGATTTATTCAGTTGGTTACTGCATGAGACATATTGTATGAGTTATTAAGTCTAGGGGGAGAAGTACTTAGATGAAAGTATACTTAGATGAAAGTAAAAATTTATTCTCGCCCCAATTTTATCGTCAAGGATCGAGAGCAACATTGTAGCGGGAGGGTTTCCCTGTTCGTGATTCTAGGGGAAGTAAGCAACATATTCTCTCCTGTTGATGAATCCTTATATGCTTCCGCTGATTGCCCAATGCTCAAGGATCCAATTGTTGAAAACCTCTATATGCTAAATTGATTATATAACCGAAGGTGATCAATGCCTTAGGTTACCGGAGCACTACAAGACAATAAGCACAAGACCCTCAAGATGCTGAAAAGATCAAGACTTCTATTCATTTTATTCTGCAACTCCTATTCCATTCCAAAGGGGGAGATTGTTAGAACTGTATTATTGTAATAGAATAGGAGTTCAACAATAGTTGAGGGTGCTTATTGTAAATATACCTTATAGGTATATAACCCTTGTGCTACACAAGGAAATGTAAGGGTTGCCACACTTACAAGAAATAAACTATGTGTGTTCTAAGGTGAAAACGATATTCTCTCTCAACCTTATCATAGTTATCTTAGCAATCCTTCAATCTACTGCTTGTTTATCCCTAACAAGTTTTTTTTATAATCTAAAAGATGTAGAGAGAATGATATAACACCATACAAAACACACACATAAGGTTTGAGATTATGCCAAAGTCTACCCAATGACAACTAGTCATTGGGCTTATATACCCCTAAGGGTATTTACATATTTAGTCCTTTTAGTTTGTACGTAGTACAAACGTCACCTAGAATTCAATATTCTAATATTCTATACAATATTTAATTCTAACAATCTCCCCCTTTGTATAGAAAATAGAAGATCTTGGTCTTTTCAGCATCATACGAACTCTAATAATCTCCCCTTACAAATAAGCAGTTTTCTTTCTGCATTCTTGAAAGGCTTTCGGGAGATAAGATTTGAACGATTTATTTTGAATCTTCAGTCTTCGATTGGATGTTTTCTGAATGTCTTCTCATCTTAAAATTTTGACTTTCTAATTTTCCGAATAGTCTTCACTTTAAGATCTTGATGAGAATTTGAATCTTTAAAGCACAAAGTAACATCCTTTTTCTTCTTGTGATTTTCAGACTTGCACTAGTAACCTAAGGTTTCTCAACCTTTTGTTGTATTAACGGTTTAGCTTAAAGTGGTTTTCAGCAAACACGATCTCGAGCATTTAAACACAGCGATTTTGGAAGAATATTTGTTTTAGAATGATTTGACAGTATTAGCTCAAGATGATAAACAAGCAGTAGATTGAATGATTGCTAAGATAAGATTGAGAGAGAATCTCATTTCACCTTACAAAACACATAGTTTATTCATTATGAAGTGTGAAACCCTTAGCATACACTTACACTAGTCATATGCTTATATACCCAAAGGGTATATTTACAATAAGCACCCTCAACTATTGTTGAACTCCTATTCTATTACAATAATACAGTTCTAACAATGTCCCCTTTTGGAATGGAATAGGAGTTGCATAATAAAATGAATAGAAGTCTTGATCTCTTGAGCTTCTTGAGGGTCTTGTGCTTATTGTCTTGAATCGCTCCGGTAACCTAAGGCATCGATCGCCTTCGGTTATATTAGCAGTTTAGCCTATAGAGGTTTTCAGCATTCGGATCATAGAGCATTGATAGCATCAGCGGAAGCATACAAGGATTCATCAACAGGAGAGAATATGTTGCTTACTCCCCATAGAATCACAAATGGGGAAACCCTCCCCCTAGAATGTTGCTCTCGATCCTTGAAGATAAAATTGGGGAGATAATAAATTTTTACTTTCATCTAAGTATACTTTCATCTAAGTACTTCTCCCCCTAGACTGAATACCTCGTACAATATGTCTCATGCAGTAACCAACTAAATAAATCTTTATATCTCCCCCTCATGATGTCCAAAGTCTTCACTGGTCATCATGAAAAATGTTCAGTTATGAAGTATTAATCTATTAACTTCTACCACTTGTGATCCAAAATGGATCGTTGAGGAGTGAATGTAGATCAGAAGTGAATACATCAACCAAATCAAAAATCTGAGAATTCTCGCACAAGAGTATCAACCTAGTCCGGATCACAACAAGTGACAAAGAGAACACAAGGCAAATAGATGCAAACGAACTTGGGACGGATAAGGATTCTATAGTAAGAAATAAGCGTTAAGGAACACACGGAGCTGAAATCATATTCAAACCTTTTCAACCTGTATGACTATAGAAAAGGTGATTTTGAAAATATATCGTGAACAGGGAGTCGGATACATCCTTATTCGAAAGCACACATAAATCTATCAAACTCTTTGAAAACATGAAGTAAACGGATGTTGGTTAAGACAATCAAGCAACGATACACGAATTCTGAAAGATAAGAATGACAAATGAAAATTCAGAACTGACTGATAAAAGACTACCAAGATTCTAAAGAAACAAGGAATGGATGGCTAAAATTTGGTTTTGAGACCAGATATTGGTGACACTAAGAAAGAAGAACCAAAAATCAGTTAGGAAAGGGCAGGATGACTAGACATAGGGTATTAGGAATTAAGTACATGGTAGTAATGACCCAAAGCTAACCCAAATCTAGAAACATCAGAATGATAACTGAAACTTTGAGAACTCTTGACTCAGTCAAAAAATCCAAACACTTGACTTAGGAATCAAGGTGGCAAGATAAATCAGTCAGAACGACGATGGGGGTTCAGGGGCAGCGCCCCTGATAGCGGGGTCCAAGGGGTGGCACAAGCGGTAGATTGAAGGATTGCTAAGATAACTATGATAAGGTTGAAAGAGAATCTCGTTTTCACCTTAGAACACACATAGTTTATTTCTTGTAAGTGTGGCAACCCTTACATTTCCTTGTGTAACACAAGGGTTATATACCTATAAGGTATATTTACAATAAGCACCCTTAACTATTGTCGAACTCCTATTCTATTACAATAATACGGTTCTAACACACACCCGCTGTCTAAAACCTAGGCGTTAGAAGTATAAGTGTTATGGAGTTCAATCATGTACGTACCGGAGGCAGCGGCACCTTTAGCTCGAAGCTTCTTGAGCTCCTCCGTGTACTTGGGGCAACTACGCCGGTAGTGACCCTTCTCCCCGCAGAAGAAGTAGGTTGCCTCTTCCGGTGAGGTGGCAGCGGTGAACACTTGCTTCCCCTTCGGCTCAGGAGTTGAGTTAGGTTTGGGCTTCGGCCCGTTGGCCTTGGCCTTCCCTTTCCCCTTACCCTTTGAGCCCGAAGCGGGCTGCTTCCGCTTCTTGCCACCCTCGTTGATGGTAAGGACGGCAGTGGAAGTGGAGGGATTTGACTTGGTAAGCTCTCTATCGGCAGTCTTGAGCATGTCATGTAGCTCCATAATGGACTTATCCATACGATTCATATGGAAGTTCACAATGAACGGCCCATATGACGGAGGCAAGGATTGGAGGATGATATCAACCGCCAACTCCTTCCCTATTGGAAAGCCCAACTCCTCGAGCTGGTCCACGTATCCCTTCATCTTGAGAACGTGGAAGCTCACATTGCCACCATCCTGCATCCGGCAACCGATGAAGGCCTTGACGCACTCGTAGAGTTCTTGCTTAGCCCGCTGTTGGAACATGTCCTTCAGCTGAGATATCATCTCATACGCACTCACTTTCTCGAATTGCCTTTGCAATTCGGGACTCATGGTCATAAGCATAAGGCAAGTTACGTCATTTGTGTCCTTGAGGTGTTTTTCATACGCCTCTCGGACGGCCCTTGCCGCGTTGGTAGCAGGAGGTTCCGGAAGACGTGACTCAAGGACCTCAAGCTTCATCTCATGGCGTAGGACGATTCTGAAATGTGTGTTAAATCCGTGATTACAACTCTTAGACACTTGCGGTATCCTGGGTACTCATTGCACCCATTTGGCATGTTTTATCCCTCCACACCAATTCCTCATTAATCCACTTTGGTAGCTCGGTATAGGCACGACAACTACCAATGTGTGTTAAATCTTGGAATTGTAAATCATCCTTCAAGTACACGGTGGTACTCTAGCCCAATGGCCAGCTCGGCTATAGCTCGATATCCGACCTTGCGAGTTGACACACGAACCTTCCACATAGTTACACAAAACCGATCTCGGCTAAAGCTCGACGACCGATCTTGTTTCACTAAATTCGGGTGGTGTCATCTTACGGGTGGTGTGAGATTTACTTTTGAAAAACGGGATTTTGTTTTTCCGGTTAAAACGTTTTTAACCATTTCTTGTCTATGTGGTGCGCGGAGTTTGTATACCAATTTAAAACTCTTTGGTTATTATTAATTTGAAAAATTTTCTAGCATGCGAAGATCCTAAACAACCACGCAAGACTATCCTATGTGCCTTGCCCGTGAGCCAACGGGCAAGACTAAGTCATCTTAGGCCAAAACCGAATGACTTGATGTGTGCTCCTCCCACTTGATCCATCGCGTCTCCTACCGATCTCCGGATCCAAGTCTGCCAAGACACCCGCCATGGTCCTTGTTGGTTGTTCCGGTTCTCCTTTTACAATTTACAAATTTAAAAGGAGATGACATGCAAGCCACAATTTTCTATTCTAAGCTAATGCTACAAATTTCAAAGAATAGAAATCGGCATGCAAGCCGTTAAATAATTACAAACCGAATAAATAAAATTAATTATTACAAACCATTGTGGTACAAACCAACAAATGAATGAATAAATTAATTTTAATCAACCAAACACATCACATAGGTCTTATGGCTCGTATTGTTACCGGATTTCATACAACTACATAAACAACCACAAATCTACACATGGTGTGCCACACAAGAACCATGTAAATCTTATATGTCTTGATTAAGATTATCTAAACACTCAAGGCACTAAATATCCTATGTACATATGCATTAGGAACCTTAAACAAGTCAAAAATTCCATATTCATATATACACAATGTAAGTATATGCAGTTAACCATTTTCATGCCAAAATGTTAATCCACATATAAATACACCAACCAAGACATAAGGCAACTTAATCATATCAAAACCCAAATTCTGGAAAAATTCCAGAAAGTACAACTGAGCCAAAAATCCGAACAAAATTGATTTTAAGCAAACCATGCATTCTGCCAGACGAGGTTAGCGCCGCAAACTATAACGAGTTAGCGCCGCTAACCATAATAGTGTAACGCCGCTAACTATAACATTTTTCAAAATAATAAAACCAAAGAGTTTTGAATCGATTTACAAACTCCGCGCGCCACATAGACAAGAATTGGTTAAAAATTGTTTTTAACCAGAAAAACCAAATCCCGTTTTTCAAAAGTAAATCTCGCACCACCCGTAAGATGACACCACCCGAATCTAGTGAAACAAGATCGGTCGTCGAGCTTTAGCCGAGATCGGTTTTGTGTAACTATGTGGAAGGTGCGTGTGGCAACTCGCAAGGTCGGATGTCGAGCTCTAGCCGAGCCGGCCATTGGGCTAGAGTACCACCGTGTATCTTGACGGTCGATTTACAATTCCAAGATTTAATACGCCTTGGTAGTTGTCATGCCCATACCGAGCTACCAAAGTGGATTAATGAGGAATCGGTGTGGAGGGATCAAATATGCCAAATGGGTGCTATAAGTACCTAGGATCCCGCAAGTGTCTAAGAGTTGCGATCTCGGATTGCAATTAGTAAAGTGTTTACCGGACTAAATAACTTCATGAAGTTATCCGCGGAAAACCCGTCATGGACTAAAGTAAAATAAGTTTCTTAGCCCTTGTTAATATAAATTTTTTTATAACAAGTGGGTAATTATTTAACAAGTATTTAATATATCTTACTAACCAAATTCGTACTTTGCTTGTAGATGGCATCTACTAGCAACACCACCACCTTAAACATGTCACTCCGTCCTTTCTTGGAATCGTCCTACGTCACGAAATGAAGCTTGAGGTCCTAGAGTCACCTCTTCCGGAAGCGCCTGCTACCAACACGGCGAGGGCTATTAGAGAGGTGTATGAAAAATGTCTCAAAGCACTAATGACGTTACTTGCCTAATTCTAATGACCATGAGTCCCGAGTTGCAAAGGCAATTCAAGAAAGTGAGTGCGTTCGAGATGATATCTCAGCTGAAGGACATGATCCAACAGCGAGCAAGGCAAGAGCTCTATGAGTGCGTCAAAGCCTTCATCAGTTGCTGGATGCAGGAGGGCGGCAATGTGAGCTCCCACGTCCTTAAGATGAAAGGTTACGTGGACCAGCTCGAGGAGTTGGGCTTTCCCATGGGGAAAGAGTTGGCGGTTTATATCATCCTCCAATCTTTGCCTCCGTCATATAGGTCGTTCATTGTGAACTTCCATATGCATAGTATGGACAAGTCCATTATGGAACTTCATGGTATGCTAAAGACCGTCGAGTCTGAGCTTGCCCAGTCGAAGCCCTCCACCCCACTACCGTCCTTGCCATCAACGAGGGTGGTAAAAAGTGGGAGCATCCCGCTTCAAGCTCCAAAGGGAAGGGGAAGGGAAAGGCTAAGGCCAATGTGCCCAAGCCCAAACCTAACCCAACCCCGCAGCCGAAGGGGAAGCAATTGGCTACCGCTGCCACCTCACCGGAAGAGGCAACCTGCTTCTTCTGCGGGGAGAAGGGTCACTACCGGCGTAGTTACCCCAAGTACATGGAGGAGCTCAAGAAGCTACGAGCTAAAGGTGCCGCTGCCTCCGGTATGTACATGATTGAACTCCAAAAAACTTCTACTTGTAACGCCAGGGTTTTAGACAGTGGGTGTGGTACTCACGTTTGTAATAATGTGCAGGTACTAAGAAGAAGTAGGGACCTGGTTAATGGAGAGTTGGATCTCATCATGGGAAACAAGGCGGTTTTCCGGGTTGAGAAGATTGGGAGTGTGAAGCTCGCCTTTCCATCCGGCTTATCTATTGTTTTATTAAATGTATCTTATTCTCCATGCGTGGCTAGAAACATTTTATCATTGTATTCCTTGTATGACTATCGATTCACCTTTAAATTTGAGAATGGTAAGACAAGCGTAAGCTTGCAAAACAATAGATCAATCATGAATGTTGATTCGGGATCTAAGAAACACATAAACAAGAAACGCATCGCCAAGCTCCAAGCGAATGAGATCTTGGAATCATTTGACCACGGGTCTAATGAAGTATTCGAATCTTGTTTATTGGGCAAGATGACCGAAGAACCCTTCACTGATGTGTGTGGTCCGTTAAAGCATGCCACAAGAGATCATTCCTGCTACTTCGTTACCTTTATTGATGATTATAGTCGATACGAGTATGTCTACTTGGTGAGACAAAAGTTGGATACCTTTGAGGTATTTAAGACTTATCAAAACGAGGTAGAAAATCAACTAGGAAAAAGAATTAAGATGCTACGATCTGATAGAGGCGGTGAGTATCTTAGTTCTGAATTCCGTAACCATCTAAGGGATTGTGGGATTGTCTTGCAATTCACCCTTCCTAGGACGCCACAATTAAATGGTGTCGCAGAGAGGAGGAACCGAACATTGTTAGATATGGTCCGGTCTATGATGTGTCACACGGACGTTCCGGTTACGTTTTGGGGATTCGCGATTGAAACGGCCAGTAGAATCCTTAACCTCGTACCACAAAGATGGTTAAGAAAACACCGTATGAGATGTGGCATGGAAAGGTTCCATCCATCTCATATCTTAAGGTATGGGGTTGTCCTACCTACTTGAGGCATGAGGTTGAGGACAAATTGGAGCCCAGGGCCGAAAGGTGCTTTTTCATTGGTTATCCTGCGAGGTCTATGGGATATTTGTTTTACAAACCTTCGGAGAACAAGGTGTTTCTTGCTCGGAGGGTAGTATTCCTAGAGAGGGAACTGCTATCCAAAGACGCTAATTGGAGGAAGGTTAATCTTTAAGAAATTCAAGAAGCTACCAATGTAGAACCTGATGTTGGCACTAGCTCACAACCTGCAACGGTTGAGTCTCAGCAAGTTGATGCTGGAGACAATGATGTAAACCCATTGCCTCTTAGGAGATCTGGTAGAAGTCGGCATGATCCAGAGAGATATGGTTTTCACATGTCTGAGGGCACTGACATGGTAGTGGATTCTTATGAACCTATCAAATACTAGGATGTTGTGGTGGGCCCTGAGTTAACCAAGTGGAAAGAAGCAATGGAACCCGAGATTCAGTCCAAGTCAGAGAATCTAGTCTGGGACTTGGTTAATCCCGTGCCCGAGTGCAAACCCGTAGGGTGCAAATGGGTCTTCAAGAAGAATATCGTCATGGATGGCAAGGTAGACACCTTCAAAGCCCGACTGGTGGCTAAGGGTTTCACTCAAACTCATGGTGTAGACTATGAGGAAACCTTTTTCCCGGTGGCTATGTTAAAGACTATCTAGATACTTATGGCCATTGCCGCATTTGATGACTATGAAATCTGGCAAATGGATGTCAAAACCGTGTTCCTTAACGGAACACTTTCAGAGGAGGTGTATATGACACAACCTGAGGGTTTTGTACATCTAGAGTTTCCGGATAAAGTTATAAGCTTAAGAAGTCCATTTATGGGCTTAAACAAGCTTCTCGGAGTTGGAACCTGTGCTTTGATGAGAAGGTCAAAGAGTTTGACTTCTCTAAAAGCAAGGATGAGCCATGTGTTTACATTAGAGCTAGTGGGAGCATAGTTGTATTCCTAGTTCTTTATGTAGATGATATACTACTAATTGGAAACGACGTCCCAAGTTTGCAAGGGGTAAAAGTCTGGCTAGAGAGTTGTTTCTCAATGAAAGATCTTAGGGATGCAGCTAATATTCTTGGGATTAAAATCTATAGAGATAGATCAGGCAGGTTGATCGACTTGAGCCAGAGCACGTACATTGACAAAGTCCTAAAGAGGTTTAGGATGGAGAACTCCAAGAAGGGGTTCATTTCTATGTCACATGGTTTGGTTTTGAGCAAGGCCCAATGCCCGAATTCCCCAGAGGAACGGAAAGTATTGAGGCGAGTTCCTTATGCTTCGGCAATAGGCTCGATCATGTACGCCATGTTGTGTACAAGGCCTGATGTTTCTTGTGCATTGAGTATGACAAGTAGATATCAAGCCAACCCTGGTGAGGCACATTGGACGGCAGTGAAGAACATTCTCAAGTATCTTCGGAGGACTAAGGAGATGTTCTTAGTGTATGGAGGTTCGGAAGGGCTTAGGGTAACTGGTTACTCTGATGCCAGCTTCCAAACCGACAGGGATGACTGCCGATCTCAATCGGGGTTCGTGTTCCTGCTAAATGGTGGTGCTATCTCCTGGAGGAGCTCCAAGCAAGACACTGTGGCTGCTTAGACGACTGAGTCATAGTACATTACAGCCAGTGAAGCTACGAAGGAGGGTGTTTGGATGAGGAAGTTCATCCAAGATCTGGGAGTGGTTCCTAGTATTTCCGACCCTGTTGAGGTACTTTGTGACAACGAGGGTGCGGTCGCTTTAGCGAAGGAACCAAGGTCTTACCGACGCACGAGACACATTTCACGGAAATATCATTATATCCGGGACTTGGTCGATAGTGGAGACATTGTTATCAGCATAGTACACACGGATAGCAACGTGGTGGATCCGTTTACTAAACCATTATCGCAGGCGAAGCGCGATGCTCACACACATGATATTGGGATTAGATTTGCTAGCGATTTGGTTTGATTATGTATATTTGGTTATTGTATTTGATGTGTTTACCCTTTTGGGAACATTTAGCAGTATTGTATTTATTGTATTTATCGATTATTAAATGGAGATTTAGTAATACACAAGTTGCGGGTATTTATTTAAATCTTTACTGCGTTCCAACTTAGCATGTTTTGTTCTTCCTTAAATGTGCATTCTAAATGTCCACAGTCGGTCATTCTTCCCGGAAAGGAAGTCCAAATAAAGACTGAGGGAAGTGATTGGTCATGTGTCCAATAAGGATTGGGATACGGGGACACAATACGTCGCCTGTACTTGAAAGGGTTTCAAGTAACTGGACAACCCACACCTGAGTTCACTTTGTGGTACTTGTCATAAGTGGATCAGGATGATAATATCAGTTCATCCTTATACTGGAGATACATGTGTCTGCATCACTTTCGTCTACTTTGTTCTAGTTGCTTTCAAACGCAGTCCGTAACTGGCTGTTATAAAGGGAGTAATTGGGCAGAGTATGGTCAATGTGGTGGGAAATGTAGTCAAAGGAATTTTTTCCTCTGTTTAGAGAGATATCCCTGGGCCCCTCGATGATTAGTCGCTGACACCAAAATGCATGGCCGTGCTTAAGTGTGCAATGATTTATGTAATCGATTGCAACTTGTAAATTTTGGTCACCACCAGTCTTAATCGAGAAACATAATCGTGAACGAACGGAGAATGATTTAATACCATGTCTCGTGTTCACGAGGATATCGCAAACAAAAGGATGTTTGATCCCTTATCTATTGGACCATGTCACACGGGCTGCAGTTTGGTTTTTTTGCTGAAGACAAAACCCATACTGACTTGGGGGCAAAGATGTCTTACTAGAGGCCGCTCTTTTTCTGTGATGCAATAGGTACGGTGAGTCATGTGAAAGTGGGAGTCTGTTGGAGTATGCCCATTGACACACGTATGCCATTCGATCACTGCCGATGATGTATGGACCTATCGGGTCACACGCCGAGGGTTGATCTTGACAACAACCTAAAAGGGAGGGTGAGAAAGAATAATTAAATGATGGTTGTCAGGCTGGACAGGGTTAGCGGCGCTAACCAAGCTGTCGCTAACTCGGCCGCGATAGCGGCGCTAACCTTGGGCGGTTAGCGGCGCTAAGGCCTTAAAGTTAGCGGCGCTAACCCCACCTCCACATTCCACCAATGCATGTATTCTTAATCATTTGACTTGGGCCGACTTGGGGAAGCTCTAGAGTCATCTTGAGCCTATTAAAAGACATGCATATCTCTCTTTCTAATACTCTTGGTGAAGTAAGAAAAGAAACACATTAGAAAACTTCAAGTGTTAGTCTTGTATGTTTAAAGAGAGTTCAAGAGAGAGTTATTCTAGTGGTTTTGGGTTGCTTGTTCCAGTAGCACTTTAAAGGATTGAAGATTGCTTGGGGTGCTAGTACACCAAGGTCACATGCATCTCGGGGTGGACTTCGGTATAAGAAAAGGAGACGGTTTCTTGCTTGCACTAGTGATCTACTCAACCTCCAGAGACATCAAGGGTATAATCCTCTTTTTCTCTCTTGTTTAAGTGACATTTGCTAGTTGTAGAACTTGGTAGCACCTTTGGGGTTCAAAAGTGGTATTTTCATGTTTTAAAATTCGCTTTCGCTTCCATTGTGCTAAACCACGAACCCCAACAATTTGTACCCAAGAATCCAACCCAAGATATAAACTTAGTTAACTAAGCCCAATCACAAACATTCACATCCATTTAACTAACCAACTTAACAATTTCATAGTTCGTGAAATTAATTTATATTGATAATAATAGCCTTTCATCCTAATTTACATCACAATAGGTTTACAATATCGAAATAATTGAAACTCAAAAGTGGGTGCTACAGTAGAATCACAGTTAGTTGCTTTCTTGAAATTTTCAAAACATGAATTAAAAAAACATTTGTTCTTGGGACTCTCCATCTTTACACTGAAGTTCCTTCTTCACAATCTACATTCTCTCTGTCTTCCTTCCTTCTCCATACTCTTGCTGGCTTTTTCACCTCCTTTACTGTTGTAGAGGATGACACACTTACGTTAGCAGCAGAAAATGCAAAAAGATCGTCAAAATATAACGTCGCTTTGGAGATTTTGGAGGAGAAGTCAGTAAAACATTTTCTTTGCCTTTAATATTTTTGTTCAAACGAGTTGGTTCATGTTCAAGTCTTATGACTTCTGATTTGTAATCAAAACATATTGACTCAAACTCAAAACATATTGTGATTTTGTTAATTGTTCATGACTATCATGTTCTTTATCTTTACTTAACAAAAGGAAATCATTTGAATATACATTTGAAATCGGGTTAAAAGGATTTGTTTCACAACTGATGCCGGCTGCGGAGTTTTGTAATATTTGATTTATTGTGATTTATACATTTGAATATACATTTGAATATACATTTGAATATACTTGTGAGTATTTTTTTTGGTTCGGAGTTTGAAATTGATGCTTCCATTTCTTCATTAGTGTAACTCCATAGGAAATCAAAAGGATTTTGCATCTTTATCGTTTGGATCCTTTTCTTCTCCTTATTGGTGAATTTTTCTTCTTCTCTAACAAATTCCATACGAGCAGTAAGTTCTAGACTCATTATATCGAATGGTGTATTTGTTTAACAGTCACTTTTTCAAGAATATGGATATTTTCAAACCCTAGACCCTCAAATGAATATAGATTGTGAAATTTAATGTCTTTGGGTTTATTAAAAAAAAAATAGTTTAATCAGTTTGTCCTCTTTTCACCAATAGATCTCCAGGATTTCTAATTTTAGAGTATGATTGAACCATTGCTTTTGTCAAATGCTTGTAATCCTCTTTCAAGCTTACTTTCTCATCATTTAGGTCATGATTTTTTTGGTTGTATCATTAGTGAGTTCAAGTATTTCTTCCTCTCCTTCTATCAATAAATTTTTAATTTGATTCAATTCTTTTATGCAATGTTTGATGTCTACTGACTTTTAGTGTGTGAAGTGTGATTGAAGTTCTTTTTTCATTTTTTAGTTGTTTGATTGTATGATCAACTAGTGTATTGGCGTACTGAATAGGCAGTTTCACCTTGATCACCTTCTTCACCATCAGACTCAACAGTCACCTCAAACTCATCATAATCATCACTATTATTATCATTTGAGTTGTACTTGCCCATGCAGCTAAATTGTGCTTGTTCCTCCATCTCTTCTTAGCTCTCGTCAGTGTCTAAGAGCAGTACCGAAAGCCAGACCTCATTTGACATTTTCAAGTTTGGTTATTGGATCTACCTTCTATAGAATTGGGTGTTTCAGAAGAAAGCTGTTGATTGATTTTGATCAATTTCGATTGATCAAGTGCATATTATCACCGGATATCGGTTATAGATATCGATAGTGGATATCGGGTGTGAATGTTGGGTGTGAAACAACAGTTGATGTAATTGTTTTTTATATTGGATTCAAGTAGTAAGAATTTGATATAGGTTGAGCTTGAGATCGGACTGTGCTTTGATTTCGGTAAGGAACTTGGTTGCTTTGATATCTCCGAGAGATATCGGATGTTGATCCGAGAGATATCGGATGTAGGTAAGCTTGGGACTTTCAGAAAGGAAATGTTAAACACCTGTGGTTTACAGATATTGGATGAAAGGTGGGTCAGTGACCGATTTTGGTATGTGTCTGATATCGGATGAATCAGCAAGAAAACACACAAGTGTCAAAAACGAAAACACTCTTTTCTCGATGTTCTTTCTATCGAAAAACATCAATTACAGATCCAATCTAATGTGTTTAAATACGTGTAAAATGGATCCCAATGAGTTCGCCAACCTAAGTAAACAACTGCTTTTCTATTTCCTAACCAAAACAGATAAAAAACAAGGTGTATTTGAAGATCTAAATGAAGAACACGATGAACACCTAAAAACCTTAAATCTTAGATATGAGAATCAAATGTTAACCAATTTGGATAAAATCAATTGTTATAGATGCGAATGTGTTTCCGATCATAGATCAATCAAATCCAAACATTAACAGAACGATAACGAGCACCAAAATTCATTTATGATGAAGATGAACTTCACGATTTTTCACACACAAACACACAGTGAATCATTTATATTTAAATGTGGATCAAACTCGATGATAATGAGCCAATTCAGTGAAGCATTGGCTCATATACGAATTGTGTGTTTGTTGATAACACAAACTATGAAGAAAATGTTGGAGTATGCCCACTGACACACGTACACTAATTGATCACTACCGATGATGTATGGGTCTATCGGGTCACACGCCGGGGGTTGACCTTGACAACAACCTAAAAGGGAGGGTGAGAAAGAATAATTAAATGATGGTTGGCAAACTGGACAGGATCGCGGAGGTAACCATAAGGTCGCTATCTCGGCCCCGATCGCGGCGCTAACCTTTAACGGTTAGCGGCGCTAACTTCTTAAAGTTAGCGGCGCGATCTCGTCTGACAGCATGCAACTTTATTCTTTTCCCCTCCTCTTTCCACCAATGCATGGCTAGCTAATGATGGACTCTTGCTTGACCTTGGGGAGTTCTGGAGGCACCATGAAGTTTATAAAAGACTCACTTCACTCTCTCATTTGTTCTTGTTGGTTAAGGAATAAAACACTCACATAAGAAGACTAAAAGAGGGTTGTTCTAGTGAGTTCAAGAGAGAGAGAGAGAGAGTTCAAGAAGGTTTCTAGTGGTTCTTTAGGTTGCTTGTTCCAGTATAGTATCATCATAAAGAGAAGGATACTTTGGGGTGCTAGTACACCACGATCACGTTGAGCTCGGGGTGGACTTCGGTAGTTTAAAAGGAGGATCTTGCTAGCATCAACAATCACCACCAACTCCAGAGACATCAAGGGTATAAAAACACTCTTCTCTCTTCTTTAAGTTGCATTTCTTAGTTGTAGAGTTTGGTACTTCCTTTGGGATTCAAAATGTGGTTCTTTCATGATTTTAAAATTTGTATTTGCTTCCGTTGTGCCTAACCACGAAACCCAACAGTGGTATGAGAGCCACCTCTACACTAGATTTGCACTTGGTGGCCTGAAAAATCCGGAAAAATGTGATTTTTGGTTTTGTCCAGTAGTTAGCGGCGCTAACTTTTTGTAGTTATCGGCGCTAATGACTGTCAGTTTAGCCGCACTAACTGCTGTCATAGTTAGCGGTGTGATTCTGTTTGGGTTAGCGGCGCTAACTCCTTATAGTTAGCGGCATGAAACTTGTACAGTGGCAGAATGCTTGTTTTTTTTGTTCGGATTTTTGGCTCGTTTGTACTTTCTATAAATTTTTTTCCATAATTTGGGAATTAATATGAGTAAGTTGCCTTATATCTTTGTTGGTGTATTATATGAGGATTAACATTTTGGCATGAAAATGATTAATTGCATATACTTACATTGTGTATATATGAATATGGAATTTTGACTTGTTTAAGGTTCCTAACGCATATGTACATAGGATTATTTGTGTCTTGAGTGTTTTAATAATCTTAACTAAGATATATAAGATATGCATGGTTCTTGTGTGGTACACCATGTTTAGATTTGTGTTGTTGTATGTGGTTTGTAAAAAGAAATCCGGTAACATTTTGAGCCTTAGACCTATGTGATGTGTTTGGTTGTGTTTGAATTAATTTATTCATTCATTTGGTGCTTTGTACCACAATGGTTTATAATATTAATTTAATTCATTCCGTTTGTAATATTTAACGGCTTTCATGCCGATTTCTATTCTTTGTAATCTTTAGTATTAGCTTAGAATAGAGAATTGTGGCTTTCATGCCATTTCCTTTTAAATTTGTAAATTGTAAAAGGAGGACCAAAAGCAACCAACAAGGATCTTGGAGAGGTGTCTTGGCGAACTTGGATCCGGAGGTCCGTGGGAGATGAGATGGATCAAGTGGGAGGAGCACACATCAAGTCAAGTGGATTGTGTCCTTATATGACTTAGTCTTGCCCGTTGGCTCATGTGCCAGACGCATAGTATTTTGGCTCGTTACCGGTTACTTATTATATGCGTGGTTATTTAATTATTTTGTACTTTTCTTGCATGGATGTTTAGGATCTTCGCATGCTAGAAAATTTTTCAAAATAATAAAACTAAAGAGTTTTGAATCGGTTTACAAACTCCGCTCGCCACATAGACAAGAGTTGGTTAAAAACGTTTTAACCGGAAAAATTAAATCCTGTTTTTCAAAAGTAAATCTCACACCACCCGTAAGATGACACCAGCCGAATCTAGTGAAACAAGATCGGTCGTCGAGCTTTAGCCGAGATCGGTTTTGTGTAACTGTGTGGAAGGTGCCTGTGGCAACTCGCAAGGTCGGATGTCGAGCTCTAGCCGAGCCTGCCATTGGGCTAGAGTACCACCGTGTATCTTGACGGTCGATTTACAGTTCCAAGACTTAATACGTCTTGGTAGTTGTCGTGCCCATACCAAGCTACCAAAGTGAATTAATGAGGAATCGGTGTGGAGTGATCAAACATGCCAAATGGGTGCTATGAGTACCTAGGATCCGGCAAGTGTCTAAGAGTTGCAATCACAGATTGCAATCGGTAAAGTGTTTACCGGCCTAAATAAATTCATAAAGTGATCCGCGGAAATCCGTCATGGATTGAAGTGAAATAAGGTTCTTAGCCCTTGTTAATATAATTTGTTTTATAACAAGTACGTAATTATTTAACTAGTATTTAATATGTATTACTAACCAAATTCGTACTTTGCTTGTAGATGGCATCTACTAGCAACACCACCACCTCAAACATGTCACTACGTCCTTTCTTGGAAAAGGAGAAAATCACAGGGGCCAAACTTCATGGATTGGCATATGACTTTGCGAATCGTCCTACGTCACAAAATGAAGCTTGAGGTCCTAGAGTCACCTCTTCCGGAAGTGCCTGCTACCAACACGGCGAGGGCTGTTAGAGAGGCGTATGAAAAACGTCTCAAAGGCACTAATGACGTGACTTGCTTAATTCTAATGACCATGAGTCCCGAGTTGCAAAGGCAATTCAATAAGGTGAGTGCGTTCGAGATGATATCTCATCTGAAGGACATGTTCCAACAACGAGCAAGGCAAGAGCTCTATGAGTGCGTCAAAGCCTTCATCAGTTGTTGGATGTAGGAGGGTGGCAATGTGAGCTCCCACGTCCTTAAGATGAAGGGTTACGTAGACCAGCTCGAGGAGTTGGGCTTTCCCATGGGGAAAGAGTTGGTAGTTTATATCATCCTCCAATCTTTGCCTCCGTCATATGGGCCGTTCATTGTGAACTTCCATATGCATAGTATGGACAAGTCCGTTATGAAATTTCATGGCATGCTTAAAACCGCTGAGTCTGAGTTTGCCAAGTCAAAGCCCTCTACCTCCACTACCGTCCTTACCATCAACGAGGGTAGCAAGAGACGGAAGAAGCCTGCTTCAAGCTCTAAGGGGAAGGGCAAGGGAAAGGCTAAGGCCGACGTACCGAAGCCCAATCCTAACCCAACCCCGGACCCGAAGGGGAAGCAAGTGGCTACCGCTGCCACTTCACCGGAAGAGGCAACCTACTTCTTATGCGAGGAGAAGGGTCACTACATCCGTAGTTGCCCTAAGTATACGGAGGAGCTCAAGAAGCTACGAGCTAAAGGTGCTACTGCCTCCGGTATGTACATGATTGACCTCCATAACACTTCTACTTCAAACGCCTGGGTTTTAGACAGTGGGTGTGGTACTCACGTTTGTAATAATGTGAAGGTACTAACAAGAAGTAGGGAGCTGTTGATAGAGAGATAGATCTCATCATGGGAAACAAGGCGGTTATCTCTATGGAATGGTCGGTTAGGCCACATAAACAAGAAACGCATCGCCAAGCTCCAAGTGGATGGGATCTTGGAATCATTTGACCACGGGTCTAATGAAGTATGCAAGTCTTGTGAATTAGGCAAGATGACGAAAGCACCTTTCACCGGTGTATGTGTTGGTCCCTTGGTGAGAATAACAACAAGCAACAGGTGTGTAGAAGGGGGGGGGGGGTTAAGTACACTTTCTGCGGAAATTGAACAAATCAAATAAAAGTGTTACACACAGTAAATCAAACCACAATCAGTCGAATGCTTTCATTAAGAAGATGATTACAATGCTTTGAATAAGAAGATGATTACAATAACTATCAAGTAAGCAAGTCTTGATATGTAAACACCTAATGTAAATCTCTCAAACTTTCAAACTTAGCTATCTATAATCAACTTATGATTATAGATACTGACGACTCTCTAAACAGGATTTTTATCACAGATTCAATCAACTTATGATTACTTACCAACTTCACAACAAATGTGAATATTCGAACACACGAACAAGTTGGCAATCTGTGAATTTCTTGATCACGTTGAACTTACAAACAGTGATTCAAGAATCGTAACACATACGGTGAGGTGAGGTTTTGGCTCTGTAACTTGTTTCAGAATGTACCTGAGTCGTACCTCTAAACTTATCAGGAGATAAGTATTTATAATACTGTTGTTACGGTTCCTAACAAACCGGACTAATCCTAATTTGCTAACTAACTATCGGATAACTCAGAATCTTGAATCTTGAATCTTCTTATCTTGAGTCTTCAATCTTCAATCTTGATTCTGGAATCTTCTTATCCTTGCCGTAGATATAGAGAGATAAAAGATAAATTTAAAACACATTTAAATTATCTTTAAACTGACTTCTTTAGTCTGAGTTACTCAGCTTGAAACTCATCAAGCTGAGTTCTTCGAGAACACACTCGAAAACAAACATGGACTAACATGTATAATTATTAACTCATCCTTAGAAGTCCAAAGAGTTAACCAAAACATATTTAGCAAACTCTATTGAGCTGACTCCGTCTTTACGCTAAGTCGCTCAGCTTGAAACTCATCAGGCTGAAACTCAATATGTATATCTTAGTTTATGCACACAGCTTATCAAACATATTGATAATCTTACTAAGATATAGTCTAAGATGATCAAACATATGTACAGCTTATACTCAGCTTATACTCAGTCTGAATCACTATAAGTATTCAGTCTGACTAAGCTTCATAATTCTGTTTAAGTTGTATGTAGAACACATCTTACAAACTTAACTTTGTCTCATCAAATCTTAACTGATGAGATCATTTTCCCAACAAACTCTCCCTATTTGATGATGACAAAACCATCAAACAGTTAGTAAGTTTGTTTAACAGAATTATGTCTTAAGTCTTAAACTTATTAAGATTTTTATATTTGAACTGATCAAATATTAATTGAACATATCAATTTTAATTGAACTTATCAATTTAAATTGGAACACACCAACTTTTAGTTGAACACACCAACTTTTAGTTGAAAACACCAACCAATTACATTAATGAATAAGAACTTATCAGTTATTCATTTTGCTGAACTTATCAGACTTATAACTATGAACACATCACAACACAGTTGAACATATCAAACTTTGTACTTGTATTAATTGAACTAGTCATAATACAAAATGATTGATCACTTAGATCATGCACACTAAGTGCTTACAAAAATATTAGAACTAATCAAATATTTACAATAGAACTAATCTATTGAGGATGCAGCTCTTCAAACTCTTTGATTTCCTTGTTGATTTCTTCAAGGATTTCTTGCAGGTTAGGTAAATGTTGAAGTTGATCCTTTTGTGATCTGATTGCTCTGTTAATTCTGTATCTGAACCTAGAAGTTTGTTCAGTCTTTTCCACGATTTGTCTCAGAGCAAATACTTGAGATACCCCACATGTGTAAATACTTGCATCAGACTGGAAGCATTGTTCACCGTTTCTATCCAGGTACATGAATCCTTTCTCAGGCTTTTCCACATACGTGTTTTCCTTAAACTCCAAGCCTTCAGGGAGAACAAGACTGTACGTATCTAGATTTGCTAGTCCAGCTGGCTTTGTTTGCTTCTTTTTTCCAACTTTATGAAAAGAAGTTAGTAGGGTAGCTATTTTAGATCTGGGTGTGAGTTTCAGCGAATCAGCTCTTGCAAGTAGCCTTAGCAGCTCATCTTTAACTTGATTTCTGGCAGAGGACTTTTCCATCTGCTTGATAAGTATAGCTACTTGCTTCCATTCTTCATATCCCAGTTTATGCATTTGATTCAGCTCCAGAGATGATGTCTCACCATTTCTAAATACAAACTCTAGAATGATGATCCCTTGAGCAGAGCTCAACTATAGTGTATCTATTTAAGAGGAGAAGTAGGTCATTGTATAACACTGAGTTATGTCTTCCCCTTCAGGTTGACTTTGGACAGGAAGCTCCTCTACTTCTTCTTCATTGGGCACGATTGGTAGTCTGAGTCTAGAAAGCTCTTCATTCTGCTTCTTGATCTGTTCAGCCAAGCTCTTTTTCTTCTCTCTTTCTCATCTGCTAACTCAGCTTGAACATCCATTTGTCTTCTTCTTAGCTCATCGACAGATATCCCAAGCTGGTTAGCTTCCTCTTGTTCTAATCTTCTAACTGCCATCAGTGAAGCTCTCTCTTGTAATGTCCTTTTATCCGCAGAGTCTTCATCTAAGGCTGTTGATTCACTTAGAATCACTTTCCTTCTTTTCTGTTGAGGGGCTTCTAACTGCCTTTTGCTTTCTCAGTCAGCTCAGGTTCTTTCTCTGTTTCTTTCTCCCCCTTAATCTGATCTGCTCCCTCTGCCAATAATAGTAAAGCTTCAGCTTTGACTGACTCAGCTTCAGCTTCTTGAACCTTCTCCCCCTTTTTGTCATCATCAATAGGGGTTGAAGTCTTTTGCTGTTGTAGGGCAGCAACCGTAGATTTTAATTGTACTACCTCTTCCTCATGCGAATCCAAAATCATTTGCATTTCCTTTTTGGTTTGCTTTCTCTTGAGGTGCAGCTTTTCCAACTGACTTTTAAAGAAGTTTAGTAAATCATCCAAGTCAGCCTGAGAGGGTTGGAATTTGGGTACATCGTCCAAGGGTGGGTGTGGACCCTCAAACTCATTTTCACCAGAGTCTGGACCCTGTGAATCACCTTGGTTTGAAGATGAAACATTGATAGGTCGTGCGAGAGGGTGTGAGAAGTGAAGAGAAGTAATGGGGCTCAAAATGTGAAGTGTATGGGTTGGTGGTTGGCTGATTGGTTTGGAGGGGGGTGATTGACCCTGGGGATTGGGCATATATTCAATGTTACCTAAGTGTGTCTGCTTAGGCACAGTAGTGGGCTCTCCCATGGCACTGGAGAGTGTGGGCTGAGTAGACACCACACCCAGATAAGGCTGTTGGGTAGTAATGAGCCTCGAGGTTGACACCTTAAGAGTAGGCGACTCCCCCTCAACTCCTGCCGGTGGAGGGATCAATGTGATCTCAGCTCCAGTGATGCCTTTAGGAGTGGCACCACCTATAGCAGTTTTACGTGTATAGGTTTGGATATTCTCCCTAGCAGCAGTGGGAAAGCTTGGGGTGGCTTCAGAGTGGGATTGTAAATGGAATAAAGGTTGAGGAGATGGGTTAGACTGGGTTGGGCTTACCACAGCCTTATCTCCAAAAATGGATGGAGAATAGTGAGAAGAAAGAGAAAGTGGAGAGGACTTACCAGAAGTAGCTTCAATGGTTGCTGGTTCAGCTTGAGCAGAGTGCTCAGCTTGAACCTCGGTGTCAGCATGGGGAGCTCCCCCTTGATTCGATCCCTCTTCTGCACTTTCTGAAGAAGCTGCCTCAGCAATAAGAAGCATAGGTGCACTCAGACCTTCTTGCTCAGGGAAGATGTCATTGTTGAACATCTTGGGGCTGAGTGTAGGAAACAGGAACACATCCTGATCAGCTTCATAGAGTGCTGTCCCCAGCTCGGCTTCAAATGCCAAGGACAGGTACCTTATGAGAGATACATGAAGATCCCTTGTGGTCTTCATCACTTGGACCTTGAGTTCGTTGAAGATGAGCTGTGCGTAATACAAATTGCGTGCAAAGTATATGTTGTACAGCAGCTGCATCTCAAACTCATTCACCTGGTCTAATCCTCCAACCTTAGTTCCTAGTAAACGAATTACTGTAGAAACCATGAAGCCCCAACTGGTTGGAATGGTAGCTTTTTTTATTACACCCTCTGTCTGCGGGTGACCCATTCTGGGTAGGACTGACCTTGCCACCTGCCTCGTGACAGCAGGCTCGAACTCATCTGATTGAGGGATCGAAGAACATCCCTTAGCCGCTGTACCGATAGGATTACTATTCTATTTCCATTAAGAACAGTCCCCGTAATCTCTCCCCTGTTATGATCATACGTACATGTATACCAGAACTCCAGTAGATGTTGAGGAACGATATGGAGAGGTGCGCCACAGAAGGCGAATGCCAGGGGGCATTTACGAATGTAAGCCACCCAGACTTCATATCCTCTGCCTTGTTTCCTCGGAGGAATTGCAAGACAGGCCCGTTGATTGTGGACTTTCAGCAACGGCACTCCATTGTTCTTGAACTGAGCACCTCGAATCATCTGATCACCGAGAACTAATGTGATTCCATCCATGTTGAATTAATTACACTGAGTAAATTAGAATTCGCACTTAGCGGTACAGAAATTGCACTTAGCAAGTTAGGGTTTTGAACGGACGAATGCACTAAGCAATTGAGGTGTTTGCGAAAGGAAGTTGAGAAGATGAGAAGTCGGACTTGTAAGCGTAAACTTCTCTATACCGGTTATGATCAGTATATATACCTTTCTTAGGAGAGAGAAAAGTTACCGTTGAAATCCCCTTTTTATCCGTTACACCGTAAAAATTACGGCTTGATGTAACAGTTAGAGGTTAGAGACACATCGTCTTCCAACGGATACAAGTGTAAAATAATATTATTAACTCATAATAAGATTATAAACACTGTTGTATTACACCAATACCGAATTAGTATATGTTAGATTACGTGCAGAGATAGATAACATGTATCATCGTGTCCAATACTATGTGACACTAAAGGATCACACCGCTGCACACCCAAATAGAACCTTTTGGATTTTACCTTTTGTGTATCACAATAATTAATAGTTTAATTAATTATTGAGAAAGAGAAAAATAATAAAAGTTATTTATTATTTAAAAGGAGAAGTTAATATTTAGTTTAAATATTAACCGGACCAATTAATTAATAGTTATTAATTAATTAGAAAGGTCGAGGGTACTTTCTGTAATTGATTAATAGTTTAATTAAAGCTGGGCTTTAATTAAACGGGCTTATACCTAATAAGGGATTATTATATAAACCTTATTAAGCCTCATTAATCACACAAGTCAATTACAAGTCAAAAAGGATAACCCTAAAAGCTCTCCCCCTTCTCTCTCTTTCTCGGCGGCGGCGCAAAGGAAAAGCCGAACCACCGAGGGCGGTGGCCGGCGGCGACGCGGAAACACACACACACGCGGGTAACGGTTTGATCCAAGGTTTAATTCTTAGGCGGTCTAGCAGCCCGTTCGAGGTGGTGCAGTAGCGGTGGATAACCTGCAGCTGTCTAGAGGATTGAAGAAAAAGTTTTGGTTTCATCAAGGTATAACTTTTCTAATCCTTTTCCTCTTTTAGTTTCTGTACGAGTTAGATGAGATCACTGGAGGGGGTTTTATTCCGCTGTGCATGTTTTTATACCCTACAAAACCCTTCAGTGGTATCAGAGCCACTTCTAACCTCGTAGGAGACTAGGTAGGTTTCTTTTATTCTGATGAAAAAGGTTTATCTTTTATCAAGAAAAGGTTTATAAAAATCAAGTTTTGGTTTTTATTGGATAAACCTTTGATAAAAGATTATTAGATTTAATTATTAGTTAAATCTGTTTTTTTATTTTTGTTGTTATTTGTGAAAAACCGAACCACCACCATCATCGGCGGCGGCCTCAGGCGGTGGCTGCGGTCGATCGGCGGCGTCCCAGTCCGTGGGCGCTGTTTTGGTAGACGGCGGTTCCAGGCAGGGGCGGTGGCTGCCGGTTGATGTTCGACGACAGCCCAGTTGGCGGCTAGGCTGGAGCGGCGGTCTTCGGCGGAAGTCGGCGGTGGTAGCGACGGCGGTTTAGCGGCGCTAAACCCGTGGTGGGCTACGGCCCAGAAACCACGGCCCAAATAGCCATCGGCCCAATTAGGGTTTAGCGGCTAGGGTTAGTGGCGCTAAAGGAGTTGATGGGCCTCGGCCCAGTTTTTGTCTCTCGGTCCGTTTTACTGTTGGAGAATGCCCACTGATTCACGTGCGTCAAATGATTGCTACCGATGACGTATGGGCCTATCGGGTCACACACCGGGGGCTGACCTTGACAACTACCTAAAAGGTGAGGGTGTGAAAGGATAAATAATGATAGTTGGTTTCCTGGCAGGGGTTAGCGGCGCTAACTCTGGCGTCGCTAAATCAGTCGCGTTAGCGGCGCTAACTTTGGGCGGTTAGCGGCGCTAACGTTGGGCAGATAGCGGCGCTAACCCCGCCTGACAGAAACAACTTTAACTTTTCCACCTCTTCTCTCCACCAATGCATGCTATCCCTCATCATTACCTCTGGGCCGACTAAGGGAGATCAGGGGACGACTTCAGGTCTATATAAGCATGCATTTCTCTCCTTTCTCTACTCTTGGCCATATTGTTTAACACATACACTTAGAACATTTGAGTTGCTAAGAAAACAAGAGAGAAAAGTGAGAGAGTTTCCTGGTGGTTTTCGTGGGTGGTTGTTCCAGAAGTGGTGCTAGTACACCTAGGTTGCCTTGTGTCTCGGTGTGGACTTCGATTGGAGAAGGAAGCTCGTGAAAGAGAACAAGTTTGGAGCTACATCTACACACAACCATCAGAGATATCCAGGGTATAATACTCTTCCTTTTGTGCTTTAGTTGCTTAATCATGTTGTAGAGTTTGGTACACTAATGGGGTTCCTAGTTTGGTTGTTTTTATGCTTAAATATTTCGTTTTTGTTATTGCATGCTTCCGTTGCGCGTGACCCTGAACCCCAACAGTGGTATCAGAGCCAGCTCTACACTGGTTTTGCACTAGATGGCCAAGAAAATCCGAAAAATGTGATTTTTGGTTCTGTCCAGTGTTTAGCGGCGCTAACTTTTCTATGTTAGCGGCGCTAAACCTTAGTTAACGGCGCTAAAGTCGGAGTCAACAGTTCTCTTTGTTAAACTGACTTGATTTAATGTCGTCTCGCGATAGCGGCGCTAAACTGAGTTAGCGGCGCTAACTCGTTATAGTTAGCGGCGCTAACCCCTTACTGGCAGAATGCATGGTTTTGCCTTAAATCAATTTTGTTGGATTTTTGGGCTATTTGTACTTGCTGGAATTGTTCCAGATTTGAGTTGTGATTAGATTAAAGTTGCTTTATGTCTTGGTTGATGTATTTATATGTGGATTAACATTTAAGCATGAAAATGATTAATTGCATATACTTACATTGTGTATATATGACTATGGAATTTTGACTTGTTTGAGGTTCCTAATGCATATGTACATAGGATTATGAGTGCCTTGAGTGATTAGATAATCTTAACCAAGACATATAAGATTTACATGGTTTTGTGTGGCACACCATGTGTTGATGTGTGATTTCTTGTATGTGGTTGTAGTATGCGTATCCGGTAACAATTTTGAGCCATATGACCTATGAGATGTGTTTGTGATTTAGATTAATGTATTAATTCATTTGGTGGTTTGTACCACATTGGTTTGTAATAATTAATCTATTTATTCGGTTTGTAATTTTAACGGCTTGCATGCCGATTTCGTATTCTTTGTAATTTGTAGAATTAGCTTAGAATGGAAATTGTGGCTTGCATGCCATTTCCTTTTAAATTTGTAAAATTGTAAGAGGAGAACCGAAGGCAACCAAAGGAGAACCGGTAGGAGGTGTCTTTGCTCATTCAAATCCGGAGGTCGGTAGGAGACGCGATGGATCAAGTGGGAGGAGCACGCATCGAGTCATTCGGATTTGTCCTTAGATGACTTAGTCTTGTCCGTTGGCTCACGGACAAGACGCATAGGATTGGCTCGTTACCGGATTTACTTACCTTGCGTGGTTGTTGTATTTATTTTGTATTTCTTGCTTGGTTGTTTAGTTTCTTCGCAAGCTTGAAAATTTTTTCAAAATAAATTAAAACCAAGATTTTTGAATTGGTTTACAAACCTCGCGCACCACAACAAGAATAGGTTAAAATTTGTTTTAACCGGAGAATTCAAAATCCCGTTTTTCTCAAAAGTAAATCACACGCCAACCATAAGATGACACCACCCGAATCTAGTGAAACTTGATCGGTCGTCGAGCTTAGCCGAGATCGGTTTTGTGTAACTGTGTGGAAGGTGCGTGTGGCAACTCGCAAGGTCGGTTGTCGAGCTTAGCCGAGCCGGCCATTGGGCTAGAGTACCACCGTGTATCTTGATGGTCGATTTACAATTCCAAGACTTAAAAACGCCTTGGTAGTTGTCGTGCCCATACCGAGCTACCATGGTGGATTAATGAGGAATGGTGTGGAGGGATCAAACATGCCAAATGGGTGCTATGAGTGCCTAGGATCTCGCAAGTGACTAAGGATTGTAATCACGGATTGCAATTGGTAAAGTGTTTACCGGCCTAAGTAGCTCCATGAAGTGATCCGCGGCATACCCGTCATGGATTGGGTACTTTGAGGCTCTTGGCCCTTGTTAACATAATTTGTTTTCTTTAATAAGTGGGTAATTATTTAACAAGGATATTAATACATCAAATAACCAAATTTCGTATTTTGCTTGTAGATGTCATCTACTAGCACCAACACCAACACCGTTAACATGTCACTTCGTCCTTTCCTAGAAAAGGAGAAACTTCAAGGACCAAACTTCATGGATTGGTTTAGGACTTTGAGAATTGTCCTACGCCACGAAATGAAGCTTGAGGTCTTGGAGTCTCCTCTTCCGGATCCTCCTTCTACCAACGCAACGAGGGCTGTAAGAGACGCGTATGACAAACGCGTCAAAGATACTAATGACGTGACTTGCCTCATGCTTACGACCATGAGTCCCGAGTTGCAATGGCAATTCGAGACTGTGAGTGCGTATGAGATGATTACTCAACTCAAGGACATGTTCCAAATGCAAGCAAGGCAAGAGTTATACGAATGCGTCAAAGCCTTTGTTGGTTGCCGGATGCAGGAGGGCGGCAACGTGAGTTCACATGTCCTTAGTATGAAGGGCTATGTGGATCAATTGGAGAAGTTGGGGTTCCCGATGGGGAAAGAGTTGGCGGTTGAGATAATCCTCCAATCTTTGCCACCATCTTACGGGCCCTTCATTGTCAACTTCCATATGCACAATATGGATAAGACCATAATGGAGCTTCACGGCATGTTGAAGACTGCTGAGTCTAACATGGCCAAATCAAAGCCAACTTCCTCCACCGCCGTCCTTACGATCAAAGAGGGTGGCAAGAAGCGGAAGCAACCCGCTTCGGCCTCGAAGGGGAAGGGGAAGGCCAAGGTGGGAACACCGAAGCCCAAACCTAAAACCACCCCGGAGGCGAAGGGGAAGCAAGTAGCTACCGCCGTCACCTCTCGGGAAGAGGCAACCTGCTACTTCTGCAAGGAAAAGGGTCACTACCGGCGTAGTTGCCCCAAATACACGGAGGAGCTCAGGAAATTGAGATCCAAAGGTGCCGCTGCCTCCGGTATGTACATGATTGAACTCCATAACACTTCTACTTCAAACGCCTGGGTTTTAGACAGCGGGTGTGGTACTCACGTTTGTAATAATGTGCAGGTACTGACAAGAAGTAGAGACCTGGTTGATGGAGAGCTGGACCTCATCATGGGAAACAAGGCGGTTGTCCCGGTTGAGAAGATAGGAAGTGTGGAGCTTGCCTTTCAATCCGGCTTATCTATTGTTTTATTGAATGTATGTTATTCGCCCGGTGTGGCAAGAAACATTATTTCCTTGTATGCTTTGTACGATGATGGATTTGATTTTGAATTTATGAATGGTTCTATTTTATGTTATAAAAATGGTTCCTTATGTTTCAAAGCATTTCCATGTCATGGCATATATGAAACAAGCGTAAGCTTGAGAAACAATAGATCAATCATGAATGTTGATTCGGGATCCAAAAGTGTTTTGGATAAAATGTCTCTTTGGCATGGTCGGTTAGGCCACATTAACAAGAAACGCATCGCCAAGCTCCAATCGGATGGGATCTTGGAATCATTTGACCACGGGTCTAATGAAGTATGCGAATCTTGTGTATTGGGCAAGATAACCAAAGCACCCTTCACCGGTGTATGTGAGAGGGCTAAAGACTTGTTGGATATCGTTCACACGGATGTGTGTGGTCCGTTCAAGCATGCCACTAGAGATCATTCCCGCTACTTCGTTACCTTCATTGATGATTATAGTCGATACGGGTATGTCTACTTGATGAGACAAAAGTCAGAAACCTTTGAGGTGTTCAAGACTTATCAAAACGAAGTAGAAAATCAACTTGGGAAAAGGATTAAGATGCTTAGATCCGATAGGGGTGGAGAATATCTTAGTTCCGAATTCCGAGACCATCTTAGAAATTGTGGGATTGTCTCGCAATTAACACCTCCTAGGACACCTCAATTAAATGGTGTCGCCGAGAGGAGAAACCGAACATTGTTGGATATGGTTCGGTCTATGATGTGTCACTCGGAAGTTCCCATTACATTTTGGGGTTACGCTATTGAGACGGCTGGTAAGATCCTTAACCTCGTACCAACAAAGAAGGTTAAGAGAACACCGCATGAGATGTGGCATGGAAAGGTTCCATCCATCTCATATCTAAAGGTCTGGGGTTGTCCTGCCTACGTGAGACGTGAGGTAGAGGACAAATTGGAACCCAGGGCCGAAAGGTGTTTCTTCATTGGTTATCCTGCTAATTCTATTGGATATTTGTTTTACAAACCTTTGGAGAACAAGGTATTTGTTGCTCGAAGGGCGGTCTTCCTAGAGAGGGAGCTGGTATCCAAGAGAGCTAGTGGGAGTAATGTTGATCTTGAAGAAATTCGAGAGCCTACCAATGTAGAACCTGATGTTGGAACTAGCTCACAATCGGCAACGGTTGAATCTCAGCAAGATGATGCTGGAGATAATGATGTAGATCCGTTACCTCTAAGAAGATCCGGTAGAAGTCGGCACGAGCCAGATAGATATGGTTTTCACATATCTGAGGGCACCGACATGGTAGTAGTTTCAGATGAACCTACCAAATACCAAGACGCTGTGGTGGGCGCTGAGTCTGCCAAGTGGAAAGAGGCAATGGATTCCGAGATTAAATCTATGGCCGATAACCAAGTTTGGGACTTGGTAGATCCTGTACCGGGGTGTAGACCCGTCGGGTGCAAGTGGGTCTACAAGAAGAAGATTGGCGTAGATGGCAAAGTAGACACCTTCAAAGCCCGACTGGTGGCTAAAGGTTTCACGCAAACTCATGGTGTAGACTATGAGGAAACCTTTTCTCCAGTGGCTATGTTGAAGTCGATTCGGATACTCATGGCCATTGCCGCATTTCATGATTATGAAATATGGCAGATGGACGTCAAAACCGCGTTCCTTAATGGAACACTATCAGAGGAGGTGTATATGACACAGCCTGAGGGTTTTGTACATCCCGAGTATCCGGATAAGGTCTGCAAGCTTAAGAAGTCCATTTATGGACTTAAGCAAGCCTCTTGGAGCTGGAACCTGTGCTTTGATGAGAAGGTCAAAGAGTTTGGCTTCTTTAAAAGCAAGGATGAGCCATGCGTATACATCCGAGCTAGTGGGAGCATAGTTGTATTCCTGGTTCTTTATGTGGATGATATTCTGCTAATTGGGAATGACGTCCCAACTTTGCAAGGTGTAAAAACCTGGCTAGGGAGTTGTTTCTCAATGAAGGATCTGGGAGATGCAGCTTATATTCTTGGGATTAAAATCTATAGAGATAGATCCCGCAGGTTGATTGGTCTGAGCCAAAGTGCGTACATTGACAAAGTCCTAATGAGATTTAGGATGGAGGACTCCAAGAAGGGGTTCATACCTATGTCACATGGTTTGGTATTGAGTAAGACTCAATGCCCAAGTTCCCCTGAGGAACGGGAAGTAATGAGGCGAGTACCTTATGCTTCGGCAATAGGCTCAATCATGTACGCCATGCTATGTACTAGGCCTGATGTCTCTTGTGCATTAAGTATGACAAGTAGATATCAAGCCAACCCTGGTGAGGCACATTGGACAGCGGTGAAGAACATTCTCAAGTATCTTCGGAGGACTAAGGAGATGTTCTTAGTATATGGTGGGGAAGAGGAGCTGAGGGTAACTGGTTACTCCGATGCCAGCTTCCAAACCGACAGGGATGACTGCCGATCTCAATCGGGGTTTGTGTTCCTACTAAACGGTGGTGCTATCTCCTGGAGGAGCTCCAAACAAGACACGGTGGCTGATTCCACGACCGAGTCTGAGTATATTGCAGCAAGTGAAGCTGCAAAGGAGGCTGTATGGATGAGGAAGTTCATCCTTGATCTGGGAGTGGTTCCTAGCATTTCTGACCCTGTTGAGGTTTTCTGTGACAACGAGGGTGCAGTTGCATTGGCAAAGGAACCGAGATCTCACCGACGCACGAGACATATTCCGCGGAAATATCATTTTATCCGGGATGTGGTCGAAAATGGAGATATTGTCATCAGCAAAGTACACACGGATAACAACGTGGCGGATCCGTTTACTAATCCATTATCGCAAGCAAAGCACGATGCTCACACACGTGCTATTGGTATTAGATTTGCTAGCGATTTGGTTTGAGTTTGTATCTTGTATTATTTGGTTATTGTATTTGATGTATTTACTATCTTGGGAACATTAAGCAGTATTGTATTTATTGTACTTATCGATTATTAAATGGAGATTTGATAATGCGCAAGTTGCGGGTATTACTTTAAATCTTTACTGTGTTTCAACTTTGCATGTTTTACACTTCCCTGAATGTTTTACATTCTAAATGTCCACAGTCGGTCATTCTTCATGGGAAGGAAGTCTGAACAAAGACTGAGGGAAGTGATTGGTCATGTGCCCAATGGTGATTGGGACACTGGGACGCAATACTTCGCCTGTACTTGAAAAGGGTTTCAAGTGACTGGATGACCCACACCTGACTCCACTTTGTGGTACTTGTCATGAGTGGATCAGGATGATAATATCATTTCATCCTTAGACTGGAGATGCATGTGTCTGCATCATCTTGGTTTGCTTTGTTCTAATTGTTTTCAAACGCAGTCCGTAACTGGCTGTTATAAAGGGAGCAGTTGGGCAGAGTATGATCATTGTGGTGGGCAGTGTAGTCAAAAAGGATTTGTTCCTCTGTTTAGAGAGATATTCCTGGGCCCCTCGATGATTGGTCGCTGACACTAAAAATGCATGGCCGTGCTCGAGTGTGCAATGATTTGGGTAATCGATTGCAACTTGCTTATTTTGGTCACCACCAATCTTGATCGAGAAACATAATCGTGAAGGACCGAGAATGACTAAGTACCATGTCTCACCTTCACAAGGATATCGTGAACAAAGGGATGATTGATCACTTATCAATAGGACCATTTCACCTGAGTTGCAGTTTGGTTTCTTGCAGAAGACAAACTCATACTAACTTGGGGGCAGAGATGTCTTACTAGAGGCCGCTCTCTGTCTGCGATGCATTGAGTACGGTGAATCATGTGCAAGTGGGAGTTTGTTGGAGAATGCCCACTGATTCACGTGCGTCAAATGATTGCTACCGATGACGTATGGGCCTATCGGGTCACACACCGGGGGCTGACCTTGACAACTACCTAAAAGGTGAGGGTGTGAAAGGATAAATAATGATAGTTGGTTTCCTGGCAGGGGTTAGCGGCGCTAACTCTGGCGTCGCTAAATCAGTCGCGTTAGCGGCGCTAACTTTGGGCGGTTAGCGGTGCTAACGTTGGGCAGATAGCGGCGCTAACCCCGCCTGACAGAAACAACTTTAACTTTTCCACCTCTTCTCTCCACCAATGCATGCTATCCCTCATCATTACCTCTGGGCCGACTAAGGGAGATCAGGGGACGACTTCAGGTCTATATAAGCATGCATTTCTCTCCTTTCTCTACTCTTGGCCATATTGTTTAACACATACACTTAGAACATTTGAGTTGCTAAGAAAACAAGAGAGAAAAGTGAGAGAGTTTCCTGGTGGTTTTCGTGGGTGGTTGTTCCAGAAGTATTATCTTGTGAAGATTAGCTTCAAGGGGTGCTAGTACACCTAGGTTGCCTTGTGTCTCGGTGTGGACTTCGATTGGAGAAGGAAGCTCGTGAAAGAGAACAAGTTTGGAGCTACATCTACACACAACCATCAGAGATATCCAGGGTATAATACTCTTCCTTTTGTGCTTTAGTTGCTTAATCATGTTGTAGAGTTTGGTACACTAATGGGGTTCCTAGTTTGGTTGTTTTTATGCTTAAATATTTCGTTTTTGTTATTGCATGCTTCCGTTGCGCGTGACCCTGAACCCCAACATTTACAATTCTTGGCCCAGTTTAAATATTTGGCCCAGCCTGCGGTTCAGATATTTGTGGTCAATATTAAATTAAGATACAGTTGTTATTTTAATTTAAAGTCTAAATATTATTTTGAGTTTTTGATTAATTATCAAGTATGAAACTTGAAATATATATTTATTGCAAATAACAGAAAAACAATATATGGGTTTTAACAGGTTGTTAAAATTAGTAATTTTTCATCAAGGTGAATAATTAGAAATCAGTTGCTGTTTTACTTTCATGTATTAGTTTAGTACATGTTTGGGATGTCATAGCCGAGCCCTAGACCTTGTGGATTGTTTACTTTTCTGCACTTGTGGTTGTGATTGGTTTTATTATTCTATGGTGTGGGGAGGCCTGCGTGCCACTTACAACCCCTATTCTATTTTGTAAAAGTACTAGAATTAGCGGGCCTGCGTGCCTTTGATCATCTTGTATTTTTTATAATATTTTTTTGTTTTTAGTTTTTTAGAATAGAATAGATTATTAGAATAAATATGAAGCTGACACAAGAACCAAGAACCAAGGAGCAGAGAGCAGGATTGGATGTTAGAGGCAGTGGGAGCTTCAGAATGCCATGCCATGTGTGTTGTGTTTTTCCACTTAGGTTTTGACCGTCGGGTTTTTCGTGTGGCTCACGAAACCGACAATAGTTAAGGGCAAGGCTAAGACATAGTTATTTGTGGTTGTTTTATTTCTTTACATATTTTATATATGCGTGGTTGTGATTAACACGATGAAATAAAACAAGGGTTTTAATAATAGTTAATTATTGAAACAGATGTTTTAAAGAAAACTGGCTTTAAAGTTTTTCTCGTTAAAAACTTGGAAATCCTTTTTAGAAAAATCTTAGATCAGTGTGCTACCCACATAATGGTACACCCTTGCTGTTAAACGGTACTTGGGTGTCGGAAGTGCCCAAACCTTGGGCATCCAGGTTCAAACCATTGCGGGAAGGGGCATGAAAGATTCTGCCATAATCGGGAGTCCCGGAAAGAATTCATGCTATCTTAGGTGGTGCGATCTATTTTGGTGATAATCGGGAGTTCCGGCCCAAAATGCACTAGAGGGACTAAACATGCATGGTTCCTATAACCGATGTCCCGCGGATCTAGGAGTCGTATCCAGTTAGGATACGATTGGTATAGTTCTTACCTACCAGAAATAGCATTGTCCCGGTGGGAAGTGCTCAAACCTTGCATCGGGAAATGTGAAATATGGATCCTAGTCTATTAATTTTTGTTAAAACGTAATAATTATTAGAAGATATAATCAATACTGAATCGGTTTTATCTTTTTCTTTTTCTGTAGATGTCTATTATATATGTTATTCCGTTTTATTCACCAAGAGAGTCTCTAAGTCTCATCACTAGCAAGTGGAAGCTTTCAGGTCCAAACTTTGCTTTTTGGAAGATGCATCTGAAAAATGTTTTGGATTCACAGGGAAAGCTTCACATCATTGAGACATTGCCTCTAGAGCGACCAGGAGTAGATGCCCAGGATAGTGAGTATGACACTTACTATCAGTATCTGGCTGACGAATCTGATGTTATGTCGATTCTCGTTCTCACCGCATCATCCGAGTTTACGGACGATCTCCGTGAGAAGTCATCTTATGAGGTTGTTCAAGGACTGGAGCAGAAGTTCAAGTTTAGTGAACGGATATGTCGTATGCTATTGATAAGGGAAATCCATTCAGCCAAGATGAAAGAAACTCAGCCTATTAGCGATCATCTCATTAACATGAGAAGGCTCTTAGATTGCTATGAGAGTTTTGGATCAAAATCAAAACCACATGAGCTAGTTATGCTCTCGTTCACTTCCTTATCGGACTATTACCAGAAAAGAGTAATGTATGTCCTCGGTGATTTTGAGATGACTGTCGCAGGGTTGCACGAAATCCTTATGTGCATTAGCGATGAGTTGAATCCAAAGCAGCTAGAGTCAACAGTTGTGGACCCTATGCAGAAGGATGACTGGCTGGAAGAACTTGGAGAGATTTGTTGCCCAGACTGTGGTAGCAAGGATTCATGCGAGCACTCACTCGACATAGATCAGCTGGACATTGGTTCGCCCAATGAGTCAGGTATCTTTATGATAGATTGTCTTATTACTTCTTATGAATCATGGGTATTGGATACCGGATGTGGTCATCACATATGTAATCATTTGCAGGGATTCAAGAGAAGTAAGAAGCTGAGACAAGGAGATATGGACCTGCGGGTAGGCGAAGGCTCCATGGTTGGTGCTGAAGCTATAGGGACATATTATCTTAGTTTACCCTCGGGCATGATCTTAGAACTAGAACCCTGTTATTATGTTCCAAGACTTATTAAAAATGTTATCTCGTTTGATTTGCTTATAGACTGTGGATTTGCTTATGTTTTAAATGAAAAGTCTATTTCTTGTTTTAAAAACGATGTTTTCTATTTTAAAGCTACTCCAGAAAATGGTCTATATGCGCTAAATCTAGATAACAATGACATCTATCATATAAGTAAGAGATCCAAGAGTAAATTGAATCAAACTTACCTCTGGCATTGTCGTGTAGGACATATAAACGAGAAATGCATAGAGAAACTCCGAGATGACGGAATTCTAGAACCATTTGACTTGGAGTCATATGATGTTTGCGAATCTTGTTTGTCTGGTAAAATGACAAAGCAGCCTTTCAACAGTGAGAATGAAAGGGTCAGCGAGTTATTAGGGATTATACACACAGATGTGTGCGGACCCTTTACTCCGGAGGCTAGAGGAGGATACCGGTATTTCATAACCTTTACTGACGACTTCAGTAGGTTCGGTTATGTCTACCTCATGAGACTTAAATCTGAAAGTTTTGACAAGTTCAAACAGTTTCAGAATGAGGTACAAAATCAGCTGGACAAGAAGATAAAGTCGCTTCGGTCGGATCGAGGTGGCGAGTATCTGAGTCAGGAATTCGACGATCATTTGAAGGAATGTGGGATAGTTTCACAACTCACACCTCCGTATACACCTCAGATGAATGGTGTGTCAGAAAGGAGGAATCGTACACTGCTTGACATGGTACGATCAATGATGAGTCGAAGTTCACTACCATTGTCGTTTTGGGGACACGCACTCGAGACAGCATCGTTCATGCTGAACCGGGTTCCTACCAAATCGGTTGAAAAGACACCGTTCGAGATATGGACGGGGAAAAAGCCCAAAATGTATTTTCTAAAGGTTTGGGGATGTGAGGTGTATGTCAAGCGAACATTCACGGATAAACTCAATCCCAAATCAGATAAGTGTATCTTCGTGGGCAATCCCAAGGAAACCATGGGATACTATTTCTACAACCCAGATGAGAACAAAGTCTTTGTTGCTCGTAAAGGGGTGTTCTTGGAAGAGAAGTTTCTAAACTCAGAGACTCCAAGAAAAGAAATAGAGCTTCAAGAAATTGAAGAGGAGGAGATTACACCACCACCGATAGTTGAACCTGTAGTTCAACAGAGAATTGTTGAACCTCAACCCGAGTCTGTGGTTGAGGAAGAGGTGCAAACACAATACCTTCGCAGGTCTAGTAGGCCTCGTAATGAGCCAGATAGGTATCTGGGATTCCTAGTTGCTCAAGACGAAGGGGATCTTTTAGAACCCACTACATACCAAGACGCTGCCTCAGGTTTAGAATCTGAGAGATGGCTAGAAGCCATGAAGGCAGAGATGCAATCCATGTATGACAACTAAGTTTGGGAGTTAGTGGATTTGCCTCAACACAGTAAAGCTGTTGGGGGTGCAAATGGGTCTTCAAAAAGAAAACAGACATGGATGGAAAGATGCATAATATTAAAGCAAGGCTAGTGGCAAAAGGTTTCACGCAAACTCATGGCGTTGACTATGATGAAACTTTTTCCCCAGTGGCAATGCTTAAGACTATTAGGATTCTAATGGCCATATCAGCATATTTTGATTACGAGATATGGCAGATGGATGTCAAAACCACTTTCCTTAACGGGAAACTGACATAGGATGTATATATGATAAAACCGGATGGTTTTGCAGTTCCAAAGAATCCTAATAAAGTATGCAAGTTGCTTAAATCCATTTATGGACTAAAGCAAGCATCTAGGAGCTGGAACTTACACTTTGATGAGCGCATCAAAGAGTTTGGTTTTACCAAAAGTGAGTTCGAGTCGTGTGTTTACACCAAATTCAGTTGGAGCGAGGTAACCTTCCTAGTCTTGTATGTAGAAGACATACTGTTAATAGGAAACAATATACCAGTATTACAAGGAGTAAAATCCTGGTTAGGTAAATGTTTCCAGATGAAAGACTTGGGAGAAGCTGCTTATATACTGGGTATAAAGATCTATAGGAATAGATCTAAGCTGCTTATCGGACTTAGTCAAAGTACTTATATTGACAAAGTTGTGAAAAGATTCAAGATGGATTGATCCAAGAAAGGATTTATTCCTATGCAATCTGGTGCGATTTTGAGCAAGGCTCAGTGTCCTGTGTCTAGTCAAGATCAGGACAAGATGAAATTGATACCATATGCCTCGGCAGTTGGTTCGATTATGTATGCCATGCTATGTACTAGACCCGATGTTGCCTATTCTATCAGTGTCACGAGTAGATATCAGCAAAATCCTGGTGAAGCTCATTGGGTGGCCGTCAAGAATATTCTCAAGTATCTGAGAAGGACGAAAGACATATTCCTAGTATATGGAGGTTCGATGGATGAGCTCAGTGTAACTGGTTACACTGATGCTAGTTTCCAGACTGACAGAGATGACTTCAGGTCGCAGTCAGGATTTATCTTTACCCTAAACGGAGGAGCCATATCTTGGAAGAGTCAGAAGCAAGATACAATAGCAGATTCTACTACAGAGGCAGAGTATATTGCGGCAAGTGATGCGGCAAAGGAAGCTGTCTAGCTGAAGAATTTTATCTCGGATCTTAGAGTTGTTGCCAGTATCTCTAGACCGATCGATATATTCTGAGACAACTCAGGGGCTGTAGCGCAAGATAAAGAGCCTATAGATCATCAGCGAACAAGGCACGTACTCCGGAAATATCACCTCATCCGAGAGATCATTGGAAGAGATAATATTAGATTGCAAAAGATACCGACGGACGACAACGTTGCTGACCCGTTGACAAAGCCGCTAGCTAGGGCTAAGCATGAGAGGCATGCGAGTTCTATAGGAATGCAGTACTTGGAACATAGCAGCTAGTTCGTGTTTTTTATTATTACTATAGATATAACTTGAGACTCTTTTATTATGTAATTACATTTCATGGGATTGAAATAGGAGGTTTTTACATAATTGTTTCTAGTTGTCTATTTTTAGCATGTTTAACCTATCCATGACAAGTCAAGTGATGAGTTGTCTAAATGCCCGTAGCTACTTAATGTAGTGGGAGCTACATTAGGGAGGTAACGCTATTATGAATATTTGATGATTTATTCGGGTATGAATAAAAGCACAAGGTTGTGACCAAGTATTCATAGATATTTATTAGGGGATAAATATTGGGGTGATCCGCATCGAGTTTACTTCATGGAGCGTTAACATAAGTAAACTTGATAGGTTGTCCTTAGACCTGAGATATTTGGTTTGGGGCGTGGTAACTTCTGTACTTTAGCATGTTCTAACGTCACGCCGTAACAGGGTGATCATAAGGGGCTTGTCTAGGTGCAGCGGAAGCCATGTGTTCAAATTGCAAATAGTCAAGATGGAATTTGCACCTCCTTCTTAGGAGAGATATTTTCTGAGCTCCTCGACGATTAAGACTACTGAAAATGTGTGGCCGCGCTCGTTTAGAATGATAGTTATTCATTCGGGAAACCGTAACTGCAGAGTGTCGAAATCAGAGTCGAGAAAATCTTAGTATTAGATGAGATCCCTGCTCCATGTCAAATACTCACATTACGGAATATCGCGATGCAAAAGGAAAAGCCTAGATAATCCAAGGTGTGGATTATATCTCTAGATGTAAGAGATCTCATAGTCTGGTTAACCTAAGTGTCTGGCTTGGGACTTCCTTAGGCCAACGATGTACAAGGAGTGTAACTTATCTTGCACAAGTGGGAGTCTGTTAGATTATGTGCAGAAATAGATAACATGTATCATCGTGTTCAATACTATGTGACACTAAAGGATCACACCGCTGCACACCCAAATAGAACCTTTTGGATTTTACCTTTTGTGTATCACAATAATTAATAGTTTAATTAATTATTGAGAAAGAGAAAAATAATAAAAGTTATTTATTATTTAAAAGGAGAAGTTAATATTTAGTTTAAATATTAACGGGACCAATTAATTAATAGTTATTAATTAATTAGAAAGGTCGAGGGTACTTTCTGTAATTTATTAATAGTTTAATTAAAGTTGGGTTTTAATTAAACGGGCTTAGGCCTAATAAGGGATTATTATATAAACCTTATTAAGCCTCATTAATCTAGCGGTGGATAACCTGCAGCTGTCTAGAGGATTGAAGAAAAAGTTTTGGTTTCATCAAGGTATAACTTTTCTAATCCTTTTCCTCTTTTAGTTTCTGTACGAGTTAGATGAGATCACTGGAGGGGGTTTTATTCCGCTGTGCATGTTTTTATACCCTACAAAACCCTTCAGTATAATACGCGATGTTGAGACTTACTCAAATACGCAATTGCATATGAAATAATCACACTCAGTAATTAAATCATAGTTTGGACACACCAAGCTGAGGAAACTAATCACTCAGCGTGAATCAAGCACTCAGCTTGATATCATTACTCAGCTTGAGATTGATACTCAGCTCGATTTTGAGCACTCAGCTCAGAATCAGTGACGCTAAGTCATATATGTTTGAGACTGACTCAAACTTATTTTTCACTACACTGAGTAGTTTAAAACTTGTTTGGAACCAACCAAACATGTGAACTTATCACACAGCTTGAGTGAAGCACATAGCTCAGACTCAATGACACTTAGTCATTTATGTTTGAAACTTACTCAAACTAATTTTTAACTTTACTGAGTAGTTAAAGTAAGTTTGGAACGCACCAAGCGTATGAACTCATCATTCAGCTTGACAAGTTATTCAGATTATGAAAACTTATTTATAAACTGTGCACTCAGCTTAAGACACTTAGTCTTTGTCAAACTGAAAACTCAGATTCTAGACACTTAGCTAAGGGTTTAGCATACCCAATTTACTTAGCAGATACATAAACCTCTTTTCATCAAAGGGTTTAGTGAAAATATCTGCTAATTGGTCATCAGTGGAAATAAATTTAATTTCAACTTTACCTTTTTCCACGATGTCCCTGATAAAGTGATGTCTAATTTCAATGTGCTTGATTCGTGAGTGGAATACTGGATTGTAAGTAATGTCTATTGCATTTGGTTATCACAGAAGATAGGAGTTTTCTTGAAACTCATGCCAAAGTCTTGAAGCTAATGTTGCATCCAAAGGATTTGAGCACAACAGCTTCCTGCTGCAACATACTCAGCTTCAGTAGTTGAAGTAGCCACTGAGTTCTGTTTCTTACTAGTCCAGCTTACTAGCTTCCCTCCAAGCAATTGACATCCTCTGGTTGTTGATTTTCTGTCCAACTTGCACCCAGCATAGTCAGCATCAGAAAAATCAACTAACTCAAATCCAGAGTCCTTTGGATACCAAAGACCTAGATGTGGTGTACCTTTAAGGTGCCTAAAGATCCTTTTCAAAGCTTGAAGATGTGATTCTTTAGGATATGCCTGATATCTTGCACAGACACATGTAGCAAACATGATATCAGGTCTACTAGCTGTCAAATAGAGTAATGAACCTATCATTCCTCTATAGGTAGATTGACACACAGACTTACCATCTGAGTCTTTACTCAGCTTGACAGCTGGTGACATGGGTGTTTTAATGGTTGAACTTGAATCAAAACCATATTTCTTTATCAAATCAAGAACATACTTGCTTTGATTGATGAATATTCCATCAGGCTTTTGTTGAATTTGTAAACCTAGGAAATAAGTCATCTCACCCATCATACTCATCTTGTACTTTTGTGACATTATCTTGGAGAACCACTCACACAGAGATTCATTGGTAGAACCGAAGATAATACCATCCACATAGATTTTTACAAGAATCACCTGTCCTTTACTCTTTTTAATAAAGAGTGTCTTATCTATACTACCTCTGGTGAAATCCATTGATAGTAGATAAGTGGACAGAGTATCATACCAACCTCTTGGAGCTTGTTTAAGACCATACAAAGCCTTGTCCAACTTATAGACATGATGTGGAAACTTTGAACTTACAAAGCCAGGAGGTTCTTTCACATAGACTTCCTCCTGAAGTTTTCCATTAAGGAAGGCACTCTTCACATCCATTTGATAGACTTTGAAGTCTTTATATGCTTCATAGGCTAAGAACAGCCTTATGGCTTCAATTCTAGTAACTAGGGCAAAGGTCTTATCATAATCAATTCCCTCTTCTTGCTTATACCCTTGTGCTACCATCCTGGCTTTGTTCCTAACTATCACCCCATCCTTGTCCATTTTATTTCTATAGACCCACTTAGTGCCTATAATTGAATGATCTTTGGGGGCAGGGACAAGTTTCCAGACTTTGTTTCTCTCAAATTCATTCAGTTCCTCTTGCATAGCATCAATCCAATCCTCATCCTCTAAGGCTTCCTCAGTCTTCTTTGGTTCCATTTGAGATAGGAAACCAAAGTGAGCAGCATAGTTAGCTGTAGCCTTAGATCTGGTCATGACTCTTTCTTGGACATTTCCAATGATTTGATCTTGAGCATGATCTTTGAGGAATTAAAATGTTGTAGTTGGAGAGTCTGGTTCTGAATCTGAGTGATGTTGAGAACTCTGAGGTGAACACACATCCTCAGTCTCAACAGCAGCATTGTCAACAAACTGATGATCACTGAGATTCTCAGTCTGAGTGACCTCAGCTCCAAAAGGATTAACGAACTCATCATCTTTCTCAGCTTGAGAGTCCCTTGAAGCTTGTGATGATTTCTTTGATGAACACTCATCATCATCACTATCATCTCCTATGACATACATAGGATTTGATGAGTTGGTTTCCTTAGGCCTTTCAAGCTCACTCAGACTGACCGAGTCAGCTTGACTTTTATCAGCTTGATCAAAACTGTCTTCATCAAATGAGACATGAATTGATTCTTCTATGGCCTTTCTCCTTGTATTATATATTCTATAAGACTTGGAGATTCAGGAATAACCAATGAATATTCCAAGATCAGCTTTAGGTTCCAACTTATGGAGCTGATCTCTTTGATTCAGCACATAGCATTTTGAACCAAAGATATGGAAATAACCTATATTGGGCTTTCTATACCTATACATCTCATATGAATTCTTTCCATGTCTTTTGACAATGATTGATCTATTTTGGGTATAGCAGGCTGTACTAACAGCTTCATCCCAGAAATAAAGTTTCAATCCTGCCTCACATAGCATTGTTCTAGCAGCCTCAATTAAGGTTCTATTTCTCCTTTCAGCAACTCCATTTTGTTGGGGAGTTCTGACAGATGAGAAATTCTGTAATATTCCCTTTTGTTCACAGAAGCTTTCAAGGGTAGAGTTTCTGAAATCAATCCCATGATCACTTCTAAGTTGTTTACAGACAAACCTTTTTGCAACTCTTCCTGTTTGATAAAACAGATTATCTCTAGAGCAGCCTCACTTTTGGCTTTAAGAAATATTACCCAGGTGAATCGTGAGAACTCATCTACTATCACCAGTGTGTACTTCTTGCCACTTAGTCTTGGAGTACTTATGGGTCCAAACAAATCCATATGCAACATATGCAATGGGTCTGTTATTGAAAAATTTTGCTTTGATTTAAAGGACCATTTATGGTGTTTCCCTTGTTCACAAGCTGAGCACAATTTGTCTTTGACAAATATGATCTTTGGTAATCCAGAGACTAACTCTTTATTGGACAGCATATTTATATTTTTAAAGTTTAGATGAGATAAACGTTTATGCCATAACCAACTCAACTTAGGAACAGAATGGGAATACAAGCAGGTTTCATTATAGGGATTAGCATAATTAAGATCAAGAAGATACACATCTCTTTCTCTTTTAGCTATTAATACAAGCTTTCCCTTAGCATTATAGATTGTTCCTGCTTTCTTCCTAAAAGTAACTATATTGTCTTCATCACACAATTGACTGATACTAATCAGGTTGTGTTTGAGACCTTTGACATATGCAACTCTCTGGAAAGTGACCTTGCCAGCTTGCATCTTCCCATAGCCGTTAGTTCTTCCATGGGAGTTGTCTCCAAATGTTACTTTAGGACCTTCATCTTCTTGGAAATCACTAAGAAGTCCTTTCCACCCGGTCATGTGCCTTGAGCATCCACTATCCAAGTACCATTTACTTGAACCATGCACATGATATGAAAACTAAACACATTAGTTTTGTGTGGGTACCCACTTCTTGGTGGGTTCAGATGAGGAGCATTAAGGTCATTTTGAGACTTAAGGATGGTCTTGAAATCATTCAGTAGATAATCAAAAGAAAGACCCTTTTTCTTCGTCAGTGTAATAGTTGAAAATACTAACCTTATACATGGAAGCAGGATCCCAATCACTGAGCTTGCTGTTTTCCTCAGCTTCCTTCATGTCAGCTTCAAAAGTTGACTCGGACAGACCATAATCAACTTCGTCAATTTCAAACTCTTCATCTTCTTGAGTCATCAGACATACATCATCATCTGAGGTAGATGATTATGTATCCCAGGTTTCAGCATATAGTCCTTTTGCACTGGTTTTGTCTTCAGGCTTTCCTTTCTTGAGCTGAGTATATTTCTTCTTGTATTTATCAGCTCTGTAAGCATTCTTATCAACAAATGATGTTGATTCCACCTTCTTTGATCTGCACTCAGTAGCAATATGTCCCTTCTTCTGACAATTGAAGCACACAACATTCTTGGTATCAAAGGAACTCTTCCCTTTGCCCCTGTCAGATCTTCCTCTACCCCGTTGACCTCTTCTCAATCGTCTGGCTAGCATGGCCATCTGCTCAGTGATAGTCTGAACATCATCAGTATCACTTGAGTCTGAGTCTGAGTGGTCAGCTTGAGATTCTGACTCAGTCTCAGATTCAACAACTAGTGCCTTGGAACTTTTCTTCTTTTTCTGTTCAACCAATGCAACTTCAGTTTTATCCAAAGACTCCTTCAGTTGTTGTTGAGAAGTTCTTTTGTGTTCAGTGATCTGTTCATGATTTAGCAAGAAACCATAAATGGACTGCAGGATATACAAATGCAATGTTCCTCCAGCCCTCAATGCTGTGGTCACTTCATTGAACCTATCTGGTAACACATCCAGAAACTTCAGCACGAGTTCAGCTTCATCCTTCTTAATGCCTACACATAGCAGGTCATTAATCAAGCAATAAAACCTGGTAAACACATCAGCCAAGGTTTCATTCTTCTTTGAAAAGAAGTTTTCATATGATCTGTTCAGATGGTTCTTCTTTTGCTGTTTGACCAGATCTGTACCCTCATATGTAACACTTAGAGTATCCCAGATCTCTTTTACAGATTGACACCCAGTCACTGTGTGCAAGATCTCGTTAGTAAGGGCATTTGCCAGAACACTTTTAGCCTTGACATCAAGATTGTAGAGTTTCCAATCTTCATCAGTCCAGGATGCAAAAGGCTTCTTTACCTCTTTTTCACTCTTGTCTGTTTTATCAGCGGACGTATCTCTAACAACAGCAGAGATCTTGGGAATTATCGGTCCTTTGATAATGACATCGGACATACGATTGTCAATGGACTTGAGGAACAACATGGCTCTAAACTTCCACATAGGATAGTCAGATCCATCAAACACGGGACAACCTTTGGCAGACATCTGTGGAAAGTTTGAAGTATTGTTGCTTGTAGACATTGTAAACTTTCTCAGAATCTTGAACTTTCAATTTATGAAATCGTTCAGCCTGCTCTGATACCAGTTGTTGGTCCCTTGGTGAGAATAACAACAAGCAATAGGTGTGTAGAAGGGGGGGTTGAATACACTTTCTGCGGAAATTGAACAAATCAAATAAAAGTGTTACACACAGTAAATCAAACCACAATCAGTCGAATGCTTTCATTAAGAAGATGATTACAATGCTTTGAATAAGAAGATGATTACAATAACTATCAAGTAAGCAACTCTTGATATGTAAACACCTAATGTAAATCTCTCAAACTTTGAAACTTAGCTATCTATAATCAACTTATGATTATAGATACTGACGACTCTCTAAACAGGATTTTTATCACAGATTCAATCAACTTATGATTACTTACCAACTTCACAACAAATGTGAATATTCGATCACACGAACAAGTTGGCAATCTGTGAATTTCTTGATCACGTTGAACTTAAAAACAGTGATTCAAGAATCGTAACACATACGGTGTGGTGAGGTTTTAGCTCTGTAACTTGTTTCAGAATCGTACCTGAGTCGTACCTCTAAACTTATCAGGAGATAAGTATTTATAATCCTGTTGCTACGGTTCCTAACAAACTGGACTAATCCTAATTTGCTAACTAACTATCGGATAACTCGGAATCTTGAATCTTGAGTCTTCAATCTTCAATCTTGATTCTGGAATCTTCTTATCTTGCCGTAGATATAGAGAGATAAAAGATAAATTTAAAACACATTTAAATTATCTTTACACTGACTTCTTTTGTCGGACTGAGTTACTCAGCTTGAAACTGATCAAGCTGAGTTCTTCAAGAACACACTCGAAAACAAACATGGACTAACATGTATAATTATCAACTCATCCTTAGAAGTCCAAAGAGTTAACCAAAACATATTTAGCAACTCTATTGAGCTGACTCGGTCTTACTAAGATATAGTCTAAGCTGATCAAACATATGTACAGCTTACACTCAGCTTATACTCAGTCTGGATCACTATAAGTATTCAGTCTGACTAAGCTTCATAATTCTGTTTAAGTTGTATGTAGAACACATCTTACAAACTTAACTTTGTCTCATCAAATCTTAACTGATGAGATCATTTTCCCAACAGTATGTGAGAGGGCGCAAGACTTGTTGGATATTATTCACACTGATGTGTGTTGTCCATTCACGCATGCCACAAGAGATCATTCCCGCTACTTCGTTATCTTTATTAATGATTATAGTCGATACGGGTATGTCTACTTGGTGAGACAAAAGTCGGATACCTTTGAGTTATTTATGACTTATCAAAACGAGGAAGAAAGTCAATTAGGGAAAAGAATTAAGATGCTACGATCTGATAGAGGCGGTGAGTATCTTAGTTCTGAGTTTCGTAATCATCTAAGGGATTGTGGGATTGTCTCGCAATTAACCCCTCCTAGGACGCCACAATTAAATGTTGTCGCCGAGAGGAGGAACCGGACAATGTTAGATATGGTTCGGTAAATGATGGTTCGTACAGACGTTCCCGTTACGTTTTGGGGATACGCGATTGAAACGGCTGGTAGAATCCTTAACCTCGTACCAACAAAGAAGGTTAAGAAAACACCGTATGAGATGTGGCATGGAAAGGTTCCATCCATCTCATATCTAAAGGTCTGGGTTTGTCCTACCTACGTGAGGCGTGAGGTTGTGGAAAAATTAGAGCCCAAGGCCGAAAGGTGCTTTTTCATTGGTTAGCCTGCTAGGTCCATGGGATATTTGTTTTACAAACCTTCGGAGAACAAGGTATTTGTTGCTTGAAGGGCAATATTCCTAGAAAGGGAACTGTTATCCAAAGAGGCTAGTGGGAGGAAGGTTGATCTTGAAGAAATTCAAGAACCTACCAATGTAGAACCAGATGTTGGCACTAGCTCACAACCTACAACAATTGAGTCTCAGCAAGTTGATGCTGGAGACAATTATGTAACTCTTAGGAGATCTGGTAGAATTCGGCATGAGCCAGAGAGATATGGTTTTCACATGTCTGAGGGCACTGACATAGTAGTGGATTCAGATGAACCTAGCAATTACCAGAACGTTGTGGTGGGCCCCGAGTCTGCCAAGTGAAGAGAAGCAATGGAATTAGAGATTCAATCCATGTCGGATAATCAAGTCTGGGACTTGGTTGATCCCGTGCCCGGGTGCAAACCTGTCGGGTGCAAATGGGTCTTCAAGAAGAAGATCGGCGTAGATGGCGAGGTAGACACCTTCAAAGCCCGACTGGTGGCTAAGGGTTTCACTCAAACTCATGGTGTAGACTATGAGGAAACCATTTCCCCGGTGGCTATGTTGAAGTCTATCCGGATACTTATGGCCATTTCCGCTTTTCATGATTATGAGATTTGGCAAATGGACGTCAAAACCGTGTTCCTTAATGGAACACTTTCAGAGGAGGTGTATATGACTCAGCCTGAGGGTTTTGTGCATCCACAGTTTCCGGATAAAGTCTGCAAGCTTAAGAAGTCCGTTTATGGGCTTAAGCAAGCTTCTCGGAGTTGGAACCTGTGCTTTGATGAGAACGTCAAAGAGTTCGGCTTCTCTAAAAGCAAGGATGAGCCATGTGTTTACATTAGAGCTAGTGGGAGCATAGTTGTGTTCCTAGTTCTTTATGTAGATGATATACTACTAATTGGGAACGACGTCTCAACTTTGCAAGGTGTAAAAGCCTGGCTAGGGAGTTGTTTCTCAATGAAAGATCTAGGGGATGCAACCTATATTCATGGGATTAAGATCTACAGAGATAGATCCCGCTGGTTGATCGGCTTGAGCCAGAGTACGTACATTGACAAGGTCCTAAAGAGGTTTAGGATGGAAGACTCCAAGAAGGGGTTCATTCCTATGTCACATGGTTTGGTATTGAGCAAGGCTCAATGCCCAAGTTCCCTATAGGAACGGGAAGTAATGAGGCGAGTTCCCTATGATTCAGCAATAGGCTCGATCATGTACGCCATGTTATGTTCAAGGCCTGATGTCTCTTGTGCATTGAGTATGACAAGTAGATATCAAACCAACTCTGGTGAGGCACATTGGACAGCAGTGAAGAACATTCTCAAGTATCTTCGGAGGACTAAGGAGATGTTCTTAGTATATGGAGGTGCGGAAGAGCTTAGGGTAACTGGTTACTCTGATGACAGCTTCCAAACGGACAGGGATGACTGCCGATCTCAATCGGGGTTCGTGTTCTTGTTAAATGGTGGTGCTATCTCCTTGAGGAGCTCCAAGCAAGACACTGTGGCCGATTCGACGACTGAGTCAGAGTACATTGCGGCCAGTGAAGATGTGAAGGAGGCTGTTTAGATGAGGAAGTTCATCCAAGATCTGGGACGTGGTCGAGAGCGGAGACATTGTTATCAGCAGAGTACACACGGATAGCAAAGTGGCGGATCCGTTCACCAATCCTTTATTGCAGGCAAAGCACGATGATCACACACATGCTATCGGGATTAGATTTGCTTGCTATTTGGTTTGATTATGTATATTTGGTTATTGTATTTGATGTATTTACCTTTTGGGAACATTAAGCAGTATTGTATTTATTGTATTTATCGATTATTAAATGGAGATTTAGTAATGCGCAAGTTGCGGGCATTTCTTTAAATCTTTATTGTGTTCCAACTTAGAATGTTTTGTTCTTCCCTGAATGTGTAAGCATTCTAAATGTCCATAGTAAGTCATTCTTCACGGGAAGGAAGTATGAACTAAGACTGAGGGAAGTGATTGGTCATGTGTCCAATGGGGATTGGGACACAGGGACGCAATACTTCGCCTGTACTTGAAAGGGGTTTCAAGTGACTGGACGATCCACACCTGAGTTCATTTTGTGGTACTTGTCATAAGTGAATCAGGATGATAATATCAGTTCATCCTTATACTGGAGATGCATGTGTCTGCATCACTTTGGTCTACTTTGTTCTAGTTACTTTCAAACGCAGTCCGTAACTAGCTGTTATAAAGGGAGTAAATGGGCAGAGTATGATTAATGTGGTGGGCAATGTAGTCAAAGGAATTTGTTCATCTGTTTAGAGAGATATCCCTGGGCCCCTCGATGATTGGTCGCTGACACCAAAATGCATGGCCGTGCTCAAGTATGCAATGATTAAAGTATCTGATTGCAACTTGTATATTTTGGTCACCACCAGTCTAAATCGAGAAACATAATTGTGAACGAATGGAGAATGACTTGGTACCATGTCTCGTGTTCACAAGGATATCGTGAACAAAAGGATGTTTGATCACTTATCTATAGGACCATTTCACATGGGCTACAATTTTGTTTTTGTGCTGAAGACAAAACCCATACTGACTTAAGGGCAAAGATGTCTTACTAGAGGCCGCTCTTTGTCTGTGATGCATCGGGTACGGTAAGTCATGTGCAAGTGAGAGTCTGTTGGAGTATGCCCACTGACACAAGTACACCAACTGATCACTACCGATGATGTATGGGCCTATCGATTCACACGCCGGGGGTTGATCTTGACAACAACCTAAAAGGGAGGGTGAGAAAGAATAATTAAATGATGGTTGGCAAACTGGACAGGATCGCGACGCTAACCATAAGGTCGCTATCTCATCCCCGATCGCGGCGCTAACCTATAAGGGTTAGCGACGCTAACCTTTAAGGGTTAGCGGTGCTAACTTCTTAAAGTTAGCGGCGCGATCCCGTCTGACAGCATGCAACTTTATTCTTTTCACCTCCTCTTTCCACCAATGCATGGCTAGCTAATGATGGACTCTTGCCCGACCTTGGGGAGTTATGGAGGTACCATGGAGTTTATAAAAGACTCACTTCACTCTCTCATTTATTCTTGTTGGTCAAGGCATAAAACACTCACATAAGAAGACTAAAAGAGGGTTGTTCTAGTGAGTTCAAGAGAGAGAGTTCAAGAAGGTTTCTAGTGGTTCTTTAGGTTTCCTGTTCCAGTATAGTATCTTCATAAAGATAAGGATACTTTGGGGTGCTAGTACACCAAGATATCATTGAGCTCGAGGTGGACTTCGGTAGTTTAAAAGTATGATCTTGCTAGCATCAACAATCACCACCAACTCCAGAGACATCAAGGGTATAAAAACTCTTTTCTCTCTTGTTTAAGTTGCATTTCTTAGTTGTAGAGTTTAGTACTTCCTTTGGGGTTCAAAATGTGGTTCTTACATGCTTTTAAAATTCGTATTTGCTTCCGTTGTGCCTAACCACGAACTCCAACAGAAAATAAGAGATTTGGTCAAATGAAATTGAGAGAACTCTGCTTCACACATAAGGGTGTTTTCAATTAATATCCAATGGTGTGTTACCAAAGCATGTGTTACAATACTCGGTTAGCTTTAGCTATATATAGGGTCTCACTCGTGACCGAGGTAAGTATCCTCAAGACCCGAGATCATCCCTATATCGTTTGTAGGTATACCAATAGACATAAAAATTATATATTACATTTAACTAATAAAACCTGCAAATTAAGAACTTTCAAGTATAAAGAAGGATAGATATAGCCTACTTGTCTTGGTACTAGTAAAGCGTTAAACAATTTGCATGTCATCATCTCTAATTACCTATTACCCCTCATGTGTCTATGAAAGGCTTTCTGATCTTGTTAAGATTAGATATGTATCAAGTGTTTACTATAACATGTGACCTATAGTATTTTAAACATACTATACATATCCATTCTTAACTCAACTAAATAACATCCTTCATTCATTTAGGCAAAACTTACTCTTCTTAATTGCACATATATCTTATTACATATAACACATAGTCTCTAACATATCTCATGCAAACATTCACATATAATTTCTATATCACTTACAGTATCTTGTTATTCATGCAATTCACATAGCTCAATTCTCATGTGCAAATCTTCACATAATATCATAATCGGTGCTATTCATTCATTCATCTATAATGTTATACAATACACTGTTAAACAGTTCTTTCATAACTACTATGCTTATTTAGCTCTGATTGATACCTCATTTTTATCTCGAAACCTTGGTTTAAGTTCACACAACACTTCGCGTATTGTACGAATCTCTTAAACAAACTAACTAAGCAAACTAACTAAACATTAAGTTCAGCTCTGATTGATACCTCATTAAACAAACTAACTAAACATTAAGTACAAAATATTCTTAAACTTTGTTTAGTTATATATTTGTTCACAAATGTCTTTTAACAAAGTTTCACAAAAAAGGAGGAGCCATCTTCACATCAGACATCCAGAGCCTTTTCCTTATCAGTGCCTAATTAAGCTACCTAAATAATAATATTATAATACCGGTAAGTTTTCACTTAGTGAGCATACTTAATCAACTAAATTGTAAAATTAAGCATGAAATATCCAAGCACATAGTTACCCTATGAGATCCAATAACGAATACTGGATCCCTAACCCTGTACTTAGTACCAAGCTAACCTTGAATGCTCAAAGATCACATACAGTACATGCTGGATCATAACATCATCACATAGCATTCATACATTAGAAACACAGTGTAGAGATTAAGGTGTTGTTTGTTTTTTGAAGACATAAGCTGTTAAGGTCTTAGGCCATGTCTGCGAATGTCTTATTGGATAAGCTAAATTTTAAAAGATCTTATGTCTACGAAAAAATATTGTTTGTTTTTTTAATTTTAAGAAATGTCTTATTTACTATATTTACCAATCGCCACTTCCCCCACCATCATCACTACCAACCACCACCTCCGCCAACCGCCACCGCCACCTCCGACGACCACCGCCGCCGCCGCCTCCGACCACCACCACCGACGACCACCACCACCACCGCCATCGCCGACCGCCACCACCACCCGCAGCCGCCGCCGACCACCACCACCGCCGCCGACCACCGCCGCCGACCACTGCCGCCCACCACCACCGCCGCCACCACCGACCGCCACCACCGCCGCCGCCACCGACCACCGCCGACCGCTACCACTACCGCCGCCGACTACCGCCACCACCACCACCGTCACCAACCACCGCCACCGACCGCTGCCACCACCGCCACCGACCGGATCCATTCCGACCACCACCAATGGCGGCGGGCGGCGGTCGGCAGTGGCGGCGGTGGTGGCGGTCGCGGCGGTGGCGGGCGGTGGTGGCGGTCGGCTGTGGTCGGTGGCGGTGGTGGTGGCGGTCGGCGGTGGTCGGAGGCGGCGGTTGTGGCGGTCGGCGGCGGTTGTGGCGGTCGGCGGCGGTGGTGGTGGCGGTGGTCGGCGGCGGTGGCGGGCGGTGGTGGTTGTGGCGGTCGGCGGCGGTTGTGGCGGTCGGCGGCGGTGGTGGTGGCGGTGGTCGGCGGCGGTGGCGGGCGGTGGTGGCGGCGGCTGTGGTCGGCGGTGGCGGTGGCGGCGGTGGTGGCGGTCGGCGATGGTCGGCGGCTGCGGTGGGGGCGGTCGGCGGCGGTGGTGGTCGGCGGTGGGCGGTGGTCGGCGGCGGTGGTGGTGGTCGGCGGCGGTGGCGTGCGGTGGTGGCGGTCGGCGGCGGTATCGGGCGGTGGTGGCGGTCGGCGGTGGTCGGCGGTGGCGGTGGCGGCGGCGGCGGTGGTGGCGGTCGGCGGCTGCGGTGGGGGCGGTCGGCGGTGGCGGCGGCGGTGGTGGTCGGCGGTGGGCGGTGGTCGGCGGCGGTGGTGGTGGTCGGCGGCGGTGGCGTACGGTGGGTGGCGGTCGGCGGTGGTCGGCGGCGGTGGTGGCGGTGGGCGGTGGTCGGCGGCGGTGGAGGCGGTGGCGGCGGTGGTGGTGGTCGGCGGCGGTGGCGGGCGGTGGTGGCGGTCGGCGTTGGTCGGCGGCGTCAATGGTGGTGGCGGTCGGCGGTCGGTGGTGGTCGGCGGTGGTGGCGCCGATGGTGGTCAACGGCGGTGGCGGGCGGTGGTCGGCGGTGGTGGCGGTGGGCGGCGGCGGCGGTGGCGGCGGTGGTGGCGGTCGGCGGTGGTCAGCGGCTGCGGTGGGGGCGGTCGGCGGTGGTGGTGGTCGGCGGTGGGCGGTGGTCGGCGGCGGTGGCGGGCGGTGGTGGCGGTCGGCGGTGGTCGGCGGTGATGGGGAAAAATAAGACCTAAGAAGCACTTTTTTTTAGCTTATTAGGATAAGCTGAAATAAGATGTTTGCAGACCTTATGTCTACGGAAAAACAAATGATCTTATTGAAAACGTCTTTTCACCCGCAGACATTTTCTTAAAATAAGGTATTATTTGAAAAAACAAACATGGCCTAAGTAAGTCACCTTATCTATTAAACTACATTTACAGCTCCTCAAGTATGATAATTATTAGCACGTATCCCCTAAACACGTAAACATATACATACATCATTATCCTAACAATTCCATGGTCATGTAACCCAAAGTTTTGCAATCTTCATAAAAAGTTTGTTATCTTATGAATCATGTTGCTAAAGGATACCTAAATTCTTGTCATTTATTCATTATCAGTTATAATCCGATGTTAAATATTGAACTTCAAGTTGCTATAGATGTTCATTATTCAAGTTTAATGTTTGTAACTCGTGTTGACGTTTTTGCTTCATAAAACACAAGAAGACGTGTTTTAAGGGATCTTTGTTAAACATGTACTTGGATTTTATGTATTTAAATTGCAAGGTTCTATTTTATCTTTGATAAAATTTGCATTGGAACCATATATCTTTAATAGGTTCGAAACCACTAAGGAGATAACTTCATGTTTTGTTTCTCAGATGATCTTAAAGAGGGTTGTGTTTATTAAATAAGCAAGTTTGATGTTGCTGAAAACAAAACTGAATGTAAGATAGTAGGCCATGCTCATAAGCTAAGCTTTAGCTATAGACAGAAGTCGGTGAGTGCACTGGATTGTTTAGAGGCCTTGTCTATGTTTTAAATTTCGTTGATTACAAGCCGATTAATAATTTTGATATTTTGTGAAAGAACTCAACTTGCTAAACTATCTTCATAATTTGTAAAAGTTTTCTGTGAGAACATCGTCTTAAACATATCACTCAAGATTACGTTACTCGTAGAAGTCATAAATGCACCAATAAGAGGAATTAGAAATTTTAGTTCTTTAGGATGTTATAGATGTATATGCAAGTTATTTCAAAAATCTACAAAATCAAAAACGTGCTAACTTTTTCTTAGGTAAGAACATCAAGTCATGGATACCAGATTTAGTATGACCATACGCTAATACATTGTTAACTTATCTTTGAAACAAATATATAACTAGGCCCGTCCTGCATGGTTTTGAAGCTAATTTAACTTAATATAAACTTCCGCTGAGAAATTAATTAATCTTTAAAAAGTAAATGATTTATTGACTTGTAAGTTAACCTCTCACTTATATAGAAGAATATAGAGTCAATTATCAAAATGGTCATTTAACTATCCTATTTCTCCTGATTTGGTCCTTAAACTACAAAAGTAACCAAAACGGTCCTTAAACATTCACTTTTCTGTCTGGCTGGTCCTTCCGTTCGTTAGGCGTTAATCAATTCAGTTAAACCTAGGGTACTTTGGTCTTTTATTCATTTTTTGTATTTTTATTGTTTAAAACAATATTTAATTATTTTTAAATATATAAAAGTATTTATAAATAATTAAAATATTATTTCAAGTTATATAAACACAAAACACTCTCTCTCTCTACACATACACACACAAACACTCTCTACCATCTCTCACTCTCTTATCTGTCAGCCTGCCTACCACCACCCACACCGCCCTTCAGCACTGGCGGCGCCACCGCCAACTGCCACAGCCAACAGAATCTTCTCTATCTTGCTTTTTAGTTATGTCCAAAGATCAGATAAAGGAAATGATTCTCGACTTCTAGGGTTTTCTTTAACCTCCAAGATATGGCTCAGAATCAAGGTGGTGGCGGTGCTGGTGCTTGCGGCGGCGACTTCTTTTTTCCGCTTCAAGTTTCTCCAGTTTCAAAAATCAAGTTAACGGGTGACGATTCTAAAACCTTCTCCTCCTGTTATCGAAGTATTTCGCTCTTTCCTCCTTACCCCTCAGCGTCTCCTCCGTACCTGTTAGATCCTTAATTGTGTTCATTAGATTATAGTGAAGTTTATTAAAGTTTGATTTATATTTGATATTAGTAATAGTTTAGGGTATATTATGTAAATACCTTTAAGGTATAAATAGTTTGTAATTAGCCCTAATTCTCTCGTTCTTCTCGTACGCATACTTTGTTTATAGAGAGTTCATATACATTGTGTGATTGCTTCAATTGATTGATGATACGAGATACACTTGGACCTACAAGTGGTATCAGAGCAAAAGATTGACAAAAAGGTTGGTATTTCTGTGACAATCGATCGATTCCCTGTTCAAGGTTCATGCTACTGTCGTTTACATATAAACCCTAATTCCTGTTGTTTTGTGTGTTAAAACTAAAATCAACTGTTGGGGTTTGTTAGTTTGGTGATTATAAACTGTTAGAAATCGATAGAATAAACTTTGGTTGTGATTTGAGCGAGAATTTGATTGAATCGTTGTTTGACTGTCGAAACTGTTCTTGAACTGCGCAATACAAAGTCTGCGCATAAAGGGTCTGCGCATAAAGGTTCTCTGCTTAGTTTGCTCTGCGCAAAAAGGCTCTGCGCATAGGTTCTGCGCATAAGGCTTCTGCGCATAGTTTGCTCAGTGATTGCTCAGTGTTTGCTCAGCATAATGTTTGCTCAGTGATTGCTCAGTGTACAAAGTTTTACAAAGTTTTGCTCAGTGATTGCTCAGTGTACAAAGTTTTGCTCAGTGTTTGCTCAACGTAATGTTTGCTCAGTGATTGCTCAGTGTTTGCTCAGTATAATGTTTGCTCAGTGATTGCTCAGTGTTTGCTCAGTATAGAGTTTTGCTCAGTGATTGCTCAGTGTACAAAGTTTTGCTCAGTGATTGCTCAGTGTACAAAGTTTTGCTCAGTGATTGCTCAGTGTACAAAGTTTTGCTCAGTGTTTGCTCAGTGTTTGCTCTGCTTAGTGTTTGCTCGTAAACTGTGTTTGCTCAGACTTCTTCAATACACTTTGCTTAGTAACTTCTGCTCGGAAGTCTGCTCGGACCAAAGTCTACTCTTAGTCATTTTTTTTTTTCGATCACAAAATTCACACACACACTTCTCGTGTCATACCAACTTTTGTTTTAAATCTACGATCATATATCTGCGTATCAAAATGTCAAAAGAAGTACATGCTAATAATGGAGATCTGCAGTCTTGCATCTCAGAGTCCGGTTCCGAGGTTAGTTCTATTAATTCTCAGTTCATTGATATGATTCAAACTTTGCAAAATCAGATTTCAGAATTAGAAAAAGATAAAGCTCATTGTCAAATCTTAGAGGCTAGATTAGACAACAATTACAATGAGTTAGTTCAGTGCAATCGAGAACTTGCAACAACAAATGATCAACTGTCTTATGTACAAAGTAAGTTAAAACTTTGTGAAGAAAAAGTTGAATATCTCACTGAAGTCAACTCTGGAATTACTGTCAAATTAAGGGATGCAGAAATTCAATGTAAAGATAATGATGCTGAGATTGATCGTTATGTTAAAGAAAGAACCCAACTGTATTCTAAAGTTAAAGAACTGGAAGATAATCTTTGTAAACGTGGTCAATCAGAACAGACTATATTTTTGAATAAACCGAAAGACACTAAATTTTACGATGTAAAAGCAGGTCTAGGTTTTGAAAATCAAAAGAATTTATCTAAAGTCTGTCGTGCTCAATTTTATGAATTTGAATTTATGGGTTGGGGTTTCACTGATTTAATGAAATTCACTGGGGCTTCAGAAGATGATGTTGGGATCTCGAGGGCAACACAGCGGAAGCAAGTACAACAAACAAAGCCCACGGTACAAGCATACAAAGCACAAAAACATGAAATCCCGAACATGGACCAAACTCTATGTAAAAAAAATGCAACTAAAAGAAGGAAGAAAGTTATACCTTTCTCCTAAGCTCCAGATTTCTGAATGTCTCGTGAAGTGGAGCTCCAAGAACAAACACGGATCGACTAGAGGGTAGTGCCCCGGTAACATGCCAACCTCTTGAGCTAGCAAGCCTCCATGGTACTTCTACTCGAAAACCACTTCTGGAACAGCAATAAAACGAGACCAATGTATTCTGGAGCAATCTCTCTAGATCAAAACTCTCTTGGCCTTAGTAGCACCAAAGAATGTGTGTATGTGTTAGAGAGAAAAAGAAGAGAGAACCAAAACCCAATTCAAACAAATGAGTCTTCACACTTCTTTTTGGCTTCAGAATTCGTCCCTTAACCCCACTAACCGGCCATGCCTCGAGAACCCAAAGTTAACATGCATTGGCTGATTTGGGAGGTGGAAATGACAAATGGCACTGGCAGGGTTTAGCGGCGCTAACCAAGAGTTAGCGGCGCTAACTCAAAAGGGTTAGCGGCGCTAACGCGCCCTGTCAGCGATTTGACACAAAGTACATGCAGCCGTAGCGGCGCTAACCTATAGTAGTTAGCGGCGCTAACTCCTAATAGTTAGCGGCGCTAACGCGGCCTGCGATGTCAACTTTTGCCTTCTGCCATATTTGGTCCCTTAACTTAAATTGCTGTCAGGTTAGACCCCGACGCATGACCCAATAGGCCCATACATCATCAGCAGCGGTCCATATGGCGTACGTATATTAATGGGCATATTTCTAACAAACTCCCACTTGCACATAATGCACCGTACCCATGTAACCACAGACAAAGAGCGGCCCCTAGCAAAAGCATCAATACCCCCAAGTCAGTATGGGTTCCGCTTTTATGCAGAAAACCATTACCTACAAAAAGAACGTAGAGGTCCTATTTGATAAGTGATCAATACTCCTTTTGTTCACGATATCCTTGTGAACACGAGACATGGATTGATATATCAATCTCCAGATCGTTCACGATTATGTTACTCGATCTTGATTGGTGGTGACCAAAATTTAAGGACATATCTGATTCTAAATCAATATTCCTTTGCGCATGGCCATGCTTATTTTGGTGTCAGCGCCCAATCATCGAGGGGCCCAGGGATATCTCTCAAACCAGAGGAACAAATCCCGTTGACTATACAACTCCATAGCGTGAACCTTCTCTTACTTGGCTATTCCCTTTATAGTAGCCAGTTACGAACTACGTTTTGAAATGGCTAAAGTAAGAAAGTTTCATGCTATAGCAATTCATACATCTCGGGTCGAAGGACGTAATGATATTATCCTTCCGAGTAACTCTATGACCATGATCCATGAAGTGAACTCGGGTGTGGGTCTTCCAGTTACTTGAAACTCCTTTCAAGCACAGGTTACTGTTGCGTTTCATGCATTCAATCCTTGATTAATGCCTAACCAACACCTAACCTCAGCCTTAATTCAAGCTTCCTTCCCTTGAAGAATGACTGGCTGTGGAAATTTAGAATGTATAAACATTCTGGGAAGTGGTTAAACATGCTAAGATGGAACACAGTAAAGACCAATGAAGGTAACCGCATCATGTGTATATATAGTCTCTACTATATATCGATACAATCATTGGTTAGCAGTACTGCTTACCGTTCCCAAAGCTTATAAGTAAATCAAACATTTACTAAAACGATATTCGAGCCTAGTCATAAGCATTGACAATGCTATTATACCTAGTATGAAATTCATCACTAGTATTTGACAACGGCTTAATTATGGGATCATCTACACGATATCCCTTTGTACTCTTTTGTATTCTCTTATTAAACCACTTGCAAAGTGTTTATCAGAGAGATCATATACAAGGTTATCATAGTCGTCATATCCTTAATGTTACCGAAGTCTACAATAGGATTAATGACACTAATGATTATCAAAGTCGTCATACTCTCATTGTAACCGAAGTTCATAATAGAGTTACTGACACTCTCGTTGATTAGAGTCGACATACCCTAAATGTTACCAAAGTACACAATAGGGTTAACGTCACTCATTGAATCTTAATGTCGTATCTGTACCACATATTTTCATATTCAAAACTCCGATTAAAATTTGACAGTTTCATAGGTATAGATTTTCTTGCAGTACTAACTTACTCAAGACAATTCTATTTTCGTCGAACATCAAGAACATATATCAGTATTTCTTGAATCTAAAATCCACTTGATTCCATGTTTTCTATTCATACTCATAGTACAATAATTCCATCACTAGGTTGTAAAACAACCCTAAATTAGGACATTAATTTTATTGAGCATATTTTGCTAAGAACACATGAAGCTCCCACTAGCCCTGACAAGGGTATCTGGCTTAATCTATGCTTTCTAGAAAACTCATTCCTTTGACTTTCTTGCAAAGCGGGATTACAGCCACAAGATGCAAAATTTTGCTGACTAAACTCATGGACACAATTTGGACATAATGGATATATGAGACCTCGGAACATGTTTCAAAACATTTCCTCAAATTAACCCTGCGAAGGATCTTGGTCTTCATATTTCCATGTGAACATACTTGTTTTTCCCAAAGCGACAACAATGTTCCACATAAACCAGACCTAATCTGGATATTATGGATGAATAAGACCCACGGAAAGTGCCTTAAGCATTTCCTCAACATAATCCTGCGAAGGATACAGGTCTCTTACATCCAAGTGTACTAATCTTGTTTTCGTAAGGTGACAACAATATTTCACTTTATCCAAGTTATCTTCAACACAACTACTAGAACATATTTCCATATTATCAATATGAAAAGCTTTGTCTCTAGTCGGTATTTGAAGTTGTCCATAGATGCATATATGTTAGTCCCTTCACCTTCTCGGATTACACCTTAGGTGTGGGATTAACCCAAGTCAAGTACTTGGATGCAGCAAATTGATTACATCTACGTACACCATTCACTTCTTATATTCACTAGCGAACACATGGTCCCACCATGTTTCCGATGAATGGTAACATCATAATGATTTACCATCAAGCTGTTGCTACTCTGATATGACAACCTCATATCTATAACAACCTTCTTGATTTCCATCAGATATAAAGAAGCAATGGATATTGTCAGGTTTTACCAGCATCTCTATGCTGATTAAGTGCTAGTGTCCACATTAGGTCTTTTATTTAAGTTTAACGTTCTTCCACTGGAATGCTTTTGTAAATTGTTCTTTCCCTTTTGAATAACCAAACATGGTTCCCATAAGTTCAAGAACAATTATCCAAAACTCGGATGAACTACTTAAATATACAAGCATCAACTTATAATTCATACATCTCCCACTTAATGTAGAATGAATAATTTTAAGTTGTGAGATTGATAAGCAAAGTACTCTTTCTAGTCAAAATCTCATTGGATGCTTAAGTTGACCATAATGTTGTGTTTCAGATTGAGAACTTGGTTCATAAAAATTAATGTATACCAATCACATTGAATACATGTTTTAGGCCTGCTTTTTACTAGATCATCAACAAAGATATCCGGTTTTGTTTAAAGTAACATCATGTACAAAATGTGTTTCTTAGAGAAAACGAATTACGGGATAAACCCATGATTCATTTCATGTTTAAACCAATATAGATAGTAAAACTTAGTATCTATTCTAGATCTAAGAATTTACGTCTATATGCCCTTATTGATTCTTAATTTCTTAAGGTTATTTCCGAACACCTCCAGGTTTCAGACACAAACCTTTTATCTAGTTAAACATTCTCTCAACAACCATCATAAAGATGGTGATGGAGAATCTTACTAGTGTCACTCTATATGGTATACTTGTACGGATTATCCACATAAGTGTGATCAAAATCCAACAAGTTATAATCCTTCCTACCAACATAGGTGAAGGATTTCTTAATCATCCTAGTCCAATAAACAATATTTATATCCTTCATTTAGCCCGAGGCTAAACTTTTACAAAGATCCTAACCACATGGATCCAAGCGATGTAAATGTTGTTTACTTGGTTAAGTTTGATTATGCCATATACTAATGTATCCAAACCACTTTTGGATCTAAGAATCAATTATTTCATTATCGCCTTACTACTTATAATGAGCCTTTATGTATGCAATGATATGGATAAGTTTTGATTGGATAAAACATATCAAAATAATTTTTCAAAATTGTTTCAATTCCAAGTCATCTCCATCGTCATCAAATGTGTATTTAAGCACCATAAATGGTCAAAATAACACATAAGCTTTGACATGGATCGAATTTGAAATGAAACCATCATAATGAAAAATCTTTTAAACAAAATACATAGTACAAAATATCCATCATCTCTAAAGAACATACAATAAAGCAAGTCTTGCCACGCAGGGCGTACAAACAAAAGTAATAAATTAATCCGAAAAAAAAAATTTTGAGATCAACACTCCCAATTCTCTTGTAGAAGACAATCAACAAAATTTCTTCTTGAGAGATCCGGCTCTTCAAGCTCTTCCTTTTGCATCGAACAGACCTACACTTTGCAACAAAATAAATTTGTGACAAACGTGAGTCATATAGCTCGGGTAAACAACCCAGCTTAATAAGGAATGGCAATGAAGTATAATCATGAATGTACCTTAAGTAGGAAAATTAACTCTCTCTTGTCTGAGAAGTTTTATATCCTCTCGGCACGGAGGGCAGGCATGACGGCCCCAATCCCCAAATCTACCGCAGAAGTAGCAAACCAACCCTTGTTGAGTCTCTTTAGGTATATCATCAATATCCATAGACTCAAAACTTGAAGTAAGCTTGGATACACCAACTTCTTCATTTGATGGGATCAATTTCTTCTTCTTGGCTAAAAATTGTTCCTTAGAGCCAAAAACAGGAGTGAATGAGGATGATTCATGCTTGGACATGTTGGATTCAACATCCTTCAACATTCCATGCAGTTCATCTATAGATATTTCCTTTCCATGCATATGATAGTTCTCTACAAACTTTTCATATGATGCGGGCAGAGACCGAAGTATGAAATTCACACCAAGCTCCCTCCCTATAGGAAAACCTAGTCTCTCCATCTGGTCCATGTATGACTTCAACTTCAAAACATGGGCACTAACACTCCCGCCTTCCCGCATCTTACAACCGGTTAGACTCTTAACGCACTCATAATGTTCTTGCCTACCTTGCTGTCGGAAAACATCCTTCAGCTTGTTAATCATGTCATACACAGTCATGTGCTCAAATTGCTTTCGTAGTTCCGAGTTCATACTTGATAACATGAGGCTAGCAACATCGTGCGTATCCCGAACACGCTTTTCATACGCGTATCGGATAGCCCATTCCGCATTGGTAGCAGGTGGTTCAGGAAGGGGTTCCTCAAGGATGTGTAACTTGGACTCGGCACGTAGGACAATCCTCAATTGCCTAATCCAGTCCACAAAGTTCACTCTCGTGAGTTTCTCCCTTTGTAGGAACATACGTAGTGATAAGTTCGACGTGTTGTGGTTTTGATTTGACATCCTATATTAAAGTAGAGTACACGAATTAGTTGTTTGATTTAATCCTCGTTAAAATAATTACTCATATTGCCTCGAAAAATATTTTAACAAGGGCTAAGAACCATATTTCACTCCAATCCATGACGGGGTTGCCGCGGATCACTTCATGGAGCTATTTAGGCCGATAACCATCTTACCGATTGCAATCTCTATTGCAACTCTTAGACACTTGCGGGATCCTACGACAACCATCGGTCGTTTGGCATGTTTGATCCCTACTTGCACCAATTCCAAATTAAAATTCTCGGTTGACTCGTGCTAAGCTCGACAATCACTCAAGGATTTTAATTTGCAATTGTAAATCGTCCGTCAAGACATACGGTAACAAATTCACCAAAATTGGCTCGTGCTAAGCTCGACAACCAAAATTGTGAATTTGCCACACTCACCTTCCACACAGGTTTATGGGAGTTGGTTCGTGCTAAGCTCGACAACCAAAACCCATAAATCTAGATTCGGGTGGTATCGACTTACGGATGGCGCAAGATTTACGTTTTATGAAAAACGGGCTTTTGTTTTCGGCTTGGTTACAGATTAACTTGTTTAGTGACAAAACCTATTTCCATTAGGTGAGTTAATCTTGTATGTGAGCGCGCGAGAGTTGCAAACCATTTTTACCAAATCTCTTGTGATTTTATTAATTTCGAAAAATTATCTAGCATGCGAATCCTAAGCAAACCATGCAAGAATAAAATGAAATCACATCACACGCATATAAACGAAGTAAATTGGTAATCCTTGCCAAAATCCTATGCGTTCTTCCCGTGAGCCAAAACGGGTAGAACGTGGTCAAACTAGGGGACGGAAAGTCTTCAATGCGAGCTCCCACTAGATCCGCCATCTCCAATGGACTTCATCGGCTTCTATGGACACGCTCCATTTCCTTTCCGACTCCTAAATGTGTGTCTTCATCCAATTTGTACAAAACATACAATAGAAAAAGAAATGGCGTACAAGCCACAATAACTTCCTATTTATCTAGTACAAATACACGGATGAATGAAATGGCATGCAAGCCACAATATTATTACAAATATAACAATTTTAATAACTACTACAGCCCATATGTGATATTAAATCACCAAATTGCATCCAAACACACAAATACAACCACAAGGTCAAGGCAAGGTTACCAATTTCACAACAACCACATACAACCAAACATAATGGTAACTAAAATACCAAAACAAACCTGGAACAAATTTCCAGAAACAGAAAATGACCAAAATACCCGAGAACAAAACTGTTTTTAACTTTTAAAACCAAAATCGTAGTTGCGCGTTAGCGCCGGTAAGTTTAAGTAGTTAGCGCCGCTAACTGAAGACAGTTAGCGCCGCTAACCCGGTTCGAACAGAAAACAAACATTTTGATTTCGGGATTTTCAGGCCACCAAGTGCAAATCTAACATAGAGGTGGCTCTGATACCACTATTGGGATCTCGAGGGCAACACAGCGGAAGCAAGTACAACAAACAAAGCCCACGGTACAAGCATACAAAGCACAAAAACATGAAATCCCGAACATGGACCAAACTCTATGTAAAAGAAATGCAACTAAAAGAAGGAAGAAAGTTATACCTTTCTCCTAAGCTCCAGATTTCTGAATGTCTCGTGAAGTGGAGCTCCAAGAACAAACGCGGATCGACTAGAGGGTAGTGCCCCGGTAACATGCCAACCTCTTGAGCTAGCAAGCCTCCATGGTACTTCTACTCGAAAACCACTTCTGGAACAGCAATAAAACGAGACCAATGTATTCTGGAGCAATCTCTATAGATCAAAACTCTCTTGGCCTTAGTAGCACCAAAGAATGTGTGTATGTGTTAGAGAGAAAAAGAAGAGAGAACCAAAACCCAATTCAAACAAATGAGTCTTCACACTTCTTTTTGGCTTCAGAATTCGTCCCTTAACCCCACTAACCGGCCATGCCTCGAGAACCCAAAGTTAACATGCATTGGCTGATTTGGGAGGTGGAAATGACAAATGGCACTGGCAGGGTTTAGCGGCGCTAACCAAGAGTTAGCGGCGCTAACTCAAAAGGGTTAGCGGCGCTAACGCGCCCTGTCAGCGATTTGACACAAAGTACATGCAGCCGTAGCGGCGCTAACCTATAGTAGTTAGCGGCGCTAACTCCTAATAGTTAGCGGCGCTAACGCGGCCTGCGATGTCAACTTTTGTCTTCTGCCATATTTGGTCCCTTAACTTAAATTGCTGTCAGGTTAGACCCCGGCGCATGACCCAATAGGCCCATACATCATCAGCAGCGGTCCATATGGCGTACGTATATTAATGGGCATATTTCTAACAGATGATGAGTTAGAAATTTCAAAACGAGCAAATAAAGATAAAATGCAACTTCCGTTTGACTATTCTGAGTTAAACAAAAGTTATGAAAAGCCTGAAACTTCTTCATCAACTGAATCTCTAACAACTTATTATTCTGAAGAATTTAATCAAAAATCAGAAAATCTTTCTGAAAAACCCGAATACTCTGATCTTTATATTCCAAGTTCTATTTTGAAAAAGAAAATTTCAGATCTTCAAGAAGAGTTAGCAAAACAAACAACAGATTTCACTAATGAAAGAGTCATTCTACTTGATAGAATAAATTCTTTAAAAGATCAACTCACTTCCGCTGTCAACCATCAAACGGAAAATGTTTCAAACTCTTTTGTTGACAAAGGTAAATCTGTTGTAGAACAAAGTTTTGATGATTTTATTGAGTCTGATCTTGGAGACAAAGTCGTTAATGATCAATGTAGCACCTCTCAGCATAATCAATACATTAAATTTCCTAACCAAGATTTGGAAGTGACGACCGAGAAAACTTTAAGTAAGAGGCAAGCCAAGAGAGCATTGTGGTTTGAGAAAAGAAAGAGTTTTCTTGAAGCCAAGAAAAGACGTTTTCAAGATATATATCATTCTGGTTCGGGTAGTTATAAGCACAATTTTGATCATGTACATGGGAGAGCTTCAAATGCTGAAACTAGTTCTCGTTGTGCAAAGACTGATGGTTTAAAAGAGTTTGTTTTTCATTCCGGTGTTCATTCTCGTTCTCATGTTAGGAAGTATGAATCTTCTACTTTTGTTAATTCTTGTTGGGATGCTATTGATAAGCCTGATGTGAAATATCCATTTAAGGTGTATTCTATTAAACATCTCATAAGGTTATCTAAGGAGAAAATTTGTACCTCTCCTCAAAGAGTGAACACATTTTTTATCAATCAGAAAATTCAAAAGGATAAGTTGAATTCTAACTACAATTGGATGCCTAAAAATGAATCTGTAGTTAATTCTCCTAATCCACCTGGACCCAGACTCAAATGGGTACCAAAATCTGTATAATCTGTTTTACAGATAAGCTAAGAGACATTCTGGAACACCACAGTTACACTCTGGAGAATATTGTGAAGCCAACTCAACTGTGAGTTCAATACGCGAAGAAGTTCAAATCTCATGGCTTAGAGAAAGAAGAGTGTTCCCTACTGTTCATCACACAAATCATTTTGTTCAGCATCAGCCCAAGCCTGATGATCTGAGAATCTTACTTTTGTGGTTTATCATTATCTGATATAACTTTTGTGTTAATGATTGTTACTTGCAGGGGGAGCACAAGTCTTCAAGACCCGCAAGTATGTAATTTTCTCAATAAAATTGTTTTTATGCATGCTTGTACGGGGAGTAAATCAGAAAATTTTCTCAAAAATATTTCTCTTGTTCTTGTTTCATTCTTAGAAAATCCAAAAACATTACAAATGTTTAAAATTACAAAAATATTTTGTTGTTTCGATCATCTCGTGCGTACAGTGATTAGGCAGCTTCTTTTCTCCTATGGTCTAGCCAGAGCCGGACAGACCTACCCAAGGAGCTTCCTATTTTATAGAAATGAGAAAAAGAGTGTCCATTCATTTTGGAAAGAGAGTTTGAGGGAGAAGTTGAAAAATATTCAGAGAGCTGAAGGTAAGAGAAAAGATCAAAAAAAAAATCCTCACTAAACAATGTCAATCTGGGTAGCTGCATCTACTACTGGTTTTATACTGGTATTGAAGAAGACATCATGGACCCAGTGATGCAATGCACTAACCCCACCAGCTACTCAATTATCTCTTAAAAGATAATTGTTTCAACTTCACACGGAGATTTTTCACATACACTATTGACATCTCATTTGGAGATTGTTGATATTGAAAATAGGAGGACAATTGCTCCGGTCCCCAATTTCTTTCGTGCACTTATTGAGTCTAGAGCCAATTGCTATATCATTCTTGTTTAGGACACTATGGAATCATCTGCCTGTTTTTGTGACAGTGCCGGAACATCTTGAGTAATATCCTTATGATATTTACAGTGATAGATGGAAATCCTACCAGTGCTAACATCATGCCAACGCTGAATGTAGGTCACTCAGTTTATTTAAACTGATGTGTTAACGGGAAATCTCTGTGATCCTGGTGTTACAACGGATAAATTAATTGTCATATCATTCTGATAAAGCTCTGCAAAAATCAAGTTGAATGCAGTTTACATGTGCATGATGATCATGATGGATCCTGACCATCATGAGGGGGAGAATCAAGTTGAAAATATAATAATTCATCATGAGGGGGAGAAAGTTCATCAAGAGTGTGCAGTTGAAGATATAATAATTCATATGTTGAGATTATTCACATGTCAAGGGGGAGCTGATACATCAAAGCTACAAAGTTTCAAAGAAAAGAAGACAGTCGTTTATAAATTTGAAAGGGAGCAAAGTTCTGAAAAAGTTTCAGATCTTTGTATTAAAGATCTTGAGCTACTTTCGAGGGGGAGCAAATTTTATTTCAAGGAAAATTCAAAGGAGCTAAAACAACCAACCTAACCCTCAAGCAACATCGATCTGTGCATGATCAAGAAATATTATTCTCGTATAATGTTCAAGACTGTTCCCGTGAAGACAAAAGAGATGGTCATGGTTGTAAATTCTGATAAGCGCGAGGCTTCTACTGCAATCTCTGATAAACAACCTGATCACTATTGACGAGTCTTTGAAGATCTCGTGAAGACTCAAAACTTCAAAGAACGATATCCTAACGTTGAATGCAGAAAGAAAAAGAATCTCTACATATTCTCAACAGGAAGATTGTTTTGGTACTTAAATAGATTGAATTTTTTTTTATGCTTAATTGTAAAATGAACACAAAGGGGGAGATTGTTAGATCCTTAATTGTGTTCATTACATTATAGTGAAGTTTATTAAAGTTTGATTTATATTTGATATTAGTAATAGTTTAGGGTATATTATGTAAATACCTTTAAGGTATAAATAGTTTGTAATTAGCCCTAATTCTATTAAGCTTTCATAATACGTTTACAGAGAACTCTCTCGTTCTTCTCGTACGCATACTTTGTTTATAGAGAGTTCATATATATTGTGTGATTGCTTCAATTGATTGATGATACGAGATACACTTGGACCTACAGTACCTCTCTGTCTCCGGTAATAGGGCATTGCTTTCACCGATAAAATAATAATCAAAGATTAAAATATAAATACAAGTTATACACTTCTTCTTCATCATCTTGCCACAATCAACTCTATTATTTATTATACGCAGTACTTTCACCAACAAAATAGCGATGCTGCCTTTGACGGGAGTTTAGTGGTGGTGGTGGCTGTCTAGAGTGTGAGAGAGAGAGAGGGGAAGAGAGAGAAAGGAGGTGAGGGATACGATGGGATGGTGGTGGTTATTTTATATTTAGGAGCCCTACAGAGCCCTAAATTCAACATGTGGGTTTACAAAAACCACCCAATGCAGGTTAAGAATCGTTCAAATACAAAATAATAGTCACCATACCACACTGATATGAAACAAAAAATGAGCACTATGAGACCGAACCCTTTGAAAATGTTGAAATTTTGAGTGATTTAGGGCTGTGGTGGTTTGATGGTGGTCTCCGTCGGCTGTTCTTCGACGGGAGTAGAAAGAAGAAAAGAAGAAAGCGGGTGGGGGAAACAAACAAACAGAGGGGAGAATGAGAGAGAGAGAGATAGAGAGGGAGAGAGAGGGAGGGAGGGGGAGGGGGAAGGGAGACGACGGAGGTGGTGGTTATTTTAATTTAAAATTAATATTTAATTATTAATCAACGTATAAAATGAGTAAAAGTTTAAAAATAAAATAGAATAGAAATAAAAGGGTATAAATGTCATTTTACACGATTGTAACGGAGTTGACTAACGGCCAACTAACGAATGGACCATTTAGGTGACAAAGTGGATGTTTAAGGACCGTTTTGGTCACTTTTGTAGTTTAATGACCAAATCGAAAGAAAGAAGATAGTTAAAAGACCAAATTGATAATTAACTCGAAGAATATATTCCATAAAATAATCAGCTTCTTATATAGAAAATTATTGTCATTAGACAACTTTGTTACAAATGTTATCTTCTAATATATATGAAAGAGTAATTTGAAAAAATTTATTAGATAATCAGGATCCTTCATTTAATGAAAGATTTAATCTTACATATTAATTTCTTTAATTTTAAAATTCTGATTTTGACTTTTTAGAGTTAATCTAATGTGAATTAGATAATTTTGATTTAAAAAAAAATCATGACCATCTATTTTATCAAAATATAAGTTCAATTTTAACTTTGAATAGTTAAACATTAATAGATATAATCTAAAAATTAGAAAATTATATTTGAGATAATCGTGAAAGATTGATATGTGTTAGAATTTTGAATCCATATTATTGGATTTCGAAGTTGAATTTTCAATAGCCAAAATTCTAATTATAAATATAATAAATAATCGGACACTCTAATTTTTTTTGTGTTTTTTAATAACTTGATGGTCCATAACTATATATTTTTTTTATTTGTTTTAATTTAATTAAACACTAATCATCATTAATTTATTAGAATCTTCTAATATATATAAAAGACTAATTTAATAAGATTTATTAGACGATCTTAGCAATTCATTTAAAATAATACTTAATTTTGACCATTCATTAACTTAAAATAAAAAATTCAATTTTGACTTTTAGGATCAAATTTATTAAAAATAATTCTATATATACCCTTATTAAAGCACATAATTATATTTGTCTATCTTAAATTTAATTACATCATTTAGATTGTTAGTTTAAAACCCTTATCATACTTCATGTGACATCAAATATAGTTTTATTGTTCATAAAAATCATTTAACATTTACTTATTCTATTATAACCAGCAGCTTCTAAATTTTTTTTAAAGTGAATCTTAGTTTTTATGTACGTGGCGATGTGTGGAGCAGGAATGCAGGATAGCATTATGTTGAGTTTTTAAAAGAAAAATTAATAAATGTTATTCTTAATAATAACTGTACTATTTTTCGATAAATTTTATAGTTTATAATTGCAAAATAACCCAAAATTTCGTCTTTAACATGTGTCTAAGCAAAAGCTTCCCATCCTTCTTTAGTTCCTTAGAAAGGGAGAGAAGGCCCAATCGTGCACTATAATGGGCTGGCCCAATTCGAACCTTAAGTTATGGACTACCCAGACCTTCAACCCAAGAGAGGGATTATCCTTAATTTTGGCCCAGTAGCATTTCTCTACTCAGGCCTAGTAACTAGAGGTGCACAAAATCTGGGCAAGTTTGGTCCATGACCGCTAGCTCTTATCGTAAGACTTTTTGGTTTTTGGATGGTACAATCTTTTTTCGGACCACTTGCGGTGCAGACCAATTCGACTTTGGTCCAATCTACTGAATCTAGGATGGTATTATTTGGTGATTAGTATTCAACTTATCTTAGTTACATAGGTTTTGAATAATTTATTTATTATCAATTTGAATTGGTAAGAGTAAATGACAGTAAAATGAATATAATATGAAATTAACTAGAGGTTTTATATACTTTTATGAAGTTTTTATATTTATCTTTCTACTTATTTAATAAAATAAGTTATAAAATTAAAAGATAAAATAAGATAATAAGTAATGGATTTCATGTCACCACTAAGTCGATAGGAGAATAATAGAATTTTTAGTAAATAATAATGAATTATTAGGGATTAAACAAGAGATGTATAGGATATATTTTTCAAGAAACAAGCTAAAGGTTATATTTGGTTTTATATAGATGCTACACATAATTGTTAAGATTCCAATCTTGATCTATTCTGATTTTATGTTTGTATTTAGGTCAAACAATCCGATCTAGGATCTTTGCAAACATAAGATCTTACATATGATCTCTATCCTGATCATAAGATCTAAAGATCTCGACTTTACAAATAAGCTTTTTTTAATGTAACATATAAAATGGATATGTAACCCCCTAAACAAATATATAAAAGTAGTTTTAATAAGATTTGGGTTTATCATTCCAGAATCTAAATTGCAATATGATAATTATCTTTAAGACTTGTAACTTCCATTAATATCATGTTTAAACTTTAATTTCCCGTTTTTTAATTTATTATAAGATTACTATTTGATATAAATTATCTTCTAATGAGAAATGTTCAATATAGTCCATACTTATTGCATAGTCCCAAGAGACTAATTTTAGCCCTTGGATCAGCCACATCAATGGTCCAGATTGAATTTTAAAAATTTGGCCGGAGTGGCATTTTCGTAATTAACATGTAATGATTTTACCATCACATGTGATTGTATACTGAATCAAATGTGATTGTATACTGAATCATATGTGATTGTATTCTGAATCACATGTGATTTTATATTGAATCACATGTGATTAAATATTAAAATTTAGGACTATGTTTTTTATATGGACTATATTGAACACAACAGATCTAATATATATAAAAGACTAACTTGATAAAATTTATTTGACGATATAAATCATTAATTTAAAAAAAATATTTCTGACCATTCATTCATTTATAATTAAAAGTTCAATTTTAACTTTTTAGAGTCAAATTTATTATAGATAATTTCATATATACCCTTATTAAATCATATGAAATTGTATTGGTTACCTTAATTTACAAATATCATATTTACCCTTTATAACATTTCAAAATGTCACATTTAACCAAATTCTTAGTTTTAGCATTCTAAATTATTTTATATTCATTTTAATTCCTTTTTAATGATAATCAATAACATTTAACGTTATCACCCTTAATTGTAAAAATAGTGATTGATTCTTTATATAAGAAATAACAAGTCTCTTCGTATCATTCTACCATGTTTCTCCCGTCAAGTCTGTCCTCCTGCTCGCGTCGATGTTTCCACCATTGGTTAGAGTGTTGCTATCGTACGTCATCCTTTTTTTAAAATTTTCATTTAATTTGTATTATATTATTATTTAATACGCTTTTATTAATGTTTATTATTTATTATATTTTAAACCAGCCCGTGTATAACACTGAAACCTAGTCTAGTTATACATATAAAAGAAACTAAAAAATGTTGTACGATCTTACGATCTTACAATTCTGATATTCTAAATATTAAAATGATCTATAGTAACATCCAAATCTTAAAAACCATGGACTTGCAAGTTTTCTTTAAATAAAACAACTTAAAATCATTAATTTGAATCGACTTTTTTTAAATAACAATTTGAAAAAAAATAAAAATATATACTACTGATAAACCTAAGACTCGTGTCTTTTATCCGTACAAATAAAAATAAACTTTTACTTCTTTTTCTTCAAAAAGATGATTAAAAGCTTGCATATAATAACGACTTTCCATCGTGCCACTAATAAATCCACCACTGAATCAATATGAAACTAAAGGGAAAACGTCGGTTTGGTTTGGTTAGGTTTAGACCGTACTATTATTATATCAAAAACTAGTTTCGTCTCCAATTTACGTACTATTGGGGATGTAAACGAGTCTGGATACCTGTGAGCTATTTGAGCTCGAATAATTTAAATCTCGAAACGAATCGAGTCTAAACGAGCTCAAGCTCGAGTTTAAGACTCATTAATTAAACGAACCCGAGTCCGAGGCTTGTGTATTCATTTAATCTTGTGAGCTTAATGGAGCTTTGATAAAAAATTTATATTTTTTTATAATTTTTCTTTATTACTTATATAATTAGAATACATATTTTTAAATCACTAAATATGAAAAAATAAATTTCACGAGCTTTAGCAAGACTAACACAAGCTTCGTTTTACCTTTCGAGAGCCAAGCTCGAGCCTCAAAATATAAGTTCATTCGTTTTATAATTTTAAATGAGTTTGACTCAATTAGTATAGAGATTGCCTTAATTTACTTCCTTAGATAATATACCGAAAGCTGTCTTTACCTCCTTATAATTCGTACCAATCAAATATCAAATATTTTATAATATAGAATTAGTACTTACGATATAAATACACTACATTTTGTACACCCATAATTGTAATTCCCAAAAGAGACAGAATAAATTCATTCACAACTCAACCTCCAACTATTAATTTTTGGTATTTTGGATCAAACCAAAAATAATATGAATCAACATATTCGAATTGGTTCGTTTGTCCGTGATTCTTATGTCTTTTTGCATCAAACATTTGGTGCCCATATGGAATTTTTTAAATTAATGGTTAACTTACATACACAAACAATACCATTGACATATCGTAAGAGAGAGGAGAGAGCCGGCCAGAAAGAAAACTGATCCGCGCCACATCGTCGGGAAGCGATGGCAACCGAAAACAACTGAACATCATTCCTTTAGCAAGGTTAAATATCCTCGTGCAAGATCCGTTTTCTTTTACAACCAAAATATTGGCCCTTTTCAAATGGTACGGAAGAGTGTCATAACATATCAAAAAATAAATATTATTATATCAAGATTACCTTTTTTAGCAGATTAAAATTTATAATTTTTTCTTAACTAAAAAATATACATGTTATCCGCAAATTTTGATATTTTTATTGCCTCTTTCATCAATTTACTCATTTGTTATTGGTAATGATGTTGCAAGTGTAGCATTAAATACTTAAAGATGAATGATATATTGTTTGATCTTACACAGTAAGAATTTACAATGGAGTCTACTGATTTATATTACCCTCAAAATGCACTCCTTAAACCTGAACTTAATTAATTTCATATTATTTTCTTCACTACAAGATTTGAACTTACAATTTTGTAAACACTAGGTTTGAACTTACAATTTTGTAAACACTAGGAAGACCATATAACACTGGACTAATATTATGTGCAAATAGATATCAAACTTAACACTGGACATATAATTATGTGCAAATGGATATCAAACTTTTTACTCTTTAAAAATTAAAAGTATTTAACTTTTATTTTCTATATCTGAGACACTCGTGATTTTTGCTGTTAAAAAAAAGATAGGTGTAAGTTATGTGATCACTTTAATTGGATAGCATCTACTTCCACTGCTTCCTCTACATCTCCAATATGGATGTTGAACGATCGAAACTAGATTTGTATATGTATTTCAAGATCTAGTTTGTATATGGCTTTCAATTTCGGGTAGTCGTGATCATTCAAGCACGTATTTTGGGTGTTTGTAATGACGATGAACAAGATTTGTTGATCTTTTTTCAGTTTCGATTTTCCGGTGAGGTGGCAGCGGGAGCCACTTGCTTCCCCTTCGGCTCCAGGGTTGGGTTAGGTTTGGGCTTCGGCCCATTGGCCTTAGCCTTCCCCTTCCCCTTTCCCTTGGAGCTCGAAGCGGGCTGCTTCCGCTTCTTACCACCCTCAGAGATGGCAAGGACGGCAGTGGAGGTGGAGGGCTTCGACTTGGCAAGCTCCGACTTGGCGGTCTTCAACATGCCATGAAGTTTTGTAACACTGTTCTTTTTATATAAACATATTACTGCGTGCGGAAGCTAATTACATATAATTGTATTAAAATAGAAAGATAGTTACAATACTTATCTGGTTTTACATTTACAAAATGTCACTACAGTGTTAATTACAAAATCATGCTATTTACAAAATATAGACATCAGAGTAGTAGTCTGTCCATTATCCCATCCACATCTTTTAGAAACTCATCACGGAGTATCTGCAAAATAAACTAGTAGGGAATTAGCACAAAGCTAAGTGAGGAAACAGATATCTAAACCTATACAAGGCAAACATGCCCAAACACAAAGCTCATAATCCCAAGAGAACCGGCGGTGTTGCAACCACCTACAACCAAGGTCGGCCAAAACCAAGGTTTACCGATAGCCCTGCTAACATGGACAACTGTAGGACCGGCTGGGGGGACGGGGTTCTAAACTAACCTAAAACACCCTAATGCTAGGACTGATCTAGGATGAGAAATAGTGCGGAATTTCTATTTCCCAAACCTCCTAAGGATTCTAAGATCTGCTTAGGTGTCCGGCACACAGTAACACTAAGAAACACACAGAGTAGAAACAAGAACAAACTCTAAGAACTCACACAGAGATGCTTAAGGCTGCCCTTGGTTTTCGTATTTATCACTAAGATTGCGATTTAGTAGGCTTAAGTCGCGATTTTGTAGGCTTAAGGTCATATAAGTTCGATTACGAAGGCTCCCGGTTGATTACCTGTCAATAAGTCGATTACCCTTAATTACCCGCGAACTCTCGAAGTTAATCAGTATTTATAGAGTAGAATATTCACTACGTACGTGGTGCAATGCACTGCGTACGTAGTTGGTTCAATACGCACGACCTGCAATGTTTTAATGTTAATTAATTACCTATTAACCGACTTAATCACCACGTGCGAGTTGAGATTCACTACGCACGTAGTGGACTCACCACGCACGCAGTGAACACATCACGCACGTGATGAACTTTCACACAGACTTAAACTTCCAAACTCACATCAACACATGATTAAGTACTTGTAAGCTTAAGATCACATAGAATCACTAAGAATGTATAAACATGCAAACCATTAATCAAAACACATTTGAATTAATAAACATGAATATATTTTATTGATACGAACTAGGGATTCACAAATATGCACCAACAAACTCCCCCTAAGACCTAGTTCTATCAATAACCATTGCACTAAGCGAAAATTCCACAAAGTAAAATGCACAAAGCAGAATGCACATAGCAAAATTTTGCACAAAGCAGATTTCATAACGAATACCTTTCGTCATGCCCTTACCTGCACTACGCACGATGTGAGTTGTAACTCGTGCTTAGTGGGGTTCCATTTCGCATGTAATGAGTTTCTCATCTGTGAACCTTAATACTGTTAGTACTGCACTCAGCAATAAACTGTCAGTAACTTCAAGATCACTTATAAACATTTAAGCACATGCAAACATAAGAAATTATAAATAAAGAAAATAAACATACCAACAGAAATAAAAAAAAACACACCAAAAATCTTTTTGTATTTTTCTGATTATAAAGAAAATGAAAATGCAGAAGTAAACTATTAACGAATTAAATCCTAAAGAACAGAATTAAAAATACTAAGAAAATTGCAGGAATAAAATTTCTGAAATTAAATCTTTTTGTGAGAAGGTTCCAAGATGGAATCAGTACCAGCTCATCGATACTTAGTAGTCATTCATTTCAGAACCTTAGGCACAAACATACTCCCTCAATTTCTGTCTGTCAATCTAACTTTCCTCAGATAAGGACAGATTTGATTTCAACATTTTCTGATTATCTTGAACTGAGTACATGGTTAAGACTATCTCTTTTAAAATCTCACAGTGTTTTGACTCACTCAGTAGGATGCACAACTTGAGTACCCAACCACCATGCTTATGTGCTTTGTGATTTTGTCAACGCATTTTATGCTCTTTGACATGGAGGTCAATTTTTCACCTCTCTAGACATTTTTCTTGCTGAGCTTTTGTCACTGCATTTTATGCTCTTTGACAATTCAACACTAATAGATCAATATAGCTTTTGTCACTGCATTTTATGCTCTTTGACAATTCAACATTGATAGATCAATGTATCTATTTCTTTTGACATCTCAGATTGGGGTCAATTTTTCACCCTCTTTTACATTTTGCTCATTGTCATCTAAGCACATTTGGCATGGTAACAGGTGTGTGCACCAGACTAAGTTAGTCTCAACTGATATTGACTTGTAGACTTGGAATGTCTCGATAGTTTGAATCTTTGATGGATTTCCACATGCATAACCACTTATCAGCCTAGACTCTCATCATATGCCTTACACGCCATCTGTTTCTTATCTGATTTGACTCAAATTTTCAGACAGTTTTCTCAAGAATATGTACATGCCTTCAGTCCTAATTTTACTAGACATACTTTGTATTGAAAGCCAGTGTACCATCATTTTCCATTTGAGTTGGATCGACTTCTCATTTTGTTTTTTTTGATTTTTTTTTTTTTGTATTTTCTAAGTTTTTTGATTTTTTTTTTGTATTTTCTATGTTTTCTGATTTTTTTGTATTTTCTAAGTTTTCTGAACTATTAACTATGTCCCCTTAAAATACTAAATAATCTAAAAACTAAGAAAAATAGAAACGCAGAGACACACAGAAAATAAACACAAAGACAAACGAACAATTTAGTCACACAGAAAATAAACACACAGTCACAAATACCTCACACTTGATTATAGCGGTTGACACCCTTCACATAGAAGAAGGAATTAGAGAGCGTTAGGCACCCAAGCCCGAATAGTCATGGGTGTCCCGTCTTCTCCAATCACTGGAAGTTTCATCCAAGTTCCAGTCTTCTCAGCAGCATTGCTGAACCTGTCACTTGAATCCTTAGACATTTGAACACACAGTTTGTTAGTCCACTTAGAAGTCTGATTGAGCGAAGATTTTCTTTTGCTAACAACTTCGGGATTTTTAGATTTTCTTATGGTATCCCCGTTTGTCCTTTGATGCTGAACTGGAAGAGTTGAGTTTTGATTGTTTTTAGTAAACGTTTTATTCTTTTGAAAAGTCTCAACTTTCCTGTTACAGCGCTGATGTGGCTGCTGATCACACTCGGAACTGAGGTAACCAGGTCTCCTGCACACATAGCAAATCCTGTCTGCATATTGCTTTACAGAACCTTTCGACATCCTTTGAGATCGATACCCTAACCCTTGATGTTTGGGTAAGATTTTGACCTCCTGGTATGGACGGGTATCAGGAGACTTTACACCCTCCTTTTCAAATTTCCGAAGGGCATCGCGGATATGATGCATCAACGGATCTTTCACATTAGAACTTGCCAACAGTTCTCTTATGCCTGGTTCAGGCTTTTTAATTTCTTCTTGCTGAACCTCATTCTTCTGAGGCCCACCCACATTCTCGTGTAACTTTAACTCCTCTTTTGGGGTTGATGCAGAAGATTCATCAACCTTTGTAAGTAGTGGGTCAGATTCAGAGTGAACATCATCATTCACCAGTTGATTTAACACTGGTGGTGGACATTTAGAGTATAACTTCTTGTTCTTTTCAGAATCAATACCTTGACCTCTCTGATCGATTATGTACTCAAATAAGTAAGAAGATGTGGAATAACTTTTGAGTTTTTGACTCAGAGTCTCATAATCAACCTTTGAAGTAGCAAGGTCTCGTTTCAACTTATCAATCTAATTTATGTAAAACACTATAGCATCCTGTTTATTTAACAGAGCCACACCTAGTTCATGCACCTGTTTGCCTAAACTTTCATTCTTTTCTTTCAACTGTTTTTCTCTTTCTTTTATCAACAGGTTTTTATCTAACTTAGATGTGAGCTCTGAAATTGTAGACTTTAGGAACACTATCTGTTTTACATAATCATTACAAGAACCACAAGGTAAGCCAAAAGTACATACCTTTTCCTCGGATGATTGACCACAACTGCACACCTTTTGGTTTGACTCATTGGCACGAACTTTCATTGGTGTCTTTTCTGCAGCTGGAACCGAGGCTGGTTCATCATCAATGCTGGCAATTGATTCTTCCTCACTTGAGTAACTTTCTGTCTCGGATTGAGAATCTTCGTTCAACACATGAACATTTGCCACATTAATATCAGCACCATCATTCCCAAATTGTACTGACCAGTCAATTCCCTCGTCCTTTTGAACAACTGCCATTGCCTTAGCCGGTTTTGGAGTTGATTCAGACTTTATGGTTGAAGAGGAAGATGATCTACTGCCAGGACTGGTTTTGAAAGGATACTTCGGTCCCACACTCTTCGGCTTATCATATTCTCTCGCGAAATGACCTTTTTCACCGCAATTATAGCATGTTACCGCAGACTTATCAAAACCAAGGTTGGTATCCTTTGTAGCTGATATTTGCTTCCCTGTTCTTTTCTCATATGCTCTTGCCCTCCTAACTAAGTTAGCATATGACCAGAGAATATCTTGTCTCTCCATCTCATCGTCATCAATCTGCTCATAATCCTCTTGAGTAAGATGAGCATTACCAATCTTCCCCTTCAGTAGATCATCATAAGAGGAGACTAGCGCACTTAGCATGCCCATATGTGCCTTTACTTCATCTGCGCTCCCATACTTGAAATGTTCGGCATTGAATCCAGAAGTAGACACAGTATAGGATGGCCCAGAAGATGAGGCTTCAGGTGTAGATCTGTCAGAATCATTTACATTACTCACATAGGCAGATTGTAAGGGGGCATTTGAAGAAATGGATGACGATACAGGTGTTCCAGAGTAGTAGAGAGAAGGATTTTGTTGATAACTGGACATGGAATCCAAATTTTGTTCCTCCTGCTCTTGCTCTTTCAACTTGGTGATGAAATCATTTAGATCCATCCCGTCAAAACCACCACTGTTCTTCAGTATCATAATATATGGCCGCCAGCTCTTGGGCAAAGCTTTTGCCAAAATTTCCACCTGCTGCTTCTCTGGAACAGTAACACCCAGACTGTCCAGTTCACTAAGAAGATGATTATATCTTGTAATGAGAGAAGGAATTTTTTCATCTCTAGTAGCCATGAAATGATCTAATTCCTTTCTCAATTGACTTGCTTTCAATTCCTTGAGGGCGGCATTTCCCTCATTTCTCTTCTCTAGTGCTCTCCACAGGCTGTGGGAAGTTTTATATCTCCTGAATTGATGGAAGATCTCATTAGGAATCGCCTGGATTAATTGAGCATAGGCCTTCTTCTCTGCATCATGACGGCTCTTCTGTTCAACAGTCATTCCATCATAGGGGGTTTCAATATTTCCCTCCCCCTTGGGAACCATATAATCGGTGCTTATTGCCCTCCGAAGTCTACAGTCAAGGCCATCGAGGAATATTTCAAACCTGGGCTTCCACATAGGATAGTCTTCCATGGTTAACAGTTTAGGTACTTTATTGGCACTCCCCATTTCACTATCTAATAATAAGTTGTTTAAAACTGTTGTCTGTTTTGATGCCATTTCAGTAATCAAGAGCTGAGAACACACAGACTGAACTTAGGATTTGATAGACCACACAGATTCAATACGCACGGAGTGGGAGCTACTACGCACGAACACAAAGCACTACGTACGGACTGACACGAGGACACACAGACGCTCCTACGTATGAACTGGAACTCTACCACGCACGGATTGAGAACCTAGGACGCACGGAGTGCAGATGGTACGCACGAAGCAACAAAATAATTTTTTAAAGACAAAGTAAACCACACAGACTCAACTCGCACGAACTGGACACACCACGCACGCGTTGAGGACCCACTACGCACGGAATGAACACACAGCTTGACGAAGATTCTAGATGATCTACGACACACTACGCACGTACTACGGGCACTACGCACGGGTTGGGACCTCACTTCGCACGAGTAAAATGCAAACAGTTAACGTAAAAACACGACCTTTTTAACGCAAAACGACCTATTTTTGACCTACTAACCGGTTTAAAACGACGAAAAGGACAAACACACAGGCCTAATCGACACCTAGATCACGAAATCCTAAAGGAAAAGTGATCAATCAAAGCACAAGGCTCTGATACCACTTTGTAGGACCGGCTGGGGGGACGGGGTTCTAAACTAACCTAAAACACCCTAATGCTAGGACTGATCTAGGATGAGAAATAGTGCGGAATTTCTATTTCCCAAACCTCCTAAGGATTCTAAGATCTGCTTAGGTGTCCGGCACACAGTAACACTAAGAAACACACAGAGTAGAAACAAGAACAAACTCTAAGAACTCACACAGAGATGCTTAAGGCTGCCATTGGTTTTCGTATTTATCACTAAGATTGCGATTTAGTAGGCTTAAGTCGCGATTTTGTAGGCTTAAGGTCATATAAGGTCGATTACGAAGGCTCCCGGTTGATTACCTGTCAATAAGTCGATTACCCTTAATTACCCGCGAACTCTCGAAGTTAATCAGTATTTATAGAGTAGAATATTCACTACGTACGTGGTGCAATGCACTGCGTACGTAGTTGGTTCAATACGCACGACCTGCAATGTTTTAATGTTAATTAATTACCTATTAACCGACTTAATCACCACGTGCGAGTTGAGATTCACTACGCACGTAGTGGACTCACCATGCACGCAGTGAACACATCACGCACGTGATGAACTTTCACACAGACTTAAACTTCCAAACTCAGATCAACACATGATTAAGTACTTGTAAGCTTAAGATCACATAGAATCACTAAGAATGTATAAACATGCAAACCATTAATCAAAACACATTTGAATTAATAAACATGAATATATTTTATTGATACGAACTAGGGATTCACAAATATGCACCAACAACAACAGTACTAGCTCCCTTGAATACATCAAATGCATGTCAAGATCTAATACTGTAAATCCCTAAGCAACAGGCCCAACCGAAATTCCACGACGCTAATATCCGAAACAACATGTATACATATTAAACAAGACATACAGTCCAATGAGCAAAGTTAGAATCAGGATATCATATCCTGTATATCCGAAGAGATACGTCCACTCACCACAGTCTGCACAGCTGTAGTATACTCAAGTGACTAACTCACTAAGTCTTCTCAGTTCCTGAGAAAATGTAAACACAAATCAGTATGCAATTCACAATACTGATTTATAATAAGTAATATACTTATTCATAAATCACATGTATACATACATAATTCATATAGCATATATATACAATCCATATGTCATGATCTCATTTATTAGAAAATCCAAAATCTTTTCCAAAACCGTATAAGTCCTCATGCGGTTTATTGGCCATGCGGATTTATCATCATAAGCTCAAATCCAATCAAAGTGTTGGGGAAATAGTTTAAGTTCCAAATTCCGGATGGGTCATGCGGGATTATCATAATTCCGGGTCAATTTCACAATTCCGAATAAGCAAAGGCAATCTCATGCTGTATTGTACGAATCCCAGATGGTATGCGGATTTCCTCTTAAATTCCGGATAAATTCATAATTCCGTATAAGTTAAGGCAAGTCATCCAGTTTCTTCAAATTCCGTATGAGTTCATGCGGTTTGTCAGAAAACCGGATCCTTTTCACAATTCCGAATAAGTCAAGGAAGATTCATTCGGTTTTCTTGAATTCTGATTAAACATCCGGTTTTGGTCCAATTTCCGTATATCATGATCCTTATAAAGCAAAGGCATAAACATTCGGTATTTGACACATGCGGATTCTTCATAATTCCCGGATAAATTCATTCGGTATTCATCCCAATTCCGAATAGATCAATCGGTTTTATCAAAATCCCGGATAATACATACGGAATTCTCAAAATCCGCATGATTTAAAGACATGAATTCTGATTAATTCAAGTTCTTGAACAATTTGTTTCTAACTTCAGTTCTAAACTGTTTATATACATGCATGATGAAATATGTTTCCAGATTACTGTTGGGGAGATAGCAATATCAAACCTAAATCAAACCTATCTATTAAGTAAAATAGGATTTGATGTTAACAAAACCATATATTCAGTTTTGGACTTAGATTGATAAAAAACATGTGTTGTTTTTCATCTTAGACTTAAAGAATCTCTAAGTAAGAAATGTCAGCTGACGTATCATAGTGTCAACTTAACATTGAGTATCAGCCAAAGGACCAGCTTCAGAAAGATCAGCTGAGAAGAAAAGATCAGTCGAAAAAGCATCAGCTGAGGAAACACATTGGATCAGCTAATGGTTTAAAACCATTAGCTAATGAAGATTTCAATATCAGCTGAGCAGTCAAGGATCAACTGACACAATCACATTAATCAGCTGATGCCTCTAATTTGTCAGATAAGGTATTTACTACTTATTCAGTCTTTTCTTCATAAGCTGATCATACTCAAATGATTAGCTGAGCCCTTAGGAACAACTGACAGTTTAGTTTGATCAGTTTATTAGCTATACTTTGATTTGTATTATTAGCTGAGCATTTCGATCAGCTGAGCAAATCTAGTCAGCTGAGTCTTTCACATTTATCCTTAGCTAAGCAAAATTACATTTGCAGTTCAGTGTCTGTTAGCTGAGTCTTTATTGTATATCTCAGTTAACAGCTTTTCTATGTAATATTTTCTTTAGTCAAAGGCAGAACATGTGTTGTTCTTATTATGCCTTAGATCTTTCTTTGTAAAAGTACTTAGCACTTTTTGTATCTGCAAAGGAACAAAAATGATAGATCTTTATCCCCTGGAAAAGGAGAAAGATACTCTTGAAAAGAAGATCTCGAAGATATGATGTTAAGTATGGCTGTCAACTCCATACTTGGTAAAGTCAAATCTTCAGAAAGCATGGTGTTGATTAAAGCACAAGCATGAAAGGAGAAGTTTACTTTTCCAAGATATAAAGATAGTAGTTTAATAATATAATAATAGATAGTGGGTATACTCATTACTGAAAAGTATGTTCACTTTACACACTTTGTGTATAAAGTTAACTTACTTTTCACCCACTAACTTTATCTATTATAATATTATTAAACCAAGTACCTTTGTCTCCTTCTCTCTTCATCAACCCGGACACACTTTGCTTATATATACTCATGCATGGAAACATGCTAAGTATGCATTGAAAAGCACTGAAATCTCATAAGTTGAGAACTAGAAGAGTTAGCATTTTACTTTCAGTGTAACAAACTTGTTCATGTGTTGAACATCTTAGACATTAGTTGTTTAAGATTAGCATTGTTTATGTTTTAGACAAATCTAGTTGCCACCTTTTATTGAACTTAGATTTTCCGCATCTAGTTCATGTATTTCTTGATTAACATCAATAAGAATTAAATAAAAGTAAACCGTGTTCCTCTTAAATTTTAATTTGCTAAAGTTTGTATTCAACCCCCCTTCTACAAACATTTGTTGTTGTAGTATCCATTCGGGACCAACAATTACATTATAAACATATAATGAACATTAATTCACATAATTCTCTAACATGCAATCATCCTATCATCATCAATTAATTCAAGAAGCATGCGGAATTCTATATAATTCTATAAAACCGAATTTAAACAACAAATTATCAATAACATTCAATTATGCTAACCTTCAAGATCAGTTATAACATAAATCAAAACAACAATTTAAATTGCAAGGTGAAGATGTTCTTTCTCTTGATCCTCTTCTACAGACGAGAGCACCAAAGACACACACACACACACACACACACACACACTAATTTTGATCTATTTGCATGTAAATGACATTGTGGTGGTGTTTAGATGATGACTAAGTGTCCATATTTGACACCTCATAACCCACTAAAATTATTATCAATTAATTAACATATTTCATATTCATAATAAATATAAATATAAAACAATTAACCACACATAATAATAATAAGGTTACTTAATCCAATTAAATCTCAAGATTAACAATTAATTACCTTATAAAGTCTAGGCCGATAAAGAGGATGTTACAAATCTTCCCCCCTTAAGAAGATTCCGTCCTCGGAATCTCATCGCACTCGAACAAGGAAGGATATCGACTCCTCATATCTGCTTCGGTCTCCCAAGTCAAGTCTGAGCCTAGACTATGTTTCCACCTGACCAAAACCATCGGTATCTGTTTCTTCCTCAACTTTGTTACCTTACAATCGAGTAACTCAACTGGTTCCTCAATGAGCCTCTGTGTTGAATCCACACGTTCATCTTGTATCGGAAGAACCTGTATCTGATCCTCTACATTACACTTCCTCAGATAACACACGTTGAAAGTATCATGAATTCCAGCTAACTCATCTGGAAGATCTAAAACAACCGTCTAATCGTTCACCACTCGTTTAGTTCTGAAAGGACCAATGTAACGGGGAGCTAACTTCCCGCGTTTCCCAAAACGAATAACGCCTTTCCACGGAGATACTTTCAGGTAAACCTTTTCCCCTTCAACAAAGGATACTGGTTGACGACGCGGATCTGCATACATCTTTTGACGGTCTCTGGCAGCTTTCAACTTTTCTCTAGCAATTGCTACCTTATCAGCTGTAAGTTGTACTATGTCAGGCCCTGCGAATTGATTTTCCCCTGCTTCTAACCAACAAGTCGGAGTTCTACAAGGACAGCCATATATAATCTCATACGGTGGCATACCAATGCTGGAGTGATAGGAATTGTTGTAAGCAAACTCAACCAATGACAGATGTGAATCCCATGAACCCCCAAACTCTAACACACATGCACGAAGCATATCTTCTAAAGTTTAAATGGTTCTCTCTGATTGACCATCTGTCTGTGGGTGATAAGCTGTACTCAACTTGACCCTGGATCCCAACTCTTGTTGCAATCTGTTCCAGAAGTTAGACACAAATCTCGAATCCCGATCTGAGACAATAGAAAGAGGAATTCCATGTCTAGATACTATTTCATCAATATACAATTGCGCTAACTTACTCAACGATGCAGTTTCAGCAGTAGCAAGGAAGTGTGCACTCTTGGTTAATCTGTCGACTATAACCCAAATCATATCGTGACCTCTCTGAGTTCGTGGAAGTTTAGTTACAAAATTCATCGTAATATGATCCTACTTCCACTCGGGTATTTCCAATTGTTTCAAAGATCCGTTTGGTTTCTGATGTTCAGCTTTAACTTGTGCACAAATGTGACATGTCTTAACAAAACGAGCAATATCCATTTTCATTGTCGGCTACCAGTAAAGAGTTTTCAAATTGTTGGTCCCTTGGTGAGAATAACAACAAGCAATAGATGTGTAGAAGGGGGGGGGGGGGTTGAATACACTTTCTGCGGAAATGGAACAAATCAAAGAAAAGTGTCACACAAAGTAAATCAAACCACAATCGAATGCTTTGCTTTTCATTAATAAGAAGATGATTACAGACTCTATTAAGTAAGCAACTCTAGATATGTAAACCCCTAATATAAATCTCTCAATCTTTCAAACTTAGCTATCTATAATCAACTTATTATTATAGATACTGACGACTCTCTAAACAAGATTTTAATCACAGATTGAAAACTTACCAATCTCACAACAAATGTGAGTATTCGAACACACGAATAGCTTGGCAATTTGTGAGTTTCTTGATCACGTTGAACTGACAAACAATGATTCAAGAATCGTAATACATACGGTTGAGGTGAGGTATTTGGCTCTGCAACACTTAGTCATCGTTGTTGTTTCTGAGTCGTACCTCTAAACTTATCAGAAGATAAGTATTTATAATCCTGTGCTTACGGAATCTAACAAACTAAGACTCAGCCTAATTTGCTAACTCACTATTGGATAACTCGGAATCTTGAATCTTCTTATCTTGAGTCTTCAATCTTCAATCTTGATTCTAGAGTCTTCTTATCCTTCCCATAGATATAGAGAGTTAAAAATAAGATAAATTTAAAACATATATAAATTTTCTTTAAGCTGACTTCTTGCTCGGACTGAGTTACTCAGCTTGAAACTCATCAAGCTGAGTTCTTCGAGAACAAACTCGAAAACCAACATGAACTAACACGTATATTAATAAACATATCCTTAGAAGTCTTAAGAGTTAGCTAGAACTTATTTAGCAACTCTGTTGAGCTGACTCAGTATTCACGCTGAGTCACTCAGCTTGAAACATATTAAGCTGAAAGCTCAATATATCTTAGGTGACATACACAACTTATTACACATAGTGATAATCTTACTAATGTTAGAAATATTAAAATGAGGGGTGTAATATGTAATTACTCAAAGTTGGGGAAATGCTATATAAAGGCATTTCCCCCACATTTCTATGTAAGCTTTGCATTATTTCACTTCTTGTGTTTGTGATATCCTCTCTAACTCTCGGCTCTCTCTCAACCGAACTCACACAAACACACACTAATACTCTAAGCATTGCTTCATCCTTATAAATATGGGACCATCAATTGGTATCAGATCCAAACTTGTTTTTGGGTCGTGATTGTTCGAAAGAAGACAACAAAATCTCGAAGATTTCAAGCTTCCAAGAAGAAAAAGCTCTCGGTTTCACAAAGGTTCAAGAACTTCATCTTTCTTCAAGAAAAACTCAAGCTCAAACGATCTCTAAAGGTAGAACTCACTAAAGGTATAAACTATATCTTCTTTAAATTTCCTTTGGGTTGTTACTATATTTTTACAGAGTTTACAAATCTTTCTTTGAAGAAATATATAAACCGAGTGAGTTCTTACATACTATAGGTCAAGAAGGTCATTAAATACCCACATTTTCAACATTAAATTTTATGGGTATTTAAGCATTTAAGGAGTTTTTGTTCCTGGAAGTACAACCGTGAAGAAGAAGATATCAGTTTTTAATTTTAAAATTTTAAATTCTTCAAAGGTTAATTGTTGTACAAGGAAAATCAAGTATTTGCCATACCAATCAAGTACAAGTGGTTAGACACTATTCAGGGTATGGCCATCTAATTTGAAAACGACACATCACACTCTATAAGCCGGATCCATAATCGCATGCAATTGGTTTGTGCGGACTATAGAGCGTGTGGATATTCTATCAGCCTGATTATCAAAGAAATCGCATGTGATTGGCCCTTGGAAACTTTTCTATAAGCCGGCCGAAAAACTTAGGAATCGCACGCTATTGAAAGATTTTTCCAAGTCCCAACACATTGAATCGCATGCAATCCATCTCTTGACCCATATCAGTGCTATTCGAAGGACTTGTTGATTATCACTCAATTGGCAATCGCATTCGATTGTCAGGACTAACTGTTTTATTTCCTAAGTGTTTGATGCAACAAGATTGAATCGCATTCGATTGGTTACTTTATTAATCGATACTAAGTCCTTTGCCTATTTGTTTTCAAGGAATTTAATCACTCAATCGCACTCTATTGAATCAATTCGCATTCGATAAGACAAATCTCAAACAGTGACATTCCTAAGACTTGGACAAGTGATTGACTCTTTGGACATGACTTAAAGAACTCTAAGACATTTGGACTTAATCAAACAATCTAATTCATAATTGAATTTAATTTAAATCAGATTTAATTCAAAGGTGAATTACATTACCTCAAGTCTATTTAGTTTAAAGTTGAATTTAATCCTTTTAAGATCTAATTCAAAATTGAAATTCAAAAGACTTAGTTCTTTAATCAATCATTCAAATCACTTTAAAATCAAGCTTGAAAACAATCACACTCTTTACTTCAGGTCAAGTTTTCGAACAATCAAACCATCTTACAAGTGAACGATCATTTCTTTCAAAAATCACTAATCATGTCAAGTACAAACGAGATGATGTCCATAGGTACCGACACAAAACCTCCTGTATTGTTTCGGGGGGAATACAATGTCTGGAAAGGAAGGTTCATGGACTTCCTCGAGCACAACAAACTCTTCGGGGATAAGATGATATAATGCATCCACAAAGGAAACACCAAGTTCACGAAGACCGTTGAAGCTGACCCAACCAACAATCCCCCCATTCTCAGACATGAAAGGGAAAAGACCAATGATGAGCTGACTGCCACTGAGAAAGAAACAAAAAAGGTTGAGAGACTGGCCAAATACTATTTGAAACAAGGTCTCTCATCTGAGATCTATCTGAAGATAGATAGCTTGGGTACTGCCAAAGAAATCTGGGATGAAATCAAAAAGCAGCTTCAAGGCACTGAGCTGGGAGAGTACATCAAACGTACTCAACTGATCAACAGTTACCATGATTTCAAGGCCCGTGAAAATGAGCTTCTATCTGAAACATATGGCAGATACTGCAAATTGCAGAATGAGATGGGGTCTAATCAAATTGTCAGAACTGACCTTGATTTGAACTGTGTTTTTCTGATTCATTAGGTTCTGAGTGGAAGGATTATTCTAAGCTGTACAAGAAGATCAACAAAGATCTTACATCTGTCACTTTCCACAACATCTTTGAGGACCTCAATCAGTATGAAGATGAAATCTTGCAATCTCTCCCGAAACAACCAGTTGCTGACCCTCTAGCTTTGATTGTAGCTGACAGGAGCCCTAGAGAATCTTCATCAAGGTCTGCCAAACGCAAACATGTGATAGTCATTGAATCTGACCATGAAGATGATGATGATGACTAGGTAGAAGCTGCATTTCAAGCACTCACAGTTGCCAGCAAGAACTTCAAGAACCGGTTCACCAAGACCAACAACAGACAACGGTTCACTTCCGGATCCAGAAGACCTGAAAGGTTTGCTCCTATTGACAAGCCTAGGATTCCAAGAGAGGAGAGGAAGGAGGAAAAGTAGAATGATCTGTGGGAGATCTAGACACATGATCAGGAACTGTCCACAGAAGAAGGTCAAAGATGCTGAATACTACAGACAAAAGTACCGTCTGTCAAAGCAAAAACAGGCTGGGAATGCACTTATGGTTGAGGAAGACCAGTTCCTAGAGGACACAGACTCTGAGAGTGATCCCGATGATGAAGATCATACCCAGTTCTGCTTCATGGCCAATGGTAAAGCAAGTGGTAGAAATGAAGATGATGGTGTTCTCTCCGATGCTGAGGAGGAGATCGTTGCCAGTGGAAAGGTACCCTCTATTTTTAATTCTGACATGGGTTTTAACTTTGAACATATCCAAACCATATTAAACCGCATGAAAAAGTTAGAATTAAAAATGACCAAACTGACAAAGAAAAATCAAGTGTTAAAGGAGGTCGTCCAAACAAAAGACAAAGAAGCACAGGCTACAATTGAACAGTTGGAGAAAAACATAGATGAATCAAAAGTTCAACCAGCTGTGAAGGAATCTGAATTTCTTGAATTAACCAATACAACAAATAACATCATACATGATCTTAAAGCAGAACGTGTTGGTGAGGAAAAAGATTCTGAAATTTTTAAAATTGATCAACAACTTCTTTGTTTAAAAATAAAAGAATTGGAAGACCTTCTCATTAAAAGGGGACAAAGTGAACAAACCATCTTTTTATACAAACAAAAGGAACGACCTTTTTCAAGATGGACATTCGATTGACTTGGTTTCAAAATTCCAAAAGTCATGAGTAAAGTATCTGCCAAGCAACTATACAATTCAAATCTCTTTGGCGAAGGACTAACTCAGTGAATGGTATTTGTTGGTCAAGAGGAAGAACGACTTGAATGGGACATCAAACAAACCCTACATCTGAAAACTGAAATTCCCTTCAATTATTCTAATCTCAATGACTCATACTTCACTTACCCCATCCCAACACTTAACTCTGCTTTCACCACACCAGTTTATACAGATGAGGAACTCTACACCCCTGAAGCGCCAAAACCTCAATTTCTATGCATTCCCTACAAGGAATTACAGCAAAGGTTTCAAACCTTACAGGAGTTTTGCTTCAACCATCTAGTTGAAGGTGACCTTACCAAAGCCTTCTAATCAGAAACCACATCTGAACCCTCTCTACTAGTTCAAGAAAATGCCATCCTCCACAAGCGTCTCCAAATAGTTTTCAATCTTGATGGCAAAATCATTGACGACTTGTGCAAAGAAAACTTCGCATTGCTTGAACGAATCAAAGAGTCGAAAATGCATTGGAAACACCTTCTCCATTCACCTTCTCACCACGGGGAACTGTATTCGATGAACGAATTGAAGATTCCAAACATGTGTCTACATCTTCTCAAGATGTCAAAACTGAGATAAAATCTGTTAATAAGTCATCCATGGTAAATCTAAAACTTAAAAAGATTTTCAAACCAAAACAGACACCCACTTCCACTTCTAATCTCACTTCTCGTATTCCCATTGACATACCTGAATCATCCAAAGCAGCAGCCAGTAGACCCAAACTACGTACTAACTCTTTGTCTTCTGCTGCAGATGTGAAGAAGTTCGAGAGTGAAGAGCGTAAAATAAACATAACCTAGAAGAGAGTCATTCCTAAGTCAAATAGGAAATGTTCAAACTTTAGCCAAATATGTAAACACATTTTGATGTTTGATTCTGTCTGTAATCATTCACGTTTACATGATCAAATTGCATCTTCAAGGTTTTGTATTAGTGATGGTTGTCTCCATGGTCATTGTGAATTTAATTGTGAATATGATCAATTAAGAAAACAAATCGGAATTAAACCATGTGAGGACTGGACATATTTTTAGGATAATCAAACTTGTGTTCCTTTCATAAACTCAAAAGGAATAATCATTTACCAATGGATCACAACTCGTCACTCACATGCACTCAAAAGTTTGCACAAATCTAGGCGACTACTGATGATCAAGGAACTGGAAGTCTATAGAAGGCAGGGTTATGAAGCATTTAAAAGGGCTTGGATTGAACAGGAAAAACACTTACACTCTCAAAAGAGATCTCGCAATTCCCTTTCCAAAATCTCCAAATCTTCTAAACCCAAGCCATCATCCAATCAACGAGTAGCAAAACCTACTACTCGATGTGCTCCAGTTCAGCAAAAGCAAGTTGATAAACCGAGGCCACAGCGAATTCTAAAGAATTCTTCACAAACATGGATTCGCGCACATAACGCTTCCGCAACTCTACCGAATCCAAAACCTCTAATTCCATCAACTGTCAAACCAACAGTGGTAAAAAACTTTCTGCTCAGCCAATTTCTTCCAAATATATTCCTTCTCGACAAAAGATTCGACCCACATGGGTTATTAAGAATAGATCATCTAAAGTTTCACCACAACAACTAACATTCAAGGACCCATTCATATATGGGGACCTAAACGTGCTTTATTCTCTTGTTGCAGGTGCCTCACTTGTGGTACCTGGACTCCGGCTGCACCAAACATATGACTGGCAACAAAAGTCTTCTCAAGAATTATGTTCCTAAGTGCTCCAGGAATGTACGTTTTGGGAACGACAATGTTGCACCAATAATAGGTTACGGAGACATCGAGAAGAAGCACATCAAGATCAAGAGAGTCTCCTATGTTGAAGGGTTGGGTCATAATTTGTTCAGCATTGGACAGTTCTGTGATAAAGACCTAGAGGTAGTGTTCAAAAAGAACAAATGTTCCGTTTTAAACGAAAATGGAGATGAGTTGCTGGCAGGTTCAAGAAAATCTAACTTGTATTCCATTGATTTGGAAAAATATGACTCCCCTACCTCTGTGTATCTACTGTCCGAAGCATCTACGGATCTTACTTGGCAATGGCACAGAAAACTCTCTGACCTAAACTTTCAAAATATCAACAAATTAGTCACGGGTGACTTAGTGAGAGGCATTCCAAAGTTAAGGTTCAAGAAGGATCATCTATGTGCAGACTGTGAGAAAGGAAAGATGAAGAAGGCTTCACATAAATCTAAACAAGTATTTATCACTACAAAGCCTTTGGAACTCCTGCACATGGATCTCTGTGGTCCTATGAGAATCCAGTCCAAAAGTGGGAAGAAGTATATTCTAGTCATGGTGGATGACTACTCTAGATATACTAGGGTCAAATTCCTGCGTGCTAAAGATGAAGCTACTCCAACAATTATCACATTCATCAAGCAGCAACAGAACAAGTATGGTCAGAGTGTTGTCTCAATCCGTACAGACAATGGAACAAAATTCAAGAACAACGCTCTAAAAAGATTTTGTGACCTAGTTGGGATCAATCATCAGTTCTCTGCAGCATACACTCCACAACAGAATGGTGTGGTCAAAAGATGAAACAGAACATTGGTTGAAGCTGCCCGTACCATGCTGTCATACTCCGGGCTCCCACCTTCCTTTTGGGCTGAAGTCATCAACACTGCCTGCTATACGCATAATCGCTCTTTCATTAATAAACATTTTAATAAAACTCCCTATGAACTAGAAAATGGCATAGTGCCTAATATCAAATACTTTCATGTCTTTGGTAATAGGTGCTTTATTCTAAATGACAAGGATAATATAGGAAAGTTTGCTCTTAAAGCTGATGAAGCTATTTTCTTAGGTTATTCCACTGAATCTAAAGCATATCGAGTTTTAAACAGACGAACAAAGAGCATCATAGAAAGCATCAATGTAACATTTGATGATACATTGGCTGTTACTGATTTACCACCAAAATCAAAGATAAACGCTTCTGAACATACCTGTTCAGGACCGGCGCTTCAAAATCAAGAATCAAACAATCCATTCAGTTCAAATACTAATCTTGACTTTATGTTTGATTTCTTAAGATCTGAATCCTCTCCTGTTTTAACTGATAACAGGGACAACACAGGCATACAAACAAGTGTTACTATAACGGCTCCTACGGTCACTGAAATGAATCCTTTTGCTGATCTCTATGCCGAGGATTCTTCTTCAGTTTCTGTCACTTGTCCCCCTGTGACTTCTCAGATTCCTAACCCGGAGAGTCCTCCTGTGTTTGATTCAGACCCACATTTTCTCCTGAAGATGAAGAAGAAGCACAACACATACAAGATCTCATTCCTTCATCTTCCACTTCACATGAAATTAAGTGGACCAGACATCACTTTGAAGAGAACATCATCAGAGATCCTTCAGTTGGCATTCAAACATGATTCGCAACAGCAAACGAATACCAATTCTCGGGTTTCTTAAGCATCATTGAACCTACCAAGACTTGTGAAGCATTAGATGATCCAGATTGGGTTGCAATGCAGGAAGAATTACACCAATTTGATCGTCTCAAAGTCTGGCGTTTAGTTCCTCTCCCATATGGCAAATCTGTTCTAGGAACTAAATGGGTTTATAAGAACAAAAGGGATTCGTATGGAGTGGTTATTCGTAACAAAGCTAGGTTGGTTGCTAAAGGCTACAATCAACAGGAGGGCATTGACTATGATGAAACTTTTGCCCTTGTTGCTCGTATTGAAGCTATACGGCTATTTCTTGCATATGTAGCCTCCCGAAGCTTCCGTGTCTTTCAAATGGACGTGCATACAACTTTTTTTAATGGTGTACTTAAAGAAGAAGTCTATGTCTCACAGCCTGAGGGATTCATCAATTCAAAATATCCAAATCATGTCTATATCTTAGATAAGGCCTTGTACGGGTTAAAGCAATCTCCTCGTGCATGGTACGACGTCTTATCTGAATATTTGATTGGTGAAGGCTACTCCAAAGGAAAGACGAATACCACTTTGTTGACAAATACCAAAGGTTGGGACAAGATTTTGGTTCAGATATATGTGGACGATATCATTTTTGGATCTACAAATCCAAAATACAGTGACGAGTTTGCTAAGATCATGGCAAACATATTTCAAATGAGTATGATGGGGGAGATGTCTTTCTTTCTCGGACTCCAAGTGAAGCAGTTAAGTCATGGAAACTTTTTTTGCCAATCCAAGTACATCAAAGATCTTCTCACGAAGTATGATATGATTATCTGCACACCCATATCCACACCTATGGCTACTAAGGCACAGCTATCAGCAGATCCTGACGGTTCTCATGTAGATCTGAAAACTTACCGTGGGATGATTGGATCGTTACTGTATCTAACTGCAAGTCATCTGGACATCATGTTCTCTACCTGTCTCTGTGCCAGATTCCAGGCGAATCCAAAGGAGTCACATCTTTTGGCAGTCAAGAGGATATTCAGATATCTCAAAGGTTCTATGGATCTAGGTCTGTGGTATCCCAAAGATTCAAATCTGGATCTCCATGCTTACTCAGATGCGGACTATGCGGGATGCAAGATTGATAGGAAAAGCACCTCTGGCAGTGCACACTTTCTGGGAGATCGTTTAGTCTGCTGGGCCTCAAAGAAGCAGAACTGTGTATCCACTTGTACAACAGAAGCTGAGTATGTTGCTACTGCAATGTGCTGTTCACAAAGTTTATGGATACGTACCCAATTATCAGATTTTGGCTTCAGGTACGACAAAATTCCACTTTTACGCGACTCTTAGCCTGCCATCGCCATCTCCTGCAATCCGGTACATCACTCTAAAACCAAACACATTGATATCCGTTATCACTTCATCAAAGATAACGTAGAGAAAGGTATTATTGAGCTCCAGTATGTTCCTATTGAAAGTCGCTTCACTGTTTACCAAACCATTAGACGAAAGTCGCTTCACTGAGTTGGTATCCAAGTTAGGCATGCTAAACTAGAAAATATAACATTCTGTTGATCCATTTCTCCTTTCTTCCTTTTTATTTAGAATAGGTGTTACACTGTATGTTCTTTGTGCAGCTTCATGGTGCAACACTCAAGGGGGAGTGACTTTTTGGTGCTACACATGTATCATATGTGTAGGGGGAGAAATTTAATACACATTGTGCACATGTGTAGGGGGAGAAGTTTACAACTGACACAATTCCCAAATTAAATGCAACAGTCTAGGGGGAGTGTGTCAAAATAAACAACTCAAATCTAAGTATCTTGGAATATATAATTTTTCAACTCAAAATTTCAGATACTTTGAATTTTTTAGAAAATCTCTAAGTGTGGAGTACTGCTCACAGACAACCGCATTCTATGACTCAATCGCATGGAATCACTTACAAACTCAACACTGATAATTTTCTAAGTCTTCGTTCAAATAGCATGGAATTCAATCGCATTGATAGGCTATCGCATGGGATTACAACTCTTGTTACCCATCCTTTAATCACACTCGATAGACTAACAATAGGCACTAAGGATCAATCGCATGTCTTAACTGAACTTCAATCGCATGCGATTGAAATAAGAAAAGGTGAATCGCATGCGATTCAAATGGCTTGATAGAATCTGGCCAACTCATATGATCAATCGCATGCGATTGGGTTATGAAAGAATGAATCGCATGAGATTCACACTGGTTGATAGAATCGGACCAACACTTATGCCGAATCGCAAGCGATTAACACACCAAAGTGTGAATCGCATGCGATTGATCACTTCTATCAGCTGGGGTGCTTTTTACCACGCGAATGCTTCTATCAGCCGCGTTTTTACAAGTCTTTGGCCCAATCGACGAGTGACACGTGTTCTGTCTCGATTTATAACTGTCCCATCAGTTACCAAACTTCCCTTACACGATTCAAAATTCGAAAAATATTCAAAGTGTTCTCTCGATTTCTTGGTTACTTTAGCATACTAATCCTCTCGTTACTCTACCAAAATTTGCAATTTTAGTGTCAAAATACTCCTAATCACAAAGGTAACAATTTGTACGGTTTACATTTTGAAAATTTTGAGTTAAAAGGGTAATTTTTGGCCGTAGAACACCTTGATGCGAAAGTAAGTTTCGAGACTTCGAAGGGATGTTTGGGACACGAAACAAACTCGTTTGATGAAAAAAAGTAAACCGTACAAATATTTAAAAAATATGACTCCCCTATTGGAAAATATTTCAAAAATGGGGAACACTTTGATGTAAAAATATTTCAAAAATCTCGAAAAGTGTTTTTCGTGTTCTTGGGGGGTATGAACATACACATACAATTTGGTTTTTGGCTCGAAAAGAGGTGTTAGGATGATTTTTTAACTATGCTTCTGTAATACAAAGTTGTTTATTACTATCTAATTGCTATATTGAAAGTGTCAAAACAACCTTTTTATGCTGAAAATCATTCTGTACACAATGAGGGTTACACTTGGGTGTTTGACCATTTTTTCATCCTTGGTCAACGATTGGTCAACATTGGTCAACTTGGTCAACTTTTGCTCACTTATCAAAGTTTGACCAAATATTCAAAGCTGATTGTTGTTTTCTTGCATATCTCTTTATTTTAAATTTAACTATTTTATCTCTTTGACAGATAAGATGGCACAAGTTGTACGTGACCCAGAGGAGATCATGCCCAGAGCTGAGTTCCTTAACACCAGTTCTCATGCAAACAATCATTATATTGACTTGGACAAGGTTAAAAATCCTACTTACCCCATTGTTACTGAGATACTATAGATACACCCCCTGAACCACCTCCTTACATACAACCCATCCACCTCTGGCACACATGTCCCCGAACTTTATGTCCAGCAATTCTGGAAAACCTGTGATGTCAGAACCAATGAAAGAGGGCATGAGGTCATTCATGCTGAGGTTGACGAATATACAACAGATATACCACTGAATCGAATCAGAACAATCTTTAGACTCCCAAGGGCAGATAGCAGACCTCTAGCAACACACTTTGAGGAAATTCCTACCGAGGAAGCTTGTCTTGCTGCTATTCGGGAGATAGGCTATGATGGTGAGCTCCTCCGAAAGAACCAGTTCAAATGCACAGGTCTACATCCAAAGTATAACACTCTCATGACTGTGCTTCAAAGATGTCTCACCCCAAAGCATTCAGGCTACGAATTCCTAACAGAGAATCAGCTTAAAATATTTGTAGCAGCGGCAACTCATATGCATGTGGATTATGCCTTCCTTCTCTTCCAGGACATCAAAGCCACTATGCTTAGGAAGAACTATCAGAAGAAGTGGGATGCAAACATGCTGCCCTACCACCGGTTCTTGCCCATGATCATCCAATACTTGATGGATCAGGATGCTGCCATTCCCGTCAAGCAGGTTTACCTTCTATAACTCCTCAGATTTTCATAAATATTAAACCTGCCATTCCGGCTAATCTACATATTCCCATACCATTCCCTGTATCTCTCTTAGACCTTTGTGAGCAGAATGATATTGTTAAAAGTTATAGGGAGAGTATAGGAATACCTCCCATGGTTGTGCCAGAATCGGCCATAGAACCTGGTGAGGAATTAGAACATAGGCCTCAGACATCTATGGGAGATGCTGAGAGGGAAGAGTAGAGAGAAAATGAAGAGAGGGGAGGAGAAGAGGGTGAAGGTGATGAGACTAGAGAGGGAGGGGATGCATATGATCCCGCCACCATTCAAGCCATTGTTTAATCTCTTTCTCAATCCACCCGCACGCAAGCTGTACTAGAAGAACTTGGTCTTGACATTTCTGAGTCATCCAGTTCTGCATCTTCTCTTGATGAGTCTGCTTCCCATCCAGGAGGTGTCTCTGCTTTTGAATCCGTTATATCTCCATTGAGCACCCCCGAGCTACCCATTGAACAACCAACAGATAGCACTCCCTCCTTCATGAAACTTACTGACCCATATACTACCTCTCCCGACCAGACTCACCCCTTTCAAACTACTCAGGCCATTCCCTAACCTGGTGGTCTTGTCATTCCTTTGGCTTCACCTGCCCAAAAAACTACCATTCCTATAATTCACAATGCCATCATTGCCCCTGACCATGACATTCCAGTTGTCTCTCCATCTCCTGATATATCTGTTGAAACTGGCTCTGTCACTCCTGATTCTTTACTAGATCCTAATCAATATGCCGGATATGGTCCAGGTAGTGGTGAAGATGAAGATAGTTTAGCTAGGAGTTCGAGTGAAAAAGAGGAGGTGAGAAAAGAAAAGGAGAGTGCTGAGGGACCCCTACACCAAGAAAGCTGGGAAACCACATCCACTATGGGGCCCGACATTGTGGGGCCTCATATTGAACAAGTCGCGGTGATCCTACCCGTGCAAGTTTCTACCCTACCTAGCTACTACGGTGTCTCTCAATAAGCACCGTCTTTATTGCACAGGGTTATAGCACATTCACTAGGTCCAACCCATTCGGGTGTCCGACCTATTGAACAAAGAGGACCGCCTCCCTCGTCCTCGACTTCTTTTGATGCACGATTTGATATACCGCGGATTTCCGCATATCTTGACCAACACAGGGTAACAATCGATGCACTGGGCTTGTTGGCTCAACAAGTCTCCTCAACTTCCAGAGGTGGTACCTTTCAAGGTTCCATTCGAAGATTGGAAGGAAATCCTGCTGAAGCCAACATCACTGCAGCTCCAGTCGGTAGTACTGCCTATGTGGCTGGTACTTCAACTGGAAGTCTTCGTGATTCCGGGTTTGTTTCACGTGCAGAACTTCATGATCACATTCAACAAGCCGTGGAACCAATCCACCAACAACTGCTAACGACAAATCAAAGGTTGGATCGGATTGAACAAGCTTCCCAGGCCCAAGCTCAACAATTGAACATAATAGAAGATCTCCTTAATGCTAGACCTACAGTGTCAGAACCACAACCACAACCTGATCCATCATCTATGTCAGTTGATGCCTTAAAGAGCTTGCTATATGTTAGACTTCTGGAACAACAGCCAGAATCAGCTCATGACCAAGACCTTTTGACAACTCTTCGCAATGAGCAGCGTCAACAGGGAATCTCTGTGGATGACTTTCAAGAGTTTCATGAAGATGTAAACAACAAGATAGATGGGATCACCAGAGGTTTCTATACTTCACTTTCAAAGGTTACTGACCGGCTGACACTACTTGAACAAAGCTGTCAGGCTCAGGCTCAGGGAAGTAAGAGGAGGCGGGATGATCAAGATCCTGAAGATCAACCCGAGGGGGAGAAAAGAAGAAGACTATATATGACTTCTCCCTCTGCGACTGCAAATGTACCAGTTGTACCTGTTCCCCAACTCAGTTCATACTTATCTGCAGGTACAAGTTCAGCTGGGTCTGGAAGTCAACAACAACAACAACAGAAAATTGCACAACAATTGGCCAATGAAGTTTATGAACAACAACAAAAGGAAAATGCTGACAAACAAATTGTACTTTACGTACCTCAGCAACAATCTGAACAGAGGCCAATTGATCTTGAAGAATGTGAAATACCTTACGAGCAGTCCCATGCCGAGATGTTTGAATGGTCTAGCGACTCAGAGGAAGAAATGGAGGATTTATATGAGTCTATACACACATCACCTGTAAGGCATATGGGAGAAAGCAGTTCTACTCAACCAGAGGAGGAACCTGAGGATCCTGAAATTCGAGATATGTTTAGAGATATTGATGAATACGTTGGGGTTGCTACACGTCCAACATCACCTAGAGTTGTTGAAAGATTCTATAATATCCCCAGTGAAAGGGAGCTTGCACTAAGAAAGATAGAAAGGTTAGCAATTTCTAGGAGAAATCCTAAAAAGAAGAAACCAACCTTTGACGTGTCCAGGGTTCTCAGTGGATTAAACTTTGAAGTTCATCAACAATTCCCTCCTCCTTCTGGTCAATTTCAAGAATCAGCTGCTGATATTTTGGAGAGAAACAGACAAACAGAAGCAGCTGAAAAATTCAGAAGAGAATCAGAATGGCCCTTGCCACAGAGATTCACAGTGCCACCTACTCCTCCAGTATATCGTGGGGATCCAGGACATGATGCAAGTAACATGTTTACTAGAAGTGCTGGACAACAACCTATATGGAAACCATATTTTGTCAATGTTGCAAATCTTGAAGAAAGAATACCAGAAATAAACAGCAGTGAACTCATAGAGGTTATTTCACCCGAGCTGAGGAACGTGGATGATAAGCAAAGAAGAAGATATGATCACATCCTTAATCGTTCCAAAACTACACCTAAAGATATCAAATCAGAATTTCCAATAGTCGAACTCCTCAGTGTCTATTTGAAACCAACTTCAACATAAAATACGCTATTTTCCATGTCAGAAGAACTAACAACCTATCATACTTCCTCACAGAAGCAGATCTGAGGTTTGTTAATATTGAAGACATTAGCTTTATATTTGACATTCTGTCTCAGAAAAGAGGAAAATGGTCTGATGAAGAATTTGGAAGAGTTGCGTTAATGAGGTATATGAGGAATCTTTTGGAATATTTTGAGGAACATGATATTCAGCTCGGAGCTGAAAACAACTATTAGAAAATCAATGTTCTTAAGCCTAATCAAATACATCCAGATCTTGAAGAGCTTGAAGAGTTGACAGTTATCTATAATGGTCATACAAACTTCAAAGGTGATCGAGGGGTCGTCTCAAAGAATACAAAAGGCGAAAAGATCTTCATCAGACTAGATGAACTCATGGCGTATTCAGACGACACTTTGAAAATTCTCCATCACAAGATACATAAGAAAATATGGAATAACCGTGCAACATACACTGATGAAGAACATGCTCAAGCCTATCGTGCTATAGAAAGGATAAGAACGACACTGAATGTTGACACACCTCACATAGAGGGAGATTGTTAGAAATATTAAAGTGAGGGGTGTAATATGTAATTACTCAAAGTTGGGGAAATACTATATAAAGGCATTTCCCCCACATTTCTAAGTAAGCTTTGCGTTATTTCACTTCTTGTGTTTGTGATATCCTCTCTAACTATCGGCTCTCTCTCAACCGAACTCACACAAACACACACTAATACTCTAAGCATTTCTTCATCCGTATAAATACGGGACCATCAACTAACATATAGTCTAAGCTGGTCGAACATATGCTTAGCTTATACTCAGCTTATACTCAGTCTGAATCACTATAAATGTTTAGTCTGACTAAGCTTCATAAATCTGTTTATGTTGTATTTAGAACTTATCTTACGAACTTAACTTTGCCTCATCAAATCTTAACTAATGAGATCATTTTCCCAACAAACTCCCCCTATTTGATGATGACAAAACCATCAAACAGTTATTAAGTTTGTTTAACAGAATTATGTTTTAAATCTGAAACTTATCAAGATTTTAAATTTGAACTAATCAAATATTAATATAACTTATCAAGTTTAATTGAACTTATCAATTATAAGTGGAACAAACCAACTTTTAGTTGAACACACCAACTAAATACATTAATGAATAAGAACTAATCATTTAATCATTTAAGCTGAACTTATCAGACTAATAATTATGAACATATCGTAACACAGTTGAACATATCAAACAAATATTTGTATTAATTGAACTTATCATAATACAAAAATTTTGATCACTTAGATCATGCATACTAAGTGCTTACAAAAATATTAGAACTAATCTAATATTTACATTAGAACTAATCTAATTTATAATAGAACTAATCTATTCAGGATGCAGCTCTTCAAACTCTTTGATCTCCTTATTGATTTCTTCAAGGATTTCTTGCAGATTAGGTAAGTGTTGAAGCTGATCATTTAGAGATCTAATTGCTCTGTTTATTCTGTATCTGAACCTTGCAGTTTGTTCAGTCTTTTCCACTCTTTGTCTCAGAGCAAAAACTTGAGATACCCCACATGTGTATATGCTTGCATCAGAATGGAAGTATTGTTCTCCATTGCTATCTAGGTACATGAATCCTTTCTCAGGCTTTTCCACATAGGTGTTTTCTTTGAACTCTAAGCCTTCAGGAAGAATGAGACTGTACGTGTCTAGATTTGCTACTCCAGCGGGCTTTGTTTCCTTCTTCTTTACAACTTTATGAAAAGAAGTTAGTAGGGTAGCTATCTCAGATCTGGGTATGATTTGCATCGCATCAGCTCTTGCAAGTAGCCTTAAGATTTCGTCTTTAACTTGATTTCTGGCAGAAGACTTTTCCATCTGCTTGATAAGAATAGCCACTTGCTTCCACTCTTCATATCCCAGTTTATGAAGTTGATTCAGCTCCAGAAAAAGTGTTTCACTATTCTTTAAGACGAACTCCATGATGATAATCCCTTGAACTGAACTCAACTTGAGTGATTCAATCTGAGAATATAAGTAGGTTCTTGTATAACATTGAGTTATGTTCTCCTCCTCTTGTTGATCTTGAACAGGAGGTTCTTCTACCTCTTCCTCCTTAGGCACAATAGGCAGCTTGAGTTTGGCTAATTCCTCATTCTGCTTTTTGATTTGCTCAGCCCAGGCCCGTTCTCTTGCTACTTTCTCATCAACTAACACAGCTTGAGCATCCAATTGTCTTCTTCTTAATTCTTCGACAGATATCCCAAGCTGGTCAGCATCCTCTTGTCCCATTCTTCTTAGTGCCATCAGTGAAGCCTCTCTTGTAAGGTCATTTTATCCGCAGAGTCTTCATCTGAGGCTGATGATTCACTTAGAATCATTTTTCTTCTTTTTTGTTGAGGTGGTTCTGACTCTTCTGAGCTGACCACAACTGGTCTCTTTCATTTTGCTTTTTCAGTCAGCTCAACTTCTTTTTCTATTACTCTCTCCCCCTCAATCTGATCTGCTCCCTCTGCCAATAGTAGTAGAGCTTCATCTTTGATTGACTCAACTTCAGCTTCTTGAACCTTCTCCCCCTTTTTGTCATCATCAACAGGGGTTGAAGTCTTTTGTTGTTGTAGGGTAGCAATCGCAGATTTTAATTGTACCACCTCCTCATCTAGAGAATCCAAAATCATGATCATTTCCTTTTTGGTCTGTTTTCTCTTGAGGTGCAGCTTTTCAAACTGACTTTTAAAGAAATTCATTAAATCATCCAAGTCAGCATGAGAAGGTTGGAATTTGGGTGCATCGTTCAAAGGTTGGTGTTTACCTTCAAATTCATTTGCACCAGAGTTTGGACCCTGTGAATCACCTTGGTTTTAAGATGAAACATTAACAGGTCGTGCGTGTGGGTGTGAGAAGTGAAGAGAAGTAATGGGGCTTGAGACGTGAAGTAATGGGGCTCGAGACTCAACATAGTGCACAATGACCTAATCACATAGAGTAATTAAATCTAATTTTGGATATACCAAGCTGAGGAAACAAATCACTCAGCGTGAATCAAGCACTCAGCTAGATATCATCACTCAGCTTGAGATTGATACTCAGCTTGAGTTTGAGCACTCAACTCGATTTTGAGCACTCAACTCAGAATCAATGACACTTAGTCATATATATTTGAGACTGACTCAAACTTGTTTCTAACTACACGTAGTAGTTTAAAACTTGTTTGGAACCAACCAAACATGTGAACTTATCACTCAACTTAAGTGAAACACAAAGCTCAGAGTCAATGACACTTAGTCATTTATGTTTGAGACTTACTCAAACTATATCATAACTACACTAAGTAGTTAAAATATGTTTGGAACTCACCAAACGTTTGAACTCATCATTCAACTTGACAGGTTATACAGTTTATGAAAACTTATTTATAAACTGTGCACTCATCTTAAGACACTTACTCTCTGTCAAACTGAAAACTCAAATTCTAGACACTTAACTAAGGGTTGAGCATACCCAATTCACATAGCAGATACATAAACCTCTTTTCATCAAGAGGTGTTGTGAAGATATCATCTAATTGGTCATCAGTGGAGATAAATTTAATGTCAACTTTACCTTTTTCCACGATGTCCCTGATGAAGTGATGTCTAATTTCAATGTGCTTGGTTCTTGAGTGAAATAATGGATTGTAGGTTATGGCTATAGCACTTTGGTTATCACAGAAGATAGGAGTTTTCTTGAAACTCATACCAAAGTCTTGAAGCTGATGCTGCATCCATAGGATTTGAGCACAACAACTTCCTGCTGCAACATATTCAGCTTCAGTAGTTGAAGTAGCCACTGAGTTCTATTTCCTACTAGTCCAACTTACTAACTTCCCTCCAAGCATTTTACATCCTCCAGTCGTTGATTTTCTATCTAACATGCACCCAGCATAGTAAGCATCTGAAAAACCAACCAACTCAAATCCAGAGTCCTTTGGATACCAAAGACCTAGATTTGGAGTACCTTTAAGGTACCTAAAGATCCTTTTCACAGCTTGAAGATGTGTTTCTTTATGATCTGCATTATATCTTGCACAAACACATGTAGCAAACATGATATCAGGTCTACTAGCTGTCAAATAGAGTAATGAACATATCATTCCTCTATAGGTAGACTGGCACACAAACTTACCATCCGAGTCTTTACTCAGCTTGACAGCTGGTGACATGGGTGTTCTCATGGTTGAACTAGAATCAAAACCATATTTCTTTATCAAATCAAGAACATACTTTCTTTGATTAATGAAATTTCCATCACGCTTTTGGTGAATCTGTAAGCCTAGGAAATAAGTCATCTCACCCATCATACTCATCATGTACTTTTGTGACATTATTGTTGGGATTTCGTGGGCTCACAGCGGAAGCAAGGTACAAACAAAATAGCCCAAAATACAAGCAATCAAAGCATAAAAACCGAAATCCCTCAAATGGACCAAACTCTATGTTCAAGAAATGCAACTTGAAAAGAATGAGGTTATACCTTTCTCCTTAGCTCCAGTAATCTCCAACCGTGGTGATGATTCTCCAAGAACGAAAACCCGATCTTCTATTGGGATATACCCCGGGAACAAGTCAACCACGAGTGCTAGCAAGCCTTGTGATACTTCAACATGAATATCACTTAGGAACAGCAACAATAAGGACCAAAAATCTGGAGCACTCTCTTGAACTCTCTCTTGATCACTTGGGCATCAAAGAGAATTTTTGTGTATTCAAAATTTAGAGAGAAAAAGTGAGAGAGAACCATCATCTAAGTCATATTCTTGGCTGCCTCCAGACTTCTCTATATCCCACAAACCGGCCATAGTGGATTCTAGGTGTTACCCTCGTATTGGCCAGCTTGGGAGGTAATTTGACATAAAGCCCATGCAGCCGTAGCGGCGCTAACTATTAGGGTTTAGCGGCGCTAACCCCTTAAAGTTAGCGGCGCTAACGCGGCCTGCCAGGGATGTGACACAAAGTACATGCAGCCGTAGCGGCGCTAACTCTTAGGACTTAGCGGCGCTAACCCTTTAAAGTTAGCGGCGCTAACGCGGCCTGCGATGTCAACTTTTGTCTTTTGTCATAATTGGTCCCCAAACTTAAGTTGCTATCAGGTTTGACCCCGGTGTATGACCCAATAGGCCCATACATCATCAGCAGCGGTCTATGGCGTACGTACATTAGTGGGCATATCTCTAACAATTATTTGGGAGAATCATTCACATAGATATTCGTTAGTAGAAACAAAGATAATGTCATCCACATAGATTTGTACATGAATCACCTGTCCTTTACTCTTTTTTATAAAGAGTGTCATATCTATACTACCTCTGGTGAAATCCATTGATAGTAGATAAGTGGACAGTGTATCATACCAAGCTCTTGGAGCTTGTTTAAGACCATACAAAGCCTTGTCCAACTTATAAACATGATGTGGAAACTTTGAACTGACAAAGCCATGAAGTCTTTATATGCTACATAAGCTGAGTTACTCAGCTTGAAACACATCAAGATGAATACTCGATATATACCTTATGTGACATACACAGATTATCAAACACATTAATAATTTAACTAAGGTATAATATAAACTGATCGAACACATGCTCAGTTTACATTCAACTTATACTTAGTCTGAAAGACTATAAGTGTTCAGTCTGACTAAGCTTCATAATTCTGTTTAAGTTATACGTAGAACTCATCTTACAAACTTAACTTTGTCTCATCAAATCTAAACTGATGAGATCATTTTCCCAACAAACTCCCCCTATTTGATGATGACAGAACCATCAAACAGTTCTTATGTTTGTTTAACAGAATTATCTTTTAAATCTCAAACTTATTAAGATTTTATTATTTGAACTGATCAAATATTTATTTAACATATCAATTTTTATTGAAATTATCAATTTAAACTGGAACACACCAACTTTTAGTTGAACACACCAACTAATTACATAAATGAATAAGAACTTATTTGTTATTCATTTTTGCTGAACTTATCAGACTTATGAATAGGAACACATCACACCATAGTTGATCATATCAAACTTTATACTTGTATTAATTGAACTAATCATAATACAAAAGTTGATCACATAGATCATGCACACGTAGTGCTTACAAAAATTAGAACTAATCTAATCATCTTTTGAACTCAGGATGTAGAACCTCCCAAAGAATGATTTCTATGTTGATTTCTTCTAGGAGGCTTTCAGCTTCTGCATCCCCTCTGAGTTCTCTTTGTTGCACTCTGATGATCTTTTTCAACTTATACTTTACAAAATGATTTATGGTATCACCGCAGCAACTTCTTATATGTATGGCATCCCTAGCTTTTAGATAAAATATTTCATTCAGCTTGATAAAGATGGGATTGCCTGCCTGATCCTTAAACATGAATCCCTGAACAGGTGTATCAATACCTTGGTTTTCTTTAAACTCTACACCTTTAGGTATTTCGAATAAGCTCTCCCACTGTAGACTAGAAACTGGAACATACCTCAAGTCCTCAGCTCTATAAATCATCTTGGAAACTTCAGCAAAGATCTCTTGCTTGATTTGGCTTTTCTTGAACTTCTTGAGCATCATTAATATTCTTTGCCATTCTATGTAACCCATCCTGTGAACATATCTTAGATCCATCCCCAATGTAGATTTATCTTCGAATTCAAAGTTAAGGATGATGGCTCCATTTATTCTGCTCAAGGTCATGCCTTTGATCTCCTTGCTGGTGTTCCTTCTGAAATAGCGCTCTTGAATGTCCTCGTCTGTATATGGGATAGGATTAGGTCTCGGACCAGTGTATGTAACCTCATCTTGAGCTAAGAATTTTCTCAATTTCTCTTTTTCTTGGTCTTTCACTTCCTTCTCTTTTCTCTTTCTCAGCTCTTCAAGAGAAATTCCCAACTCATTGGCTTCCTCCTGTTCGAGCATTTCAATCATAAGCCTTGTGGCTTTATCCTCTTCTGTTTCTTTCTCAGCTTCAGAAACACTGTCAGCTTCAGATTCTTCTACCTTTTGTCTATTTGCTGCAGGTTCCTCTCTGTTTATTTCTAACTCCCCCTCAGTCTGAGTCTTCCTCTCTGCTCCTTTAGCTAGAACTAGAAGAGCTTCAGCTTCAGCTCAAACTAGCTCAGCTTCAGTATCAGCTTGAACCTTCTTCCCATTTTTGTCATCATCAATAGGGTTTGAAGTCCTTTGTTTTTGGAGTGCAGCAACTGCAGAGGCAATCTCTTGAATATCCTTTGTCAGCTTCTCAAGCCTCTGATAGATTTGGCGTTTATGCTTCTTCTGCTTGAGATGGAACAGACCAAATTGAGCAGCAATGTAGTCCTTCAGCTGCTGGATGCCTGAGGAGGCAGTTTCAGTTTGAGGAGAGTCTTTGGGTGCATCATCCAAAGGTTGGTGTATACCTTCAAACTCATTTGCACCAGAGTCTTGACCCTGTGAATCACCCTGGTTTGAGGATGAAACATTGGCAGGTCGTGCAAGAGGGTGTGAGAAGTGATGAGAAGTTATTGGGCTCGAGATGTGAAGTGTATAGGTTGGTGGTTGGCTAATTGGTTTAGAGGGGGGTGATTGACCCTGGGGATTGGTCAGATATTCAATGTTACCTGAGTGTGTCTGCTCAGGCACAGTAACAGGCTCTCCCATGGCTCGAGTAAGTGTGGGCTGAGTAGACACCACACCTGGGTAAGGCTGTTGGGTTGTAATGAGCCTCGAGGTTGACACCTTAAGAGAAGGCATCTCCCCCTCAACTCCTGCTTGTGAAGGGATCAGTGTGATATCAGCTCCAGTGATGCGTTTAGATGGGGCACCACCAATGACAGTTTTTCGGTGGTATGTTAGGATATTCTCCCTAGCAGCAGTAGGTATACTAGGAGTGGCTTTAGATTAGGATTTATGATGAAAAGAAGGTGAAGGAGATGGGTTAGACTGAGTTGGGTTTACTGCAGTCTTATCTCCAAATGTAGATGGAGAAAAGTGAGAAGAGAGTCAGAGATGAGAGGTTTTACCTGAAGCAGCTTCTGAATGAGCTAGTTCAACTTGAGTAGAGTGCTCAGCTTGAACCTCCGTGTCAGCTTGAGAAGCTCCCCCTTGACTGGATTCCTCTTCTCTACTTGCTGTTGAATCTGCCTCAGCAATCAGAAGCATAGGTGCACTCAGACCTGCTTGCTCTGGGAAGATGTCATTGTTGAACATCTTCGGGCTGAGTACTGGAGCAGGGAACAAATCCTGTCCAGGTTCATATAGTTGGTATCCCAACTCAGCTTCAATCATCAAGGACAAGTACCTGATGAATGGTACATGTAGATCGCTTGGTATTTTCAACACTTGGGTTTTGAGCTCGTTAAAGATGAGCTGTGCATAGTCCAGATTTCTGGCATGATACATGTTGTAGAGCAGCTGCATCTCGAACTCATTGACCTAATTCAAGCCTCCAACCTTGGTTCCAAGTGAACGGATCACTGTGGACACCATGAAGCCCCATCCGGTTGGAAAAGTAGCTTTCTTTATGACACCCTCACTCTGTGGGTGACCCATTTGGGGTAGGACTGACCTCGCTACTTGTCTTGTTACAGCAGCCTCGAACATATCATTGGCAGGGACTTGAAGAGCCTCCCTGAGCCGCTGCACAGTGATGACCATTATTCTATTCCCATTCAGAACAGTGCCTATAATCTCACCCCTATTCTGGTTGACGGAGCAAGTGTACCAGAACTCCAACAGATGCTGAGGAACTATGTAGAGTGGTGCTCAAGTGAAGAGGAATGCCAGCGGGCATTTGCGTATGTAGTCCACCCAGACTTCATAGCCTCTTTTCCTTTTTCGTTCCGGAATGGCTAGACAAGCACGTTGATTGTTGATCTTAATCAACGGCACACCATTATTTTTGAACGTAGCTCCCCTGACCATTCGATCACCAAGAATAAGAATGGTTCCATCCACCGTATAATCACAAAAAGTAATATGTTGAAGTTGCACCGAGCAAAATAAAGATCGCACTGAGCGCGTTGAAAACTGCACTTAGCAAGTCAGGGTTTAGAAGATGAACGAAAGATTGCACTGAGCAATAGAGGTGTTTGCGAAAGATATATTAGAAGATGAGAAGTCAGAGTTGTAAGCGTAAACTTCTCTAAACCGGTTATGATCGATATATATACCTTTCTTAGGAGAGAGAAAAGTTACCGTTAGAATCCCTTTTTATCCGTTGCGCCGGGTAAATTACGGCTTGATGTAACAGTAAGAGGGTAGAAACACATCATCTTCCAACTGATACAAGTGTAGAATAATATTATTAACACATAAAAAGATTATAAACACTGTTTAAATATATCAATACACAATTGATATGCTATGCGAATTGAGACATACTCAAATACGCTTTGACCTATGAATTAAAAACACTAAGTAACTAATTCATATTTTGGACACACCAAGCTGAGTAAACATATTACTCAGTCTATGTCAAACAAACAGCTTGATTCAAGAACTCAGCTTGAGTTGATCACTCAGCTTGAGATTAGTACTCAGCTTGAGTTTAAACACTCAGCTTGAGATTGGTACTCAGCTTGAGTTTGAGCACTCAGCTCAATGTTGAGCACTTAGCTCGATTTTGAGCACTCATCTCAATTTGAGACATGTATGAGACTGACTCAAACTTATTTTTAACTACACTGAGTAGTTGAAATATGTTTGGAACTTACCAAACTTGTGAACCAATCACACAGCTTGAGTTAAGCACATAGCTCAGACTCAATGACACTTAGTCATTTATGTTTGAGACTCACTCAAACTGTATCATAACTATACTAAGTAGTTAGAATATGTTTGGAACCCACCAAACGTGTGAACTCATCATTCAACTTGACTTGTTATACAGTTTATGAAAACGCATTTATAAACTGTGCACTCAGCTTAAGACACTTAGTCTTTGTCAAACTGAAAAACTCAAATTCTAGACACTTAGCTAGGGGTTGAGCATCCCAATTCACTTAGCAGATACATAAACCTCTTTTCATCAAGGGGTTTAGTGAAAATATCTGCAAGTTGTTCATCAGTGGAGATAAATTTAATGTCAACTTTACCTTTTTCCACGATATCCCTGATGAAGTGATGTCTAATTTCAATGTGCTTGGTTCTTGAGTGGAAGACTGGATTGTAAGTGATGGCTATAGCACTTTGGTTTTCACAGAAGATAGGAGTTTTCTTGAAACTTATGCCAAAGTCCCGAAGCTGATGCTGCATCCATAGGATTTGAGCACAACAGCTACCTGCTGCAACATATTTAGCTTCAGCACTTGAAGTAGCCACTGAGTTCTGTTTCTTACTAGTCCAGCTGATTAACTTCCCTCCAAGCATTTGACATCCTCCACTAGTTGGTTTTCTTTCTAACTTGCACCCAGCATAGTCAGCATCTGAAAAACCAACCTAACTCAAATCCAGAGTCCTTTGGATACCAAAGACCTAGATTTGTTGTACCTTTAAGGTACCTAAAGATCCTTTTCATAGCTTGAAGATGTAATTCTTTAGGATCTTCCTGATATCTTGCACAAATACATGTAGCAAACATAATATCAGGTCTACTAGCTGTTAAATAGAGCAATGAACCTATCATTCCTCTATACGTAGACTGACACACAGTCTTTCCATCTAAGTCTTTACTCAGCTTGACAGCTGGTGACATGGGTGTTTTCATGGTTGAACTTGAATCAAAACCATATTTCATTATCAAATCAAGAACATACTTGCTTTGATTGATGAATTTTCCATCAGGCTTTTGTTGAATTTGCAGGCCTAGGAAATATGTCATCTCATCCATCATACTCATCTTGTACTTTTGTGACATTATTTTGGAGAACCACTCACACACAGATTCATTGGTAGAACAAAAAATGATGTCATCCACATAGATTTGTACAAGAATCACCTGTCCTTTACTTCTTTTAATAAAGAGTGTCTTATTTATACTACCTCTGGTGAAATCCATAGATAGTAGATAAGTGGACAGTGTATCATACCAAGCTCTTGGAGCTTGTTTAAGACCATACAAAGCCTTGTCTAACTTATAGACATGATGTGGAAACTTTGAACTTACAAAGCCAGGAGGTTGTTTCACATAGACTTCCTCCTGAAGTTTTCCATTTAGGAAAGCACTCTTCACATCCATTTGATAGACTTTGAAGTCTTTATATGCTACATAAGCCAGGAACAGCCTTATGGCTTCAATTCTAGCAACATGGGAAAAGGTTTCATCATAATCGATTCCTTACTCTTGCTTATACCCTTGTGCTACCAGCCTGGCTTTGTTTCTCACTATAACTCAATCCTTGTCCATTTTATTTCTATAGACCCACCTAGTGCCTATAATTGAATGATCTTTGGAGGCAGGGACAAGGTTCCAGACCTTATTTCTCTCAAACTCATGTAATTCCTCTTGTATAGCTTCAATCCAATCTTCATCCTCTAAGGCTTCCTCATCCAATCCAATCCAGTTGTTGGTCCCTTGGTGAGAATAACAACAAGCAACAGTGTGTAGAAGGGGGGGTTAAATACACTTTCTGTGGAAATTGAACAAATCAAATAAAAGTGTTACACACAGTAAATCAAACCACAACTACTCGAATGCTTTTATTAATATGAAGATGATTATAATGATTTGAATAAGAAGATGATCACATTAATTATCAAGTAAGAAACTCTTGATATATAATCACCTAATGTAAATCTCTCAATCTCTCAAACTTAGCTATCTATAATCAACTTATGATTATAGATACTAACGACTCTCTAAACAGGATTTTTCACAGATTGAATCAACTAATGATTACTTACCAATATCACAACTAATGTGATAATTCGAACACAATAATGATCTGGCAATCTGTGAGTTTCTTGATCACGTTGAACTGACAAACAGTGATTCAAGAATCGTAACACATACGGTGAGGTGAGGTTTGGCTCTGCAACTCGTAGTTGTATTCGTCTCTGAGTCGTACCTCTAAACTTATCAGGAGATAAGTATTTATAATCCTGTTGCCACGGTTCCTAACAAACTGGACTAATCCTAATTTGCTAACTAACTATCGGATAACTCTGAATCTTGAATCTTGAATCTTCTTATCTTGAGTCTTCAATCTTCAATCTTGATTCTAGAGTCTTCTTATCCGCGCCATAGATATAGAGAGTTAAAACAGAATTTAAAACACATTTAAATTCTCTTGAACTGACTTCTTTAGTCAGGATGAGTTACTCAACTTGAAACTCATCAAGCTGAGTTCTTCAGGAACAAACCCGAATTCAGACATGAACTAACACGTATAATTATTAACTCATCATTAGAAGTCCAAAGAGTTAAATAAAACAAATTTAGTAACTCTGTCGAGCTGACTCTGCTTCTAAGCTGAGTCACTCAGCTTGAAACACATCAAGCTGAATACTCGATATATACCTTATGTGACATACACAGATTATCAAACACATTAATAATTTAACTAAGGTATAATATAAACTGATCGAACACATGCTCAGTTTACATTCTGCTTATACTTAGTCTGAAACACTATAAGTGTTCAGTCTGACTAAGCTTCATAATTCTGTTTAAGTTATACGTAGAACTCATCTTACAAACTTAACTTTGTCTCATCAAATCTAAACTGATGAGATCATTTTCCCAACAACTTTGAAGTCTTTATATGCTGCATAAGCCAGGAACAACCTTATGGCTTCAATTCTAGCAACAGGGGCAAAGGTCTCATCATAATCGATTCCTTCTTCTTGCTTATAACCTTGTGCTACCAGCCTGGCTTTGTTCCTAACAATCATTCCATCCTTGTCCATTTTATTCCTATAGACCCACTTAGTTCCTATAAATGAATGATCTATGGGGGCAGGGATAATGTTCCAGACTTTATTTCTCTCAAACTCATTTAATTCCTCTTGCATAGCTTCAATTAAATCCTCATCCTCTAAGGCTTCTTCAGTCTTCTTTGGTTCCATTTGTGATAGGAAACCAAAGTACGCAGCATAGTTAGTTGTAGCCTTTGATCTGGTCATGACCCTTTCTTGGACATTTCCAAAGATCTGATCTTGAGGATGGTCTTTGAGGAATTTGAATGTTGTAGTTGGAGAATCTGGTTCTGGATCTGAGTGAGGTGGAGAGTCCCGAGGTGAACTTATCTCCTCAGTCTCAACCGTAGCATTTTCAACAAACTGATGATCACTGAGATCCTCAGTCTGAGTGACGTCAGCTCCAAAGGGGTTGATGAACTCATCATCCTTCTCAGCTTGAGAATTTCTCGGAGCTTGTGATGATGTCTTTGATGAACACACATAATCATCACTATCATCTCCCATGACATACATGGGATTTGACATGTTGGTTTCCTCAGGCCTTTCAAGCTCACTCAGACTGACCGAGTCAGCTTGTCTTTTCTCAGCTTGATCAAAACTGTCTTCATCAAATGAAACATGAATTGATTATTCTATGGCCTTTCTCCTAGTGTTATACACTCTGTACGATTTGGAGATTGAGGAATAACCAACGAGTATTCCAGGATCAGCTTTAGGTTCCAACATATGGAGCTGATCTCTTTGATTCAGCACATAGCATTTTGAACCAAAGACATGGAAATAACCTATATTGGGCTTTCTGCACTTATACATCTCATATGATGTTTTACCTTGTCTTTTGAAAATGATTGATCTATTTTGAGTATAACAGGCTATACTGACAGCTTCATCCCAAAAATAGAGTTTCAATCCTGTCTCACACATCATTGTTCTAGCAGCATCAATTAGGGTTCTATTTCTCCTCTTATCAACTCTATTTTGTTGAGGAGTTCTGACAAATGAGAAATTTTGTAATATTCCTTTTTGTTCACAGAATCTTTCAAGGGTAGAGTTTCTGAATTCAGTCCCATGATCACTTCCGAGTTACTTTACAGACTCTTCGTGTTTGATAAAACTAATTATCTCTAGGGTAGCCTCACTTTTGGCTTTAAGGAATGTTACCTAGGTAAATCTTGAGAATTCATCTACTATCACCAGTGTGTACTTCTTGCCACTTAGGCTTGGAGTACTTATGGGTCCAAACAGATCCATATGCAACATATGCAATGGGTCTGTTATTGAAAATTTTTTCTTTGATTTAAAGGACCTTTTGTGGTGTTTCCCTTGTTTACAAGCTGTACACAATTTGTCCTTGACAAATGTGATCTTTGGTAATCCAGAGACTAACTCTTTATTGGATAGCTTATTTATATTTTTAAAATTCAAATGTGATAATCGTTTATGCTACAACCAACTCAGCTTAGGAACAGATTAGGAATACAAGCAGGTTTCAGTATAGGGATCAGCAGAATTAAGATCAAGTAGATACACATCTCTTTCTCTTTTACCAATTAATACAGGCTTTCCCTTAGCATTATATATTGTTCCTGCTTTCTTCCTAAAAGTAACTATATTGTCTTCATCACACAACTGGCTGATACTGATCAGATTGTGCTTAAGACCTTTAACATATGCAACCTTTTGGAAAGTCACCTTACCAGCTTGTATCTTCCTATAGCCTTTAGTTCTTCCATGGGAGTTGTCTCCAAAGTTACTTTAGGACCTTCATCTTCCTGGAAATCACTAAGAAGTCCTTTCTACCCGGTCATGTGCCTTGAGCATCCACTATCCAAGTACCATTTACTTGAACCCTGCACATGATATGAAAACTAAACACATTAGTTTTGTTTGGGAACCCACTTCTTGGTGGGTTCGGATGAGGAGCACTTAGCATCTCCATCTTGTTGAACTGACTGTTCAGCTTGAGCAGGAGCTGAGTCCTGTGTAAACTGATCAACCTGTTCTTGTTCAGGCCTTGAGATTTCAACATCACAATCCTTAGCATCATGACCTCTACTTCTGCACTTGTAGCATCTCCTTCTTCCAATGATTACAGGAGGTAGAGTGTCTAATAATCCTTGTGAGAACTTGCTCTCAGTCTTGGGATTATATGTAGTGGATAACTTTTCAACTTTCCTTGCAAGTTGATTCACTTGGTGCTCACTGACTTTGGACTTACCTTTGTCAGATCTTTGTTTATTATCCTTTTGATTAGAAGCTTGACCAACAAACTTCTTTCCATGAACTTGGACTTACCTTTGTCATGCTTACTGGACTCACCAGTTTCAACAGGTTTGGACTTACCACTGTTGATCATTTTAGACTTACCAAGATCTACAACTTTGGACTTACCATTGTTGTGATTTGACCTCTGACTGACAGTGGTCTTCCTATTCTTGTAAATTCTCTCTGAGCCAGATAGAGAATGTTGTCTTTTGAAAGGATTTGGGTTAAGTATTTTTTTGTCTGAAGTTCTTTGAATAGGCTAAGTGCCTAATCTGTCCAGGATAGACTTACTATGCTGTTAGATGTTAAGCACTCATTTCCATGATCTTTAGCTTTCACAAACATATTGTATTTCAAGTTTGGATCATGTCTTTTCTCTAAGGCTGACTTCTGAGACTCAATCGGTTGTCTATCCACCTCAGAATCTGTACTTGCTATCTCATCATCCGCTACATAAGCTACTATTTCACAGTCACCTCCAAGTACAACTTGTACCTATTTAGGAATTTGTTGGTTTATGCACTTTTCAACAAGCTTTGATGACTTTTACCAAGACTCAGTGACCTTCTGAAGTTGGTCAGCTTTAACTTTAGCTTCCTGAAGTTCTTTACTAAGAAGTTAATTAATGCGTCTTTGTTGGGAAGATGATCTCATTAGTTTAGATTTGATGAGACAAAGTTAAGTTTGTAAGATGTGTTCTACATATAACTTAAACAAAATTATAAAGCTTAGTCAGACTAAACACTCATAGTGATTCAGACTGAGTATAAGCTGAGTGTAATCTGTACATATGTTCGATCAACTTAGACTATATCTTAGTAAGATTATCAATATGTTTGATAAGCTGTGTGCTTAAACTAAGATATATATATATTGAGTTTCAGCTTGATGAGTTTCAAGTTGAGCGACTCATCGTGAAGACTGAGTCAACTCAATGGAGTTGCTAAATATATTTTAGTTGATTCTTTAGACTCCTGAGGATGAGTTAATAATTATACATGTTAGTCCATGTTTGTTTTCGAGTGTGTTCTCGAAGAACTCAACTTGAAGAGTTTCAAGCTGAGTAACTCAGTCTGACTAAAGAAGTCAGTTTAAAAGAATTTAAATGTGTTTTAAATTATGTTTTATCTCTCTATATCTACGGGAAGAATAAGAAGACTTCAGAATCAAGATTGAAGATTGAAGACTCAAGATATGAAGATTCAAGATTCAAGATTCCGAGTTATCCGATAGTTAGTTAGCAAATTAGGATTAGTCCAGTTTGTTAGGAACCGTAGCAACAGGATTATATATACTTATCATCCTGATAAGTTTAGAGGTAAGATTCTGAAACAAGTTGTAGAGCCAAACCTCACCTCACAGTATGTGTTACGATTCTTGAATCACTGTTTGTCAGTTCAACGTGATCAAGATATTCACATATTGCCAAGCTATTCGTGTGTTCGAATAATCACATTGGTTGTCATATTGGTAAGTTATCAATCTGTGTAAATCCTGTTTAGAGAGTCGTCAGTATCTATAATCATAAGTTGATTATAGATAGCTAAGTTTGAGAGATTGAGAGATTCATATTAGGTGGTTATATATCAAGAGTTGCTTACTTGATAGTTATTATAACCATCTTCTTATTCAAAGCATTGTAATCGTCTTCTTAATAAAAGCATTTGATTGATTGTGGTTTAATTTACTTTGTGTAACACTTTTATTTGATTTGTTCAATTTCCGCATAAAGTGTATTCAACCCCCTTCTACACACCTGTTGCTTGTTGTTATTCTCACCAAGGGACCAACAACTGGTATCAGAGCAGGCTGAACAATTTCATAAGTTGAAAGTTCAAGATTCTGAGAAAGTCTGCAATGTCTACAAGCAACAATATCTCAAACTTTCCACAGATATCTGCCAAAGGCTGTCCCATATTTGATGGATCTGACTATCCTATGTGGAAGTTCAGAGCCATGTTGTTCCTCAAGTCCATTGACAACCGTATGTCGGATGTTATCACAAAAGGACCTATTATCCCCAAGATTCCTGCTACTATCAGTGATGCGTCTCCTGGCAGAACTGAAAAGGAAACAAGAAAGCCTACTGCATCCTGGACTGACGAAGATTGGAAACTCTTTAATTTAGATGACAAGGCTAAAAGTGTTTTAGCAAATGTCCTGACTAATGAGATCTTGCGTACTGTGACTGGGTGTGAATCTGCAAAAGATATATGGGATACGCTGAGTGTTACATATGAGGGCACATATATGGTCAAGCAACAGAAGAAAAATCACTTGAATAGATCTTACGAAAACTTCTTTTCAAAGAAGAATGAAACCTTGTCTGATTTGTTGACAAGGATTCATTGCTTGATAAATGACCTACTAAGTGTGGGTGTAAAGAAAGATGAAGCTGAACTCGTGCTGAAGTTTCTGGATGTGTTACCAGAAAGGTTCAATGAAGTAACCACAACACTGAGGGATGGAGGAACACTGCATGCGTATAACCTACAATCCATTCATGGGTTCTTGCTAAATCATGAACAGATCACTGAACACAAGAGAACTTCTCAACAACAACTCAAGGAGTGTCTGGATAAATCTGAAGTTGCATTAGTTGCACAGAAAAAGAAGAAAAAGTCCAAGGCACTGGTTGTTGAATCTAAGACTGAGTCAGAATCTTAAGCTGACCACTCAGACTCAGACTCAGGTGATACTGATGATGTTTAGAATATCACTGAGCAAATGGCAATGCTAGCAAGACGTTTGAGAAGAGCTCAAAGGGGAAGAGGAAGATCTGACAAGGGCAAAGGGAAGAGTTCTTTTGATCCCAAGAATGCTGTGTGCTTCAACTGTCTGAAGAAGGGATACATTGCTGCTGAGTGTAGATCAAAGAAGGTTGAATCAACATCAGTTATTGATAAGAATGCTTACAGAGCTGATAAATACAAGAAGAAATATACTCAGCTCAAGAAAGGAAAGCCAGAAGACAAACCTAGTGCAAAAGGGTTATATGCTGAAACCTGGGATACAGAATCATCTACCTCAGATGATGATGTATGTCTTATGGCTCAAGAAGATGAAGAGTTTGAAATTGACGAAGTTGATTATGGTCAGTCCGAATCAATCTTTGAAGCTGGCATGAAAGAAGCTGAGGAAAACATCAAGCGCAGTGATTGGGATCCTGCTTCCATGTATAAGGTTAGTAATTTCTACTCTTACAGAGATAAAGAAAAAGGTCTTGCTTTTGATTATCTGTTGAATGATTTCAAGACCAGCCTTAAGTCTCAGAATGACCTGAAAGCTGAAATAGCTAAACTTAAAGATGAGATTAAGGAAAATCAATATCTCATTGATGTTGGTAAGAAAGCACAATGTGATCTTGAATGCCAATGACACATTAATAAACTTCTAAGTGAAGAAATTCAGGAAGCTAAAGACAAAGCTGATCAACTTCAAAAGGTCACTGAGTCTTGGTGTAAGTCATCAAAGCTTGCTGAAAAGTGCATTAACCAACAAATAACTAAACAAGTAAAGGTTGTACTTGGAGGTGACTATCAAACAACAACTTATTTAGCTGATGATTAGATAGCAAGTACAGACTTTGAGGAGGATAGACAACTAATTGTGTCTCAGAAGTCAGCCTCAAAGAAAAGACATGATCCAAACTTGAAATTCAATATGTTTGTGAAAGCTAAAGATCATGGAAATGAGTGCTCAACATCCAAACAGCATGGTAAGTCTGTGCTGGATAGATTAGGCACTCAGCCTATTCAAAGAACTTTAGTCATTGAAAGGCTAAATCCAAATCCTTTCAAAAGATAACATTTTCTATCTGGCTCGGAGAGAAGTTACAAGAATAGGAAGACCATTGTAAGTCAGAGGTCAAATCACAACAATGGTATGTCCAAAGTTGTAGATCTTGGTAAGTCCAAGAAGATCAACAGTGGTAAGTCCAAACCTGTTGAAACTGGTGAGTCCAGTCACCATGGCAAAGGTAAGTCCCAAGTCATGGAAAAGAAGGTTGTTAGTCAAACTGAGAAGAATGATGAGTTCGTCAATCCATTTGGAGCTGACATTCCTCAGACTGAAGATCTTAGTGATCAACAGTTTGATGCTGCTGTTGAGACTGAGGAGATTAGTTCACCTTAGGGCTCTCAACATCACTCAGATTCTGAACCAGATTCTCCAACTTAAATTCCTCAAAGATCATCCCCAAGATCAAATTATTGGATATGTCCAAGAAAGGGTTATGACCAGATCAAAGGCTACAGCTAACTTTGCTGCTCACTTTGGTTTTCTATCTCAAATGGAACCAAAGAAGACTGAAAAAGCCTTAGAGAATGAGGATTGGATTGAAGCTATGCAAGAGGAATTGAATGAATTTGAGAGAAATAAGGTTTGGAACCTTGTCCCTGCCCCAAAAGGTCACTCAGTTATAGGCACTAAGTGTGTCTATAAAAATAAAATGGACAAGGATGGAGTGATTGTAAGGAACAAAGCCAGGCTGGTAGCACAAGGGTATAAGTAATAAGAAGGAATTGATTATGATGAGACCTTTGCCCCTATTGCTAGAATTGAAGCCATAAGGCTGTTCCTGGCTTATGCAACATATAAAGACTTCAAAGTCTATCAAATGGATGTGAAAAGTGTTCCTAAATAGAAAACTTTAGGAGGAAGTCTATGTGAAACAACCTCCTGGCTTTGTCAGTTCAAAGTTTCCACACCATGTTTATAAGTTTGACAAGGATTTGTATGGTCTTAAACAAGCTCCAAGAGCTTGGTATGATACTCTGTCCACTTATCTACTATCAATGGATTTCACCAGAGGTAGTATAGATAAGACACTCTTTATTAAAAAGAGTAAATGGCAGGTGATTTTTGTACAAATCTATGTGGATGACATTATCTTTGGTTCTACCAATGACTCTCTATGTGAGTGGTTTTCTAAAATAATGTCACAAAAGTACAAGATGAGTATGATGGGTGAGATGACATATTTCCTAGGCCTACAAATTCAAAAAAAGCCTGATGGAATATTCATCAATCAAAGCAAGTATGTTCTTGATTTGATAAAGAAATATGGTTTTGATTCAAGTTCAACCATGAGAACACCCATGTCACCAGCTGTTAAGCTGAGTAAAGACTCAGATGGTAAGTCTGTGTGTCAGTCTACCTATAGAGGAATGATAGGTTCATTACTCTATTTGACAGCTAGTAGACCTGATATCATGTTTGCTACATGTGTTTGTGCAAGATATCAGGCAGATCGTAAAGAATCACATCTTCAAGCTGTGAAAAGGATCTTTAGGTACCTTAAAGGTACACCAAATCTAGGTCTTTGGTATCCAAAAGACTCTGGATTTGAGTTAGTTGGTTTTTCTGATGCTGACTATGCTGGGTGCAAGTTGGATAGAAAATCAACAACTGGACGATGTCAATTGCTTGGAGGGAAGCTAGTCAGCAGGACTAGTAAGAAACAGAAGTCAGTGGGTACTTCAACTGCTGAAGCTGAATATGTTGCAGCAGGTAGCTGTTGTGCTCAAATCCTATGGATGCAGCATCAGCTTCAGGACTTTGGCATGAGTTTCAAGAAAACTCCTATCTTCTGTGATAACCAAAGTGCTAGAGCCATCACTTACAATCCAGTCTTCCACTCAAGAACCAAGCACATTGAAATTAGACATCACTTCATCAGGGATATCGTGGAAAAAGGTAAAGTTGACATTAAATTTATCTCCACTGATGATCAACTTGCAGATATTTTCACTAAATCCCTTGATGAAAAGAGGTTTATGTATCTGCTAAGTGAATTGGGTATGCTCAACCCCTAGCTAAGTTTCTAGAATTTGAGTTTTCAGTTTGACAAATACTAAGTGTCTTAAGCTGAGTGCACAGTTTATAAATGAGTTTTCATAAACTGATTCATATGTCAAACTGAATGATGAGTTCACTTGTTTGGTAAGTTCCAAACATATTTTAACTATTCAGTGTGGTTAAAATGTAAGTTTGAGTAGGTCTCAAACATAAATGACTCAGTGTCATTGAGTCTGAGCTATGTGCTTAACTCAAGCTGTGTGATTGGTTCACAAGTTTGGTAAGTTCCAAACATATTTTAACTACTTAGTGTAGCTAAATTACATGTTTAAGTCAGTCTTAAACATACATGACTGAGTGTCATTAAGCCTGAGCTGTGTGCTCCACTCAAGCTGAGTACCAATCTTAAGCTGAGTGCTCAACTCAAGTTGAGTGCTTGAATCAAGCTAAGTGCTTCACATAAACTGAGTAATATGTTTACTCAGCTTGGTGTGTCAAACATATGAGTTAATTACTTAGTGTTATTAATTCATCTGTCAAAGCGTATTTGAGTCAGTTTCAAATCGCATCGTATATATATTGTGTATTGGTATACTTTACCAGTGTTTATAATATTATTATGCGTTAATCATATTATATTACACTTGTATCCGTTGGAAGATGATGTGTTTCTACCCTCTCACTGTTACATCAAGCCGTAATTTTTTACGGTGTAACGGATAAAAAGGGATTCTAATGGTAACTTTTCTCTCTCCTCAGATTTGTATATATACCGATCATAACCGGTTTAGAGAAGTTTACGATTACAATTCTGACTTCTCAACTTCTATAATACCTTTCACAAACACCTCAATTGCTCAGTGCACACTTCCGTTCCAAGCCCTAATTTGCTAAGTGCAATGTTCTAATCGCTTAGTGCGTGTTTTCTGTTTCTCAGTGCTTTCTTCAACAAATTAATCAGTGTAATCATTCAAATATGGACGGATTCGCATTTGTTCTCGGTGATCAAATGGTTCGAGGTGCTCAGTTTAAGAACAATGGAGTGCCGTTGCTTAAAATCAACAATCAACGGGCCTGCCTTGCAATTCCACAAATAAAACAAGGCAGAGGTTATGAAGCCTGGGTGGCTTACATTCGTAAATGCCCTCTGGCATTCGCCTTCTGTGGCGCACCTCTCCACATTGCTCCTCAACATCTACTGGAGTTCTGTTCTACCTGTACTTACGACCGTAACAGGGGAGAGATAACAGGGAATGTTCTCAATGGCAATAGAACAATAGCCCTATCAGTGCAGCAGCTAAGGGATGTTCTTCGACTCCCTCATTCTGATGAGTTCGAGCCGGCTGTCACAAGGCAAGTGGCTAGCTCTGTCCTACCTAGATTGGGTCACCCGCAGACAGAGGGTGTCATCAAGAAGGCCACTTTTCCAATCAGTTGGGGCTTCATGGTTTCAACAGTGATTCGTTTACTAGAAACTAAGGTTAGAGGATTGTACCAAGTAAATGAGTTCGAGATACAGCTGCTATACAATATTTTCTTCAATAGAAATCTGGATTATGCTATGCTTTTCTTCAATAAACTCAAGGTCCAAGTGACGAAGACCACAAGGGATCTTCATGTACCTTTCATAAGGTACCTGTCCTTGGCATTTGAAGCCGAGCTGGGGACAGCACTCTATGAAGCTGATCAGGATGTGTTCCTGTTTCCTACACTCAGCCCTAAGATGTTCAACAATGACATCTTCCCTGAGCAAGAAGGTCTGAGTACACCTATGCTTCTGATTGCTAAGGTAGCTTCTTCAGAAAGTGAAGAAGAGGGATCAAATCAAGGGGGAGCTTCCCAAGCCGACATGGAAGTCCGAGCTGAGCAATCTGCTCAAGCTGAACCAGCACAAACTGAAGCTGCTTCTGGTTAAACCTCTCCACTTTCTCTCCCATCTCATTTTTCTCCATCCACCTTTGTAGATAAGACTACAGTGGAACTAACTCAGTCTAACCCATCTCCTCCACCTTTCATTCAAATCCAATCTGAAGCCACCCCTAGTATGCCCACTACTGCTAGGGAGAATATCCGAACCTATACACGTAAAACTGCCATAGGTGGTGCCACTCCTAAAGGCATCAATGGAGCTGAGATCACACTGATCCCTCCACTGGCAGGAGTTGAGGGGGAGACTCCTACTCTTAAGGTGTCAACCTCGAGGCTCATTACAACCCAACAGCCTATACCGGGTGTGATGTCTACTCAGCCCACACTCTCTAGTGCCATGGGAGAGCCCACTACTATGCCTAAGCAGACACACTTAGGTGACATTGAATATATGACCAATCCCCAGGGTCAATCACCCCCCTCCAAACCATTAAGCCAACCACCAACCCATACACTACACGTTTCGAGCCCCATTACCTCTCTTCATTTCTCATACCCTATCGCATGACCTGTCAATGTTTCATCTTCAAACCAAGGTGATTCACAGGGTCCAGACTCTGGTGCAGATGAATTTGAAGGTAAACACCAACCTTTGGATGATGCACCCAAAGACTCTCCTCTCATTGACACTTCCTCCTGACGCATCTAGCAGCTGAAAGATTATGTTGCTGCTCAGTTTGGTTTGTTCCATCTCAAGCAGAAGAAGAATAAACGCCAAAGGACTTCAACCCCTATTGATGATGACAAAAAGGGGGAGAAGGTTCAAGCTGATACTGAAGTTGAGCTAGTTCGAGCTGAAGTTGAAGCTTTACTAGTACTAGCTAAAGGAGCAGAGAGGAAGACTCAGGCTGAGGGGGAGTTAGAAATAAATAAAGAGGAACCAGCAGCTAAAAGACAAAAGGTAGAAGAATCTGAACCTAAAGCTGACAGTGTTTCTGAAAATGAGGTAGAAACAGATGAGGATAAAGCCACAAGGCTTATGATTGAAATGCTTGAACAAGAGGAAGCCTATGAGTTAGGTATTTCTCTTGAAGAGCTGAAATGCTTGGCACAAGCTGAAGCTACTTACACTGGTCCAAGACCTGATCCTATCCCATACACAGATGCAGAAATTCAAGAATGCTATTTCAGAAGGAGCTTCGGTAAAGATATCAAAGGCATGACTTTGAGCAGAATTGATGGAGCCATCATCCTCAACTTTGAATTCGAAGACAAATCTACAATGGGGATGGACCTGAGATATGTTCACAGGATGGGCTACATAGAATGGCAAAGAATATTAATGATGCTCAAGAAGTTCAAGAAAAGCCAAATCCTGCAGGAGATCTTTACAGAAGTTTCTAAGCTGATTAACAGAGCTGAGGAATTGAGATATGTTCCAGTTCCTGGTCTGCAGTAGGAGAGCTTATTCAAGATACCTGAAGGTGTAGAGTTTAAAGAAAACACTTATGTTGAAAAGCTTGAGAAAGGATTCATGTACCTGGATAGAAACGGTTAACAATGCTTCCAGTCTGATGCAAGTATTTACACATGTAGGGTATCTCAAGTGTTTGCTCTGAGACAAATTGTAGAAAAGACTGAACAAACTGCAAAGTTCAGATACAAAATAAACAGAGCAATCAGATCTCAAAAGGATCAGCTTCAACACTTACCTAACCTACAAGAAATCCTTGAAGAAATCAACAAGGATATCAAAGAGTTTGAAGAGCTGCATCCTCAATAGATTAGTTCTATTGTAAATATTAGATTCGTTCTAATATTTTTGTAAGCACTTAGTGTGCATGATCCGAGTGATCAATATTTTTGTATTATGATAAGTTCAATTAATACAAATATCTGTTTGATATGTTCAACTGTGTTATGATGTATTCATATTTAATTAGTCTGATAAGTTCAGCTTAAATGAATAAATGATCAGTTCTTATTCATTAATGTATTTAGTTGGTGTGTTCAACTAAAAGTTAGTTTGTTCCACTTATAATTGATGAGTTCAATTAAAATTGATATGTTCAAATTAATATTTGATTAGTTCAAATATAAAATCTTAATAAGTTTGAGATTTAAAACATAATTCTGATAAACAAACTTAAGAACTGTTTGATGGTTTTGTCATCATCAAATAGGGGGAGTTTGTTGGGAAGATGATCTCATTAGTTTAGATTTGATGAGACAAAGTTAAGTTTGTGAGATGTGTTCTACATATAACTTAAACAGAATTATAAAGCTTAGTCAGACTGAACACTCGTAGTGATTCAGACAGAGTATAAGCTGAGTGTATGCTGTACATATGTTCGATCAGCGTAGACTATATCTTAGTAAGATTATCAATATGTTTGATAAGGTGTGTGCGTAAACTAAGATATATATATATATATATATATATATATATATATATATATATATTGAGATTCAGCTTGATGAGTTTCAAGCTGAGCGACTCAGCGTGAAGACTGAGTCAGCTCAATGGAGTTGCTAAATATGTTTTAGTTAATTCTTTAGACTTCTGAGGATGAGTTAATAAGTATACATGTTAGTCCATGTTTGTTTTCGAGTGTGTTCTCGAATAACTCAGCTTGATGAGTTTCAAGCTGAGTAACTCAGTCTGACTAAAGAAGTCAGTTTAAAAGAATTTAAATGTGTTTTAAATTTTGTTTTATCTCTCTATATCTACGGGAATGATAAGAAGACTTCAGAATCAAGATTAAAGATTGAAGACTCAATATATGAAGATTCAAGATTCAAGATTCCGAGTTATCCGATAGTTAGTTAGCAAATTAGGATTAGTCCAGTTTGTTAGGAACCGTAGCAATAGGATTATAAATACTTATCATCCTGATAAGTTTAGAGGTACGATTCTGAAACAAGTTGCAGAGCCAAACCTCACCTCACTGTATGTGTTACGATTCTTGAATCACTGTTTGTCAGTTCAACGTGATCAAGATATTCACAGATTGCCAAGCTATTCGTGTGTTCGAATAATCACATTGGTTGTGATATTAGTAAGTTATCAATCTGTGTAAATCCTATTTAGAGAGTCGCCAGTATCTTTAATCATAAGTTGATTATAGATAGCTAAGTTTGAGAGATTGAGAGATTCATATTAGGTGGTTATATATCAAGAGTTGCTTACTTGATAGTTATTGTAATCATCTTCTTAATAAAAGCATTCGATTGATTGTGGTTTGATTTACTTTGTGTAACACTTTTATTTGATTTGTTCAATTTCCGCAGAAAGTGTATTCAACCCTCCCTTCAACACATCTGTTGCTTGTTGTTATTCTCACCAAGGGACCAACAGTCTTTGACATTCAAGATCACACTGTACTTTCTTACCAACATCAATGAGTGATTTATTTTCCTTAATCTCATTCTTCAGTTTAGCTATCTCAGCATTAAGGTCCTTTTGAGACTTAAGGATGATCTTGAAATCATTTAGCAAATAGTGAAAGGCAAGACCCTTTTCTTCATCGGTGTAAGAGTTAAAATTACTAACCTTATACATGGAAGCAGGATCCCAATCACTGAGCTTGTTGTTTTCCTCAGCTTCCTTCATGTCACCTTCAAAACTTGACTCGGCAAACCATAATCAACTTCGTCAATTTCAAACTCTTTTCTTGAGTCATTAGACATACATCATCACCTGGGGTAGATGATTCAGTATCCCAGGTTTTAGTGTAAAATCCTTTGTCTTCTGGCGTTGCTTTCTTAAGCTGAGTATATTTCCTTTTATACTTATCAGCCCTGTAAGCATTCTTATCAGCAATTGATGCTGATTCTTCCTTCTTTAATCTGCACTCAGCAGCAATGTGTCCCTTCTTCTGACAGTTAAAGCACACAACCTTCTTGGGATCAAAGGAACTCTTCCATTTGCCCCTGTCAGATCTTCCTCTTCCCCGTTGAGCTCTTCTCAAACGTCTGACTAGTATGGCCATCTGCACAGTGATAGTCTGAACATCATCAATATCACCTGAGTCTGAGTCTGAGTGGTTAGCTTGAGATTCTGACTCAATCTCAAATTCAACAACCAGTGCCTTGGAACTTTTCTTCTTTTTCTGTGCAACCAATGCAACTTCAACTTTATCCAAAGACTCCTTGAGTTGTTGTCGAGAAATTCTTTTGTGTTCAGTGTTCTGTTCATGATTTAGCAAGAACCCATAAATGGACTGCAGGTTATACAAATGCAATGTTCCTCCAACCCTCAGTGCTGTGGTCACTTCATTGAACCTTTCTGGTAACACATGCAGAAACTTCATCACGAGTTCAGCTTCATCCTTCTTAGTGCCTACACTTAGCAGGTCATTAATCAAGCAATGAAACTTGGTAAACACATCAGCCAAGGTTTCATTCCTCTTTGAGAAGATACTTTCATATGATCTGTTCAGATGGTTCTTCTTTGGCTGTTTGACCATATCTGTGCCCTTATATGTAACACTTAGAGTATCCCAGATCTCTTTTGCATATTGACACCCAGTCACTGTGTGCAAGATCTCGTTAGTCAGGGCATTTTCCAGAACACTTTTAGCCCTGTCATCCAGATTGAATAGTTTCCAATCTTCATCTGTCCAGGATGCAACAGGCTTCTTTACCTCTTTTTAACTCTTGTCTGTTTTATCAGCAGACGTATCACTGACAACAACAGAGATCTTGGGGATTATCGGTCATTTGAAATTGACATCGGACATATGATTGTCAATGGACTTGAGGAACAACATGGCTCTAAACTTCCACAAAGGATAGTCAGATCCATCAAACACCGGACAACCTTTGGCAGACATCTATGGAAAGTTTGAAGAATTGTTGCTTGTACACATTGTGAACTTATGAAATCGTTCAGCCTGCTCTGATACCAGTTGTTGGTCCCTTGGTGAGAATAACAACAAGCAATAGATGTGTAGAAGGGGGGGGGGGGGGGTTGAATACACTTTCTGCGGAAATTGAACAAATCAAAGAAAAGTGTCACACAAAGTAAATCAAACCACAATCGAATGCTTTGCTTTTCATTAATAAGAAGATGATTACAAACTCTATCAAGTAAGCAACTCTTGATATGTAAACCCATAATATAAATCTCTCAATCTTTCAAACATAGCTATCTATAATCAACTTATTGTTATAGATACTGACGACTCTCTAAACAGGATTTTAATCACAGATTGAAAACTTACCAATCTCACAACAAATGTGAGTATTCGAACACACGAATAGCTTGGCAATATGTGAGTTTCTTGATCACGTTGAACTGACAAGCATTGATTCAAGAATCGTAACACATACGGTTGAGGTGAGGTATTTGGCTCTTCAAGACTTAGTCGTCGTTGTTGTTTCTGAGTCGTACCTCTAAACTTATCAGGAGATAAGTATTTATAATCCTGTGCTTACGGAATCTAACAAACTAAGACTCTGCCTAATTTGCTAACTAACTATTACATAACTCGGAATCTTGAATCTTGAATCTTCTTATCTTTAGTCTTTAATCTTCAATCTTGATTCTGGAGTCTTCTTATCATTCCCGTAGATATAGAGAGTTAAAAAAAGATAAATTTAAAACATATTTAAATTTTCTTTAAGCTGACTTCTTGCTCGGACTGAGTTACCCAGCTTGAAACTCATCAAGCTGAGTTCTTCAAGAACAAACTCGAAAACCAACATGAACTAACACGTATATTAATAAACTCATCCTTAGAAGTCTTAAGAGTTAGCTAGAACTTATTTAGCAACTATGTTGAGTTGGAGAATGCCCACTGACACATGTATGCCGTATCACTGCTAATGACGTGCGGGCCTATTGGGTCATACATCTAACTTCTACCCAAATAGCCCTAAGTGGAAATAGCTGGTCAAAACAGTCAAATTCAAGTTGACCTAGGCTTCATGACCGTGAAGGATGCTCCACGGGTCGTGAATCAAGGTGTCCCCACGAGTTCCTACATGGGCCATACGGCTTGTGGACCAGAGTGGCTTCACGGACCTTCACGGGCCGTGAAGGGATCGTGAAGGATAAATGCGCCACGGATACCTCTATGACTTGTAAAAACACGGCACGGGCCGTGGAGCTTTTAAGCGTCACGGGCCGTGACAGCCCGTGAGGGGTCATGAAGCCAGGAAAACCAAGTGACACTTGAATTTCATTGGCTTTGTGTTGTTGGTCCAATGAGATTTCATCTCTTAGCCGGCTGATATGTTTCCAGAAGTCTCTATAAGGGTTTATATAAGGCTTTAGCCTTAGATACCTTGAGAACTTTTATCACTTTGATACTTACACATTACAAGCTTCAAACACAAAGTGAGTTGTGAGGTTACTAGTGTGTGTTCCAGAAAACATAAGGGCTATTGATCAAGAATCCAACCAAGGAGAGTGTGGATTTTGATCATCTTGCTTGCAAAAAGGTAGAAGTACTTGGTGTATCACTTCGGTATAATTACTTGGAGGCCTTTTCTTTATGTTTTGGTTCATCCCATCCGAAAAACAACCTTCTCACAGTAGCAAGGAGCTTAGGAAGAAGGTATAACACCATTTCTTCTCTTGTTTGTCTTGTTTTGGTTGCATGCAAGTTAGTTTCAAGCTTTTACCATTAATGGAGTTCATGAAAACCTTTTATTTAAAATGATTTAATCTTTGCTTCCGTTGCGTTTTGGTGATGTCCATGAACTCCTACAGTGGTATCAGAGCCATCTTGATGCCTTTCATGCACCATTTTGGCCTGAAAATCATTTTTATGTAAAACTGGACATTTTGTCCAGATGGTCTTCACGGGCGTGAAGGTTTTTCTTCACGGTCGTGAAGCTTCCACGACTTCAGTTTGGGGTTGAGGTCGTGAAAGGGTTTTTTGAAAATTTTCACGAGTCGTGAGACGCACTAGTTTCATGGGCCGTGAAAAGCCGTGAAGATCAGTGGTCATGAAGGTCGTCTGGAAATTGATTTTTGACCCGTTTTAAAAGAAAAACTTTATAAAAATGATTTGGCCAATATTCTGGATTTTTCCAGTAGTTTAGATTGGTCTTTTGACCATTTAGAAAACCCCATAATATCCTAACTCGCATGTTTATATGTATCGGGCGGTTTTGGCATGATAACGTGCACGTGCATATACTTGTGTTGTGTATGTATGAATATGGATTTTCAAAGTGTTTGGAATTCCTAATACATACGTACAAGATTTATTCACTCGTGCCTTGAGTGTTATTAGGTAGTTTTGGAATAAATCTAGTTGGGATATTTTACACGGTTTGGTGTGGTACACCATGTTGTTTTGTGTTGTTTGTTGTGGTTGTTTGTAAATTCGGTAACATTGAGCCTTTTGACCTATGTGATGTGCTTTGGTTGGTTGTAATTATTTATTCAATCATTTGGTGGTTTGTACCACACTTGGTTTGTAATAATTAATTAATTCATTCGGTTTGTAATATTTGACGGCTTGCATGCCGATTTCCTATTCTTTGTAATTGTTAGTATTAGCTTAGAATAGTTATCGTGGCTTGCATGCCATTTCCTTTTAAATTTGTATATTGTAAAAGGAGAACCGAAAGACAACCAAAGAAGAACCGGGAGGAGGTGTCTTTGCTCAATCTTGGATCCAAAGGTCGGTAGAAGACGCAAAGGATCAAGTGGGAGGAGCACGCATCAAGTCATTCGGAATTTGTCCTTAGATGACTTAGTCTTGTCCGTTGGCTCACGGGCAAGACGCATAGGGTTGGCTCGTTACCGGATATGTTTACATGTGTGGTTGTTTATTTATTTTGTTTTTCTTGCTTGGTTGTTTAGTTTCTTCGCAAGCTTGAAAATTTTTCAAAATAAATTAAAACCAAAAGTTTTGAATTGGTTAACAAACTCTCGCGCGCCACAACAAGAATTGGTTAAAATTTGTTTTAACCGGAGAAATCAAAATCCCGTTTTTCTCAAAAGTAAATCACACGCCAACCATAAGATGACACCACCCAAATCTAGTGAAACAAGATCGGTCGTCGAGCTTTAGCCGAGATCTGTTTTGTGTAACTGTGTTGAAGGTGAGTGTGGCAACTCGCAAGGTCGGAATGTCGAGCTTTAGCCGAGCCGGCCATTGGGCTAGAGTACCACCGTGTATCTTGATTGTTGATTTACAATTCCAAGACTTAAAACGCCTTGGTAGTTGTCGTGCCCATACCGAGCTACCATGGTGGATTAATGAGGAATGGTGTGGAGGGATCAAACATGCCAAATGGGTGCTATGAGTACCTAGGGTCCCGTAAGTGTCTAACAGTTGCAATCGCGGATTGCAATCGGTAAAGTGTTTACCGGCCTAAGTAGCTCCATGAAGTGATCCGCGGCAAACCCGTCATGGATTGGGGTACTTTGAGGTTCTTGGCCCTTGTTAATATAATTTGTTTTATAAACAAGTGGGTAATTATTTATCAAAGATTTAATACGTCAAACTAACCAAACTTCGTATTTTGCTTATAGATGACATCCATGACATCTACTAGCACCAACACCAACACCACAAACATGTCGCTACGTCCTTTCCTAGAGAAGGAGAAACTTCAAGGACCTAACTTTATGGATTGGTTTAGGACATTGAGAATTGTCCTACGCCACGAAATGAAGCTTGAGGTCTTAGAGTCACCTCTTCCGGAAGCTCCGGCTGTTAACGCACCAAGAGCTACAAAGGACGCGTATGAAAAGTGTGTCCGTGACACAAACGATGTTACTTACCTCATGCTTACGACCATGATTCCCGAGTTGCAACGGCAATTCGAGACTGTGAGTGCGTATGACATGATAACACAACTGAAGGACTTGTTCCAGATGCAAGCTAGGAAAGAATTGTACGAATGTGTCAAAGCCTTTGTTGGTTGCCGGATGCAGGAAGGCGGCAACGTGAGTTCACATGTCCTTCGTATGAAGGGCTATGTGGATCAATTGGAGAAGTTGGGGTTCCCGATGGAGAAAGAGTTGGCAGTTGAAATAATCCTCCAATATTTGCCTCCTTCTTACTTGCCCTTCATTGTGAGCTACCATATGCATAATATGGATAAAACCATAATGGAGCTTCACGGCATGTTGAAGACCGCCGCGTCTAACAAGGCCAATACGAAGCCTACTTCCTCCACTGCCGTCCTAACCATCAGAGAGGCTGGCATGAAGCGGAAGAAACCCGCTTCGGTCTCTAAGGGGAAGTGGAAGGCCAAGGTGGCAACACCAAAGCCTAAGCCTAACCTAACCCCGGAGGCAAAGGGGAAACAAGTGGCTGCCGCTGCCACCTCACCGGAAGAGGCAACCTACTTCTTCTGCGGGGAAAAGGGTCACTGCCGGTGTAGTTACCCCAACTACATGGAGGAGCTCCAGAGATTGAGATCTAAAGGTGTCGCTGCCTCTGGTATGTACATGATTGAACTCTATAACACTTCTACTTCTAACGCCTGGGTTTTTGACAACGGGTGTGGTACTCACGTTTGTAATAATGTGCAAGTACTAACAAGAAGTAGGGACCTAGTTGATGGAGAGCTGCATCTCATCATGGGAAACAAGGCGGTTGTCCTGGTTGAGAAGATAGGAAGTGTGGAGCTTGCCTTTAAATCCGGCTTATCTATTGTTTTATCAAATGTTTGTTATTCGCCCTGTGTGGAAAGAAACATTATTTATTTATATGCATTGTACGATGAAGGTTATGACTTTGAATTTAGAAATGGTTCTATTTTATGTTATAAGAATGGTTCCTTTTATTTCGAAGTATCTCCATGTCATGGCATATATGAAACAAGCGTAAGCTTGAGAAACAATAGATCAATCATGAATGTTGGTTCGGGATCCAATAGTGTTTTGGATAAAATGTCTCTTTGGCATGGTCGGTTAGGCCACTTTAACAAGAAACGCATCGCCAAGCTCCAAGCGGATGGGATATTGGAATCATTTGACCACGGGTGTAATGAAGTATGCGAATCTTGTGTATTGGGCAAGATGACGAAAGCGCCCTTCACCGGTGAATGTGAGAGGGCAAAAGACTTGTTGGATATCGTTAACACTGATGTGTGTGGTCCATTCAAGCATGCCACTAGAGATCAATCCCGCCACTTCGTTACCTTTATTGATGATTATAGTCGATATGGGTATGTCTACTTGGTGAGACAAAAGTATGAAAACTTTGAGGTTTTCAAGACATATAAAAGCGAAGTGGAAAATCAACTTGGGAAAAGGATTAAGATGCTTAGATCCAATAGAGGTGGAGAGTATCTTAGTTCCGAATTCCGAGACCATCTTAGAAATTGTGGGATTGTCTCGCAATTAACTCCACCTAGGACGCCTCAATTAAATGGTGTAGCCGAGAGGAGGAACCAAACATTGTTGGATATGGTTCGGTCTATGATGTGTCACACGAAAGTTCCCATTACATTTTGGGGTTACGCTATTGAAACGGCTGGGTGAATCCTTAACCTCGTACCAACAAAGAAGGTTAAGAGAACACCGTATGAGATGTGGCATGGAAAGGTTCCATCCATTTCATATTTGAAGGTCTGGGGATGTCCTGCGTACGTGAGACGTGAGGTGGAGGACAAATTAGAGCCCAGGGCCGAAAGGTGTGTCTTCATTGGATATCTTGCTAGGTCTATAGGGTATTTGTTTTACAAACCTTCGGAGAACAAAGTGTTTGTTGCTCGAAGGGCAGTCTTCCTTGAGAGGGAGCTGATATCCAAGAAAGCTAGTGGGAGCAAGGTTGATCTTGAAGAAATTCAAGAGCCTACCAATGTAGAACCAAATGTTGGAACTAGCTCACAACCGGCAATGGTTGAGTCTCACAACCTACCAAATACCAGGACACTGTGGTGGGCCCTGAGTCTGCCAAGTGGAAAGAGGCAATGGAATCCGATATTAAATCTATGGCCGATAACCAGGTTTGGGACTTGGTAGATCCTATGCCGGGGTGTAAGCCCGTCGGGTGCAAGTGGGTCTACAAGAAGAAGATCGGTGTAGATGGCGAGGTAGACACCTTCAAAGCCCGACTGGTGGCTAAGGGTTTAACGCAAACTCATGGTGTAGACTATGAGGAAACCTTTTCCCCGGTGGCTATGTTGAAGTCTATCCGGATACTCATGGCCATTGCTGCATTTTATGATTATGAAATATGGCAAATGGACGTCAAAACCGCGTTCCGTAATGGAACACTATCAGAGGAGGTGTATATGACACAACCTGAGGGTTTTGTAGATCAAGAGTTTCCGGATAAAGTCTGCAAGCTTAAGAAATCCATCTATGGACTTAAGCAAGCCTTTCGAAGCTGGAACCTGTGCTTTGATGAGAAGGTCAAAGAGTTTGGCCTCTCTAAAAGCAAGGATGAGCCATGTGTATACATAAGGGCTAGTGGGAGCATAGTTGTATTCCTGGTCATTTATGTGGATGATATTCTGCTAATTGGGAACGACGTCCCAACTTTGCAAGGTGTAAAAACCTGGCTAGGGAGTTGTTTCTCAATGAAGGATTTGGGAGATGCAGCTTATATTCTTGGGATTAAAATCTATAGAGATAGATCCCACAGGTTGATTGGTTTGAGCCAAAGTACGTACATTGACAAGGTCCTAAAGAGATTTAGGATGTAGGACTCAAAGAAGGGGTTTATACCTATGTCACATGGTTAGGTATTGAGTAAGACTCAATGCCCGAGTTCCCCTGAGGAACAGGAAGTAATGAGGCGAGTACCTTATGCTTCGGCAATAGGCTCGATCATGTACGCTATGTTGTGTACTAGGCCTGATGTCTCTTGTGCATTGAGTATGCCAAGTAGATATCAAGCCAACCCTGGTGAGGCACATTAGACAGCAGTGAAAAATATTCTTAAGTATCATTGGAGGACTAAGGAAATGTTATTAGTATATGGTGGGGAGAAGAGGCTGAGAGTAACTGGTTACTCAGTCTCCAGCTTCCAAACCGACAGGGATGACTGCCGATCTCAATCAGGGTTCGCGTTCCTGTTAAACGGCGGTGCTATCTCCTGGAGAAGCTCCAAACAAGACACGGTGGCTGATTCCACGACCGAGTCTGAGTACATTGCAGCAAGTGAAGCTGCAAAGGAGGCCGTATGGATGAGGAAGTTCGTCCTTGATCTGGTAGTGGTTCCTAGCATTGCCGACCCTGTTGAGGTTTTCTGTGACAACGAGGGTGCGGTAGCGTTGGCAAAGGAACCGAGATCTCACCGACGCACGAGGCACATTCCGTGGAAATATCATTATATCCGGGACGTGGTCGAGAGTGGAGATATGGTCATCAGCAGAGTGCACACGGATAGCAATGTGGCGGATCCGTTCACTAAACCGTTATCGCAAGCTAAGCACGATGCCCACACCCGTGCTATTGGTATTAGATTTGCTAGCGATTTGATTTGAGTTTGTATCTTGTATTGTTTTGGTTATTATGTTTGATGTATTTACCTTTTTGGGAACATTAAGCAGTATTGTATTTATTATACTTATCGATTATTAAATGGAGATTTGATAATGCACAAGTTGCGGGTATTACTTTAAATCTCTACTGTGTTCCAACTTAGCATGTTTTACACTTCCCTGAATGTTATACATTCTAAATGTCTACAGCCAGTCATTCTTCAAGGGAAGGAAGTCTGAATGAAGGCTGAGGGAAGTGATTGGTCAAATTATCCAATGGTGATTGGGATACAGGGATGCAATACTTCGCCTGTACTTGAAAGGGGTTTCAAGTGACTGGATGACCCACACCTGACTCCACTTTGTGGTACTAGTCATGAGTGGATCAGGATGATAATATCATTTCATCCTTAGACTAGAGATGCATGTGTCTGCATCACTTTGGTTTGCTTTATTCAGATTGTTCTCAAACGTAGTCCTTAACTGGCTGTTATAAAGGGAGCAATTGGATAAAAAATGGTCAACGTGGTGGGCAGTGTAGTCAAAGGAATTTGTTCCTCTGTTTAGAGAGATATCCCACGGCCCCTCGATGATTGGGCGCTGACACCAAAATGCATGGCCATGCTCGAGTGTGCAATGATTTGAGTAATCGATTGCAACTTGTATATTTTGGTCACCACCAATCTCGATCGAGAAACATAATCGTGAAGGACTGAGATTGACTTAGTACCATGTCTCGCCTTCACATGGATATCGCGAACAAAGGGATGATTGATCACTTAACTATAGGACCATCTCAAACCTATGAGGTTGTGATTTGGTACTTGTTAGGGATGACATACCCCGTACAGATTTGGGGGCAGAGATGTCTTGCTAGAGGCCGCTCTCTGTCTGTGATGCTCATGGGTACGGTGTGTCATGTGCAAGTGGGAGTCTGTTGGAGAATGCCCATTGACACACGTTTGTCGTATCACTGCTAATGATGTACGGGCCTATTGGGTCATACACCTAATTAATACCCAAATAGCCCTAAGTGGAAATAGCTAGTCAAAACTGTCAAATTCAAGTTGACCTAGGCTTCACGACCGTGAAGGATGCTCCACGGGTCGTGAAGCAACGTGTCCCCACGAGTTCCTACATGCGCCATACGGCTTGTGGACCAAAGTGGCTTCACGGTCCGTGAAGGGATCGTGAAGGATATATGCGACACGGATACCTCTACGACTTGTCAAAATACGGCACGGGCCGTGGAGCTTTTAAGCTTCACGGGCCGTGACAGCCCGTGAGGGGTCGTGAAGCCAGGAAAACCAAGTGGCACTTGAATTTCATTGGCTTTGTATTGTTGGTCCAACGAGATTTCATCTCTTGGCCGGCTGATATGTTTCCAGAAGTCTATATAAGGGTTTAGCCTTAGATGCCTTGAGAACTTTTGCCACTTTGATACTTACACACTACAAGCTTCAAACACAAAGTTAGTTGTGAGGTTACTAGTGTTTGTTCTAGAAAACTTAAGGGCTGTTGATCAAGAATCCAACCAAGGAGAGTGTGGATTTTGATCATCTTGATAGCACAAAGGTAGAAGTACTTGGTGTATTACTTCGGTAGAAGTACTTGGAGGCCTTTTCTTCAAGTTTTGGTTCATCCCATCCGAAAAACAACCTTCTCACAGTAGCAAGGAGCTTAGGAGGAAGGTATAACACCATTTCTTCTCTTGTTTGTCTTGTTTTGGTTGCATGCAAGTTGTTTCAAGCTTTTACCATTAATGGAGTTCATGAAAACCATTGATTTAAAATGCTTTAATCTTTGCTTCTGTTGCGTTTTGGTGCTGTCAATGAACTCCTACAATCGTAACTGATGAGATCATTTTCCCAACACAAATCGTGATACATTTTCGTACTGCCCGGATGTATTGACAACCTGGACTTGTGAGCTTCATTCAGAATTAACTCCCTCAAGTTTCCAAACTTTGGCACCCAAACTGTTAGATTCAAATGTGTTTCTAATCTAGTCTATGTTATGTGTTTAAATGTTCAATATATGCCTTAGAACTCTTGTATAGGTCAAAGGTATATACAGTTGTAATGTTTGACTTCATTGTAACCTTTGCCATATTCAATATAGAAGAAACACACTTAAAGGTGTTTTCTCCCATTGATTCTTGCTAATACTCATCTATATACCTATCAATTGGTATCACAGCCATACTCTGATTAGATTCAAGTTGGAAAGTGCAAATTCAGATTCATAGGTTCAAAGATTGATGGATTTTTGAAGATTTTTTAAGAAAAGTAGGGTTCACGACCTACAATCTGTTTTTAAAGATTTGATGGAGTTTTTGGGTTGAATTTGTGTTGATTAGGAGTACATTCATCTTAGAAATAATCGTTGAGCATCAAAAGCTACTGGAATACAACATGTTTGGGTAAATTTGAGTTTTAAAAGGTCGAAGTTCTTGAAGGAAATTGGTCGAAAGTTTAAAATATGATATTGAATTGATTGTTTTTATGAATTAGAACTTGTTTGTATCATATTGCAATCAGTTCTGGAAGTTCTTGGATAGATTGACATCATTTTACTTGAAAAAAACAAAATTTCCCGTGAAAAAGATGAAGTGTTCGGAATTCCAGGGTTGAATCATTCGGAATTGGCTGTTGAATCATTCTGATTTGCTATAATCCGAATAGAAATTGTCCGGATCTTCTGCATTCGGGATAGAAATTGTTCGGATCTTCTTTATTCCGAATAGAAATTGTTCGGATCTTCTGTATTCCGAATAGAAATTGTTCGGATCTTCTGTATTCTGGATAAAAGTTGTTCGGATCTTCTGTATTCCGAATAGAAATTGTTCGGATCTTCTGTATTCCGGATAGAAGTTGTTTGGATCTTCTGTATTCCGAATAGAAATTGTTCGGATCTTATTTATTCCGGATAGAAGTTGTTCGGATCTTCTGTATTCCGAATAGAAATTGTTTGGATCTTATGTATTCCGGTTAGAAGTTGTTCGGATCTTCTGTATTCCGAATAGAAATTGTTTGGATTTCCTGTATTCCCAACAGAAGTTGTTCGGATCTCGTGTTTGATACCTGAAAGTGTTCGGATTGTGACTGCATTCGGATTTGAGGGTGTTCGGAATTGTGATTGGTATTGGAATTTCATTCGGATTCATATTATTCGGAATTGATTGTGTTCGGATCTGTTGTATTCGGACTCATTGTATTCAGATTTAGTGTGTTCGGATCTGTTGATTCGGATCTGTTGTATTCGGATCTGTTGTATTCGGATCTGTTGTATTCAGTTTTGTTGTATTTGGAATTGGTGTATTAGGATTTTTTTTATTTGGATTTTGAAAACTTAGAAAGATTTTAGCACTTTACAAGAATCTTTTCAGAGGAACGATCAGAAAAAGATGAGTACTTATAGTGAATCGTTGTCGTTTGGTTCAGATACTAAATCTCCAGTTCTTTACCGTGGAGAGTACAAGATGTGGAAAGGCAGATTTATGGATTTCAATGGAAACAATGAGAAATATGGTGAGTTGATGAAGAAAAGCATTGAGGAAGGACCAGGTGTATTCAGAATTGATCAAGATGTAGATTCAATGAACAATCCGCCTTTGCCAGCAATACATCGTCTAAAGTTTCCAAGTGAGTACACAACAGATGAAAAACTGAGAGAAACTACTGACCAAAAGGCCAAATACTACCTAAAACACGGCCTTTATGCTGAATTTTATATCAAGGTGAATGGTTTAACTACAACTAAAGAAATTTGGGAAGAAATCAAAAAGCAAATGGAGGGTATTGAATCAGGTGTCTTGATCATGGAAACCACACTTGTGAATGCTTTTTATCACTTCCGTGCAAGAGAAGGTGAAACTCTCATTGACACATACAACAGATTCTGCAAGCTGCTAAATGACATTCGAAATAAAAAACTGGATAACTATTCTGATCTGACTAAGAACACTAGGTTCCTAAACTCTTTAGTACCTGAGTGGAGAACCCAAGTTACTATCTACAGACAGATGAATCAGAAAGTTCTAAACAAGGTCACTCACCACATGATCTTTGAAGAGTTAAACCAATATCAAGAAGAAGTTGGTGTGAGCTCGCAGAAGAAAAACGTTGATCCACTTGCTTTAGTGGTAAATGAGAAGAAAATCAGATCCTCATGAAAGTCCCACAAGCTGAAACAGATTCAAGAGTCTGAAACATCTGAATCTGAAACTGAAGAACCTGCAGATAATGAGAAGGTGATGCAGGCTGTAGCATATTTGACCAACATGTTACAGAATCAGTTTTCTAAATCAAAGACAAACAATCGCCAAAGATTCACTTCTGGATCTTGAAGGCGTGAGGGTAAATTTCAGAGGAATGATGGGATGAGTTTGGAGAAGAGATATGAGAGGAAATTTCAGCCTTCTCAACCAAAAAAAAGCTACAACTGTGGAAGCACTAGCCATGTGATCAAAGAGTGCAAAAAGCCAAAAGTTAAAGACTCGGAATACTACAAGGCTAAATTGAATTTAATAAAGAAAAGAAACAGTGGCATAGTTTTGTTAGCTGAAGAAGATCAGTTCTTGTCTGACACTGATGAGAGTGATGAAGACACTGAGGTGCATGCTCAGTTCGTTCTTATGGAAAATGTAGAGGAGTTTGAGTTTGTGGAAAGCGATGGTGAAAGTGATGATGAGGTTGAGAACGTGTTTGCTGGAGAAAGTGAAGAAACTTCAATTGAAGATGTGGTATTTGTTGGGTCTAACAGTGGGTTTATGGACAAGTTTGATGAAACCGATGAAGAAAGTGAATATGAGAGTGAAGATGAAGTAGAGAAAAGTACTTCCAGCTCCAGTCCTCCTTCGACTGAATCAGAGACTTTGCTGATAAGGTACATCTCGAACATTCAAGTGTTTCTACTGATCACATCATGACACTTGTTAATCAGGTTCAAACACTCACTGCTAAAAACCAGAAATTACAGGCACAAAATTTAAATTTTAATATGAATCAAGTCGTCACTTCTGAGAAATCATCACAACTAACTCAACTTCAACAAGGCATTTAGTATAAAGAAGAAGAACTGATTCAAATTCAACAAGAAACTGAACGGAAAGTTCATGACTTAAATGCTGCGAAGTTGAGTGCTGAGATTAATCTGAATTTGGTTATGCAAGAGAAAAATAATTTGCAAACAAAGGTTCAAAAACTTGAAGAGTCTGTTAAAAAGAAAGTCAACACTCGTCATACTATCTTTAAGAGTCTTACACCATACATCAGAAATAAATATAAAGGCTTAGGGTATGATGAAACTGATTTCTTTTCAAAAATCAATTGCACTCATTTGTATCAAGCTGAACGAATGAATTTTGGACTGACTCAAAAGATGACATTTGTGGGAGAATAAGAAGTTCAGCGAGAGGAAGCATTCAAATGCAAAACAACATCCAAATGTCAAACATTTTTCAATTATGACAAACTCAATGAATCATATGAAGTAAATGATGGAAATAATTTTAAATCAAAATGTGTTTTTTTCCAACCGAATGTTCCATTTTTCAAACCACTGAACATCCAATAATTTCGTATGCACCACGCGTGTACATTCCACACATGGAATTACAGTGCAGGAAGGAAATTCTTTAGACACGCTGTATAATCAACAACATCATGCTAGCATTGGAGAACCTCATTTTTCAGGACACCTTATCACAAAAACTCAAAGAGACTTCCGCTGTATAGATTAATCAAACCAACTCTGATTTTGCGATTCATGCTCAAATGAAAAACGATATTTTAAAACAAAAGATTCATGATTTTTTACGTCAGTATACACAAGCACAAAAGACAATAAAGCAACATGAGAGGGTAATCACACAATTGAGTACTGATTTGCAAAACAAGTTAAGACAAGCTGATAAAACAAATTTTGTTAACAAAGAAAGTTTAGATTGTGCTCATTTGCTTGTTCCACAAATCATTTCCCATGAAATTGAAAAACAATTGCGTGATGAGAAAAATGAGATACTTCAAGATGAAGTAGATCGAGGTTGGGGTGTCAAAATTTCTACCTGTCCAAACGCATGTAAAGAATATATCGCCCATAAATGCAATCAATTTTGTGATCCCAACAGCATACGTGACATAGGCTCAACATCAGGAACAAAGGATTCATCACCACAATCACATTCTTCATCTAAATCCACTTCTCATTTGTTTTCCAAAGTTAACAAAAATTGCTAACAAATCTTCTCATGTTGGTTCTAAACCAGATAAAATCAAAAGACAAGTTTCTTCAGAAAACCATGTGCATAAAGGAGGAGAGAAGCATGTGAAGATTGGAGTGAAAACTGGAGAGAAGAAAAAGGAGATGCATGTGAAGCCAAAAGATGTGCTGAAGGATCCAAAGAACATTTCATGTTCGAGAAAACAAAAATGCATTCTATCTTTTTGTTCTATTCATAAAAAGTTTTGTAATTCAAACTGTAATTCTCTTTTTTCTTGGAAACTTAAGACTGATATTCCGAAACAAGCATCATCTAGAATTGAAACTTTTTATGCAAGTTATGGTTGTGTTGAGGGACATTGTGTCAATTCCTGTTCTTCCCATCAAGAGAAAATGAAGAGAGGATACAAGTCAGTACCTAACTGGAAAAATCCTGATGATAATTTGGTATTCACTTGGTTTGTTAATCGTAAAGGATATATCATTCATTAGTGGACGAAAAAGAGTGAGTTGAGATTTTTTCTTCGAGAATATGCTCATCGTAAGTTTCCAATGCTGCTTGGTCAATGGGAAGAGCATCTTTAGGAGATGCGTGTTGTGGCTACTTCTGAACGAAGAATGAAACAACAAAAGCTGGAAATGGAGAAACTTGAATGACAACGACTACTTGTTAACAACAAGTCCAAACCATCAATTTCACAATCATTTCCTAAATTCCATACACATTATCTGCAAAAGCAATCCCATCATGTTCACAACTTCAAATTTCCACAAACTTCGTCGTCCATTAGCAACAAAGCTCAAGCAGTTAAGAATCACACTCAACATGTGACATCAACGGACAAAGGCTTCAATAAGCCATCATTCAAATCAAACCATAATGTCGTTCACATAAAATCTTCTTTCTTAAACAATTCAAAGTTGAAGTCATCAACTCCATCACCATCACAGATACATAAGAAATGGACCATTAAACAAGTTATGAAATCTGAACCTGTCTTAACAGAACTTGTTATTTCAAATGTCTATGCTGCTAAATTGCCTAATCCCATTTCACGATGGGTAAGGACATCACCATTCTTTTCTATGTGCAAAAGAACCATCTTTGGTACATGGATTCCGGATGCTCAAAACATATGATGGTGATAAAGGTCTTCTCAAAGACTTTGCTGGAAAGTATTCCGACAATGTCACATTTTGGAATGACCAGGTTGCATCTATCTTAGGATATGGTGTTTTGGAGATTGGAAATGTAAAAATAGAAAAGATTTCATATGTGGAAGGATTAGGGCATAATTTGTTCAGCATTGGTCAGTTATGTGACAGAGGAATGGAAGTATTGTTTAAAAAGAAGACATGTTCACTGAGAACAGAAGAAGGGGGTGAGATACTTGGTGGCAACAGGAAGTCTAATTTATACACCATAGATTTATCTGCGAAAGACTCTGGCTCTTCAATTTGTTTGCTTACTCGAGCTGCTTCTGATCTTAACTGGTCATGGCACCGGAAGCTATCTCATCTCAACTTCAAGAACATTAACAAGTTAGTCAATGGTAACCTGGTCAAAGGTTTACCGAAATTAAAGATTGAAAAGGATCATCTACGTAAAGACTGTGAGTTGGGTAAATTGAAGAGAGTATCACATAAAGTCAGCCAAATTTCAACAACCACAGCTCCATTGCAACTAATTCATATGGATCTTTGTGGTCCAATGAAGGTGTAGTCCAGGAATGCAAAGAAATATATTCTGGTGATGGTGGATGATTATTCATGCTACACATGGGTTGGGTTTGTTGGACATAAGAATGAAGTTCCATCTCAGATCATCATGTTTCTAACAAAACACAAAACTCAGCAAGGCCAACCTGTGAAAGAAATTCGTACAGACAATGGCACATAATTTAAAAATAGTACTCTAGATTCCTATTTATATTCTGAGGGGATTGTTCATCAGTTTTCTGCAGCATATACTCCAGAACAGAATGGAGTTGTGGAACGAAAGAATAGAACCTTGGTTGAAGCTGCGAGAACTATGCTGCAATACTCCAAACTTCCACCGTCTTACTAGGCTGAAGCTATCAATACAACTTGTTACACACATAACAGATCTTTAATTATTCGACGCTTTAATATGTCTCCTTACGAATTGTGTAATGGAGTAATACCTAATATCAAATACTTTCATGTATTTGGTAATAGGTGCTTTGTTTTAAATGAATCGGACAAACTTTCAAAGTTTGATCGAAAAGCAGATGAAGGAATTTTTCTTGATTATTCATCAGATAAAAAGGCATTTCGAGTACTAAATCAAAGAACGAACATGATTGTTAAAAGCATAAATGTTATGTTTCATGATTTAGTCAATTTAAATTCTTTGACGGCTAAACCTTCACTTTCAAAATCACCTGTTTCTCAAAAACAACAATCGAGTAATTCAAATGTTGAGCATGAAGATATCAATTTAGATTTTATATTTGAACTTTTTAAATCAAATGATACTTCTTCTGTTACTGAACATAGGACTGAACCGGCTCAACAAGAATCTGTGACAATCACAACACCATTAAGTGAATCAACTGTTCAAAAAACTGATCCTGAGTTTTAGGAATATGAAGTGACACACAGTCCATTCACTCAAGAAAGGACAATTTCATTCGTTGTTCACGAATCTCCACAGTATGATATGGTTACTCCTTTTGCAGAAAATATACAATCTGAATCTCAAAAGATAGATGAGTTCTTTCAGGGGCGTTCCCCCGAACCTGTTTGGCTAAGAGATCACCCCGAGACTCAAGTTATTGGTAGTTTGGACGCCGGTGTTAGAACGAGATCTGCAACTGCGAATGAATGCCTCAATTCTAGTTTTCTGAGTATGATTGAGCCCGTGAGGGTTTCTGAAGCATTAGCTGATCCGGACTGGGTTATAGCAATGCAAGATGAATTAAATCAATTTGAAAGACTAAAAGTGTGGCGTTTAGTTCCCAAACCAGAAGAAAAATCAATTGTTGGAACTAAATGGATCTTCAAAAATAAGAAATATTATGACGGAGTAGTGGTTCGAAACAAAGCAAGGCTTGTCGCTAAGGGGTATAATCAACAGGAAGGTATTGATTATGACGAGACATTTGCTCCTGTAGCAAGAATAGAGGCTATCAGACTCTTTCTCGCCTTTGCTTCCTTTAAAAACTTTAAGGTTTTCCAGACTGACGTAAAAACAGCCTTTCTTAATGATAAATTCAAAGAAGAGGTGTATGTTGGTCAACTTGAAGGTTTTGTCTATCCCAAAAGGCCTCACGACGTATATCTTCTTGACAAGGCATTGTACGGTTTGAAACAAGCCCCGAGAGCTTGGTATGATGGATTGTCAGATTATCTGTTGAGCAAGGGATATGTTAAAGGCAAAACAAACACTACTCTATTCAAGAAATAATTGGGCACATACTACATTTTAGTAAAAATATATGTTGACGATATTATATTTGGTTCAACTAGCCCTAAATATGGTGATGACTTTGCGAATACTATGAAAGAACGTTTCGAAATGAGTATGATGGAGGAATTTAACTTTTTCCTTGGATTGCAAATTTCACAATTCAGTCATGGGATTTTTATAAACCAGGCAAAATATATCAGAGATTTGTTAAAACGATTTTATATGTCTGATTGTTTTTCAATGCCAACTCCCATGGCTGTCAAAACAAAACTTTTTGCTGATCTTGATGGAAAATCAGTTGATCCTAAAACATTTCATGGTATGATCGGGTCTTTGCTATATTTAATGGCTAGTAGGCCAGATATAATGTTTTTCACATGTCTTTGTGCGAGGTTTCAGTCAAATCCTAAGGAATCTCATTTATTAGTTGTTAAACGCATATTCAGATATCTAAAGGGTACCTCAGATCTTGGTTTGTGGTATCCAAGAGATTCAAAATTCAATTTCACAGCTTTTTCTGATTCCGACTATGCAGGTTGTATGATTGATAGAAAAAGCACATCTGGCAGTGCACACTTTCTAGGAGACAGTCTTGTATGCTTGGCATCTAAGAAGTAGAATTGTGTCTCTACTTCCACTGCTGAAGTTGAGAATATTGCTGCTGCAAGTTGCTGTTCTCATTGTCTGTGGATTCGCACTCAACTTTCTGACTTCGGTTTGGACTATTCTCATATTCCATTGATGTGTGATTCACAAAGTGCCATAGAAATCTCATGCAATCATGTACATCATTCCTAGACTAAACATATTGAAATACGGTACCATTTTCTTAAGGATTATGTTGAAAAAGGACTAATTGAGTTAAAATATGTTAACACTGAAAATCAGCTTGCTGACATTTTTACCAAACCTCTAGATGAAACTCGGTTTAATACTTTGGTTTCAAAGTTAGGCATGCTGAATCTCAGTATTTAACATGATTTTATCTAGTTTACATTGGGCTAAACAGATATATCACGGTATGTGTTCCTATGTGTAGGAAATATTCATGAGTCGAGGGGGAGTGTGTCTGAAAATACAAGTATTGATTTACTGAGGATTCATACTTGTAGGGGAAGAATTTCTGTACTCTTGTATTTTATTATCTGTGAAAAATAAAAAACATTTGTAAAAATTCAAAAGACAAAAAGATATTTCTTTCTTTATTCTCAAATTAGTGCTTGATTTGAGGGGGAGTTTTATGTTTTTCTTATGTCATAATTTCAATGTTCATCAATTTCAAAAAGTCAAAAGATTGAATTGAGGTAAAAGCATCAATTCCGAATAAACTCTGTTCGGAATTCACTAGTTCCGAATAAACTTTGTTCGGAATTCATTAGTTCCGTATAACCTTTTGTTCGGAACTCAATCAAAGCTGAACAAGTTGTATTTGAGGTTAAAGTATCAATTCCGAATAAACTTTTTTCGGAATTCACTTGTTCCGAATAACCTTTTGTTTGGAACTCCTGTCTTCCGAATAACTTTTAGAGTTTAAATTCAAATTTGTTCGGAATTTTGACTTTTACTTCGGATTTACGGATTTACACTCAAACAAGAAGACTTTTTCTCTGATCTTCCAATGTTTTGAAACATTTCAAGATTCTCAGATCTACAAGTATTTTTCATTGCGATTTCAATGGTACAATCACTTCTCATTACATCTTTGTGTAGATTCTAGGATTGTAGATCTACGGGTTTAAAAACCCTCATCGTCGGTTTTTTTTGGTTAACTGATTCACACTTGAATGTTATGGTTAATGTTGATATTCATGTCCAAATGCATTGATAAGCTGTTAGTTATCTAATGTTGTGGTTAATTTCATGATTAGCTTGGTTGATTGATTACTTGATCCTAGTTTTTGCGTTTTAATGTTCTTGACTGTTCGGAAGATAATATATGAAAAAGACATGCTTTTTGGGGTTATTTGTGAATATGTCAAGAACCAAATATGCTTTATTTTGTACTGGGTACACTCGTTATTGATTACAATGCATATCTTTTTCACTTTGAATTCTAGGTTTAAAATGAAGAAGAAGCTGATGAATCGTTCGGATCCTCTGAGTTCTGAAAAAAGTTGAATTGTGTTCGGATTCCGAATAATGTTGAACTTTGTTCGGATCCCAACTTTGTTCGAATCCCAAGTTTGTTCGGAACACATGTTGTTCGGATCCCAACTTTGTTCGAATTACAAATTTGTTTGGAACTCATGTTGTTCGGATCTCAATCTTGTTCGGATTACAAATTTGTTCAGAATTCATATTGTTCGGATCCCAACTTTGTTCGAATTACAAATTTGTTCGGAATTCATGATGTTCGGATCCCAATTTTGTTCGGATTCAAATTCAAATTTTGTTCGGATTCCAATTCTTATTTTGTTCGGATTTCGACTCTATTCGAATTTCATGAGTAAAGGTTGATCGGATTTCAACTCTATTCGGATTTTCTCTTCAAGTGTTATTCGGATTTCTAAGTTCCGAATAAACACTTAGAAAATTTTTGAAAATTTTCACAAATCAATTTTTTCTAAAAAAAAAGGAGGAACATATTTTGTATTTGCAGATGGCTAACCCTGGAAACCCTCCTTTTGTACCTTCCCATATTTTGTTCCCTGCTGCTAATTACCTACCTTATGTTATGAACAATCACTGCTGAGGGTGAGGAACCTCATATCCCTGAGGTATATGTCCAACAGTTGTGGAATTCCATGCATAATACAACTGGTGATGATGGAGAATAGTTAATTTCTGGAACTATTGAGAACTGTCATTTCTCTTTTGATTCTAAACAGCTGAGGACGATACTAAGGATTCCCTCTGAATCAAGAACTTATGTACACAAGACTAAGTTTGATCCCATTCCCAGTAATCAAAGTACTTTCAGTCATATCCAAGACTTGGGATATCATGGTCAATTCACAAAGATGGGTCAATTCACAAAGATGGGCAAACATGGTCCCTATTTAGCAAACTTTGTACTCAATTATCAACCGATTTCTTACCAGTATCTCCAAGGGTGTTGACGGGGGAAGCTATAGTGCTTTTAAGATTTTAATTGGGATGGTGAAACATTTGCATTTGGATTATGCATCCATCATTTTCCAAGATTTTCAAAAAGTCGTATATCAAAAGCAAATTCCGTCCCAAGCAAAGAAGTTTCTACCTTATCGAAGGTTTCTGTCAATGATTGTACAACATATAATGATCAGACATCCATCTGAGGTTTCACAAAGAAATGAGGATCCAATGCCTATAATCTATACTATGAAATTTCTGTTCAAACTTGAACCAATGGAGAATGTTCAGGCTTTTGTAATGCCTGTTGAACTCATTATGTTGATGGATTTGAATGATCCTGTAGTATAAGAATATGTGAATGAGAATGAGATTGCTCTTCCGAATCGGTAAGAACATGCTGATTCTACCCAAAGAGCGGTAGATTCTGAGAGTTTAGATAGTAGGAGTCAGTCTTCTTCGGGTGAAACTGACAGGGGAGAGTCGAGTGAAACTTCTGAGAGGGGTGGAGAAGTGAATGAGGGTGTTGTGAGCATAGGAGAGGGAGGTGCGGATGATGATATGCCTCTAGTAAAGTTTGCTGCACTTTCTCAATCACGTTCACAATCACAAGGAACTCCAGATACTGTTGTTGATATGGATGTTGAAACTATGATTGTTACTCCACCTGTTTCTAAGGTGATTCAACAAATGGTGGAAAGCCCAAAGCATGTAACTGAGAACTCACCAGTATACGAACATGATGATATGTTTGACATAATTAATCTTAATTTTGGCGACGAAGATGAAGTGGAGAGGTTAAAAGAAATAGAGGGTGAGAGTGCGAGAAAAGAAAATATGAGTGCTGAGAGTTCACTATCCATAAAAAGCCGGGAAGCCACGCCTACTATCAGGTCTGACACAGTTAGTCCTTGTATTGAAAAAGACTCTGTCATCCCAGCAGAGCATGCACTCATGTTGGGGAGATAGCAATATCAAACCGAAATCAAACCTATCTATTAAGTAAAATAGGATTTGATGTTAACAAAACCATATATTCAGTTTTGGACTTAGATTGATGAAAAACATGTGTTGTTTTTCATGTTAGACTTAAATAATTTCTAAGTAAGAAATGTCAGCTGACGAATCACAGTGTCAGCTTAACACTGAGTATCAGCCAAAGGATCAGCTTTAGGAAGATCTGCTGAGAAGAATAGACAAGTCAAGAAGCATCAACTGAGGATCTACAATGGATCAGCTGATGGTCCAAAATCATCAGCTGATGTAAATTTCAAGATCAGCTGAGCTATCAAGGATCAGCTGACAATATCACATTGATCAGCTGATGCCTCTCTTCTGTCAGATAAGGTATTTACTACTTATCCAATCTTTCCTTCATAAACTGATCATACTCAAACGATTAGCTGAGCCCTTGGGATCAGCTGACAGTTTCGTTTGATCAGTTGGTTAGCTATACCCTGATTTGTATTATTAGCTGAGCATTTCGATCAGGTGAGCAAATCTAGTCAGCTGAGTCTTTAACATTTATCCTTAGCTTAGCAAATTTACATATGCAGTTCAGTGTCTGTTAGCTGAGTCCTTATTCTACATCTCAGTTGATAGCTTTTCTATGTAATATTTTCTTTAGTCAAAGGCAAAACATGTGTTGGTCTTATTATGCCTTAGATCTTTCTTTGTAAAAGTGCTTAGCACTTTTTGTATCTGCAAAGAAACAAAAAGGATAGATCTTTATCCCCTGGAAAAGGAGAAAGATACTCTTGAAAAGAAGATCTTGAAGATAAGATGTTAAGTATGGCTGGCAACTCCATACTTGGTAAAGTCAAATCTTCAGAAAGCATGGTGTTGATTAAAGCACAAGCATGAAAGGAGAAGTTTACTTTTCCAAGATATAAAGGTAGTAGTTTAAGAATATAATAATAGATAGTGGGTACACTCATTACTGAAAAGTATGTTCACTTTACACACTTTGTGTATAAAGCTTACTTACTTTTCACCTACTAACTTTATCTATTATAATATTATTAAACCAAGTACCTTTGTCTCCTTCTCTCTTCATTAACCCGAACACACTTTGCTTATATATACTCATGCATGGAAACATGCTAAGTATGCGTTGAAAAGCACTGAAATCTCATAAGTTGAGAATTAGAAGAGTTAGCATTTTACTTTCAGTGTAACAAACTTGTTCATGTGTTCACATCTTAGACATTAGTTGTTTAAGATTAGCATTGTCTATGTGTTAGACAAATCTAGTTGCCACCTTTTATTGAACTTAGATTTTCCGCATCTAGTTCATGTAATTCTTGATTAACATCAATAAGAATTATATAAAAGTAAACCGTGTGTCTCATAAATTTTAATTTGCTAAAGTTTGTATTCAACCCCCCCTTCTACAAACATTTGTTGTTGTAGTATCCATTCGGGACCAACAACTGGTATCAGAGCAGGCTAGATAACTCATATCTAAGATCTGTTTTGCTTACTCTTCAACTGCTTCTACCCCACACTACTAAATGTCCACTCCGGTTGCCACTTCAAATGGTTCTTCAAATAATGGCTCACTCACTAGATGTCCAACTTTCGATGGAGATCTCTGGAAGAGTAGAGTTCTTCTCTATATGTCAAGCCTAGATGATGTGATGCTCAAAACTGTAACTGAAGGTCCTTATGTTCCTTCCTCAACTATCCAAGTAACTAAAGCCACTAATGAAGTTCCTGCTGTTGAAAGACTAATTATAAAGCCTATAAATCAATGGTCTGATGAAGACAAAAGGATTGTTAATCTTGATGTTAAAGCAAGAACAGCCTTAGTCTCTGCAATACCAAATGATGTCTATCATCAAGTTCTTAACTGCAAATCTGCAAAAGAGATGCTAGACACTTTGACCGTTGCATATGAAGGTACTGAAGAAGTGCAGGAAAACAAGAAACTCCTTCTGGTAAGAGAATATGAGTTCTTCTTTGCTCATAAAGGTGAAAGTCTAACTCAGACCTACACCAGATTCAACTGCCTTATTAATGACTTAAGAAGGGCAGATGTTCCCAAGAGCAATAAGGAGCTTGTAAACAAGTTTCTAGACTCTCTCCCAGAATCTTGGGATCATTTCATCACTGTGCTTAAACATGGTGAGAAAATCAAGGGTCTTACACTGGTTGGTTTATATGGAAACCTCATGAATCATGAACAATCAGTGAAACAAAGGAAACTCTCTACCAAGGATATGAAGGAGGCTGCAAAAGCTCCAACTACTGCCCTTGTATCTAAGGATACAAGATTTAGGAGTTTTGCAACAGTGGTGAATGAATCAAGTGATGAGGAAGAAGAAGAGGAAACTTCTGATGAAGAGCAGGTGGCTGATGGGGATGAAGATCTGGAGAACATGGACATCATTGAAGCTGCTGTTGAGCAGGCTTCCATGTTGGTTAAAAGGTTCAAACCTTTCTTGAAAAGAAAGGGTGTTAAGAGGTTTGAAAAACCTTTCAAGGGAGAAAAAGCCAAGTTTAAAACAAAGGATTCTGAATGTTGCTTTTCCTGTGGCAAGACTGGTCACTATGCCAGTGAATGTAAGTCCAGAGGAAGCAAAGACTTCAAGGGTTCTTCAAGCTCAGACAGCAAGATTGATTATGAAGCTAAATATAAGAAGCTTCTTGCTGCTGTCCATAACAAGAAGAAGAAGAAAGCTCAGAACAGGGTGCTGGTAGCTGAAGAAGAAGATTGGGCTGAGGAAGATCTCTCAAGTGATGAAGATGAGGTCCTCACAGCTAAGTTCAGTTTGATGGCTAGCACTGCAAGAACAAGTTCCTTTGATGAGGACATGAAGAAAGCTACTAAAGCTTGTACTTCGCCTGACTGGGATCCCTCTTCTATGTATCAGGTTGGAAATTTTATTAACTATGAAGATAATGAAAATAATACTATGTTTGATTATCTATGTGTTGAGTTTCTGTCAAATATTCAAAGAGAAAAGAAGCTAAAATTAGAAATAGAATCACTAAAAGAGAGATTAATTCTTAAAGATGAGAAACTGAAACAAATGACAAAACTGGAAGATGATTTAGCTAATCAAAAGATACTTAATCAGATCTTGGTAAAAGAAACCAATGAAGCAACAATAAAGTTTAATGACCTTCAAAAAGTAGTTAGATCTTGGTGTGTATCTGCTGAGAAGACCACTCAGTGTGTCAATGAGCAGATTCCAAAACAAGTTCAAGCTATTATTGGTAGAAATTATTCCCAAGCTGCTAACTGTGTTGATTTTAGCAAGAACATAAATATCTTAGAAAAAGCTGAGATTTTACCTCTTACTTTTCAAAAGATTGTAAAAGGAAAAAGTATTATCTCTAACAGATTCGTTAAAAGTACAAGTACTCAGCTGAAAGACTCAACCACTTCAAAAGTTGATTCAAGTTTTATTATTTTGACAGATAGCAAAAGTACTGAAAAATTAATTGTAAAGGAAGTAAGTAAAGGAATGGAATCATTTGTTGAGACCAAAGAGACATTCTGTTGTCAAACCTTGAAAGCTGATACATTAAATTTAGGAACTCAGCTGACTGAAAATTCCTTAGCTAATGATATTAAGGGTAAAAGACCTTTTGTTTACAAAAAGTCTCAGTCTGCCATACCTAAAGTTGATCATAAACTCATTTTAACTAAGGGTCAACCTAAGGTAACTGTAAACAAAGACCTTATCAGTTTACAGAATCAGTTGCAACAACTGAATGGTGAAATCTGTCAGCTGATGACCCATAGTCATCAGAAAACAGTTAAGACATATCTTAGGCAATTACCAAAATATGTTAAAGGCTCCAAAAATAAAAAATGTTATAAATGTGGGAGCAAAGAACATAAGACAAGTAATTGTTCTCTTGAAGGTAACTCAAGACAGCGGACTGATAATGATAACACAGTTGTTTCTCTCATTCATAAACAACCTAATATAAAGTGGATGGCTAGGTGCAATCCACAGGGGTCCACTTAAATATGGATGCCCAAGTGTCACTAACCTTCTTTCAATCACAACTATGCAGGGGCTGAACACATGGTATCTTGACAGTGGATGCTCAAGGACCATGACAGGTTGTAAAGCTTTGCTTAGTAACTACAAGAAGGAAAAATGTCCAAGAGTGACCTTTGGTGATAACAATTGTTGGCAAACAAAAGGCTACGGAGAACTTCATAATGGGAACCTAACCTTGTCCAAGGTATCATATGTTAAAGGGCTTAAGTACAATCTCATCAGCATAAGTCAGCTATGTGATGGTGATCATAAAGTTCTCTTTACAAAGACAGGTGATTCCATTTTAGATCACGAAGGTAAAACAATGATTTGTGCAAAAAGAACCAAGGATGTATATACTCTTGATATGTCCTCTAGTGATCCATCAAAGTTAACCTGTTTGTATACAAAATCTGTAACTGACACAAACTGGTTACGGCACAAAAGGCTTTCTCACTTAAACTTCAAAAATATAAACAAGCTGAGCAAGGGTGAACTAGTGTCAGGACTACCTTCACTGACATATATTAAGCCTAAACCTTGCTCTGCCTGTGAGAAGGTAAAACAGCACAAGACATCGTTTCCAACTAAGCAAGCCTTCTCCCTTGCTGAACCTTTCTACACGTTGCACATGGATCTATTTGGTCCTGTTGCTACTGCAAGCATTGGTGGAAGTAAGTATGCATTGGTAGTGGTTGATGAATTCTCAAGATACACTTGGGTCATCTTCCTAAAAGCAAAGAGTGAGGCTGCTGAAGAAATAATAAGCTTCATAAAGAAGATGAAAGTGCTAAATGGAAATATGGTAAGGATGCTTAGAAGTGATCATGGAACTGAGTTTAGAAATCAAACTCTAGAAAGTTTCTGTGATGAAAAAGGCATATCTCAAAACATCTCTGCTCCAAGGACTCCACAACAGAATGGTGTAGCTGAAAGAAGAAACATAACATTAATTGAAACTGCAAGAACCATGCTGTGTGAGAGTGGGTTAGGATTTAACTTCTGGGCTGAAGTTGTCAGCTGTGCATGTTTTACACAGAACATATCTCTTGTGATCAAGAGGCACAACAAAACTCCCTATGAAGTGCTTAAGGGAAGGAAGCCAAACATCAATTTCTTTCACATCTTTGGGTGTCAATGCTTCATACTAAACCAGAGAGATCAACTGCAAAAGTTTGCACCCAAGGCAGATGAAGGTGTTTTTGTTGGATATTTTGTGATTTCCAAAGCTTACAGAATTTACAACATCAGAACAAAGGTCATAGAAGAATCAATCAATGTAACTTTCATTGAAAATGACTTTGTTGCTTCCTGTTCTACTAATCCATCTAAATGTGACAAATTTAATGATTTGCTGCATACTGAAGATAGCATTCCAGTATCAGCTGATCCACTCTCGTCAGCTGACATAGATGACTTAGATGAACCTGTTCCAAACTTATAAAACATTTCTACACAACATATCCTAAATCAACCCACATTTTTACTGAATGATGGGAATCATGTTTCAACATCAATGGACTCTAATTCCATATCAAACATTCCTTCATTAGTAGAAGTTTCATCAGCTGACATTCCTGAAATTCTGTCAGCTGACCAACCAGAAGTCTCATTAGCTGACCCAAACCAAAGAATTTCAACTCCTTTAATCCAAACTGCTTCAAACTCTCCCAGAATCCAAAATGCCTATAAGGACCACAAGGATCATCCTAAAGATCAAGTCATAGGTAATATAGAAGCACCTGTACTCACAAGATCAAAAGCTTGCAATATTTGTTTGTACACAGGTTTTGTTTCTATGCTTGAACCAAAGAAGGTGGATGAAGCTCTAAATGATCCTCACTGGATTAATGCCATGCAAGAATAATTGGCAGAATTCATAAGAAACAATGTATGGACTTTGGGGCAAGACCAAAGGATAAATCATCATTGGTACTAAGTGGGTGTTTAGAAACAAAATGGATGACCAAGGGCTGATCATCAGAAACAAAGCAAGGTTAGTTGCACAGGGGTATTGTCAAGAAGAAGGTATTGATTATGATGAAACCTTTGCCCCTGTTGCAAGACTTGAAGCAATAAGACTGTTTCTAGCCTATGCTGTCTTCAAAGACTTCAAAGTTTTCCAAATGGATATTAAGAGTGCTTTCCTCAATGGAGAATTGAATGAAGAGGTATATGTCAAATAACCTCCAGGTTTTGAGGATGCAAGTAAGCCAAATCATGTATACTTCTTGAATAAAGCTTTGTATGGTCTAAAGCAAGCACCAAGAGCCTGGTATGACACCCTCTCTTCTTGTCTAATTAACAAAGGTTTTATAAGAGGAAGCATATATATCACTTTATTCATAACGAAATTCAAGGGTGATGTGATTCTTGTACAAATATATGTAGATGATATAATATTTGGGTCTACAAATTTGGATCTTTGTAAAAACTTTTCAAAACTCATGTCTGATAACTATCAGATGAACATGATGGGTGAACTAAACTATTTTCTTGGGCTTCAAATAAGACAAAAGGTTGATGGAATTTTCATTCATGAAACAAAGTATGTAAATGACTTACTTAAGAAATTTGAGTTTGAAAATTGTTCTTCAATGAAAACACCCATGTCCACTGCCTTAAAGCTTCGAAAGGACACTGATAGTAAATCAGTGAACATTACAGCTTATAGAGGTATGATTGGATCTCTTTTATACCTCACTGCAAGTAGACCAGATATTATGTTTTCAACATGTCTTTGTGCTAGATATCAAGCAGATCCCAAAGAATCTCACTTAGCTGCAGTTAAAAGGATTTTCAGGTATCTCAAAGGAACTCCTAATCTAGGTCTTTGGTACCCCAAAGACTCTAATTTTGAGTTAGTTGGATACACTGATTCTGACTTTGTAGGTTGCACACTAGACAGAAAGAGTACGTCTGGGTGTTGTCAATTATTAGGTGGAAGATTAGTCAGCTGGTCAAGCAAGAAACAGAACTCTATTTCAACTTCTACAGTAGAGGCAGAATACATTGCTGCTGGAAGCTGCTGTGCTTAATTGCTATGGCTGCAAAATCAACTACTGGATTATGACATACAGTTTGAAAATTCCCCAATTCTGTGTGACAACACAAGTGCCATATCTATCTCTAACAATCCTGTTTTGCACTAAAAAACTAAGCATATTGAAATCAGACATCATTTTCTTAGAGATAATGTGCAGAAAAAGAAAGTTTCAATGCACTATATAAACACTGATGTTCAATTAGCTGACATTTTTACAAAACATTTGGATGAGTCTCGGTTCAACTTCCTAATATCCAAACTTGGCATTTTAAACTTGTAATATATTCTGTTCTTAGATAGTTAGTTTTGTGTGAGAAAATAATTTTATCTGTGTGTGAAATGAAGTACTTGTCTAAGCTTCTACATGTTTTACTTATTGTAGATCAGCTAATGGAATTATGTCAGCTGATGATCATCAGTTGACACTATACCTCAGCTGATAAACCATTAGCTAAGACTTATAAGCTCAGCTAAGTGCACTAATTAGCTGACACTTATTTTATCTCAACATGGATCAGCTGACACTCTCTTTTGTCAGCTGATGATTTTCAAAAGTCAAAAATTTTGTGTCCCCACACTTATTTTATTATTTTCTCATTTGTATTTAATATGTTAACTAGGTATTTAATTTCTTTTAAATTGTCCGTTAGTTGTCTGTATATTTACTAACTATTCCGTTTATCACCTTTTTGCAGAAGTGACAGTTACTTTTTGAAATATATTTTGGTGACAGTTTAGGTTTCCAAGGAACATATAAAGGTGTTTTCGGGTGGTTCTTCATTTCTTACGCTTTCAAAATTCCCAAACACTCTTTCTCTCTAAAATCTTCAAACCATAAACCTTCGTTGCTCAAACTGTTTCACTCTGTAATCATGGTAACCTTCAACTCTGCTTCTACTCCTCTTGCCATTGCTGGTGAGAATGTTGCACCCAACTCTGAACTCATCATTCGTCCCAATAACTTTCGCATAACCACTGAAATTCCCTCAAACAAGGCAAACCAGGGATACGAACCCATGGTTGCGTTTATTACTGCCCATCCCCTATTTCATTGTCTCTCTGCTCATCCTTACTTCATTTTCCCTCACATTGTTAGTGAGATGTGGTACACTGCTAGGTACCAACCCAATCAAAACCTCATCACTTGCACCTGTCTGAATGGCCACATCAACATAAATTTCACTGTCGACACTCTGCGACAGGCCATCTCACTGCCAAACTAGGCTCCTTATCAACCATTTGCTCAAATGGATCAAGTTTTGGAGGTACTACCCCTAATTGGCTACAATGCTCCTATTGCCCATGGTCAGTACAAGTTGTCTATGCTGGGACACCCGTGGAAGTATCTGGCAAGTGTCATCACTCGCTGTTTTTGTTTCAAAACTGGAAGCTTCGATCAAATGAATCAGACAGAGCTGATGTTACTTCATGCCTTAGTCACAGGGAGGAATATTGACTTTGCCCAAGTCATATTCTCGGATATGGTGGAAAAAATTACTCTTACTACTTCAAAGAAGTCCACAAGAACTATTGTTCCCTACATAAGGTACTTGAGCTTACTTGTTCTTCATCAGATGCAATGGGAACAGTATACTGGGATAACTGTTGTGCTTGATGCAATGCCCATGCCTCAAATGGGTCAAAAGATTTTTAATCTAATAAGGGAAGAGCAAGGTCTAGCTATTACTGCCCAGATGTAAGAAATAATTGATATTTCTGGTGATGAAGCTGAGGTTGAAGAAGAGGTTTTTGCTGAAAACTTGGAAGAACACATAGCTGATGATTCTGAATCTCCTGATATAATCACTAAGCATTCTGAAGAGTCAGTGACTCATGCACATGATGAAGCCATGATTGAAGAAGAAAGGAGGGATGAAGGGTTGATGGACACTGCTGATCATGAAATAATGTTTAGAGCAGATGTGTTTGATGAACCAGCACAGGATGAGCCTATCAGTCCTGATGCTGAGGATGTACAAGAAGCAGATAGTGGTGATGAAAGAGTTGATGTTGGCTATGGTTACACTGAAAATATTCAAGCTACAATCAGCTCATCTTCTCCTAAAGGGATGTCAATCACTGAATTCCCTATCAGTTCTAGTTCTACCACACCACAAACTCAACACAGTGAAGAAGAATCTGATGATGATTCTCCAAGTAGGACTCTTGGTGTCACAATTGCTTATCCCAACACTGATCAACAACAAGGATCGAGTGACTCTGTTCATAGAGCACCAAGTGGTGAAGATGAAGAGGTTCCTGATGCTGAAGATCTCTGATAAGCTGGTGGAGCTCATAGAGATCAGCAAAGCCAAACAAATCTCAGGTATACCTTTATCACTCCCCGAGGACACTCATTTGGTTGACCCCACCAATGAGAACCCATCCTCTCCTCCAGTTGTAACACCCCCACAACTGCCAAGCTCTAGTCAACTCCCAACAGTTGCTAGTTCTACTCCCTCTTACACCCATACTGAATTAAGATGACAAGAGCTTGTGCACTTTCCACAAGTCTCTGAGGTAGTGTTATCCACACCTCTGACCTCAACTCCTATAGCTACCTCTTATGTTGAGGGGGAGCTTATGGATGTTGCTTTAACCCAACTGCCAGTAGATATGCCCTTTCAAAAGGTCACCTTCGTAAATATGGGATTGCTGCAATCTGGGTCACCCTGCCAACAGGGTGATACCATTGAATGACAGACCTCCTCCCAAGGTCACACTGTGTCTATAGCCCCTATGAGTCAAGCCTTTCCCTTAGTAAGTTCACAACAACTTGCTACTGAAATAAGGGATAACCCATTGAGTGCAACCCTCACTAAAACTCACATACTTGCAGCTACTTTTGATTCAATACTTACACATCCTAGTGCACTGCCTGTCAATACTAGTGGCATAAATCAGCCATTGGTACAGGGCACACTCTTTGTTCCCAGTGATCTTAGGCCTATAAACCAAGGTCTAAGTGAGGGACCTCAATCTATTCATGTTCTTGGCACCTCAACTCAATCAATTCCTACCAAACCCCTTCCCTCTACCTTTTCTGAACCCTCACCCCAAATACTTCAAAGCCTACTGTCCATCTCTCAAAAGATGGATAGTCTTCAAGCCTCCTTTACCTCCTTCCAAACTAAAACAGAAACCCAACTCTCTTATTTAACCCAAGAGATTGAGTCACTAAAGGCTACACAATCCCAACCCCAACCCACCCCTGCCCCTGTTGATCTTTCCCTACTTCTCACTAAATTAGATCAAATTCTTACACAAACTTCTATTCCTACTCCTATTCCTTCACCTACCATCTCAAACCAAACAATTAACAACCTCAACCAAACCATTTCTAACCTTCTCACCCACCTCCATACCTTAAGACCTTCTCCTCCTAACATTTCAGTAACCATACCTGACTCTCTTCTTAGAGTCCCTTCTCTTCTACAAACCATAACTACTGACCTTCAACACCTAAACAACTACTCCATCAAAAAACACAGTGAAACCCTTAAAGAATTCACAAATATTAGAGCAGCTGTTGATGCATATACAACTGAGGTTCGGGCTATGCAAGCAGAGGATGCATCTGCCCCTAATGAAACAGAAACTCAAAGAAAATTAAGATGTTGGGAAATTTGCAAAGGCCAAGATGAGCAAAGGCCAAAAAGAAGATGTTGGGAAATTTGCTAAGTCATTGAAACTGTTGGACATGCAAAGGTAAAACTATTAGATTGATTTGTGAAAACACTTGTAACTAAAAGTTGTTGCAAGTTTTACAACTGTTAATAAAAAAGTTCAAAACTGTTAGTTCAATTATACACAACTGTTTAAAGACCTTGAAGTGAAGACTGTTAGAAGAAATTCAGAACTGTTTATTCAACAAACAGTTGCTGTTGAGCTATTTATGGAAAATGCTATCTTCGTGGATCTGAAGTATATCTTTATCAAAGTTGAAGATTATTAAGATTATCTCAGAAGATAGAAGATTACCTAACTGTCAACTATTCAATGAGGATCAAGAGTCTATAAATACTTGGAATAGAATATCGTTTTAAGATCACTCTTAATTTTTGTAATTCTACGCATTCATAGTTTATTGTTAACTTGTTTTCAAAAAGTGTGTTAGCCTCTAAGTTTCATAGAAACCAAAGAACAAACTGTGTTCTTCGTCTAACAAAACATTTAGATTAGAGGTGTTGGTGAATATTGTAATCATCATTGGTTATTAATAAACATCTTGATATTTGAAAGTATTTTCTCGTGTTGATTCTTGAATTGTTCTTGTGATAAAACCTTAAACATCAATTAAGTGTGATTACGCAACTTCTTAGTTGATTGTGATCAAACTGAAAGATTATCTTTAAACAACTCTGATTTAATTCTAAAGGTAATTCTTGTTATCGATATTTGGTAATATCCGATCCTGACAAGTGGTATCAGAACCTTTTCATTAAGGCTCCTTTGCTCACTATTTGAAGGTTTTTCACAGATCTGCTGTGTTCTGTTATTTAAAGTTTGTTTAAATCTTGTTGCGTGTTTTTATTCTTATTACTGCAATGGAGTCTGTTGGATCTTCTGATAACACTGGATCTGGGTCAAACATTAGAGTTCCCATGCTCAAACCAACTGATTTTGAGATGTGGAAACTAAGAATCAAGCAACATGTCCAATTAATGGACTATGCTGTTTGGGAAGTAATAGAAAAGGACCCCATTAGTGCTGTTGATTTAGATGAAACAGGAAAACCAAAGAAGAAATCACCACCAAGAACAGATGCTGAGAAGAAAGAGAGGATGATTGAGATGAAAGCTCTCACCATTCTTCAGATTGCTATTCCCAACGAATACCAGCATCAGTTCAAGAAGTTTGATGATGCTCATGAACTGTGGAATGCTTTGGAAAAGAGGTTTGCAGGGAATGCTAGTTCCAAAAGGAACCAAAGGGATCTTGTGAAACAGGCTTATGAAAACTTTTCAAGTGGAAAGAATGAGAGTATAACTCAAAATTTTGATAGGTTCTATAAGCTGGTTAGTCAACTTGAGAGTGCAAAAGTTAGACTAGAGCAAGATGATATCAATAGAAAGTTCCTTAGGTCCTTGGGTGAAGAATGGACAATTTATGTTGCACAATGGAGAACTAAAGATTATTTGGAAGATATAGAATTAGATGATTTATACAACAGTTTGATTGTGTTTGAGGGAGAAATAGAGGGAAAAAGAAAGACTTTGATCCCAAGTCACAATGCTGCTCTCCTTTCATCCTCGGGTATGGACTCAAACCATTCTTAATCTAATTCTGTTGATGTCTGTGCAGGTAACAGTTCTGCTGCTGGATTAGATGTGAACACCCCTGACACAGTGCTTGAAGCATTTCTTCCTAGCCATGCACATTCAACCCTCACCAATGAGGATCTTGAGCAAGTGCATCTAGATGATCTTGAGGAGATGGACCTCAAGTGTCAAATGACTATTTTAACTGTCATAGCAAAAAGATTCATTAAAAGAACTAGCAGGAAGAACATGAACTTCAGGGCTGATGGGCAGGCTGGGTTTGACAAATCCATAGTCAGATGTTTCAAATGTCAACAGCCTGGTCACTTTGCCAAGGAATGCAAATCTGGTGGACAAGGCCAGAATCAAGGACAAAGACCAAATCAAACCTCATCAGCATTGGTCTCACAAGAAGGCCATGGGTTTGATTGGAGTGATCAAGCAGAGGAAGCTACTCACAACAAGGCATTAATGGCTTTGACTTATTCCTCCATCAAATTGGATTCACCAGAATCTGAAGACATACAGGTATCTTCTAAACTATGCCCAGGTGAATGTAGAGCTATAGTAAAAAGGTTTAGGGAGCACAACAAAAAGGTGTGTGCTGCTCTGAGCAGAATGGAGGAAAGAAGATATGAATCTAGTGCTGTCATTGAAAGCATTGAAAAGAAAATTAAAGATTATCAGGCAAATGAATTGCAAATGGACTATGATAGGAAGTATCATAAGTGGGAGAAGGAGCAACTTCAAGAAGAAATTGATAATCTTAAGAAAAAGCTGAATGAAAAAGAGAGTAAGATAGATGAGCTAACCAAAAAATTGGATGGTGTGGATATGGATTTGAGTATGTTCAAAGCAACAAATCTTAAGCTTGAAACCTTGTTACAATAACAAATCAGAGATAAGGTTAAAACAGGCTTAGGATACAAACATACCCCACCTCCATACAATCACAACTACATAACTCCCATGTATGATGTAGCTGATAGGTATGTTAATGAACCATTAACAGAGTAATTGAAGTCAGCTGATCCACAATTTGAAAGTGAAGAGGAAGGAGTTGTGTATGAGGTGAGTGATGATAAGAAGGAGGGAGTTGTAAAGAAAGAAAAGGTCATTCCTATTGAAAATCACATATGTTGTGAACCTGCAGCACCAAAATCCTCTTTACAACCTGTGATGTTCGTTAAAGCCTCCTCTGAACTTTTCACCAGTGAAACAAAACGTTTCAAATATGTTTATTCTATAAACAGTTCCACTACTGTTGCAAACTGTCCCCAACATTACACTAACAGTTCCAAACATAACCCAAACAGTTTTAACCCAAAAATATCAGCTGTTAGTGTTAAGACCAAAGGAAAAGAGAAGGTTTGTGAAGTTGAAATTGAGAAGCCAAAGAAGGAAGCTTTAAAAACACAGTTTCAGCCCAAATTTGTGAAAAGGCATACTGAAGTGCCTGTCTGCACATGCAAACAGCATGGTGTACAGAAATTTCCTCCTTCAGCTCCTGTGAGAGGAAATCAAAGGAATAGGAACCAGTTGTGGACACAAAGAACTGGTTTGCCTATAGTCAAAACCAAAAGGTGCTATATATGTGGGAGAGCAAATCACTTAGCACACAACTGTTATTATAACCCACAGATCGATAGCACCCAGAAGCCAAGTTACAGAAAACAGGCTAACAGTTCCACAACTGTTAGGCCAAAACCAAAAACTGTTGGTTTGCCAAGTTACAGAAAACATGCTAACAGTTCCACAACTGTTATGTCAAAACCAAAAGCTGTTTGTCCTGCTTGGGTGAAATTGCAGAAAGAAATAGTTTCTGAAGGGGCCAAAACTGTTAATCTAACTGATAATCAAATTGAGTCACAAACTGACCCAACTGTTTTACCAAAATCAAAAATTGTTTGTTCAAAAGACTCAACTGTTAATCACAACAGTTGGACACCACATGTTCTCACTAAATACTCTTCACAAAAGATATAGAAGTCTAACTTGGATGAAATTAAAAAGAATCTAACTTTTTTTAAGTATTATGATTTAAATGGTGTGCCCAAGACCTGCATGGCCTGGGTACTTCCTGCTACTAACTAAGTTTTTATTTGTGCAGAGCATTCATAGGGCCAATCAAGGAGAAATTTGGCATGTGGATAGTGGATGCTCAAGGCACATTACTGGAAATCCACACTGCTTGAAGGATTTCAAAAGAATCAATGGAGGACATGTAGCATTTAGAGGAAATGCTAAGGGAGAAAGAATCACTGGTAAGGGAGCTGTAGAGGTAGGTACACTTACTTTCAATGATGTTTTCTTTGTTGAACAACTCAAATACAATTTGTTAAGTGTATCTCAAATCTGTGGCCATGGAAACAAAGTCCTGTTCACAGACACAGAATGCATTATCCTTTCAAAAGATTTTAAAGTGGATGAAAAGAATGTTCTTTTAAGAACACCTAGAAAGGATAATGTGTATTGTTTGGACACTCAAAAGGTTTCTAAACAGAATGTATTAAGTTGTTTACTCTCAAAGGCCTCTCATGATGAGTCTGCTATTTGGCATTGAAGGATGTGTCACATGAATTTTAAAACCATGAATCTGTTAGCTAAAAACAATCTGGTAAGAGGTTTGCCCCAAAAGGAATTCTCATGTGATGATCATTGTGTGGCTTGTCTCAAAGGCAAGAAACACAAAACTTCTTATAAGGCCAAAGAAGTTTCTTCCATTACTACACCTTTACAACTGTTGCATAAGGATCTTTTTGGTCCTACATCTGTGGTCAGTATAGGGAAGAAAGCCTACTGTTTAGTCATAGTTGATGACTTCACCAGATTTACTTGTGTTCAATTTCTTAGAACTAAGGATGAAACTGCTGAGTTGGTTAAGCCTCTTATTCTTAGAATAGAAAATCAATCTGATTTGAGAGTGAAAGTCATTAGATCTGACAATGGTTCTGAGTTTAAGAACTATGAGGTAAACAGTATTTGTGAGGAAAAAGGGATTGAAAGACAGTTTAGTGCACCCCGGACTCTACAACAGAATGGAGTGGCTGAGAGAAGAAATATGACTTTGATAGAGGCTGCTAGATCTATGTTAGCTGATTCTAGGCTCCCAATGACCTTCTGGGTAGAAGCAGTGAACACGGCTTGCTATGTTCAGAATAGAGTACAAGTAGTCAAGTCCAAAGGGAAAACTCCTTATGAGTTGTTCCTTAAAAGAAAACCTTTGATCAACTTCTTCAAAACATTTGGATGTCCCTGCACTATCCTTAATACCAAGTCACAATTAGGCAAATTTGAGAGTAAAGCAGAAGAAGGATTCTTTGTAGGATATTTCACTCAGAGTAAAGCATATATAGTTTTTAACAATGTCACTAGGATCATAGAAGAGAGTATGAATGTCTCCTTCAATGAGAATAGGATCAATATTGCAGGTAATGGTCCTGATTGGTTATTGGATATTGATGCATTGTCCAAATCTCTTTCTTTTGAGTATTCTACAGAAAGAGTTGCAGGTGTTCCTATAGCTGTTAGTGCAAATCCACAAACGGTTTCAAACAGTTATGAAACTGTTAGCACAAGTCCAACAACTGTTGGTGGAAACAAAGCCACTGAAGACTTTGTAGTGATTCCTTTGTTTCAAAATGACTCTTCCAATGTTGTGAGTCCAATGAATTATGATGCTGAACCTTCAAAGGATATGGAATCCCTTGATCTTCATCAAAACAATGAATCTGTTAATCAAACAGTTGCAGATCAGGTATGTAATTCTTCTGGGAATGAAAGTGAATCTGAAATTGATATGTCAAATTTAGGGAATGTACTGACTGCATAAAACATCCCTACATTAAGAATTCACAAGAACCATCCCATAGAGCATATTATAGGTGATCCTACCACTCCTGTTAGAACTAGAGGTATGATGCAAAGTAACAATAGTGGTGTGGATCTTGAACAGTTTGATGTGAATGCCTGCTTTCTATCTCAGATAGAACCAAAGAAAGCAGTAGAGGCATTAAAAGACCCTTCATGGGTGGAAGCAATGCAAGAGGAACTTTTACAGTTCCAGATTCAGCAATTTTGGAAGTTAGTTGAACTTCCAAGAGGCAAGAGAGCTATTGGCACCAAGTAGGTGTTCAGGAATAAAAAGGATAAAGAGGTATTGTAATCAAGAATAAGGCTAGACTAGTTGCATAGGGTTATACACAGGAGGAAAGAATAGATTATGATGATGTGTTTGCACCTATTGCAAGGATAGAAGCAATTAGAATGTTCCTTGCCTTTGCAAGCTTTAAAGGGTTCAAGGTATATCAAATGGATATCAAATCATCATTTCTCTATGGAACTATTGATGAGGAGGTATATGTGTGTCAACCACCTGGTTTTGAAGACTTAAAATATCCTGATAGGGTATATAGGCTGGATAAGGCTTTGTATGGATTACATCAGGCTCTTAGAGCTTGGTATGAGACATTATCATCATATCTGCTTGAGAATGGTTTTAAGAGAGGCACTATTGATAAAACATTATTTACAAAGATTGTTAAAACAGAGATTTTGCTTGTTCAAATCTATGTTGATGATATAATCTTTGGATCCACTTATGACAGTCTGTGCAAGCAGTTTGAAGGCATAATGCAAAAGAGATTTCAGATGAGTTCCATGGGAGAACTTACATTTTTCTTGGGTTTATAGGTGAAGCAGAAGCCATCAGGTATATTTCTCAGTCAGTCAAAGTATGTCAAGGACATTTTGGACAAGTTTGGCTATCAAGATGTGAAGCTGACCAGTACTCCAATGGAAACACACAAACAGTTGGGAGCAGATCCTGAGGGGGAGGATGTAGACATACACTTGTATAGGTCTATGATAGGTTCTTTAATGTACTTAACTGCTTCTAGACCAGATATCATGTTTGCTCTGTGTGTTTGTGCCAGGTTTCAATGCAGTCCAAAGATGTCAGACCTATTTGCTGTAAAGAGAATCTTTATATACCTCAAAGGCCAACAAAAACTGGGTCTTTGGTATCCTAAAGATTCACCTTTTGAATTGGTGGCATACTCTGATAGTGACTATGGAGGAGCAAATGTGGACAGGAAATGAACTTCAGGAGGATGCCAATTCTTTGGCTCCAGGTTGGTATCTTGGCAGTGCAATAAACAAACAACAATTTCCACTTCAACAGCTGAGGCTGAATATGTTGCTGCCTCAAGTTGCTGTTCATAAGTTTTGTGGATCCAGAATCAGCTTCTGGATTATGGTATGACCTTTTTGAATACACCTATCTATGTGGATAACACAAGTGCGATTAGTATTGTTAACAATCCTGTGAAGCATTCTAAAACAAAGCACATAGAGATCAGGTTTCATTTTATCAGAGATTGCAATGAGAAAAGGTTAATTCATGTTATGAAAGTCCATACTGATGATCAGTTAGCTGATCTGTTCACCAAAGCATTTGATGTGAGCAGGTTCAACTTTCTGATCTCCTATATTGGAATGATTAACTTAGAATAACAGTTGTTTGCTTGTTTATCTGTGTGTCTGTGTTTTCTCTCACTAACAGTTTGAAACTGTTAGTATTAAGTCTAACAACTGTTTGTGTAAGTGTTCAGGGAACAACTGTACATAATGCAACTAACAGTTTTCAACTGTTAGTACATGGAATCCACAACTGTTAGGCAAACTGAATGTTCATTCAAGGGGGAGTATTTCTTTTCAATAACAGTTGTAGTATATTAAGAAAACAGTTCTCAACTGTTAGTTCTTTTGTTTCTTTCAACTGTTAGTTTCTTTAAGGGTATTTTAGTCTTTGCAGGGAATTTGAGGGAATTTGAATTGTATTGAACATGCGTAACATATATAAGTCACTCCCTCCTTAAAGTTTTCTTTACGCTTACTGAATTTCTTGCAAACGCTAAATCCCTAGAATTTCACTTGCAAATCGCCATGGCTCCCCTTCCATTTGTTAAGGAACACAACATGCTTGCATTTCTCTCGAAACCTGCTGATCTAAATGTCTTCCATGATATGATTGACTATCTGTTGATGTCAAATCTCCGCACTGCTCTCACCATCAATCCAACTATTTACACTTCACATATTGATCAATTCTGGAAAAATGCTACAATCAGAGAAGAAGATGGAGTGCAGTGGATTGACTCCAATGTTGATAATTTTGTTGTTTCCATTTCTGAGGATATCATACGTCAACACCTTCAACTTAATGATCTCGAAGGTGAGTATTCTGACACTGTTTCCCTGGAATATCTGCATGGTGAGTTAGTTAAACTGGGATATGAGGGCGCTAGGGGAAAGGGTACCTTCTATAAAGGGCAATTTTGTTCACACTGGAAGTATGTGGTTCATACTATCTAACAGTGTATCAGCCCCAAAAGAACTGGATGGAATGATTTTCGGGAGAACATTGCTTTGGCCTTAATTTGTTTGGCCAACAACCGTTCTTTTAACTACTCTAAAATGCTATTTGATGGAATGGTAAAACATCTTAGGACCAAATATGGTCTCTTTTTGATGTATCCCTGATTTGTGCAAGTTTTTCTAAATTCTTTATTGCCAAATCTCAAAATGCACAAGAGGGTACTGATTCCCTCTGCTCATGTGGCCTCCACATTGAGCAAATTGTTGATAAATGGCAAGAATTTTTCTGGTGCCATAACTCCACCACTCTCTGCAATGGTGGAGTTTCTCTCAAGAAACAGAGCTTCCAGAGTTGAACAAAAGGCCCACATCATTGCTACACCCACAACTTTGGAACCCCCAGCTCACAATACTCAAACAACTCAATCTGCTACCTTTTCTAAAGCTACAACAAAAGCCCCCACTCTTATAACATTCATAAAAAGAAAAAGAACTGTTGGTGCTCCTTCCACCACAGTATCTGATGCCCAAGCTGTAAGCCCTGCACAGGAGCATTCTCCTATGCAGAATATCCAAAGGGAACCCATTGTGCTGTCTCCCAGGCACACTGAGGAGGTGATCACCCCATAGGAGAGTGATCATGTGGTGTTTGAGGCTGACACTACTTTTTCATCCGCAAGGGGTGAGCAGGACAGTGTCAACATCGTTAAGTCCTCAGCCATGGCAACAGAAGTTGTTCCAACATCTTCTGGAAATCCCTAGTACCAAGAACAGAGGGGTACTGGTGTGGAATCTTCTACGAGTGACGCACCAGTTATTTCTGCCAGGGATATGTTTATAGGGACAACACTCCCTGACATTGAGGCTAGTATGATACAAAAGGCATTGACGGATTCAAATTTTGTACCATTCTTTCGGGCATACATGTATTTGAAGAAGAGAAAATCTTTACAAGACAAGCTTCTAGCTAAGCACAATGAGCTCATCATCAAGCCGGATAAACAAATCAGATTTTTGTCAGACACTTTGAAGAAGGCTACTGATGTGCTTCAAGCTCATGATCAAGTAATGAAACAGTTCACTGCAAGACCCCCTTCACAAACATTTCCAATCAAAAAGGGGGAGAAAACATCAACAGTTGAAACCATTTTGAAGCCAGTTGCTGAGAGTCAACAAACAGTTTTGCAATCTCATCCAACAGCTACTGATATTCCACAAACAGTTGTGCAGACTAAACAAGTAACAGTTGCACCAAGTGCCCAAATAGTTATAGATTCAAAGAAAACAGTTGCATCGGATCAACAACAAACAGATGCACCAAGTTCAGAAACAGTTGTAGAAAAGCTGTTAGCAGTTGACAGAGTTCTACTCAATAAGATGATTATGTCTGGGGACTACCCAACAACTGAAGTATTCACAACATGGTCAAAAGTAAAGCAAAGATCATTTGATTGCAGTGGGTGCTCAAACTCTAAACATAAGTGCACTCAAAATGAAAGAAAAGATAGAAGATGGATGGTTGGATGGTAAATCTAAAAAGCTGGACCAATTGCACCAAAGCTAGGATTCAAAGGAATTGCTATTACTGAATCAAAGAAAGATGAGAAGTTGCCTCCTGTGCAAGGTAAGGGAAAGGAGATTGATGTTGAAATTCTAAAGTTAAAACTTACCAAAGAACAGCAAGAGGAGCGTGATTATGAATTAGCACAGAGGTTGGGTGCTGAGCTTGAACAACAAGAAAAGAAAGATCTTGAATTATCTCAAAAGCTATCTGCTGAATTTACAAAGGAGATAGATGAAGAAGAAAGGGCTAAGAAACTAGGTAAGGGTGTAAAAAGAAAGAAAGTTGAAAAGAAGAAAACAGCTCCACCTCCCAAGCCAACAGTTGAGAAGGAAAAATAAACAGTTCAGTCTCAAACAGCAAAAGCTGGTATGGTACAGCCTATTCTTCATGACAGACTCAGGGTGGAGGTTGAAGAAAGAATTGATAAATTGGTGGCAGAGCAGCTAGGCCAGAAATCCCACATTACTGAGTGGAGATTTGAATTGTTGAGGATAGAGACTAGAAAGAAAGGGGTTACAATTGTCAGAGAACTAGAACCGATTGAAAGCTACTCTAGTTTCTTACATTTGATGGAAAGTGTGACTAGAAGGGATATTCAAGAGATGTATGCATATGGAATAAGTCACTATGGGGGAGCTGCAGGAATTGAAATCAGAGTTTTGATGAGGCACCTAACAAGTATATGCAATCCACTGAAAATAATGCCCATTTTGATAAGTGACGAAGCCTTCCCAATAAGTTCTATGAAAGTATATGACAAGTCAAGAGTTTATCATATGGTGATGGGAAAGGGACAAACTCAGTGGTTTGATTTTGAATTTGTTGATCATGGTAAAACAAAGCTTCTGTATATGTTGAAAGCAAATTTCTATGGCCCTGCTAACATGAAGGAGGATCTGATGAAGAGGCTGAAGGAAAGGTTGGAGCTCATTCAGTCAAGTAGAAAGTAATTTTTATGTTTTGATTGTAACAGTTTAACTTTGCATACTTAATGTAAATATTTTCTTTGCTAAGTTGATTTTTCTGTGGTTGAACCCTATAAAACAAACAACTTAAATGTATTGTCAATACTTTAAGTTAGGGGGAGATTGTTGGGAAATTTGCTAAGTCATTGAAACTGTTGGACATGCAAAGGTAAAACTGTTAGATTGATTTGTGAAAACAGTTGTAACTAACAGTTGCTGCAAGTTTTACAACTGTTAATACAAAAGTTCAAAACTGTTAGTTCAATTATACACAACTGTTTGAAGACCTTGAAGTGAAGACTGTTAGAAGAAATTCAGAACTGTTTATTCAACAAACAGTTGCTGTTGAGCTATTTATGGAAAATGCTATCTTCGTGGATATGAAGTATATCTTTATCAAAGTTGAAGATTATTAAGATTTCTCAGAAGATAGAAGATTACCTAACTGTCAACTATTCAAGGAGGATCAAGAGTCTATAAATACTTGGAATAGAATATCGTTTTAAGATCACTCTTAATTTTTGTAATTCTACGCATTCATAGTTTGTTGTTAACTTGTTTTCAGAAAGTGTGTTAGCCTCTAAGTTTCATAGAAACCTAAGAACAAACTGTGTTCTTCGTCTAACAAAAGAGTTAGATTAGAGGTGTTGGTGAATATTGTAATCATCATTGGTTATTAATAAACATCTTGATATTTGAAAGTATTTTCTCATGTTGATTCTTGAATTGTTCTTGTGATAAAACCTTAAACATCAATTAAGTGTGATTCCGCAACTTCTTAGTTGATTGTGATCAAACTTTAATATTATCTTTAAACAACTATGATTTAATTCTAAAGGTAATTCTTGTTATCGATATTTGGTAATATCCGATCCTGACAGAAGATTCAAACAAATGGCTAGAAGGAAGAGTGCTTTAAAGCCAAGACATGATGAATCTTGTGCACCAATAAATGTGCCATCAGAAGATTCTGATAATGATGATGATGAAGATAGAATGCCTCTGTCCTATCTGCTCAACTTAAGAAAGCAAGGCCTCTCAACTCAAGCTCCACCAGTCCAAACTTCCTCTCCAGTACAATCAAGTCAACCAACTCCCAGCAGCACATCAAGGAGAAAAGGAAAGAAAATAATGTCTGCTGAGGAGATTGAAGAAGAAGAAAGAAGAGAGGAAGAGTTAAATCAAGAGGATGAGAATCTCAGAGAGCTAAGTGAACTGGCTGCTGCTCTTGGTACAACCATGGAAGATGTTCTGAAAACCAAGGAGATACACCAGGATTTCACTACTCCTGAAGATCTTGCTGCAATCATTGGTGTCACTGATGATGAATTGAGAAAATTACAAGAAGAAGAAATCATCATGCTATCTTCTCAATCACATACAACACAAGTTGCATCACAGCAAGATGATCCTACTGTCAAGAAAGTTCATAAAACAGGAAGAACTCACAGAGAAGCCATTCAAGCATTGCATGAGTTCAACTTTGGAGTTACAACTCAGCAATCTGAAAGGGAGATCAAAGTGGTCTTGGAAAACAAGAAGAACTTGATAGAAAGAAAGGATCCAAATCTCATTTCCAGAGTCACTCCATATAAGGGAACAGATGAAGGGCCATATCTCAGATTAGTAAGAAGAGATGAAAGACAAACACAAGAGAATGCCTATATTCATCACTGCAAACTGTTCTCCTTCACTGAGATGATTGAGACTCTGTACCACCTCCTTAAATCCAAAAGTGAAATTGCCACAAGGTTCATAAACAAATTCGAATACTGGATCAGAATGGCTGTCTACTACAAGATATGCACTCATGATCAATTTGTGGAACACATTGATGTGATTGAGGATGCCTTCAAGAAATCCTCCAAAGCTTTTGTACCTGCTGAACGGATTATACTTAATCCTGATCATCCTTACCTGTCTGCATATGAAAATCTCAACACTGCTCTGCCCTCCAACATTGAGCCAGAAATGTTTAAGTACATAACTGAACCTGAAAGAGGGATGTTCTTCAAGAACAGAGCTGGTGTTTGGAGATTCCTAAGAGAAACTGACTTAGGAAGAGCCCCTGGAGAATTAATCTTTCAAGCTGCACATTTAACAAGGGGACAGACAGGAAGTGAACATTTTGAAAATCTGATTCAAGCAAGAGCTGAAGAGTTGTTGGCTGCAAATCCACTAAATAGATTTCTTGATGTAAAAGAAGAACCTTGATGGGAAGAAAACTAAAACTTCATAACTAGATTAGATGTAATTTCAAATTCCTGGAATAGTTCAGCTTATGTACTTAATTTAACTCATAGTTAGATTGCATTGAACAAACTCTGATGTAAATACTTTGTTCTGTAAGCAAGCTTGAAACTTTGATCATGGACTACTTAGCTAAAATGCTAGTATAGATGACTCTTAGTAAATAGCTCACTAGTGTAAATAAAGAAAATATAAAAATCCTAAAAATAGAAAAAGGATGAAAGATACTACAAAAATAGAACATGGTACTTCATAAATGAAAAGATTCCCAAAAACAGAATATCAGGGAACATATATTAAAGAGTTACCAAAAACAGATAACTAGGTAACCAAAAATTGCACTTAAAAGTTTTATCTTTACAAATCCGAGTCAAACTGATTCTTCTTAAACAGATAAGGTTTTGTCATCATCAAATAGGGGGATATTGTTGGGGAGATAGCAATATCAAACCGAAATCAAACCTGTCTATTAAGTAAAATAGGATTTGATGTTAACAAAACCATATATTCAGTTTTGGACTTAGATTGATGAAAAACATGTGTTGTTTTTCATGTTAAACTTAAAGAATTTCTAAGTAAGAAATGTCAGCTGACGAATCATAGTGTCAGCTGAACACTAAGTATCAGCCAAAGGATCAGCTTCAGGAAGATCAGCTGAGAAGAAAAGACAAGTCAAGAAGCATCAGCTGAGGATCTACAATGGATCAGCTAATGGTCCAAAATCATCAGGTGAGGAAAAATTCAAGATCAGTTGAGCTATCATCATCTGACACAATTACGTTGATCAGCTGATGCCTCCCTTCTGTCAGATAAGGTATTTACTACTTATCCAATCTTTCCTTCATAAGCTGATCATACTCAAACGATTAGTTGAGCCCTTGGGATCAGCTGACAGTTTAGTTTGATCAGTTGGTTAGCTATACCCTGATTTGTATTATTAGCTGAGCATTTCGATCAGCTGAGCAAATCTAGTCAGCTGAGTCTTTCACATTTATCCTTAGCTGAGCAAATTTACATATGCAGTTCAGTGTTTGTTAGCTGAGTCCTTACTCAACATCTCAGTTGATAGCTTTTCTATGTAATATTTTCTTTAGTCAAAGGTAGAACATGTGTTGTTCTTACTATGCCTTAGATCTTTCTTTGTAAAAGTACTTAGCACTTTTTGTATCTGCAAAGAAACAAAAAGGATAGATCTTTATCCCCTGGAAAAGGAGAAAGATACTTTTGAAAAGAAGATCTTGAAGATATGATGTTAAGTATGGCTGGCAACTCCATACTTGGTAAAGTCAAATCTTCAGAAAGCATGGTGTTGATTAAAGCACAAGCATGAAAGGAGAAGTTACTTTTCCAAGATATAAAGGTAGTAGTTTAAAAAAAGAATAATAGATAGTGGGTACACTCATTACTGAAAAGTATGTTCACTTTACACACTTTGTGTATAAAGCTAACTTACTTTTCACCTACTAACTTTATCTATTATAATATTATTAAACTAAGTACCTTTGTCTTCTTCTCTCTTCATCAACCCGGACACACTTTGCTTATATATACTCATGCATGGAAAGATGCTAAGTATGCGTTCAAAAGCACTAAAATCTCATAAGTTGAGAATTAGAAGAGTTAGCATTTTACTTTCAGTGTAACAAACTTGTTCATGTGTTGAACATCTTAGACATTAGTTGTTTAAGATTAGCATTGTCTATGTGTTAGACAAATCTAGTTGCCACCTTTTATTGAACTTCGATTTTCCGCATCTAGTTCATGTAATTCTTGATTAACATCAATAAGAATTATATAAAAGTAAACCGTGTGTCTCTTAAATTTTAATTTGCTAAAGTTTGTATTCAACCCCCCCCCCCCTTTACAAACATTTGTTGTTGTAGTATCCATTCGGGACCAACAACTCACCTCACCTAGCCACTCAGTTTCCTCTCAACAGGAAATTGTTTCATTTTAAAACGGGGACTTAGCACATGAACTACTGAAGTCTCATTCGGAGGCAGTAGGTATTGAAAAAGAAATCACTCCTCCCCAGGTTGCCGAAGTTCAATTGGATATGCACATTGCAGACACTTTAATTTCCAACATCAATGACATATTCGTAGCACCTAGTGGTCTCTTAAAAGACAATACCGGAACATCTATAGAAGGCACTATTGATAGTGTTCTTCAAGGATTAGATGGAAATCCCACCACAGTCAACACCGGTCCAGCTGTCAATGTGGGTGGCTCTACTTCTGAAGGATTTGTTCCTCCAGTTGTTGAAGTCTCAAAGGGTAATCTAAGTGATCCCGGATTTGTTACACTTCCTCAGGTTGCTAAGGAATTTGTTTCCATGGCTGACCTTCAAACTGCTATCTCACAAGTACAATCTGAAATTGCTAAGGTTCATACTGATGTGAACTCTAAGTTTGATGCTGTGAACTCCAGGTTTGATGTTGTAAATTTAAGGTTTGATCAAATTCAGCAAGAGAATGCCAGTATCAGCAGTAAATTGGATAGGTTGCTTGCATATCAGGGGCCTGAACTATCTGCTGAGGAAGTCAAAACTCAGTTATATCTTAAGTTGTTGGCTAATCCATTGCAAAAGACTGCTGCTTCAGAGGAGGATGCTACATTGGTGGATCTCCTAAGGAATGAATACACAAAGTCTGATTTTGAAAGCTTCTAGAAGGAAATGTTTGATAGTATAAAGAATTTCGGTGTATCTTTACATAAACGGTTAGATGCTACGGATCCAACAAAAGACATAGAGGAAGATGTTGAGGATGTTGAGTTACAAGCTGCATTACGCGCTTCTTTGGATACTTGTCAAACTCAAGTACAGGGTACTAAAAGAAAACATGACGATCAACATCAAGATCCTGACCACCATGAGGGGGAGAAAAGACTTAGATCTGTTGTATCTGTTTTGTCAAGGTTGCCTGCTTCAACTTCTCAAACTCAGCCTCAAAAGAAAGGCAGAGGCAGAGGCAAGGGCAAAGGAAAAATGCATATGATTGATGAAGTAGAGGATGATACAGAGCAACTAGTTGATGATACATTTGACTTTCTTACTGGTGATGGTTCAGACTTTGATGTTTATGGGTCATTTGTGTCAGAAGCTGGTGAAACTGTAAAAGAATCTGAAAAGGAGTTAACTCTTCAACAACAAATCAGAAAAATTAAAGAAAGCAAAGAAGTGTTAACCCCAAGGGTTGAAAAGCCTGAGGTTCAGCATATACCTAATCCAGATATTCCAATTGTTCCTGAAAGATTGAATATTGAGACAGTGTTAAGAATAAATAGAGAAGTATCAGAACTATTTCCTCCATCTCCTGGGAAGATCAGAAAAACTCCAAGGGATGTGATCAGAGATCAAGCTAGACGGAAAAGAATCAGGAAGTTAAAAAGAAATGCTGAATGGAGAATTCCTGAGAATTATAATCCTGATCCTGTCTCTACTGCAACATTAAGAGATGTAAGGAAGAAAGTGGTCTTAACAACTGAAGCTCTTAACAAAGAAGAAAGAAACTGGAGGTATCAAGATATTGCAGTTGCATTCCAGGAAGAAAAAACACCTGAGATATACACTACAGAATTGGAGCGAATGCTACCTATAAAGTTTCTTGGTGTAAATAATGTTTCAGACGCAGGACGCAAGCCAAACACTCAATATTCAAATATAGATCAGTTGGAACTCTTTCAAACAATTTGGAAATATGTTGATGGTGGACCTGAAACAGATGATGGTATCATACTATTCAACAGCAAGAAAGAAAAGTTTCTCTTAAGAACAAAGAAGCTTAATGCATATTCAGATGGATCTCTCAGGGTTTGGTTGAAGCAAAGCTGCATGAAAGAGCTACTCTAAGTAGATGGCAAAGAATACTCAGAGAAAGAAACTTAGACTAGATTCAATCAAGGGGGAGATTGTTAGATTCAAATATGTGTTTGTAATCTAGTCTATGTTATGTGTTTAAATGTTCAATATGTGCCTTAGAACTCTTGTATAGGTCAAAGGTATATATAGTTGTAGTGTTTGACTTTATTGTAACCTTTGCCTTATTCAATATAGAAAAAACACACTTAAAGGTGTTTTCTCCCAAATACTCTCTACTTGATTCTTGCTTATACCCATCTATATACCTATCACAAACACGTGCATGATATACCTTCAAACTGAAGGGTTTTGTAGGGTATAAAAACATACGCAACGGAGATAAACAAAAACCCCCTCCAGTGATCTCATCTAACTCGTATGGGAAACTAAATAGAGAATAAGGATTAAAGATTATACCTTTACAGTACAAACTTGAAACTATTATCCAGATAGCTAAAGGTAGAACACCGCTACTGCAGTACCTTGAACAGGCTACTAGACCGCCGTAGGATATCACCAAAAAATCGACCACGCAAGCCCTATTATGTGTTCGACCACAGCCGAGAACCCCCTTGGGGTCTCCTTGAGTTCGACGTAGAGAGAGAAGAGAGGGAGAGGCTAGGGTTTCTTTTTGCAACTTGTGATTATCTTATGATTCCATAAACCTTAAAAGGTTATTTATATAATAAACCTTATTAAGGCCCAAGCCCGTTTAATTAAAATAAAGCCCAACTTTAATTAAACTATCACCTAATTGCATAAAATACCCTTGACCTTTCTAATTAATTAATAACTTATAAATTAATCGGTCCAATTAATATTTAAACTTAAATATTAATTTCCCTTTTAAAATTATAAATAACTATTATTATTTTCCTTCTCAATAATTTATTAACTAATTAATTATTCAACACATATATAACTTGGTAAAAATCCAAATGGTTATAAACGGGTGTGTAGCAGTGTGATCCTTTAGTGTGACATAGTATTGGACACGATGACACGTGTTATATATCTCTACACACAATCTAACAGACTCCCACTGGTGCAAGATAAGTAACACTTCTTGTACACCGTTGGCCTAAGGAGGTCCCTAGCTAGACACTTAGGTTAACGATACTATGAGATCTCTTACATCTAGAGATATAATCCACCCCTTGAATTATCTAGGCTTTTACTTTTGCATCGCGATATTCTGTAATGTGAGTATTAGACATGGAGTAGGGATCTTATTCTAAATACTCAGATTTTCTCGACTCTGATCTCGACACTCTGCAGTTACGGTTTACCGAATGAATCCTATCATTCTAACCGAGCGCGGCCACGCATTTTTAGTAGTCTTAATCATCGAGGGGCCCAGAAATATCTCTCCTAAAAGTAGGAGGTGAAAATCCCATCTTGACTATTTGCAATTTGAGCACACAGCTTCCGCTGCACCTAGACATGCCCCTTATAATCACCCTGTTACGGCATGACGTTAGAATGCGCTAAAGTAAAGTAGTTACTGCGCCCCAAACCAAATATCTCAGGTCTATGGACAACCTATCAAGTTTACTTATGTTATAGCTCCAGGAAGTAAACTAGATGCAGATCACTCCCAATATTTATCCCTCCTGATAAATATCTACTAATATTTGGTCACAACCTTGTGCTTTTATTCAACCCCGAATAAATCATCAAATATTCATAATAGCGTTATCTCCCTAATGTAGTTCCCACTACATTACGTAGCTACGGACATTTAGACAATTCATAACTTGAATTTGTTATGGATAGGTTAAAACATGCTAAAAAGACCATGAGAAACAATTATGTAAATATCTCCTATTTCAATCCCATGAAATGTAAATACATAATAAAAGAGTTTCAAGTTACATCTATATTAATATTCAAAAACTTGAACTAGCTGCTAAATTCTAGGTATTGCATCCCTATAGAATTCACATGTCTCTCATGCTTAGCTCTAGCTAGCAGCTTCGTCAACGGGTCAGCAGCGTTGTCTTCCGTCGGTATCTTTTGCAGTATAATATCTCCTATTCCAATGATCTCTCGGATTAGGTTATATTTTTTGAGTACATGCCTAGTCCGCTGATGATCTCTTAGCTCTTTAGCTTGCGCCATAGCCCTTGAGTTATCACAGAATATATCAATCGGCCTAGAGATACTGGCAACAACTCTAAGGTCCGAGATAAAATTCCTCAGCCAGACATCTTCCTTTACCGCATCACTTGTTGCAATATACTCTGCCTCTGTAGTCGAATCTGCTATTGTATCTTTCTTCTGACTTTTCCAAGATATAGCTCCTCCGTTTAGGGTAAAGACAAATCCTGATTGCGACCTAAAGTCGTCTCTGTCGGTTTGGAAACTAGCATCAGTGTAACCAGTTACACTAACCTCATCCATTGAACCTCAATAAACTAGAAACATGTCTTTTGTCCTTCTCAGATACTTGAGAATTTTCTTGACAGCTACCTAATGAGATTCACCCGGATTTTGCTGGTATCTAATCGTGACACTTATAGCATAGGCAACATCGGGCCTAGTACATAGCATGGCATACACTTGAGATACCCCACATGTGTATATGTTTGCATCAGATTGGAAGCATTGTCTCCATTTCTATCTAGGTACATGAATCCTTTCTCAGGATTTTCCACATAGGTGTTTTCTTTGAACTCTAAGCCTTCAGGAAGAATGAGAATGTACGTGTCTAGATTTGCTAGTCCAGATGGCTTTGTTTGCTTCTTCTTTCCAACTTTATGAAAATAAGTTAGTAGGGTAGCTATCTCAGATCTGGGTATGATTTGCATCGCATAAGCTCTTACAAGTAGCCTTAAGATTTTGTCTTTAACTTGATTTCTGGAAGAAGACTTTTCCATCTGCTTGATAAGAATAGCCACTTGCTTCCACTCTTCATATCCCAGTTTATGAAGTTGATTTAGCTACAGAGAAAGTGTTTCACAATTCCTTAAGACGAATTCCATGATGATAATCCCTTGAACTGAACTCAACTTGAGTGAATCAATCTGAGAAGAGAAGTAGGTTCTTGTATAACATTGATTTATGTTCTCCTCCTCTTGTTGATCTTGAACAAGAGGTTCTTCTACCTCTTCCTCCTTGCATACAATAGGCAGCTTGAGTTTGGCTAATTCCTCATTCTGCTTTCTGATTTGTTCAGCCCAGACCTGTTCTCTTGCTACTTTCTCATTAACTAACATCTCTTGAGCATCCAATTGTATTCTTCTTAATTTTCGACATATATCCCAAGCTAGTCAGCATCCTCTTGTTCCAATCTTCTTACTGCCATCAATGAAGCTCTCTCTTGTAAGGTCATTTTATCCGCATAGCCTTCATCTGAGGCTGATGATTCACTTAAAATCATTTTTCTTCTTTTTTGTTGAGGGGGTTCTAACTCTTCTGAGCTGACCACAACTAGTCTCTTTCCTTTTGCTTTTTCAGTCAGCTCAACTTCTTTTTCTATTACTCTCTCCCCCTCAATCTGATCTATTCTCTCTGCCAATAGTAGTAGAGCTTCAGCTTTAACTGACTCAGCTTCAGCTTCTTGAACCTTCTCCCCCTTTTTATCATCATCAATAGGGGTTGAAATCTTTTGTTGTTATAGGGCAGCAACTGCATACTTTAATTGTACCACCTCCTCATCTAGAGAATCCAAAATCATGATCATTTCCTTTTTGGTCTGTTTTCTCTTGAGGTGCAGCTTTTCAAACTGACTTTTAAAGAAATTCATTAAATCAAGTCAGCCTAAGAAGGTTGTAATTTGGGTGCATCGTCCAAAGGTTGGTGTTTACCTTCAAATTCATTTGCACCAGAGTTTAGACCCTATGAATCACCTTGGTTTGAAGATGAAACATTAACAGGTCGTGCGTATGGGTGTGAGAAGGGAAGAGAAGTAACGTGGCTCGAGACGTGAAGTGTATGGGTAGATGGTTGGCTGATTGGATTAGAGGGGGTGATTAACCCTGGGGATTGGTCAGATATTCAATGTTACCTAAGTGTGTCTGCTTAGGCATAGTAATGGGCTCTCCAATGGCACTGGAGAGTGTGGGCTGAGTAGACACCATACCCGGTTTAGGCTGTTGGGTTGTAATGAGCTTCGAGGTTGACACCTTAAGAGTAGGCGTCTCCCCCTTAACTCCTGCCTGTGGAGGGATCAAAGTGATCTCAGCTCCAGTGATGCCTTTAGGAGTGACACCATCTATGGCAGTTTTTCGTGTATAGGTTCGGATATTCTCCCTAGCAGCAGTGGGCAAACAAGGGGTGGCTTCATAGTGGGATTGTTAATGGAATGAAGGTGGAGTAGATGGGTTAGACTGGATTGGGTTTACCACAGCCTTATCTCCAAAAATGGATGGAGAATAATGAGAAGAAGGAGAAAGTAGAGAGGTCTTACCAGAAGCAGCTTAAATATTTGCTGGTTCAGCCTGAGCAGAGTACTCAACTTTAACCTCGGTGTCAGCTTGGGAAGCTCCCCCTTGATTGGAATACTCAGCTTCACTTTCTGAAGAATTTTGCTCAGCTATCCATCGCATTGGGTCACTCAGACCTTCCTACTCTGGAAAGATGTCTTTATTGAACATCTTCGAGCTAAGTGCTAGAGCAGGGAAAAAATCCTGCCCAGCTTCGTATAGTTGATCTCCCAACTCAGCTTCAATCACCAAGGACAAGTACCTTATGAAAGGCACATGGAGATCCCTTGGTGTCTTTAGCACTTGGATCTTGAGCTCATTGAAGAAGAGCAGTGCATAGTCTAGATTTCTGGCAAAGAACATATTGTACAGCAGCTGCATCTCGAACTCGTTGACCTGGTCCAAGCTTCTAACCTTTGTTCCCAGTGAACGAATCACCATAGAAACCATAAATCCCCAACTCATTGGAAAGGTGGCCTTTTTTATTACACCCTCTGTTTGTGGGTGTCCCATAAGGGGTATGACCGACCTCACCACTTTCCTAGTAACATCAACTTTGAACATATCACTTGCAGGAAGTTGAATAACATTCCTTAGCTGTTGTACAGTTATGACAACTGTTCTATCCCCATTTAGAACAGTGCCATCGATCTCTCCTCTATTATTGTCATAGACGCAAGTGTACCAGAACTCCAATAATTGTTGTGGAACAATATGCAGTGATGCTCCAGTGAAAGCAAATGCCAGGGGGTATTTTTGGATATAATCTACCCAGGCTTCAAGCCTGTATTCCTCTTACATTCAGGGATTACCAAACATGCATGTTAATTGTTTACTTTAAGAACCGGCATCCCGTTGTATTTGAACGTAGCACCTCTAACCATCCTATCACTGAGATTTAGAATGATTCCGACCATCGTCGAATTAAGCTTTAGTAACATTGAGTAATTTCTAAAGTCGCACTGAGTGATTAGGGTTTAGAAAAGAGATTAACGAGAGATTGCGAATTGTAAGCGTAAACCTCCGAAAATCGGTTTGGGTCGTTATATATGTTGGGGTTCGTGGTACACGGCAACGGAAGCATGCAAGGTACAAAATCGAATTTTCAAGCAAAAAACCAAGACCACAAACTGAACCCCATCAATGGATCTTACTCTACACCAAGTTAAGAAACTTAAACAGAAGAGAAAGGAGAAGTTTATACCCTAGATGTCTCTGATGGTTGTGTGATGCTATCTCCAAGTCGTGCACCTCCTTGCTCGGCTCTTTCTCTCACTATCGAAGTCCACCCCAAGGCAAGTGTGACCCAAGTGTACTAGCACTCCTTTAGCTCAATCAACAAGTGATGAAGCTTCTGGAACAATAATCAAAACCACCAGGGACTCTCTTACTTTCTCTCTTCCTCTTGCACTTAGACAAAACTCAAAGTCTCTAAGTGGGGTTTTTTTTCTTAATGACCAAGAGTGCCAAATGAGAGAATGAAGCCCTTTTTATAAAACCAAAACTAACCCCAGGTCTCCTAAGGTCGGCCAGGGTGTAATAAATGCAAAGCCCATACATTGGTGGAGAGTGGAGGTGAAAAGAATAAAGTTGTTTTTGTCAGACAGGGTTAGCGCCGCTAGCCGCCCATGGTTAGCGCTGCTAACCACTTAAGGTTAGCGCCGCTATTACGGCTGAGATAGCGACGGCAGGGTTAGCGCCGCTAACCACTGCTAGAAACCAACTATCAATATTTATCCTTTCTCACCCTCATCTTTTAGGTTATTGCCAGGATCAACCCTTGGCGTGTGACCCGATAGGCCCATACATCATCGGTAGTGATCAATGACGTATGTGTGTCAGTGGGCATACTCCAACAGACTCCGACTTGCACATGACTCACCGTACCCAATACATCACAAATAGAGAGCGGCCTCTAGTAAGACATCTCTGCCCCCAAGTCAGTATGGGTTTTGTCTTCTGCACAAAAACTAATCTGTAACCCATGTGAAATGGTCCTATAGATAAGTGATCAATCATCCTTTTGTTGCACGATATCCATGTGAACACGAGACATGGTACTAAGTTATTCTCCGTTCATTCACAATTATGTTTCTCGATCTAGATTGGTGGTGACCAATATATACAAGTTGCAACCAATCATAAATTATTGCAAGATTGACACGGCCATGCATTTTGGTGTCAGCGACCAAATCATCGAGCGGCCCAAGGATATCTCTCTAAACAGAGGAACAAATTCCTTTGACTTACACTGCCCACGACAGTGGTCATACTCCGCCCAATTATTCCCTTTATAACAGCCAGTCACGGATTGCGTTTGAAAGCAATCAGAACAAAGCAAACCAGAGTGATGCAGCCACGTGCATCTCCAGTCTGAGGATGAACTGATACTATCATCCTGATTTACTCATGACAAGTACAGGCGAAGAATTGCGTCCCCGTGCCCCAATCCCCATTGGACACATGACCAATTACTTCCCTTAGTCTTAGTTCATACTTCCTTCCCATGAAGAATGACCAAATGCGGACATTTAGAATGCTTACGCATTCAGGGAAGAGTAAAACATGCAAAGTTGGAACACATTAAAGATTAAAAGAAATACCCGCAACTTGCGTATTACTAAATCTCATTTAATAATCGATAAATCCAATAAATACAATACTACTTCATGTTCCCAAAAGGTAAATACATCAAATATGCTAACAAAATACATAATCAAACCAAATCACTAGAAAATCTAATCCCAATTGCTCGTGTATGAGCATCATGTTTTGCTTGCGATAAAGGTTTGGTGAACGGATCCGCCATATTGCTATCCGTGTGTACTCTGCTGATGACAATGTCTCCACTATCGATCACGTCCCGGATGTAATGATACTTCCGCGGAATATGCCTCGTGCGTCGGTGAGACCTTGGTTCCTTTGCCAAAGCAACCGCACCCTCGTTGTCACAAAACACCTCAACAGGGTCGGCTATGCTAGGAACCACTCCCAGATCTTGGATGAATTTCCTCATCCAAACAGCCTCCTTCACAGCTTCACTGGCCGCAATATACTCCGACTCGGTAGTAGAATCGGGCACAGTGTCTTCCTTGGAGCTTTTCTAGGAAATAGCACCACCATTAAGCAGGAACACAAACCCCGATTGAGATCGGCAGTCGTCCCGATCGGTTTGGAAGCTAGCATCGGAGTAACCAGTTACTCGTAGCTCTTCCGCACCTCCATACACCAGGAACATCTCCTTTGTTCTCCGAAGATACTTGAGAATGTTCTTCACTGCCGTCCAATGTGCTTCGCCAGGGTTGGCTTGATATCTACTTGTCATACTCAATGCACAAGATACATTAGGCCTAGTACATAACATGGTATACATGATCGAGCCTATAGCCGAAGCATATGCGACTCGCCTCATTACTTCCCGTTCCTCAGGGGAACTCGGGCTTTGAGCTTTGCTCAACACTAAACCATGTGACATAGGTATGAACCCCTTCTTGGAGTCCTCCATCCTAAATCTCTTTAGGACCTTGTCAATATACGTAATCGGGCTCAATCCCATCAACCTGCGGGATCTATCTCTATAGATTTTAATCCCCAAAATTTATGCTGCATCCCCAAGATCTTTCATTGAGAAACAACTCCCTAGCCAGGCTTTTACCCCTTGCAAAGTTGAGACGTTGTTCCCAATTAGTAGAATATCATCTACATAAAGAATTAGGAATACAACTACGCTCCCACTAGCTCTAATGTAAACGCATGGCTTATCCTTGCTTTTAGAGAAACCAAACTCTTTGACTTTCTCATCGAAGCACAGGTTCCAGCTCCGAGAGGCTTGCTTTATCCCATAAATGGACTTCTTAAACATGCAGACTTTATCTGGAAACTATAGATGTAAAAAACCCTCAGGTTGTGTCATATACACATCCTCTGAAAGTGTTCCATTAAGGAACGCGGTTTTGACGTCCATTTGCCAAATCTCATAATCATGAAATGCGGCAATTGCCAAGAGTATCCGGATAGACTTTATCATAGCCACCGAGGAAAAGGTTTCCTCATAGTATACACCATGAGTTTGAGTGAAACCTTTAGACACCAGTCGGGCCTTGAAGGTGTCTACCTCGCCATCCATGCCGATCTTCTTCTTGAAGACCCACTTACACCCTACGGGTTTACACCCCGGCACGGGATCAACCAAGTCCCAGACTTGATTATCCGACATGGACTGAATCTCGGATTCCTTTGCTTCTAGCCACTTGGCAGACTCAGGGCCCACCACAGCGTCCCGGTATTTGGTAGGCTCATCAGAGACCACTACCATGTCGGTGCCCTCAGATATGTTAAAACCATATCTCTCTGGCTCATGCCGACTTCTACCAGATCTTCTAATAGGCAACGGGTTTACATTATCTCCAGCATCATCATGCTGAGAATCAACCCTTATGGGTTGTGAACTAGTCCCAACATCAGGTTCTACATTGGCAGGTTCTTGAATTTCTTCAAGATCAACTTTCCTCCTACTAGCGTCTTTGGATAGCAGTTTCCTCTCAAGGAACACTGCCCTTCGAGCAACAAATACCTTGTTCTCCGAAGGTTTGTAAAACAAATATCCCATAGACCCGGCGGGATAACCAATGAAAAAGCACCTTTCGGCCCTGGGCTCCAATTTGTCCTCAACCTCACGTCTCACGTAGGCAGGACAACCCCAGACCTTTCAATATGAAATGGATGGAACCTTTCCATGCCACATCTCATACGGTGTTTTCTTAACCTTCTTCGTTGGTACGAGGTTAAGGATCCTACCAGCCGTTTCAATCGCATATCCCAAAACGTAACGGGAACGTCCGTACAAACCATCATAGACCGAACCATATCTAATAATGTTCGGTTCCTCCTCTCGGTGACATCATTTAGTTGTGGCGTCCTAGGAGGTGTCAGTTGCGAGACAATCCCACAACTCCTTAGATGTTCGCGGAACTCAGAACTAAGATACTCACCGCCTCTATCAGATCGTAGCATCTTAATTCTTTTCCCTAGTTGATTTTCCACCTCGTTTTGATAAGTCTTAAATACCTCAAAAGTATCCGACCTTTGTCTCACCAAGTAGACATACCCATATCGACTATAATCATCAATAAAGATAACGAAGTAGCGGGAGTGATCTCTTGTGGTATGCTTGAACGGACCACACACATCAGTGTGAACGATATCCAACAAGTCTTGCGCCCTCTCACATACACCAGTGAAGGGTGCTTTGGTCATCTTGCCCAATATACAAGATTCGCATGCTTCACTTGAACCGTGCTCAAATGATTACAAGATCCCATCCGCTTGGAGCTTGGCGATGCGTTTCTTGTTTATGTGGCCTAACTGACCATGCCATAGAGATAACTTATCCAAAACACTTTTGGATCCCGAATCAACATTCATGATTGATCTATTGTTTTGCAAGTTTACACTTGCCTCATAAATGCCATGACATGGAAAGGCTCTAAAATATAAGACATGATCTTTGTAACATAAAATGCTACCATTCTCAAATTTATAGTCAAATCCAATGTCATATAAAGCATAAAGTGATAAAATGTTTCTTGCCACGCAGGGCGAATAACAAACATTTTCTAAAACAATAGATAAGTCTGAAGGAAATGCGAGCTCCACACTCACAATCTTCTCAACCGGGATAACCTCCTTGTTTCCAATGATGAGATCCAGCTCTCCATCAACCAGGTCCCTACTTCTTCTTAGTACCTGCACATTATTACAAACGTGAGTACCACACCCGCTGTTTAAAACCCAGGTGTTAGAAGTAGAAGTGTTATGGAGTTCAATCATGTACGTACCGGAGGCAGCGGCACCTTTAGCATGAACCCTCTTGAGCTCCCCCATATACTTGGGACAACTACGTCGGTAGTGACCCTTCTCCCCGCAGAAGTAGTAGCTTGCCTCTTCCGGAGTGGTGGCAGCGGGAGCCACTTGCTTCCCCTTCGGCTCCGGGGTTGGGTTAGGTTTGGGCTTTGGCCCTTGGGCCTTGGCCTTCTTCTTTCCCTTCCCCTTGGAGCCCGAAGCGGGTTGCTTCCGCTTGTACCCACCTTCGTTAATGGTGAGGACGGCAGTGGAGGTGGAGGTCTTTGCCTTGGCAAGCTCGGACTCAGTAGTCTTGAGCATGCCGTGCAATTCCATAATGGTTTTATCCATACTATGCATATGGAAGTTCACAATGAACGGTCCATATGACGGAGGTAAAGATTGGAGGATTATTTTAACCGCCAACTCTTTCCCCATTGGAAAACCCAACTCCTCAAGCTGATCCACGTACCCTTTAATCTTAAGGACGAGGGAGCTGACATTGCCGCCCTCCGGCATCTTACAACCGACAAAAGCCTTGACACACTCATAAAGCTCTTGCCTTGCTTGCAATTGGAACATGTCCTTAAGCTGAGAAATCATCTCAAACGCACTCACTTTCTCGAATTGCCTTTGCAATTTGGGACTCATGGTCGTTAGCATTGGGCAAATGACATCATTGATTGTCAAGGACCTCTAGCTTCATCTCTTGACGTTGGAAAATTCTCAAAGTCCTATGCCAATCAATTAAGTTTGGCCCCGTGAGTTTCTCCTTTTCCAGAAATGGACGGAGTGACATGTTGGTGGTGTTGGTGTTGCTAGTAGATGCCATCTACAAGCAAAGTACGAAATTGGTTAGTTATGACGTATTAAATCCTTGTTAAAATAATTACCCACTTGTTATAAAACAAATTATAGTAACAAGGGCTAAGAACCTCAAAATACCCTAATCCATGACGGGTTTTCCGCGGATCACTTCCTAGACCTATTTTAGGCCGGTAAACTCATTACCAATTGTAATCTGTGATCACAACTCTTAGACTCTTGCGGGATCCTAGGTACTCTTAGCACCCATTTGGCATGTTTGATCCCTCCACACCAATTCCTCATTAATCCACTTTGATAGCTCGTCTAAAGCTCGACAACTACCATTGCGTTTAAGTCTTGGAATTTGTAAATCGTCCGTCAAGATACACGGTGGTACTCTAGCCCAATGGCCGGCTCGGCTAGAGCTCGACAACCGACCTTGCGAGTTACCACACGCGCCTTCCACACAGTTACGCAAAATCGATCTCGGATAGAGCTCAACGACCAATCTTGTTTCACTAGATTTGGGCGGTGTCATCTTAAGGGTGGTGTGAGATTTACTTTTGAAAAACGGGTTTTAATTTCTCCGGTTAAAACACTTTTAACCAGTTCTTGTCAATGTAGCGCGCGGAGTTTGTAAACCGATTTAAAACTCTTTGATTTTATTATTTTGAAAAAATTTCTAGTATGTGAAGATCCTAAACATCCATGCAAGAAAAAGGTACAAAATAAAATCAACCACGCATGTAATACATATCCGGTAACGAGCCAATCCTATGCGTCTTGCCCGTGAGCCAACGGGCAAGAATAAGTCATCTAAGGACTAGACCGAATGACTTGATGTGTGCTTCTCCCACTTGATTTATCGCATCTCCCGCCGACCTCCGGGTCCAAGTACACCAAGACACCCTCCATGGTTCTTGTTGGTTGCTTCGGTTCTCCTTTTACAATTTACAAATTTAAAAGGAAATGGCATGCAAGCCAAAATTTACTATTCTAAGCTAATACTGCAAATTACAAAGAATAGAAATTCGGCATACAAGCCGTTAAATATACAAACCGAATAAATAAATTATTTATTACAAACCATTGTGGTAAAAACAACGAAATGAATGAATACATTAATTTAAACAACCAAACACATCACATAGGTCTTATGGCTCATATTGTTACCGGATTCTAATATCACAACCACATACAAGAAATTTAAAACTACACATGGTGTGCCACCCATAACCATGTAAATCTTATATGTCTTGGTTAAGATTATCTAATCACTCAAGGCACTAATAATCCTATGTACATATGAATTAGGAACCTTAAACAAGTCAAAATTCCATAGTCATATGTACATAATGTAAGTATATGCAATTAACCATTTTCATGCCTAAATGTTAATCCACATATAAATACATCAACCAAGACATAAGGCATCTTAGAACAAATAGCATTTCAAATTCTGGAATAATTCCAGGAAGTACATCAAGCCTAAAAATCCAACAAAAAAGATTTTAAAAACAAAACTTGCATTCTGCCAGAAAGGGTTAGCGCCGCTAACTATAAAAGTTAGCGTCGTTAACTACAGGTTAGCGCCGTTAACGTCCAACAACTTAGCGATCGCTAAGGAAGGTTTAGCGCCGCTAACATGGAAAAGTTAGCGCCGCTAAACCCTGGACAGAACCAAAAATCACATGTTTCGGAATTTCTAGGCCATCTAGTGCAAAACCAGTGTAGAGCTGGATCTGATACCACTGTTGGGGTTCGTGGTACACGGCAACGGAAGCATGCAAGGTACAAAATCGAATTTTCAAGAAAAAAACCAAGACCACAAAGTGAACCCCATCAATGGATCTTACTCTACACCAAGTTAAGCAACTTAAACAGAAGAGAAAGGAGAAGTTTATACCCTAGATGTCTCTGATGGTTGTGTGATGCTAGCTCCAAGTCGTGTACCTTATTGCTCGGCTCTTTCTCTCGCTATGGAAGTCCACCCCAAGGCATGTGTGACTCAAGTGTACTAGCACTCCTTTAGCTCAATCAACAAGTGATGAAGCTTCTGGAACAATAACCAAAACCACCAGGGACTCGCTTACTTTCTCTCTTCCTCTTGCACTTAGACAACACTCAAAGTCTCTAAGTGGGGTTTTTTTTCTTAATGACCAAGAGTGCCAAATGAGAGAATGAAGCCCCTTTTATAAAACCAAAACTAACCCCAGGTCTCCCAAGGTCGGCCAGGGTGTAATAAATGCAAAGCCCATGCATTGGTGGAGAGAGGAGGTGAAAAGAATAAAGTTGTTTCTGTCAGACAGTGTTAGCGCCGCTAGCCGCCCATGGTTAGCACCACTATCGCGGCTGAGATAGCGATGGCAGGGTTAGCGCCGGTAACCACTGCTGGAAACCAACTATCATTAATTATTCTTTCTCACCCTCATCTTTTAGGTTATTGCCAGGATCAACCCTTGGCGTGTGACCCGATAGGCCCATACATCATCGGTAGTGATCAATGGCGTACGTGTGTCAGTGGGCATACTCCAACAATATATACCTTTCCAAGGAGAGAGAAAAGTTACCGTTTGAAATCCCTTTTTATCCGTTACACGTAACAAATTTACGGCGCAATGGAATAGTGATTGACATGAGACATATCATCTTCCAACGGATAACTTTATAGAATTATATTACTGACTTACAATAATAATACTTTTCACTTGTAATGTTACACGATACATAATCAGCGTAACCGCAAAATGTGAGACAGACTCACATAGTGCACAATGACCTAATCACACAGAGTAATTAAATCTAATTTTGGATATACCAAGCTAAGGAAACGAATCACTCAGCGTGAATCAAGCACTCAGCTAGATATCATCTCTCAGCTTGAGATTGATACTCAGCTTGAGTTTGAGCACTCAGCTCGATTTTGAGCACTCAGCTCAAAATCAATGACACTTAGTCATATATATTTGAGACTGACTCAAACTTGTTTCTAACTACACGGAGTATTTTAAAACTAGTTTGGAACCAACCAAACATGTGAACTTATCACTCAGCTTGAGTGAAGCACAAAGCTCAGACTCAATGACACTTAGTCATTTATGTTTGAGACTAACTCAAACTATATCATAACTATACTAAGCAGTTAAAATATGTTTGGAACTCGCCAAACGTGTGAACTCATCATTCAGCTTGACATGTTATACAGTTTATGAAAACTTGTTGTTGGGAAAATGATCTCGTCAGTCAAGATTTGATGAGACAAAGTTAAGTTTGCAATATGTGTTTTACATATAACTTAAACAGAATTATGAATCTTAGTCAGACTGAACACTTATAGTGATTAAGACTGAGTATAAGTTGAGCATATGTTTGATTAACTTAGACTATATCTTAGTAATATTATCAATATGTTTGATAAGCTGTGTGCGTAAACTAAGATATACATATTAAGTTTCAACTTGATGAGTTTCAACCTGAGCGACTCAGCGTGAAGATTGAGTCAGCTCAATAAAGTTACTAAATATGTTTTATTAAATTCTTTAGACTTCTAAGGATGAGTTAACAATTATACATGTTAGTTCATGTTTGTTTTCAGGTGTGTTCTCGAAGAACTCAGCTTGATGAGTTTCAAGCTGAGTAACTCAGCCTGACTAAAGAAGTCAGCTTAAAAGAATTTAAATGTGTTTTAAATTATTTTTTAACTATCTATATCTACAGAATGGATAAGAAGACTTCAGAATCAAGATTGAAGATTGAAGACTCGAGATAAGAAGATTCAAGATTCAAGATTCCGAGTTATCCGATAGTTAGTTAGCAAGTTAGGATTAGTCTAATTTGTTAGCAACCGTAGCAACAGGATTATAAATACTTATCTCTTTACAAGTTTAGAGGTACGACTCAGAGACGATTATGACTACGTGTTGCAGAGCCAATCCTCACCTCACCATATGTCTTAGGATTCTTGAATCACTGTTTGTCAGTTTAACGTGATCAAGAAACTCACAGACTGCCAACTTGTTCGTGTGTTCAAATAATCACATTGGTTGTGATATTGGTAAGTTATCAATCTGTGTAAATCCTATTTAGAGAGTCGTCAGTATCTATAATCATAAGTTGATTATAGATAGCTAAGTTTGAGAGATTGAGAGATTTATGTTAGTTGATTATATATCAAGAGTTTCTTACTTGATAGTTATTGTAATCATCTTCTTATTTAAAGCATTGTAATCATCTTCTTAATAAAAAGCATTTGATTGATTGTGGTTTGATTTACTTTGTGTAACACTTTTATATGATTTGTTCAATTTCCGCAGAAAGTGTATTCAACCCCCCTTCTACACATCTATTGCTTGTTGTTATTCTGATACAAGGGACCAACAACTGGTATCAAAGCAAGCTGAACGATTTGATAAGTTGAAAGTTCAAGATTCTGAGAAAATTTACAATGTCTCCAAGCAACAATTCTTGAAACTTTCCACATATGTCTGCCAAAGGTTGTCCCATATTTGATGGTTCTGACTATCCTATGTGGAAGTTCAGATCCATGCTATTCCTCAAGTCCATTGACATTCGTATGTTCGATGTCAATACAAAAGAACCAATCATCCCCAAGATTCCTGCTACTGTCAGTGATACGTCTCCTGGCAGAACTGAAAAGGATACAAGAAAGCCTATTGCATCATGGACTGATGAAGATGGGAAACTCTTCAATCTGGATGATAAGGCTAAAAGTGTTCTAGCAAATTCCTTGACTAATGAAATCTTGCGTACTGTGATTGGGTGTCAATCTGCAAAAGATATATGGGATACACTGAGTGTTACCTAAGAGGGCACAGATCTGGTAAAGTAGCAGAAGAAGAATCATTTGAATAGATCCTACGAAAACTTCTTCTCAAAGAAGAATGAAACCTTGTCTGATTTGTTCACAAGGTTTCACTGCTTGATAAATGACCTACTAAGTGTGGGTGTAAAGAAAGATGAAGCTGAACTTGTGCTGAAATTTCTGAATGTGTTACCAGAGAGGTTTAATGATGTAACTACAACACTGAGGGCTGGAGGAATACTACACGTGTACATCCTACAGTCTATATATGGGTTCTTGCTAAATCATGAACAAATCACTGAACACAAGAGAGCTTATCAACAACAACTCAAGGAGTCTTTGGATAAGAATGAAGTTGCATTGGTTGCACATAATAAGAAGAAAAGTTCCAAGACACTAGTTGTTGAATTTTAGACTTAGTCAGAATCTCAAGCTGACCATTCAGACTCAGACTCAAGTGATACTGATGATGTTCATAATATCACTGAGCAAATGGCAATGTTAGCCAGATGTTTGAGAAGAGCTCAAAGGGGAAGAGGAAGATCTGACAGGGGCAAAGGGAAGAGTTCCTTTGATCCCAAGAATGTTGTGTGCTTCAACTTTAAGAAGAAGGGACATATTGCTATTGAGTACATATCAAAGAAGGCGGAATCAACATCAGTTGTTGATAAGAATGCTTACAGAGCTGATAAATACAAGAAGAAATATACTCGGCTCAAGAAAGGAAAGCGAGAAGACAAACCCAGTACAAAAGGGTTATATACTAAAACCTGGGATACAGAATCATCCACCTCTGATGATGATGTATGTCTTATGGCTAAAAAAGATGAAGAGTTAGAATTAGATGAGGTTGATTATAGTCAGTCCGAATCAATCTTTAAAGCTGACATGAAGAAAGATGAGGAAAACAGCAAGCTCAGTGATTGGGATCCTGCTTTCATGTATAAGGTCAGTAATTTGTACTCTTACACTGATGAAGAAAAGGGTCTTGCTTTTGATTATCTGCTGAATGATTACAAGACCAGCCTTAAGTCTCAAAATTACCTCAAAGCTGAGATAGCTAAACTGAAAGACGAGATTAAGGAAAATCAATCTCTCATTGATGATGGTAAGAAAGTACAATGTGATCTTGAATGTCAAAGACACATCAACAAACTTCTAAGTGAAGAACTTTAGGAAGCTAAAGACAAAGCTGACCAGCTTCAAAAGGTCACTGAGTCTTGGTGTAAGTCATCAAAGGTTGCTGAAAAGTGCATAAACCAACAAATTCTTAAACAGGTAAAGGCTGTACTAGGAGGTGACTATCAAACAGCAGCTTATGTAGCTGATGATTAGATAGCAATTACAGACTCTGAGGAGGATAGATTACTGATTGAGTCTCAGAAATCAGCCTCAGAGAAGAAACATGGTCAAAACCTTAAATACAATATGTTTGTAAAGGCTAAAGATCATGGAGAAGAGTGCTCAACATCCAAACAGCATGGTAAGTCTGTGCTAGACAGATTAGACACTCAGCCTATTCAAAGAACTTCAGTCATAGAAAGGCTTAATTCAAATCCTTTCAAAAGACAACATTCTGTATCTGGCTGGAAGAGAAGTTACAAGAATAGGAAGACCACTGTAAGTCAGAGGTCAAATCACAACAATGGTAAGTCCAAAGTTGTAGATCTTGGTAAGTTCAAGAAGATCAACAGTGGTAAGTACAAACCTGTTGAAACTGGTGAGTCCATTCAACATGGCAAAGGTAAGTCCAAAATTATGGAAAAGAAAGTTGTTAGTCAAACTTCTAAGGATAACAAACAAAGATCTGACAAAGGTAAGTCCAAAGTCAGTTATCATCAAGTAAATCAACTTGCAAAGAAAGTTGAAAAGGTATCCACCATATACAATCCTAAGACTGAGAGTAAGTTCTCACAAGGATTGTTAGACTCTCTACCTCCTATAATCATTGGAAGAAGGAGATGCTACAAGTGCAGAAGTAGAGGTCATGAGGCTAAGGACTGTGATGCAGAAATCTCAAGGCCTGAACAAGAACAAGCTGATCAGCCTACACAGGACTCAACGCCTGCTCAAGCTGAACAGTCAGGTCAACCAGATGGAGATGCTAAGTGCTCCTCATCTGAACCCACCAAGAAGTGGGTTCCCAAACAAAACTAATGTGTTTAGTTTTCATATCATTTGCAGGGTTCAAGTAACTGGTACTTGGATAGTGGATGCTCAAGGCACATGACTGGGTAGAAAGGACTTCTTAGTGATTTCCAAGAATATGAAGGTCCTAAAGTAACATTTGGTGACAACTCCCATGGAAGAACTAAAGGCTATGGGAAGATGCAAGCAGGCAAAGTTACTTTCCAGAGAGTTGCATATGTCAAAGGCCTCAAACACAACGTGATTAGTATCAATCAATTGTGTGATGAAGATAATGTTGTTACTTTTAAGAAGAAAGCAGGAACAATTTATAATGCTAAGGGAAAGCCTGTATTAATAGCTAAAATAGAAAGAGATGTGTATCTACTTGATCTAAATTCTGTTGTTCCCTATAATGAAACCTGCTTGTATTCCCATTCTGTTCCTAAGCTGAGTTGGTTATGGCATAAACGTTTATCCCATCTAAACTTCAAATATATAAATATGCTATCGAATAAAGAGTTAGTCTCTGGATTACCAAAGATCAAATTTGTCAAAGACAAATTGTTCTCAGCTTGTGAACAAGGGAAGCATCATAAAGGGTCCTTTAAATGAAAGAAAATTTTTTCAATAACAGACCCATTGCATATGTTGCACATGAATTTGTTTGGACCCATAAGTACTCCCAGCCCAAGTGGCAAGAAGCACACACTGGTGATAGTAGATGAGTTCTCACAATTCACCTGGGTGATATTCCTTAAAGCCAAAAGTGAGGTTGCCCTGGAGATAATCAGTTTTATCAAACAGGTTGAGTTGCAGAAAGGTTTGTCTGTAAAGCAACTAAGAAGTGATCATGGGACTGAGTTCAGAAACTCAACTCCTGAAAACTTCTGTGATCAAAAAGGAATATTACAAAATTTCTTATATGTCAGAACTCCACACAAAACGGGGTTGATGAAAGGAGAAATAGAACCTTGATTGAGGCTGCTAGAACAATGCTATATGAGGCAGGATTGAAACTCTATTTCTGGGATGAAGCTATTAGTATAGCCTGTTATACTCAGAATAGGTCAATCATTGTCAAAAGACATGGAAAGACATCATATGAGTTGTATAAGTCTAGAAAGCCCAATATAGGTTATTTCCATATCTTTGGTTAACAATGCTATGTGCTGAATCAAAGAGATCAGCTCCATAAGTTGGAACCTAAAGCTGATCTTGGAATATTCGTTGGTTATTCCTTAATCTCTAAGTCTTATAGGATATATAATACAAGGAGAAAGGCCATAGAAGAGTCAATTCATGTCTCTTTTGATGAAGACTGTTTTGATCGAGCTGATAAGAGTCAAGCTGACTTGGTCAGTTTGAGTGAGCTTGAAAGGCCTAAGGAAACCAACTTATCAAATCCTATGTATGTCATGGGAAATGATAATGATGATGATGTGTGTCCATCACATGCTCAAATGGATTCTCAAGCTGAGAAGGATGATGAGTTCGTCAATCCATTTGGAGCTGAAGTCACTCAGACTGAGAATCTCAGTGATCATCAGTTTGTTGACAATGATGTTGTTGAGACTGAGGATGTGTGTTCACCTCAGGGTTCTCAACATCACTCAGATTCAAAACCAGACTCTCCAACTACATCATTCAAATTCCTTAAGGATCATCCTCACGATCAAATTATTGGAAATGTCCAAGAAAAGGTCATGACCAGATCTAAGGCTACAGCTAACTATGCTGCTCACTTTGGTTTCCTATCTCAAATGGAACCAAAGAAGACTGAAGAAGCCTTAGAGGATGAGGATTGGATTGAAGTTATGCAAGAGGAATTGAATGAGTTTGAGAGAAATAAGGTATGAAACCTTGTCCCTGCCCCCAAAGGTCACTCAATTATAGGCACTAAGTGGGTCTATAGAAATAAAATAGACAAGCATTGAGTGATAGTAAGAAACAAAGCCAGGCTGGTAGCACAAGGGTATAAGCAAGAGGAAGGAATTGATTATGATGAGACCTTTTCCCCTGTTGCTAGAATCGAAGCCATAAGGCTGTTCCTGGCTTATGCAGCATACAAAGACTTCAAAGTATATCAAATGGATGTGAAAAGTGCTTTCCTAAATGGAACACTTCAGGAGGAAGTCTATGTGAAACAACCTCCTGGCTTTGTTAGTTCAAAGTTTCCACATCATGTCTATAAGTTGGACAAGGCTTTGTATGGTATTAAACAAGCTCCAAGAGCTTGGTATGATACACTGTCCACTTATCTACTATCCATGGATTTCACCAGAGGTAGTATAGATAAGACACTCTTTATTCAAAAGAGTAAAGGACAGGTGATTCTTGTACAAATCTATGTGGATGACATTATCTTTGGTTCTACCAATGAATCTCTGTGTGAGTGGTTTTCTAAAATAATGTCACAGAAGTACAAGATGAGTATGATGGGTGAGATGACATACTTCCTAGGCTTACAAATTCAACAGAAGCCTGATGGAATATTTATCAATCAAAGCAAGTATGTTCTTGATTTGATAAAGAAATATGGTTTTGATTCAAGTTCAACCATGAGAACACCCATGTCACCAGCTGTCAAGCTGAGTAAAGACTCTGATGGTAAGTCTGTGTGTCAGTCTACCTATAGAGGAATGATAGGTTCATTACTCTATTTGACAGCTAGTAGACATGATATCATGTTTGCTACATGTGTTTGTGCAAGATATCAAGCAGATCCTAAAGAATCACATCTTCAAGCTGTGAAAAGGATCTTTAGGTACCTTAAAGGTACACCAAATCTAGGTCTTTGGTATCCAAAAGGTGGATTTGAGTTAGTTGGTTTCTCTGATGCTAACTATGATGGGTGCAAGTTAGATAGAAAATCAACAACTAGAGGATGTCAATTGCTTGGAGGGAAGCTAGTAAGCTGGACTAGTAAGAAACAGAACTCACTGGCTACTTCAACTACTGAAGCTGAATATGTTGCAGCAGGAAGCTGTTGTGCTCAAATCCTTTGGATGCAGCATCAGCTTCAAGACTTTTGCATGAGTTTCAAGAAAACTCCAATCTTTTGTGATAACCAAAGTGCAATAGCTATAACTTACAATCCAGTCTTCCATTCAAGAACCAATCACATTGAAATTAGACATCACTTCATAAGGGACATCGTGGAAAAAGGTAAAGTTGATATTCAATTTATCCCCACTGATGATCAACTTGCAGATATTTTCAATAAACCCCTTGATGAAAAGAGGTTTATGTATCTGCTAAGTGAATTAGGTATGCTCAACCCCTAGCTAAGTGTCTAGAATCTGAGTTTTTCAGTTTGACAAAGACTAAGTGTCTTAAGCTGAGTGCACAGTTTATAAATAAGTGTTCATAAACTGTATAACATGTCAAGCGGAATGATGAGTTCACATGTTTGGTCAGTTCAAAACTTTCTTTAACTACTCAGTGTAGTTAACATGTATGTTTGAGTTAGTTTCAAACGTAAATGACTATGTGTCATTGAGTCTGAGCTATGTGCTTAACTCAAGTTGTGTGATTGGTTCACACGTTTAGTAAGTTCCAACCATATTTAAACTACTCAGTGTAGCTAGAAACAAGTTTGAGTGAGTCTCAAACATATATGACTAAGTGTCACTGATTCTGAGCTGAGTGCTCAAAATCGAGCTGAGTGCTCAAACTCAAGCTGAGTATCAATCTCAAGCTGAGTGATGATATCAAGCTGAGTGCTTGATTCATGCTGAGTGATTAGTTTCCTCAGCTTGGCGTGTCCAAACTATGACTTAATTACTGAGTGTAATTACTTCATATGCAAGTGCTTATTTGAGTAAGTCTCAAAATCACGTATTATACTAATTCGGTATTGGTGTAATACAACAGTGTTAAAAATATTATTATTTGTTAATATTATTTTACACTTGTATCCGTTGGTGAATGATATGTTTCTACCCTCTAAATGTTACATCAAGCCGTAATTTACCGGCGTAACGGATTAAAAAGGGATTCCAACGATAATTTTTCTCTCTCCTCGAAAAGGTATATAAAATGACTTTACCTGCATTTTAGAGGTTTACACTTAAACTTCTCATCTCTAAACCTCTCATTTGCTTATATACCTCTCTACAAATTTGCTAAGTGCAATCTTTTGGTCCATCGATTTCGAAACCCTAACTCGCTCTGTGCGACGCTCTTTGCCCTGTGCAACGACAATTTTTACTCAGTGTAAATTTCAAACTTTCAAGATGGAAGGAACCACTCTTATTCTAAGTGATAGAATGGTTAGGGGTGCTGCTTTCAAAAACAACGGATTGCAGCTGATCAAAATTAATAATCAGCATGCCTAGCTTTCTATTCCTCCGAGGAAACAGGGCAGAGGTTATGAAATCTGGTTAGACTACATCCGGAAATGCCCTTTGGCATTTGCCTTCAATGGAGCACCTGTTCATATTGCTCCGCAACATCTTTTGGAGTTCTGGTACACATGCACCTTCAACCAGAATAGAGGAGAGATAACAGGCACTGTTCTCAATGGCAATCGAGCAGTAGCCCTCACGGTTCAACGGCTAAGGGATGTTCTTCAACTCCCTGTTCATTATGGGTTCGAGCTCACCGTGACTAGACAAGTGGCGAGATCAGTTATACCTCAAATGGGTCACCCTCAAATTGAAGGGGTTATTAAGAAGGCCACTTTCCCAACCAGCTGGGGCTTCATGGTTTCAACAGTGGTACGTTAACTGGGGACTAAAGTTGGTGGCTTGCACCAAGTTAACGAGTTTGAAATGCAGCTTTTATACAATATGTTCTTCGACAGACGTATAGACTATGCACAGCTAATTTTCAACGAGCTCAAAGTCCAAGTACTGAAGACCATCAGGGACATCCATGTGCTATTCATAAGGTACTTGTCCTTGGTGCTTGAAGCTGTGTTGAGGGATTTATATGAAGCTGGACGGGATGTGTTCCCTACCCCAATACTCAGCCCCAAGATGTTTAACAATGACATCTTCCATGAGCAAGAAGGTTTGAGTGGTCCAATGCTCTTGGTGGCGGAGGGAGTTTCATCTGCAAGTGGAAATGAGGGATCACCTCACGGGGTAGATTCCTACGCTGACACGGAGGTTCAAGCTGAGTACTCTGCTCAGGCTGAACCAGTACATTCTGAAGCTGCTTCTAGTAAGACCTCTCCACTTTCTCTTTCTTCTCATTTTTCTCCATCCACTTTTGGAGACAAGACTACAGTAAACCCAACTCAGTCTAACCAATCTCCTCTACCTTCATTCAATATACAATCCCACTCTGAAGCCACCCCTAGTATGCCCACTGCTGCTAGGGAGAATATCCGAACCTATACACGTAAAAATGCGATATGTGGTGCCACTCCTAAAGGCATCACTGGACCTAAGATCACATTGATACCTCCTCCGGCAGGAGTTGAGGGGGAGACGCCTACTCTTAAGGTGTCAACCTCGAGGCTCATTTTAACCCAATAGCCTATAGCGGGTGTGGTGACTACTCAGCCCCCACCTACTCTAGCCATGGGAGAGCCTATTTATGTACCTGAGCAGACACACTCGGGTCACATTGAACATATGACCAATCCCCACGGTCAATCACCCCCCTCTATACCCATAAGCCAACCACCAACCCATACACTACACATTTCGAGCCCCATTACTTCTCTTCATTTCTCACACCCTATTGCACGACCTGTCAAAGTTTCATCTTCAAACTAAGGTGATTCACAGGGTCTAAACTCTGGTGCAAATGAGTTTGAAGGTAGAAAACAACCTTTGGATGATGCACCCAAATTCCAACCCTCTCAAGCTGACTTGGACGACTTAATGAACTTTTTCAAATGTCAGTTTGACAAGCTGAAACTTAAGAGAAAACAAGACAAGCAGACACATGCTAAAGATCTTGGATTCTCTAGCGGAAGATGTACAACAGTTAAAATCTGCAGTGGCTGCCATATGACAACAAAAGACTTCAACCCCTATTGATGATGAAAAAAAGGGGGAGAAGGTTCCAAAAGCTGAAGCTGAGTCTGTTCAAGCTGAAGCATTATTACTATTGGCAAAGAGAGCAGATCAAGTTGAGGGGGCGAAAGAAATGGAAATAGAAGCTGGGCTGACTGAAAAGGCTAAAGGAAAGAGACCTATAGTAGTCAGCTCAGGAGAATTAGAACCTCCTCAACAGAAAAGAAGGAAAATGATTCTCAGTGAATCATCTGACTCAGATGAAGACTCTACGGATAAAATGACTTTACAACAAAGAGCTTCACTGCTGGCAGTTAGAAGAATGGAGAAGGAGGATGCTGACCAGCTTGGGATCTCTGTTAACGAATTAAGAGAAAGACAAAAGAATGCTCAAGCTGTGTTGGTCAGTGAAAAAGAGGCAAGAGAAAGGAATTGGGCTGAGCAAATCAAATGGCAGAATGAGGAACTGGCTAAACTCAAGCTACCCATAGTGCCTAAGGAAGAAGAGGAAGAAAGACCTCTGATGGAAGATAAACCAGAGGAGGAGAACATAATGGATTGCTATACAAAACTATTCTTCCCTTCTCAAATACTTTCACTCAAGTTGAATTCAGTTCAGGGGATCATCATCATGGAGTTCATCTTAAAGAATGGTGAAACACCTTCTCTGGAGCTGAATCAACTTCCTAAGCTGGGTTATGAAGAGTGGAAGCAAGTAGCTATTCTTATCAAGCAGATGGAAAAGTCCTCTGCAAGGAATCAAGTCAAAGATGAAATTCTAAGAATACTTGCTAAAGCTGATGCAATGCAAATCATACCCAGATCAGAAATAGCTACCCTACTGACTTACTTTCACAAAATAGGAAAGGATAAACTGAAAAAGCCAGCTGGTTTAGCAAAAGCAAACAAGGACAGTTTAGCTCTTCCTGAAGGCATGGAATTTCAAGAGAATACATATGTTGAAAAGCCTCAGAAAGGGTTCATCTACTTGGACAGAAATGGTGAAAAATGCTTCTAGGCTGATGCATCAATTTATACATGTGGAGTATCTCAAGTATTTGCTCTGAGACAAATTGTTGAAAAGACTAAACAAAATGCAAGGTTCAGATATAGACTAAACAGAGCAATACGATCACAAAAGGATCAGCTTCAACACATTCCCAATCTGCAAGAAATCCTTGAAGAAATTAACAAGGAGATAAAGGAATTTGAAGAGCTGCATCCTCAATAGATTAGTTCTATTGTAAATATTAGATTAGTTCTGATATTTTTGTAAGCACTTAGTGTACATAATCTGAGTGATCAATATTTTTGTATTATGATAAGTTCAATTAATACAAATATCTATTTGATGTGTTCATATGTATAAGTCTGATAAGTTCAGCTTAAATGAATAACTGATTAGTTCTTATTCATTAATGTAATTGGTTGGTGTGTTCAACTAAAAGTTGGTATGTTCCACTTAAAATTGATAAGTTCAATTAATATTTGATTAGTTCAAAGTAAAAATCTTGATAAGTTTAAGATTTAAAACATAATTCTGTTAAACAAACTTAATAACTGTTTGATGGTTTTGTCATCATCAAATAGGGGGAGTTTGTTAGGAAAATGATCTCATCAGTTAAGATTTGATGAGACAAAGTTAAGTTTGCAAGATGTGTTCTACATATAACTTCAACAGAATTATGAAGCTTAGTCAGACTGAACACTTATAGTGATTCTTTAGACTTCTAAGGATGAGTTAACAATTATAAATGTTAGTTCATGTTTGTTTTCGAGTATGTTCTCGAAGAGCTCAGCTTCATGAGTTTCAAGCTGAGTAATTCACCCTTACTAAAGAAGTCAGCTTAAAAGAATTTAAATGTGTTTTAAATTCTGTTTTAACTCTCTATATCTACGGAATGGATAAGAAGACTTCAGAATCAAGATTGAAGATTGAAGACTCAAGATAAGAAGATTCAAGATTCAAGATTCTGAGTTATCCGATAGTTAGTTAGCAAGTTAGGATTAGTCCAATTTGTTAGGAACCGTAGCAACAAGATTATAAATACTTATCTCCTGATAAGTTTAGAGGTACGACTCAGAGACGATTACGACTACGTGTTGTAGAGCCAAACCTCATCTCACCGTATGTGTTACGATTCTTGAATCACTGTTTGTCAATTCAACGTAATCAAGAAACTCACAGATTGCCAAGTTGTTCGTGTGTTCGAATAATCACATTAGTTGTGTTATTGGTAAGTTATCAATCTGTGTAAATCCTGTTTAGAGAGTCGTCAGTATCTATAATCATAACTTGATTATAGATAGCTAAGTTTGAGAAATTGAGAGATTTGTATTAGGTGATTATATATCAAGAGTTGCTTACTTGATAGTTATTGTAATCATCTTCTTATTTATAGCATTGTAATCATCTTCTTAATAAAAAGCATTCGATTGATTGTGGTTTGATTTACTTTGTGTAACACTTTTATTTGATTTGTTCAATTTCCGCAGAAAGTGTATTCAACCCCCCTTCTACACATCTGTTGCTTGTTGTTATTCTCATACAAGGGACCAACACTTATTTATAAACTATGCACTCAGCTTAAGACACTTAGTCTCTGTTAAACTGAAAACTCAGATTCTAGACACTTAGCTAGGGGTTGAGCATAGCCAATTCACTTAGCATATACATACACCTCTTTTCATCAAGTGGTTTAGTGAAGATATCAGCTAACTGGTCATCAGTGGAGATAAATTTAAAGTCAACTTTACCTTTTTCCATAATTTCCCTCATGAAGTGATGTCTAATTTCAATGTGCTTTGTTCTTGAGTGGAAGACTGGATTGTAAGTTATGGCTATAGCACTTTGGTTATCACATAAGATAGGAGTTTTCTTGAAACTTATACCAAAGTCTTAAAGCTGATGTAGCATCCATAGGATTTGAGCACAACAGCTTCCTGCTGCAACATATTTAGCTTCAGCAGTTGAAGTAGCCACTGAGTTCTGTTTCTTACTAGTCCAGCTTACTAACTTCCCTCCAAGCATTTGACATCCTCCAGTTGTTGATTTTCTATCTAACTTGCACCCAGTATAGTCAGCATCTGAAAAACTAATTAACCCAAATCCAGAGTCCTTTGGATACGAAAGACCTAGATTTGGAGTACCTTTAAGGGACCTAAAGATCCTTTTCACAGCTTGAAGTTGTGATTCATTAGGATCTGCCTGATATCTTGCACAAACACATGTAGCAAACATGATATCAAGTCTACTAGCTGTCAAATAGAGTAATGAACCCATCATTCCTCTATAGGTAGACTGACTCACAGAATTACCATCTGAGTCTTTACTCAGCTTGACAGCTGGTGACATGGGTGTTCTCATGGTTGAACTTGAATCAAAACCATATTTCTTTATCATATTAAGAACATACTTGCTTTGATTGATGAAAATTCCATCAGGCTTTTGTTGAATCTGTAAGCCTAGGAAATAGGTCATCTCACCCACCATACTCATCTTGTACTCTTGTGACATTATTTTGGAGAATCATTCACATTGAGATTCATTAGTAGAACCAAAGATAATGTCATCCACATATATTTGTACAAGAATCACCTGTCCTTTACTCTTTTAATAAAGAGTGTCTTATCTATACTACCTCTGGTGAAATCCATTGATAGTAGATAAGTGGACAATGTATCATACCAAGCTCTTGGAGCTTGTTTAATACCATACAAAGCCTTGTCCAACTTATAGACATGATGTGGAAACTTTGAACTAACAAAGCCAGGAGGTTGTTTCACATAGACTTCCTCCTGAAGTGTTCCATTTAGGAAAGCACTTTTCACATCCATTTGATATACTTTGAAGTATTTGTATGCTGCATAAGCCAGGAACAGCTTTATGGCTTCAATTCTAGCAACAGGGGCAAAGGTCTCATCATAATCAATTCCTTCCTCTTGCTTATACCCTTGTGCTACCAGCCTGGCTTTGTTCCTTACTATCACTCCATGCTTGTCCATTTTATTTCTATAGACCCACTTAGTGACTATAATTGAGTGACCTTTGGGGACAGGGACAAGGTTCCATACCTTATTTCTCTCAAACTCATTTAATTCCACTTACATAGCTTCAATCCAATCCTCATCCTCTAAGGCTTCTTTAGTCTTCTTTGGTTCCATTTGAGAAAGGAAACCAAAGTACGTGGCATAGTTAGCTGTAGCCTTTGATCTGGTCATGACCCTTTCTTAGACATTTCCAATGATCTGATCTTGAAGATGGTCTTTGAGGAATTTGAAAGTTGTAGTTGGAGAATCTGGTTCTGGATCTAAGTGAGGTGGAGAGTCCTGAGGTAAACTTATATCCTCAGTCTCAACCGCAACATTTTCAACAAACTTATGATCATTGAGATCCTCAGTCTGAGTGACGTCAGCTCCAAAGGGGGTGATGAACTCATCATCCTTCTCAGCTTGAGAATTTCTTGGAGCTTGTGATGATTTCTTTTATGAACACACATCATCATCACTATCATCTCCCATGACATACATGGGATTTGACATATTGGTTTCCTCAGGCCTTTCAAGCTCACTCAGACTGACCGAGTCAGCTTGTCTTTTCTCAGCTTGATCAAAACTGTCTTCATCAAATGAAACATGAATTGATTCTTCTATGGCCTTTCTCCTAGTGTTATACACTTTGTACGATTTGGAGATTGAGGAATAACCAACGAGTATTCCAGGATCAGCATTAGGTTCCATCTTATGGAGCTGATCTCTTTGATTCAGCACATAGCATTTTGAACCAAAGACATGGAAATAACCTAGACTGGGCTTTCTAGACTTAGACATCTCATATGATGTTTTACCATGTCTTTTGACAATGATTGATCTATTTTGAGTATAACAGGCTGTACTGACAGCTTCATCCCAAAAATAGAGTTTCAATCCTGCCTCACACAACATTGTTCTAGCAGCCTCAATTAGGGTTCTATTTCTCCTCTCAGCAACTCTATTTTGTTGAGGAGTTCTGACAGATGAGAAATTTTGTAATATTCCCTTTTGTTCACAAAAGCTTTCAAGGGTAGAGTTTCTGAATTCATTCCCATGGTCACTTCCGAGTTGCTTTACAGACTTACCTTTCTGCAACTCTTCCTGTTTGATAAAACTAATTATCTCCAGAGCAGCCTCACTTTTGGCTTTAAGGAATATTACCCAGGGGAATCTTGAGAACTCAACTACTATCACCAGTGTGTACTTCTTGCCACTTAGGCTTGGAGTACTTATGGGTCTAAACAGATCCATATGCAACATATGCAATGGGTTTGTTATTGAAAAATTTAGCTTTGATTTAAAGGACCCTTTGTAGTGTTTCCCTTGTTCACAAGCTGAACACAATTTGTCCTTGACAAATGTGATCTTTGGTAATCCAGAGACTAACTCTTTATTTGATAGAATATTTATATTTTTAAAATTCAAATGTGATAATCGTTTATGCCACAACCAACTCAGCTTAACAACAGATTGGGAATACAAGTAGGTTTCAATATAGGGATCAGCAGAATTAAGATCAAGTAGATACACATCTCTTTCTCTTTTAGCTATTAATACAAGCTTTCCCTTAGCATTATATATTGTTCCTGCTTTCTTCCTAAAAGTAACTATATTGCCTTCATCATACAATTGGCTGATACTGATCAGATTGTGCTTAAGACCTTTAACATATGCAACCTTCTAGAAAGTCACCTTACCAGCATGCATCTTCCCATATACTTTAGTTCTTCCATGGGAGTTGTCTCCAAAAGTTACTTTAGGACCTTCATCTTCCTATAAATCACTAAGAAGTCCTTTCCACCCGGTTATGTGCCTTGAGCATCCACTATCAAAGTACCATTTACTTGAACCCTGAACATGATATGAAAACTAAACACATTAGTTTTGTTTGGGAACCCACTTCTTGGTGGGTTCAGATGAGGAGCACTTAACATCTCCATCTTTTTGAACTGACTGTTCAGCTTGAGCAGGAGCTGAGTCCTGTGTAGACTGATCAACCTGTTCTTGTTCAGGCCTTGAGATTTCAACATCACAATCCTTAGCCTCATGACCTCTACTTCTACACTTGTAGCATCTCCTTCTTCCAATTATTATAGGAGGTAGAGTGTCTAATAATCCTTGTGAGAACTTGCTCTCAGTCTTGGGATCTTTGGACTTACCTTTGTCAGATCTTTGGTTGTTATCCTTTTGATTAGAAGCTTGACCAACAAACTTATTTTCCATGACCTTGGACTTACCTTTGTCATGCTTACTGGACTCACCAATTTCAACAGGTTTGGACTTACCACTATTGATCTTCTTGGACTTACCAAGATCTACAACTTTGGACTTACCATTTTTGTGATTTGACCTCTGACTGACAGTGGTCTTCCTATTCTTGTAACTCTCTTCTAGCAAGATAGATATTATTGTCTTGTGAAATGATTTGGGTTAAGCCTTTCTATAACTGAAGTTCTTTGAATAGGCTGAGTGCCTAATCTGTCCAGCACAGACTTACTATGCTGTTTAGATGTTAAGCACTCATTTCCATGATCTTTAGCTTTCACAAACATATTGTATTTCAAGTTTGGATCATGTCTTTTCTCTGAGGCTGACTTCTTAGATTCAATCAGTTGTCTATCCTCCTTAGAATCTGTACTTGCTATCTCATCTTCAGCTACATAAGTTGCTGTTTGATAGTTACCTCCAAGTACAACTTGTACCTGTTTAGGAATTTGTTGGTTAATGCACTTTTTAGCAAACTTTGATGACTTACACCAAGACTCAGTAACCTTCTAAAGTTGGTCAGCTTTAACTTTGGCTTCCTGAATTTCTTCACTTAGAAGTTTATTAATGTGTCTTTGACATTCAACATCACACTGTGCTTTCTTACCAACATCAATGAGAGATTTATTTTCCTTAATCTCATTCTTCAGTTTAGCTATCTCAGCTTTAAGGTCCTTTTGAGACATAAGGATGGTCTTGAAATCATTTAGCAAATAGTCAAAGGCAAGACCCTTTTCTTAATCGGTGAAAGAGTTGAAATTACTAACCTTATACATGGAAGCAGGATCCCAATCACTGAGCTTGCTGTTTTCCTCAGCTTCCTTCATGTCAGCTTCAAAAGTTGACTCGGCAAACCATAATCAACTTCGTCAATTTCAAACTCTTCATCTTCTTGAGCCATTAGACATACATCATCACCTGGGGTAGATGATTCAGTATCCCAGGTTTCATCGTAAAGCCCTTTGTCTTCTGGCTTTGCTTTCTTAAGATGAGTATATTTCTTTTTATACTTATCAGCCCTATAAGCATTCTTATCAGCAACTGATTCTGATTCTTCCTTCTTTAATCTGCACTCAGCAACAATGTGTCCCTTCTTCTGACAGTTAAAGTACACAGCCTTCTTGGGATCAAAGGAACTCTTCCCTTTGCCCCTGTCAGATCTTCCTCTTCTCCGTTGAGCTCTTCTCAAACGTCTGGCTAGTATGGCCATCTGCTCAGTGATAGTCTGAACATCATCAGTATCACCTGAGTCTGAGTCTGAGTGGTCAGCTTGAGATTCTGACTCAGTCTCAGATTCAACAACCAGTGCCTTAGAACTTTTCTTCTTTTTATGTGCAACCAATGCAACTTCAGCTTTATCCAAAGACTCTTTGAGTTGTTGTTGAGAAGTTCTTTTGTGTTCAGTGATCTGTTCATGATTTTGCAAGAACCCATAAATGGACTGCAGGTTATACAAATGCAATGTTCCTCCAGACCTTAGTGATGTGGTCACTTCATTGAACCTTTCTGGTAACACATCCAGAAAGTTCAGCACGAGTTCAGCTTCTTCCTTCTTAATGCCTACACTTAGCATGTCATTAATCAAGCAATGAAACCTGGTAAACACATCAGCCAAGGTTTCATTCTTCTTTGAGAAGAAGTTTTCATATGATCTGTTTAGATAGTTCTTCTTCTACTGTTTGACCAGATCTGTGCCCTCACATATAACACTTAGAGTATCCCATATCTCTTTTGCAGATTGACACCCAGTCACTGTGTACAAGATCTCGTTAGTCAAGGCATTTGCCATAACACTTTTAGCCTTGTCATCCAGATTGAATAGTTTCCAATCTTCATCTGTCCAGGATGCAACAGGCTTCTTTACCTCTTTTTCACTCTTGTCTGTTTTATCAGCAGACGTATCTAGCAGAGATCTTGGGGATTATCGGTCCTTTGATAATGACATCGGACATACGATTGTCAATGGACTTGAGGAACAACATGGCTCTGAACTTCCACATAGGATAGTCAGATCCATCAAACACAGGACAACCTTTGGCAGACATCTGTGGAAATTTTGAAGAATTTTTGCTTGTAGACATTGTGAACTTTCTCAGAATCTTGAACTTTCAACTTATGAAATCGTTCAGCCTGCTCTGATACCAGTTGTTGGTCCCTTGGTGAGAATAACAACAAGAAACAGATGTGTAGAAGGGGGGTTGAATACACTTTCTACGGAAATTGAACAAATAAAAGAAAAGTGTCACACAAAGTAAATCAAACCACAATCGAAAGCTTTGCTTTTCATTAATAAGAAGATGATTACATACTCTATCAAGTAAGCAACTCTTGTTATGTAAACACCTAATATAAATCTCTCAATCTTTCAAACTTAGCTATCTATAATCAACTTATGATTATAGATACTAATGACTCCCTAAACAGGATTTTAATCACAGATTGAAAACTTACCAATCTCACAACTAATGTGAGTATTCGAACACACGAATAGCTTGGCAATCTGTGAGTTTCTTGATCACGTTGAACTGACAAATAGTGATTCAAGAATTGTTGGGAAATTGGCTAAGTCATTGAAACTGTTATATATGCAAATATCAAAAATGATTAAGACTGTTAATAAGTGCTGGGAAAACAGTTCAAAACTGTTAAAAGAAGTGTTGAAGAAACAGTTTAGAACTGTTAGTTGAAATTGTGAAGACAGTTGTAACCAACAGTTGCTGTGAACTTTAAAGCTGTTATATAGAGTTCAGAACTGTTAGTACAAACTACTACAACTGTTTGAAGATCTTGAAGGGGAAGACTGTAAGAACAACCAAGAACTGTTGTATTCATTAAACAGTTTCTGTTGAACTAAATATGGAAAAACCCTATCTTTGAAGATATCTCGAAATACTTTGAAGATCGTCAAGATTATCTCAGAAAATAGAAGATTACCTAACTGTCAGAAAATCAAGGAAGATCAAGGAGTATAGATATGCTAGATTAGAATTCATAATTTGTACTTATTCATTGATTATATTTTTGCATTCGTATTTCAAGTTGTAATTTGCTTTCTGAATAGTGCTAAGCCTCTAAGTTTCTCGTTGAAACCTAAGAACAATCTGTGTTCTTCGTCTAACATAATAAGTTAGACTGGGGGTGAAGTTTGCTATTGTAATCGTTCTTATTGATTAATAAAATTACTGTTTGACTGAATCTCTTTGTGATCAAAATCTTCTTTAATCAACTAAGTGTGATTCCGCAACTTCTTAGTTGATTGTGATCATAGTTAAAGATTAACTTTTATTCAACTCTGATTGGTTATTCGAAAGTTAGTTCTTTTAATTTGATATAAACTATATCCGATCCTGACAAGTGGTATCAGAGCCTTATCATTAAGGTTCCTTTGATCACCAGTTGAAGGTTTTTGCATTACTTTGCTTTATTTTTCAAAACTGTTTTTCAATCAATTTGTTTCAATGGATTCGGGAGGTTCTTCTGATAACAATGGGTCAGGGTCCAACATTCGTGTTCCCATGCTCAAACCATCAGATTTTGAGATGTGGAAACTAAGAATTAAACAGCATGTCCAACTAATGAACTATGCTGTTTGGCAAATCATTGAAACTGTTCCCACTAATCCCATTGAACTGGATGAGAATGGAAAACCAAAGAAGAAACCACCACCAAAGACAGATGCTGAAAAGAAGGATAGAATGATTGAGATGAAAGCCCTCAGCATCCTCCAGATTGCAATTCCCAATGAGTATCAACATCAATTCAAGAAATTTGATGATGCTCATGAACTTTGGAATGCTCTAGAGAATAGGTTTGCTGGGAATGCTAGTTCTAAGAGAAACCAAAGAGATCTTCTTAAACAAGCCTATGAGAACTTCACCAGTGGGAAGAATGAGAGTATCACCCAAATCTTTGATAGGTTTTACAAACTGGTGAGCCAACTGGAGAGTGCTAAGGTTAGGCTTGATCAAGATGAGATAAATAGAAAGTTTCTTAGGTCTCTAGGTGATGAATGGACTGTGTTTGCTGCACAATGGAGAACTAAGGATTCTCTTGAAGACATAGAGTTAGATGATCTCTATAATAGTTTGATAGTGTTTGAGGGAGAGATGGAGGGAAAAAGAAAAACTGTTGTTTCTAGCCACAATGCTGCTCTCCTGTCATCCTCAGGTATGGAATCAAACCATTCTTTAACTAACTCTTATGAAAATTGTGCAGGTACTAGTTCTGCTGTTGGACTAGATGTGAACACTCCAGATGCTGTTCTTGAAGCTTTTCTTGCCAGCCATGCACATTCAACCCTTACCAATGAGGATCTTGAACAAGTGCACCCTAATGAACTTGAGGAGATGGATCTCAAATGGCAGATGGCCATGCTTACTGTTCGAGCCAAGAGGTTCATCAAAAGGACTGGAAGGCAAAACATGAATTTCAGAGCTGATGGCAAGGCTGGATTTGACAAGTCAAAGGTGAGATGCTTCAAATGTCAACAGCTTGGTCACTTTGCAAGAGAATGCAGATCTGGTGGACAAGTCCAGAATCAAGGTCAGAGGTCAACTCAGAATCAAACCTCCTCAGCATTGGTCTCACAAGAAGGCCATGGGTTTGATTGGAGTGATCAAGCAGAAGAGGCTACAAATAATAAAGCTTTGATGGCATTGACTGACTCCTCCATCAAGATAGATTCATCAGAATCTGAGGACATACAGGTATCTTCTAAACTATGTCCTGGGGAATGTAGAGCTATTGTTAAGAGGTTTAGAGAGCACAATAAGAAAGTATGTGCTGCTCTAAGTAAAATGGAGGAGAGAAGGTATGAGTATACTGCTGTGATAGAAGATCTTGAAAAGAAAATTAAAGACTATCAGGCTAATGAACTGCAAATGGACTATGATAGAAAATATCATAAGTGGGAGAAAGAGCAGTTTCAAGATGAGATTGATAGTCTGAAAAAGAAATTGGTGGAAAAAGAAAGCAAGGTGGATGAACTCACAAAGAAATTGGAGGGTGTGGACATTGATCTTGGTATGTTCAAGGCCGCAAACCTTAAGCTTGAAACTCTGCTACAATCTCAAGTGAGAGACAAGGTGAAAACCGGACTTGGATATAAGGAAACCCCACCTCCATATAATCACAACTACATAACTCCCATGTCCGATGTAGCTGATAGGTATGTTAATGAATCATTATCAGAGGAACTGAAGTCAGCTAATCCATCATTTGAAAGTGTTGAGGAAAGATTTGTGAAGGAAGTAAGTGATGATGAGGGAGTTGTGAAGAAAGATGAGGTGATTCCATGTGAAAATCACATCTGTTGTGAACCCATACCCACTAAACCATCTTTCAAGCCTGTGGTGTTTGTAAAAGCATCCACAGAACCCTTCACCACTGAGCTAACACCTTCAAAAGCTATCCAAACCATAAAAAGTTTCACAACTGTTGCCAATAATCCCCATCTTTACACTAACAGTTCTAAAAAGAACCCAAACAGTTCTAAGCCAAAAGGCCCAACTGTTAGTACAAAAGCCAAAGGAAAGGAGAAAGTTGGTGAGGTTGTGTATGCAAGGAAGAAGATGGAAGCTTCAAAATCTCAGGCTAAACCCAAGTCTAAGAACAGGCATACTGAAATGTCTGCATGCACATGCCAAAAGCATGGTGTCCAAAAGTTTCCTCAATCTGCAGCTGTTAGAGGAAATCAAAGAAATAAGAACCAATTCTGGTCACAAAGAACTGGTTTACCTATTGTGAAAACCAAAAAGTGCTACATCTGCGGGAAATCTAATCATTTAGTTCAAGATTGTTACTATAACCCACACACCAATGGCACTCAAAACAAAAGTCCTAAAAGACAAAATAACAGTACTAAAACTGTTAAGTCAAAGCAAAACAGCAGTTCTAAAACTGTTAAATCAAAACAGGCAAACAGTTCTACAACTGTTACATCCAAACCAACTAACAGTTCCAAAACTGTTTTAACAAAACCAAAAACTATTGGTTTGGCTTGGATGAAAATTCAAAAACAAATTGATTCTGGAGAGGGTAAAAATGTTGTTCAAACTGAAAATCAAAAGGAATCACAAGTTGATTCATCTGTTTTACCAACTCCACCAGCTGTTTGTTCAAAGGTATCCACTGTTAATCACAACAGTTGGGAACCACATGTTCTTACAAAGTATTCCTCACACAAATTAGAGAAATCTAATTTGGATGAAATCAAAAAGAACCAAACTCTGTTTAAGTACTATGACTTAAATGGTGTATCCAATACCTGCATGGCCTGGGTACTTCCTGCTACTAACTGATTTTATTTGTGCAGAGCATTCATAGGGCCAATCATGGATCTATCTGGCATGTGGATAGTGGATGCTCAAGGCACATGACTGGAAATCCACACTGTTTGAAGGATTTCAGAAGCATCAATGGTGGATTTGTAGCATTTGGAGGAAATGATAAGGGAGGAAAAATCACAGGTAAAGGAGCTGTTGAGGCAGGTACACTTACATTTAATGATGTTTTCTTTGTTGAACAGCTTAAGTACAATCTGTTAAGTGTATCTCAAATCTGTGACAATGGAAACAAAGTTTTGTTTACAGCTTCAGAATGCATTATTCTTTCAAAAGATTTTAAACTAAATGAGAAGGATGTTCTTTTAAGAACACCTAGAAAATATAATGTATACTGTCTAGATACACAAAAGATTGCTAAACATAATGTGTTAAGCTGATTACTCTCAAAGGCATCTCATGATGAGTCTGCCGTTTGGCATAGAAGGATGTGTCACATGAATTTTAAAACCATGAACTTGTTAGCTAAAAACAGTTTGGTAAGAGGTTTGCCCCAAAAAGAATTCTCCTGTGATGATCATTGTGTAGCATGTCTCAAAGGCAAGCAACACAAAACTTCTTATAAGACCAAAGAAGTTTCTTCTATTACTGCACCTTTACAATTGTTACATATGGATCTTTTTGGTCCTACATCTGTGGTGAGTATAGGGAAGAAAGCATATTGTTTAGTCATAGTTGATGATTTCACCAGGTTCACATGGGTTCAATTTCTTAGAACTAAGGATGAAACTACTGAGTTAGTTAAGTCTCTTATTCTTAAAATTGAAAATCAATCTGATTTGAAGGTGAAAGTCATTAGATCTGACAATGGTTCTGAATTTAAGAACTATGAGCTAAAAAGTTTTTGTGAAAGTAAAGGTATTGAAAGACAGTTTAGTGCCCCTAGGACTCCTCAACAGAATGGAGTTGCTGAGAGAAGGAATAGGACTTTGATAGAGGCTGCTAGATCCATGTTAGCTGATTCTAGGCTCCCAATGACATTCTGGGCAGAAGCAGTGAACACTGCCTGCTATGTTCATAATAGAGTACAAGTAGTCAAGTCCAAAGGGAAAACTCCTTATGAGTTGTTCCTTAAGAGAAAACCTTTAATCAACTTCTTCAAACCATTTGGTTTTCCTTGCACTATTCTTAATACCAAATCACAATTAGGAAAGTTTGAGAGTAAGGCTGAAGAAGGTTTCTTTGTAGGATACTCCACTCAAAGTAAAGCTTATAGGGTATTTAACAATGTCACTAGAATCATAGAAGAAAGTATGAATGTCTCTTTCAATGAGAATAGGATCAATATTGCAGGTAATGGACCTGATTGGTTATTTGATATTGATGCATTGTCTAAATATCTTTCTTTTGAGTATTCTACTGAAACAGCTGCAGGTACCCCAACAACTGTTGGTGAAAATCAACAAACAGTTTCCAACAGCCCAAACAGTTCTGAAACTGTCAGCACAAAACCAACAACTGTTGGTTCAAACAAAGTTACTGAACACTTTGTTGTGATTCCTATGCTTCAACAAGGGTTCTCCAATGCTGTTGATCCATTGATTGATGCTGAATCTTCAAAGACATGGAATTCCATGTTCCTCAATAACACACTGACTCTGCATCTCAAAAAGTTGCTGATCAAGTGTGTGATACTGCTGAAAATTCAAGTGCATGTGAGTTTGATCTGTCTAATCTAGGGAATGAACTGACTGAAGAAAACATTCCTACATCAAGAGTTCATAAGAATCATCCAATGACACAAATAATTGGTGATCCAACCACTCCTATCAGAACAAGGAATATGCTGCAAAATGAAAATAGTGGTATGGATCTTGCCCAATTTGATGTGAATGCTTGCTTTCTATCTCAAATAGAACCAAAGAAAGCAATTGAGGCATTGAAAGACCCTTCATGGGTGGAAGCAATGCAAGAGGAACTCTTACAATTTCAAATTCAGCAAGTTTGGAAGTTGGTTGAGCTTCCAAGAGGCAAAAGAGTAATTGGCACCAAGTGGGTGTTCAGAAACAAGAAAGATGAAAGAGGGATTCTAATCAAGAATAAAGCAAGACTGGTTGCACAAGGTTATACACAAGAGGAAGGAATAGACTATGATGATGTCTTTGCACCTGTTGCAAGGATTGAAGCCATTAGACTATTTCTTGCCTTTACAAGCTTCAAAGGATTTAAGGTGTATCAAATGGATCTCAAGTCTGCTTTTCTCTATGGAACTATTGATGAGGAGGTATATGTGTGTCAACCTCCTGGCTTTGAAGACTCAAAGTACCCTGACAGGGTATATAGGTTGGATAAAGCTCTATATGGACTACATCAGGCTCCTAGAGCTTGGTATGAGACATTATCATCCTACCTTCTTGAGAATAGTTTTAAGAGAGGCACAATTGACAAAACATTGTTTACAAAGATTGTTAAAACAGAGATTTTGCTTGTTCAAATCTATGTTGATGATATATTCTTTGGATCCACTGATGATAGCTTGTGCAAAGAATTCGAAGTCATTATGCACAAAAGGTTTCAGATGAGTTCAATGGGTGAACTCACATTTTTCTTGGGATTACAAGTTAAACAGAAGCCCACTGGTATTTTTATAAGCCAATCTAAGTATGTCAAAGACATATTGGACAAGTTTGGCTATCAAGATGTGAAGCTGGCAAGTACTCCAATGGAGACACACAAACAGTTGGGAGCAGATGTTGAGAGGGAGGATGTAGATATACACCTCTATAGGTCAATGATTGGTTCATTAATGTACTTAACTGCTTCTAGACCTGATATAATGTTTGCTGTTTGTGTTTGTGCCAGGTTTCAATGCAGTCCAAAGATATCACACCTGTTTGCTGTAAAGAGGATCTTTAGATACCTCAAAGGCCAACCAAAATTGGGACTTTGGTATCCTAAAGATTCACCTTTTGATTTGGTGGTATATTCTGATAGTGACTACGGTGGAGCAAATGTGGACAAAAAATCAACCTCTGGAGGATGTCAATTCTTTGGATCAAGGCAGGTTTCATGGCAATGCAAGAAACAAACAACAGTTTCAACCTCAACAGCTGAGGCTGAATATATTGTTGCATCAAGCTGCTGTTCACAGGTTTTATGGATCCAAAATCAGCTTCTGGATTATGGTTTGTCTTTCTTGAATACTCCAATTTATGTTGATAACACCAGTGCTATTAGCATAGTTAATAATCCAGTGAAGCATTCTAAAACCAAGCACATTGAAATCAGATTTCACTTCATAAGCTGATCTGTTTACAAAAGCATTTGATGTGAGCAGATTCAACTTTTTGATCTCAAACTTTGGAATGATTAACTTGGACTAACAGTTGTTCATTACTCCATGTTTTTCACGCTAACAGTTTGAAACTGTTAATATTGTTATCTAACAACTGTTGATTTTAAGTGTTCAGGAAAAAGCAAAAGTGCAAATTCCAACCCAGCTTTGGACATACATGGTTACCTATTCCACAAACAGTTTTTCAAACCCGTGAATGTCCTTGCTCTGTGGTAAAGGTAAATACTTTATTGAGAAAAGTTTCAGACTGATAAAGGTGAGTCACTCTATTTTGTATTGTTGTGAATTTGATATGACAAGTCACTGCATGCCATTAATAGAAATTACTGGACATTAATGGTCATTAATGGTTATTAATGGACATTCATGCTCCCCAGTTTATCTATAAATAGCCTTGCATCCACTCTTCACAAATCACACCTACATTTGCCCAAACTTCTCTCTGCAAATGGCTACTAACTTCTTTCTCATAAACTTCAAAGAAATTAATGTTAGACAAAGTTATGTAACCATTCCTGCCCCATTTGTAAGAATGCATGAGCTTTGGCAATACTCATCATGTGTTCTTGAGATGCATGATGATCGAGATAGGTTCACCTTGACACAGCATCCTGATCCACGTAGGCCAAATAAACAAATTGATCATATTTGTATAAGAGGTGATTTTAAAATTTTCACTCTCTTCCATGAATTGCCTACACCATGTTGTCTAGGATCCGTCTTGAAACTGGCAGGCACTACAAACTCCGTAGTGTGGTTCAATGTACGAAGAAATAATACTCATAACCACCAGAGGGCCTCGGATGATGAGGCAGTGGAAGTCATTGTAATAGATGACTAGTTCCACTGATGTTGAATTGGTATCATTCACCATCTTCCCACAAGGCAAATTATGACAATCGTCTCTGGTGGTGCATATGATGAGAAGGTCTACTGCACACCCATTGGTGGGTTTTATGTTTTGAAAATTGTTTAAGGCATGTCAACTGTTAACGCAGAAAGTTGTCTACACTTACAATGTAGATCATTGTTCTCCCACACCTACGAGACGGCCTTGCACAATTAGATAAGCAGTACCAACAATGGCTTGTGCATTACATGACAATTCTTTGAAGACATGCTTCTCAGTAAGGCTATGGCGGCACTGTAGAGGCTATTCTGAACTCGATTCTTAAATAATGAAGACATTCACGAGCAAGAATGTGATGATGATTGTCTTCCCTTAAAGTTCAGATTTGATGATACAAAATGTTAACGATAATTTGTCACATGTAGATCTCGGAGTTAAGACAGTTAATATAAGCTGTGTTTAGATCTATAGCAAAAGACAGTATTGTTTTCTCAAAATTATTGTAGCTCAATTGTGATTATCATGAATAAAATACATATTATGTTGATGACTGTGTTCACTAATGGTTTGTTATTGTTGCTTCAGCATTTGACATATATGAGCTAAAGTTTGTTTGACAGTTGCACAATTTTGTTTCAATCAATACTAACAGTTTTAAACTGTTAGTATATGGCTTCCACAACTGTTAGGCAAAGTCCATGTGCAACTGAGGGGGAGAAATTCGTCAACTAAGGGGGAGAAATGAGAACAGTTGTAAACACTAAACAACTGTTAATCCAAATAAATGATCAAACAAAAGGGAGTTAACTTTTGAATAACAGTTGTTACATCTTATGAAAACAGTTCTTCAACTGTTAGTTCATTTACATCTTATGAAAACAGTTCCTCAACTGTTAGGTCATTTTGTCCGTCAACTGTTAAGCTATTAAAGGGTGTTTTGGTCTTTGCAGAATTTTGGAAACTTTGGATTGCATTCAACAGTCGAAACATATATAAGGCAATTCCCTCCTTACCAAGCAACTCACACGTCCAAAACGAACTTTGATCAGAAACAAACCCTAATCTCTCAACAACTCTCAGCGATCGAAATCAAAATGTCTCCCCTTCCATTCGTAAAGGAACACAACATGCTCGTATATTTGTCCAAACCCGATCATCTCGGTGCATTCCATGATGTGATTGACTATCTCTCACTCTCCACACTCCACCATGCTCTTTCGGTCAACCCCACCATTTATCTCTCTCATATTGATCAGTTCTGGAAAAATGCCTCACTAAGGGAAGAAAATGGAGTGAAATGGATTGACTCTATGGTGGATGATATCACTGTCTCCATCTCTGAAAGCATAATAAGCCAACAACTACAACTGAATGATCAGGATGGTGAGTATTCTGATTCTGTATCACTTGAGTTTATTTATGCTGAACTCGTAAAGTTGGGATATGAGGGCCCTAGGGGAAAGGGCACCTTCTACAAAGGGCAATTTTGCTCACACTGGAAGTACATTATCCATACTCTCCAGCAGTGCATGAGCCCTAAGAGAACTGGCTGGAATGAATTTGGGAGCAACATTGCTCTCGCACTCATTTGTTTAGCCAACAACAAAGCTTTTAATTTCTCAAAAATGATCTTTAATGGAATGGTAAAGCATCTAGAAACCAAATATGGTCTCTTTTTGATGTACCCGCGATTTGTGCAAGTTTTGCTAAACTCTTTTATGCCAAATCTTAAAGCACACAAGAGGGTCCTAATTCCCTCTGCTCATGTGGCCTCCACATTGAGCAAGTTGATGGTTAATGAGAAAAATTTCTCAGGTGCCATAACTCCACCACTCTCTGCAATGATGGAGTTTCTTTTAAGAAAAAGAGCTGCCAGGGGTGAGCATGAAGCCCAACTTATTGCTACACCACCACCTCTGGAACCCACAGCTCACGATACTCAAATAATCCCTTCTGCTTCCTTTGAACAAGCTACAACACAAGCCCCTGCACTAAAAATATTTCAAAAGAAAAGGAAAAGAACTGTTGATGCTCCTTCCACCAAAGTTCATGAAACTGAAACTGTTAACCCTGCACAGGTGCATTCACCTATGCAGAATATCAAAAGGGAACCCCTTGTGCTGTCTCCTAGGCACAATGAGGAGGTGATCACTCCATTAGAGGGTGATCATGTGGTATGTGAGGCTGATCCTACTGTTTTACCCACAAGGGGTAAACACGACAGGGTTAACATAACTAAGACCTCAGCCACGGCAACAGAGGCTGGTCAAACAGTTTCTGGAAATCCCAGTACCAAGAAAAGAGGGGTACTGGTGTGGAATCTCAAATGAGTGAACCACCAGTTTTATCTGTCAATGATATGTTAACAGTGGCAACACTGGCTGACATTGTGGCTAGAATGCAACACCAAGCAATGACGGATTCCAACATTGCACCCTTCTTTGCTGCATATATACAACTCAAAAAGAAGATTGCCTTACAAAACAAAAGAATTCTTCAACAATATCAGCAAATTAAGGTTTTGACCAACAGTTTGAAGCATGCTAATGAGGTGCTAAAAATGCATCATCAAGTACTACAACAGTTGACAGCTGTTACAAGACCTCCTTCAACTGTTCCAATCAAAGAGGGAGAGAGTTCATTACCAACAGTTGCTGAAGTGCCAGAACAAACAGCTGCAGTGGATGAACTAACAGTTGCATCTTGTACACAAAGAAAAATTGCAGCTGAAGGCAAAACAGTTGCACCAAGTGAACAAACAGTTGCAAGTGTCCAAACTGTTAATGAAGAAGAAGAAGAACAGCTCTCAAATGCTGATAGGGTACTAATCAACAGGATGGTATCAACTGCAAATGTTCCAAGCACTGAGATTTTCAAATCTTGGTCAAAAGTTAAGCAGAACTACTTGGTTGATATAAGTGCTCAATATCTGGGAATAAGTTCTTCTAGAATGGCACATAAAATAGATGATGGATGGCTTGATGGAAAGGTTGCTACGTTAGAATCTTTACCACCAAAGAAAGGGTTTAAAGGCATAGTCATCCTGGAAGGAAAGAAAGAATCCAATTTGCCCTATGTTCTAGGCAAAGGTAAGGAAGTTGTTGTTGCTTGTCCTAAGCTCAAGCTTTCAAAACAACAACAAGAAGAGCGTGATCATGAATTTGCATTAAGGTTAGCAACTGAGCAAAGGGAACAAGAATTGAAAGATTTTGAAGTAGCAAAGAAGCTAGCTGATGAGATCACAGCTCAGATTGATGAGGAAGAAAAACAAGAAAAGGCTGCTAAGGGAGTTAAAAGAAAAAGAATTGTGAAAAAGAAACAACCTCAACTTCCTAAGTCAGTAACTGAGAAGAAGTCTCAACCTCTACAATCAAAACCCCAAAAGTCCAAAACTGTCCAGCCAACACAAACAGATCAAACCATCAAAGCTAAAATGGTTAAAACTATCATTCAAGATAGGCTTTTGGTCGATGTTGAAAAAGGTGTTAACAAGTTTGTAAAAGAACATCTTGGCTAGAAGTCTCACATTAAAGAATGGAAGTTTGATGTTGTCAGGTTTGATACTGGAAAGGAAGGTATAATCATTGTAAGGGAGAATGATCAGATTGAACAGTTTACAGGCTACTTACAAATGATGGATAGTATGACTAGGCGAGACATACAAGAATTGTATGAGTATGGAACAAGGAATTATGGAGGATCTGAGCAAACTCTATTTAAGTTATTGATGAGACATTTGACAAGTATTTGCAACCCAAAGAAAATAATGTCAATACTGGTGGCTGATGAAACTTTTCAAATTCAATCTGTTAAAGTGCATGTTAAGCCAAGGGTATACTCCATGGTAATGGAAAATGCAATTACTGAATGGTTTGACATGGATTTCGTCGAACATGGTCAGATTAAGCTTCAATACTTAGTGAAATCCAAGTTCTATGGTCCAGCTAAAGAAAGGGATGAGCTACTTCAGAAATTCAAAGATAGACTTGAATCTCTGAGATCAAAGAAAAAGTAATTTTTCTATCTTTTGAATTTTTGATTATAACTGTTTGATTTTGCATTCAATGATAAATATGTTCATTACTTATGTTAATTTGTCTATGATTGAACCCTTAAAACAAACAACTTAAGTGTATTGTTGAATACTTTAAGTTAGGGGGAGATTGTTGGGAAATTGGCTATGTCATTGAAACTGTTATATATGCAAATATCAAAAATGATTAAGACTGTTAATAAGTGCTGGGAAAACAGTTCAAAACTGTTAGAAGAAGTGTTAAAGAAACAGTTTAGAACTGTTAGGTGAAATTGTGAAGACAGTTGTAACCAACAGTTGCTGTGAACTTTAAAGCTGTTATATAGAGTTCAGAACTGTTAGTACAAACTACTACAACTGTTTGAAGACCTTGAAGCTGAAGACTGTTAGAAGAACCAAGAACTGTTGTATTCATTAAACAGTTTCTGTTGGGTTAAATATGGAAAAACCCTATCTTTGAAGATATCTCGTAATACTTTGAAGATCGTCAAGATTATCTCAGAAGATAGAAGATTACCTAACTGTCAGAAAATCAAGGAAGATCAAGGAGTATATATATGCTAGATTAGAATTCATAATTTGTACTTACTCATTGATTATATTTTTGCATTCGTATTTCAAGTTGTAATTTGCTTTCTGAATAGTGCTAAGCCTCTAAGTTTCTCGTTGAAACCTAAGAACAATCTGTGTTCTTCGTCTAACATAATAAGTTAGATTGGGGGTGAAGTTTGCTATTGTAATCGTTCTCATTGATTAATAAAATTACTGTTTGATTGAATCTCTTTGTGATCAAAATCTTCTTTAATCAACTAAGTGTGATTCCGCAACTTCTTAGTTGATTGTGATCATAGTTAAAGATTAACTTTTATCAACTCTGATTGGTTATTCGAAAGTTAGTTCTTGTTATTTGATATAAACTATATCCGATCCTGACAAGAATCGTAACACATACGGTTGAGGTGAGGTATTTGGCTCTGCAACACTTAGTCGGCGTTGTTGTTTCTGAGTCGTACCTCTAAACTTATCAGGAGATAAGTATTTATAATCCTGTGCCTACGGAATCTAACAAACTAAGACTCAGCCTAATTTGCTAACTAACTATCGGATAACTCGGAATCTTGAATCTTGAATCTTCTTATCTTGAGTCTTTAATCTTCAATCTTGATTCTAGAGCCTTCTTATCCTTCCCGTAGATATAGAGAGTTAAAAAAAAGACAAATTTAAAACATATTTAAATTTTCTTTAAGCTAACTTCTTGCTCAGACTGACTTAATCAGCTTGAAACTCATCAAGCTGAGTTCTTCGAGAACAAACTCGAAAACCAGCATGAACTAACACGTATATTAATAAACTCATCCTTAGAAGTCTTAAGAGTTAGCTAGAACTTATTTCTCAACTCTGTTGAGCTGACTCAGTATTTACGCTGAGTCACTCGGCTTGAAACACATCAAGCTGAAAGTTCAATATATCTTAGGTGACATACACAGCTTATCACACATAGTGATAATCTTACTAAGATATAGTCTAAGCTGGTAGAACATATGCTCAGCTTATACTCAGCTTATGTTAGATTATGTGCAGAGATAATTAATTGGCACATTGTATCCAATGTTATAAGAGACTAAAGGGACACACTGCTACACACCCCAAATTGGAATAGTTGGATTTCACCATAAATCTGTGTGGAAATAATTAATCAGTTAGATTAATTATTAAAGAGAAAAAGTAAATAATTAGTAAGTGGTATTAATTATAGAAAAGAGAGAAATAAATGATTGATCATTTTGTATTAATTATTATAAAGTAAATAAATAATAAATAGTTATTTATTATTTAAAGAGAAATTAAAATATTAAGTTTTAATATTTAACGGACCAGTTGATTAATAGTTAATTAATTAACTAGTAAAGTCCAGGGGGTCAAAGTGAGTAGAGAGGAAAGTTTAATTAAAACCAGTGGGCTTTTAATTAAACGGTCTTAGGTCCATCTAATCCTCATATATATCCTTAAGCTTAAATGATTAATATATGAGACAAGGGATTAAGAAGGATTAACCTAGCCACCAAAACTCTCTCTCTCTCTCATTCATCGCCTCTCTCTCTGGTCGCACTCCCTCTCTCGTCGCACTCCCTCTCTCTCGGTTTCTCTTGTTGAAGTCGAAGAAACAAACACCGAGTGTGTTTGCGTTATTGGAGATCGACGCAAGAGTACACACACACATTCTCGGTTTTTCGAGAATCGTTGGTTGGTGCTCTAGGAGCGGTCTAGCAGCCAGTTCCAAGGAAGTGCAGTAGGGGTGGACTATTTTAGCAATCCCAAGTTTGATCAGGTATATTACTTTGTAACCTATTATGTGGATTGTTTGTTAGAAACTATGTTTTGATCATTAGTTTTAAAGATCCTTACCCTTTTGGGGTTTAGAGGGTTGTGTTCAATCTAGTTCCGCTTTTAGGATTGAACCAGTAGAATCAAACCCAGGTATGACCAGTTTGTGTCATTGGGTGGTTTGGTCAGGTTCAAAACCCTTCAGTGGTATCAGAGCCTCGGCTCTATGATCCATAATTTCTAGTTTTATTTGTTTTTACGATTAAGGTTTTGTTTTTAATTCTCTACTTGTTCTTTGAGTTTTTCGAAAATCAAGTAGGTAACAAAACAATTTGTTTTGTTATCAGTTTTATCCTATTAATCTGGAAATTCAAACAATTAGTTTGAATGGTTAAAAAGATTATGTTTTTTATAAAAATAAGTTTGAATTAAGATTAAATTACACAGTTTGTTTAAGTTGGTAAAAACCTAGTTAATCCAGATAATTGATTTGTTTCGATAATAGGATCTTCTTCATCTTGTTCTTCTCTTTTTAATTTTTCGAAAACCATAGGGTATAAAAATAAGTTTTTTTGTTTTTATCCAGTTAATAAAAGGTTTGTTTTTAACCAGTTAGGTTTAAACCAGTTTTGTGTTTAAACGGTTAAAAGGGATAAACTTTTATCTAAAACTTGATCTTAACCAGTTTTTTGAACTTTTGTTTAAAAGGGTTGAAATCTAGTTTTAGGATAATTAGTTATTAATAAAACAAGTTTTGTTTAAATTAATAATTAATAGTTTTTGGTTTTTGAATTAAATCTAGTTTTTAATCAGTATATTAAAATAGTTAGTTTTAATATGTTAAAAAGGATTTAAAATATTTTATGTATTAATCGAGAAACGGGAAACGAAACCTTCACCGTGACCGTTTAGCGGCGCTAAAAGAGATTTAGTGGCGCTAAAAGGACTTTAAGGCCTAGTGGGCTTCGGCCCAATGGGTTCTCGGCCCAAGGAGGATCTCGGTCCAATGGGTTCTCGGCCCAAGAGGGTTTCGGCCCAGTAGGTGTTAGAATATGCCCACTGATGCGAGTACACCATTTGAACCACTACCGATGATGTATGGGCCTATTGGGTCATACACCGGGGTCAAATCTCACAACAACTTAAGTAAAGGGATCAAAATTACAAAAGACAAAAGTTGACTTTGCAGGCTGAGTTAGCACCGCTAACCATAAGGTGTTAGCGCCACCAACACTTATGGGTTAGAGCCGCTACAGCTTCATGCACTTTACGTCAAGTCATCTGACAAGCCGCGTTAGCGCCGCTAACCATTATAGGTTAGCGCCGCTAAGTCTGGACGTGACTTGTTGTCAAATCACCTCTCCTCCAAGCCAATGCATGAGAGTTGCTTAAACGAACTTGGCCGGCTTTGGAAGGCTAAGTGTCATTCTGGAGTTTATAAAAAAACCCTATTTCAGCCTAATTTGTCTCTCTTGGCAAGATACACATTATAAACACTCACAAGTGTTACCAAGACTTAGGTGAGTTCTTAAAGAAAGAGTTAGGGTTTGTGCTCCAGAAATCGGTTCCATCTCGTGGGTTGCTGTTCTCCTACTGATTTTCTATAGTGAAGAATCATAAGGAGCTTGCTAGCTCAAGTGATTGACGTGTTACCGGGGTATTATCCTCTAGTTGATTCGTTCAAGCAAAGGAGAAGCAAATTCATCCATTACACCAACATTTGCTGGAGCTAAGGAGCTGGTATAACCTCCCTAACTTTCAGTTTTGTTGCATTTCTTTTCATAGAGATTGGTCCATGTTTGGGGTTTTACGTTTTTTGCTTTACATGCTTGTACCATGGGCTTTTTGTGTTGTACTTTGCTTCCGTTGCCTGCCCAGAAAACCCCAACAGTGGTATCAGAGCCACCTCTATGATAGTTATGCACATGGTGGATTTGAAAACCCGAAATCGAAATTGTTTCTTTTCTGTCGAACAGGGGTTAGCGGCGCTAACTTTTTCAAGATAGCGGCGCTAGCGTCGTTGTGTCAGTTTATTGTTCTTGGTCAAAAACAGATTTTGGTCTCGGCTTTTAGCCTTGTTTTTGAGCTTCTGGAAATTTTAATCTTGTTTTTATGATGTTTAATTCCAGTAGCATGTATTTCTTTGGTTGTATGTGAATATGTAAGTTGGTAACCTTGCCTAGACCATTTGGTTGATTTTATGTGTTTGGATGCTTGGTTGGCTGTATTATTATTCTTATGATAAATTTGTAATAATAATGTGGCTTGCATGCCATTTCATTCATCCATTTAATTGTAATAGATAAATAGGTATTTTATGGCTTGCATGCCATTTTATTCTATTGTATGTATTAGTTTGGTGGATGATGACACACAAGATGGGCCAAAGGAGATGGAGCATAGTGTCCACGAAGCCAATGAAGTCCAATGGAGATGGCGGGGTTAGTGGGAGCTCGTGTCGAAGACTTTGTCCCTAGAATTGACCAAGTTCTTCCCGTTTGTCTCACGGGAAGAACGCATAGGTTTTTATGGCAAGAGTTACCAATTATAGTATTTTATGCGTGTGATGTGATTTTTGTATGCATGGATTGTGTAGGATTCGCATGCTAGATAATTTTTTCTAAAAATTAACAAAATCACAAGAGGTTTGTTAAAAATGGTTTACAACTCTCTCGCGCTCACATACAAGATTAACTCACCTACTGTAAAATAGGTTTTTGTCACTAATAAAGTTAATCTAAAACAAAACCGGAAACAAAAGCCCGTCTTTCCACAAAACGTAAATCACGCACCATCCGTAAGACGATACCACCCGAATCTAGTCTTATGGGATTTGGTTGTCGAGCTTAGCACGAGCCAATTCCCATTAAACTGTGTGGAAGGTGAGTGTGGCAAAATTCACAACTTTGGTTGTCGAGCTTATCACGAGCCAACTTTGGTGAGATTGTTACCGTATGTCTTGATGGACGATTTGCAATTTTTGATTTGAAATCTTGGTTAATTGTCGAGCATAGCACGAGTTAACCAAAATTTCAAGATTTAAGATTGGTGCAAGTAGGGATCAAACATGCCAAACAACCATTGGATGTCATAGGATCCCGCAAGGCGGTAAGGATTTCAATAGAGATTGCAATTGGCAAAATGGTTGCCGACCTAAATAGTTTTATCATGTAATCCGCGGTAACCCCGTCACATGGTGGGATGAAATATGGTTCTTAGCCTTGTTAAAGTTAATTCTTTATGGGTAAATTAATTTAACAAGATAATACATATGCAACAAACTAACTTAAGTCTACTTTGCTATTTTAGATGGCATCAACAAGCGCAAACACCACCACCACCAACGTTTATCTACGAGTTTTCCTTGAGAAGGAGAAACTCGATGGGAGAAACTTCATGGATTGGTATAGGTAGCTCAAGCTTGTCCTACGCTATGAAGGGAAGATGCACACCATAGAGGAACCCTTACCCGAGACACCTCCAAGCGGTGCAACGAGGGCGGTCCGTGAGGCGTACGAGAAACACCTCAAGGAAACTGAGGAAATCACATTCCTCATATTGAGCACAATGAGTACCGATTTGCAAAAGCAAATGGATCACTTGGGTGCTCATGACCTGATCGTGCAGCTGAAGGATATGTTCCAACAGCAAGCGAGGCAGGAGAGGTATGAGTGCTTCAAGACCGTTCTTGCTTGCAAGCTTCAAGATAGAGGGAACGTGAGTGCTCATGTTTTGCGTATGAAAGCAAACATTGAGCGTATGGAGAAGTTGGGATTTACCATCGGGAGGGAGATGGCGGTTGATTTGATCCTCCAATCCCTGCCCAGTGCATATGATCAATTCACTATGAGTTATCATATGCATAGCATGGATAAATCTTTGATGGAGCTGCATGGTATGCTCAAGACTGCCGAGGCGAGCATGACCAAGAACAAGCCATCCTCCTCCTCCACTCCCGTTCTAGCCATAAGGGAAGGCCGCATTACCAAAAAGAAGGCCGCCCCTTCCAATAATAGGAAGGGTAAGGGAAAGGTTGGCGTAGTCAAGCCGACCCCGGCCTCCGAGGGAAAAGGCAAAGGGTATGCGGAGTGCTTCTTTTGTGGGGGCAAGGGCCACTACTGCCGAAGCTGCCCTATGTACTTGGAGGGACTCAATAAGCTCAAGGCGATGAGCATATCGGGCCCGGACACTTCAGGTACATTCATGATAGAACTTCACCATACTTCTACTTCTAGAGGCTGGGTTTTGGATACTGGCTGTGGCACTCACATATGTAGTATGGTGCAGGTGCTAAAGGCAAGTAGGATTGGAGAAGGGAGAGCTAGATCTTGTGATGGGGAACTCGGAGATTGTCCCGGTGGAAGCTCAAGGAAGTTTGGAGCTTTCATTCAAGACTGGCTATTCTATTACTTTATTTGATGTATGCTATTCGCCCCATGTGGCAAGAAACATTATTTCTTTACATAGATTGTATGACGATGGTTACGATTTTAAATTTGTTTGTGGTACAATCATTTGCTTTAAAAATTACATTGTTTATTTTAAAGCTTTACCATGTCATAGCATTTATGAGGCAACTGCATACATTAATTCAACAAAATATATCATGACTATTGATTCTAGTTCCAAAGATGGTTTGGATAAGTATTCCTTGTGGCATAGTCGTCTTGGCCACTTAAACAAGACTCACATCACCAAGCTCCAAGCGGATGGGATCTTGGATCATTTAACCAAGGGTCGAATGATGTATGTGATTCTTGTTTGTTAGGCAAGATGACAAAGACACCCTTCACGGGGACAAATGAGAGGGGAAAGAACCTTCTGGACATCATTCATACGGATGTATGTGGGCCTTTCAAGCATGTAACGAGGAATAGATCGAGATACTTCGTAACCTTTATAGATGATTATAGTAGGTATGAATATGTCTATCTTATTAAACACAAGAATGAAACCTTTGAGGTGTTCAAGACATTCCAAAACGAAGTTGAGAATCAATTGGGCAAAACAATAAAGATACTCCGGTCTGATAGAGGTGGAGAGTATCTAAGTACCGAGTTTACCGATCATCTAAAGAATTGTGGAATTATTTCGCAACTAACACCTCCTAGGACTCCACAATTAAATGGGGTCGCTGAGAGGAGAAACCGGACTTTACTAGATATGGTAAGGTCCATGATGAGTCAAACCGAGGTACCTATTAGTTTCTGGGGATATGCTCTAGAAACGGTGGTAAGGATCCTTAACCTTGCACCAACCAAGAAAGTATCGAAAACACCTTATGAAATGTGGCATAGTAAGAAGCCGACACTTTCATACCTACGAGTTTGGGGTTGTCAAGCCTACGTGAGACGTGAGACTGAGGACAAACTTGAACCTCGATCGGAAAGGTGTTACTTTATCGGATATCCTCCTGCCGGTGTTGGATACATATTTTATAAGCCTTCTGAGAACAAAGTTTTTGTTGCTCGAAGGGCATTTTTCTTGGAAAGAGAAATGCTATCCAAACAAAAGGCCAATAAGGAAATTGATCTTGAGGAAGTTAAAGGATCAACCGATAAAGAACTTGAGGTTGGCACTAGCACTCAACCTAGGACGGTTGAAACTGAGCAAGAGAATGTTGCAGTTCCTGACACTCATTCATTGCTTACTCCAAGGCGTTCTAGTAGAACTCGTTATGAGCCAGAGAGATATGGATTCTACATATCTGAGGGCAGGGAGTTAGTAGTGGACTCCAATGAGCCCACTAACTACAAGGAAGCTATGGCGGGCCCTGAGTCTGCAAATTGGAAAGAAGCAATGGAAAGTGAGATGCAATCCATGTCGGATAACCAGGTTTGGGAACTGGTTGATCATACGCCCGGGGTTAGACTCGTAGGGTGTAAATGGGTCTTCAAGAAGAAGACCGGCATGGACGGAACCTTGGATACCTTCAAAGCCCGACTGGTGGCAAAGGGTTTTACTCAAACACAAGGTGTTGATTATGATGAAACCTTTTCCGTAGTGGCTATGTTGAAATCTATCCGGATACTTTTGGCCATTGCTGCATTCCATGATTATGAAATATGGCAAATGGATGTTAAAACCGCCTTCCTTAACGGGAAGCTTTCTGAAGAGGTGTATATGACACAGCCTGATGGTTTTGAATATCCGGAATATCCGAACAAGGTCTGTAAGTTAAAGAAGTCCATTTATGGACTCAAGCAAGCATCTCTCAGTTGGAATCTATGCTTTGATGAGAAAATCAAGGAATTTGGATTTTCGAAAAGCAAAGATGAACCATGTGTATACGTCAGGGCTAGTGGGAGCACTATTGTCTTCTTAGTTCTAAATGTAGATGACATATTGCTAATTGGAAACCATATTCCGAGCCTTAAGAGTGTAAAAACTTGACTAGGGAATAGTTTCTCAATGAAGGACTTAGGGGATGCGAGCTATATTTTGGGGATCAAGATCTATAGAGATAGATCAAGAAGGCTGCTCGGGCTTTCTCAAAGTGCATACATAGATAAGGTCGTTAGACGCTTTAGAATGGAGGATTCCAAGAAAGGATACCTCCCTATGTCACATGGCTTGATGTTGAGCAAGACTCAATGTCCTACCTCCCAAAAGGAGATAGAAGTAATGGAGCGAGTACCATATGCTTCGGCTGTGGGATCGATCATGTACGACATGTTATGCACTCGTCCTGATGTGTCATGTGCTTTAAGCATGACTAGTAGATATCAGACAAATCCCGGGGAACCTCATTGGAAGGCTGTAAAGAACATTCTTAAGTACCTTAGGCGTTCGAAAAAGATGTTCTTAGTATATGGTGGGGAAGAAGAGCTGAGAGTAAAGGGTTACTCGAACGCTAGCTTCCAAACAGATAGGGATGACTGCTGATCTCAATCGGGGTTTGTATTTCTATTAAATGGTGGTGCTGTCAGCTGGAGGAGCTCGAAGCAAGACACGGTGGCTGATTCGACTACAGAGTCGGAATACATTGCGGCAAGTGAAGCCGCAAAGGAGGCCGTGTGGATGAAGAAATTCATCCAAGATCTACAAGTGGTTCCAAGCTTCACTGTCCCTATTAAGATATTTTGTGACAATGAGGGTGCAGTGGCATTGGCGAAGGAACCACGAGCTCAGAAGAGAACGAGACACATATTGCGCAAATACCACTTTATACGAGAAGTAGTTGAAAGTGGTGAAATCATCATAAGCAGGGTAGCATCAGATGGAAACCTTGCGGATCCATTCACGAAGCCGTTATCGCAGGCAACTCATGATTCTCACACTAATGCTATAGGTGTAAGATTTGCCAACGATTTGGCTTGAGTTATGTATTTAGTTTGTTTTATATGTAACTTTATATTTTGGGAACGATATAGACAGTATTGTAACTTGTGCTTGTTTCGATATATAATAGAGATTATATATGCGTATGATACGGTTACATTCATGAGACTCTACTGTGTTCCATCTTAGCATGTTTAAACACATCCGGAAATATCTTTTATTTCAAACTTTCAATGGTCGGTCAATCTTGTGGAAGGAAGATTGAATTAAGACTAAGATAAGCATGTGACCTTGAATTCAATTTGGTCGAATTAAGGAGCAATGCCAATCTGTACTTGAAAAAATTTTCAAGTGACTAGAAGACCCACACCCAAGTATACTTCATGGATTATAGTCACGAGTAACTTGGGATGATAATATCTTACGTCCTTAGACCTGAGATGTATGGACCGCTATATCATACTTCTTTCTTACTTTAGCCATTTTCAAAAGCAGTTCGTAACTGGCTGTGATAAAGGAAATGACTAGATAAGTCAAGAGGTATGGTTTAGGGTTATACAGTCAAAAGGGATTTGTTCCTCTGATATGAGAGATATCACTGGGCCCCTCGATGATTGGGAGCTGACACCAAATATATGCATGGTCATGCGCAAGGAATATTGATTGAGAATCAGATATGTCCTTAACTTTTGGTCACCACCAATCAAGATCGAGAAACACAATCGTGAAAGATCTGGAGATTGAAACTCAATCCATGTCTCGTGTTCACACTGATATCGTGAACAAAAGGATGTTTAAGATCACTTATCTATAGGACCTTTCTTTGTAAACAGGTTTTATTCGAATAACGAAACCCATACTGACTTGGGGGCAATGATGCTTTTGCTAGAGGCCGCTCATTGTCTGTGGTTTATTAGAAATGGTGCATCGTGCGCAAGTTGGAGTTTGTTAGAATATGCCCAGTGATGCGAGTACACCATTTGAACCACTACCGATGATGTATGGGCCTATTGGGTCATACACCGGGGTCAAATCTGACAGCAACTTAAGGGATCCAAAATGACAAAAGACAAAAGTTGACTTTGCGGGCTGAGTTAGCGCCGCTAACCATAAGGTGTTAGCGCCGCTAACACTTATGGGTTAGAGCTGCTAAGTCTAGACGTGACTTGTTGTTAAATCACCTCTCCTCCAAGCCAATGCATGAGAGTTGCTTAAACGAACTTGGCCGGCTTTGGAAGGCTAAGTGTCATTCTGGAGTTTATAAAAGACCCTATTTCAGCCTCATTTGTCTCTCTTGGCAAGATACACATTATACACACTCACAAGTGCTACCAAGAGTTAGGTGAGTTCTTAAAGAGAGAGTTAGGGTTTGTGCTCCAGAAATCGGTTCCATCTCGTGGGTTGTTGTTTTCCTACTGATTTTCTATAGTGAAGAATCATAAGGAGCTTGCTAGCTCAAGTGATTGACATGTTACCGGGGTATCATCCTCTAGTTGATTCGTTCAAGCAATGGAGAAGCAAATTCATCCATTACACCAACATTTGCTGGAGCTAAGGAGCTGGTATAACCTCCCTAACTTTCTGTTTTGTTGCATTTCTTTTCATAGAGATTGGTCCATGTTTGGGGTTTTACGTTTTTGTGCTTTACATGCTTGTACTATGGGCATTTTGTGTTGTACTTTGCTTCCATTGCCTGCCCAGAAAACCCCAACAGTAGGTTCTCCGGTCCGAGTGGGTCACGGACCAAGTAGGTCTCGGCCCAGTAAGTTTTTCGGGTTAACGGGTTTTCGACCCAGGAATTGTTGGCCCAAATAGTTTTTCGGATTAATACAAAAAGGATTATTAATATTATATTTTAAAATTAATAAGCTATTATATAAACTAGTGTTATGTATTTTAATTAGTTTAGTTAAAATATATATTTTAGACTTGTATTTATTATGACTAGTTTAGTCATTTTTTAATATACTCTAAAAGGACAAAGTTTATATAACGAAATGGAGAAACAAAAAGATAGTATTTAATTGACCAAAAGTTGTCGTTTTTATGTTTTTGGAAAACTAGTAAAGAAACTCGACATAAGGATTTCATTCAAGTTTTGTATGAGATCAAGTTTTTTAAAGTTTTGTTGAAAAACAATTTTTGGTAAAATAAATTTAATTAGAAGATCACAATTCTCTTTTTTGGTTAAAAGGTATTAATCAAAAGGGTAAATGAGAATGTTTGAACAAATCAGGTTATGTGCTTAACAGCACAGTTTTTGTTTATATATTATAACTGCGTGGTTGTTTTTTATATATTTAGTGTTTATATATAATTGTGTGGTTGTAATACATATAGCTATAGTTTTGCCGACTTAGGACTCGTCTTTTCTATTTCTTTTTTTTTTCTTTTGGTTTTGGGAAGGCCTGCGTGCCAATTACAATCCCTTTCTTATTTGTAATGTTGTACTGGTTCGGGGAGGCCTGCGTGCCACTTACAACCTCATTCAATATTGTATTTGTAATAGATTATCAATAGTTCAATCCCTCAACCAAGATGGACTCGAAGAAGGTGATGAAGTAAATTATGTTTCTTCATGAGAAGCGCGAACACTTCGGGAGGTGTCAAGGCTAGTGGGAGCAACACATCAAGAAGACGAATCCAAGTCATTTTTTCCTTAGGCTTGACCTTAGGATTAGTTGGCAAAACTATAGTGGTTTATATGCTTATTCTTATTACTTTCGTGGTACTTTTATTTACTGCTTATCATATAGATTTGTCCCATTTATATGATGCTACATAAAAAAAGGGGGTTTAATAACAGGTTGTTATTAAAACAGTGAAAAACCACGCGTTTTATGACAAACCAAAATATGACTTCAGTTTGGTAGTCGTATTATCTGAATTTATTTTTGTAAATTTAAAAGTTTTGTCAAAATTATAAGTTTGGAACTTATAAAGGCCGTTTTGTGCACCTAGTTTAGGTACACATATAAATCGTAATTTTCAAACAGTTACTTTTGAAATGGGTTTCGAAAACTAGAAAATTAAGTTTTTTAAACTTAATTATAAAACCCAATAAAATCTTAGATTATTGTGCTACCCACCTAATGGTACACCCTTGCTGTTAAACGGTACTCGGGTGTCGGAATTGCCCAAACCTTGGGCAGCCGGGTTCAAACCATTGCAGGAAGGGGCATGAAAGATTCTGCGATAATCGGGACTCCCGGCAAGAATTCATGCTGTCTTAGGTGGTGCGATCTATTTTGGTGATAATCAGGAGTCCCGGCCCAAAAAACACTAGAGTAGAGTTAAACATACTAGACTAGGTCTAAATGCTCTACGAGGTTCTAGGAGTTGTATCAGTTAGGTAGGATTGGTACAGGGTGTTACCTACCAGAAATATCATGACTTGGCGGGAAGTGCCCAAACCTTGCGTCAAGTATGTGAAATATGGGTCCTAGGTCTAATATATATTGTTTATGCGTTTGATGATATATGATTAGAAAGTTTTATCTGCAATTACTAATTAAACCAAGGTTTTAATTTTTAGATGGCAACCAACGTTACTAGTACTAACAATCTCTCTCTCCGCTCCATCCTTGAGAAGGACAAGCTTGCAGGTCCTAACTTTCTCGCGTGGGAGAGAAATCTCCAAATCGTGCTTAGGCACGAGAGAAAGTGGCATGTCCTAGAACAACCTCTAGGAAATCCTCCTGCCAGCAACGCAAGGGCAGACGTCAGGGAGGCTTTTTCAGAGCGCTCAAATGACGCCCTAGAAGTCAGCTGCCTCATGTTTGCAACTATGAGTCCAGAGTTGTAGTCTAGCATGATGGAGACTCCTGCCTATGACATGATCCGTCAGCTGAGGGACATGTTCTAGGAGCAAGCTCGCACAGAGCGTTATGATGCCAGCAGGGCATTTAACTCGTGTAAGATGGCTAAGGGGACATCGGTCAGTAACCACGTCATGAAAATGAAAGGTTACATGGACCACCTAGAGAGACTTGGGCACCCAGTACCGTTGCAGCTATCAACGGATACGATATTCAACTCGTTGTCAGATGACTATAAGCCTTTTATAGTCAACTACAACATGCACAACATGGAGAAATCCGTGGCTGAGTTGCACTCCATGCTAAAGACAGCTAAGCAGATTATCGGGACCAAGTCTAAGGATGTTCTCATGGTGTGTCATGGCGGTCATAAGAAGAGGAAGGGGCGCAACGGAAAGGGAAAGGGCAAGGCCCATCCCAGCCAGAGTGCACCCAGAGCTAATAACGACAACAAGGGCAAGAAGACGAAGCCGAACAAAGCAAGAACCGAGAATCGGTGCTTCAAGTGCGCTAAGGTCGAGCACTGGAAAAGAGATTGCCCGAAGGGTCACCAGGCAGATGGCAAGGCCGGCCCCTCAGGTATCGTGTGAATAGCTTCTTTATCACTTTCCACTTGTAAAAGTTTTTAAAAGTATTCTAATGTCTTGCAATCGTTTATTGCAGGAGGAGATGGAAAGTGATGTGGCCCATCATGAAGAGATCCCACGTGCAGGTTACGGATATTATTAATAATTTATATTTCCTAGTTTATTAAACTCTTTTAAGTTTATTTGAACTTTTTTTATCTTGATTGTTTATGGAAACTTTTGGATTCAGTTTATGGAAATTTTTAATTATTCAGTTCATATCCGTGCACATGTTCTTATTTTATGGATCAGGATTAGTCCAGATGTGACTAAAAGAATACCAATAAGTCAAGTCTTGACTTGATTGGTGATTCATAATAATCTTATGCTATGATTTGTTGTAGTTACATAAATGGTAGCTCCACTATTCAAATGCTTAAATAAACAAGTGTCGTTTATAAAATTAGATAGTTTTTCTAATTTAACAAGTGTTTAAATTTTTTTTTGTGAAAAGTGAATGTTCAAAGTTTTGAACAAATGGAAATAATAGTTATTATTTCTAAGTAATTTTATATAAAACATTTAAGAAAGTATAAAAGTGATTATGGTAGTTACTATAATCAAGTGAGTTTTATACTGAATGTTTTTAATGGAAAGAAATTTAAAATGCCTTCACAAGTGTTTTTGCTCTTATGGCAAGTTTAATGAAACCACATTCTATAATTAGAAAGATGGATATATAGAGATCCAAGTTTTGGTTTCATAAAACAAATTTCTTACAAAAACTAGGTCTTAAAAACATGTGTTTCGAACACAAGTTTTAGACATGGTAGTCAAGGATTGACTAAAGTCTAAAAGGATGTTTTAAAGTAATGCACTTTTCCATAAAAGATAGTGGGAGCATGTGACTAATGTATTTATCAAGTTAATAAAAGTTTTTTTTCATTTAACCAGTGTGATAAATACAAGATTGAACCTTTAGAGTATATATATTATTATCGGATGTTTTTAGAATTTTTCTAAAACAGTAAGTTCTTGAGGAAGAACTAATCCGAAGAATGCATGACTTATTGAGAGGAACTCAATAAAGATATCATTGCAAGATTTTGAGTCAAGTTATGACTTGAATAAAGTTATACTCATTCTAAAAGGTTCAATAAGTCAGCTTAATTGATTGTTGGTTGGTCAAAGATGGAAATGATGAAATAAGATGTTCTTTAACATTCTTAGTAGTGACATTAGATTAGTGTTGGCATACACAGGGAACCTAATTTCAAGTTTCTTGAAAGTAGGTGTGAGAAAGGTTTATCACTTCGAAAGGATAATAAAAATCCAGTATATCTACATATGTAATTAAAGTTTTAATTACAAGGAAGTTATTTTGTAAAATCAGAAACATTGGAGTTATTTCCAGTTTCCTCCAAGTTTAAGGAATTTTATAAAATAAGTAAGTCTAGAATTGTTCTTAGGTTGCAAGAACGATTTCTAGCAAAACCAAGAAAGAGTACTTCAAAGTCCTAGTCTTGAGTTTTAGGTTTATAATCATATTATTTTCCCTGGTAATCTGTGATAAGTTACAATGTAAAATAATAAATAATTCAGATATACACCGTGAATCGAGTCAATGAAATGGTAGAAATTATGCACCTTTATTCCAGGGTGGAATATGGAAGGGTGTAGAAATTAGTTTCATTATTCTTCACAATTCTGTATGTTTTGGTTCATCCGGGAATAAACTAGGTTTATTCAAAACATTATCCGTGACTACTTATCGTGGTGGGAACTATGATAGGGATATAAAGTCATCGTAATTTTGGGGTAGATTCGAAAGTATGTCGAATATAGCCGCAAAAGATTTTGCGACCAAAATTGACGGATATTCGTTAGGGTTACGAATATTGGATTGACACACTGTGAAAAATACTTCGTGGATTCGTGTCAAAAGTATTTATCACATAGGTTATCCTTAAGCCAGAGGTATTTGGTTTGGGGTGCGGTAACTATTGTCTTATTGGCTCGTTTTAACGTCACGCCGTAACAGGGTGGTCATAAGGAACATGTCTAGATTCAGTAGGAGCCGTATTTCCAAATGCAAATATGCAAGATGGTAATTGCAACTTTTTTTAGAAGAGATATTTCCGGGCCCCTTGACTGATTAGAGAAGCTGGTAAGTGCACGGCCGTGCCAAAACGAACTGATCTATTCTTTGTCGTTTATCACGCAGTTTTGAAATCAAATATGTCATGAATCAATTTTTTGAGTCTCTGAGTTGACTTTCTCCATGCTCAAGCTTAAAATTGAAATATCACGCTGCAAGGGACAAATCTATATATATGCATGTATTTATATATAAAAACGTACCCATTCATAAACAGGGAATTTATGATAGTTTAGTTTATAAACATGTAGTTTATAACAGGATACTTCTAAGCAGGCTGCTTATAAAGTTTTATCACAAGTTACTTTGGGGTATAAGAGTTCTTATAACCTGGTTACCCTAAGTGTCTGGCTAGTGACCTCCTTAGGCTAACAATATGCAGTAATTATTACTTATCTTGAACAAGTGGGAGTCTGTTGGATTATGTGCAGAGATATTTAATGGGCACATTGTATCCAATGTTATAAGAGACTAAAGGGTCACACTGCTACACACCCAAATCGGAACAGTTGGATTTCACCATAAATCTATGTGGAAATAATTAATCAGTTAGATTAATTATTAAAGAGAAAAAGTAAATAATTAATCAGTTGTATTAGTTATAGAAAAGAGAGAAATAAATGATTGATCAGTTTGTATTAATTATTAGAAAGGAAATAAATAATAAATAGTTATTTATTATTTAAAGAGAAATTAAATGTTAAGTTTTAATATTTAACGGACCAGTTAATTAATAGTTAATTAATTAACTAGTAAAGTCCAGGGGGTCAAAGTGAGTAGAGATGAAAGTTTAATTAAAACCAGTGGGATTTTAATTAAACGGGCTTAGGTTCATCTAATCCTTATACATATCCTTAAGCTTAAAGGATTAATATATGAGACAAGGGATTAAGAAGGATTAACCTAGCCACCAAAACTCTCTCTCTCTCTCTTTCGTCTCCTCTCTCTCTCGTCGCACTCCCTCTCTCTCGGTTTCTCTTGTCGAAGTCGAAGAAACAAACACCGAGTGTGTTTGCGTTATTGGTGATCGACGCAAGAGTACACACACACATTCTCGGTTTTTCGAGAACCGTTGGTTGGTTGTCCAGGAGCGGTCTAGCAGCCAGTTCCAAGGAGGTGCAGTAGTGGTGGACTATTTTAGCAATCCCGAGTTTGATCAGGTATATTAATTTGTAACCTATTCTGTGGATTGTTTGTTAGAAACTATGTTTTGATCATTAGTTTTAAAGATCCTAACCCTTTTGGGGTTTAGATGGTTGTGTTCAATCCAGTTCCGCTTTTAGGATTGAACCAGTAGAATCAAACCCAGGTTTGACCATTTTGTGTCATTGGGTGGTTTGGTCAGGTTCAAAACCCTTCAGGTTATACTTTGTCTGAATCACTATAAATGTTCAGTCTAACTAAGCTTCATAATTCTGTTTAAGTTGTATTTAGTACTTATCTTACGAACTTGACTTTGTCTCATCAAATCTTAACTGATGAGATCATTTTCCCAACACAAATCGTGATACAATTTCGTACTGCCCGGATGTATTGACATCCTGGACTTGTGAGCTTCATTCAAAATTAACTCCCTTAAGTTTCCAAACTTTAGCACCCAAACTGTTAGATTCAAATATGTGTTTGTAATCTAGTCTATGTTGTGTGTATAAATGTTCAATATATGCCTTAGAACTCTTGTATAGGTCAAAGGTATATATAGTTGTAGTGTTTTACTTCATTGTAACCTTTGCCATATTCAATATAGAAAAAACAAACTTAAAGGTGTTTCCTCCCAAATACTCTCTACTTGATTCTTGCTTATACTCATCTATATACCTATCAATTGGTATCAGAGCCATACTCTGATCAGATTCAAGTTGGAAAGTGCAAATTCAGATTCAAAGGTTCCAAGATTGATGGATTTTTGAAGATTCTTTAAGAAAAGTAGGGTTCAATTTGTGTTGATTATGAGTACATTCATCACATAAATACTCGTTGATCATCAAAAGCTACTGGAATACAACATGTTTGGGTAAATTTGAGTTTTAAAAGGTCGAAGTTCTGGAAGGAAATTTGTCGAATGTTTAAAATCTAATATTGAATTGATTGTTTTTAAGGATTAGAACTTGTTACTGTCATATTGCAATCAATTCTGGAAGTTCTTTGATAGATTGACATCATTTTACTTGAAAAAACAAAATTTCCCGTGAAAAAGAGGAAGTGTTCGGAATTCCAGGGTTGAATCATTCGGAATTGGCTGTTGAGTCATTCTGATTTGCTGTAATCCGAATAGAAATTTTCCGGATTTTCTGCATTCCCGATAGAAATTTTTTGGATCTTCTTTATTCCGAATAGAAATTGTTCGGATCTTCTGAATTCCGAATAGAAATTGTTCGGATCTTCTGTATTCCGGATAGAAGTTGTTCGGATCTTCTGTATTCCTGATAGAAATTGTTCGGATGTTCTGTATTCCGGATAAAAGTTGTTCGGATCTTCTGTATTCCGAATAGAAATTGTTCGGATCTTATTATATTCCAGATAGAAGTTGTTCGGATTTTCTGTATTCCGAATAGAAATTGTTATTCGGATTGTTTGGATTTCCTGTATTCCGAACAGAAGTTGTTTGGATCTCATGTTTGATACCTGAAAGTGTTCGGATTGTGACTGCATTCGGATTTGAGGGTGTTCGGAATTGTGACTGTTATTGGAATTTCATTCGGATTCATATTATTCAGAATTGATTGTGTTCGGATCTGTTGTATTCGGACTCATTGTATTCGGATTTAGTGTGTTCGGATCTGTTGATTGGGATCTGTTGTATTCGGATCTGTTGTATCCGGATTTGTTGTATTATGATTTGTTGTATTCAGTTTTGTTGTATTCGGAATTGGTGTATTAGGATTTTTTTTATTTGGATTTTGAAAACTTAGAAATTTTTTAGCACTTTACAAGAATCTTTTTAGAGGAACGATGAGAAAAAGATGAGTACTTATAGTGAATCATTGTCGTTTGGTTTAGATACTAAATCTCCAGTTCTTTACTGTGGAGAGTACAAGATGTGGAAAGGCAGATTTATGGATTTCATTGAAAACAATGAGAAATATGGTGAGTTGATGAAGGAAAAGCATTGAGGAAGGACCAGGTGTATTCAGAATTGATCAAGATGAAGATTCAACGAACAATCCTCCTTTGCCAGCAATACATCGTCTAAAGTTTCCAAGTGAGTACACAACAGATGAAAAACTGAGAGCAACTGCTGACCAAAAGGCCAAATACTACCTAAAACATGGCCTTTCTGCTAAATTTTATATCAAGGTGAATGGTTTAACTACAGCTAAAGAAATTTGGGACGAAATCAAAAAGCAAATGGAGGGTACTGAATCAGGTGTCTGGATCAAGGAAACCACACTTGTGAATGCTTTTGATCACTTCTGGGCAAGAGAAGATGAAACTCTCATTGACACATACAACAGATTCTACAAGCTGCTAAATGACCTTCGAAATCAAAAACTGGATAAGTATTCTAATCTTACTAAGAACAGTAGGTTCCTAAACTCTTTAAGACCTGGGTGGAGAACCCAAGTTACTATCTACAGAAAGATGAATCAGAAAGTTCTAAACAAGGTCAATCACCACATGATCTTTGAAGAGTTAAACCAATATCAAGAAGAAGTTGGTGTGAGCTCGCAGAAGGAAAACATTGATCCACTTGCGTTAGTGGTCAATGAGAAGAAAATCAGATCCTCATCAAAGTCCCACAAGCTAAAACAGATTCAAGAGTCTGAAACATCTGAATTTGAAACTGAAGAACCTGTAGACAATGAGAAGGTGAAGCAGGCTGTAGTATATTTGACCAACATGTTACAGAATTAGTTTTCTAAATCAAAGACAAACAATCGCCAAAGATTCACTTCTGGATCTCGAAGGCGTGAGGGTAAATTTCAGAGGAATGATGGGATGAGTTTGGAGAAGAGATATGAGAGGAAATTTCAGTATTCTCAACCGAAAATATGCTACAACTGTGGAAGCACTGGCCATGTGATCAAAGAGTTCAAAAAGCCGAAAGTTAAAGACTTGGAATACTACAAGGCTAAATTGAATTTAATAAAGAAAAGAAACAGTGGCACAGTTTTGTTAGCTGAAGAAGATCAGTTCTTACCTGACACTGATGAGAGTGATGAAGACACTGAGGTGCATGCTCAGTTCGTTCTTATGGAAAATGTAGAGGAGTTTGAGTTTGTGGAAAGCGATGGTGAAAGTGGTGATGAGGTTGAGAACGTGTTTGCTGGAGAAAGTGAAGAAACTTCAACTGAAGATGTGGTATTTGTTGGGTCTGACAGTGGGTTTATGGCCAAGTTTCATGAAACCGATGAAGAAAGTGAATATGAGAGTGAAGATGAAGCAGAGAAAAGTACTTCCAGCTCAAGTCCTCCTTCGACTGAATCAAAGACTTTGCTGATAAGGTACATCTCGAACATTCAAGTGTTTCTACTGATCACATCATGACACTTGTTAATCAGGTTCAAACACTCACTGCTAAAAACCATAAATTACAGGCACAAAATTTAACATTTAATATGAATCAAGTCGTCACTTCTGAGCAATCATCACAACTAACTCAACTTCAACAACCCATTTAGGATAAAGAAGAAGAACTGATTCAAATTCAACAAGAAACTGAACGGAAAGTTCATGACTTAAATGCTGCGAAGTTGAGTACTGAGATTAATCTGAATTTGGTTATGCAAGAGAAAAATAATTTGTAACCAAAGGTTCAAAAAATTGAAGAGTCTGTTAAAAAGAAACTCACCACTCGTCATACTATCTTTAAGAGTCTTACACCATACATCAGAAATAAATATAAAGGCTTTGGGTATGATGAAACTGATTTCTTTTCAAAAATCAATTGCACTCAATTGTATCAAGCTGAACGAATGAATTTTGGACTGACTCAAAAGATGACATTTGTGGGAGAATAAGAAGTTCAGCGAGAGGAAGCATTCAAATGCAACACAACATCCAAGTGTCAAACATTTTTCAATTATGACAAACTCAATGAATCATATGAAGTAAATGATGGAAAGAATTTTAAATCAAAATCTGTTTTTCCAACCGAATGTTCCATTTTTCAAACCACTGAACATCCAATAACTTCGTATGCACCACGCATGTACATTCCACACATGGAATTACAACACAGGCATGAGATTCTTTAGATACACTGTGTAATCAACAACATCATGCTAGCGTTAGAGAACCTCATTTTTCAGGACACCTTATCATAAAAACTCAAATAGACTTCCGCTGTACAGATTAATCAAACCAACTCAAATGGAAAATGAGATTTTAAAACAAAATATTCATGATTTTTCACATCAGTATACACAAGCACAAACGACAATAAATCAACATGAGAGGGTAATCACACAATTGAGCACTGATTTGCAAAACAAGTTAAGACAAGCTGATAAATCAAATTTTGTTAACAAAGAAAGTTTAGATTGTGCTCATTTACTTGTTCCACAAATAATTTCCCATGAAATTGAAAAACAATTGCGTGATGAGAAAAATGAGAGACTTCAAGATGAAGTAGATCGAGGTTGGGGTGTCAAAATTCCTACATGTCAAAAAGCATGTAGAGAATATATCGCCCATAAATGCAATCAATTTTTTGATCCCAACAGCATACGTGAGACAGGCTCAACATCAGGAACAAAGGATTCATCACCACAATCACATTCTTCATCTAAATCCACTTCTCATTTGTTTTCCAAAGTTAACAAAAATGCTAAAAAAATCTTCTCATGTTGGTTCTAAATTAGATAAAATCAAAAAACAAGTTTCTTCAGGAAACCATGTGCATAAAGGAGGAGAGAAGCATGTGAAGATTGGAGTGAAAACTGGAGAGAAGAAAAAGGAGATGCATGCGAAGCCAAAAGATGTGCTGAAGGATCCAAATAACATTTCATGTTCGAGAAAACAAAAATTCATTCCATCTTTTTCTCCTATTCATATAAAGTTTTGTAATTCAAACTGTAATTCTCTTTTTTCTTGGAAACTTAAGACTGATATTCCGAAACAAGCATCATCTAGAATAGAAACTTTTTGTGCAAGTGATGGTTGTGTTGAGGGACATTGTGTCAATTCCTGTTCTTACCATCAAGTGTGAATGAAGAGAGGATACAAGTCAGTACCTAACCGGAGAAATCCTGATGATAATTTGGTATTCACTTGGTTTGTTAATCGTAAAGGATATATCATTCATCAGTGGACGAAAAAGAGTGAATTAAGATTTTTTCTTCGAAAATATGCTCATCGTAAGTTGCCAATGCTGCCTGGTCAATGGGAAGGGCATCTTCAGGAGATGTGTGTTGTGGCTGTTTCTGAACGAATAATGAAACAACAAAAGCTGGAAATGGAGAAACTTGCACGACAACGACTACTTGTTAACAACAAGTCCAAACCATCAATTTCACAATCATTTCCTAATTTGCATACACAATATCTGCAAAAGCAATCCCATCATGTTCATAACTTCAAATTTCCACAAACTTCTTCGTCCATTAGCAACAAAGCTCAAGCAGTTAAGAATCACACTAAACATGTGACATCAACGGACAAAGGCTTCAAGAAGCCAGCATTCAAATCAAACCATAATGTCGTTCACACAAAATCTTCTTTCTTAAACAATTCAATGTTTAAGTCAACAACTCCATCACCATCACAGATACATAAGAAATGGACCATTAATCAAGTTAAGAAATATGAACGTGTCTTAACAGAACCTATTATTTCAAATGTCTATGCTGCTAACGTGCCTAATCCCATTTCACGATGGGTAAGGACATCACCATTCTTTTCCATGTGTAGAAGAACCATCTTTGGTACATGGATTCAGGATGCTCAAAACATATGACGGTGATAAAGGTATTCTCAAAGACTTTGTTGGAAAGTATTCCGGCAATCTCAAATTTGGGAATGACCAGGTTGCATCTATCTTAGGATATGGTATTTTGGAGATTGAAAATGTGAGAATAGAAAAGGTTTCATATGTGGAAGGATTAGGGCATAATTTGTTCAGCATTGGTCAGTTATGTGACAGAGGAATGGAAGTATTGTTTAAAAAGAAGACATGTTCACTGAGAACAGAAGAAGGGGGTGAGATACTTGGTGGCAACAAGATGTCTAATTTGTACATCATAGATTTATCTGCGAAAGACTCTGGCTCTTCAGTTTGTTTGCTTACTCGAGCTGCTTCTGATCTTAACTGGTCATGGCACCGGAAGCTATCTCATCTCAACTTCAAGAACATTAACAAGTTAGTCAATGGTAACTTTGTCAAAGGTTTACCGAAATTAAAGATTGAAAAGGATCATCTATGTAAAGACTATGAGTTGGGTAAATTGAAGAGAGTATCACATAAAGTCAGCCAAATTTCAACAACCACAGCTCCATTGCAAGTAATTCATATGGATCTTTGTGGTCCAATGAAGGTGCAGTCCAGGAATGCAAAGAAATATATTCTGGTGATGGTGGATGATTATTCATGCTACACATGGGTTAGGTTTGTTGGACATAAGAATGATGTTCCATCTCAGATCATCTTGTTTCTAACAAAACACAAAACTTAGCAAGGCCAACCTGTGAAAGTAATTCATACAGACAATGGCACATAATTTAAAAATAGGACTCTGGATTCCTATTTTGATTCTGAGGGGATTGTTCATCAGTTTTCTGTAGCATATACTCCAGAACAGAATGGAGTTGTGGAATGAAAGAATATAACCTTGGTTGAAGCTGCGAGAACTATGCTGCAATACTCCAAACTTCCACCGTTTTACTGGGCTGAAGCTATCAATAAAACTTGTTACCTACAGAACAGATCTTTAATTCGTCGACGCTTTAATAAGACTCCTTACGAATTGTGTAATGGAGTAGTACCAAATATCAAATACTTTCTTGTATTTGGTAATAGGTGCTTTGTTTTAAATGAATTGGACAAACTTTCAAAGTTTGATCCAAAAGCAGATGAAGGAATTTTTCTTGGTTATTCATCAGATAAAAAGGCATTTCGAGTACTAAATCAAAGAACGAACATGATTGTTGAAAGCATAAATGTTACGTTTGATGATTTAGTCACTTTAAATTCTTTGACGGCTAAACCTTCACTTTCAAATCACCTGTTTCTCAAAAACAACAATCGAGTAACTCAAATGTTGAGCATGAAGATATCAATTTAGATTTTATGTTTGAATTTTTTAAATCAAATGATACTTCTTCTGTTACTGAACACAGGACTGAACTGGCTAAACAAGAATCTGTGACAATCACAACACCATTAAGTGAATCAACTGTTCAAGAAACTGATCCTGAGTTTTCTGAATATGAAGCGACACACAGTCCATTCACTCAAGAAAGGACAATTTCATCCGTTTTTTAGGAATCTCCATAGTATGATATGGTTAATCCTTTTGCAGAAAATATACAATCTGAAGCTCAAAGGATAGATGAGTTCCTTCAGGTGCGTTCCACTGAACCTGTTTGGCTAAGAGATCACCCCGAGACTCAAGTTATTGGTAGTTTGGACGCCAGTGTTCGAACGAGATCTGCAACTGCGAATGAATGCCTCAATTCTAGTTTTCTGAGTATGATTGAGCCCATGAGGGTTTCTGAAGGATTAGCTGATCCGGACTGGGTTATAGCAATGCAAGATGAATTAAATCAGTTTGAAAGACTAAAAGTGTGGCGTTTAGTTCCCAAACCAGAAGGTAAATCAGTTGTTGGAACTAAATGGATCTTCAAAAATAATAAATATTCTGATGGAGTAGTGGTTCGAAACAAACCAAGGCTTGTCGCTAAGGGGTATAATCAACAAGAAGGTATTGATTATGACGAGACATTTGCTCCTGTAGCAAGAATAGAGGCTATCAGACTCTTTCTCGCCTTTGCTGCCTTTAAAAACTTTAAGGTTTTCCAGACGGACGTAAAAACAGCCTTTCTTAATTGTAAATTCAAAGAAGAGGTGTATGTTGGTCAACCTGAAGGTTTTGTCGATCCCAAAAGGCCTCACGATGTATATCTTCTTGACAAGGCATTGTACAGTTGGGCACAGACTACATTTTAGTAAAAATATATGTTGACAATATTATATTTCGTTCAACTAGCCCTAAATATGGTGATGACTTTGCGAATACTATGAAAGAACGTTTCGAAATGAACATGATAGGGGAGGTTTACTTTGTCCTTGGATTGAAAATTTCACAATTCAGTCATGGGTTTTTTTATAAACAAGGGAAAATATATCATAGATTTGTTAAAACGATTTGATATGTCAGATTGTTCTTCAATGCCAACTCCCATGGCTGTCAAAATAAAACTTTTTTCTGATCCTGATGGAAAATCAATTGATCTTGAAACATTTCGTGGTATGATCGGGTCTTTGCTATATTTAACGGCTAGTAGGCCAGATATAATGTTTTTGACATGTCTTTGTGCGAGGTTTCAGTCAAATCCTAAGGAATCTCATTTATTAGTTGTTAAACGCATATTCAGATATCTTAAGGGTACCTCAGATCTTGGTTTGTGGTATCCAAGAGATTCAGATTTCAATTTGACAGCTTTTTCTGATTCCGACTATGCAGGTTGTATGATTGATAGAAAAAGCACATCTGGCAGTGCACACTTTCTGGGAGACAGACTTATATGCTGGGCATCTAAGAAGCAGAATTGTTTCTCTACTTCCACTGTTGAAGCTGAGTATATTGCTACTGCAAGTTGCTATTCTCAGAGTCTATGGATTCGCACTCAACTTTCTGACTTCGGTTTGGACTATTCTCATATTCCATTGATGTGTGATTCACAAAGTGCCATAGCAATCTCATGCAATCCTCTACATCATTCAAATACAAAACATATTGATATACTGTACCATTTTCTTAAGGATTATGTTGAAAAAGGACTAATTGAGTTAAAATATGTTAACACTGAAAATTAGCTTGCTGACATTTTTACCAAACCTCTAGATGAAACTCAGTTTAATACATTGGTTTCAAAGTTAGGCATGCTGAATCTCAGTATTTAACATCATTTTATCTAGTTTACATGGGGCTGAACAGATATATCACGGTATGTGTTCCTATGTACAGGAAATATTCATGAGTTGAAGGGGAGTGTGTCTGAAAATACAAGTATTGAATTACTGGGGATTCATACTTGTAGGGGGAGAATTTATGTACTCTTGTGTGTTTATTATCTGTGAAAAATAAAAAATATTTGTAAAATTTCAAAAGACAAAAAGATATTTATTTCTTTATACTCAAATTAGTGCTTGATTTGAGGGGGAGTTTTATGTTTTTCTTATGTCATAATTTCAATGTTCATCAATTTCAAAAAGTCAAAAGATTGAATTGAGGTAAAAGCATCAATTCTGAATAAACTCTGTTCGGAATTCACTAGTTCCGAATAAACTTTGTTCGGAATTCACTAGTTCCGTATAACCTTTTGTTTGGAACTCAATCAAAGCTGAACAAGTTGTATTTGAGGTTAAAGTATCAATTCCGAATACACTTTATTCGGAATTGACTTGTTCCGAATAACCTTTTGTTTGGAACTCCTGTCTTCCGAATAACTTTTAGAGTTTAAATTCAAATTTGTTCGGAATTTTGACTTTTACTTCGCATTTTCGGATTTACACTCAAACAAGAAGACTTTTTATCTGATCTTCCAAAGTTTTCAAACATTTCAAGATTCTTAGATCTACAAGTATTTTTCATTGCGATTTCAACGGTACAATCACTTCTCATTACATCTTTGTGTAGATTCTAGAATTGTATTTCTACGGGTTTAAAAACCCTCGTCGTCGTTTTTTTTTGGTTAAGTGATTCACACTTGAATGTTACGGTTAATGTTGATATTCATGTCCAAATGGATCGATAAGCTGTTAGTTATCTAATGTTGTGGTTAATTTCATGATTATCTTGGTTGATTGATTACTTGATCCTCTGTTTTTGCGTTTTAATGTTCTTGACTGTCCGAAAGATAATATATGAAAAAGACATGCTTTTTGGGGTTATTTGTACATATTTCAAGAACCAAATTTGCTTTATTTTGTACTGGGTACACTCGTTATTGATTAAAATGCATATCTATTTCACATTGAATTCTAGGTTTAAAATGGAGAAGAAGCTGATGAATCGTTCGGATCCTCTGAGTTCTGAATAAAGTTGAATTGTGTTAGGATTCTGAATAATGTTGAACTTTGTTCGGATCCCAAGTTTGTTCGGAACTCATGTTGTTCAGATCCCAACTTGGTTCGGATTACAAATTTGTTAGGATCTCAACCTTGTTCGGATTACAAATTTGTTCGGAATTCATATTGTTCGGATCCCAACTTTGTTAGAATTACAAATTTGTTCGAAATTCATGTTGTTCGGATCCCAAATTTGTTCGGATTCAAATTCAAATTTTGTTTGGATTCCAATTCTTATTTTGTTCAGATTTCGACTCTATTCGGATTTCATGAGTAAAGGTTGATCGGATTTCAACTCTATTCGGATTTTCTCTTCATGTTTTATTTGGATTTCTGAGTTCCGAATAAACACTTAGAAAATTTTTGAAAATTTTCACAAATCAAATTTTTCTAAAAAAAAAGGAGGAACATTTGTTATTTCACTTCATAGTTTGAGTGTTTGATCATTAACCTTGGGTATTCTTATTGTATTTGCAGATGGCTAAGCCTGGAAACCCTCCTTTTGTACCTTCCCATATTTTGTTCCTTCCTGCTAATTACCTACCTTCTGTTATGAACAATCACTGCTTTGACTCACTTGAAACCATCACCTAATTTTCTACAATTGGTGAACTCATTGAATGCCATTCATTTAAACATATCTTTTCATACAACCCTATTGTTGAGGGTGGGGAACCTCATATTCCTGAGGTATATGTCCAACAGTTGTGGAATTCCATGCATAATACAACTGGTGCTAATGGAGAACAGTTAATTTCGGGAACTATTGAGAACTTTCATTTCTCTTTTGATTCTAATCAGCTGAGGAGGATACTGAGGATTCCCTCTGAATCAAGAACTTATGTACACAAGACTAAGTTTGATCCCATTCCTAGTAATCAGAGTACTTTCAGTCATATCCAATACTTGGGATATCATTGTCAATTCACAAAGATGGGTCAGTTTAAGAGGGCAAACATGGTCCCTATTTGGCAAACTTTGTACTCAATTATCAACAGATGTCTTACCAGTATCTCCAAGGGTGTTGACGGGGGAAGCTACAGTGCTTTTAAGATTTTAATTGGGATGGTGAAACATTTGCATTTGGATTATGCATCCATCATTTTCCAATATTTGCAAAAAGTCGTACATCAAAAGCAAATTCCGTCCCAACCAAAGAAGTTTCTACCTTATCCAAGGTTTCTGTCAATGATTGTACAACATATAATGATCAGACATCCATCTGAGGTTTCACAAAGAAATGAGGATCCAATGCCTATAATCTATACTGTGAAATTTCTGTTCAAACTTGTACCAATGGAGAATGTTCAGGCTTTTGTAATGCCTGTTGAACTCATTATGTTGATGGATTTGGATGATCCTGTAGTACAGGCATATGTGAATGAGAATGAGATTTCTCTTCCGAATCGGCAAGAACCTGCTGATTCTACCCAAAGAGTGGTAGATTATGAGAGTTTAGATAGTAGGAGTCAGTCTTCTCCGGGTGAAATGGACAGGAGAGAGTCGAGTGAAAATTCTGAGAGGGGTGGAGAAGTGAATGAGGGTGTTGTGAGCATAGGAGAGGGAGGTGTGGATGATGATATGCCTCTAGGAAAGTTTGCTGTACTTTCTCAATCACGTTCACAATCACAAGAAACTCTAGATACTGTTGTAGATATGGATGTTGAAACTATGATTGTTACTCCACCTGTTTCTAAGGTGATTCAACAAATGCTGAAAAGCCCAAAGCATGTAACTGAGAACTCACCAGTATACGAAAATGATGATATGTTTGACATAGATAATCTTAATTCTGGTGATGAAGATGAAGTGGAGAGGTTAAAAGAAGTACTGGGTGAGAGTGCGAGAAAATAAAATATGAGTGCTGAGAGTTCACCATCCATAAAAATCCGGGAAGCCATGCCTACTATCGGGTCTGACACAGTTAGTCCTTGTATTGAAAAAGACTTTGTCATCCCAGCAGAGCATGCACTCACCCCACCTAGCCACTCAGTTTCCTCTCAACAGGAAATTGTTTCATTTGAACACGGGGACTTTGCACATGAACTACTGAAGTCTCATTCGGAGGCAGTAGGTATTGAAATAGGAACCACTCCTCCCCAGGTTTCTGAAGTTCAATTGGATATGCACATTGCAGACACTTTCATTTCCAACATCAGTGACACATTCGTAGCACCTAGTGGTCTCTTAAAAGACACTACCGGAACATCTATAGAAGGCACTACTGATAGTGTTCTTTAAGGATTAGATGGAAATCCAACCACAGTCAACACCGGTCCAGCTGTGAATGTGGGTGGCTTTACTTCTGAAGGATTTGTTCCTCTAGTTGTTGAAGTCTCAAAGGGTAATCTAAGTGATCCCGGATTTGTTACACTTCCTCAGGTTGCTAAGGAATTTGTTTCCAAGGCTGACCTTCAAATTGCTATCTCACAAGTACAATCTGAAATTGCTAAGGTTCATACTGATGTGAACTTTAAGTTTGATGCTGTGAACTCCAGGTTGCTATAAATTTAAGGTTTAATCAAATTCAGCAAGAGAATGCCAGTATCAGCAGTAAATTGGATAGGTTGCTTGCATATCAGGGGCCTGAACTATCTGCTGAGGAACTCAAAACTCAGTTATATCTTAGGTTGTTGGCCAATCCATTGCAAAAGACTGTTGTTTCAGAGGAGGATGCTACATTGGTGGATCTCCTAAGGAATGAATACACAAAGTCTCATTTTGAAAGCTTCAATAAGGAAATGTTGGATAGTATAAAGGCTTTTGGTGTATCTTTTCATAAACGGTTAGATACTATGGATCCAACAAAAGACAAAGAGGAAGATGTTGAGGATGCTGAGTTATAAGCTGCATTACATGCTTCTTCGAATATGTAGGACCGCTGAGGAATGGGGTTCTAAACTAAACTAAAACACCCTTACGCTAGGACTGATCTAGGATGAGAAATAGTGCGGAATTTCTATTTCCCAAACCTCCTAAGGATTCTAAGACCTGCTTAGGTGTCCGGCACACAGTAACACTAAGAAACACACAGAGTAGAAACAAGAACAAACTCTAAGAACTCACATAGAGATGCTTGAGGCTGCCCTTGGATTCGAGATTAACACTAAGTTTGCGATTTAGTAGGCTTAAGGTCGTATAAGGTCGATTACGTAAGGCTCCCGGTTGATTACTTGTTAATTACTCGATTACCCGCGAACTCTCGCGCTAATATGCGGTTAAGAGGTATTTATAGTGTAATTAATTTCACTACGTACGTGATGCATTGCACTTCGCACGTAGCGTGTCTAGTACGCACGTACTGGTTATTTTAATAATAATTAATTTAAATTTAACCGACCTAATCACTACGTGCGCACTGAGATCCACTACGCACGTAGTGAGACTGACTTCGCACGTGGCGATCTCTCACACAGACTTAAACTTCCAAACACATATCAACACATGATTAAGTACTTGTAAGCTTAAGATCATCACAAAGAATCACTAAGAATATATACACATGCAAACAATTAACCAAAACACATTTGAATTAATATTTCATGTATGTATTTGATTGATAAGAACTAGGGATTTACAATTATGCACCAACAAACTCCCCCTAAGACCTAGTTCTATCAACAAAAATTGCACTAAGCAAAATTTACACAAAGTAAACAAAACTGACAATCTAGCTATCACACAGTCGTAGACTTTACTTCTTCAGATCCAGCATAGATGTCAAATGCAAAGCAAATTCTAACGACTTTCTGAAACTGCAACGCTAACTCCATATATTGATGCTTGTACAGAATTGGGTTGTAGTATAGAACAGTGATATAATCTTTACCGAAATTCCTGATCCACATAGGATCGAATACCTTTACAGTTTCTCCACCTGACAAGTTGTCATCTAAAACAATCACTGCCTCCGTTGTTTTCTCATTGAAGTACCACCACTTGAACCTTGCGCTCCACCCAGTACGCATGATCCTTAATGGCAATTTTTTCATACAACGAGGAGCTTTGCAATTAAGCACTTTGAATTTCCTTCCTGTCAGTGGATCTATCTTGGTTGGATGGCTCTTGACACCTGGCACATAAGGCTTTAAGTTTTTCCATCCAAATCGAGCCTCACGCTTAACCAGCGTCTCAAACCATTTTGCCATGCTGTGATCGTCACAGTCTAAAAGGGGCAGACGATCAAGTTGTCGAATATCATAGAACGGCAGAGTCTGGATATCATTTGCCCTTTGAAAATACTCAACTCCTCTTTCCCTTTTAACTGCATAAACATTAAATTCCGGCATATAGCACCAACCAACAATTTCACCATCCGTCTTTTTGCCCAGAGTCTGATAAAACTTGGTATACTCCGGTGAGCTTTCAGACTTCTTTTCTTTCCCTGCCTGACGTTCCAGAAACCGTTGATACTTCTTTCGTCTAGTTTCTCTTTCATCTTGCTTAGATTTTCTATCACCAAGATATTTTTCTAAGTCAAAATCAACATTTTCTTGTTCTCTAACTTCAGCTCTTTTGTTGATTTCCTCAGCATTAGCAGTTTTGAAAAAATCGGCAAGATCAGGCAAATTGTCGTCTTTTTGTTGACCAGGATAATGTTGATCGGTTTCATCCTCAATCTCAATCTCATCAGTGTCAAATACAGGTTCCTGTTCAGCTTGAGATGGTTGCACAAAGCTTTCATCCACCTCTTCTAGAATAACATCTTCGACAGGAATCTGTAAAAGTTCGGCAATTTGTTCTTTTGTCAGGAATGGAAGTATTTCTCCTTCCTCTGCATCATACTCATTTTGTGGAACAATTCGCCCTTGAACACTCAGCAGACGAGACGATTGAGGAATATCAGCTTTCAATGGCTGAACAATTAATGGATCTTGCTCATCGCCAGAATAAGTGCCAGCCTGTTCAGATTCAGCGGCTTCTTTCAATCTGAGCACCTCCTCATCCTGCTTTTCAACATGATCTTTCAACCGTTTGAACTCAGAGGTATATTCAAGCAGGATCTGCTCCATCGTCTCGTTTTTCTTGACAAGCTCGCTGATTATCATTGCCCTTTCCTCATTACTCTTCTCTAAGCTTTCAATCCTCTCAGCATCTCTTTTCAACAAGTCCTCCATCTGTGCGTCCCTTTTCAGCAGATTTTCTATTTGAGCATCCTTCTCGATCAGTTTCTGCTTTACTTCTGCCAGCTCCAGCTTTCTGTTACTTTCATCTTTGATCATGTCAAGCATGTAGCCTTGGAGTCTATTTAGATTTGCTTCCATGGTTAGGGAAGGCAGCTGGGACCTGGTCTGAGATGATCCTTCAGCACCTTGAGCAGGAGAGGTGACTGGAGCAGCTGTGGCGGAGGATGGTTGGACAATTATTTCAGACGAAGCCACCAGCGGCTTAAACTTGTAGACCTTCTTCTTCTTCTTCTCTGGCTCATCGACCACTCCCTTTTCCTTCCTCTTGCGACTTGCCTCCTCATCATCTTCTTCAAAGAAGTCATCAACATTGATGTCATCTAGGCTCCCCGGGATAGCCTCTCCCCCAGTGGGATCCCGGACTTCCTGACTCTGAACATCAGGCTCCTCATCATCCGAAATTATCGCGATGTTTTCCACCTGGGATGTAGAGCCCTCGTTCCTCCAGAGATGTTTCCTTTCTGGTGCCTTGTAGTCTGGGTTGCCCAGATGGCAAATCAAACGTCTTTTCGGAGGGATAGAGGTTCCAATGTACCGGCTCATTTGTCGCACAGTCTGCTCGTTCATGTGCTTCAGCTTGATTCTGTCCCCGTCCTCCTTTACCAAACCCTCAACTTGGGTATCAAAAACGATCTGAAGGAATCGGGGATACATCAGAAATCTCCCGTCCTTCTTGGACAAGTTCTCCTTTAAACAGTTGAAAATGGCCCTTGAAATGTTGAATTTTACATTCAGCACGAGTGCCACAAATAGATGGGAGAAAGTTTGGTTCAGCTGATCATGGCCTGTTCTCCGCGGCCCCAAGCAGTGAGAAATGACGTGCATCAGGTAACGATACGGGGGGCAGAGCTTGGTTTTGTATATTGATTCATTACGGATCTCCCCCGTATAACCACATCTTAGCAAGCAGCCCTTTACTCGGCAGCTGTTCAGAGCAGTTGGGTCGGCTAGGTCATCCCCGAGCTCAAGCAGCTCATTCAATACCCCTGCTGATACAAACACAGGTTGTTTCTGCACCTCCCCTCGAATCCCACCCAGGGATTCATCATATACAGCAGTATTCCAGAATTCTTGCTGATGTGGAGCGTATGCCGTGCAAGCTGTTGTGATGGCGGTGTGGATCCTTGACCTTGTCAGGTAATCGATGATTTCGTCACAATCCCTGGTCAGTTTAATTTTTGTCACACAGGCCCAGATGTTGTGCATATCCCCTGCTTTCAAGTTTGCCTTCGTCTGGCTGCCAGATGCGGTCTGAGCCACACTTTGAGTCGATGAACTTTCAATTTGAGCAGGTTCCATTACTTAAAATCTGTGAACAGAACATTTAGCCCGTTAGTGAGAAACATTCAACAGACCGGAACACACAGTTAAAATCTGTAGATTAAAATAAACGTTCGTTTCAAAATTGACATTCTACCACGTGCGAAATGACCATCATTACGCTCGTGATGAAAAGTCTACGTGCGAAGTGGTTGGATATAATAAACTTTAATTTTAATTAAATTACGATTCACTTCGCACGTAGTGGCTACAGCTCGCACGGAGTGCACTTCACTTCGTGCGGCCAAAACTCATCAGCTTCATCTTTTTCATTGCTGAGTTCGTGCGAGGTGACTCCACTTCGTGCGAAATGGCCTTCACTTCGTACGGCCAACATTTAAAACTTAAGAACAGTTCGACGAAGCCTTTGGCTTAAAACCCTTGATTAACGATGTTTTTGTTCCGATTAAGTGATTAAATAACATCTAACTAAGTCCACAAAGGTTCCTTTTCACTTAAATCTAACAAATTAACACGTGTAGATCTCAAATCTCAGTTTTAAAGGTTATTGGACTTTCGAACACAAAATCGGCTATAACTCGAGATCTAACCGTTGGATTGAAGCGAAAATTATACCAGAATGTTCACAAAGCAAAACCGAATCACAAGGATGAATCGAAAAACACTCTTAGCACAAAATCAGAATCACAATCGAGAGAGAATAGAAGTACGCTATAGAAATTATGAACGCGTACTGACGAATACGCACGAGAACAATATATATACCCTGTTCCACTTCGTGCGAAGTGGATTCACTTCGCATGATGTTATCCAAAGTATTTACCCGAAGTGACAGACCACTTCGCATGTGGTGGATATTACCTCGTGCGAATTGGATCTCACTTCGTATACTTCAATCCATTTCGCACGTGATGCTTTTCCACTTCGTGCGGGTTACCGACATTTCGTGCGAATTAACTTTCTCACATAGAGTTAGACTTTTTCTCGACGATCCTGTACTCAGCACACAGCAGTTAGTAACTTCAATGCAAGTAAAAACATTTAAGCACATGCAAACACAAGAAATTATAAATAAAGAAAATAAACATACCAAAAGAAATAAGAAACACACCAGAAATCTTTTTGTATTTTTCTGATTATAAAGAAAATGAAAATGCAGAAGTAGACTATTAACGAATTAAATCCTAAAGAACAGAATTAAAAATACTAAGAAAATTGTAGGAATAAAATTACTGAAATAAAATCTTTTTATGAGAAGGTTCCAAGATGGAATCAGTACCAGCACATCTATACTTAGTTATCATTCATTTCAGAACCTTAGGCACAAACATACTCCCTCAATTTCTGTCTGTCAATCTAACTTTCCTCAGATAATGACAGATTTGATTTCAACATTTTCTGATTATCTAGAACTGAGTACATGGTTAAGACTATCTCTTTTAAAATCTCACAGTGTTTTGACTTACTCAGTAGAATGCACAACTTGATTACCCAACCACCATGCTTATGTGCTTTGTGATTTTGTCAACGCATTTTATGCTCTTTGACATGGAGGTCAATTTTTCACCTCTTCTGATAATTTCTGTTGAGCTTTTGTCACTGCATTTTATGCTCTTTGACAATTCAACACTAATAGATCAATGTAGCTTTTGTCACTGCATTTTATGCTCTTTGACAATTCAACACTAATAGATCAATGTAGCTTTTGTCACTGCATTTTATGCTCTTTGACAATTCAACATTGATAGATCAATGTATCTATTTCTTTTGACATCTCAGATTGGGGTCAATTTTTCACCCTCTTTTACATTTTGCTCATTGTCATCTAAGCACATTTGGCATGGAAACAGGTGTGTGCACCAGACTAAGTTAGTCTCAACTGATATTGACTTGTAGACTTGGAATGTCTCGATAGTTTGAATCTTTGATGGATTTCCACATGCATAACCACTTATCAGCCTAGACTTTCATCATATGCCTTACACGCCATCTGTTTCTTATCTGATTTGACTCAAATTTTCAGACAGTTTTCTCAAGAATATGTACATGCCTTCAGTCCTAATTTTACTAGACATACTTTGTATTGAAAGCCAGTGTACCCTCATTTTCCATTTGAGTTAGATCAACTTCTCATTTTTGTTTTTCTGTTTTTTTTGTATTTTCTATGTTTTCTGATTTTTTTGTATTTTCTATGTTTTATGATTTTTTTTTGTATTTTCTATGTTTTCTGATTTTTTTTGTATTTTCTTAGTTGCACCTATCTCCCCCTAAAATACTAAAGAAATAAATACCTAGAAATTAGAAACGGAAAAACACACAGAAAATAAACACAAAGACAAACGAGATATAACCACACAGAAAATAGACACACAGTCACAAATACGAATAAGGACACTAAGTCGAATCATCAGGGACAACCTCACACTTGGTTTTCATCCCGTTTTCATTCACTAAGAATAAAAAATGGGGTTTATCAAATGCCTTTGTATACAGGTCTGCTTTTTGAAATTCAGTTTGGATAGACACGACATCAATTAATTTCTTTTCCCAGCAGTCCCGTATAAAATGGTATTTGATACCAATGTGCTTGGTTTTATATTGTTGGACAGGATTTTTAGTGATGGCTATAGCAGCAGTGTTATCAACATAAATGGGAGTAGTAGAGAATTGCAAACCGTAATCCCGCAGTTGTTGTTGAATCCAGATGACCTGAGAACAGCAGCTCGCCGCCGAAATGTATTCAGCTTCACACGTAGAGAGCGCAACTGCAGTCTGCTTCTTACACTGCCATGTGACAAGATGTGATCCGAGAAATTGGCAACCTCCAGAGATAGATTTGTGATCCTTCTTGCATCCACCATAGTCTGAATCACTGTACGCTGTCAACTCAAAGCTATCATTATATGGATACCACAGTCCAAGATTAGGAGCATCCTTCAGATAGCGAAAGATCCGCTTGACAATCATCAGATGCTTGACATTGTGCTTGGATTGTTATCTTGCCATCAGACATGTATCAAACATGATGTCTGGTCTGGATGCAGTGAGATACATCAAAGATCCAATCATCGCTCGGTAGAGAGACTCATTCACCAACTCCCCCTCAGTATCTGGAGACATGCCGTGGTTAATGGGAAGAGGTGTTGCAGTAGTCTTCTCAGTAGACATTTCAAAACGGGCTAGGATGTCAGCAACATACTTCGACTGATGTAGAAAAATCCCTGTCTCAGTCTGCTCCACTTGAAGTCGAAGGAAGAACTTCATCTCTCCCATTGAGCTCATTTCGAATTTTTCCTTCATAATCCTTGCAAAGTCTTCACACAGAATCGGATTGGGAGAACCGAAAATGATATCATCCACATATACTTGCACCAAGATCAAGTCTTTATCATCACCCTTGATAAATAATGTTTTGTCGATGGTTCCTCTCCGGTACCCATTATCAGTCAGATATTGAGAGAGGGTCTCATACCATGCTCGCAGTGCCTGATGAAGACCATATAACGCCTTATTCAGCAAGTACACTTTGTCGGGATGGATCGGATCGACAAACCCCAGAGGTTGGTTCACATAGACTGTCTCTTGAATTTCGCCATACAGGAACGCACTTTTAACATCCATCTGATAGACTTTAAAGCGTTTGTGCGAGGCAAAGGCGAGAAATAAGCGGATCGCTTCCAGCCGAGCGACTGGAGCAAACACATAAGTGTAGTCGATGTCAGGAATTTGTCTGAACCCCTGAACAACGAGCCTTGCCTTGTTCCTGACAATCACCCCCTGATCATCTCTTTTGCACTTCAGAACCCATCTGCAGCCAAAAGATTTAGCTCCATTGGGTTTGTTCACTAAGCGCCATACATTCAACTTCTGAAATTGAAGCAACTCTTCTTGCATAACATTAATCCAAGAGTCATCCTTGAGAGCTTCAAGATGATCCTTTGGTTCAATCTGGGAGAGAAATCCCGAACATAGACATTGTGTGAAGTCCACAGACTGAACCAAATTTGCACCTAGATCGGAAAAGTCTGTCATCTGTTTCAATCCCGGGGATGCTGAAGATTGAGAACCTGATAGCGTTGCCAGTTGCCTCCTGGTTTGAACAAGAGAATTCGGATCGCCAATAATTTGTGCAGGAGGATGGTTTCTATCAACTCTACTTGATCTCTGCAACTGAGCCTCTACATTAGTTTCCAGATTGGTAACCACGGGTGTCTCTTCAAATATTAACGTGTGGTCATGGGATGAACTTTCACCCTGTGAACCCTTGTTTGGTGGAGTATGTGGCTCATCTTCAGAGTCAGATTCAACATCACTTAGTGTGGGTATGGGAGAACTAGAGGACAGGTTTGGTGTGGCATTGTCAGAAGAGTTATGTAGATCATACAACATCTGAATTGCAATATCTTCTTCTAGTGCTACTGGTGGCAGATTGAATGAGTCAAACAGGTTATCATAGTCAAATAACCAGGCATCACCAGTTTTTGTTGGAGGCGAAGTATGTCGTTGTACATCCACTTCAAACCATTCTTCCACACAGTTGGACGTTAAGTTGTAAACCCGCTTATTCGGAATACTGTACCCCAAGAAATAACCCTTTTCAACCTTGGAACTGAATTTACCTTCGGCTTCACGTTTTAACATTGTGCACGGAGCACCAAACGGTTCAAGATGGCTGATATTAGGTTTCCGATTATTCAAAAGTTCATAACATGTCTTTCCCAATCGTTTGACCACTAAGACCCGGTTAAGTGTGTAACAAGCATTAGCGACAGCTTCAGTCCAAAACCTTACGGGCAAAGCAGGGTCAGCAAGCATGGTGCGTGCTGCCTCTATTAAGGTCCGATTCTTCCTCTCAGCTACTCCATTCATTTGAGGAGTGTATGCAGCACTGAACTGATGTTGGATACCCTTCTCATTACATAACTTCTCCATCTTCTGATTCTTGAACTCTGTTCCATTATCTGATCTCAGTTTCCTGATCTTCAGCTTATAGATAGTCTCTAACTTGTTGATCATGATTTCTAATGTCTCAAATGTTTCAGACTTCTCTTTTAAGAAGAAAACCCAGGAAAATCTTGAATAATCATCAGTGACTACCAGACAGTACCTATCTCCGTGAATGCTCTTGTACCGCACAGGACCAAATAAATCCATGTGAAGTAGCTCAAGCGGGATTGAAATGGAGTGGTACTTTTTCAGCTTGTGGGGTTTCTTCGTCTGCTTCCCCATTTTACATGAAACGCATTTGTCTGGTAGATGGAAACTCTTCAGGTTGACCCCCGTTACTAGCTCATGGAGAACTCAGTGATTCATCTTTCTCAAGCTCAAGTGACACATCCTCTTGTGCCATAAAATGGAGTCTTTTTCAGTTGCCTTTGTAAGAAAGCATTGATGCTCCACCTCTTTCACCGAAGCATTTGACATGTCCAGGACATAAAGATCATTATTTCTCGGAGTTGACATTAAAACCATATCTTCGGGAATCTGAAATTATTTCTTTAGCACATAGCATTGTTTGTCGTCAAACATCACTTTGAACTCTTTATCACAGATTTGAGAGACTGACAGCAAGTTGTTTGCTAGCTGCTCGACATAGTTGACTTTGTCAAAGCTCACTCTCCCATTAGACAAGAAACCTTGAGCTGTGATGTGACCTCCCTTATCACCAGCGAAACTGACATACCCTCCTTTTATTTTTCTGACGTTTGAAAGAAGGCCAAGATCGCCTGTCATGTGCCTGGATGCTCCACTATCAACAATCCACGTGTTATACCGGCGAGCACCCTGCACAAACAAGTAAAGGGTTAGTTAGCATTGGGAACCCAAGCCCGAATGGTCATGGGTTTCCCATTTTCTCCAACAACTTGCACATTAATCCACACACCAGTAGCTTTGGAGTCTACATTGGTATCTGGACTACTGGATGGTTTAGGTTCAGATTTTGTTGTCCATCGCAAGTCTGAACGGGGAAGAGTCTTATGATAAACACTGGAAGTGTTAATGACTTTATGTATAGGTTCCTTCCCTTTCACACTTACCTCAGGATTCTTGGGTTTACACGAAGTTTCCCCAATTGTCCTTTTGAGCTGAGGGGGGTCAGTTGATTTCTGATTAACTTGATGAAAAGTTTTGTGTTTTAGAATTTGTTCAGATGAATCAGCTATCCCCCTTGAGCTCTGAGGTTGCTGATCACACTCGTAACTGAGGTGACCAGGTCTCCTGCACACATAGCAAACCCGGTTAGAGTAAGATTTGGCAGGTGTATGTGGCTCCTTCGGTTCAACTTTACCTTTGGGCTGCACTCCTAAACCACTTTGTTTAGGTAAGATTTTGACTTCTTCATAAGGACGGGTTGCAGGAGACTTTGCACCCTCCTTCTCAATGGTTCGAAGTGCAGCTTGAACATTTTGCATTAAGGAACCTTGACCAGAAGAACTGCCCAGAAGCTTTCGCATACCTGGTTCTGGTTTTTCTTCTGGTTTAGGCTCTTTTCTCTGAGGCTCACCAACTTTCTCCTTCATTTTTAAATTTGGTTTTGAAGTTGAAGCAGAAGGTGTATCAACTTTGGGAGCAAGTTGGTCAGCTTCAGCGAAGACATCAGATTGCACCAGTTGGTTTAAGACTGGTGGTGGACATTTCGAATAGGTCTTCATGTCTTTCTCCTGAACAGAACCTTGTGGTCTTCGGTCGATTATGTGTTCAAACAAATATGATGAAGTTGAATAACTTTTTAGCTTCTGATTTAACGTGTCATAATCGACCTTAGAACTCGCAAGTTCCCGTTTTAGAGTATCTATCTGATTTATGTAGAAAACGATAGCATCCTGCTTGTTTAATAAAGCAACCTCTAATTCTCTGATTTGTTTGTTTTGACTCTCAATCTTATCTTTAAGAGTCTTTTCTCTACCCTTAATGATAGAATTCTCGTGCAATTTAGAGGTTAGCTCAGTGACTTGTGCTTTCAAGGATACTATGGTCTTCACATAATCATTACACGACACACAGGGAAGACCAGGTGTAGGATTTACTTTGACATTAGCTTGTCCAGTCATGCACGCCTTTTGATTTTCTGGTTCAGGTTGAACATGCACTAGCGTTGGTTCGGCAGCTGGCTCAGAAGTTGATGCCACATTTTGCTCGTCAGTGGGCAGGACAGACTCTTCATCATTGACCTCATGGACACTGTCTGCCTCAGACTGAGAGTCGTCGTTCAGATCTAGAACACTGGCCAGGTTGGTTTCAGCAACTTCAAACGCATCCGAATCTTGGAAGTGTACTGACCAGTCAATCCCCTCATCCTTTTGTACCACCACCATTGCCTTGGATGATCCCTCATGAGGTGACTCAGCCTTCTTAGGTGTGGTGGTATTTGAAGATTTTCCAGGAGATGTACGGAAGGGATACTTGGGTCCAGAGTTCTTCGGCTTTCCACATTCTCCCGCAAAATGACCCTTTTCTCCACAGTTGTAGCAGGTTACAGCTGACTTGTCAAAACCCAGCTTTGTATCTTTGGTTGCTGTAATCTACATCCCCATTCTCTTGACTAATGCCTTTGCTCTCCTTACCAGATTAGCATAGGACCATAGAATGTCCTGTCTTTCCATCTCATCGTTGTCGATCTGGTCATAATCTTCTTGAGTCAGGTAGGCATTGCCGATCTTACCCTTGAGCAAATCATCATACGAGGTGACCAATGCACTAAGCATTCCCATATGCTCCTTTACTTCTTCAGTACTGCCATGCTTAAAATGCTCAGTGTTTAAAGCAGGCATAGACGTTTTGCTTGAAGGAGCAGAATAAGGTGGTCCACTTGGAGTTTCAGGAGCAGACTTGCTTGATGAACTAACGTTAGAAGTAAAAGTTGTCTGAAGTGGAGCGTTGGATGAGGTGGCTGGAGAAGCAATGGGTCCAGAACAGTATAGCGATGGATTCTGCACATAGCTGCTTAGTCTGTCTAGATTTTGCTCTTCTTGTTCATGCTCTTTAAGTTTGGTGATGAAGTCATTTAGATCCATTCCTTCAAATCCCTCACCATTCTTCAAGATCATGATGAAAGGCCTCCAGCTCTTTGGTAGTGCCTTAGACAAAGTCTCCACTTGTTGGCGTTCGGAAATCTGCACCCCCAGACTATCCATTTCACTAAGAAGATGGTTGTATCGGTTGATCAGGTCTGGAAGCTTTTCATTCACATATGAAGTGAAGTGATCAAACTCCTTCCTTAACTGAGATGCCTTGAGCTCCTTCAGAGATGCATTCCCCTCATTCCTCTTTTGTAAGGCGTTCCACAGGGAACGTGACGTTCTGTATCGTCGGAATTGATGAAAGATCTCATTAGGAATGGCTTGAATGAGGTAGGAATAAGCTTTCTTCTCCGCATCATACGCCTTACGTTGATCATCACTCATTTGATCATAGGGAACTTCGATGTTCCCTTCTCCCTTTGGCACAACATAATCGGCAGAGATGGCACGATGTAACCTTGGATCTACTCCATCAATAAAGATCTCAAACCTCGGTTTCCAGAATGGGTAGTCTTCCATGGTTAGTAGTCGGGGTACTTTATTAATTCCACCTTGTTCGTTATCCATTATCAAGTTACTTAAAGCAGTTATAGTTTGTTTGGCAGCCATAGCACTCATGTCAGACATTTTAGAAAGAGACTTAAAACAAACTTAACACTACGCACGGAATGTAGATCACTTCGCACGAGCACAAATCACTACGCACGAAGTAGAAGACCTACGTACGGACTGACACGAAAACACACAGACTTTACTACGCACGAACTGATAACCTAGTACGCACGGGATTGAATTGACTACGCACGGAGTACTTAAAATATTTTTATGAATATGTTCAACACACAGAATCAACACGTATGCAATGGATTGACTACATATGAATTGAGGAGTCACTACGCACGGACAAAGCGAACACCCTATCGAAGATTCTAGAAGATCAACGACACACTACGCACGCACTAAGGTCACTACGCACGCACAGGAAATCACTTCGCACGGGTAATACTCAAACAGTTAACGTAAAAATACAACCTTTTTAACGCAAAAAGACCTATTTTTTACCTAAAAACCGATTAAAACGACGAAAAGGACAAAACACACAGGCCTAATCGACACCTAGATCACGAAACCTAAGGAAAAGTGATCAATCAAAGCACCTGGCTCTGATACCACTTTGTAGGACCGCTGAAGAATGGGGTTCTAAACTAAACTAAAACACCCTTACGCTAGGACTGATCTAGGATGAGAAATAGTGCGGAATTTCTATTTCCCAAACCTCCTAAGGATTCTAAGATCTGCTTAGGTGTCCGGCACACAGTAACACTAAGAAACACACAGAGTAGAAACAAGAACAAACTCTAAGAACTCACACAGAGATGCTTGAGGGTGCCCTTGGATTCGAGATTAACACTAAGTTTACGATTTAGTAGGCTTAAGGTCGTATAAGGTCGATTACGTAAGGCTCCCGGTTGATTACTTGTTAATTACTCGATTACCCGCGAACTCTCGCGCTAATATGCGGTTAAGAGGTATTTATAGTGTAATTAATTTCACTACGCACGTGATGCATTGCACTTCGCACGTAGCGTGTCCAGTACACACGTACTGGTTATTTTAATAATAATTAATTTAAATTTAACCGACCTAATCACTACGTGCGCACTGAGATCCACTACGCACGTAGTGAGACTGACTTCGCACGTGGTGATCTCTCACACAGACTTAAACTTCCAAACACACATCAACACATGATTAAGTACTTGTAAGCTTAAGATCATCACAAAGAATCACTAAGAATATATACACATGCAAACAATTAATATTTCATGTATGTATTTGATTGATAAGAACTAGGGATTTACAATTATGCACCAACAGAATACTTGTCAAACTCAAGTACAGGGTACTAAAAGAAAACACGACGATCAAGATCAAGATCCTGACTACCATGAGGTGGAGAAAAGACTTAGATCTGTTGTATCTATTTTGTCAAGGCTACCTGCTTCAACTTCTCAAACTCAGCCTCAAAAGAAAGGCAGAGGCAGAGGCAGAGGCAAGGGAAAGGAAAGGGAAAAGGAAAAATGCATCTGATTGATGAAGTAGAGGAGGATATAGATCAACTAGTTAATGATACATTTGACTTTCTTACTGGTGATGGTTCAGACTTTGATGTTTATGGGACATTTGTGTCAGAAGCTGGTGAAACTGTAAAAGAATCTGAAAAGGAGTTAACTCTTCAACAACAAATAAGAAAAATTAAAGAAAGCAAAGAAGTGTCAACACCAAGGGTTGAAAAGCCTGAGGTTCAGCAGATACCTACTCCAGATGTTCCAATTGTTCCTGAAAGATTGAATATTCAGACAGTTTTAAGAATAAATAGAGAAGTATCAAAATTGTTTCTTCCATCTCCTGGGAAGATCAGAAAAACTTCAAGGGATGTGATCAGAGATCAAGCTAGACGGAAAAGAATCAGGAAGTTAAAAAGAAATGCTTAATGGAGAATTCTCTGAGAATTATAATCCTGAACCTGTCTCTACTGCAACATTAAAAGATGTAAGGAAGAAAGTGGTCTTAACAACTGAAGCTCTTAACAAAGAAGAAAGAAACTGGAGGTATCAAGATATTGCAGTTGCATTCCAGGAAGAAAAAATACCTGAGATATACACTACTGAAAGATCTAAGGATGAGTTAATTAATATACGTGTTAGTTCATGTTTGTTTTCGAGTATGTTCTCGAAGAACTCAGCTTGATGAGTTTCAAGCTGAGTAACTAAGTCCGAGCAAGAAGTCATTTTAAAAGAATTTAAATATGTTATAAATTTATCTTTTAACTCTCTATATCTACGGGAAGGATAAGAAGACTCCAGAATCAAGATTGAAAAGTGAAGACTCAAGATAAGAAGATTCAAGATTCAAGATTCTGGTTTACACGTTAGTTAGTTAGCAAATTAGGATTAGTTCTAGTTTGTTAGGATCCGTAGGAACAGGATTATAAATACTTATCATCCTGATAAGTTTAGAGGTACGACTACTATTCAACGAGTTATAGAGCCAAACTCAGTTTCACCACAACCTATTGATCGTATGTGTTACGAGTCTTGATTCACTGTTTGTCAGTTCAACATGATCAAGATACTCACAGAATGCCAAGTTATTCGTGTGTTAGAATATTCACATTAGTTATGAAATTAGTAAGTTTTCAATATGTAATTAAATCCTATTTAGAGAGTCGTCCGGTATCTATAATCATAAGTTGATTATAGATAGCAAAGTTTGAAAGATTGAGATATTTATATTAGGTGTTTACATATCAAGTGTTGCTTACTTGATAGAGTCTGTTATCATCTTCTTATTAATGAAAAGCAAAGCATTCGGCTGTGGTTTCATTTACTATGTGTAACACTTTATTTTGATTTGTTCAATTTCCGCAGAAAGTGTATTCAACCCCCCTTCTACACATCTGTTGCTTGTTGTTATTCTCACCAAGGGACCAACAACTGGTATTAGAGCAGGCTGAATAAGTTCATACGTTGAAAGTTCAAGATTCTGAGAAATTTTGCAATGTCTACAAGTAACAATTCATCAAACTTTCCTCAAATGTCTGCCAAGGGTTGTCCCATCTTTGATGGATCTGATTATCCTATGTGGAAATTCAGAGCCTTGCTATTCCTCAAGTCCATTGACAATCGTATATCCGACGTCATTACTAAAGGACCAATCAACCCCAAAATTTCTGTTGTTGTCAATGATACGTCCGCTGATAAAACAGACAGAAGTGAAAAAGAAGTAAGGAAGCTTGTTGCATCCTGGACAGTAGAAGATTGGAAACTTTTCAATCTGGATGACAAGGCAAAGAGTGTTCTGGCGAATGCCCTGACCAACGAGATCTTGCATACAGTGACTGTGTGTCAAACTGCAAAAGAGATCTGGGATACTTTAAGTATTACATATGAGGGCACCGATCTGGTCAAGTAGCAAAAGAAGAGTTATCTGAATAGATCTTATGAAAACTTCTTTTCGAAGAAAAATGAATCCTTGCCTAATTTGTTCACAAGGTTTCACTGCTTGATAAATTGCCAGCTAAGTGTGAGTGTTAAGAAAGATGAAGCTGAACTTGTGCTAAAATTTATGGATGTGTTACCAGAAAGGTTCAATAAAGTAACCACAGCACTGAGGGCTGGAGGAACACTACATTTGTATAATCTACAGTCCATCTACGGGTTCTTGCTCAATCATGACCAGATCACATAGCACAAGAGAACTTCTCAAACAACAACTTAAGGATTCTTTGGATAAAGCAGATATTGAATTAGTTGCACATAAAAAGAAGAAAGGTTTCAAGGCCTTGGTTGTTGAATCTGAGACTGAGTCAGAATCTCAAGTTGACCACTCAGACTCAGACTCAGGTGATACTGATGATGTTCATACTATCACTGAGCAGATGACCATGTTAGCCAGACGTTTGAGAAGATCTTAACGGAGAAGAGGAAGATCTGACAGGGGCAAAGGGAAGAGTTTATTTGATCCCAAGAAGGCTGTGTGCTTCAACTATCAGAAGAAGGGACATATCGCTGCTGAGTGCAGATTAAAGAAGGAAGAATCAGCATCAGTTGCTATTAAGAATGCTTACAGGGCTGATAAGTATAAAAAGAAATATACCCAGCTTAAGAAAGCAAAGCCAGAAGACAAAGGACTTTACGCTGAAACCTGGGATACATAATCATCTACCTCAGATGATGATGAGGTTTGTCTAATGGCTCAAGAAGATGAAGAGTTTTAAATTGATGAAGTTGATTATGGTTTGTCCGAGTCAACTTTTGAAGCTGACATGAAGAAGCTGAGGAAAATAGCAAGCTTAGTGATTGGGAACCTGCTTCCATGTACAAGGTCAGTAATTTCAACTCTTACATCGATGAAGAAAAGGGTCTTGTCTTCGATTATTTGTTAAATGATTTCAAGACCGGCCTTAAGTCTCAAAAGGACCTCAAAGATGAGATAACTAAACTGAAGAATGAGATTAAGGAAAATAATTCTTTCATTGATATTGGTAAGAAAACACAGTGTGATCTTGAACGTCAAAGACACATAAATAAACTTCTAAGTGAAGAACTTCAGGAAGCCAAAGATAAAGCTGACCAACTTCAAAAGGTCACTAAATCTTGGTGTAAGTCATCAAGTTTTGCTGAAAAGTGCATCAACCAACAAATTCCTAAACAGGTACAAGTGTACTTGGAGGTGACTATCAATCCACAACCTATGCAGCTGATGAGGATGAGATAGCAAGTACAGACTCTGAGGAGGATAGACAACTGATTAAGTCTCAGAAGTCAGCCTTAGAGAAGAAACATGGTCAAGACCTTAAATACAATATGTTTGTAAAGGCCAAAGATCATGGTAATGAGTGCTCAACATCCAAACAGCATGGTAAGTCTGTGCTGGACAGATTAGGCACTCAGCCTATTCAAAGAACTTCAGTCATAGAAAGGCTTAATCCAAATCCTTTCAAAAGACAACATTCTCTATCTGGCTCAGAGAGAAGTTACAAGAATAGGAAAACCACTTTAAGTCAGAGGTCAAATCACAACAATGGTAAGTCCAAAGTTGTAGATCTTGGTAAGTCCAAGGAGATCAACAGTGGTAAGTCCAAACCTGTTAAAACTGGTGAGTCCAGAAAGCATGACAAAGGTAAGTCCAAGGTCATGGAAAAGAAGTTTCTTGGTCAAGCTTCTAATCAAAAGGATAACAAACAAAGATCTGACCAAGGTAAGTCCAAAGTCAGTGAGCATCAAGTGAATCAACTTGCGAAGAAAGTTGAAAAGTTATTCACTACATATAATCCCAAGACTGAGAGCAAGTTCTCACAAGTATTATTAGATGTTCTACCTCCTATAATCTTTGGAAGAAGGAGATGCTACAAGTGCAGAAGTAGAGGTCATGAGGCTAAGGAATGTGATGTTGAAATCTCAAGGCTTGAACAAGAACAGGCTGATCAGCATACACATGACTCAGCTCCTGCTCAAGCTGAACAGTCAGTTCAACAAGATGAAGATGCTAAGTGATCATCATCTGAACCCACAAAGAAGTGGGTTCCCAAACAAAACTAATGTGTTTAGTTTTCATATCATGTGCAGGTTTCAAGTAAATGGTACTTGGATAGTGGATGTTCAAGGCACATGACTGGGTGGAAAGGACTTCTTAGTGATTTCCAGGAAGATGAAGGTCCTAAAGTAACTTTTGGTGACAACTCCCATGGAAGAACTAAAGGCTATGGGAAGATGCATGTTGGCAAGGTGACTTTCCAGAAGGTTGCATATGTCAAGGGTCTTAAACACAATCTGATCAGTATTAGCCAGTTGTATGATGAGAACAATATAGTAACTTTTAGGAGGAAAGAAGGAACTATATATAATGCTAAGGGAAAGCCTGTATTAATAGCTAAAAGAGAAAGAGATGTGTATCTACTTGATCTTAATTCTGCTGATCCCTATACTGAAAACTGCTTGTATTCCCAATATGTTCCTAAGCTGAGTTGGTTGTAACATAAACGATTATCGCATTTAAATTACAAAAATATAAATATGCTATCCAATAAAGAGTTAGTCTCTGGATTACCAAAGATCACATTTGTCAAAGACAAATTGTGTTCAGCTTGTGAATAAGGGAAACACCATAAAGGATCCTTTAAATCAAAGCAATATTTCTCCATAACAGACTCACTGCATATGTTGCATATGGATCTTTTTGGACCCATAAGTAGGGGTGAGCATGGGACCCGGTAGACCGGAAAAAACCGACGAACTGGACCGCACCGGACCGAGACCGGTCAGGACCGGGCCTGGTCGGTCTGGTCTTCGGTCCTTGTTTTTTAAGATTTCGGGTTTGGGTCCGGTCCGTGCCAGGCCGGTTTTGTTTGATAAAGTGTATAAAATAACTAAAAGACCGAAAAAACCAACGAACCGAACCGAACCGGACCTAGCCAGATCCGGACCGGGACTAGTCGGTCCGGTCTTCGGTCCTAGTTTTCTCTAAATTTTGGGTTTCGGTCCGGTCCGGTCTTTTTCGGTCTGGTCTGGTTTTTGAACCGATCTCACCCCTACCCATAAGTACTCCTAGCCTAAGTGCAAAAAAGTACACACTAGTGATAGTAGATGAGTTCTCACGATTCACCTGGGTAATATTTCTAAAAGCTAAAACTGAAGCTACCCTGGAGATAATAAGTTTTATCAAACAGGAAGAGTTGCAGAAAGGTAAGTCTGTAAAGCAACTCAGAAGTGATCATGGGACTGAGTTCAGAAACCCAACTCTTGAAAGCTTTTGTGACCAAAAGGGAATATTACAAACTGGAGTTGCTGAGAGCAGAAATAGAACCTTAATTGAGGCTGCTAGAACTATGCTATGTGTGGCAGGATTGAAACTATATTTCTGGGATGAAGCTGTCAGTACAGCCTGTTATACCCAAAATAGATCAATCATTGTCAAAAGACATGGCAAGACTGCATATGAAATGTATAAATCTAGAAAGCCCAATATAGGTTATTTCCATGTCTTTGGTTCAAAATGCTATGTGCTAAATCAAATAGATCAGCTCCATAAGTTGGAACCCAAAGTTGATCCTGGAATATTTGTTGGTTATTCCTCAATCTCCAAGTCTTACAGAGTGTATAACACTAGGAGAAAGGCTATAGAAGAATCAATTCATGTCTCATTTGATGAAGACAGTCTTGATCAAGCTGATAAAAGACAAGCTGACTTGGTTAGTCTGAGTGAGTTTGAAAAGCCTGAGGAAACCAATATGTCAAATCCTATGTATGTCATAGGAGATGATAGTGATGCTGATGTGTGTCCATCAAAGAAATCATCACAAGCTCCAAGGGACTCTCAAGCTGAGAAGGATGATGAGTTCGTCAATCCCTTTGGAGCTGAAGTCACTCAGACTAAAGATCTCAGTGATCATCAGTTTGTTAACATTGCTGCTATTGAGACTGAGGTTGTTAGTTCACCTCACAATTCTCAACATCACTCAGATCCAGAATCAAATTCTCCAACTACAACATTCAAATTCCTCAAAGATCATCCTCAAGATCAAATCATTGGAAATGTCCAAGAAAGGGTTATGACCAGATCAAAGGCTACAGCTAACTTAGAGGATAAGGATTTGATTGATGCTATGCAAGAGGAATTAAATGAGTTTGACAGAAGTAGGGACTAGAGCCTTGTCCCTGCTCCCAAAGATCACACAATTATAGGCACTAAGTGGGTCTATAGAAACAAAATGGACAAGGATAAAGTAATAGTTACAAACAAAGCCAGGCTGGTAGCACAAGGGTATAAGCAAGAAGAAGGAATCGATTATGATGAGACCTTTGCCCCTGTTGCTAGAATTGACGTTATAAGGTTGTTCTTAGCTTATGTAGCATATAAAGACTTCAAAGTCTATCAAATGCATGTGAAGAGTGCTTTCCTAATTAGAAAACTTCAGGAGGAAGTCTATGTGAAACAACTTCATGGCTTTGATAGTTCAAAGTTTCCACATCATGTCTATAAGTTAGACAAAGCTTTGTATGGTCTTAAACAAGCTCCACGAGCTTGGTATGATACACTATCCAACTATCTGATATCAATGGATTTCATCAGAGGTAGTATAGATAAGACACTTTTTATTAAAAAGAGCAAAGGACAGATGATTCTTGTACAAATCTATGTGGATGACATTATTTTTTGTTCTACTAATGAATCTCTGTGTGAATGGTTCTTCAAAATAATGTCACAAAAGTACAAGATGAGCATGATGGGTGAGATGACATACTTCCTAGGCTTACAAATCCAACAAAAGCCTGATGGAATATTCATCAATCAAAGCAAGTATGTTCTTTGATTTGATAAAGAAATATGGTTTTGATTCAACTTCAACCATGAAAACAACCATGTAGCCAGCTGTCAAGCTAAGTAAGGACTCAGATGGTAAGTCTGTGTGTCAGTCTACCTATAGAGGAATGATTGGTTCATTACTCTATTTGACAGCTAGTAGACCTGATATCATGTTTCCTACATGTGTTTGTAAAAGATATCAGTCAGATTTTAAAGAATCACACCTTCAAGCTGTGAAAAGGATCTTTAGGTACCTAAAAGGTACTCCAAATCTAGGTCTTTGGTATCCAAAGGACTCTGGATTTGACTTAGTTGGTTTTTCAGATGCTGACTATGCTGGGTGCAAGTTAGATAGAAAATCAACAACTGGAGGATGTCAAATGCTTGGAGGCAAGTTAGTAAGCTGGACTAGTAAAAAACAAAACTCAGTGGCTACTTCAACTGTTGAAGCTGAATATGTTGCAGCAGGAAGCTGTTGTGCTTAAATCATGTGGATGCAACATCAGCTTCAGGACTTTGGTATGAGTTTCAAGAAAACTCCTATCTTCTGTGATAACCAAAGTGCTATAGCCATCACTTACAATCTAGTCTTCTACTCAAGAAAAAAGTACATTGAAATTCGACATCACTTCATCAGGGACAATGTGGAAAAAGGTAAAGTTGACATTATATTTATCTCCACTGATGACAAACTAGCAGATATCTTTACTAAAACACTTGATGAAAAGAGGTTTATGTATCTGCTAAGTGAATTGGGTATGCTCAACCCATAGCTGTGTGTCTAGAATTTGAGGTTCGGTTTGACAAATACTAAGTGTCTTAAGCTGACTGCACAGTTTATAAATTAGTGTTCATAAACTAACAAAACTGCCAAGCTGAATAATGAGTTCACATGTTTGAGTTAGTCTTAAACAGATATGACTAAATGTCATTGAGTCTGAGCTATGTGCTTAACTCAAGCTGTGTGATTGGTTCACACGTTTGGCAAGTTTCAAACATACTTTAACTACTCAGTATAGTTAAACTGTAAGTTTGAGTCAGTCTCAAAAAAAATGACTAAGTGTCATTGATTCTGAGTTGTGTGCTCCACTCAAGCTGAGTTTCAATCTCAAGTTGAGTGCTCATTTCAAGTTAAGTGCTTGACTTAGACTGAGCGATTAGTTTACTCAGCTTGGTGTGTCCAAACTATGATTTAATTACTACGTGTTATTAATTCATATATCAATGTGTATTTGAGTCAGTCTCAAATCGCATCTTATAACAATTGTGTATTGGTATGATAAAACAGTGTTTATAATATTTTTGTGAGTAAAGAATATTATTTTACACATTTATCCGTTGGAAGATGATGTGTTTCTACCCTATTACTGTTACATCAGGCCGTAATTTCTACGGCATAACGGATAAAAAGGGATTCCAACGCTAACTTTTCTCTCTCCTCGGAAAGGTATATATATATCGATCATAACCGACTTACAGAGGTTTACGCTTACTAAACTTCTGCTATTCTATACCTTCTACTACCATATCTTTGCTACGTGCAATCAACCGTTCACATTCAAAATCCTAAATTGCTCAGTGCGATTTCACAAACGCTCAGTGCGATTTCATTTTGCTCAATGCAAGCTCAATAAGTTACTCAGTGTAATCTTCAAACTCAACGATGGATAGAACCATTCCCAATCTGGGTGATAGAATGGTAAGGGATGCTATGTTAAAAAACAATGGATTGCCTGTGATCAAAATCAATAATCAACGTGCGTGCCTTGCAATCCCTAGACGCAAGCGTAACAGGGGATACGAACCATGGGTGGATTACATCCGCAAATGCCCATTGGCATTTGTTTTCACTGGAGCACCTATGCATGTGGTTCATCAGCATCTACTGGAGTTTTGGTACACATGAGTCTACGACCAAAACAACAATGAAATTCTAGGATGCACCTGCTGAATGGAGAGAGGACTATTGCCCTCACAGTGCACAGGCTAAGGGAAGTACTTCAACTCCCTGTTCATGATGAGTTCGAGCCTGCTATGACGATTCAGGTGGCTAGGTCTGTCCTACCCAGAATGGATCACCCTTAAACAGAGGGTGTTATCAAAAAGGCTATCCAACCAGTTGGGGTTTTATGGTGTCTACAGTGATTCGTTCACTACGTAATAAGGTTGGAGGACTGGACCAGGTAAATGAATTTGAGATGCAGCTGCTATACAATATGTATTTTGCAAGGAACTTGGACTACGCACAGCTCAACTTTAACGAACTCAAGGTCCAAGTGATGAAGACCACAAGGGATCTTCATGTACCATTTATAAGGTACCTGTCCTTGGCATTTGAAGCCGAGCTGGGGACAGCACTGTATGAAGTTGATCAGGATGTGTTCTTGATGCCTATACTCAGCTCTAAGATATTCAATAATGACATCTTCCAAAAGCAAGAGGGTATGAGTGATCCCATGCGTGTGATAGCTGAAGCACCTTCATCAGAAAGTGAAGTAGAGGAATCGACTCAAGGGGGAGCTTCTCAAGCTGACACAGAGGTTCGAGCTGAGCATTCTACTCAGGCTGAACCAGCCACAACACAAGCTGCCTCTGGTAAGACCTCTCTACTTTCTCTTTCTTCTCATTATTCTCCATCTACATTTGCAGACAAGGCTATGGTAAACCCAACCCAGTCTAGCCCATCTCCTCCACCTTCCATTCAACTCCAATCTGCAGCCACCCCTAGTATGCCCACTGCTGCTAGGGAGAAAATCCAAACATACACTAGAAAAACTACCAAAGGTGGTGCTACTTCTATAGGCATCACTGAAGCTGAGATCACACTGATCCCTCCCCAGGTAGGAGTTGAGGGGGAGACGCCTACACATAAGGTGTCAACCTCGAGGCTCATTTCAACCCTTAAGTCTAAACCGGGTGTGATGTCTACTCAGCCTACACTCTCCAGTGCCATGGGAGAGCCTGTTTCTGTGCCTAAGCAAACACACTTAGGTAACATTGAAGAAATGACCAATCCCCAGGGTCAATCACCCCCCTCCAAACCAATAAGCCAACCACCTACCCATACACTTCACGTTTCTAGCCCAATTACTTCTCTTTACTTCTCACACCCACCTGCACGACTTGTCAATGTGTCATCTCCATACCAGGATGACTCACAGGGTCCAAACTCTGGTGCAAATGAGTTTGAGGGTAAACACCAACCCTTGGATGATGCACCCAAATTCCAACTTTCTCAAGCTGACTTGGATGATGAAATTATTTCAAGGTCAGTTTAATAAATTGCACCTCAAGAGAAAGCAAACCAAGAAGAATATGATGCTAATTTTGGATTCTCGGATGAGGAGGTGTTGAACATGAAATATGTTGTTGTTGTCCTACAACAAAACAAGACGTCTACCCCTAGTGATGATGACAAAAAGGGGGAGAATGTTCAAAAGGCTGAACCTGAGTCTGTCCAAGCTGAAGCTTTATTACTATTGGCAAAGGGAGCAGATCAGATTGAGGGGGAGAAAGAAATGGAGATATAAACTGAGCTGACTGAAAAAGCAAAAGGCAAAAGACTAGTAGTGGTCAGCTCAGATGATTCAGAACCCCCTCAGCAGAAAAGAAGAAAGATGATTCTCAATGAATCAGCCTCAGATGAAGACTCTGCTGACAAAATGACTTTACAAGAAAGATATTCTCTGTTGGCAGTAAGAAGGATGGAATAAGAAGATGCTGACCAGCTTGGGATGTCAATAAACTAGTTAAGGAGAAGACAAATGGATGTTCAAGCTGTGTTAGCTAATAAGAAAGAAGCAAGAGAACAAGCCTGGAAGGAAGAAGCCTATTGTGCCCAAGAAGGAAGAAGTAGAAGAGCCTCCTGTTCAGGATCAACAAGAGGGGTAGAATATAACTCAGTGTTATACAAGAACTTATTTCTCTTCTCAAGTTGAGTTCAGTTCAAGGGATTATCATCATGGAGTTCGTCTTAAAGAATGGTAAAACACCTTATATGGGGCTGAATTAACTTCATAAACTAGGATATGAAGAGTGGAAGCAAGTGGCTATCCTCATCAAGTAAATGGAAAAGTCCTCTGCCAGGAATCAAGTTAAAGATGAAATCTTAAGGCTACTTGCAAAAGCTGATGCGATGCAACTCATACCCAGGACTGAGATAGCTACCCTACTGACTTCTTTTCATAAAGTTGGAAAGAAGAAGCAACCAAAGCCAGCTGGATTAGCAAATATAGATAAGTACTGTCTCAATCTTCCTGATAGCATGGAACTCAAAGAAAATACCTATGTGGAAAAGCCTCGAAAAGGATTCATGTACTTGGACAGAAATGGTGTACAATGCTTCTAGTCTGATGCAAGTATCTATACATGTGGGGTATCTCAAGTGTTTGCTCTGAGACAAATAGTGGAAAAGACTGAACAAACTGCAAGGTTCAGATACAGAATTAACGGAGCAATAAGATCACAGAAGGATCAGCTTCAACACTTTCCTAGTTTGCAAGAAATCCTTGAAGAAATCAACAAGGGGATCAAGGAGTTTGAAGAGCTGCATCCTGAATAGATTAGTTCTATTGTATAAATTAGATTAGTTCTAATTTTGTAAGCACTAAGTGTGCATGATCTGAGTGATCAAAACTTGTGTATTATGATATGTTTAATTAATACAAGTATGAGTTTGATATGTTCAACTGTGTTATGATATGTTCATAATTATTAATCTGATAAGTTCAGCTTGAATGAATAACTGATTAGTTCTTATTCATTAATGTGTTTGGTTGGTTTGTTCAACTTAAAGTTGGTATGTTCCACTTATAATTGATAAGTTCAATTAAAATTGATATGTTCAATTAATATTTGATTAGTTCAAATATAAAATCTTAATAAATTTGAGATTTAAAACATAATTTTGTTAAACAAACTTAAGAACTGTTTGATGGTTTTGTCATCATCAAATAGGGGGAGTTTGTTAGGAAAATGATCTCATCAATTAAGATTTGATGAGACAAAGTTAAGTTTGTAAGATGTGTTCTAAAGACAACTTAAACAAAATTATGAGGCTTAATCAGACTGAACGCGTAGAGTGTTTCAGACTGAGCCTAAGCTGAATATAAGATGTGTTCGACCAACGCATATGTTCGACCAACTTATAGTATATCTTAGTAAGATTATCACTATGTGTGATAAGCTGTGTATGTCACCTAAGATATATATTGAGCTTTCAGCCTGATGTGTTTCAAGCTGAGTGACTCAGCTTATATACTGAGTCAGCTCAACAGAGTTGCTAAATAAGTTCTAGCTAACTCTTGGAACTTTTAAGGATGACTTAATTAATATACGTGTTAGTTCATGTTTGTTCTCGAGTATGTTCTCGAAGAACTCCGCTTGATGAGTTTCAAGCTGGGTAACTAAGTCCGAGCAAGAAGTCATTTTAAGAGAATTTAAATATGTTTTAAATTTATCTTTTAACTCTCTATATCTATGGGAAGGATAAGAAGACTCCATAATCAAGATTGAAGATTGAAGACTTAAGATAAGAATATTCAAGATTCAAGATTCCAGTTTATCCGTTAGTTAGTTAGCAAATTAGGATTAGTTCTAGTTTTTTGGATCAGTAGGAACAGGATTATAAACACTTATCATCCTGATAAGTTTAGAGGTACGACTACTATTCAACGAGTTACAGACACAAACTCAGTTTCACCTCAACCTATTGAATGTATGTGTTACGAGTCTTGATTCACTATTTGTCAGTTCAACGTGATCAAGATACTTACAGATTGCCAAGTTATTCGTGTGTTTGACTATTCACATTAGTTGTGAAATTGGTAAGCTTTCAATCTGTGATTAAATCCTGTTTAGAGAGTCGTCCAGTATCTATAATCATAAGTTGATTATAGATAGAAAAGTTTGAAAGATTGAGAAATTTATATTAGGTGTTTACATATCAAGTGTTGCTTACTTGATAGAGTCTGTAATCATCTTCTTATTAATGAAAAGCAAAGCATTCGACTGTGGTTTGATTTACTATATGTAACACTTTAGTTTGATTTGTTCAATTTCCGCAGAAAGTGTATTCAACCCCCCTTCTACACATCTGTTGCTTGTTGTTATTTTCACCAAGGGACCAACAAAAACACTGAGCCTTGCTCAAAATCATGCTAGATTGCATTGGAATAAATCCTTTCTTAGATTCATCCATCTTGAATCTTTTCACGACTTTGTCAATATATATACTTTGACTAAGTCTGATATGCCGCTTAGATCTATTCCTATAGATCTTAAGACCAAGTATATAATCAGCTTCTCCCAAGTCTTTCATCTGGAAACATTTACCTAACTAGGATTTTACTCCTTGTAATACTGGTATATTGTTTCCTATTAACAGTATGTCATCTACATACAAGACTAGGAAGGTTACCGCGCTCCCACTAAATTTAGTGTAAACACATGACTTGACTCACTTTTGATAAAACCAAACTCTTTGATGCGCTCATCAAAGTGTAAGTTCCAGCTCCTAGATGCCTGCTTCAACCCATAAATGGATTTTAGCAACGTGCATATTTTATTAGGATTCTCTGGATCCACAAAACCATCCGGTTGTATCAAATGTATGTCCTTTGTCAGCTTCCCGTTAAGGAAGGCGATTTTGTCATACATCTGCCATATCTCATAGTCAAAATATGCTGATATGGCCATAAGAACTCTAATGGTCTTAAGCATTGCCACTAGAGAAAAAGTTTCATCACAGTCAACACCATGAGTTTGCGTGAAAACTTTTGCCACCAGCCTAGCCTTACAAGTATGCACTTTTCAATCCATGTCGGTCTTCTTCTTGAAGACCCATTTGCACCCAACAGCTTTGCTATGTTGAGGCAAATCTACTAACTTCCAAACTTGGTTGTCATACATGGATTGCATCTCAGCCTTCATGGCTTCTATCCGTTTTTCAGATTCTAAACCTGAAACAAAATCTTGGTAGGTGGTGGGTCTGAAAGATCCCCTTCGTCTTGAGCAATAAGGAATCCTAGATAACTGTATGGCTCATGACGGGCCTACTAGATCTGTGAAAGACTTGTGTTTGCACATCTTCCTCAACCACAGCTCGGGTTGAGATACAACAATTCCGTATTGAATCACGGATTCGATTATCGGTGGTGGTGTTATCTCTTCCTCTTCAATTTCTTGACATTCTATTTCTTTTCTTGGAGTCTCTGAGTTTAGAAATTTCTCTTCCAAGAACACACCCTTACGAGCAACAAAAACTTTGTTCTCATCTGGGTTATAGAAATAGTATCCCATGGTTTCCTTGGGATAACCCACAAAGATACACTTATCTGATTTAGGATTGAGTTTATCCGTGAATATTCGCTTAACATACACCTCACATCCCCAAACCTTGATAAAAGACATATTGGGCTTTTTCCCTGTGCATACCTCGAATGGTGTCTTTTCAACCGATTTTGTCAGAACCCGATTCAGCATGAACGCCGCTGTCTCGAGTGCGTTCCCCCAAAACGACAAAGGCAATGAACTTCGACTCATCATTGATCGTACCATGTCAAGCAATGGACGATTCCTCCTATCTGACACACCATTCATCTGAGGTGTTTACGGATGTGTGAGTTGTGCAACAATCCCACATTCCTTCAAATGATCGTCGAATTCCTGACTCAGATACACACTACCTCGGTCAGACCGAAGCAGATTTATCTTCTTGTCTTGCTGATTTTGTACTTCATTCTGAAACTATTTGAACTTGTCAAAACTTTTATATTTAAGTCTCATAAGATAGACATAACCGAACCTACTAAAATCGTCATTAAAGGTAATGAAGTACCGGTATCCTCCTCTAGCCTCTGGAGTAAAGGGTCCACACACATCTGTGTGTATTATCCCCAGTAGTTCATGTTGGGGTTCAGGGTCACGCGCAACGGAAGCATGCAATAACAAAAACGATATATTTAAGCATAAAAAGTAACCATCAAGTGAACCCCATTAGTGTACCAAACTCTACAACATGATTAAGCAACTAAAGCACAAAGGAGAAGAGCATTATACCCTGGATATCTCAGATGGTTGTGCGAAAAGCTAGCTCCAGTTTGAACTCCTTCACGAACTCGATCTTCCAAATCGTGGTCCACACCGAGACACAAGGCAACCTTGTTGTACTAGCAACCCTTGGAGCTAATCAACTCGAGAATACTCCTCTGGAACAACTACCACGAAAACCACCAGGAAACTCTCTCACTTTTCTCTCTTGTTTTCTTAGCAACTCAAATGTTCTAAGTGTATGTGTTAAACAATATGGCCAAGAGTAGAGAAAAGGAGAGAAATGCATGCTTATATAGACCTGAAGTCGTCCCCTGATCTCCCTTAGTCGGCCCAGAGGTAATGATGAGGGATAGCATGCATTGGTGGAGAGAAGAGGTGGAAAAGTTAAAGTTGTTTCTGTCAGGCGGGGTTAGCGCCGCTATCTGCCCAACGTTAGCGCCGCTAACCGCCCAAAGTTAGCGCCGCTAACGCGGCTGATTTAGCGACGCCAGAGTTAGTGCCGCTAACCCCTGCCAGGAAACCAACTATCATTATTTATCCTTTCACACCCTCACCTTTTAGGTAGTTGTCAAGGTCAGCCCCCGGTGTGTGACCCGATAGGCTCATACGTCATCGGTAGCAATCATTTGACGCACGTGAATCAGTGGGCATTCTCCAACAAACTCCCACTTGCACATGATTCACCGTACTCAATGCATCGCAGACAGAGAGCGGCCTCTAGTAAGACATCTCTGCCCCCAAGTCAGTATGAGTTTGTCTTCTGCAAGAAACCAAACTGCAACTCAGGTGAAATGGTCCTATTGATAAGTGATCAATCATCCCTTTGTTCACGATATCCTTGTGAAGGTGAGACATGGTACTTAGTCATTCTCGGTCCTTCACGATTATGTTTCTCGATCAAGATTGGTGGTGACCAAAATAAGCAAGTTGCAATCAATTACCCAAATCATTGCACACTCGAGCACGGCCATGCATTTTTAGTGTCAGCGACCAATCATCGAGGGGCCCAGGAATATCTCTCTAAACAGAGGAACAAATCCTTTTTGACTACACTGCCCACCACAATGATCATACTCTGCCCAACTGCTCCCTTTATAACAGCCAGTTACGGACTGCGTTTGAAAACAATTAGAACAAAGCAAACCAAGATGATGCAGACACATGCATCTCCAGTCTAAGGATGAAATGATATTATCATCCTGATCCACTCGTGACAAGTACCACAAAGTGGAGTCAGGTGTGGGTCATCCAGTCACTTGAAACCCTTTTCAAGTACAGGCGAAGTATTGCGTCCCAGTGTCCCAATCACCATTGGGCACATGACCAATCACTTCCCTCAGTCTTTGTTCAGACTTCCTTCCCATGAAGAATGACCGACTGTGGACATTTAGAATGTAAAACATTCAGGGAAGTGTAAAACATGCAAAGTTGAAACACAGTAAAGATTTAAAGTAATACCCGCAACTTGCGCATTATCAAATCTCCATTTAATAATCGATAAGTACAATAAATACAATACTGCTTAATGTTCCCAAGATAGTAAATACATCAAATACAATAACCAAATAATACAAGATACAAACTCAAACCAAATCGCTAGCAAATCTAATACCAATAGCACGTGTGTGAGCATCATGCTTTGCTTGCGATAATGGTTTAGTAAACGGATCCGCCACGTTGTTATCCGTGTGTACTTTGCTGATGACAATATCTCCATTTTCGACCACATCCCGGATAAAATGATATTTCCGCGGAATATGTCTCGTGCGTCGGTGAGATCTCGGTTCCTTTGCTAATGCAACTGCACCCTCGTTGTCACAGAAAACCTCAACAGGGTCAGAAATGCTAGGAACCACTCCCAGATCAAGGATGAACTTCCTCATCCATGCAGCCTCCTTTGCAGCTTCACTTGCTGCAATATACTCAGACTCGGTCGTGGAATCAGCCACCGTGTCTTGTTTGGAGCTCCTCCAGGAGATAGCACCACCGTTTAGTAGGAACACAAACCCCGATTGAGATCGGCAGTCATCCCTGTCGGTTTGGAAGCTGGCATCGGAGTAACCAGTTACCCTCAGCTCCTCTTCCCCACCATATACTAAGAACATCTCCTTAGTCCTCCGAAGATACTTGAGAATGTTCTTCACCGCTGTCCAATGTGCCTCACCAGGGTTGGCTTGATATCTACTTGTCATACTTAATGCACAAGAGACATCAGGCCTAGTACATAGCATGGCGTACATGATTGAGCCTATTGCCGAAGCATAAGGTACTCGCCTCATTACTTCCCGTTCCTCAGGGGAACTTGGGCATTGAGTCTTACTCAATACCAAACCATGTGACATAGGTATGAACCCCTTCTTGGAGTCCTCCATCCTAAATCTCATTAGGACTTTGTCAATGTACGCACTTTGGCTCAGACCAATCAACCTGCGGGATCTATCTCTATAGATTTTAATCCCAAGAATATAAGCTGCATCTCCCAGATCCTTCATTGAGAAACAACTCCCTAGCCAGGTTTTTACACCTTGCAAAGTTGGGACGTCATTCCCAATTTGCAGAATATCATCCACATAAAGAACCAGGAATACAACTATGCTCCCACTAGCTCGGATGTATACGCATGGCTCATCCTTGCTTTTAGAGAAGCCAAACTCTTTGACCTTCTCATCAAAGCACAGGTTCCAGCTCCGAGAGGCTTGCTTAAGTCCATAAATGGACTTCTTAAGCTTGCAGACCTTATCCGGATACTCGGGATGTACAAAACCCTCAGGTTGTGTCATATACACCTCCTCTGATAGTGTTCCATTAAGGAACGCGGTTTTGACGTCCATCTGCCATATTTCATAATCATGAAATGCGGCAATGGCCATGAGTATCCGAATCGACTTCAACATAGCCACTGGAGAAAAGGTTTCCTCATAGTCTACACCATGAGTTTGCGTGAAACCTTTAGCCACCAGTCGGGCTTTGAAGGTGTCTACTTTGCCATCTACGCCAATCTTCTTCTTGTAGACCCACTTGCACCCGACGGGTCTACACCCCGGTACAGGATCTACCAAGTCCCAAACTTGGTTATCGGCCATAGATTTAATCTCGGAATCCATTGCCTCTTTCCACTTTGCAGACTCAGCGCCCACCACAGCGTCTTGGTATTTGGTAGGTTCATCTGAAACTACTACCATGTCGGTGCCCTCAGATATGTGAAAACCATACCTATCTGGCTCGTGCCGACTTCTACCGGATCTTCTTAGAGGTAACGGATCTACATCATTATCTCCAGCATCATCTTGCTGAGATTCAACCGTTGCCGATTGTGAGCTAGTTCCAACATCAGGTTCTACATTGGTAGGCTCTCGAATTTCTTCAAGATCAACATTACTCCCACTAGCTCTCTTGGAGCTCCCTCTCTAGGAAGACCGCCCTTCGAGCAACAAATACCTTGTTCTCCAAAGGTTTGTAAAACAAATATCCAATAGAATTAGCAGGATAACCAATGAAGAAACACCTTTCGGCCCTGGGTTCCAATTTGTCCTCTACCTCACGTCTCACGTAGGCAGGACAACCCCAGACCTTTAGATATGAGATGGATGGAACCTTTCCATGCCACATCTCATGCGGTGTTCTCTTAACCTTCTTTGTTGGTACGAGGTTAAGGATCTTACCAGCCGTCTTAATAGCGTAACCCCAAAATGTAATGGGAACTTCCGAGTGACACATCATAGACCGAACCATATCCAACAATGTTCGGTTTCTCCTCTCGGCGACACCATTTAATTGAGGTGTCCTAGGAGGTGTTAATTGCGAGACAATCCCACAATTTCTAAGATGGTCTCGGAATTCGGAACTAAGATATTCTCCACCCCTATCGGATCTAAGCATCTTAATCCTTTTCCCAAGTTGATTTTCTACTTCGTTTTGATAAGTCTTGAACACCTCAAAGGTTTCTGACTTTTGTCTCATCAAGTAGACATACCCGTATCGACTATAATCATCAATGAAGGTAACGAAGTAGCGGGAATGATCTCTAGTGGCATACTTGAACGGACCACACACATCCGTGTGAACGATATCCAACAAGTCTTTAGCCCTCTCACATACACCAGTGAAGGGTGCTTTGGTTATCTTGCCCAATACACAAGATTTGCATACTTCATTAGACCCGTGGTCAAATGATTCCAAGATCCCATCCGATTGGAGCTTGGCGATGCGTTTCTTGTTAATGTGGCCTAACCGACCATGCCAAAGAGACATTTTATCCAAAACACTTTTGGATCCCGAATCAACATTCATGATTGATCTATTGTTTCTCAAGCTTACGCTTGTTTCATATATGCCATGACATGGAAATGCTTTGAAACATAAGGAACCATTTTTATAACATAAAATAGAACCATTCATAAATTCAAAATCAAATCCATCATCGTACAAAGCATACAAGGAAATAATGTTTCTTGCCACACCGGGCGAATAACATACATTCAATAAAACAATAGATAAGCCGGATTGAAAGGCAAGCTCCACACTTCCTATCTTCTCAACCGGGACAACCTCCTTGTTTCCCATGATGAGGTCCAGCTCTCCATCAACCAAGTCTCTACTTCTTGTCAGTACCTGCACATTATTACAAACGTGAGTACCACACCCGCTGTCTAAAACCCAGGCGTTTGAAGTAGAAGTGTTATGGAGTTCAATCATGTACATACCGGAGGCAGCGGCACCTTTGGATCTCAATTTCCTGAGCTCCTCCGTGTATTTGGGGCAACTACGCCGGTAGTGACCCTTTTCCTTGCAGAAGTAGCAGGTTGCCTCTTCCGGAGAGGTGACGGCGGTAGCTACTTGCTTCCCCTTCGCCTCCGGGGTGGTTTTAGGTTTGGACTTCGGTGTTCCCACCTTGGCCTTCCCCTTCCCCTTCGAGGCCGAAGCGGGTTGCTTCCGCTTCTTGCCACCCTCTTTGATCGTAAGGACGGCGGTGGAGGAAGTTGGCTTTGATTTGGCCATGTTAGACTCAGCAGTCTTCAACATGCCGTGAAGCTCCATTATGGTCTTATCCATATTGTGCATATGGAAGTTGACAATGAAGGGCCCGTAAAATGGTGGTAAAGATTGGAGGATTATCTCAACCGCCAACTCTTTCCCCATCGGGAACCCCAACTTCTCCAATTGATCCACATAGCCCTTCATACTAAGGACATGTGAACTCACGTTGCCGCCCTCCTGCATCCGGCAACCAACAAAGGCTTTGACGCATTCGTATAACTCTTGCCTTGCTTGCATTTGGAACATGTCCTTGAGTTGAGTAATCATCTCATACGCACTCACAGTCTCGAATTGCCGTTGCAACTCGGGACTCATGGTCGTAAGCATGAGGCAAGTCACGTCATTAGTATCTTTGACGCGTTTGTCATACGCGTCTCTTACAGCCCTCGTTGCGTTGGTAGCAGGAGGATCCGGAAGAGGAGACTCCAAGACCTCAAGCTTCATTTCGTGGCGTAGGACAATTCTCAAAGTCCTAAACCAATCCATGAAGTTTGGTCCTTGAAGTTTCTCCTTTTCTAGGAAAGGACGAAGTGACATGTTAACGGTGTTGGTGTTGGTGCTAGTAGATGACATCTACAAGCAAAATACGAAATTTGGTTATTTGATGTATTAATATCCTTGTTAAATAATTACCCACTTATTAAAGAAAACAAATTATGTTAACAAGGGCCAAGAGCCTCAAAGTACCCAATCCATGACGGGTATGCCGCGGATCACTTCATGGAGCTACTTAGGCCGGTAAACACTTTACCAATTGCAATCCGTGATTACAATCCTTAGTCACTTGCGAGATCCTAGGCACTCATAGCACCTATTTGGCATGTTTGATCCCTCCACACCATTCCTCATTAATCCACCATGGTAGCTCGGTATGGGCACGACAACTACCAAGGCGTTTTTAAGTCTTGGAATTGTAAATCGACCATCAAGATACACGGTGGTACTCTAGCCCAATGGCCGGCTCGGCTAAGCTCGACAACCGACCTTGCGAGTTGCCACACGCACCTTCCACACAGTTACACAAAACCGATCTCGGCTAAGCTCGACGACCGATCAAGTTTCACTAGATTCGGGTGGTGTCATCTTATGGTTGGCGTGTGATTTACTTTTGAGAAAAACGGGATTTGGAATTCTCCGGTTAAAACAAATTTTAACCTATTCTTGTTGTGGCGCGCGAGGTTTGTAAACCAATTCAAAAATCTTGGTTTTAATTTATTTTGAAAAGTTTTCAAGCTTGCGAAGAAACTAAACAACCAAGCAAGAAATACAAAATAAATACAACAACCACGCAACGTAAGTAAATCCGGTAACGAGCCAATCCTATGCGTCTTGTCCGTGAGCCAACGGACAAGACTAAGTCATCTAAGGACAAAACCGAATGACTCGATGCGTGCTCCTCCCACTTGATCCATCGCGTCTCCTACCGACCTCCGGATTTGAATGAGCAAAGACACCTCCTACCGGTTCTCCTTTGGTTGCCTTCGGTTCTCCTCTTACTATTTTACAAATTTAAAAGGAAATGGCATGCAAGCCACAATTTCCATTCTAAGCTAATTCTACAAATTACAAAGAATACGAAATCGGCATGCAAGCCGTTAAAATTACAAACCGAATAAATAGATTAATTATTACAAACCAATGTGGTACAAACCACCAAATGAATTAATACATTAATCTAAATCAACCAAACACATCTCATAGGTCAAATGGCTCAAAATGTTACCGGATACGCATACTACAACCACATACAAGAAATCACACATCAACACATGGTGTGCCACACAAAACCATGTAAATCTTATATGTCTTGGTTAAGATTATCTAATCACTCAAGGCACTCATAATCCTATGTACATATGCATTAGGAACCTCAAACAAGTCAAAATTCCATAGTCATATATACACAATGTAAGTATATGCAATTAATCATTTTCATGCCTAAATGTTAATCCACATATAAATACATCAACCAAGACATAAGGCAACTTTAATCTAATCACAACTCAAATCTGGAACAATTCCAGCAAGTACAAATAGCCCAAAAATCCAACAAAATTGATTTAAGGCAAAACCATGCATTCTGCCAGTAAGGGGTTAGCGCCGCTAACTATAACGAGTTAGCGCCGCTAACTCAGTTTAGTGCCGCTATCGCGAGACGTCATTAAAACAAGTCAGTTTAACAAAGAGAACTGTTGACTCCGACTTTAGCGCCGTTAACTAAGGTTTAGCGCCGCTAACATAGAAAAGTTAGCGCCGCTAAACACTGGACAGAACCAAAAATCACATTTTTCGGATTTTCTTGGCCATCTAGTGCAAAACCAGTGTAGAGCTGGCTCTGATACCACTGTTGGGGTTCAGGGTCACGCGCAACGGAAGCATGCAATAACAAAAACGATATATTTAAGCATAAAAAGTAACCATCAAGTGAACCCCATTAGTGTACCAAACTCTACAACATGATTAAGCAACTAAAGCACAAAGGAGAAGAGCATTATACCCTGGATATCTCAGATGGTTGTGCGAAAAGCTAGCTCCAGTTTGAACTCCTTCACGAACTCGATCTTCCAAATCGTGGTCCACACCGAGACACAAGGAAACCTTGTTGTACTAGCAACCCTTGGAGCTAATCAACTCGAGAATACTCGTCCGGAACAACCACCACGAAAACCACCAGGAAACTCTCTCACTTTTCTCTCTTGTTTTCTTAGCAACTCAAATGTTATAAGTGTATGTGTTAAACAATATGGCCAAGAGTAGAGAAAAGGAGAGAAATGCATGCTTATATAGACCTGAAGTCGTCCCCTGATCTCCCTTAGTCGGCCCAGAGGTAATGATGAGGGATAGCATGCATTGGTGGAGAGAAGAGGTGGAAAAGTTAAAGTTGTTTCTGTCAGGCGGGGTTAGCGCCGCTATCTGCCCAACGTTAGCGCCGCTAACCTCCCAAAGTTAGCGCCGCTAACGCGGCTGATTTAGCGCCGCCAGAGTTAGCGCCGCTAACCCCTGCCAGGAAACCAACTATCATTATTTATCCTTTCACACCCTCACCTTTTAGGTAGTTGTCAAGGTCAGCCCCCGGTGTGTGACCCGATAGGCCCATACGTCATCGGTAGCAATCATTTGACGCACGTGAATCAGTGGGCATTCTCCAACAGTTCACTAGCCCTTTCATTCTCACTATTGAAAGGTTGCTTTGTCATTTTACCAGAAAAACAAGATTCGCAAATATCATATGACCCCAAGTCAAAATGTTCTAGAATTCCGTCATGTCGGAGCTTCTCTATGCGTTTCTCGTTTATATGTCCTAAACAACAATGCCAGAGGTAAGTCTGATTCAAGTTACTCTTGGATCTTTTACTTATATGATATATGTATTTTTCATCGTTATCAAGATTTAGCGTGTATATACCATTTTCTGGAATAACTTCAAAATAGAAAACATCATTTTTAAAACAAGAAATCACTTTACTATTCATAACATAGTTAAAACAACAATTTATAAGCAAATCAAACGTGATAACATTTTTGATGAGTCTAGGAACATAATAACAAGGTTCTAGTTCTAAGACCATGCCCGAAGGCAAACTAAGACAATATGTCCCTATAGCTTTAGCACCAACCATGGAGCCTTCGCCTACCCGCAGGTCCATATCTCCTTGTCTTAGCTTCCTACTTCTCTTGAATCCTTGCAAATGATTGCATATGTGATGACCACATCCGGTATCCAATACCCATGATTCATAAGAAGTAATAAGACAGTCTATCATAAAGATACGTGAGTCATTGGGCAAACCAATCTCCAGCTGATGTATGTTGAGTGAGTGCTCGCATGAATCCTTGCCGCCATAGTCTGGGCAACAAATTTCTCCAAGCTCTTCCAACCAGTCATCTTCCTGCATAGGGTCCACAATTGTTGACTCTAGCTGCTTTGGATTCAACTCATCGCTGATGCACATAAGGATCTCGTGCAGCTCCGCGACGGTCATCTCAAAATCACCGAGGACGTACATTACCCTTCTCTGGTAATAGTCCGATAAAGAACTAAACAAAAGCATGACTAGCTCATGTGGTTTTGATTTTGACCCAAAGCTTTCATACAAATCCAATAGCCTTCTCATGTTAAGGAGATGATCACTAATTGGCTGGTTTTCTTTCATCCACGCTGAAAGAATTTCCTTCATCCACAAGATACGACATACTCGTTCACTATACTTGAACTTTTGCTCCAGTCCCTAAACGACCTCAAAAGGTGACTTCTCTCGGATGAAGCTGTGAGAACGAGAATCGACATAACGTCAGCTTCGTCAGCCAGATACTGATAGTAAGCATCATACTCATTATCCTGGGCATCTACCCCTGGTCGTTCTGGAGGCAATGTCTGTGTGATGTGTAGCTTTCCCTGTGCATCTAAAACATTCTTTAGATGCATCTTCTAAACAACAAATTTTGGACCTGAAAGCTTCTACATGCCGAAGATGAGGCTTAGAGATTCCTTGGGCGAATAGAACGGAATAACAGATAAAATAGACATCTAGAGAAAAAGAAAAGATAAAACTGATTCAGTAATATGATTATATATTCTAATAATTATTTCCTTTTAAAAATAAATTATTAGACTAGGATCCATATTTCAGATTTCCCGATGCAAGGTTTGGGCACGTCCAACCGGGACAATGCTATTTCTGGTAGGTAAACCTATACCAAACGTATCCTACCTGGACACGACTCCTAGATCCGCGGGAGATCGTCTACAAGAACCGTGCATGCTTTAGCCCTTCTAGTGCATTTTGGGCCAGGACTCCCGATTATCACCTAAATTCATCCCACCACCTAAGACAGTGTGAACTCTGGTCAGGACTCCCGATTATCGCAGAGTCTTTCACACCCTTTCCCGCAATGGTTTGAACCCGAATGCCCAAGGTTTGGTCACTTCCGACACCCGAGTACCGTTTAACAGGAAAGGTGTACCATTAGGTGGGTAGCACACTGATCCAAGATTTTTCTAAAAAGGATTTAGCCAGTTTTCTTTTAAAAACTTTGTTTAATAATGACTATTATTAAAACTCTTGTTTTATTTCATCGTGAGAATCACAACCACGCATATATAATATGTAAAGAAATAAAACAACCACCAAAAAAACTATGCCTTAGCCTTGCCCTTAACTAATGTCGGTTTCGTGAGCCACACGAAAAAATTTACAGTCCAAAACCTAAGTGGAAAAACAACACTCATGGCATGACATTCTGAAGCTCCCACTGGCTCCCGCATCCATTCCTGCTCCTTGCTCCTTGCTTCTTTGAATCAGCTTCAAGTCGATTCTATTTATACTATTCTATTCTAAAACTAAAAAACTACAAATATAAAATTACAAGATAATCAAAGGCACGCAGGCCTGCTAATCTAGTACTTTTACATGATAGAATAGGGGTTGTAAGTGGCACACAAGCCTCCCCGCACCATAGAATAGAAAAACCAATCACAACCACAAGTGTAGTAAATAAAAGCAATCCACAAGGTCTAAGGCTTGGCTATGGCATCCCAAACATGTATAAACTAATACATGAAGTAAAACAGTAACTGATATCTAATTATTCATCTTGATGAAAAATACTGATTTTAACAACCTGTAGAAATCCCCTATATTGTTGCACTGTTACTTGCAATAAAATATATATTTTAAGCTTCATACTTGATAATGAATCAAAAACTTAAAATAATATTTAAACTTGAAGTTTAAAAATAATATCCGTATTTTAACTTCATTTTGACCTCGGATACCCGAACCACTAACTGGGTCGAATACATGGACTTGGGTCAGAACAATTAACTTGGGCTGAAAAATCAAGACTTGATTTGGGCCGTGGCCCTTTCGGACCAGAAGCCGCAGCCGGGCCGGCCTTGGGCCGTGGTTCCTGGGCCGAAGCCGCACCACGCCACCACCGCTACCCTAGCCGCCGACCGTCGCCAGCCACCTGCGATCTGTGACCGCCACGTCCCCTGGGACCGCCGTCGACTAGCGCTGCCCTCGGACTGGGACGCCACCGCCGGACCGACGACCGCTGCCTGAGGCTACCGCCGATGATGGTGCTGGTTCAGTTTGCGCAAATAACAACAATAAAAAAAAGATTTAATTTAAAAATTAAATCTAATCAATCCTTTTATCAAAAGCAATTAATTTATCTAATAAAAATCAAAACTTGATTTTTATTATCTTGGATAATCAAAAACTTTTCCTTGATAAATCAAACCCTTTTTCATCAGAATAAGGAGAAGCCTAACCAGTTCCCTACGAGATTAGAAGTGGCTCTGATACCACTGAAGGGTTTTGTAGGGTATAAAAACATACGCAGCGGAGATAAACAAAAACCCCCTCCAGTGATCTTATCTAACTCGTACAGGAAACTAAACAGAGAATATGGATTAAAGATTATACCTTTATAGCATAAACTTGAAACTTTTATCCAGATAGCTAAAGGTAGAACACCGCTACTGCACCACCTTGAACAGGCTACTAGACCGCCATAGGATATCACCAAAAACTTGACCACACAAGCCCTATGTGTGTGTGTGTGTGTGTGTTCGACCACAGTCGAGAACCCCCTTGGGGTCTCCTTGAGTTCGACGCAGAGAGAGAAATGAGGGAGAGGCTAGGGTTTGTTTTTGCAACTTGTGATTATCTTATGATTCCTTAAACCTTAAAAGGTTATTTATATAATAAACCTTATTAAGGCACAAGCCCGTTTAATTAAAGCTCAACTTTAATTAAACTATCACCTAATTGCATAAAATACCCTTGACCTTTCTAATTAATTAATAACTATTAATTAATTGGTCCAATTAATATTTAAACTTAAATATTAATTTCCCTTTTAAAATAATAAATAACTATTATTATTTTCCTTCTCAATAATTAATTAACTAATTAATTATTCCATACATATATAACTTGGTAAAAATTCAAAAGGTTCTAAACGGGTGTGTAGAAGTATGTGTTAGAATATGCCCACTGATGCGAGTACACCATATGAATCACTACCGATGATGTATGGGCCTATTGGGTCATACACCGGGGTCAAATCTGATAGCAACTTAAGTAAAGGGATCAGAAATGACAAAAGACAAAAGTTGACTTCGCAGGCTGAGTTAGCGCCGCTAACCATAAGGTGTTAGTGCCGCTAACACTTATGGGTTAGAGCCGCTACAGCTGCATGCGCTTTACGTCAAGTCTTCTGACAGGACGCGTTAGCGCCGCTAACTCTTAAATGTTAGTGCCGCTAACTCTGAGTTAGCGCCACTACGGCCTGACGTGACTTGTTGTCATATCACCTCTCCACCAAGCCAATGCATGTAAGTGTCTTAAGCGACTTTGGCCGGCCTTTTGGAGGTGAAATGTCATCCTGGAGTTTATAAAAGACCCTATTCCAGCCTCATTTCTTCCTCTTGGCAAGATACATATTATACACAACTCACAAGTGCTACAAAGACTTAGGTGAGTTCATAAAGAGAGGGTTAGGGTTTGTGCTCCAGAAATTGGTTCCATCTCGTAGGTTGTTGTTCTCCTACTAATTTTCTATAGTGAAGAATCATAAGGAGCTTGCTAGCTCAAGTGATTGACGTGTTACCGGGGTATCATCCTCTAGTTGATTCGTTCAAGGAAAGGAGAAGCAAATTCGTCCATTACACCAACATTTACTGGAGCTAAGGAGCTGGTATAACCTCCCTAACTTTCTGTTTTGTTGCATTTCTTTTCATAGAGATTGATCCATGTTTGGGGTTTTACGTTTTTGTGCTTTACATGCTTGTACCATGGGCTTTTTGAGTTGTACTTTGCTTCCGTTGCGTGCCCTGGAAACCCCAACAGTGGTATCAGAGCCACCACTATGATAGTTATGCACATGGTGGCTTTGAAGACCCGAAATCGAAAATGTATGTTTTCTGTTGAATGGGGGTTAGCGGCGCTAAACTTGAGTTAGTGGCGCTAACTCTTTCAAGATAGCGGCGCTAGCGTCGCTGAGTCAGTTTTTTGTTCTTGGTCAAAAACAGATTTTGGTCTCGGGTTTTAGCCTTGTTTTTGAGCTTCCAGAAATTTTAATCTTGTTATTATGATGTTTAATTCCAGTAGCATGTATTTGTTTGGTTGTATGTGAATATGTAAGTTGGTAACCTTGCCTAGACCATTTCGTTGATTTTGTGTGTTTGGATGCTTGGTTGGTTGTATTATTATTCTTATGATAAATTTGTAATAATAATGTGGCTTGCATGCCATTTCATTCATCCATGTAATTGTAATAGATAAATAGGTATTTTATGGCTTGCATGCCATTTTATTCTATTGTATGTATTATTTTGGTGGATGATGACACACAAGATGTGCCAAAGGTGATGGAGCATAGTGTCCACGAAGCCGATGATGTCCAATGGAGATGGCGGGGTTAGTGGGAGCTTGCGTCGAAGACTTTGTCCCTAGAATTGACCAAGTTCTTCCCGTTTGGCTCACGGGAAGAACACATAGGTTTTTATGGCAAGGGTTACCAATTATAGTATTTTATGCGTGTATTGTGATTTTGTATGCATGGGTTGTTTAGGATTCGCATGCTAGATAATTTTTCGAAAATTAACAAAATCATAAGAGGTTTGTTAAAAATGGTTTTCAACTCTCTCGCGCGCTCACATACAAGATTAACTCACCTAGTGAAAAATAGGTTTTTGTCGCTAATAAGTTAATCTAAAACCAAACCAGAAACAAAAGCCCGTCTTTCCACAAAACGAAAATCACGCATCATCCGTAGGACGATACCACCCGAATCTAGTCTTATGGGATTTGGTTGTCGAGCTTAGCACGAGCCAATTCCCATAAAACTGTGTGGAAGGTGAGTGTGGCAAAATTCACAATTTTGGTTGTCGAGCTTAGCAAGAGCCAGCTTTGGTGAGTTTGTTACCGTATGTCTTGATCGATGATTTGCAATTTTAGATTTGAAATCTTGGTTAATTGTCGAGCTTAGCACGAGTTAACCAAAATTTCATGATTTAAAATTGGTGCAAATAGGGATCAAACATGCCAAATGACCATTGGATGTCGTAGGATCCCGCAAGGCGCTAAGGATTGCAATAGAGATTGCATCTGGCAAAATGGTTGCCGACCTAAATAGTTTTATCATGTGATCCGCGGTAACACCGTCACATGGTGGGATGAAATATGGTTCTTAGCCTTGTTAAAGTTAATTCTTTATGGGTAAATTAATTTAACAAGATAATACATATGCAACAAACTAACTTAAGTCTACTTTGCAATTATAGATGGCATCAACAAGCGCAAACACCACCACCACTAACGTTTCTCTACGAGTTTTCCTTGAAAAGGAGAAACTTGACGGGAGCAACTTCATGGATTGGTTTAGGCAACTTAAGCTTGTCCTACGCTATGAAGGGAAGATGCACACCATACAGGAACCCTTACCCGAGGCACCTCCAAGCGGTGCAACGAGGGCGGTCCGTGAGGCGTACCAATTTGCAAAATCAAATGGATCACTTGGGTGCTCATGACCTGATCGTGCAGCTGAAGGATATGTTCAAACAGCAGGCGAGGCAGGAGAGGTATGAGTGCTTCAAGACCGTTCTCGCTTGCAAGCTTCAAGATGGAGGGAACGTGAGTGCTCATGTTTTGCGTATGAAAGCAAACATTGAGCGTATGGAGAAGTTGGGATTTACCATCGGGAGGGAGATGGCGGTTGATTTGATCCTCCAATCCCTGCCCAGTGCATATGATCAATTCACTATGAGTTATCATATGCATAGCATGGATAAATCTTTAATGGAGCTGCATGATATGCTCAAAACTACAGAGGCGAGCATGACCAAGAGCAAGCCATCCTCCTCCTCCACTCCTGTTCTAGCCATCCGGGAAGGCCGCATTACCAAAAAGAAGGCCGCCCCTTCCAAGAATAGGAAGGGTAAGGGAAAGGTTGGCATAGCCAAGCCGGCCCTGGCCTCCGAGGGTAAAGGCAAGGGGAAGACTCCCCAAGCCAAGACTCCGGACGATGCGGAGTGCTTCTTTTGTGGGGGCAAGGGACACTACCACCGAAGCTGCCCTAAGTACTTGGAGGGACTCAATAAGCTCAAGGCGATGTGCATATCGGGCCCGGACACTTCAGGTACATTCATGATAGAACTTCATCATACTTCTACTTCTAGAGGCTGGGTTTTGGATACTGGCTGTGGCACTCACATATGTAATATGGTGCAGGTGCTAAAGGCAAGTAGGAGCTTGGAGAAGGGAGAGCTAGATCTTGTGATGGGAAACTCGGAGATTATCCCGGTGGAAGCACAAGGAAATGTGAAGCTTTCATTCAAGACTAGCTATTCTATTTTATTAAAAAATGTCTGTTATTCGCCCCGCGTGGCAAGAAACATTATTTCATTTCACGCATTGTATGACGATGGTTATAATTTTCATTTTAATGATGGTTCGATTATATGCTTTAAAGATATTGATCGCGCATCCAACCCTTAGCGTGGCTAGATACGTGAGTGCTTTGTGTTGATACTACGACCTACGTTCCTGTAAAACAATCAACACCTTTATTAGAGGAAGACGGGAAGGGATCCCCGTATTCCTCTCCAATGCTTAAGTCAGTTACCTCTTCTTAGAGAAAAAGAGTATATGTATCTGTGATGCCTTTTGAATGATTTGTTTAGTTATACTTATAGTAGTTAAAAATCATACCTGAGCCGTTGGATGTATCTCCAAGTGTCAGGCGTAGGTAAAGCATGTTGATTGTGGATCCGCCGAGCCTGCTGGATAAAGGTGTAACAAGATCTCTTTTCGTACGGACAAGTACGATGAAAGTACCTTATTGTCAAGTCCTCCGTACTTATCATTAAATGCAGTCAGATACGTAGTCATGCATCTCGGGAACGTGGAACTCATCTGTCTTCGGTCCAGGAGACTTTCCTCCTGGATGGAGTTGGTTCTCCTGGACAAGGGCTAAACTCTTGAACTGAGTTATCCTTTTGGAGGCTATTTGGTGTGGAGTGAGTGTAGGTCCTGGTAGGTCCTGGGCAGGACTTTATACCATTAAGTCTCATGGACAAGGGCTAAACTCTTGAACTAAGTTACTCCTTTGGAGGGTATTTGGTGAGGCGTGGGTATAGGTCCTGGTATGTCCTGATCAGGACCATACACCGTTAGATAACATTGTTTATTTTAAAGCTTTACCATGTCATGGCATTTATGAGGCAACTGCATACATCAATTCAACAAAATCTATCATGAATATTGATTCTAGTTCCAAAGATGGTTTGGATAAGTATTCCTTGTGGCATAGTCGTCTTGGTCACATAAACAAGACTCGCATCACCAAGCTCCAAGCGGATGGGATCTTGGAATCATTTAACCAAGGGTCGAATGATGTATGTGATTCGTGTTTGTTAGGCAAGATGACAAAGGCACCCTTCACGGGGACAAATGAGAGGGGAAAGAACCTCCTGGACATCATCCATACGGATGTATGTGGGCCTTTCAAGCATGTCACGAGGAATAGCTCGAGATACTTTGTAACCTTTATAGATGATTATAGTAGGTATGGACATGTCTATCTTATTAAACACAAGAATGAAACCTTTGAGGTGTTCAAGACATTCCAAAACGAAGTTGAGAATCAATTGGGCAAAACAATAAAGATACTCCGGTCTGATAGAGGTGGAGAGTATCTAAGTACCGAGTTTATCGATCATCTTAAGAATTGTGGAATTATTTCGCAATTAACACCTCCTAGGACTCCACAATTAAATGGGGTCGCTAAGATGAGTCAAAGCGAGGTACCTATTAGTTTCTGGGGATATGCTCTAGAAACGGCGGTAAGGATCCTTAACCTTGCACCAACCAAGAAAGTATCGAAAACACCTTATGAAATGTGGCATAGTAAGAAGCCGACACTTTCATACCTACGAGTTTGGGGTTGTCAACCCTACGTGAGACGTGAGACTGAGGACAAACTTGAACCTCCATTGGAAAGATGTTACTTTATCGGATATCCTTTTGCCGGTGTTGGATACATATTTTATAAGCCTTCTGAGAACAAAGTTTTTGTTGCTCGAAGGGCATTTTTCTTGGAAAGAGAAATGATATCCAAACAAAAGGGAAACAAGGAAATTGATCTTGAGGAAGTTCAAGGATCAACTGATAAAGAACTTGAGGTTGGCACTAGCACTCAACCTAGGACGGTTGAAACTGAGCAAGAGAATGCTGCAGTTCCTGACACACATTCATTGCTTACTCCAAGGCGTTCCAGTAGAACTCGTTATGAGCCAGAGAGATATGGATTCTACATATCTGAGGGCAGCGAGTTAGCAGTGGACTCTGATGAGCCCACTAACTACAAGGAAGCTATGGCGGGCCCTAAGTCTGCAAATTGGAAAGAAGCAATGGAAAGTGAGATGCAATCCATGTCGGATAACCAGGTTTGGGAACTGGTTGATCCTACGCCTGAGGTTAGACCCGTAGGGTGTAAATGGGTCTTCAAGAAGAAGACCGGCATGGACGGAACCTTGGATACCTTCAAAGCCCAACTGGAGGCAAAGGGTTTCCCTCAAACACCTGGTGTAGATTATGAAGAAACCTTTTCCACAATGGCAATGTTGAAATCTATCCGGATACTTCTAGCCATTGCTGCATTTCATGATTATGAAATATGGCAAATGGATGTTAAAACCGCCTTCCTTAACGGGAAGCTTTCCTAAGAGGTGTATATGACACAACCTGATGGTTTTGTACATCCAGAATATCCGAACAAGGTCTGTAAGCTCAAGAAGTCCATTTATGGACTTAAGCAAGCATCTCGCAGTTGGAATCTATGCTTTGATGAGAAAATCAAGGAATTTGGATTTTCGAAAAGCAAAGATGAACCATGTGTATTGATGGGGTACGCCCCCAGACCAGACTCAGAGGAGCCAAAGCGCCATTCTTCTGGGCATGTTACAAACAAACCCTCACGAGAAGTCAAGGGCCATGGCTCTACAGAGCTACACACAACCTCCCTCGGAGGTCACTTGATTTTGGCCTACCAGAGGAAAGTGCACAACCAGGAGGACCTCCTGCCTCTGGAAGCAACACACCCGCAGGAGGACCTCCGGCCCTCTGACCCTGGTCGAATAAACCTCGTTTTCCCAAGATGCAGGCTTGCCTATCCAATAATATTTAATGATAAGTATGGAGAGTCTGATACGCAAGTAAACTTCGCAGGCTTTTTAAGGATCCTTGTCGGGAAGATCCGTTACAAGTACAATCATCAAGAACGACCGATCCTAGACACGTGTGTAACAATCCAAGGGTCCAGGTATGACTTCCTTCTATTATAAGTATCAAACACCCTAGCACCAATATATGTATGCAACATATACTTCCTCAAACACATTCTGTACCTGAACTAACTTGAGCGTCGGAGAGGAATACGGGGACCATTCCCCGTCTTCCTCTAACATTAGGTGTCAGGATGTTTTGCAGGATCTCTTATACAAACGCATCCAGACAACAAAGGCACTCTCGTATCTGACCATCACCCGAGAAGGTCATATGCGCGATCAAATGGCGCCATTCGTGGGACCGGTAGTTCATTAAACTCGTCTATATTGCCTCCCGATATTCGTAACCTGCAACAGCCAAATGGCTACACCCGACCCAGCATCATCTAGCCAAAACGTTGTAAGCACCACAGGCCCCAACCTAGGTACCAGTACCGTGAATCCAGCAGTTAGTCAAGAAATGATAAATCCCCCGGACCCATCACTCGTAAGGCAGAGGCAAGCGTCACCAGCCCGCCCGTTCGGATCACAACGGGGAGGGTTAGGGTACCACAATAACGAGAACTGGGAAGTAGTCACTCCTGATCCATCTCAAGTGGATCAAATAGCCCAGCCATCTCGACAGGCCAAAATATCCCGGGTAATACCCACAAGCCTGTTCAGCACACCCAACACGCAAAACAACAACACGGGGTTAACCATGCATACGCAGACACACCTACACAATATGCTCTTGGCCCAGGCCCAAGCACAAGCTGCATACTGGCAAAGTATAGCAATGCAGGGGCTGAATGGAGAAAGGGTAGCGCATGCAGGGCAACATCCACTCACTGGAATCCTATCGTCACCTAGTACTACCCCGTTCTCCCGTCACATTGAGGAACATCAGATACCTGACAATGTTAAAATCCCGACCATTGTAGGGACCTACGATGGTCTAGGGGATCCTGACGACCACATGAATCTCTTCTAAGGGCCTATGAAGTTTCAGAAATGGGATGCAGCTGTAGCATGCCATGTGTTCCCCATGACGCTGAAGGGGAGTGCACGCGAATGGTTTGCTGGTCTCCCAACAGGGAGTATACAAAGCTTTGATGACTTACGAGAGAAGTTCATAAACCACTTCTGGCCACAAAAGATTCATGCTGAATCTCACCTTAGGGCCCACCTCATAAAACAAGAGGTAGACGAGAATATTAGGGATTACATTCCAAGATACAATAAAGAAAGAGCAAAAATCCCCAATCTCCCAGAAAGTCAGGTAATATCCAGATTTATCATGAGCATCCGGCCTCCTCAGCTCATAGAGGACCTATCCACGAGGGTTCCCCTGACCTTCCAGGAGTGTATGGACAGAGCATACGCTTGCAGGGGAAGGAGAAGGCCAGCCAAGTCAGGGGACTTAATAAAAAGGAGATACCTCGAAACAGACAGTGGGGAGGAGAGGTCTCTGGCCCAAAAGGGGGCTTCAAAGACAGGACCCCCAGGAAGTTCCAAGATTCAAGAAGAGATAGAACCTCTGATGGCAGAAACCTACTCATATCCAGTCTCTCAAAGACCCCTAGAGAAATTCTACCCACTGAGGGGGCCAGAACAGGGTTCAAACCTCCTCCCCCAATGACAAACCCTCGTCGTCTCAACAGCAGGTTGTATTGTAAGTTCCACGAGGATAAAGGTCACGACACAGACAACTGCAGAGAGCTCAGGAAGGAAATAGAGCTGGCAATAAAGGCAAGAAAGCTGGATCACCTAGTACAGGCTATCAAAGACGGGAAAGGAGGAAGCAGTAAGAAGGATCCATCCTGGAAGAAGCCAGTGGCACCTACGGAAGAACGAGCACCAGAAGGAAGAATCAACATGATTCAAGCCTCCTGGATGGAGGGAAGGAAAAGAAGAAACCAGCCAGAGTCCCTATCCCCTTACCTCAGGATACCCGTCATAAATGAGGAATATTTGGGAGAAGAACCTGTGATCACCAACATCCGAGTGGAAGATTATGATATATCTAGGGCTCACTGGGACGGAGGAAGCTCTGTCGACATCATGTATGATCACTGTTTCCAATAATTACCCTCAAAGGTCAGGGCCAAAATCCAACCCACTGGGGCTCGCTTATCTGGATTCTCTGGAGAAGCAGTATGGCCCATGGGACAGATAAGGCTATGTTCCATCATTGGCACCTACCAACATACAGCAACTGCTGATTTAGACTTTGTAATAGTCAGGGCTCCTTCGAAGCACAACATACTTCTGGGTAGGCCGACGATGAGGAAGCTGGGCGCGATAGTCTCTACCATTCATGAATTAGTCTTATTTTTAGTAAATGGAAGTACGGGCACCCTCCACAACCAGGCTCCCAGATGGAGTGTGTGTTCAGAGGTACAACCCAGGTTCGAATGGTGGGACAACTATCCTACAGAGGTAATGGTTAACCCTCGATTTCCTGAACAAAAGGTAACTATAGGCAGGAGCATCTCCAGGCGCATAAGGGCCCAGCTGATACAACTACTACGTGATAATCATTCGGTCTTCGCATGGGAGCCTTCGGACATGACTGGAGTTCCCAGAACCTTGGCAGAGCACCGCCTAGGGGTACACCCGAATGTATCCCCTATACGACATAAAAAGAGAAGTCTCGCCCACGATCGAAGCCAGGCAGCTTGTGAGGAGGTCAAAAAACTAACGCAAGCAGGTATCCTAAGAGAAGTACAATATCAAACATGTGTGGCTAACCCAGTAATGGTAAGGAAAGGGGATGGATCCTGGCGCATGTTCATTGATTTCAAGGATATCAACAAGGCGTGTCCTAAAGACAATTACCTCCTGCCTGAGATTTCATGGAAAGTGGAGAGTCTTGCTGATTTTCCCATAAAGTGCTTTTTGGACGCATATAAAGGGTATCATCAAATACAGATGGCAAAGGAAGACGAAGACAAGACAGCCTTCCACACTGACATAGGGATCTTCTGCTATCAAAAGATGCCCTTTGGTTTGAAAAATGAGGGGGTAACATACCAAAGGTTAGTGGACAGAACCTTTAGTACACAGATAGGGCGCAACATGGAAGCCTATGTGAACGATATGGTCATCAAGAGTAGAGCAGAAGAGGAAATGCTTAGAGACATACAAGAAACGTTCGATAAATTAAACAAGATTAACATGAAGCTGCATCCCAGCAAGTGTTCATTTGGGGTACCTGAGGGCAAATTCCTAGGGCATGTCATAACGGAGAAGGATATAAGAACAAACCCCGTCAAAGTACAGGCCATATTAAGTATGGAACGCCCCAAGAACAAGAAGGAACACTAGAAGCTGAATGGCTGTTTGGCCGCGCTGAATTGTTTTTTATCCAGAGCGGCAGATAAGTCCCTCCCATTCTTTGCTATCCTAAAAGGTTGCATCAAAAAGGACGACTTCCGATGGACAGCCGAAGCTGAGGAAGCCTTTGAAAAGATAAAGAAATGCTTCAGTGACCTCCCTACTCTATGTGCACCGAGAGCCGGGGAGACGCTGGTATCATACTTAGCGGCATCCAAGGGAGCAGTAAGCGCCGTCCTGCTAGCATAAAGGGGAAACAAGAAAGAACCAATTTATTTCACGAGTCGGGCGCTCCAGGGGCCGGAGATCAACTATCCCCTAATTGAGAAACTAGTATTGGCTTTAATTTTCGCAGCAAGAAGGTTAAGGAGATATTTTCAAGCTTACCCGGTGGTTGTTTACACCGACACTCCCATACGACAAGTATTACAAAATCCGGAGGTATCTGGACGGTTGGCCAAGTGGGCCATAGAATTGGGAGAACATGAGATATCGTTCAAACAAAGAACGGCTATCAAAGGGCAGGTTTTAGCAGATTTCCTTGTGGAAGTCGAAGGAGTGGAAGAACGGGAGAATGTAGAAACACAACTGATAGAAGAGCCAGGTGAGTGGTCGCTATACACCGATGGGGCCGGAGCTGGAATAGTTCTGATCAGCCCTGCCCCAGACGAGAAAGAGTACACTTACGCCTTAAAATTCAATTTCACTGCTTCTAACAATGAGGCTAAATATGAAGCCCTTCTCGCCAGCTTAAGGTTGGCAAGTTCTCTAAAAGTAAAAAACCGGAACACGTACGTTGATTCGCAGCCGGTGGCAAGCCAAGTGGAGGGAGCCTTCGAGGCTAAGGACGCAAATATGAAAGCATATCTCGAGAAAGTCTGCTCTTACCTAGAACATTTAGATCGATGTAGTGTGATACAGGTACCAAGGGAGCAGAACAGAAAAGCAGATGCCCTAAGCAAACTGGTATCACTAGCCTACGAACATTTGACAAAAGAGGTGCTCGTAGAGGTCCTAGTAGAGAAGTCCATCTCTAAGACAGAGGAATCCTTAGAGGTGGAAGAAGAAGAAGAAGAAGGTGAGAATTGGATGACGCCTATAGTAAGGTTTCTAAAGCAGGGAAGTCTTCCCCAAGACGAAACTCAAGCGCGGAAGATCAGAATGAAAGCAGTTATGTATGCGCTACAAGGGGAAGTCCTGTATAGGAAATCTTATAGCGGGCCATGGTTCAGGTGCCTCTCCCCAGGGAAAGCCAAAGAATTACTGCAAGACCTACATTCAGGAACTTGTGGAGTACACGCAGGTCCCCGATCAGTAGTGTCCAGGGCACTACGTATTGGCTACTTTTGGCCAACCATGCTTAAGGATGCAGAAGACGAGCTCCTGAAATGCGACTCATGCCAGAGACACGCACCTCTATTCAAAACACCTAAGCAGGATTTCATACCAGTACGGGGGGCTTGGCCCTTTCACAAGTGGGGCATAGACCTAGTGGGACCATTCCCCACTGCCCCAGGGGGAGTCAAGTTCCTAGTGGTGTCAATAGATTATTTCACAAATTGGGTCGAGGCCAAAGCTCTAAACACCATCACAGGAAAAAAGATAAAGTTGTTTGTCTGGGATAACATAGTCAGTAGATTTGGTGTTCTACACGAGATAATAAGCGATAATGGGAAACAGTTTGCAGAGGACCCATTCAGATCTTGGTGCACGGCCATGAACATCAAACAGTGCTTTACGTCAGTGGCCCATCCTCAGGCCAACGGACAAGTGGAAGTAACAAATAGGGATATAGTGCATGCCATCAAGACACGCCTGGGAAGAGCCAAAGCAGGGTGGACAGAAGAGTTGCCAAACGTTCTATGGGGTCTCCGGACCACACCCAAAAGAAGTACGGGGGAGACCCCCTTCAGTCTTGTCTACGGGACGGAGGCTGTGCTACCTCCGGAGGTGACCACCAGAACCTACAGAACAACCCATTTTGACAAGAACACAAATGAAGAAGAGCTTAGGACCAATCTGCTCATATTGGAGGAGAGGAGAGAACTGGCCGCTATAAGGGAAGCAGAAAGAAAATCTCGTATGACTCAATTATACAACAGAAGAACCAAACCTGGAACATTCAAGCCTGGGGATTGGGTCTTAAGAAAAAACGAAGCAAGTAGACAAGAAGACCTGTGAAAATTGGGACCTAAATGGGAGGGACCCTATGTGGTCACAGAGACTTACAGGTCAGGTTCATATCTACTACAAAGCCTTGAAGGAGAACACGTACCACGACCCTGGCACTCGTCTAATTTACGTAAATTCTATGTATGACAAACAGTTGTAACAATTGCAAGCATGCTATGTATTGTATACTTTGCCAAAACGCAGCAAAGAAAATTTGAACAACTCAAAAACAGAAGTTCCCTAATTCTGACTAAAGCACAACATCCTGTTGGACGCAACATGATACGCTTAAAAATAGAAGGACACCGGTCCTTCCACATGCATCCCAATGGGGTGTACTGTGTAGACAAGGGACACAAAGCCCTTGCCAGCCTAAAGTTAACCTCCATATAGACAACTTAGGCAACTCTCAGGAATTAACTTGAAGAGTATAAATCGCAAGGTCATGACATAAATCCAAACATGACATACATTAAAACGTACAGTAATTTCTGATTGTTTGCAAACAAACAGGCCACATGGGCCAATATTCAAGCAACGTCATCAAAAGTCATTACAAACGTAAGTAGTAGCTTCAAATAAAAAAGTTCACAATGAACAACTATAAATTACTGAGGCTCTAAACCTCGAAGCTCTTCCACTAACTGGTCATAGATGCTTCCTATCTGGTCAAGATAGGGGAAAGGAGAGTCCTTCACCGCATCATCAGTTGCTTTCAACTGAGCATCCACAGTCTCATCGATATCAACAAAGAGGGATGGGTCTGCATCGGGTAGCTTCCTCTGAAGATCCTTGCTCATAAGATGCTTGCCCAAGCGAACGCAACAACCCATAACTCTGCCCATAGGGCGAGCAAACTGGTCAGAACCCAAGAAGGCCCTCACAAACTGAGGGATGGAACTCTGAAGATCCCTACGCTCCATGACCAGGGCATCTTTCTCCTTACATAGCAAATTCACCTGTTCCAGTAACTTCGAGTTGTCAGCCCTCAAGTCAGCTACCTCCCTCAGAGCGTCAGCCAAAGCTCGTTCTGCTTGGCTCAAGTTTCGATCCTTTGATAACAGCTCATCAGATAACTTCAATTTGCGCTTCGAGGAAGCCTGCAAGGAGGACTTCACCTCTTTCAGTTCCTCCGAACACTTGAGAGCACCCTCCTCCAGATGATGCGCCTGCTCCTTCAACCCCTGCACAGTATCTTCACTTACGCCCAACCGATACCAAAGTTCAGGAACCAGAGTGATGCCGGTAAAGAGAGATTGATCCAAATGGGTAAAAAAGCAGTCGTGCCCCATGGATCGTAGACCAGCAGCAACGGTAGGGGGACAGAGATGCTCAAGATAATCTCGCTGATGGGAAGCATCATCTCCCAATGCGTCTCGGGGGTATGACCAGCCGGGGTACCAAGTATCCGTGAGGCCCTCAAAGATTCCGCCCCCGGTGCTAGAACCGGTGTGAGGAGCACCTACAGGAGAAGACCTCCCCAAGGCAAGCAGATCCCCTTTTCCAGAGACAGGGGGAGGCACATCCCCCCTTTTGATAAGAATATGGCGCTTGGAAGGGTTACCGGAAGGAGGATCCCCGGGAGCCAAGTCTTTCCCAGCAGCAGCAGTGGAGGACCTAGTCCTTCTCTTCCCAGTCTCTTGGACAGTCGGACGACGACGATCGATCAAATGAAGATCATCTAGAGTATCCTCTGCAACAAAATACCCAGATAAATACAATACATATAGTTAAGCAACAGGATAAAGCACTAAGACATACCAGTAGAACTTTCAACAGCGTGAACTACGGGAGAAGTAGCCCCAGGAGCAGAGGTAGAGTGAGCAGCTCGGAAGTATCTTTCTCTTGGTCCTGACCATCGACAGGGGACGTGTCCCTTTCATCATTACCCTCCGGCGCGACAGGAGATGGAGAAGGAGGGCGTTCTTGAGACCCCAGATGTACGCCAGAGGAAGAGCCTAGGGTCAGATATCGCGTCAAAGATATCTCTGCAAAACAAAAAGGAAAGGTATAAGCAAAAGGACAAGAACAGCATAATACAAGAAGCGAGATATTACCCTCCTGTCCATGGTATATGGCAGGGACTTTGTGGGGATCGCCCCAATGCTGACTTAGGCCAGCAATCACCATGACAGGTTTGGGAAACTCTCTGATGGTTATCCGGAGTCCATCCAATTGAGAGAAAAGCACCATATCCATAAACCGATTATCAGGGATTTGTAAAATGCTGGGAAGAAGATCTTCACGAAAGCCAGCCAGAGCAGCGTGTCGCTGAGGGATTATGCGTTCAGAAACAAAGATAAAACAATCTCGCCAATGTTTCATAGAAGAACGAGGCTCGTAGAAGAGGGTCCCCGCTTGCCCCTTCTGGCGAGGATCAAAGGTTAACCAACTGCTACTCTTCAGGGGCCTATAGTAGTACAAGAAACATGCGATGTTGGGGCGACACCCAATCGAAGAACAAAGAGCGATATAATTGGTAACTTTACGCATGGCGGAAGGATGGAGTTGGCACCGACCAATATGTAGGTAAGACAGCAAGCGAATGATGAAAGGATGAAGAGGAAATCGGACATTGCAAATTTCTAAATAATGACAGTAGATTCCCACCTTCCCAGGGGGAGGCCTTACCAACACATCGTTATTGGTAGGCCTCACCGGTTCATAATCAGAGAGATTGGGAACGACGTGACACACAGCCTCGAACTGAACATCTGACAAATTGCAAGGGGTTTGCTCGACGCCAAGCACCACCATGATCACTCACGAAGAAATAAAGCAGAAAAATGACGAATAAGTGGAAAACAAAAAACAGAAGAAGGATTCGAAAGAAAGAAGAGCTACGAACCATTAGGCATGACCGGGCGATTTTTGGCAAACGGAAGAGAAAGGCAGCGACCACCGATTGAAATAGCAAAGTGGAAAATTCAAAATTTTGAAAAGGGAAATCGGCTTAGGGTTTTCTAAAAAGAGGGCAGAGAAAGGAAGAGCGGGATGAATGAAATCACCATTATATATAGGGAATTTTTTCAAATAATGGAGAGATCACAGCCGCACACGTGTAAAACGGTTAAGAATAATCATGAGGCTATGAAACTGACAACTGACAAATAGCAGTTAAGCAAAGGGCGCACTCAAGAAGGCGTTAATTAATGGCGTAGCTGGACAGAAGAACAGTGCCAAAGGAAAAGCAAAAGACCACAGGGAACCAGGACAACAAAGAGACAAGCCGGGGAGCCGGAGAGAAATAAAATGAAATTATTAGTCTGCCAGCACAACGACAAGCCTTATACTACCAGACTAGGGGGACTTGATGGGGTACGCCCCCAAACCAGACTCAGAGGAGCCAAAGCGCCATTCTTCTGGGCATGTTACAAACAAACCCTCAGGAGAAGTCAAGGGCCCTGGCTCCACAGAGCTACACACAACCTCCCTAGGAGGTCACTTGACTTTGGCCTACCAGAGGAAAGTGCATAGCCAGGAGGACCTCCTGCCTCTGGAAGCAACACACCCGCAGGAGGACCTCCGGCCCTCTGACCCTGGTCGAATAAACCTCGTTTTCCCAAGACGCAGGCTTGCCTATCCAATCATATTTAATGATAAGTACGGAGAGTCTGATACGCAAGTACACTTCGCAGGCTTTTTAAGGATCCTTGTCGGGAAGATCCGTTTCAAGTACAATCATCAAGAACGACCGATCCTAGACACGTGTGTAACAATCCAAGGGTCCAGGTATGACTTCCTTCTATCATAAGTATCAAACACCCTAGCACCAATATATGCATGCAACACATACTTCCTCAAACACATTCTCTACCTGAACTAACTTGAGTGTCAGAGAGGAATACGCACACCATTCCTCGTCTTCCTCTAACATTAGGTGTCAGGCTGTTTTGCAGGATCTCTGATACAAATGCATCCGAACAACAAAGGCACTCTCGTATTTGACCATCACCCGAGAAGATCGTATGCGCGATCATGTATAAGTCAGGGTTAGTGGGAGCACTATAGTCTTCTTAGTCCTATATGTAGATGATATACTACTCATTGGAAATCACATTCCGAGCCTAAGGAGTGTTAAAGCTTGGCTAGGAAATTGTTTTTCCATGAAGGACCTAGGGTATGCGAGCTATATTTTGGGGATCAAGATCTATAGAGATAGATCAAGAAGGCTGCTCGGGCTTTCTCAAAGTGCATACATAGATAAGGTCGTGAGACGCTTTAGAATGGAGGATTCCAAGAAAGGAAACCTCCCTATGTCACATGGCTTGATGTTGAGCAAGACTCAATGTCCTACCTCCCAAAAGGAGATAGAAGTAATGGAGCGAGTACCATATGCTTCGGCTATGGGATCGATCATGTACGCCATGTTATGCTGATGTGTCATGTGATTTAAGCATGACTAGTAGATATCAGGAAATCCCGGGGAACCTCATTGGAAGGCTGTAAAGAACTTTCTTAAGTACCTTAGGCATACGAAAGAGATGTTCTTAGTATATGGTGGGGAAGAAGAGTTGAGAGTAAAGGGTTACTCGGACGCTAGCTTCCAAACAGATAGGGATGACTGCCGATCTCAATCGGGGTTTGTAATTTTATTAAATGGTGGTGCTGTCAGCTGGAGGAGCTCGAAGCAAGACTCAGTGGCTGACTCGACCACCGAGTCGGAATACATTACGGCAACTGAAGCCACAAAGGAGGCCGTGTGTATGAAGAAATTCATCCAAGATCTACAAGTGGTTCCAAGCATCACTGACTATATTGAGATATTTTGTGACAATGAGGGTGCAGTGGCTTTGGCGAAGGAACCAAGAGCTCACAAGAGAACGAGACACATATTGCGAAAATACCACTTTATACGAGAAGTAGTTGAAAGTGGTGAAATCATCATAAGCAGGGTGGCATCGGATGGAAACCTTGCGAATCCATTCACGAAGCCGTTATCGCAGGCAGCTCATGATTCTCACACTAATGCTATAGGTGTAAGATTTGCCAGCGATTTGGCTTGAGTTATGTATTTAGTTTGTTTGATATTTAAACTTTATATTTTGGGAACGATTAAGACAGTATTGTAACTTATGCTTGTTTCGATATGTAATGGAGATTATATATGCGTGCAATACGGTTGCATTCATAAGACTCTACTGTGTTCCATCTTAACATGTTTAACCACTTCCGGAAATATTTTATATTTCAAAATTTTCCACGGTCGGTCAATCTTGTAGAAGGAAGATTGAATTAAGACTGAGATAAGCATGTGACCTTGAATTCAATTTGGTCGAATTAAGGAGCAATGCCTATCTGTACTTGAAAAGGGTTTCAAGTGACTGGAAGACCCACACCCAAGTATACTTCATGGATTATAGTCACGAGTAACTTGGGATGATAATATCTTACGTCCTTAGACCTGAGATGTATGAACCGCTATATCATACTTCTTTCTTACTTTAGTTTTCAAAAGCAGTTCGTAACTGGCTGTGATAAAGAAAATGGCTAGATAAGTTAAGGGGTATGGTTTAGGGTTATACAGTCAAAAAGGGATTTGTTCCTCTGATATAAGAGATATCACTGGGCCCCTCGATGATTGGGAGCTGACACCAAAATTATGCATGGCCATGCGCAAGGAATATTGATTGAGAATCAGATATGTCCTTAATTTTTGGTCACCACCAATCAAGATCGAGAAACACAATCGTGAACAATCTGGAAATTGACACACAATCCATGTCTCATGTTCACACTGATATCGCGAACAAAAGGATGTTTAAGATCACTTATCTATAGGACCTTTCTTTGTGAACAGGTTTTATCGGATAACGAACCCCATACTGACTTGGGGGCAATGATGCTTTTGCTAGAGGCCGCTCATTATCTGTGGTTTATTAGATATGGTGCATCATGTGCAAGTGGGAGTTTGTTAGAATATGCCCACTGATGCGAGTACACCATTTGAATCACTACCGATGATGTATGGGCCTATTGGGTCATACAACGGGGTCAAATCTGACAGCAACTTAAGTATTGGGATCAAAAATGACAAAATACAAAAGTTGACTTCACAGGCTGAGTTAGCGCCGCTAACCATAAGGTGTTAGCGCCGCTAACACTTATGGGTTAGAGCCGCTACAGCTGCATGCGCTTTACGTCATGTCTTCTGACAGGACGTGTTAGCGCCGCTAACTCCTAAATGTTAGTGCCGCTAACTTTGAGTTAGCACCGCTACGGCCGGACGTGACTTGTTGTCATATCACCTCTCCACCAAGCCAATGCATGTAAGTGTCTTAAGCGACTTTGGCCGGCCTTTGGGAGGTGAAATGTCATCCTGAAGTTTATAAAAGACCCTATTCCAGCCTCATTTCTTCCTCTTGGCAAGATACACATTATACACAACTCACAAGTGCTACAAAGACTTAGGTGAGTTCATAAAGAGAGGGTTAGGGTTTGTGTTTCAGAAATTGGTTCCATCTCGTGGGTTGCTGTTCTCCTACTAATTTTCTATAGTTAATTCATGTTGTCGTTTAACCATCAATTCATCCTTCAGATTCTCATCTTTCAAAGCTTCAAGCTGAGCTGCTAAAAGTTGATCCACTAAATTAGATTTAAATTCCAATCGCATAAATCTTACTGTTTCCGAGGATCCCTTTCAACTAATGCATCTACAACTAAATTAGCTTTACCCGGATGATACTGAATATCGCAATCATAATCTTTGATCAATTCTAGCCACCTACGTTGTCTCATATTCAATTCTTTCTGAGTAAAACATACTGTAAACTTTTATGATATGTGCAAATCGAACACTTCGTTCCATATAGATAATGTCTCCACAGTTTTAGCGCAAATACGACAGCTGCCAATTCTAAGTCATGGGTTGGCTAATTTCGTTGTTAGGTTTCAACTATCTCGTAGTGTAAGCTATCACTTTACCCCTCTGCATCAGAACACATCCCAACCCAGCGTGAGAGGCATCACAGTAAACCACAAAGTCTTCTGAACTCTCAGGCAAGAAAGAATAGGAGCTTGACACAACAACTGTTTCAAAGTCTGAAATGCATCTTCTTAAGCTGTACCCCATTGAAACTGACCGTATTTTTGAGTCAACTTGGTCAACGGACCAGCAAGCTTAGAGAAATCCTTGATAAACAGTCGATAATAACCTGCCAATCCCAGAAAACTTTTGATCTCTGTTGGCGTTTTCGGATCACTCCAATTCATCACCTCCTCAATCTTGGATGGATCCACTTTAATACCATCTTGGCAAGTTATATGCCCTAGAAATTGAACTTCACGTAACCAAAATTCACATTTCGAGAACTTAGCATATAAAATTTATTTTTCTTTAAAATTTCCAGAACCTGTCTCAAGTGCTGATCATGTTCATCTTTAGTTTTAGAATATACCAAAATATCATCAATAAATACAATAAAAAAAATTCTAAGAACGGTCGGCATACACCAAAAAATTCATAATGACCATACCTAGTACGAAAAGCTGTCTTCGGTATATCTTCTTCAGCTACTCTCACCTGATGATACCCCGATCTCAAATCTATCTTTGAAAAATAGGAAGCCCCTTGCAGTTGATCAAACAAATCATCAATTCTGGGCAACGGATACTTATTCTTGATGGTTCTCTTATTCAACTATCTGTAATCGATACACATTCGAAGAGTCCCATCTTTCTTCTTCATGAACAACACAGGTGCACCCCAAGGCAAAGAACTCGGACGAATGAATCTTTTGTCTAACAGTTCCTGGATCTGAGTCATCATTTCCCGAATCCCTGAAGGAGCTAGACGATACGGAGCTTTCGCAATAGGTGTAGTGCCAAGTATCAAATCAATCTTATATTCTACCTCTCAGACAGGTGGCAACCCTGGTAGATCATCTGGAATTACTTCCGGATACTCTGACACAACTCGGACATCGGTAACTGGTTTCTTCACCTTCTTCGTATCAATCGCATAAGCCAGGTAAAACACGCACAATTTAGCCAGAGATTTTATAGCCTTCATATACGAGATAATAGGAAAAGAAGATTGAGCTCTATCCCTGCGAGCCACGACATGCGACCCGTCAGCCAAGGGGATAGTAATAAGTTTCTTATGACACTGAATACTAGCTTTGTGGTGACTTAACCAATCCATGCCTAGTACTAAAATGAAAACCCCGGTATAGGCATCAACAAACAGTCTACAGGAAAGCTAGTACCGTCTATATCTATTTACACCCAAGTCACTGGTGTGGTAACAGACATTAATTTACCATCAGCTATCTCCACTTCTAAAGGAGTAGCAATCAAAGTAGCAGGTAATTTCTGTTTATTACATAGGGATACAGATATAAATGACCTATTTGCACCAGAGTCAAATAACACACCGGCAGGCACAGAGTTTATCAAAAACATACCCGTGATTACATCATTGTTTCCAGTGGCCTCAGTAACCGTCGTCATAAAGGCTCTTCCTTTCGCGGAAGGTGCAACCTTTCTCTTCTGACCTGCAGAAGACGATCCCCCGACATTGGCTACCCCTGCCATGTCCCCGTTGATTTTTGTTTGGTGCAGGCTCCGGATCGGTGACCTTCCTCGTAACTGTTAGATTATGTGCAGAGATAATTAATAGGCACATTGTATCCAATGTTATAAGAGACTAAAGGGTCACACTGCTACACACCCAATTTAGAACAGTTAGATTTCACCATAAATCTGTGTGAAAATAATTAATCAGCTAGATTAATTATTAAAGAGAAAGAGTAAATAATTAATCAGTTAGATTAATTATTAAATAGATAAATGAATAACTAATCAATAGTATTAATTATTAAAAGGAGAGATATAAATAATTATCCAGTTTGGATTAATTATTAGAAAGGAATAAATAATAAATAGTTATTTATTATTTAAAGAGAATTAAATATTAAGTCTTTAATATTTAACTGACTAAGTTAATTATATAGTTAACTAGTAAAGTCCAGGGGGTCAATATGAGAAGAGATGAAAGTTTAATTAAAACCAGTTGGGCTTTTAATTAAACGGGCTTAGGTCCATTTAATCCTTATATATATCCTTAAGCCTTAAGGATTAATCATAAGAGACAAGGGATTAACCCTAGCCACCATAACTCTCTCTCACACTCTCGATCTCTCTCCTCGTCGCACACTCTCTCTCGGCCGAACTCTCTCTCCCTCGGTCTGTCTCTCTTCGTCGAACAAGGAAGAAACACCAAGTGGTGTTTCTCGGTTTCGAGATCGACGCAAGCAAGGACACACACACAAGGGTTTCGAGATTTGAAGCTTTGGTAATCCAGGAGCGGTCTAGCAGCCAGTTCAATCGGAGGTGCAGTAGTGGTGGACTATCTTTAGCAATCGTAAAGGTTTTGTTCAGGTATAATCTTATAACCTTATCTATGCGTTATTTTGTAAGAAACTATGTTGATCATATAAAAGTTTAAAGATCCTAACCCTTTTGGGGTTTAGAGGGTTGTGTTCAATCCAGTTCCGCTTTTAGGATTGAACTAGTGGAATCAAACCCAGGATTGACCAGTTTGTGTCATAGGTGGTTTGGTCAGGTTCAAAACCCTTCAGTGGTATCAGAGCCTCGACTCTATGATCCATAGTTTCTAGTTTTTATCTGTTTTTAGATTAAGGTTTTATTCTTGATTCTCTTTTTGTTCTTGGAAATTTCGAAAATCATGAAGGTAGCAAAACAGTTTGTTTTGTTATCAGGTTTATCCTATTAATCAGAAAATTCAAACAGTTAGTTTGAATGGTTAAAAGGATCATTTTTTAAATAAGAATAAGATTGAATTAAGATTAAATTAAACAGTTTGTTTAATCGGTTAAACCAAGTTAATCTAATTTGTTGGTTTGTTTAATGGTTATATGATCTACTTCATCTTGTTTCTTTCTCCACAAGTTCTCGAAAACCATAAAAGATAAAAACAAGTTTTCTGTTTTTATCTAGTTCATAAAAGGTTTGATTTTAACCAGTTAGGTTTAAACCAGTTTTGCGTTTAAACGGTTAAAAAGGATAAAATCTTTTATCTAAAACTAGACTTTAACCAGTTTTAAAATTTTTGTTTAAAAAGGTTGAAATCAAGTTTTAGGGTAATTACTTATTAATAAAACAAGTTTTTGTTAATATTAATAATTAATGTTTTTTGGTTTTTGAATTAAATCCAGTTTTTAATCAGTATATTAAAACAGTTAGTTTTAATAGGTTAAAAGGATTTAAAATGTATTAATCGGAAAAACGGGGACCATCACCGTGCCGGGTAGTGGTCGTTAGCGACGCTAAGAGCGAGGTGGGCTTCGGCCCAAGCTTTTTCAGCCCAAGGAGGATCTCGGACGAGTCGGTTCTCGGCCCAGGTGGGTCTCGACCCAATGGGTTACACGGGTTGACGGGAGATGTTGGCCCAAGATAGTTTTTCCAAATTAATACGAAAGGATTATTAATTTTAAGTTATAAAATTAATAAGATAATATATAAGCTAGTGTTATATATTTTAATTGTTTTAAGTTAAAATATTTATTTTTTAATTTTTATTTATTATGACTAGTTTAGTTGTTTTAAATAAATTCTAAAAGGGGATAAAGTTTATATAATGGAGAAACAAATAAGATAGTATTTAATTAACCAAGGTTGTCGGTTTTAAGTTTTTGGAAAACTAGTAATAAAACTCGACGTGAGGATTTCATTCAAGTTTTGAATGAAATCAAGTTTTAAGTTTTTGTTGAAAAACTATTTTGGTCAAATTAAACTAGAAGATCATAATTCTCATTTTTTGGTTAATAGGTATTAATCGAAAGGATAAATGAGAATAGTTTAAATAAATCAGGTTGTGTGCTTAATAGCACAGTTTTTGTTTATATATATTATAACTGCATGGTTGACTTTTATATATATAGTGCTTATATATAAATTGCGTGGTTGTGATTCATATAGCTATAGTTTTGCCGACTTAGGATTCGTTTTTTTTTTTCTTTTCTTCTTTTTTTTGGTTTTGGGAAGGCCTGTGTGCCAATTACAATCCCTTTCTTAATTGTAATATTGTACCGGTTAGGGGAGGCCTGCGTGCCACTTACAACACCATTCAATATTGTATTTGTAATAGACTAGTGATAGTTTAATCCCTCCACCAAAAAGGACTCAAAGAAGGCAATCAAGAAAATGGTGTTCTATACGCGAAGCACGGACATTTCGGGGAAGTGTCAAGGCCAGTAGGAGCAACATGTCAAGAAAGGCGAATTCAAGTCACTTTGTCCTTAGGTTTGACCTTAGGATTAGTTGGCAAAAATATAGGGCTTTATTTGCTTACTCTTATTATCTGCGTGGTTGTGTTTTATTTACTGTTTATCATATATTCTTGCGACACTTATATGATGCTAAATAAAAGGGATTTAATAACAGGCTGTTATTAAACAGTGAAAAACCACGCGCTTTATGACAAACTAGAATACGACTACAGGTTGTTAGTCGTGTTAATTATATTTTTTTATAAATTTAAAGTTTAGTCAAGGTTATAAGTTTGAAACTTATAAAGACCGTTTTGTGCACCTAGTCTAGGTACACATATAAATCGTATTTTTTAAAACAGTTAGTTTTAAAATGGTTTTTCAAAGACTGGAAAATTAAGTTTTTATTGAACTTAATTAAAACCCAAGAAAAATCTTATATCAGTGTGCTACCCACCTAATGGTACACCTTGACTGTTAAACGGTACTCGGGTGTCGGAAGTGCCCAAACCTTGGGCATCCGGGTTCAAACCATTGCGGGAAAGGGCATGAAAGATTCTGCGATAATCGGGACTCCCGGCCAGAATTCATGTTGTCTTAGGTGGTGCGATCTATTTTGGTGATAATCGGGAGTCCCGGCCCAAAAAGCACTAGAGTAGAGTTAAACATACTAGACTGGGTCTAAGTGCTCTACGAGGTTCTAGGAGTCGTATCACTTAGGTACGATTGGTACAGGGTGTTACCTACCAGAAATAGCATGACTTGGCGGGAAGTGCCCAAACCTTGCGTCAAGTATGTGAAATATGGGTCCTAGGTCTAATATATATTATTTATGGGTTTGATGATATATGATTAGAAAGTTTATTTGCAATTACTAATTAAACCTGGTTTTAATTTGTAGATGCCAACCAACGTTACCAATACTAATAACCTCTCACTCCGCTCTATCCTTGAGAAGGATAAGCTCACCGGGTCCAACTTTCTCACTTGGGAGAGAAATCTCCGGATCGTGCTGAGGCACGAGAGAAAGTGGTATGTCCTAGAACAACCTCTAGGAAATCCCCCTGCCAGCAATGCCAGGGCAGAGGTCAGGGAGGCTTTTCAAAAGCGCTCCAACGACGCCTTGGATGTTAGCTGCCTCATGCTTGCAACTATGAGTCCAGAGTTGCAATCAAGCATGATGGAGACTCCTGCATATGACATGATCCGCCAGCTGAGGGACTTGTTCCAGGAGCAAGCCCGCACTGAGCGTTATGATGCCACTAGGGCATTTAACTCGTGCAAGATGGCAAAGGGGACCTCAGACAGTGACCATGTCATGAAAATGAAAGGTTACATGGACCACCTAGAGAGACTTGGGCACCCAGTACCGTTGCAGCTAGCAACGGATACGATACTCAACTCGTTGTCAGATGACTATAAGCCTTTTATAGACAACTACAACATGAACAACATGGAGAAATCCGTGGCTGAGTTGCACTCAATGCTCAAGACTGCAGAGCAGAGTATCGGGACCAAGTCTAAGGACATTCTTATGGTGGGACATGGTGGATGTAAGAAGAGGAAGGGGCACAACGGAAAGGGAAAGGGCAAGGCCCAGCCCAACCAGAATGCACCCAGAGCTAGTAACGACAACAAGGGCAAGAAGCCGAAGCCAAAGCCAAACAAGGCAAGGACCGAGAATCGGTGCTTCAGGTGCGGCGAGGCCGGACATTGGAAACGAGATTGTCCGAAGGGTCACGAGGCAGGAGGCAAGTCTGGCTCCTCAGGTATTGCGTGATTAGCTTCTTTGTCACTTTCCTACTTGTAAAGTTTTACAAGTATTCTAACATCTTGCAATCGGTTATTGCAGGAGGAGATGGAAAGTGATGCGGCCCAGCATAAAAAGATCCTACGTGCAGCTCACGGATATTATAATAATTCATATTTCCTAGTTTATTAAACTCATTTTAATGTTTTTATGAACATGTTTTATCTTGTTTGGTTTATTAAAACTTATGCTTATTAAGTTTATGGAAATTTAATTATTTTAGTTATATATCCGTGCACGTATTATTATGAATCAGGATTAGTCCAGTTGTGACTAAAAGAGAACCAATAAGTCAAGTCTTGACTTGTTTGGTGATTCATCATAATCTTTATGCTATGATTTGTTGTAGTTATTATAAAATGCCGGCTCCACTATTCAAAATACTTAAATAAACAAGTGTTGTTTATAAAATTAGATATTTTTTCCTAATTTAACAAGTATTTAAGTTTTTAGTGAAAAAGTGAATGTTCAAGTCTTGAACTAAATAGAAATGATAGTTATTATTTCTAAGTAAAATAGTTTTTTGATAAAACGTTTAATAAAGTATAAAAGTGATTATAATAGTTATTATAATCAGGGAGTTTTATACTAAATATTTTAAGGAAAGAAATTTAAGATGACATTATGAGTGTTTCATACTTGTAATCATGGTAAGTTTAATGAAACCATTTTCCGTAATTGGAAAGATGGATATATGGAAGATCCAAGTTCTTGGTTTCATAAAACAAATTTCTTGCAAAAACTAAGTTCTTTAAAACATGTGTTTGGAACACAAGTTTTAGGCATGGTAGTCAAGGATTGACTAAGGCCTAAAAGGATGTTTTAAAGAATGCACTTTTTCATAAAAGATAGTGGGAGCACCTGACTAATGTATTTATCAGAGTTAATAAAAGTTTTTAACCAGTGTGATAAATACAAGTTTGAGCTTTTAAGTATATATAATTATTGGATGTTTTTAGAAGCAATCTAAAACAGTAAGTTCTTGAGAAAGAACTAATCCAAGGAATGCATGACTTATTGAGAGTTATTCAATAAAGATATCATTGCAAAATTTTTGAGTGAAGTTATGACTTAAATAGAAATTATATACGTTCTAAAATGTTCAGTAGGTCAGCTTAATTAAATGTTGTTGGTTGGTTAACGTTAGAAATAATAAAATAGGATGTTCTTTAACATTCTTAGTAATGGAATTAGATAAGTGTTGGTATACACCAGGAATCTAATTTCAAGTTTCTTACAAGTAGGTGTAAGAGGATTTATCATTTCAAAAGGACATAAATCTAGTAAGATTTATTACATCTACAAATGTAATTAAAGTTTTAATTACAGGGAGGTTGTTTTATAAATCAGAAACAAGGAGTCATTTCCAGTTCTCCAAGTTTAAGAAATTTATAAAATAAGTAAGCCTAGAAGTGTTCTTAGGTTGCAAGAATGATTTCTAGCAAAACCAAGAAGGAATACTTCAAAGTACTAGTCTTGTGTTTTATGGTTTATAACCATATTATTTTTCTTTGTAGTCCGTGATAAGTTACAATGTAAAAATAATAAGTAATTCAGATAAACACCGTGAATCAAGTCAGTGAAATGGTAGAAATTATACATCTTTATTCCAGGGAGGAATATGGAAGGGTGTAGAAATTGGTTTCATTGTTCTTTAAAATTTTGTATGTTTTGGTTCATCCAGGAATAAACTAGGTTTATTCGAAACACTATTCGTGACTACTTATCTTGGTGGGAACCTTGATAGGGTTATAAAGTCAGCGTAATTTTGGGGTAGATTCGAAAGTATATCGAATATAGCTGCGAACGGTTTTTGCGGACCAAAATTTACGGATAATCGTTAGGGTTACGAATATTGGATTGACCCACCGTGAAAAATACTTCGTGGATTCGTGTCAAAAGTATTTATCACATAGGTTATCCTCAAGCCTGAGGTATTTGGTTTGAGATGCGGTAACTGTTGTCTTCTTAGCGCGTTCTAACACCACGCCGTAACAGGGTGGTCATAAGGGGCGTGTCTAGATTCAGTGGGAGCCGTGTTGCCAAATGCAAATATGCAAGATGGTAATTGCACCTCTTTTTTAGGAGAGATATTTCCGGGCCTCTTGACTGATCAGAGAAACTGGTAAGTGCACGGCCGTGCCCAAATGAACTGATCTGTTCTTTGTCATTTATCACGCAGTTTTGAAATCAAGTATGTCATGAACAAATTCTTGAGTCTCTGAGTTGACCTTTTTCCATGCTCATGCTCAAAATTGAAATATCGCGCTACAAGGGACAAACCTATATATATATATATATATATATATATATATATATATATATATATATATATATATATATATATATATATGCAAGCTTGTATATATAAAAACGTACCTATTCATAAACAGGGAGTTTATGATAGTTTAGTTTATAAACAGTTAGTTTATAACAGGTTACTTCTAAGCAGGTTGCTTATGAGGTTTTATCACAAGTTACTTTGGGGTATAAGAGTTCTTATAACCTGGTTACCTTAAGTGTCTGGCTAGGGACCTCCTTAGGCTAACAATGTGCAGTAACTATTACTTATCTTGCACAAGTGGGAGTCTTTTAGATTATGTGCAGAGATAATTAATAGGCACATTGTATCCAATGTTATAAGAGACTAAACGGTCACACTGCTACACACCCAATTCAGAACAGTTGGATTTCACCATAAATCTGTGTGAAAATAATTAATCAGTTAGATTAATTATTAAAGAGAATGAGTAAATAATTAAATAGTTAGATTAATTATTAAAGAGATAAATGAATAATTAATCAGTAGTGTTAATTATTAACAGGAGAGATATAAATAATTATCCAGTTTGGATTAATTATTATAAAGGAATAAATAATAAATAGTTATTTATTATTTAAAGAGAATTAAATATTTAGTCTTTAATATTTAACGGACTAAGTTAATTATATAGTTAACTAGTAAAGTCCAGGGGGTCAATATGAGAAGAGATGAAAGTTTAATTAAAACCAGTTGGGCTTTTAATTAAACGCGCTTAGGTCCATTTAATCCTTATATATATATCCTTAAGCCTTAAGGATTAATCATAAGAGACAAGGGATTAACCCTAGCCACCATAACTCTCTCTCACACTCTCGATCTCTCTCCTCGTCGTACACTCTCTCTCGGCCGAACTCTCTCTCCCTCGGTCTGTCTCTCTTCGTCGAACAAGGAAGAAACACTAACACTGTGTTCCCGAGTTTAGTTAGGAAAGAAATTGAGAGGAAAAGAAATTAAGAAGGGAAAAGAAAATAGGAGGATGAATTGTTTTTTTGTTATTTTGTGTTCCTGAGTCAGAAGGAAAATGAAAGGAAAAGAAAATATACAGTTTTTTTATTGTGTTCCTAAGTAGGAGAGAAAATGAAGGAAAATGAACATTTTTACAATTATACCCTTATTTTAATTCTTGGGTTTTATGGTTTTCGATAAGTAAATTTCACTCTTGTAAATAAAAAATTTAATCATTTGAAACATAAATTTATCCAAATCTTTTGACAAACGTAAACATCAAATAGATAATAATAATACTTATTAATTGTCCCACAAAAAAAACATAATTTGAAAACTCCAACAATTCAAGCAACATAAACCAAAGTTGTTTAATACGATAAGGAAAAATGAACTCGTTCAGTAACTCCATCAACTAGTATCACCCATCATTTTTAATAGCAACACCATCCTTATCGGGAGAGGGGAACTAAATAGCACGTGAGCATTTTTCTGATTATTCGCAAGATAAAGAAGAGCGTTCGCCATCAAATCAGGTTCCAAATCCATAGACTCCAATTCTTTGTATATTTCATCCCCAGTTAACTCACGTTGAAAAGCTCTTTCCAATATACTATTACTTTCTTTTAAAACATCATTACCTTCTCTAATAGCATCAGCAACCACTTGAACAGATCTCATTAGCTCAGAATTAGATGTATCCTCCTCTTGAACTTTTCTCTTTTTACTTTTTGACATACTTCCACTTTGTGGCTCTACATGTGAAAATGGCATTGAAGACGCCTCTTGAATATCATCACTTTTGTTGAAGTTCTCTAAAGTAACTTCATTAGTTGCTACTAAGTGATCAACATCATCAATTGTCTCTATTTTTATATTGTCTTGCTTGTTCATTCGTGCTTTTTTCTCTTTTGCAGTTTCAGTAGCAGCACCTGTGGCCCTATCTTTAGCAAAGAGTTGTAGCAAGGCATTGTAATTATGGATTGGTGTCGTCTTCCACTTTTTAGCCTCGGGCTTATGCTATTAAAAAACAAAAAGAGAATAATGATATCAACATAAATATATTGACATATACGTAAACAATTAAAATCAAGTTTATCTTAATCAAAATGACATGTACCTTTATCAACTCTGCCCATACATCATCTTCTGCTGATATTAATTTAGTCTTGTCATTCAAAGAAAATCTACTCAATGACACTCCTCGAAACATATCATAACATTGAGAAAATTTTGATTTTAGTGTTTTTAGACGATTCTTCAGTTTTTCTTTAGTCAGATCTCTACCAAGCTTTTTACTTAACACCTCTACCATATTAGCATACGCCTGGGTTGTGAATGATCCATCGACCCTGTTCCCTTCTTCTTGTTCATGAAACATTGCTTGAATAAACTCCAAGTCCATTTCATGGTTACAAGACACACTGTTCGGTTTTTGCTTCGGTACTTCCATTACCGGACTCTTTTCATCCAATAATTTTTTGGTCATGACTAGTTGCTACATATCAAGTTAAATAAATATATTAACAATGACATGATAAATATATAATAACATTCATAAATGTATTACGGCAAAAGCTTATATAATGACTAAATAATTTAATTGTTTGAAACTCAAAAAATACTATAATTTCAATTCAATTATGACAATGTTGTGTTAAAAAAACTAAGTGGACATATTAATTTTATTATCGGGTAACGTCAAATAACTTGTCCACATTTCATTTGAGATCTTGTTTCGTAATTGCTCTCCTCTCGTGCTAGCTTCACCTATGTCTCTTGACTCAAGATGTGTTTCCTCATGTGGTGCATTTAAGACCTCTTGTATCACCTCTTCTTCTAGGTCTTTATCACGATCTTCCTCAAGTAAAAAATTATGTAAAATGCAACATGCAAGAAATATGTCTGATTGAGTTTTGCACGAGTAAAATGGTTCTGTTGTGCTTCTAATGATAGGAAACCTTTTCTTCAACACACCAAATGCTCGTTCAATAGAATTTTGTAGTGATGAATGACGAAGGTTAAACAACTCTCTTGAATTTTGAGGCCCACGAGCTGAATACTCTTTTAAATGATACCTAACACCTCTATAAGGTGTTAGTAGTGTACTTGTATGAGGTAGACCCGCATCACCTAGATAATACCTACCTATAAACAACATACTATCAGCTTCATCATAATTTAATACTATGCATGCAAACACTTTTAAATTAAAAATTTACCACTTGGAATGAGTAGTTTATCCTCTCTTGTGAGTGCATTTTTTATTATTCTTGAGTCTGATGCAGTACCCTCCCAGCCGCTTAAAACATACGTAAACTTTAAATCAAATGTGCAAGCAGCTAAGACATTAATTGTAGGGTATCCTTTACGACCACGATACCTAGGGGCATCTTTAGTAGGTACTCGTACACGAACATGGGTCCCGTCAATTGCTCCCACGCAATCCTTGAAAAAATGATAAAATCTTTTTTTTTCTTGAATTTCCTTTGGAACAGTATCACCTAAGGGTTGTTGAAGATAACGACCTTCTAAGGAGATAATTGATCGCAAAACTCAGTGAAAACACCTACTTGTTGTTGATTTAGATCGACGATAAATCCAAGAGACAAAACGATTTCTCAAATCATGTCCTACAATATGTAAGAACCTAGCAACTTGCTCTTCAACAGACATTCGTTGAGTTGGCCTAAGACCACCGTCATCCTCTAATATTTTGCATAATTTTCTATATGTTTCCTCGTTGATACGAATAAGTTCACGGCATTTACCACTAGTTGAGAGGCTATATAAGATCTCTTCTCGCACTCTTTGTTTATCCAAGGTCTCTTCCCGGGTAGGCAACTTAGGTTGGTTTGTTACGGCAAGCCTACGACGTGTAATATGGACCAACAATATACAAATCAATTGAACAAATGCTAATTGCCGGGCTCTCACAATTCGACGTATAGTAAGAATTCTCTCAAAAATGACATTATCCATTCTACGCAAGATAAGTTCACAAACAAACATTAAGAAAAAACATAATTAATATCACGGCCAAAAAGAACATTAATGTGTAATTTACTTAAATGTTTACATATTACTTAACAGATAAACATTATGAAAAAAAACATAATTAATATCAGTACGATCTATATATTTGTTGTTCATGTGTAATTTACTTATAAATTCATAACCAAATATCGTTGAACCACAAATGGATTTAATAATAATTAAGAAAATCCTTGCATCCCAATTTGTTTGCTTGAAAAACGAGCCAAGGGAAAACACAAATCTTGAATGTTTTATGATGTAATTTACTATGCATTTAGTTCTAATGAGATGCAAGCTGCGATGTTTGAATTAGTATATATTGTGTATGTATTTAAATATTATCATCAACTACACATCTTTTACATACCATGAAAAAAATTCAAACACTGACATAAAAATATTATATTATTTTCAATCGTTTTTTATTTCCTAGTATATAAATACCTAATCATCTAATTAGAACTATATGAAATATATTACACCATAAAATAAAAAAAAATTGTAAGTGAAGGGTTTATCAAGTCACATCACATTAAAATAGACTATCTTTGAATCATTATGTATACAGAAAAGTCATTTCCTACTTATAGCATGCTATAAAGCTTTACATACTGGATTGATATATATATATATATATATATATATATATATATATATATATATATATATATATATATATATATTATATATATATATATATATATAATACACACAGTGCATAAAAACTGACAGAAAAAAAGAAGAAAGATAGTACGAAGAATATACATGAGGCTGGAAAAAGCTAATCAACAATGTTGAAAGTTGAAACTTCAGACGCAGAACAAGATGATTTTTCCTAGTAGTAGAGGCAAAAACAACTGAGATTATCCATGTATTTTATACTAGGTAAGGGGCATATTCGTCATGGAGATGAAACAAAAATCTTCACAATTCTTTTCCTTTCAAAATCCTCCCAACTTTGGGAGGAAAATCATAGAAGAAATTTGGTTCTTATTTTCTTTCCAAAATCTTTTCCCTTCCCCTCCAAAAAACTAGGGAACATGAACTGATTTAATTTTCCTTCCAAAATCCATCCAAATCTTTTCTCTTCCCCTCAAATTTGAACTCGGGAACACAGTGTAAGTGGTGTTTCTCGGTTTCGACATCGACGCAAGCAAGGACACACACACAAGGGTTTCGAGTTTTGAAGCTTTGGTGATCCAGGAGCGGTCTAGCAGCCAGTTCAATCGGAGGTGCAGTAGTGGTGGACTATCTTTAGCAATCCTAAAGGTTTTGTTCAGGTATAATCTTATAACCTTATCTATGGGTTGTTTTGTAAGAAACTATGTTGATCATATAAAAGTTTAAAGATCCTAACCCTTTTGGGGTTTAGAGGGTTGTGTTCAATCCAGTTCCGCTTTTAGGATTGAACCAGTGGAATCAACCCCAGGATTGACCAGTTTGTGTCATAGGTGGTTTGGTCAGGTTCAAAACCCTTCAGTAACAATTCCAACAAGCATTTGTTTTGAAACTAAAGTCAAAAGGCTCATGGCGAAACTCACCACACCTTACACACCGTCGAGTCTGTGGTGTGCACGGACCAGTGTGACGGGACTTGCAAGTTACACACCACTGTTTACCCTGATTCGACCCCGAACCCTTGGATTTCTGATCTCCCCGGTTCTGGTTACTCTGCCACTTACCTTTATTCCCACTAAACTTATGAGAGGATCCCTTCTCACGATTCATCTTCTCCCTAGCTCTTACGTCTCCTTAGCAGCTCTAGCTATTGTGAATGCTTGAACCAATGATGTTGCCATCTGGGTGTTACCCCGATATTCAGGCAACAAGGCTTGCACAAAATGTTCAATCTATGCAGGCTCATCAGGTACCCATTGTTTAGCGAACCTTAGAGTTTCATTGAACCTGGTAATCAATTCGTCAACAAACATCCTATCACAGAATTCAAAGTTTCTCTAGGTAGATGTGCAGTTAAAGAATCCGACCAAGTTGCAGCTTGACCCTTTAACCTTCGTGTAGCAAACTTCACTCTCTCGGACTCCTCGCAATTACAGGCATCCAATGCCTTAACTGTCTCTCTCAGCCAGCTCAAGGTAACATTAGGATCGGAGCTTCCAGAATACTCTGGCGGTTGGCAATCCATGAAGACTTTGTAGTGACATTTAGGCTTAACACCTCCCTGAATTGGATACCATGCGATAAAGAAGTTTTGCTACTGTGGTTGATGAGGTTGTGTCACTTGCGGAATTGACACATAGGGTAAAGTTCCGAATGGTGTTGACACAGTACTAAACGAAGTAGCGATATAAACAGGAGGTGGTATGGGTTGTGTAAAAACAGTTGACTCTTTGGGCATGTGAATTGTCTGGGTTCGCTCGGAGGACTGAGTTTGATGTTGCTGCTGCTCCAGTTGCTGAATCCGGTCGCTCACAGTTTGCAATGTATCCTCCAACTGTAACACATAATCCTGCTGATCCGACTCACCATTGTGAGAAGTACCCGCTTGGTGATGTTGTTGATGTGCTACAAGTGTACCCGTTTTTTATTTATAAAATCCGTGATTATTTAGTACGACTACAACACAAATAGACAAGAGGACCTAATCGTATTATAGTATAGAAAATAAGTACGGGTGTCGAACTCAAGGGGAACGGGTATGATTTGATAAAATTATATTAATTTAAATATTAAACTAAACTAAACTAATGCAATAAAATAAAGGGGGATTTTATGGTAAAAGATATGAACTTTCAACCAACTAAAGCACTACAAACCCTAGAAAATCACTAAAGCATGCAAGAAAGACAAGAAAGCGAATAACTTGGAGAATTAAATATATATATATATATATGAAGATGTTCCCTCCCAAGATTCAATTCAACCTTTTTCATGGCAATTAATTCATGGCAAGATGAGCTAAAGATACTTAGAATAATCATGCATCGATTCCTAAATTAATTAAAACCTTGGTCAAGTTCTAACCGTCTAATTACACCAATTAATAACCTTTATGGTCAAAAGCGCGATTAAAAGGGATAATAGGCAATTAATTCGATTATCAAGTAAAGATTCAACCTTTATGTTTCATATGATCAACAAAACATCATTAACACATAAAGGGTCATTATATGTTTAATCACATGCAAAATCATCTATTTAAAGTTGCTTAACACTAGGATTTGATCAATCACTATCTCTTTAATTATCTATAGGTCCTCTTTTAAAATTATTGTGATAAGATCACATGTCTGAAATTCAAAGAATTGTAATCTCAAATTGTGATCTCCGTAGCCACCGCACATGCACATCAAATAGATATCTCCACAAATTGGGCTTCTTGGCCCATCAAAACAATTCAACAGCTATCCTCTAATAATTGGCCCATGTGCAAAATAATATGCCAGCCGCCAACATGAAATAATTATCCAAACTTATCTTGGGCTTCACTAATTCTTGTACATTATTTCCACTCTTTTTTTTTCGTTGCTTTTGTTTCTCGCACCAATTGCAGCAGATCACGACCCAATTGAATATTAAAAAATATTATTACTGCATTCCATTTTGCCTAGTTCCCGTAGCTTTTTGAATCACCTCGTTTCAAGTTCGTATGAGTGAGATACGACCCAAACATTAAAGAGGTGTCAAAACTGTCACTTCCTCTTTTCTTCATCATTTCTCATCAAATTCTTTGTTTCTTCTCTCAAGAGCCATACAACACATAATAAAACAAATTAAGTAGATAATTAACCTAATTCATCGTAATAATACAATCAAATGATAGATATCGCATATAAATAATATGTGTATTTTAGGCGATATCAAAATACCCCACACTTGAACTTTGCTTGTCCCCAAGCAAATCACAACTTTATACAGGCTAAGACATTTAAATAAATAATATCATTCTCATAAACACTAAATACCGCTAAAAAATGTCAACACGTTTGATTAGAAACAAGTCATTGATTACACCCAGATTTATGCATATACCCGTGTTGTGATCCTCTCTTAACGTCTTACCATCCCAAATGCATCCTCATTTTATTAATAATCAACCCTTAATTAAAAAATCTTTTAATGGTTAATTTACCCCTTAAGAACCGCCCAACCTCAAGACTTATCGCAGATTTCTCAATTTTACTTGACACATGCTTTTGAGCTTTGCAGCTCTTATTACTCATATAAGTCCATGACTTTCGATGGAACCCATGTAGCGAACTTCCAACCCAACCGATCCCAAACCAGTTGGCTTTAGGTGATTAGGTGTAGAACACCCCTCAGAGTTTACTTGTTCGAGTTCCAAAGGCCACTTGTTTGACTTATAGATTAGCCTTTTGGCTTTATTGTTGCTCTAATATTTTTTTTCTAATTTTCACATTTTTTTGGATTTTCTCAATTTAGCAAGCACATGATTAGTAAAAGAGAAAATTCACACTCAGCCTATTTTTGTCGAGCTTAGATTCAGAAAGGGCTTAACCATTTATTTAACTTCAAAAATTAAAAGTTGGTTACCATAAATGGAAATTTCTTTGGAACGGTGAAAAGCCACTAAATACTATGCATAAATACCAAGTATAACCTCTGAACTTGTTCACAAGTCAAACATTTGACACCTTCAACCAATACTTAACACTTACTCGAATGATATTAAAATTTTAAAAATTATAGCCCAAATACCATCATGATTTAATCAAGGACAAATGAAGTTCAAGCTAGGAATCGTTTTCTAACCCCCTACCCCACACTTAAATCGTACAATGTCCTCATTGTACATGAAATAAAAAACTATGGTAGAAAAAGGTTAGAGAAAACTCCCTCAACACAAGGAGCAAAAATAGATAAGGCTGAGCAAGATGCCAGCATAAGCGCGCACTCCATAACCACCTGCAAGAAAAACACTCGGAGCAAAGGTTAAGATAGATCAAATCTAAGAACCAAAACAGCTAAACAAAAAGAAAACAAACAAACCTAACTCACTTTCGTAGGAATCACGGTTGCCCGAGAGGACGAGTTGTAGTCTCGTGAGGGTTTCTAGTCCACACACCTACAAAGTTGGAACAGAAAGGGAAATAAATAACTAAGAAAGACAAACCTAAACTAAACACGGGTTGCCTCCCGAGAAGCGCTTGTTTTTGTCCGAGTCTCTAGCTTGACTTTGAATTTATTTACTATGAAATCGAACGAATGACCCCACACTTGCAATCAAGTGCGGGTGGTAATATGTATACATACCGGGCGATGTATATTTATTACCGACACAGACTACATGCAAATAGTTCCACTGAACCTTCTTTATATCCACAAACATCTCTCCTATGTGAAGAATGTTGAATCCTCCCCTTGATTGCGAACTTGATCGTGACTCAAGCAATGACTCCAACCAGCTCCCGATGCCTACTTCACTAACGACATCCTTCTTCTCCAAACATGACGGAACTCAAAGGCTTCCTAGTGTTGGAGGGATTCCATATCGCGACTCTAAACTCTCTTCAGAATCAAAGTCGTCCAAACACTACGGTTCAGGACTAAGTTGTCGCTCCTCGGGCAAACCAATCGCGCGGTCATCCTCATCATCTTTAAGGATGAAGTCGTAATCATCCCGCTCAATACCATCGTCATAAAACTCGTTCAACAAGTCATTGAGGAAAGATTCCCAATGGATCGTTCGATCCTCGGAGTAGTTCATATTCGCAAAAGAGACATTCAAGGACAAAAATAAAGTCAAGCAGAACTACTAAAATAACTTCCTTTGAGCAGAAACTCGCGGGAAGGATCGTTTAATACTAAAATTAATATAATTAAATCAAATGAAACCGTTCCCCGGCAACGGCGCCAAAAACTTGATGTGCTACAAGCGTACCAGTTTTTTATTTATAAAATATGTGATTATTTAGTACGACTACAACACAAATAGGCAAGATGACCTAATCGTATTATAGTATAGAAAATAAGTACGGGTGTCGAACTCAAGGGGAACGGGTATGATTTGATAAAATTATATTAATTTAAATATTAAACTAAACTAAACTAATGCAATAAAATAAAGGGGGATTTTATGGTAAAAGATATGAACTTTCAACCAAGGTTTACCGGTAGCCCTGCTAACATGGACAATAGTACTAGCTCCCTTGAATACAACAAATGCATGTCAAGATCTAATATTGTAAATCCCTAAGCAATAGGCCAAGCCAAAATTCCACGACGCTGATCTCCGAAACAACATGTATACATATTAAACAAGACATACAGTCCAATGAGCAAAGTTACAATCATGATATCATATCCTGTATATCCGAAGATATACATCCACTCACCATAGTCTGAACAGCTGTAGTATACTCATGTGACTAACTCACTAAGTCTTCTCAGTTCCTAAGAAAATGTAAACACAAATCAGTATGCAATTCACAATACTGATTCATAATAAGTAATACACTTATTCATACATCACATGTATACATACATAATTCATATAGCATATATATATACAATCCATATGTCATGATATCATTTATTAGAAAATCCCAAATCTTCTCCAAAACCGTATAAGTCCTCATGCGGTTTCTTGGCCATGCGGTTTTATCATCATAAGCTCAAATCCAATCAAAGTGTCGGGGAAATAGTTTAAGTTCCAAATTCCGGATGGGTCATGCGGGATTATCATAATTCCGGGTCAATTTCACAATTCCGAATAAGCAAAGGCAATCTCATGCGGTATTGTACGAATCCCGGATGGGTATGCGGATTTCCTCTTAAATTCCGGATAAGTTCATAATTCCGTATAAGTTAAGGCAAGTCATCCGGTTTCTTCAAATTCTGTATGAGTTCATGCGGTTTGTCAAAAAACCGGATCCTTTTCACAATTCCGAAAAAGTCAAGGCAGATTCATTCGGTTTTCTTGAATTTCGATTAAACATCCGGTATTTGACACATGCGGATTCTTCATCATTCCCGGATAAATTCATTTGGTATTCATCCCAATTCCGAATAGATCATTCAGCTTTATCAAAATCCCGGATAATACATGCGGAATTCTCAAAATCCGCATGATTCAATGACATGAATTCCGATTAATTCAAGTTCTTGAACAATTTGATTCTAACTTCAATTCTAAAATGTTTATATACATGCATGATGAAATATGTTTCCAGAATACATTATAAACATATAATGAACATTAAATCACATAATTCTCTAACACGCAATCATACTATCATCATCAATTAATTCAAGAAGCATGTGGAATTCTATATAATTCTATAAAACCGAATTTAAACAACAAATTATCAATAACATTCAATTATGCTAACCTTCAAGATCAGTTATAACAGAAATCAAAACAACAATTCAAATTGCAAGATGAAGATGTTCTTTCTCTTGATCCTCTTCTACGGCCGAGAGCACCAAAGACACACACACACACACTAATTTTGATCTATTTGCATGTAAATGACATTGTGGTGGTGTTTAGATGATGACTAAGTGTCCATATTGGACACCTCATAACTCACTAAAATTATTATCAATTAATTAACATATTCCATATTCATAATAAATATAAATATAAACAATTAACCACACATAATAATAATAAGGTTACTTAATCCAATTAAATCTCAAGATTAATAATTAATTACCTTATTAAGTCTAGGACGGTAAAGAGGGTGTTACAAGTTCCATTATGGTTTTATCCATACTATGCATATGGAAGTTCAAAATGAACGGTCCATATGACGGAGGCAAAGATTGGAGGATGATATCAACCACCAACAATTTCCCCATTGGAAAGCCCAATTCCTCAAGCTGATCCACGTACCCTTTAATCTTAAGTACGTGGGAGCTAACATTGCCGCCCTCCTGCATCCGGCAACCGATGAAGGCCTTGATGCACTCATAGAGTTCTTGTCATGCCCGCTGTTGGAACATGTCCTTCAGCTGAGATATCATCTCATACGCACTCACTTTCTCGAATTGCCTTTGCAATTCGGGACTTATGGTCGTAAGCATTAGGCAAGTCACGTCGTTTGTGTCCTTGAGGCGTTTCTCATACGCCTCTCGGACGGCCCTCGCCGCATTGGTAGCAAGAGCCTCTCGGAGAGGTGACTCAAGGACCTATAGCTTCATTTCATGACGTAGAACAATTCTCAAAGTCCAATGCCAATCCATAAAGTTTGGCCCAGTGAGCTTCTCCTTCTCAAAAAATGGACGGAGTGACATGTTGGTGGTGTTGGTGTTGCTAGTAGATGCCATCTACAAGCAAAGTACGAATTTGGTTAATTTGATGTGTTAAATCCTTGTTAAATAATTATCCACTTGTTTATAAACAAATTATATTAACAAGGGCTAAGAACCTCAAAGTACCCCAATCCATGACGGGTTTGCCGCGGATCACTTCATGGAGCTACTTATGCAGGTAAACAATTTACCAATTGCAATCAGAGATCGCAACTCTCAGACACTTGCGGGATCCTACGTACTCATAGCACCTTTTGGCATGTTTGATCCCTCCACACCATTCCTCATTAATCCACTTTGGTAGCTCGGTATAGGCACGACAACTGTTGGTCCCTTGTATGAGAGAGTAACAACAAGCAACAGGTGTGTAGAAGGGGGGTTGAATACACTTTCTGCGGAAATTGAACAAATCAAATAAAAGTGTTACACACAGTAAATCAAACCACAATCAATCGAATGCTTTTATTAAGAAGATGATTACAATGTTTTGAATAAGAAGATGATTACAATAACTATCAAGTAAGCAACTCTTGATATATAACCACCTAATATAAATCTCTCAATCTCTCAAACTTAGCTATCTATAATCAACTTATGATTATAGATACTGACAACTCTCTAAACAGGATTTCACACAGATTGACAACTTACTAATATCACAACTGATGTGATAGTTCGAACACACGAACACTTGGGCAATCTGTGAGTTTTTCTTGAACTGACAAACAGTAATCAAGATTCGTAACACATACGGTGAGGTGAGGTGAGGTTTGGCTCTGCAATACTTAGTTGTTTTTGTATCAAAGTCGTACCTCTAAACTTATCAGGAGTTAAGTATTTATAATCCTGCGCCTACGGTTCCTAACAAACTAAGACTCAACTTAATTCACTAACTAACTCTCGGATAATCCGGAATCTTGAATCTTGAATCTTCTATCTTCAATCTTGATTCTGGAGTCTTCTTATCCGCGCCGTAGATATAGAGAGATAAAGATTAATTTAAAACATATTTAAATTATCTTTAAACTGACTTCTTCACTCGGACTGAGTTACTTAGCTTGAAACTCATCAAGCTGAGTTCTTCGAGAACAAATCCGAATTCATACATGAACTAACATGTACATTGATAAACTCATCCTTAGAAGTCTAACTTACATGACTAAAACATATTTAGCAACTCTGTCGAGCTGACTCTACTTTTGAGCTGAGTCACTCAGCTTGAAACACATCAAGCTGATTACTCGATATATACCTTATGTGATATACACAGATTATTAAACATATTAATAAACAAACTAAGGTATAATATAAACTGATCAACATATGCTCAGCTTATATTCAGCTTATACTCAGTCTGAATCACTCTAAGTGTTCAGTCTGACTAAGCTTCATAATTCTGTTTAAGTTATATGTAGAACTCATCTTACAAACTTAACTTTATCTCATCAAATTCAAACTGATGAGATCATTTTCCCAACAAACTCCCCCTATTTGATGATGACAAAACCATCAAACAGTTCTTAAGTTTGTTTAACAGAATTATGTTTTAAATCTTAAACTTATTAAGATTTTATTTATTGAACTAATCAAATATTTATTGAACATATCAATATTAATTGAACTTATCAATTTAAATTGGAACACACCAATTTTTAGTTGAACACGCCAACTAATTACATAAATGAATAAGAACTTTTCATTTATTCATTAAGCTGAACTTATCAGACTTATAGCTATGAACACATCATAATACAGTTGAACATATCAAACTTTATATTTGTATTAATAGAACTGATCATAATACAAAAGTTGTTGATCACATAGATCATGCACACATAGTGCTTACAAAATTAGAACTAATCTAATATTTACAGTAGAACTAATCTATTTGATGAATTCAGGATGTAAAAGCTCCCAGATGATGATATCTTTATTGATCTCATCTAACAGTCTTTCAGCTTCATCGTTTCCCTGAATTTCCTTCTGTTGTACTCTAGTGAGTTTATTCAGCTTATACTTTATTAACTGATTTGACTCCTCATTTCCACAACAATTTCTTATTCTCAAGGCATCCTCAGCTTTTAGATAGCAAATCTCATTTAGCTTAATAAATCTGGGATTACCTGCCTGATCCTTAAACATGAAGCCTTAAATAGGAGTGTTGATGCTTTGATTTTCTCTGAATTCTACTCCTACAGGCATGTCGAACAAATTTTCCCACTGCAGACCAGGAACTGGGACATACCTCAGTTCTTCAGCTCTAGCAATCAACTTGGAGACCTCAGACTGAATTTCTTGTTTGATTTGGCTCCGTTTGAACTTCCTGAGCAGCATCATTATTCTTTGCCATTCAATGTAACCCATCATGTAAACATATCTCAGGTCCACTCCCACAGTTGATTTGTCACTTAGCTCAAACGTGAGAATGATGGCTCCATTTGCTCTGCTCAATGTCAATCCTCTGATCTCTTTGTTGAAGCTCCTTCGAAAGTAACATTCTTGCAATTCTGCAACTGAGTAGGAAATAGGATCAGGTCTTGGACCAGTGTAAGTAGCTTCAGCTTGTGCCAAAGCTTTTCTTTCTTTTTCTTTTTCTTTTTCTTGGTCTTTTACTTCCTTCTCTTTTCTCTTTCTCAGCTATTCAAGAGAAATGCCCAACTCATTGGCTTCCTCCTGTTCAAGCATTTCAATCATAAGCCTTGTGGCTTTATCCTCTTCAGTTTCTTCCTCAGTTTCAGAAACACTGTCAGCTTCATATTCATATTCTATCACTTTTTACTTTTTAGTTGCAGGTTCCTCTTTGTTCATTTCTGACTCCCCCTCAGTCTGAGTCTTCCTCCCTGCTCCTTTAGCTAGAACTAGAAGAGCTTCAGCTTCAGCTCGAACTAGCTCAGCTTCAGTATCAACTTGAACCTTCTCCCCCTTTTTGTCATTATCAATAGGGTTTGAAGTCCTTTGTTGTTGGAGTGCAGCAACTGCAGAGGCAATCTCTTTAACATCCTCTGTCAGCTTCGCAAGCCTTTGATAGATTTGAAGTTTATGTTTCTTCTGCTTTAGGTGGAATAGACCAAATTGAGCAGCCATGTAGTCCTTCAGCTGCTAGATGCCTGAGGAGGCAGTTTCATTTGGAGGAGAGTCTGTGGGTGCATCATCCAAGGGTTGGTGTGGACCCTCAAATTCATTTGCACCAGAGTTTGGACCCTGTGATTCATCCTGGTTTAAAGATGAAACATTGACAGGTCGTGCACTAAAGTGTGAAAAATGAATAGAACGAATAGGGCTCGAGACGTGAAGTGTATGGGTTGATGGTTGGATTTTGGGTAAAGAGGGGGGTGATTGACCCTGGGGATTGGTCATATGTTCAATGTAACATGAATGTGTCTGTTCAGGCACAGAAGTAGGCTCTCCCATGGCACGAGTAAGTGTGGGCTGAGTAGACACCACACCCGGTTTAGGCTGTTGGGTTTTAAAGAGCCTTGAGGTTGACACCTTGAGAGTAGGCGTCTCTCCCTCAACTCCTGCCGGAAGGATCAATGTGATCTCAGCTCCAGTGATGCCTTTAGGAGTGGCACCACCTTTGGCAGTTTTTCTTTGGTATGTATGGATATTCTCCCTAGTAGTAGTAGGCACACTAGGGGTGGCTTCAGATTGGAATTATAGATGGAATGAAGGTGGTGAAGATGGGTTAGACTGAGTTGGTTCCACTGCAGTCTTATCTCCAAAGGTAGATGGAGAAAAGTGAGAAGAAAGTGAGAGAGGAGAGGTCTTACCAGAAGGAGGTTCAGTATGTTCTGGTTCAGCCTGAGCAGAGTGCTCAGCTTGAACTTATGTGTCAGCCTGAGAAGCTCCCCCTTGATTTGATCCCTCAGCTTCACTGTCAGAAGAAGCTCCCTCAGCTACCAAGAGCATTAGACAACTTAGTCCCTCTTGCTCAGGGAAGATGTAAGTATTGAACATCTTGGAGCTGAGTGATGGAATAGGAAACACATCCCATCCAGCTTCATGGAGATCTCCCAATTCAGCTTCAAGCACCAAGGACAAGTACCTTATGGATGGCACATGGAGGTCCCTGATGGTCTTCAGTAAACCAGAACTCCAACAGATGTTCGGGAACAATGTTGAGTGATGCGCCATAGAAGGCGAATGCCAGGGGGCATTTACGGATATAATCAATCCAAATTTCATATCCTCTGCCTTGTTTCCTCTGAGGAATCGCAAGACAGGCCCGTTGATTGTTGATTTTAATCACTGGCAGTCTATTGTTCTTAAAAGTAGCACCTCTGACCATCCGCTCACCTAGAACAAGAGTGGTAATTTCCATCGTTGAATGTTTAGATTACACAGAGTAATCAATTTGTAAGTCGCACTGAGCGATCGTCAATTGCGCACTGAGCGACGTAGGGTTTCGAATTCGATGGAACAGAAATTTGCACTTAGCAAAGAAAGTGAAAGGTATTTAAGTATGTGAGAAGTATAGATTGAAAGCGTAACTTCTCTAATTCTACTATGATCGATATATATACCTTTCCGAGGAGAGATAAAAGTTACCGTTGGAATCCCTTTTTAATCCGTTACGTCAAAAAATTACGGCTTGATGTAACAGTTAGAGGGTAGAAACACATCATTCTCCAACGGATACAAGTGTAAAATAATAATATTAACAAATAATAAGATTATAAACACTTTGTAAATATATCAATACACAATTGATATACGAATTGAAACTGATTCAAATACGTATGAACAGAAAAATTAATAACACTTAGTAATTAATTTATAGATTGGACACACCAAGCTGAGTAAGCATATTACTCAGTCTAAGTCAAGCACTCAGCTTGATTCAAGCACTCAGCTTTATTCAAGCACTCAGCTTGAGTGGAGCACTCAGCTTGAGATTGATACTCAGCTTGAGTAGAGCACACAGCTCAGGCTCAATGACACTTAGTCATTTATGTTTAAGACTGACTTAAACATGTAATTTTAGCTACACTAAGTAGGTAAAATATGTTTAGAACTTACCAAACGTGTGAACCAATCACACAGTGTGAGTTAAGCACATAGCTCAGACTCAATGACACTTAGTCATTTTGTTTGAGACTAACTCAAACTAACATTTCAACCACACTGAGTAGTTGAATTATGTTTGGAACTGACCAAACATGTGAACTCATTATTCAGTTTGACATATAGATCAGTTTATGAAAACTTAGTTATAAACTGTGCACCCAGCTTAAGACACTTAGTCTCTGTCAAACTGAGAACTCAAATTTTAAACACTTAGCTAGGGGTTGAGCATACCCAATTTACTTAACAGATACATAAACCTCTTTTCATCAAGGGGCTTAATAAAGATATCTGCTAATTGGTCATCAGTGGAGATAAATTTAATGTCAACTTTACCTTTTTCCACGATGTCCCTTATGAAGTGATGTCTAATTTCAATATGCTTGGTTCTTGAGTGAAATACTGGATTGTAAGTGATGGCTATTGCACTTTGGTTATCACAGAAGATAGGAGTTTTCTTGAAACTCATCCCAAAGTCCTAAAGCTGATGCTGCATCCACAATATTTGAGCACAACAGCTCCCTGCTGCAACATACTCAGCTTCAGTAGTTGAAGTAGCCACTGAGTTCTGTTTCTTACTAGTCCAGCTTACTAATTTACCTCCAAGAAATTGACATCCTCCAATGATTGATTTTCTATCTAACTTGCACCCACCATAGTCAGCATCAGAAAAACCAACTAACTCAAATCCAGAATCCTTTGGATACCAAAGACCTCGATTTGGTGTACCTTTAAGGTACTTAAAGATCCTTTTCACAGCTAAAAGATGTGATTCTTTAGGATCTGCTTGATATCTTGCACAAACACATGTAGCAAACATGATATCAGGTCTACTAATTGTCAAATAGAGTAATGAACCTATCATTCCTCTATAGGTAGACTGACACACAAGCTTATCATCTGAGTCTTTACTCAGCTTGACAGCTGGTGTCATGGGTGTTCTCATGGTTGAACTTGAATCAAAACCATATTTCTTTATCAAATCCAAAACATATTTTCTTTGATTGATGAAAATTCCATCAGGCTTTTGTTGATTTTGTATGCCTAGGAAATATGTCATCTCACCCATCATACTCATCTTGTACTTTTGTGACATTATTTTGGAGAACCAATCACACAGAGACTCATTTGTAGAGCCAAAAATGATGTCATCCACATAGATTTGTACAAGAATTATCTGTCCTTTACTTTTTTTTAATAAAGAGTGTCTTATCTATACTGCCTCTAGTAAAATTCATGGATAGTAGATAAGTGGACAGTGTATCATACCAAGCTCTTAGAGCTTGTTTAAGACCATACAAAGCCTTGTCTAACTTATAGACATGATGTGGAAACTTTGAACTTACAAAGACAGGAGGTTGTTTCACATAGACTTCCTCCTGAAGTTTTCCATTCAGGAAAGCACTTTTCACATTCATTTGATAGACTTTGAAGTCTTTATATGCTGCATAAGCCAGGAACAGCGTTATAGCTTCAATTCTAGCAACAGGGGCAAAGGTCTCATCATAATCAATTCCTTCTTCTTGCCTATACCCTTGTTCTACCAGCCTGGCTTTGTTCCGAACTATCACTCCATCCTTGTCCATTTTGTTTCTATAGACCTACTTAGTGCCTGTAATTGTATGATCTTCGGGGGCAGGGACAAAGGTCTAGACTTTATTCCACTCAAACTCATTTAATTCCTCTTGCATAGCATCAATCCAATCCTCATCTGCTAAGGCTTCCTCAGTCTTCTTTGGTTCCATCTGAGATAGAAAACCTAAGTGAGCAGCATAGTTAGCTGTAGCCTTAGATCTGGTCATGACTTTCTCTTGGACATTTCCAATGATTTGATCTTTATGATGATCTTTGAGGAATTTAAATGATGTAGTTGAAGAGTCTGGTTCTGAATCTGAGTGATGTTGAGGACCTCGAGGTAAACTTATCTCCTCAGTCTCAACAGCAGCATTGTCAACAAACTGATTATCACTAAGATTCTCATCATCTTTCTCAGCTTGAGAATCATTTGAAGCTTGTGATGATTTCATTGATGAACACACATCATCATCACTATCATCTCCTATGACATACATAGGATTTGACATGTTGATTTCCCTTGGCCTTTCAAGCTTACTCAGACTAACGGAGTCAGCTAGACTTTTCTCAGCTTGATCAATACTGTCTTCATCAAATGAAACATGAATCGATTCTTCAATGGCCTTTCTCCTAGAGTTATATACTCTTTATGATTTGGAGATTGAGGAATAACCAACAAATATTCCAGGATCAGCTTTGGGTTCCAACTTATGGAGCTGATCTCTTTGATTCAGCACATAGCATTTTGAACCAAAGATATGGAAATAAACTATATTGGGCTTTCTAGACTTATAAATTTCATATGAAGTCTTTTCATGTCTTTTGACAATGATTGACCTATTCTGAGTATAGCAGGCTATACTAACAGCTTCATCCCAGAAATAGAGTTTCAATCCTGCCTCACATAGCATTGTCCTTGCAGCCTTAATTAAGGTTCTATTTCTCCTTTTAGCAACTCCATTTTGTTGTGGAGTTCTGATAGATGAGAAATTTTGTAATATTCCTTTTTGTTCACAGAAGCTTTCAAGGGTTGAGTTCCCGAACTCAGTCCCATGATCACTTCTGAGTTGCTTTACGGACAAACCTTTCTGCAACTCTTCCCTTTTGATGAAACTTATTATCTCCAGGGCAGCCTCACTTTTGGATTTTAGGAATATTACCCAGGTGAATCGTGAGAACTCATCTACTATCACCAGAGTGTACTTCTTGCCACTTAGGCTTGGAGTACTTATGGGTCCAAACAGATCCATATGCAACATATGCAATGGGTCTGTTATTGAAAAATTTTGCTTTGATTTAAAGGACCCTTTATGGTGTTTCCCTTGTTCACAAGCTGAACATAATTTGTCTTTGACAAATGTGATTTTTGGTAATCCAGAGACTAACTCTTTATTAGACAGCATATTTATATTTTTAAAGTTTAAATGAGATAAACGTTTATGCCATAACCAACTCAGCTCAAGAACAGAATGGGAATACAAGCAGGTTTCATTATTGGGATCAGGAGAATTAAGATCAAGTAGATACACATCTCTTTCTCTTTTAGCTACTAATACAGGCTTTCCCTTAGCATTATAAATTGTTCATGCTTTCTTCCTAAAAGTAACAACATTGTCCTCATCACACAAATGACTGATACTAATCGGGTTGTGTTTGAGGCCTTTGACATATGCAACTCTCTGGAAAGTGACTTTACCAGCTTGCATCTTCCCATAGCCTTTGGTTCTTCCATGGGAGTTGTCACCAAATGTTACTTTAGGACCTTCATCTTCCTGGAAATCACTGAGAAGTCCTTTCCATCCTGTCATGTGCCTTGAACATCCACTATCCAAGTACCATTTACTTGAACCCTGCACATGATATAAAAACTAAACACATTAGTTTTGCTTGGGAACCCACTTCTTGGTGGGTTCAGATGAGGAGCACTTAGCAGCTTCATCTTGTTGAACTGACTGCTCAGCTTGAGCAGGAACTGAATCATGTGTAGGCTGATCAGTTTGTTCTTGCTCAGGCCTTGAGATTTCAGCATCACAGTCCTTAGCCTCGTGACCTCTAATTCTGCATTTGTAGCATCTCGTTCTTCCAATGATGAAAGGAGGTAGAGTGTCTAACAATCCTTGTGAGAATTTACTCTCAGTTTTAGGATTGTATATGGTGGATAACTTCTCAACTTTCTTTGCAAGCTGATTCACCTGGTGATCACTGACTTTGGACTTACCTTTGTTAGGTCTCTGTTTGTTTTCCTGAGAATATTGACTAACAACCTTCTTCTCCATGACTTTGGACTTACCTTTGTCATGTTTACTGGACTCACCAGTTTCAACAGGTTTGGAATTACCACTGTTGATCTTCTTGGACTTACCAAGATCAACAACTTTGGACTTATCATTGTTGTGATTTGACCTCTGACTTACAGTGGTCTTCCTGTTCTTATAATTTCTCTCCGATCCAGATAGAGAATTTTGTCTTTTGAAAGGATTTGGATTAAGCCTTTCTATGACTGAAGTTCTTTGAACATGCTGAGTGCCTAATCTGTCCAACACAGACTTACCATGTTGTTTGGATGTTGAGCACTCATTACCATGATCTTTGGCCTTCACAAACATAGTGAATTTCAGGCTTGGATCATGTCGTTTCTCTGAGGCTGACTTCTGAGACTTAATCAGTTGTCTATCTTCCTCAGAATCTGTACTTTCTATCTCATCATCAGCTACATAAGCTGCTGTTTGATAGTCACCTCCAAGTACAGCCTTCACCTGTTTAGGTATCTGTTGGTTTATGCAATGTTAATATGTCTTTGACATTCAAGGTCACATTGTGCTTTCTTACCAACATCAATGAGAGATTGATTTTCCTTAATCTCTTCTTTAAGTTTAGCTATTTCAGCTTTGAGGTCAGTTTGAGACTTAAGGCTGGTCTTGAAATCATTTAGCAGATAATCGAATGCAAGACCCTTTTCTTCATCAGTGTAAGAGTAGAAATTACTGACCTTATACATGGAAGCAGGATCCCAATCACTGAGCTTGCTGTTTTCCTCAGCTTCCTTCATGTTAGCTTCAAAGATTGATTTGGACATACCATAATCAACCTCATCGATTTCTATCTCTTCATCTTCTTGAGCCATCAGACATACATCATCATCTGATGTAGATGATTCTGTATCCCATGTTTCAGCAATTAATCCTTTTGCACTGGGTTTGTCTTCAGGCTTTCCTTTCTTGAGCTGAGTATATTTCTTCTTGTATTTATCAGCCCTGTAAGCATTCTTATCAACAACTGATGTTGATTCCACCTTCTTTGATCTGCACTCAGCAGCAATGTGTCCCTTTTTCTGACAATTGAAGCACACATCATTCTTGGGATTAAAAGAACTCTTTCCTTTGCCCCTGTCAGATCTTCCTCTTCCCCTTTGAGCTCTTCTCAAACGTCTGGCTAACATTGCTATTTGCTCAGTTATATTCTGAACATCATCATTATCACTTGAGTCTGAGTCTGAGTAGTCAGCTTGATATTCTGACTCAGTCTCAGATTCAACAACTAGTGCCTTAGGACTTTTCTTCTTCTTTTTCTGTGCAACTAATGCAATATCAGTTTTATCCAAGGACTCCTTCAGTTGTTGTTGAGAAGATTTCTTGTGTTCAGTGATCTGTTCATGATTCAGCAAGAACCCATAGATAGACTGTAGGTTGTACAGGTGTAGTGTTCCTCCAGCCCTCAGTGTCGTAGTTACATCATTAAACCTTTCTGGTAACACATCCAGAAATTTCAGCACCAGTTCAGCTTCATCTTTCTTTACACCCACACTTAGTAGGTCATTTATCAAGGAGTGAAATCTTGTGAACAAATCTGACATGATTTCATTCTTCTTTGAAAAGAAGTTTTCATAGGATCTATTCAAATGATTTTTCTTTTACTGCTTGACCAGATCAGTGCCTTCATACGTGACACTCAGCGTATCCCAGATATCTTTTGCAGTTTGACACCCAGTCACAGTGCGCAAGATTTCATTTGACAGGGCATTCACTAGAACACTTTTTGCCTTATCATCTAGATTGAAAAGTTTCCAATCTTCATCAGTCTATGATGCAACAGGCTTTCTTGTTTCCTTTTCAGATCTTCCAGGAGACGAATCACTGACAGTGGCAGGAATCTTGGGGATAATTGGTCCTTTAGTGACAACATCCGACATACAGTTGTCAATGGACTTGAGGAATAGCATGGCTCTGAACTTCCACATAGGATAGTCAGATCCATCAAATATGGGACAGCCTTTGGCAGACATCTGTGGAATCTTGAAGAATTGTTGCTTGTAGACATTGTCAACTTTCTCGGAATCTAGAACTTTCAACTAATGAAATCGTTCAGCATATTCTGATACCAGTTGTTGGTCCCTTGTATGAGAGAGTAACAACAAGCAACAGGTGTGTAGAAGGGGGTTGAATACACTTTCTGCGGAAATTGAACAAATCAAATAAAAGTGTTACACACAGTAAATCAAACCACAATCAATCGAATGCTTTTATTAAGAAGATGATTACAATGCTTTGAATAAGAAGATGATTACAATAACTATCAAGTAAGCAACTCTTGATATATAACTACCTAATCTAAATCTCTCAATCTCTCAAACTTAGCTATCTATAATCAACTTATGATTATAGATACTGACGACTCTCTAAACAGGATTTCACACAGATTGACAACTTACCAATATCATAACTGATGTGATAGTTCGAACACAAGAACACTTGGGCAATCTGTGAGTTTTTCTTGAACTGACAAACAGTAATCAAGATTCATAACACATACGGTGAGGTGAGGTTTGGCTCTGCAACACTTAGTTGTTTTTGTATCAAAGTCGTACCTCTAAACTTATCAGGAGATAAGTATTTATAATCCTGTGCCTACGGTTCCTAACAAACTAAGACTCAACTTAATTCGCTAACTAACTCTCGGATAATCCGGAATCTTGAATCTTGAATCTTCTATCTTCAATCTTGATTCTAGAGTCTTCTTATCCGCGCCGTAGATATAGAGATAAAGATGAATTTAAAACATATTTAAATTATCTTTAAACTGACTTCTTCACTCGTACTAAGTTACTTAGCTTGAAACTCATCAAGCTGAGTTCGTCGAGAACAAATCTGAATTCATACATGAACTAACACGTACATTGATAAACTCATCCTTAGAAGTCTAACTTAGTTGACTAAAACATATTTAGCAACTCTGTCGAACTGACTCTGCTTTTGAGCTGAGTCACTCAGCTTGAAACACATCAAGCTGATTGCTCGATATATACCTTATGTGACATACACAGATTATTAAACACATTAATAAACAAACTAAGGTATAATATAAACTGATCAACATATGCTCAGCTTATACTCAGTCTAAATCACTCTAAGTGTTCAGTCTGACTAAGGTTCATAATTATGTTTAAGTTATATGTAGAACTCATCTTACAAACTTAACTTTGTCTCATCAAATTCAAACTGATGAGATCATTTTCCCAACAACAACTACCAAGGCATTTTAAGTCTTGGAATTGTAAATCGTCCGTCAAGATACACGGTGGTACTCTACCCCAATGGTTGGCTCGGCTAGAGCTCGACAACCGACCTTGCGAGTTGCCACACGTACCTCCCACCCAGTTACGCAAAACCGACATCGGCTAGAGCTCGACGGCCGATCTTGTTTCACTAAATTCGGGTGGTGTCATCTTACGGGTGGCATGTGATATACTTTTGAAAAACGGGGTTTTGTTTTTCTCTGTTAAAAAATTATTTTTAACCAATGTCTATGTGACGCACGAGGTTTGTTAACCTATTTAAAACTCTTGGTTTTATTATTTTGAAAATTTTTCAAGCATGCGAAGATCACAAAACATCCATTCAAGAAAATACAAAATAAATAAACAACCACGCATGTAGGTAATATATCAGGTAACGATCCAACCCTATGCGCCTTGCCCGTGAGCGAAGAGGCAAGACTAAGTCATCTAAGGACAAATCCGGATGACTTGATGTGTGCTCCTCCCACTTAACCCATCGCGTCTCCCACCGACCTCCGGATCCAAGTTTGAGCCAAGACACCTTCTCCATGGTTCCCTTTTGGTTTTCTTCGGCTCTCCTTTTACAATTTACAAATTTAAAAGGGAATGGCATCCAAGCCACGGTATCTATTCTAATCTAATACTAACAATAACAAAGAATAGAAATCGGCATGCAAGCCGTTAAATAGTACAAACCGAATGAAATAATTAATTATTACAAACCATGTGTGGTACAAACCACCAAATGAATGAATATATTAATTACATACAACCAAAACACATCACATAGGTCAAAAGGCTCCATGTTACCGGATTTACATACAACCACATAAACAACCAAAAAACAAACACGGCGTGCCACACCAAACCGTGTAAAATATCCAAACTAGATTTGTTCCTAAACTACCTAAAACACTCAAAGCACGAGTGAACAAATCTTGTACGTATGTATTAGGAATTCCAAACACTTCGAAAAACCATATTCATACATACACAACAAAAGTACATGCACGTGCGCGGTATCATGCCAAAAACCGCCCGATACATATAAATATGCGAGTTAGGATATTATGTGGATTTTTAAAAATAGTCAAAAAGACTAAATAAAAATTCTAGAAAAATCCAGAAAGTTGCCAAAATTCGATTTTATAATTTTCTTTTAAAACCGGGTAAAACTCACTGTTCACAGGCCCTTCACGACCTACTGTCCTTCACGGCCCGTGAAGACAGTAGTTCCCACGACTTGTGACACAAGTAGAAAAACCCACGACCTCTACCCCACGACTGAGGTCGTGTAGGCTTCACGACCGGTGAAGAAAACCTTCACGGCCCGTGAAGACCTTCTGGACAGAATGTCCAGTTTTGCAAAAATTGAATTTTCAGACCATCTAGGTGCATGCATTCCATCAAGGTAGCTCTGATACCACTGTAGGATTTCATGTAGGTAAACAAAAACACAACGGAAGCAATTTTAAAACATTTTTCTCAAAGAGTTTACAAGAACTCCATGAATGGTATAAACTTGAAACACATGCATACAACCAAAAGAACAAACACAAAGGATAGAGAGATTTATACCTTCCTCCTTAGCTCCTAGCTACTAAAATAAAGGTATAAGAAATCGGGATGAACAATGTCTTGAAGAAAATGCCTCCAAGAACCCACCGAAGTGATACACCAATTTTCCACTACCTTGTGCTAGCAAAAACAAGACACCAACGAACTTCCAAGGTCTTGATGATCTTGTATAGACCTTAAAATTTCTGGTAACATATACTAGAATACTCACAACTCTCCAAGTTTAGTGTAATATGTGTATGTAAGTTCAAGTGGCAAAAGGTTCCAAAGTCTCTCAACAAATGAGCTTATAAAGAGCTCATTTTCGTCACTTCAGATCCTCTAGCCAGCCAAGAACTTTATTCCCATTGGACCACTTAACCAAAACCAATAGTAATCAAGTGCCACTTAGTTTTCCAAGCTTTACGACCCCTCACGGTCCCTAACGGCCCATGAAGCTTAAAAGCTTCACTGCTCGTGCCGTGTTCTGGAAGTCGTGGAGGTATCCGTGGCACATTTGACCTTCACGATCCCCTTCACGACCCGTGAAGGTCCGTGAAGCCACTCTGGTCCATGGGCCAGATAGCCCATGTAGGAACTCATGGGGCAGTGTGCTTCACGACTCGTAGAGCATCTTTTACGGTCGTGAAGCCTAGGTCAACTGGAATTTGACCATTTTGACCGGCTGTTTTCACTTAGGGCTGTCGGGGTAGAAGTTTGATGTATGACCCAATAGGCCCGGACCTCATTGGCAGTGATATGGCATACGTGTTCCGGTGGGCATACTCCAACAATGTGGAACACGATGAAAGAAGAAGGTGACTTATGTAATGTGTATCTGTCAAGAATCCCAAACCGTCATGGTAAAAGATATGGTTTTGTTCGGTTCCGGAAAGACGGTAGAGAAGAAGAGAGATGGAAAAGGTTATTAACTAAGTTCTTCGGAGATTTCAAAGAAGTCATTGGTAAAGATAGAGAAAAAAAAACGCATACCCGAGCACAGTAATAACCGTGTAATTCATCACAATAACAGCATGTAGTATAACAAGAATATTAGATCTTCAGCAATTAGGAGGAATGAGGTGACATTTAAGGATGCGTTGTTAGGACACAATGATGCTATTAGAAGTGACAAGAAGTTAAACGACCCAGGGCTACAGCACGCAGTGTACTTGCGAGTCGTCAGGTCAGCAAAAGAGAACCGAAATCAATTAGATTGAGTTTCAGATTTAAGTCTGACATCGAAGAGAACCAGTGGTTACAACGTTCAGCAGTGGTTGGGATGGAGGAATCCAATTTAAGGGGTGCGTTGGGGGCTGCGAGAGTTATAGAGAAAGTATCTATTTTGGCCGGTAGGTTCAATTTTATGCCTAGAACGATGGGGGGTAGGCTTTTCCTGTTTACGTTCGAGAACATCAAGGAGTTGAAAGAATTCATTGATTTGGCTGTAAACAAGAGTGAATAGGTCGGGGAGATTTTTGAATGGATTAAACCGTGGTCCGATGAAGACGTAGATGGTAGCATCTCCAAATGGGTTCGGGTCGAATGTATTCCACTTCATGCCTTCAACATCCATTTTTTCAGAAGCTTAGCAAGTCTATGGGGGTCGTTTATCATGCTTGACAAAAACACACGAGAAAAGCGTAGATAGGACGTGGCTAGGTTTGTAATTAGGACAACCAGAGCCGAATTACCACTGTTCGTGGACGTTGAGATTGACAACAAAGTTTTCGGAGTCTTTACCTTCGATGATGGTGCGTCCGGGTTCTTACCGACTGTCTCTCCATCAAGTTCCGGATGTAACGAGGATAGCATACGGGATACAAATGGGTCTTCGTCGGTTTCAGATGAGAGGAGTAAGACGAAATCAGCGGAGGTTGTGAAACGGTCTTCGCCGGAAAAACTGATTCTGGATGCCGACGTTGGAAGCAAGATCGATGTAGGTAAAATGGTTTACGGCTCGCCAGTGAAAGAGGCAAACTAGTCGCCGGCCGTGGTTCCTCCAGCTGCCATTGGTGAGGGTCCTACGGCTGCTAGGGAAGTTGTACAGACGACTAGTGATGAGTGCTAATTGCCTAGGAAAAGCAATGGTTCCTGCATCGAGGTCGATGTTGCAGCTCTCGAGGGCATTATAGAAGATGAAGCGGTGAAGGAGGATGGGGTCCACATTCCGGCTACTGGGGAATTCGTTTTACGCACAAGGGAGGGAGACGATGAGATTATTAACCTAAAAAAGTCTTCATTAGGCCCTCTAAATGGTTATGGGCCAGCGAGTTTTATTGTGTTATATGACCCAGATAATTTAAATCATTTGGACAGCTAAAAGCCTTCAGCCAATTCTACACTAGACTTGTTTTTTATCGATATTCAAATGGAAAAAAGAAACATAGTCAGCAATGGAAATAGATATGTAAAGGAAGCGGATATTAAGTGCTTTATCGAAGATGAGGAGGGTGGGCTGATTGGGCCAGAAAATGAAGTCAACAAGAATTTTAGTGTTGGGCCGGATTTTATTTTTGATAGTGACAAGTGTAGTGGGCTAGAAAAAGAGGATAGGTTGGAAAAGGAGTTTGGCACGAATAAGGTCGATAATAATAAGGAAGAGAGCCTAGTTAATGTTCAATATCACAAACTATTTGAACATTGCATTAGGGTGTATGGGGAAATTGATGCGGAGAAAATAGATGTGGAGAAAATGGTGACTGAAGAAGATTTTGAAGCAAAGAGAAAAGAGTTATTACAAGATAGGAATTTCTCTACGGAGGATTGGATTGATTTAGATTTTGATTATAAATTAGGTAGGAAAGGGGGTGTTCTAGGAAAGTAAAAAAAGTAAAGTGAGTAAGGTTTCGTCGAAAGGTAAGAGTAAGAGAAAGGAGGCCGAGGCCGGGGAGTTGGGCAGTGAGCCTGGGGAGCAGTGCAGACAGGTGAACTCTGATGATGAAGCAGAGAGGGTATTGGGGATCATTGCGGATATGGGTTTTCAATTGAAAGCATCACGGGAGGAGGTGAAGAGGCAGTTAAAAGAGGATGTGTGTGTCATCCAAGGTATGTAGTCTTTCCCAATCATTGTGTAATCTGTGTTTAATTTATCTTTATGATGTTTAAGACTCTTAATGTTAATGGGGTGGGTAAGGGTTCTAAGAGAAGAGCTTTAGCTAGGGTTATTCGTAGCATCAATCCTAGGATTGTCTTCCTACAGTAAACCAAGGTTATTAATCATAGTGATAAAATTGGGAGGGGTCTGTGGAGGGGTTTGGATGTAGGATCGGATTGGGTTAACGCGACGGGAAGGACCGGGGGAATTCTGACGTTGTGGGACAGGAGCTTCTTTGAACTAAAAGATGTATTCAATGGTCAGAGTAGTCTGCGTTTAAGAGGTATTTGGAAACCCCTAAATTTAGATGTAGTCTTGTGTAATATCTATGCACCTAATGATAGAGGCAGAAGGAAATTAATGTTTGAGGAGTTAAAACAGGGTAGGGCCCGATATAGGGTGTGTTGGATTCTAGGTGGGGATTGGAATGAGATTGTGTTACCAGAGGAAAGGTCATCATGTTATAACTATGATGGAGGTATGAGGGAGTTTAGTGAGTTTATTGAGAGTGAGCATTTGGTGAACCTACCTCTGTCTAAAGGAAAATTCAAATGGAGCAAAAATCAACTACAACTAGTGTCCAGTAGGCTAGATCGATTTCTAATTGATGTTGAAGTACTGGAGATGATTCCGTCCATTCTCCAATGGGTGACAGAGGACAGGGTCTCAAATCACTTTCCTGTGGTCTTAGGGATGAAGAAGGTTGATTGGGGCCCTACTCCATTTAGATTGTTCAACTGGTGGGTCAAGGAGGAAGGTTTTAGAGAGTGTGTGCAGAAGGCCTGGGATGAAGGTAGATCGAGCAATCTGACTGTTTGGTAAAAATCTGTCAAAATAGCTATTAAGAAGAAATTAAAATTCAACAAAGATTATTTGACGGATAAGATCAACAGATGTGGGAGTAATTTGGGGGAATTAGAATCCTTACGAGAATCTAATCCTAATGATGAGGACTTATGGGTGAGGTGGAGACAAGTGAAAGATAAGTTGTGGCACTGGAGACAAAGAGAATTCGATCAGTCCAGGCAGAAGTCATGGTTGTTATGGCTTCAGAAAGGGGATTGTAACTCTAAGTTTTTTAACATTATGTCAAGTTCTAGAGTTAGGAAGAACCAGGTTACTTCTATAGAGATTGAGGGTAGGTCACTCTTGGATCCAGTTTCAGTTAAGGAAGGGATTGCGGATTATTTTGAGAAACACTTTGATTTGAAAGGGTGCTGCATCGATTCGAGGGGTCTAGGAGTAAAAAGAATTTCAGATAAGAGTGCGAGGTAGTTAGAGAGAGGCTTTGAGAAAGAAGAGGTTAAACTCACAGTCTGGAGTTGTAACGGGGATAAGGCCCCTGGTCCGGATGGTTTTAATCTACACTTCTTCAAAGAGCATTGGGATCTGGTGGGAAACGACTTAGTTAAGTTGTTAGAGGGCTTCTATGAGGATGGGTTCCTACCTTAGGAATTAGGGGAGGCTTTTGTTACTCTTATTCCAAAGGTCATTTCCCCTTCAACAATTAAGGAGTTTAGACCGATCTCGCTGGTGAGTAGTGTGTATAAGATCATGACGAAATTATTGTTAAGGAGATTGAGTGCGGTAATTCTAGAAGTCTTAGGGGACTATCAGTTTCCATTCACTAAGGGCGGAAAAATATTGGATTGCGTCATGATTGTAGAGGAGATCATTCATGACATGAAATCTAAGAAGGAGGAGGGCGTTTTAATGAAGTTGGACTTTGAGTAAGCATATGATTCCATTAAGTGGGAGTATTGAATAGGGGTGTTGAAGGAGATGAATTTTGGGAAGAAATGGATATCTTGGGTTCTTAGGTGTCTTAGGATTTCCTCTTTATCAGTGTTGGTTAATGGTTCCCCGTCTCGTAGGTTCCCTATGAGAAGGGGGCAAAAACAAGGGGATCCATTATCCCCATTGTTATTTAACATTGCTGCTGAAGGGATTAATGCCCTCTTTCGGAAAGGGGTGGAGTTAGGTCTCTTCGAGGGTTATAGAATTTCTGGGACCATGACGATCTCTCACATTCAGTTTGTAGATGATACCATGTTGATAAATAAGATGGATGTTGGTCAGTTGAGGAACATGTGTCGTGTTTTAAAAATGTTTTACCTTATGTCTGGAATGAAATTGAACATCAGAAAATGTGTAGTTTATGGGGTTAATATGGATGATGAGAGATTGGCTAGGGTAGGGGAGATGTTAGAGTGTCAGGCTGGTAGGCTACCGTGTCACTATTTAGGTCTGCCGGTCGGTAGACACCGTAAGAAGTCTTCTTTCTGGGAACCGGTGGTACATAAAGTGAGAAGTAGATTGGAAATGTGGAAAACTAGGTTTTTGTCTAAGGCAGATAAGATTATACTGATCAAATCTGTTCTAAACAATTTACCTATGTACTACATGTCTCTCTTTCAAGTACCGATTGGTGTTTATAAAGTGTTAGAGACGTTAAGAAGACAGTTTTTCTGGTCTACTGGGGGGGACAATAAAGGTTTGTGTATGGTGGCGTGGGACAAAATTTAGAGGCCTAAGAAGCTCGGAGGTTTGGGAATTAGGGATCTCCAAATGAAGAACTATGCATTGTTGTCCAAATGGTTATGGAGGTATTGGAATGAGGATAACTCAATTTGGAAGAAGGTGGTTAAATGTAAGTATGGGGGTCTTTCTTTAAAGGATTGTGGTTTGAGGGTCTCACAAAGGAAGGTGTCTATGATATGAAGGTTTTGTAGCTAAATTAGGCATGAGGGATACCTTTAACTATTGGAACGATAGGTGGTGCGGAGGATCTGAGTTAACAGTTAGGTTTCCTAGAATTTTTGCTTTAGCAGTTAAAAAAGTAGGGAAGGTGAATAGCTTTGGGGAGTGGAGAGGATCGACTTGGGTTTAGGTAATTGAATTGAGGAGAAAGGTGTTTGATTGGGAAGTTGATGTATATAATGAGTTTATGAATGTGTTGAAAGCACAGTGCCTGCGGAAACATCAGAAAGATAAGGTAATTTGGAATTTTGATAGTAGCGGTGAATTTTCAGTAGGTAGCTTGCTGAATAAAGCCAGCGAGGAAGATGAGGTGTATGGTGTTGCTAAAGTTTGGGAAAAGTGGGGTCCTCCTAAGGTCCGTTTTTTTGTTTGGCAAGCGTCGTGGAACAGTATCTCAACCAGGTCGGAGTTAGTTACGAGAGGGGTGTTGAGGCAAAATGAAGATGTATGCCCGTTGTGTAATGGGTGTAAGTGTTGGGGTTCTATGTACACAGCGGAAGCAACAAAGTACAACATATAAAGCAAAGAGTACAAGATAACAAAGCATAAAACCCCAAACCATGGACCAAACTCTATAGCTAACTTGAGCAACATTAAAAAGAGAAGGAAGAGATATTATACCCTGCTCCTAAGCTCCAGAAAAAGATGGATGAAGAGATGATGACTTTAAAGCCAAAGAAGACTTTCTCTATTGAAGTCCACCCCGGGTTTTCAACCACCTCCTTGTACTAGCAAGCTCAATGGATCTTCAAACCCTTGAAATCCTTTGAGAACAACCCACAATATCCAGAAACTTGGATCTCTTGGTAGCACACACAAGAACACTCTTAAAGTCTCTTTAAACTAAGTGTATTGTGAGATTTGGCAAAAGGATAGAATGAATGGCAAGTGGGGTCCTTTTATAAATCCAGAGATGCCATTTCCTCTCCCAAGGCCGGCCAAGAATTCTCCAGAAGAAAGCCACATGCATTGGGCAAGAGTGGAGGTGGAGAATCTAATCATTGCATGCAGTCTGACAAAATTCCGTGCCGCGTGCCCGTAAGGTTCCGCGCCGCGGAATCTCCACGTCGCGTATCCTTAAGTGCTCCGCGTCGCGGTATTTGCCAGCACATCAATCTTTCCATTTTGACACCATTGGTCCCTCCAACTTTTAAGTTGTCAAGATAGTTCCCCGGTGTGTGACCCAATAGGCCCATACATCATCGGCAGTGATACTTGGGGCGTACGTGTGTCAGTGGGCATACTCCAACAAACTCTCACTTGCACATGACACACCGTACCCTAAGACCACAGACAAAGAGCAGCCTCTAGTAAGGCATCTCTGCCCCCAAGTCAGTATGGATTTTTGTCAAAAACCAAATCCAGAATCAGTTACGAAATGGTCCTATAGATAAGTGATCATTTATCCCTTCGTTAGCGATATCCGTGTGAACACGAGACATGGTTAAATGTCAATCTCCATATCGTTCACGATTATGTTTCTCGATCTAGATTGATGGTGACCCAAAATCTAGTTGCAATCGATCAAACATCATAGCAACTTGAGCATAGCCATGCATTTTACGTCAGCGCTCAATCATAGAGGGGCCCAAGGATATCTCTCTAAAACTAGATGAACGAATCCCTTCTACTACATTGCTCCGCTACATACACCATACTTTACCTAAGAGCTTCCTTTATAACAGCCAGTTACGAACTACGTTTGAAAGCAATCAAGGCAAAGAATATCCATGCTTTGGAATACATGTATCTCCAGTCTAAGGACAAAATGATATTATCATCCTGACTTACTTGTGATAGAAACCATGAAGTAAGTTCAGGTGCGGGTCGTCCAGTCACTTGACCATTGCAAGCACAGGCGAAGTGTTGCGTCTCTTTTATCTAATCCATTATTAGATAGCGACCAACCACTTCCCTCAGCCTTATCTCAAACTTCCTCCCCTTAAAGAATGACCGACTGTGGACATTTTAAATGAAAAAACATTCTGGGAAGTAGTAAACATGCTACGATGGAACACAGTAAGGATTCATAAAATATTCGCCCTCGGCGTATCATTAAATCACATTTAATAATCAATATAGTATGAAATACAATACTGCTTAGCATTCCCAAAATACAAGTACAAATCAAACATAAACCAAACATTACACTCAAACCAACTCACTAGCGAATCTAACACCTATATCTCTAGTGTGAGAATCATGTACAGCTTGTGACAACGGTTTAGTGAACGGATCAGCCAAATTGCCCTCCGATGCTACTCTGCTGATGGCAATATCACCACTCTCAATAACATCTCTGATGAAGTGGTATTTGCGAGAAATGTGCCTCGTCCGCTTATGAGCCCTTGGTTCCTTAGCTAAAGCCACCGCACCCTCATTGTCACAGAAGATCTCAATAGGGTCGGATATGCTAGGAACCACTCCAAGATCCTGGATGAACTTCCTCATCCATACCGCCTCTTTAGCTGCTTCACTAGCCGCAATGTACTCCGACTCGGTAGTTGAATTAGCTATGGTGTCTTGCTTGGAGCTCCTCCAACTTATAGCACCACCATTGAGAAGGAACACGAACCCCGATTGTGATCGGCAGTCGTCCTTATCAGTTTGGAAGCTAGCGTAAGAGTAACCATGTACTCTAAGCTCTTCCTTACCACCATATACCAAGAACATCTCCTTTGTCCTCCAAAGATACTTGAGAATGTTCTTGACTGCAGTCCAATGGGCTTGCCCGGGATTAGCCTGATATCTACTCGTCATGCTCAAGGCACACGATACATCAGGCCGAGTGCATAGCATGAAGTACATGATTGATCCCAATGCCGAAGAATACGGAACCCTCTTCATTATGTCAAGTTCCTCTTTGGAACTAGGACATTGAGAATTGGTCAAAGTCACTCCATGCAACATAGGGGTATTACCCCTCTTAGAGTCCTCCATCTTGAATCGCTTCAACATCTTGTCGACATATGCACTTTGGCTAAGCCCTATTAGCCTTTTAGATCTATCTCTATAGATCTTTATGCCCAAGATATATGCTGCATCTCCCAATTCCTTCATAGAGAAACAACTCCAAAGAAAAGTCTTAACTTCTTTCAAGGTTGGGACGTCGTTTCCAATAAGTAGAATATCATCTACATATAGGACAAGGAATACAACAGCGCTCCCACTAGCCCTGACATATACGCATGGCTCATCCTTGCTTTTCGAAAATCCAAACTCTTTGATTTTCTCATCAAAGCACAGGTTCCAGCTACGAGATGCTTGTTTAAGTCCATAAATAGACTTCTTTAACCTACAGACTCTATCCGGATACTCAGGATGTACAAAACCCTCGGGTTACGTCATAAACACCTCTTCACTTAGCTTCCCGTTAAGGAAGGCGGTTTTTACATCCATTTGAGTTCCCTTTCAAGGAACACGGCCCTTCTCGCGATAAACACTTAGTTTTCAGAAGGTTTGTAAAATGTATATCCCATGCCTCCGGTTGGATACCCAATGAAGTAACACCTTTCAGACCTTGGTTCGAGTTTGTCCTCTACCTCTCGTCTTACGAAGGCAGGACATCCCCAAACCTTGAGATATGCGATCTTAGGAGCAATTCCATGCCACATCTCATAAGGTGTCTTTTGGACCTTCTTTGTCGGTACGAGGTTAAGAATCCTAACCGCCGACTCGAATAGCATACATCTTCCAAAATAATAGAAAAGCCGGTCTTGAAAGAAAGCTCCACACTTCCTTTCTCTAACACCTGTACAACCTCCTTGTTTCCCATTGTTAGCTCCAGCTCCCCATCTCTCAGCCTTCTACTTCCCTTTAGCACCTGCACCATGTTACAAATGTGAGTGCCACAGCCGGTATCTAAAACCCAGCCATTAGATGTAGAAGTATGATGGAGTTCAATCACAAACGTACCTGAAGTAGAAGTGCCCGCTCCTGAAGCTTGTAGCTTCTTCAGGCCCTCTAGGTACTTAGGGCAGCTCCGGCGCATGTGTCCCTTAGCCCTGAAGAAGAAGAAAATCGCCTCCTCCGGAGTCTTAGCTTGAGGGATAGGTCCCTTCGGCTACGGCTCCGAGGAAGGGTTCGGCTTGGAAGCCCCAACCTTACCCTTGCCTTTCCCTTTCGGGGTTGAGGCCGGTTTCTTCCTCTTCTTGGACTCACCCTCCTTTATGGCCAAGACGGGCCAGAGGTGGAGGTCTTCTGCTTGGTCATGTTGGACTCAGCAGTCCACAGCATACCATGCAGCTCCATTAGGGATTTGTCCATCCCGTGCGTATGATAACTCACTACGAATTGATCATATGATGGTAGGAGAGACCGTAGAATCAAGTCTACCGCCATCTCTCTTGCTATGGCAAAATCTAACCTCTCAAGGCGTTCCACCAATGCATTCATCTTGAGAACATGGTGGGACACGTTTCCGCCCTCTTGCAACCGTCAACCGAGGAGGTCGTTAAGACAACCATACCGTTCTTGCTTAGCTTGTTGTTGGAGCATGTCCGACAACTCGCGCATCATGTCATAAGCACTCAAGCGCTCCATTGACTTTTGCAAGTCGGAGCTCATAGTGCTTAGCATGAGGCAAGTAAAATAAATCAATCAGAGTAAAATAAAAGTTAATCTTTAACTATGATCACAATCAATTAAGAAGTTGTGGAATCACACTTAATTGATTAAAGAAAGTTTTAAACAGAGATTAATTTAATCAAACAGTAGTTTTATTGACCAACCAGAATGATTACAAAAGCAAACTTCACCCCCAATCTAACTTATTCTGTTAGACGAAGAACACAGACTGTTCTTAGGTTTCAACAAGAAACTTAGAGGCTAAACACTTTCAGAAAATAAATAACAATAAGAACAAATGCTTTGTTTAATGAGATCAAATCATCGTACTAAATTGATCATCTAATGAAGTATATATATAGACTCTTGATCCTCCTTGAATTGTTGACAGTTAGGTAATCTTCTATCTTCTGAGATAATCTTGATAATCTTCAAAGTATTTCGAGATATCTTCAAAGATAGGATTTTCCAAATATAACTCAACAGAAACTGTTTAATGAACACAACAGTTCTTTATTCTTCTAACAGTCTTCAGCTTCAAGGTCTTCTAACAGTTTTGACTTTGCCAACTAACAGTTCTGAACTTTTGTCAATATTCTTCTAACAGTTTTGAACTGTTTTTCACAAAGTCCATTAACAGTTTTAACTTTGCATCTTCAACAGTCTTAATGCCTTAGCTAATTTCCCAACAATCTCCCCCTAACTTAAAGAATTGATCAAAATCTTTAAGTTCTTTCGATCATAGGGTTCAATCACAGACAAATTAAGCATAAGCAAAGAATGAATTCCATGTATTTATGCAAAGTAAACTGTTAGTAATTAACTCTCCCCCCTTTTTGATTGGAACAGTTGAAGGAGGTTTAACAGCAGCTGTCAACTGTTGGAGCACTTGATCATGTAGCTTTATTACCTCATTAGCGTGCTTCAAACTGTTGGTCAAAACCTTGATTTGCTGGTCTTGTTGAAGAATCCTTTTGTTTTGTAAGGCAATCTTCTTTTTGAGTTGCACGTATGCAGCAAAGAAAGGTACAAAGTTTGAATTCGTTAATGCATTATGTTTCATTCTAGCCTCAATGTCATCCAGTGTTGCCACTGTTAACAAATCATTGACAGATAAAACTGGTGGTTCACTTTTAAAAGATCTCTTACCAGTACCCCTCTTTTCTTGGTACTGGGGATTTCCAGAAACTGTTTTACCAGCTTCTGTTGCCGTGGTTGAGGTCTTAAAGATGTTGACACTATCCTGTTCACCCCTTGTGGATGAAACAGTAGTGTCAGCCTCACAAACCACATGATCATCCTCTGATGGAGTGATCACCTCCTCATTGTGCCTGGGAGACAGCACAAGGGGTTCCCTTTGGATATTCTGCACAGGTGAATACACCTGTTCAGGGCTAACAGTTTCAGTTTCAAGAACTGTTGTGGAAGGAGCACTAACAGTTCTTTTCCTCTTCTTTTGAAATGTTTTATGAGTTGAGGCTTTTGCTGTAGCTATTTCAAAAGTAGCAGAGAGAGGATTTTGAGTATCGTGAGCTGTGGGTTCCAGAGGTGGTGGTGTAGCAATAAGTTGGGCTTCATGCTCACCCCTGGCAGCTCTGTTTCTTGAAAGAAACTCCACCATTTCAGAGAGTGGAGGAGTTATGGCACCAGAAAAATTCTTGCCATTAATCAACAATTTGCTCAATGTGGAAGCCACATGAGCAGAGGGAATATGACCCTCTTGTGTGTTTTTAGATTTGGCATTAAAAAGTTTAACAATACTTGCACAAATCGAGGATACATCAAAAAGAGACACTAACAGTTGTGCATTCTACACACTAACAGTTGAAGACTGGTTTTGTTAGAAAGTAGAACGGTTATCAGACGAGTTTCTCCCCCTCAGATGCACATGGATTTTGCCTAACAGTTGTGCAGGCCATATGCTAACAGTTGAAAACTGTTAGTAGTATTTCAAACAACTGTGATTTTTCCTCCCTTAGCATTTCCTCCAAATGCTACAAATCCTCCATTGATTCTTTTGAAATCCTTCAAACATTGTGGATTTCCAATCATGTGCCTTGAGCATCCACTATCCACATGCCAAATTCCTCCTTGATTCGCCCTATGAATGCTCTGCACAAATACAATCAGTTAGTAGCAGGAAGTATCCAGGCCATGCAGGTCTTGGGTACACCATTCAAGTCATAATACTTAAACAGAGTTTGGTTCCTTTTGATTTCATCCAACTTTGATTTCTCTAATTTGTGTGATGAATACTTTGTAAGAACATGTGGTTTCCAACTGTTGTGATTAACATTGGATACCTTTGAACAAACAGCTGGTGGAGTTGGTAAAACAGATGAATCAACTTGTGATTCTTTTTGATTTTCAGTTTGAAGAACAATTTTACCCTCTCCAGAAACTGTTTGTTTCTGCAGTTTCACCCAAGCCAGACCAACAGTTTTTAGTTTTGATAAAACAGTTGTGGAACTGTTAGTTGGTTTGGATGTAACAGTTGTAGAACTGTTAGCCTGTTTTGGCTTAGCAGTTTTAGAACTGTTAATCTGCTTTGACTTAACAGTTTTAGAACTGTTAGTTTGCCTTTTGAAACTTGGTTTCTTGGTGCTATACAGCTGTGGGTTATAATAACAGTCTTGAGCCAAGTGATTGGATCTCCCACATATATAGCATTTTTTAGTTTTCACAATAGGCAAACCAGTTCTTTGTGACCAGAACTGGTTCCTATTTCTTTGATTTCCTCTAACAGGTGCTGACTGAGGAAACTTTGTACACCATGCTTTTGGCATGTGCATGTAGGCATTTCAGTATGCCTTTTTACAGAACTGGGTTTAGTCTGTGCTTTTGCAGCCTTCTTCTTGGGCTTTTCAATTTGAAATTCATCAACCTTCTCTTTTCCTTTGGACTTAACACTAACAGTTGAGATGTGTGATTTAAAACTGTTTGGGCTCGGTTTAGAACTGTTAGTGTAAAGTTGGGGACTGTTTGCAGCAGTTGTGAAACTGTTTATAGAATAAACAGGTTTGGAAGGTTTTGGCTCACTGGTGAAGGAATCAGAGGATGCTTTTACAAACACCACAGGCTGTAAAGAGGATTTTGTGGCTATGGGTTCACAACATATGTGATTTTCAAATGGAATGACCTCTTCCTTCTTCACAACTCCTTCATTCTTGTTATCACTCACTTTATACACAACTCCTTCTTCATCACTTTCAAGTTTTGGATCAGTTGACTTCAACTCTGCTTCTAATGGATCATTTACATACCTATCAGCTACATCAGACATGGGAGTTATGTAATTGTGATTGTATGGAGGTGGGGTCTGTTTATATCCTAAACCAGTTTTCACCTTATCTCTGATTTGAGATTGTAACAAGGTTTCAAGCTTAATATTTGTTGCCTTGAACATGCTCAGATCAATATCAACACCCTCCAACTTCTTGGTTAACTCATCAACCTTACTTTCCTTTTCACTTAGCTTTTTCTTTAGACTATCAATCTCTTCTTGAAGCTGCTCCTTCTCCCACTTATGATACTTTCTATCATAATCCATTTGCAGTTCATTAGCTTGATAATCTTTGATTTTCTTTTCAAAATCTTCTATCACAGCAGTATACTCATACCTTCTCTCCTCCATTTTACTTAGAGCAGCACATACTTTCTTATTGTGCTCTCTAAATCTCTTAACAATAGCTCTACATTCACCAGGACATAGTTTAGAAGATACCTGAATTTCATCAGAAGATCCACTAGAATCCATTGAAACAAAGTAGTTTGAAAACAGTTTTAAGGAACAAAGCAAGATTGAAGCAAAAACTTCAACTGGTGATCAACAGAACCTTAATGATAAGGCTCTGATACCACTTGTCAGGATCGGATATAGATTATATCAAATAACAAGAACTAACTTTAAATAATCAATCAGAGTAAAATAAAAGTTAATCTTTAACTATGATCACAATCAATTAAGAAGTTGCGGAATCACACTTAATTGATTAAAGAAAGTTTTAAACAGAGATTAATTTAATCAAACAGTAGTTTTATTCACCAACCAGAATGATTACAAAAGCAAACTTCACCCCCAATCTAACTTATTCTGTTAGACGAAGAACACAGACTGTTCTTAGGTTTCAACAAGAAACTTAGAGGCTAAACACTTTCAGAAAATAAATAACAATAAGAACAAATGCTTTGTTTAATGAGATCAAATCATCGTACTAAATTGATCATCTAATGAAGTATATATATAGACTCTTAATCCTCCTTGAATTGTTGACAGTTAGGTAATCTTCTATCTTCTGAGATAATCTTGATAATCTTCAAAGTATTTCGAGATATCTTCAAAGATAGGATTTTCCAAATATAACTCAACAGAAACTGTTTAATGAACACAACAGTTCTTTATTCTTCTAACAGTCTTCAGCTTCAAGGTCTTCTAACAGTTTTGACTTTGCCAACTAACAGTTCTGAACTTTTGTCAATATTCTTCTAACAGTTTTGAACTGTTTTTCACAAAGTCCATTAACAGTTTTAACTTTGCATCTTCAACAGTCTTAATGCCTTAGCTAATTTCCCAACACTAAGAACCTTATTTCACCTTGCACCGTGACGGGTTTTCCGCGGATCACGTGGCAAAGCTATTTAGGCCGGCACCCATTGACCGATTGCAATCCATTATTGCAACTCTTAGTTCCTTGCGGGATCCTACTTGACAACCATTGTGCCAAGTTTGGCATGTTTGATCCCTCCACACCAATCCCAAATTAATATTTTACATGACCTCGGCTAGAGCTCGACGACCATATGAAAGATTAATTTGAAATTGTAAATCAACCATCAAGATATACGGTGGTACTCTAGCCCAATGGTCGACTCGGCTAGAGCTCGACAATCGACCTTGATAGTTGCCACACGCGCCTTCCACACAGCTCATGCAAAGGCAATCTAGGCTAGAGCTCGATGATCAACCCTTACACGACTAGATTTGGGCGGTGTCATCTTATGGGTGGTGTGCGATTTACATTTAGAAAACGGGATTTAGTTTTCCGGTTAAAAAACCATTTTGAGTTTGATTAACAAAAAGTGACAAAAACCAAACGTTTTCACTAATCGGATACTAAACCAATTTTAAATCCGTTTGTTAATCAAGTGTGCGCGCGAGAGTTGTTAAACCATTTTTAAAACTCTTGGGTTTTATTATTTATCAAAAATTGTCTAGCATGCAATAGTCCTACAACTCATGCATAAACAATATATAATAAAACCGTCACACGCATACAAATAGTTGGTAACCATGCCCCTAAAACCTATGCGTTTTTCCCGTGAGCCACTACGGGAAAAACAAGTCATCTAAGGATAAAATTCCTTGACTTGGATGTGCTCCCACTAAACCCGCCACCTCCATTGAGTCTTCCGGATTTCGTGTTCGCCAAGACGTCACTCCATGGACTCCCGATGGTTGCTCCATATTACAATTACATAGAAAATAAAATAAATGGCATGCAAGCCACAAATCCTATTTTCTAGTACAAATACATAATATGGAATATTTAAATGGCATGCAAGCCACAAAACAATTACATACCAAATAAATAAATAAATTATTATTACAAACCATTGTGACATAAAGTCACCAAATGAATGAATAATAAAACATACAACCAAACATCCACAAGGTCTAGGGCATTTTTCTAGGGTTACCAACAAAACAGGTTCACTAGTGAACAACAACAAGATCAACATCAACAACATGGTGTGCCACACAAAACCATGTAATCTTATGTATAATGGTTGAGATTTTTACAAAAACACTCAAGGCACTAAAAATCCCATGTACTTATGCATTAGTAACACCAAACCATTTTGATGAAACATATTCATAAATACATAATGTAAGTATATGCAATTATTTATTTTCATGCCAAAGTAATAATCCACATATAAATACACCAACCATTATACAAGGCAACTTCTTAAAACTAAATTTTAATTTCTGGACTAAAAATCCAGTAACCAAAATTTAGTGCCAAAAAACCCAAAAAAATAATTTTTATTTAAAACAAAGTTTAAAAACAGAATCTGTACAGCGATATTCCGCGCCGCGTAACCTCATAAGTTCCGCGCCGCGGAAATTGACGAACATAAAACACTAAACTTTATTTTCGGGTTTTTCATGCCACTATGTGCAAAAGTAGTATAGAGGTAGCTCTGATACCACTGTTGGGGTTCTATGTACACAGCGGAAGCAACAAAGTAAAACATATAAAGCAAAGAGTACAAGATAACAAAGCAGAAAACCCCAAACCATGGACCAAATCTATAGCTAACTTCAGAAACATGAAAAAGAGAAGGAAGGGAGATTATACCCTGCTCCTAAGCTCCGGAAAAAGATTGATGAAGAGATGATGACTTTAAAGCCAAAGAAGACTTTCTCTATTGAAGTCCACCCCTGGTTTTCAACCACCTCCTTGTACTAGCAAGCTCAATGGATCTTCAAAGCCTTGAAATCCTTTGAGAACAGCTCACAATATCCAGAAACTCGGATCTCTTGGTAGCACACACAAGAACACTCTTAAAGTCTCTTTAAACTAAGTGTATTGTGAGATTTGGCAAAAGGATAGAATGAATGGCAAGTGGGGTCCTTTTATAAATCCAGAGATGTCATTTCCTCTCCCAAGGCCGGCCAAGAGTTCTCCAGAAGAAAGCCACATGCATTGGGCAAGAGTGGAGGTGGAGAATCTAATCATTGCATGCAGTCTGACAAAATTCCGCGCCACGTGCCCGTAAGGTTCCACGCCGTGGAATCTCCGTGTCGCGTATCCTTAAGTGCTCCGCGTCGCGTTATTTTCCAGCACATCAATCTTTCCATTTTGACACCATTGGTCCCTCCATCTTTTAGGCTGTCGAAATAGTTCCCCGGTGTGTGACCCAATAGGCCCATACATCATCGGCAGTGATACTTGTGGCGTACGTGTGTCAGTGGGCATACTCCAACAAACTCCTACTTGCACATGACACACCGTACCCTAAGACCACAGACAAAGAGCAGCCTCTAGTAAGGCATCTCTGCCCCCAAGTCAGTATGGGTTTTTGTCAAAAACCAAATCCAGAATCAGTGGCGAAATGGACCTATAGATAAGTGATCATTTATCCCTTCGTTCGCGATATCCGTGTGAACACGAGACATGGTTAAATTTCAATCTCCAGATCATTCACGATTATGTTTCTCGATCTCGATTGATGGTGACCCAAAATCTAGTTGCAATCGATCAAACATCGTAGCAACTTGAGCATGGCCATACATTTTACGTCAGCGCTCAATCATCGAGGGGCCCAAGGATATCTCTCTAAAACTAGAGGAACGAATCCCTTCGACTACATTGCTCCGCTACATACACCATACTTTACCTAAAAGCTTCCTTTATAACAGCCAGTTAAGAACTGCGTTTGAGAGCAATCAAGGCAAAGCAGATCCATGCTTTGGAATACATGTATCTCCAGTCTAAGGACAAAATGATATTATCATCCTGACTTACTTGTGACAGAAACCATGAAGTAAGTTCAGGTGCGGGTCGTCCAGTCACTTGACCATTGCAAGCACAGGCGAAGTGTTGCGTCTCTTTTATCTAATCCATTATTAGATAGCGACCAACCACTTCCCTCAGCCTTATCTCAAACTTCCTCCCCTTAAAGAATGACCGACTGTGGACATTTTGAATGAAAAAACATTCTGGGAAGTATTAAACATGCTAAGATGGAACACAGTAAGGATTCATAAAATATTCGCCCTCGACGTATCATTAAATCACATTTAATAATCAATATAGTATGAAATACAATACTGCTTAGTGTTCCCAAAATTCAAGTACAAATCAAACATAAACCAAACATTACACTCAAACCAAGTCACTAGCGAATCTAACACCTATATCTCTAGTGTTAGAATCATGTACAGCTTCTGACAACGGTTTAGTGAACGGATCAGCCAAATTAGCCTCCGATGCTACTCTGCTGATGGCAATATCACCACTCTCAATAACATCTTTGATGAAGTGCTATTTGCGAGGAATGTGCCTCGTCCGCTTATGATGTTAGATTATGTGCAGAGATAGATAACATGTATCATCGTGTCCAATACTATGTGACACTAAAGGATCACACCGCTGCACACCCAATTAGAACCTTTTGGATTATAACCTTTGTGTGAAAAGAAATAATTAATTAGTTTAATTAATTATCGAGAAAGAGAAAAATAATAATAGTTAATTATTATTTAAAAGAGAGATGTTAATATTTAGTTTAAATATTAACGGGACTAGTTAATTAATAGTTATTAATTAACTAGAAAGGTCAAGGGTATTTTGTGTAATTGGTTAATAGTTTAATTAAAGCTTGGCTTTAATTAAACGGGCTTGGCCTAATAAGGGTTTATTATATATAAACCTAATTAAGCCTAATTAATCACATAAGTCAAATTACAAGCAAAAAGAAAAAAACCCTAGCTCTCTCTCTCTAACTCTCGGCCGACCCTCTCTCTCTCTCTCTCTCTTCGAGGTCGACGGCGGCGCAAGGCCGCAGGGTGGTTGGTCGACGGCGGCGCAAGGCCGCAAGGGCTGTGGTCGATGGCGGCGCAAGGGTTCACACACACACGGGTCACGGATTGATCCGAGGTTTAATCCGTAGGCGGTCTAGCAGCCAGTTCGAGGCGGTGCAGTAGCGGTGGATAGCCTGCAGCTGTCTAGAGGTCAAAGAAAAGTTTTAATCCCTAAAGGTATAACTTTCTAATCCTCTTCTCTTTTAGTTCCTGTATGAGTTAGATGAGATCACTGGAGGGGGTTTTGATTTCCGTTGTGCATGTATGATAATATGTTTTTATACCCCACAAAACCCTTCAGTGGTATCAGAACCACTTCTAACCTCATAGGGAACTAGGTAGGATTCTTTTTATCATGATGAATAGTTTTTTTCTTTTATCAAGTTTTAACTTTTTCTTTTTGTTTATCCAAGTATTTTAAAAATCAAGTTTAGATTTTTAAATGGATAACAAGAATTAGTTATGATAAAAAGATAAGGTTTAAGGTTTAAATTTTAAATATTATTATTATTTTTTTATTGTTATTTGCATAAAGGGTGGTGGCCGGTGGCGGTTTCACCACCGTGACCGGCGGCGGCGTTGACCAGTCAGTCACAGCCACCAGGTTGGTCGGCGACGAAGGTGGTCGGCGGCCCAGGTCCAAACCGGCGGCGTAGGGGCGGCTCAGCCGAGGCCTGCTGCCTGCGGCCCAGGTGGTTTCGGCCCAGTTTGTGTTCGGCCCACGATCTCATGTTTTTGGCCCAGTTTTGAGGTCCAAAAATGTATTTTAGTTTTTGGGTTTAGGGTAACACATAACAGGATTAAAACTAAAGATATTGTATAAGTTTTATTTTATAAAACTTATATATATATATATATAAAATATTAATTTTAATCAAGCATTGGTTAAAATTAATTATTTTAGTTACTCAATACGCGTAAACAATAATTAAATAATTTTATTATTTTAAACCAAGTGATTTTTAAAAGTTTGTTAAAAGTCAAGTTAATTCGTCGGGATATGATAATTAGAACCAGTTTTGTATGTCTTTGTTTTAAATAAATGTTTGGGATGCCATAGCCGAGCCCACTTTTTAGACCTTGTGGATTGTTTACTTTTATGCACTTGTGGTTGGGATTGGTTTTATTATTCTATGGTGTGGGGAGGCCTGCGTGCCACTTACAACCCCTATTCTATTTTGTAAAAGTGCTAGAATTAGCGGGCCTGCGTGCCTTTGACTATCTTGTAATTTTTATTATTTCTAGTTTTAGATAATAGAATAGAATAGCATTATTAGAATAAATCTGAAGCTGACTCAAGAACCAAGGAGCAGGAAGCAGGATTGGATGTTGGAGCCAGTGGGAGCTTCAAAATGCCATGCCATGTGTGTTGTTTTCCATTTAGTTTTTGACCGTCGTGTTTTTCGTGTGGCTCACGAAACCGACATTAGAAAAGGGCAAGGCTAAGGCATAGTTGTTTGTGGTTGTTTTATTTCTTTACATATTATATATGCGTGGTTGTGATTAACACAATGAAATAAAACAAGGGTTTTAATAATAGTTAATTATTGAAACAGATGTTTAAAAGAAAACTGGCATTAAAGTTTTTCACGTTAAAAATTGGAAAATCCTTTTTAGAAAAATCTTAGATCAGTGTGCTACCCACCTAATGGTACACCCTTGCTGTTAAACGGTACTCGGGTGTCAGAAGTGCCCAAACCTTAGGCATCCGGGTTCAAACCATTGCGGGAAGGGGCATGAAAGATTCTGCGATAATTGGGAGTCCCGGCCAGAATTCATGCTGTCTTAGGTGGTGCGATCTATTTTGGTGATAATCGGGAGTCCCGGCCCAAAATGCACTAGAGGGACTAAACATGCACGGTTCCTATAACCGATGTCCCACAGATCTAGGAGTCGTGTCCAGTTAGGATACGATTGGTATAGTTCTTACCTACCAGAAATAGCATTGTCCCGGTGGGAAGTGCCCAAACCTTGCCTCGGGAAATGTGAAATATGGATTCTAGTCTAATAATTTATTTTTAAAAGGTAATAATTATTAGAAGATATAATCAATACTGAATCGGTTTTATCTTTTCCTTTTCTGTAGATGTCTATTATATGTGTTATTCCGTTTTATTCACCAAGAGAGTGTCTAAGTCTCATCACTAGCAAGTGGAAGCTTTCAGGTCCAAACTTTGCTGTTTGGAAGATGCATCTGAAAAATGTCTTGGATGCACAGGGAAAGCTTCACATCATTGAGACATTGCCTCCAGAACGACCAGGAGTAGATGCCCAGGATAGTGAGTATGACACTTACTATCAGTATCTGGATGACGAGTCTGACGTCATGTCAATTCTCATTTTCACAGCGTCATCCGAGTTTACGGATGATCTCCGTGAGAAGTCGTCTTATGAGGTTGTTCAAGGATTGGAGCAGAAGTTCAATTTTAGTGAACGGATATGTCGTATGCTACTGATGAGGGAAATCCTTTCAGCCAAGATGAAAGAAAGTCACCCTATTAGCGATCATCTCATTAATATGAGAAGGCTCTTGGATTGCTATGAGAGCTTGGGGTCAAAATCAAAACCACATGAGCTAGTTATGCTCTTGTTCGGTTCCTTGTCAGACTACTACCAGAAAAGAGTAATGTATGTCCTCGGTGATTTTGAGATGACTGTCGCAGGGTTGCACGAAATCCTCATGTGCATTAGCGATGAGTTGAACCCAAAGCAGCTAGAGTCACCAGTTGTGGACCCTATAGGATGACTGGCTGGAAGAACTTGGAGAAATTTGTTGCCCAGACTGTGGTAGCAAGGATTCATGCGAGCACTCACTCGACATAGATCAGCTGGACATTGGTTCGCCCAATGAGCCAGGTATCTTTATGATAGATTGTCTTATTACTTCTTATGAATCATGGGTATTGGATACCGGATGTGGTCATCACATATGCAATCATTTGCAGGGATTCAAGAGAAGTAAGAAGCTGAGACAAGGAGATATGGACCTGCGGGTAGGCGAAGGCTCCATGGTTGGTGCTGAAGCTGTAGGAACATATTGTCTTAGTTTGCCCTCGGGCATGGTCTTAGAACTAGAACCTTGTTATTATGTTCCAAGACTTATTAAAAATGTTATCTCGTTTGATTTACTTATAGACCGTGGTTTTACTTATGTTTTAAATGAAAAGTCTATTTCTTGTTTCAAAAACGATATTTTCTATTTTAAAACTACTCCAGAAAATGGTCTATATACGCTAAATCTAGATAACAATGACATCTATCATATAAGTAAGAGATCCAAGAGTAACTTGAATCAAACTTATCTCTGGCATTGTCGTTTAGGACATATAAACGAGAAACGCATTGAGAAACTCCGAGATGACGGAATTCTAGAACCATTTGACTTGGAGTCATATGATATATGCGAATCTTGTTTGTCTGGTAAAATGACAAAGCAGCCTTTCAACAGTGAGAATGAAAGGGCTAGTGAGTTATTAGGGATTATACACACAGATGTGTGTGGACCCTTTACTCCAGAGGCCAGAGGAGGATACCGGTACCTCATAACCTTTACTGATGACTTCAGTAGATTCGGTTATGTGTACCTCATGAGACTTAAATCTGAAAGTTTTGACAAGTTCAAACAGTTTTAGAATGAGGTACAAAACCAGCTGAACAAGAAGATAAAGTCGCTTCGGTCGGATCGAGGTGGCGAATATCTGAGTCAGGAATTCGACGATCATTGGAAGGAATGTGGGATTGTTTCACAACTCACACCTCCGTATACACCTCAGATGAATGGTGTATCAGAAAGGAGGAATCGTACACTGCTTGACATGGTACGATCAATGATGAGTCGAACTTCACTACCATTGTCGTTTTGGGGACACGCACTCGAGACAGCGGCGTTCATGCTGAACCGGGTTCCAACCAAATCGGTTGAAAAGACACCGTTCGAGATATGGACGGGGAAAAAGCCCAAAATGTCTTTTCTAAAGGTTTGGGGATGTGAGGTGTATGTTAAGAGAACATTCACGGATAAACTCAATCCCAAATCAGATAAGTGTATCTTCGTGGGCTATCCCAAGGAAACCATGGGATACTATTTCTACAACCCAGATGAGAACAAAGTTTTTGTTGCTCGTAAAGGGGTATTCTTGGAGGAGAAGTTTCTAAACTCAGAGATTCCATGAAAAGAAATAGAGCTTCAAGAAATTGAAGAGGAGGAGATTACACCACCACCGATAGTTGAACCTGTAGTTCAACAGAGAATTGTTGAACCTCATCCCGAGTCTGTGGTTGAGCAAGAGGTGCAAACACAAGACCTTCGCAGGTCTAGTAGGCCTCGTATTGAGCCAGATAGGTATCTGGGATTCCTAGTTGCTCAAGATGAAGGGGATCTCTTAGAACCCACTACCTACCAAGACGCTGCCTCAGGTTTAGAATCTGAGAAATGGCTAGAAGCCATGAAGGCAGAGATGCAATCCATGTAAGACAACCATGTTTGGGAGTTAGTGGATTTGCCTCAACACAGTAAAGCTGTTGGGTGCAAATGGGTCTTTAAGAAGAAGACAGACATGGATGGAAAGGTGCATACTTTTAAAGCAAGGCTAGTGGCAAAAGGTTTCACGCAGACTCATGGCGTTGACTATGATGAAACTTTTTCCCCAGTGGCAATGCTTAAAACTATTAGGATTCTAATGGCCATATCAGCATATTTTGACTATGAGATATGGCAGATGGATGTCAAAACCGCTTTCCTTAACGGGAAACTGACAGAGGATGTATATATGATACAACCGGATGGTTTTGCGGATCCAAAGAACCCTAATAAAGTATGCAAGTTGCTTAAATCCATTTATGGACTAAAGCAAGCATCTAGGAGCTGGAACTTACACTTTGATGAGTGCATCAAAGAGTTTGGTTTTACCAAAAGTGAGTTCGAGTCGTGTGTTTACACTAAATTCAGTGGGAGCGCGGTAACCTTCCTAGTCTTGTTTGTAGACGACATACTGTTAATAGGAAACAATATACCAGTATTACAAGGAGTAAAATCCTGGTTAGGTAAATGTTTACAGATGAAAGACTTGGGAGAAGTTGCTTATATACTGGGTATAAAGATCTATAGGAATAGATCTAAGCGGCTTATCGGACTTAGTCAAAGTACTTATATTGACAAAAGTCGTGAAAAGATTCAAGATGGATGGATCCAAGAAAGGATTTATTGCTATGCAATCTGGCTCGATTTTGAGCAAGGCTCAGTGTCCTGTGTCTAGTCAAGATCAGGACAAGATGAAATTGATACCATATGCCTCGGCAGTTGGTTCAATTATGAATGCCATGCTATGTACTAGACCCGATATTGCCTATTCTATCAGTGTCACGAGTAGATATCAGCAAAATCCTGGTGAAGCTCATTGGGTGGCCGTCAAGAATATTCTCAAGTATCTGAGAAGGACGAAAGACATATTCATAGTATATGGAGGTTCGATGGATGAGCTCAGTGTAACTGGTTACACTGATGCTAGTTTCCAGACTGACAGAGACGACTTTAGGTAGCAGTCAGGATTTGTCTTTACCCTAAACGGAGGAGACATATCTGGGAAAAGTCAGAAGCAAGATACAATAGCAGATTCTACTACAGAGGCAGAGTATATTGCGGCAAGTGACGCGGCAAAGGAAGCTATCTGGCTGAAGAATTTTATCTCGGATCTTAGAGTTGTTGCCAGTATCTCTAGACCGATTGATATATTCTGTGACAACTCAGGGGCTGTAGCGCAAGCTAAAGAGCCTAGAGATCATCAGCGGACAAGGCACGTACTCAGGAAATATCACCTCATCCGAGAGATCATTGGAAGAGATGATATTAGATTGCAAAAGATACCGACGGACGACAACGTTGCTGACCCGTTGACAAAGCCGCTAGCTAGGGCTAAGCATGAGAGGCATGCGAGTTCTATAGGAATGCAGTACTTGGAACATAGCAGCTAGTTCGTGTTTTTGATTATTACTATGGATGTAACTTGAAACCTTTTATTATGTATTTACATTTCATGGGATTGAAATAGGAGGTATTTACATAATGTTTCGTAGTTGTCCATTTTTAGCATATTTAACCTATCCTTGACAAGTCAAGTTATGAATTGTCTAAATGCCCGTAGCTACTTAATGTAGTGGGAGCTACATTAGGGAGGTAACGCTATTATCAATATTTGATGATTTATTCGGGTATGAATAAAAGCACAAGGTTGTGACCAAATATTCATAGATATTTATCAGGGGATAAATATTGGGGTGATCCGCATCGAGTTTACTTCATGGAGCGTTAACATAAGTAAACTTGATAGGTTGTCCTTAGACCTGAGATATTTGGTTTGGGGCATGGTAACTTCTGTATTTTAGCATGTTCTAACGTCACGCCGTAACAGGGTGATCATAAGGGGCTTGTCTAGGTGCAGCGGAAGCCGTGTGCTAAAATTGCAAATAGTCAAGATGGGATTTGCACCTCTTTTTTAGGAGAGATATTTTCTGAGCTCCTCGACGATTAAGACTACTGAAAATGTGTGGCCGCGCTCGGTTAGAATGATAGTTATTCATTCGGGAAAACCGTAACTGCAGAGTGTCAAAATCAGAGTCGAGAAAATCTGAGTATTAGATGAGATCCATGCTCCATGTCAAATACGCACATTACGAAATATCGCGATGCAAAAGGAAAAGCCTAGATAATCCAAGGTATGGATTATATCTCTAGATATAAGAGATCTCATAGTCTGGTTGGACTAAGTGTCTGGCTAGGGACCTCCTTAGGCCAACGATGTACAAGGAGTGTTACTTATCTTGCACAAGTGGGAGTCTGTTAGATTATGTGCAGAGATAGATAACATGTATCATCGTGTCCAATACTATGTGACACTAAAGGATCACACCGCTACACACCCAATTAGAACCTTTTGGATTATAACCTTTGTGTGAAAAGAAATAATTAATTAGTTTAATTAATTATCGAGAAAGAGAAAAATAATAATAGTTAATTATTATTTAAAAAAGAGATGTTAATATTTAGTTTAAATATTAACGGGACCAGTTAATTAATAGTTATTAATTAACTAGAAAGGTCAAGGGGTATTTTGTGTAATTGGTTAATAGTTTAATTAAAGCTGGGCTTTAATTAAAGGGGCTTGGCCTAATAAGGGTTTATTATATATAAACCTAATTAAGCCTAATTAATCACATAAGTCAAATTACAAGAAAAAAGAAAAAAACCCTAGCTCTCTCTCTCTAACTCTTGGCCGACCCTCCCTCTCTCTCTCTCTTCGACGGCGGCGCAAGGGCTGTGGTCGACGGCGGCGCAAGGGCTGTGGTCGACGGCGGCGCAAGGGTTCAGACACACGGGTCACGGATTGATCCGAGGTTTAATCCGTAGGCGGTCTAGCAGCCAGTTCGAGGCGGTGCAGTAGCGGTGGATAGCCTACAGCTGTCTAGAGGTCAAAGAAAAGTTTTAATCCCTAAAGGTATAACTTTCTAATCCTCTTCTCTTTTAGATCCTGTATTAGTTAGATGAGATCACTGGAGGGGGTTTTGATTTCCGCTGTGCATGTATGATAATATGTTTTTATACCCCACAAAACCCTTCATATGAGCCCTTGGTTCCTTAGCTAAAGCCACCACACCCTCATTGTCACAGAAGATCTCAATAGGGTCGAATATGCTAGGAACCACTCCATGATCCTGGATGAACTTCCTCATCCATACCGCCTCTTTAGCTGCTTCACTAGCCGCAATGTACTCTGACTCGGTAGTTGAATCAGCTACGGTTTCTTGCTTGGACCTCCTCCAACTTATAGCACCACCATTGAGAAGGAACACGAACCCCGATTGTGATCGGCAGTCGTCCTTATCAGTTTGGAAGCTAGCGTCAGAGTAACCATGTACTCTAAGCTCTTCCTTACCACCATATACCAAGAACATCTCCTTTGTCCTCCGAAGATACTTGAGAATGTTCTTGACCGCAGTCCAATGGGCTTGCCCGGGATTAGCCTAATATCTACTCATCATGCTCAAGGCACACGATACATCAGGCCGAGTGCATAGCATGGCGTACATGATTGATCCCACTGCCGAAGCATACGAAACCCTCTTCATTACGTCAAGTTCCTCTTTGGAACTAGGACATTGAGACTTGCTCAAAGTCACTCCATGCAACATAGGGGTATTACCCCTCTTAGAGTCCTCCATCTTGGATCGCTTCAAGATCTTGTCGACATATGCACTTTGGCTAAGCCCTATTAGCCTTTTAGATCTATCTCTATAGATCTTTATGCCCAAGATATATGCTACATCTCCCAATTCCTTCATAGAGAAACAACTCCAAAGAAAAGTCTTAACTTCTTTCAAGGTTGGGACGTCGTTTCCAATAAGTAGAATATCATCTACATATAGGACAAGGAATACAACAGCGCTCCCACTAGCCCTGACATATACGCATGGCTCATCCTTGCTTTTCGAAAATCCAAACTCTTTGATTTTCTCATCAAAGCACAGGTTCCAGCTACGAGATGCTTGTTTAAGTCCATAAATAGACTTCTTTAACCTGCAGACTCTATCCGGATACTCAGGATGTACAAAACCCTCGGGTTGTGTCATAAACACCTCTTCACTTAGCTTCCCGTTAAGGAAGGAGGTTTTTACATCCATTTGCCATATCTCATAGTCATAAAACGCAGCTATGGCCATGAGTATTCGGATAGACTTCAACATGGCCACTGGTGAAAAGGTCTCCTCATAGTCAATCCCATGAGTTTGCGTGAAACCCTTAGCAACCAATCGGGCTTTGAAGGTGTCTACAGATCCATCCATGCTTGTCTTCTTCTTGAAGACCCATTTACATCCCACTGTCTTACACCCGGGTATAGGATCAACCAATTCCCATACTTGGTTATCCAACATGGATTGCATCTCACTCTCCGTTGCTTCCTTCCACCTAGCAGACTCATTGCCCGCTATGGCTTCCTGGAAGTTGGTCGGTTCATCATGATCCACCAATAAGTCATTGCCCTCAGATATGAGAGGCCCATATCTCTCTGGCTCTTGACGTGGTCTACCAGACCTACGAAGAATTAATGAAGTGTTGTCAAGTACCGACGCATCCTCTTGCTCGGTTTCAACCACTTCGGGTTGATTGCTAGTGCCGACACTTGTCCCTTCCCCGTTGGGTTCTTGAATTTCTTCAAGATTAATCCTCTTACCCGATTACATGGATATGAGTTCCCTTTCAAGGAACACGGCCCTTCTCGCGATAAACACTTTGTTTTCAGAAGGTTTGTAAAATGTATATCCCATGCCTCCGGTTAGATACCCAATGAAGTAACACCTTTCAGACCTTGGTTCGAGTTTGTCCTCTACCTCTCGTCTTACGAAGGCAGGACATCCCCAAACCTTGAGATATGCGATCTTAGGAGCAATTCCATGCCACATCTCATAAGGTGTCTTTTGGACCTTCTTTGTCGGTACGAGGTTAAGGATCCTAACCGCCGATTAGAGAGCATACCCCCAAAAACTTATGGTACATCCGTGCGACTCATCATTGTCTGGACCATGTCCAGCAATGTCCGATTCCTCCGCTCAGCGACACCATTCAATTGAGTTGCGAAATAATCCCACAACTAACAAGATGATCACGGAACTCCGAGCTCAAGTACTCGCCTCCCCTATCGGAGCGAAGTACTTTGATAGTCTTGCCCAATTGATTCTGGACTTCGTTTTGGAATGTCTTAAAGACCTCAAAGGTCTCAGACTTTTGCCTAATCAAGTAGACATATCCATATCTACTGAAATCATCAGTAAACCTAACGAAGTATCTTGAGTTGTTCCTTGTAACATGCTTGAATGGACCGCATACATCCGTATGCACTATTTCCAACAAGCATTTAGCCCTTTCACCCACACCGGTAAAGGGTGACTTAGTCATCTTGCCTAATAAACAAGACTCGCATACTTCATTTGACCCGAGGTCAAAGGATTTCAAGATCCCATCCGATTGGAGCTTGGTGATGCGTTTCTTGTTTATATGGCCAAGACGACTATGCCATAAGGAAAACTTATCCAATCCATTTTTGGATCCAGAATCAATGTTCATGATTGCTCTATTATTCTCTATGTATGCATCGGCTTCGTATATACCACGACATGGATAAGCTTTAAAATAACAAACATCATTTTTAAAGCATAAGATAAAACCATTTTCAAATTTAAACAAATATACATCGTCATACAAAGCGTAAAATGATAAAATGTTTCTTGCCACAAGCGGCGAATAGCATACATCTTTCAAAATAATAGAAAAGCCGGTCTTGAAAGTAAGCTCCACACTTCCTTTCTCTAACACCGGGACAACCTCCTTGTTACCCATTGTTAGCTCCAGCTCCCCATTTCTCAGCCTTCTACTTCCCTTTAGCACCTGCGCCATGTTACAAATGTGAGTGCCACAGCCGGTATCTAAAACCCAGCCATTAGATGTAGAAGTATGATGGAGTTCAATCACAAACGTACCTGAACTAGAAGCGCCCGCTCCTGAAGCTCGTAGCTTCTTCAGGCCCTCTAGGTACTTAGGGAAGCTCCGGCGCATGTGTCCCTTAGCCCCGCAGAAGAAGCAAATCGCCTCCTCCGGAGTATTAGCTTGAGGGATAGGTCCCTTCTGCTTCGGCTCCGAGGAAGGGTTCGGCTTGGGAGCCCCAACCTTACCCTTGCCTTTCCCCTTCGGGGTTGAGGCCGGTTTCTTCCTCTTCTTGGACTCACCCTCCTTTATGGCCAAGACAGGAACAGAGGTGGATGTTACAAGATCATTATCCAGAGTAGGTTGTTGCCAGGGTTTGAACCCATGACCTTATATACCACTCCTTCCAGAGTGATATCACCAATTGAGCTGCAGCTCAATTGGTGATATCACTCTGGAAGGAGTGGTATAAAAGGTTATGGGTTCAAACCCTGACAACAACCTACTCTGGATAATGATCTTGTAACATCCCACCGCCCCGCAGTGCTTCGACACATCGACCACCCGGCAGCCGACATGGCGATGTTAGGTCTGCAGCCCAATACACCCCAACCCTTCCCTCTGATCATTAACCAGAGTAGGTTGTTTCCATGGTTTGAACCCATGACCTTTTATACCACTCCTTCCAGAGTGATATCACCAATTGAGCTGCAGCTCAATTGGTGATATCACTCTGGAAGGAGTGGTATAAAAGGTCATGGGTTCAAACCATGGCAAGAACCTACTCTGGATAATGATCAGAGGGAAGGGTTGGGGTGTATTGGGCTGCAAACCTAACATCGCCATGTCGGCTGCCGGGTGGTCGATGCGTCGACGCACTGCGGGGCGGTGGGGTGTTACGAAAAAGTGCAGCTGAATTGGTGATATCACTCTGGTAGGAGTGGTATTAACGGGTGAGGTCTTAGGTTCAAGTCTCACCAACAACCTACTCTGGTATGATATCAGAGGGAAGGGTTGGGGTGTATTGGGCTGCAGACCTAAAATCGCCATGTCGGCTGCCGGGTGGTCGATGCGTCGACGCACCGCGGGGCGGTGGGGTGTTACACCATGGTCACAAGCTAGTATGTGGGGCCTGTTATGGTGAAGGAGGTTGCACTTTGTTTACCTGGTGTGATAAGGGGGCATTTCAAACCCTTTGATTTGCTAGGCTATCTTTGTGCTAGCCGATGCAAATCCTTCTTTCAAGCCTCAGAGTTTTGTTTCGCGGTTGTCATGCGTTTGCTTATAGAGGCAGGTACCTCTTTGGGGGTTGGGGGTTGGGTTGAAGCTAGGAGGGTGGTTAAGGTAGTGGCCTGGTGATGAGGGGAGGCCATCCTAGGATGTGGAGTTATAAGGGGTTTGTAATTGAGTGCATGTGGTGTGAGGAGGTTTGGAGGGGGCGGGGGTGACCGGTGTATTCCCTTTCCCTGTTATACCCATTGAGCCACATAATCCTTTCTTAGATTTGTGTGGTTGCGGATTGATTTGTGTTATGGGCTATGTTTGAGTGGAGGGAGGTATGCTTATCATCTCCTTATATTTAGGTTCCCTGTTATGCCTCAGAGTTTTTTTGGTCTGGTTGTTACTTATCCCCGAATATGTTGTGAATCTTATAAGTAACATTAGACCCAATGTTGTGTTTGGTGGGTGGGGTATCATGAGCCCTGCTGTATGAGATATGCTTATTTGTTGGAGTCCTGGTGATACTGGTATGTGTGATCTCTATGGTGTATACTACTCTTAAGATACTTGTGTTGCTTGAGGGTTTGTAGTGTTGTCCGTGTTGGGATGGTCATGGATTATGCTGAGGATCTGATACTACAGTGTTGTGCTTGTGATCTATTGGAGCAGTCGGTTCAGTGTTGATGTGTTGCGTTGCGTCTAGGTGGTATTAATAGGTTGCTTAGAGATGTGTCCTAAGCTTATGATGCAGTATGTGTGTATTGTGCTTGTATCTGAGTATTTGTGTGTACTTGTACGATGGCTGGAATATGGAATATAAGTTTTTTTTGCCGTTCAAAACAAAAAATGAGTATTTGTTTTTGTTTTTGAAGTAAATTTCAAATGTTTATATACGTTGTTAAAAAATAATAAAATATATAATAAAACAATTATATAACATATATAAAGATATAAAATCTTCTAAAAATGGTAAATATATTATAAATCAGAAATTTATCATAACATCATCATCAATTTTTTTGTTGAATATCTTTATAAGCAAATTTGAATTTTCTTAATATAATCCAATAGGTAAACGTGATTACATAAATAAAAAAGAAAAAAGTCTCTCCTCTTGCTCTTAAAACTCTTTGTTGAATCTCTTTATAAGCAAATATGAAAATATCTATACTACTATATAAATCATATAATATCTTCTTACTCTTAAAACTTCTTAAAATTTAATCAACAATACATTTAATATACTCTCCCACTATAACATAATTTTAAAAATCTTGTTAACTTCTTCCTCATTATTTTATAAATATAAATCGTTTTTCTTATTTCAATTCAATGTTTTTTACAATTTGTTTTTAAAATTAATAACATAGTTGATACAAATATAAGAAAAAAATGAAAAAAACGAACATGTTGGTGAAAACTTTTTCGTAACATTAAGTCATGCGAATAACATATTATTAAATTTTTGAAAACGAAATATTACAAAACAGAAACTATTTGTCGTCACAATATTGCGCAGGTAGGATTCTAGATTTTATTAAAATGTTTAAATTTTAACAAACTAATTTTTTAATAAAATTAAATTTAAGAAAATACCTCATTCATAAATTAACTCAAGAAAAAAACGATTGATAAAAAATCTTGTAAAAATAAAAATAACTTTCCTCCACCAAACCGGCCACACCAATAATAAAAGGACAAATTGGTAGGTTATATATCCGTGAGTCTATACACATCTGCATTCTGCGTCACTTTCCCACATATATGCTTCAACTTGCGTTTTTTCTGTTTTTTTCTTTTTTTATTTATATTTTTTGCAATATATATTTAAAAATCCTACGTTATAAAATTTATTCACTATAAAAAATCATATAGTTTATATAGTCCAGGTTTATGTCACTTTCTTATTTTAAAATTCTTATAGCTTGTGTTTGGTACATATATTTTTTTAAAGTTTTCTTTACTAAAAAGCTCTAACATAAAAAAAAATGTAAACAGCTGAAACTTTTTTATATACAAAATTAATTTAAATACTTTTTTATTTTACACTTTTTTATGATTTGTGTTTTTCTTTTGTTATTCTACACAATTTTGTTCAAGCTACCAAATAGTTTCTTGAAATAGCTTGTTGGAGAGATAATCATTTTAACTCAATTATCAAATTCGTTTATTGAAATACATAAGATTTGGTGATTAAAAAACCAGACTTTCAGTAAGACTTAAAATGAATTTGAACATAAGTTGTTTGAATTTAACTTGAATGTTACTAAGTATAAAGTATCAGTTGAAGACTGCTAAATAGTAAGTATCAGCCGAAGACAACATCCGAGATCAGCTGAGAAGAAGACAAGTTTAAAAGACCATCAGCTGATGCAAGTTTGCCTATCAGCTAAAATGAGTCCAAGTATCAGCTGAGCTGTAAATTTGATCATCTGAGCATTCTATTTCATGAGCTGAACAACCATCTGATCAGTTGAGCATCTGAAAGTTATCAACTAAGTATAACCTTTCAACACATAGTTTTTTTTTATAAACTCATCACTCTAAATGATTAGTTGAACATTTCTGATCAACTAATCATCTATGTTGATAAGCGTATACCCTTGTTTAGTCTAACGGTCTGATAAGTTAAGCATTCCATGATCAGTTGAGCACTTTATTATTAGCTAAGCCCCTTAATGATCTGATGAGTAATTAATACTTAAGCTGAGTCGTAAGTTTTGCTCTAAATGTTCATTAGAGATAGAACATTGTTTTTCTATGTTTTGTAATGTAATTGTTCTTAAGTTAAAGATAGAACATGTGTTTTTCTATTATGCCTTATTGATGTAAAATTATTTACACTTATTGTAAACAAACGGGACAAAAAGGATCAAACTTGACTTCTGGAAAAGGTTAAAGTTACTTTCGAAAAAAAAATCTTGAAAATTTGCTCAACTACTGAAGTATGGCTAACAACTGCATCTTTCGTTAAATCAAATAGGAAGATGTATTGTCGTTGATTAAAGTACAAGCATGAAAATAGAAGTTTAAAGTTACGAGATAAATGGTATGATAAATAATATTGTTATACAATTAGTGGGTTGTACTCTTTTAGAAAAGCACATTTATTTTATTCAAACTTGATCAAAGTAATGTTACTTTTCATCCACTTACTTCAGGATTAACGTATTATTTTTCTTATACTACCTTGTCTCCTAACACCCTTTTCAACCATTGGCCAAAATAAACTCACTGTATTATCTCTCTTGAAGAACAATCTTCAAAGCTTTTAAACAAAAACAAATTTTAGAGTTAGCATGAGTCTAGTAAATTGTCCATGTGTTCGACCTATTAGACATTCGTTGTTTTAAATAAGATTGTCTATGTGTTAGACATTTTAATTGACATCTTTTATAGTGTTTGAAATATCCACTTCTTTGTACATGTAATTCTTGATTCATATCAATAAAAATTATATTAAAGATATTAGTATTTGCATTTAAATTTAAAAAACTTAAGTTTGTATTTAACCCTCCTCTACAAACATTTGTAGTTGTGTACTTAATTTTAAACTAACATAGCTATTAAAATTATCCGGAAGCTTTTTATATACAAAATTACCTAAGTACACTCTGTAATTGTTTTATAGTTCTTTCTATTTTTATGATTTTTCATTTTACACTATTCGGTTTCAGCTACCAGCTATTTTGCCAAACACATATATAAATAAAAAATACATCTTCGGGCTACAGCTACTAGTAACTAACTTCCAGCTATCAACTACTTTCGTCAAACACAACCATAATGATAGAAAAATACAACGTTTAGATTGTACACAATTAATGGTGTAGTATAAGATTAGAAATTTTGAAGATGATGTTTTTATAACAATAAAAAAATTAGATAACTATTTTAAGAGAGAGTAACATATTACACTGTTATTTTATGTCTAGAAACCACGAGTGGATGTTGTGATCTTATACATGCAACTTTTAGTGATGATAGCTTTTCTTTTTGTGAGACAGCCTGAATTTGTTAAAACGTTGGCTTAAGTAGTGTATGCTGTAATCATATCGAGTTTTTCGTGATACACACTTGCCATGATATCCTGATATTCCATTCGATTATCTCAAATTATATTGTTGCATTATATACATATATACATTTTCTCTCAAAAAAAATATACATATATACATTATCATCGAAAATATGCACTCGCGCGAGGACATCAATTCTAGCTGACAGCTAAAAATTGGGTTAAGTTTAGGCCGTACACTGTGTATGCCTAAATATTCTTGACCTATATTTTAATATCAAGTTGTATAGTACAACTTTTATTTTACTAAAATATTAATCATTTAAAATCATCAACAAAATAACTAACGTTCATCAATCACGAGTTTACAAGTCTCAAACTTAAAGTTACTATCATTACATTCCAATTCAAATAATTAGTTTAAAAATTAATAGCAAAAGCATTTGCCATAAAAATCATTACATCCCAATTCAAATGATTAGTTTAATAATTTATAATAAAAGCATTTGCGGAAGACTGCGGTGTTGTTTGTTTTTTAAAGACATAAGCTGTTAAGTTCTTAGGTCATGTTTACGAATGTCTTATTAGATAAGCTAAATTTTAAAAAGTCTTATCTCTGCGAAAAAATATTGTTTGTTTTTTTTAATTTTAAGAAATGTCTAATTTACTATATTTACCAATCGCCACTTCCCCCACCATCACCACTACCAACCGCCACCTCCGCCTCCGCCAACCGCCACCGCCACATCCGACGACCACCGCCGCCGCCGCCTCCGACCACCACCATCACCACCGTCGCCGACCGCCACCACCACCCACCACCGCCACCGACCACCGCCGACCGCCGCCACCACCACCACCGCCGCCACCTCCGACCACCACAACCGCCGCCACCGCCACAGCTGCCGACCACCGCCGACCGCCACAACCGCCGCCGACCACCGCCACCACCGCCGCCGGCGACCGCCACCACCACCGCCGCCGCCTACCGCCACCACCACCACCAGCGTCACCGACCACCACCAATGGCTACCGCCACCACCGCCACCGACCACCACCAATGGCGGCGGTCGGTGGTGGTCGGCGGTGGTGGCGGTCGGCGGTGGCGGTCGGCGGCGGCGGTGGTGGTGGCGATCGGAGGTGGTCGGCGGCAGTGGCGGCGGTGGTGGCGGTCGGTGGAGGTGGCGGGCGGTGGTCGGCGGAGGCGGTGGTGGAGGCGGTCGGCGGTGGTCGGCCGCGGCGGTGGTGGTGGCGGTGGTCGGCGGCGGTTGTGGCGGTCGACGGCGGTGGCGGTGGCGGTGGCGGTGGTCGGCCGCGGCGGTGGTGGTGGCGGTGGTCGGCCGCGGTTGTGGCGGTCGACGGCGGTGGCGGTGGCGGTGGCGGTGGTCAGTGGCGGTGGCGGCGGTTGTGGTGGTGGCGGTGGTCGGCGGCGGTGGTGGCGGTGGGGGAGGTCTGCGGTTGCGGCGGCGGCGGTGGTCGGCGGTGGCGGTGGTCGGCGGCGGTGGAGGAGGTGGCGGTGGTCGGCGGTGGTGGTGGTCGGCAGTCGGCGGCGGCGGTGGGGGAGGTCGGCGGTTGCGGCGGCGGCGGTGGTCGGCGGTGGCGGTGGTCGGCGGCGGTGGAGGAGGTGGCGGCGGTGGGCGGTGGTGGCGGTCGGCGGTGGTCGGCGGCGGTGGTGGTGGTCGGCGGCGGTGGCGGTGGCGGGCGGTGGTGGCGGTCGGCGGCGGCAATGGTTGTGGCGGTCGGCGGTGGTTGGCGGCGGTGGCGGCGGTGGTGGTCGGCGGCGGTGGCGGGCGGTGGCGGGCGGTGGGTGGCGGTAGGCGGTGGTCGGTAGCGGTGGTGGCGGTCGGCGGTGGTCGGCGGTGATGGGGAAAAATAAGACCTAAGAAGCACTTTTTTTTAGCTTATTAGGATAAGCTGAAATAAGATGTTTGCATACATTTTGTCTACAGAAAAACAAATGATCTTATTGAAAACGTCTTTCCACCCGCAGACATTTTCTTAAAATAAGGTCTTATTTGAAAAAAACAAACATGGCCTACATGTTTGCTGATTTCTTCCCTTGACCGTTTCCATAACTAAAACCTTATAACAAATAACACATATTCACCGCATTACACAACCTACGTCAAACATAACATGTATTGCTATATCGCCATGGGCGCTACATCAATATCTAGTTAGTCTCATCAAATAGTTGTTATCACATCGGTTTATAGGTTGCGACATAGGCATAACCAATCATCACATAAGAATTACACGTACACATTAATCACATGTACATATCATGTAATAAAGAGTAAGTGAGTGTAAAGTCGTCTCTATCTAAAGTTAAATATTTTTACTTTTTGAGCTCCTAAACTTCCAACATCTGAATCTGAAGTACTAAACATCTGCCCCTTCAAGCTATCTTTCATACGGCCGTAGAAAATACATGGACGACCTATAAAGGGTTACTGCCTTCTTTTGATGTGTTGAGCTCTAAAGTTTGTGCAAGTTTTGAACTTGGCTTTTGCTTTTGTTTTTCATCGCGTTTGCTCTGTTTTTTTATCTTGCCATTGTATGTATGCGTGGTGAGATACAAATGATTTAGAAGCAAAATATAACATCTGCACTGCAGAAATTAGTCCAAGTATGCGGGAATCTATAAGATAAATTTGTATACTTATATCATAATTTTTATAAACCATATGACCTTTTTTTATCTGATCTTTTGTGATTGTGAATGCGGTACCGAACCTAGTGACACACGCTAGGGTTCTCATTACGATTCATTATAAAAATAACCTAACTATATATCCTTCGATCTATCAAGTACCAGAAGATATTATAGACACTACTACACATAAAACAATAAAGACTTCCGCATGCGACCAGTAAAAAAACGGTCCCTTTATTACTTTTACTACGGAGGATAACCATGGGAACCGGTTCTTTCATATATAACCGGTTTTTATAAGTTAAAAAAATTGGGACCGGTTCCTATCTTAAAAACCGGTTCTATATACTCAATAAAGGACAGTTTTATACATAAGAACCGGTCCCGATATTATTTACTCATAAAAATCGGTTTTCAATTACAGGATCGGTCCTATATTATATATCAAAATTGAGAGTGAAATTTTTTTGTAGAGGGAATTTGAATTGAAAAGAATTTTTTTGGGTGGAATTTAAAATAGAAAAGAATTTTTTTTGGAAAGAATATATATTTGGTAAACAATTAATACCATAATAATTTGTATATAATTATATAATTTAAATGTAGGACATAATACTAATAAATTAATTATAATTAATTGTCAATGATATCACTACATGTTATAAATGATATTATATTTTACATGAAATTAGCCATACTTTGAAATAAGATAATAAAATATAAAAATCAATCATATGCACTTTCATGTTCGAACCATAATTTATTAAAACATATCAATATGTATTACATACATACAATTTAATTTAATATAATCTTAATCCACATATATTAGATACACGATAATTGATATAATAATAAAATTATTTAAAATATTAAGACACATTAATATTTATAAATAATTTATATTATAAATATATAATTAATTATTAGGAAAAATTACATATATGTTTGTAAACTTTCATAATTATGTACATATCCTTGTAAACTTTAAAATTACACATATATCCTTTTAAATAAGATAAAATCTCAAATATGTTTAAAAAAACTAGACTATTTATAAATAAACTATTTAAAATTAAAAAAATAATCTTTAAATTTATCTTAATCTAAATTACTATAATATTGTAACACACCAAAGATGTGAGTTATATTTTATTATCATTCTTATAAATATATAGATGATCTTATGCTTTAAGTAATTTGACCAAATCAAGGGATGTGTATAACTTTTATAAGTCATACATTAGAAGATAGAGTTTTGTGTGTTTATGTGGCATATGGGAATCACGAGAACAACGGGGAGGGGGTTGGGAATTCGATTGTAACTCAAGAATAGGAGATTTATGCATATAGAATCTATGTAAGGTATTAGTAGGCCATAACTTTAAAGTCACAGTCTAGACTAATAATTTCAAATCAACTTAAAATCATAGTGGAATGTAGTAGTAGGCCATAACTTTGAACTTATAAGGTTCTTCAAATTTCATTTATCTTTCCATCTGGGACGATTTGTTACAAATGCCCCCAATTAAACACCTAACGCCCTTGTCAGGCGCTAAAATGACATACCTAGAATCCATACGCCAGGAGATGCATGAGTTCCAAACTCAGCACAACCCGAGGGGAAATGGCTCTAATACCACTTGTAACACCCCATAGTCCAAAGTCATGGGCTAGCCAAATAATTTTGAAATCAACTAAAAACTATGGTGAAAGGTATTAGTAGGCCATAACTTTGAACTTATAAGGTGCCTCAAATTTCATTTATCTTTCCATATGCTAGAGTGGTGAGATTCAAGTGCGAGAGGTATGTATTTAGCTCTTCTAGAACCTATGGTGAGGTTTTTTAACTCTTTTCTTGAGGTTTTACGTTGGAACAGATTATAATCATCATGATGATGATCAATATCCACCGTGATCGATCTATATCTAACCAAGTTTGATTTACGTGTCTGCGAATGACCAATATTGCTCATTACTGGTTTACAGTAACCAAGTTTGACTATGTATGACCAAGTTTGGCTAATATTGACCAACATAGACCAACTAAGATGATCGGACATCCTATGATGGTGATTGGATAGTGTTGACGTCATTAATCCAAGAATGAAATTTAACCGAATATAGCAAAATAATTAATGTGCAAAAAGAGGGTCCAAAAAGAAAAAGAAGCCATGGATGCAAATTTAAAAGAACATAAAAGACAATTAAATGCAAACATGGAAGAACATAAAAGATAATTAGACGTAATGGATGAAGAACGGATGCAAGCCCACATGCAGCAAACAATAGTAAAACTTGAGATGATATTTGAAGAGAAGTATCGAGAGAAGTTATCACAACTCACCTTCTCCCCAGTCCCTCACCCCATTCCTATCTCTACACGTGCTAGATGTAGGTTTCAATACACCTCCCCGTGTCATCCTGAAACAAACACGACTACTTTAAAGTGTAACGACCAGAATTTCGAGGTATTATTTATATAATTTATATATTCTCGGTTAGTCTTAGTAGGTTAAATAATGATACGATTTCGGACGAGTATCAAGATTCAAGAAGTTGATTGACTTGGGAGAGTTGTTGTAACACCCACTTTTCCGGCCTAGATTAATTAAGGTAATCAATTAATTAATCTCGAGATTTATATTTGTTTATGTGAATTATTTGTAAATATGTGTTAATTGTTATTTGGTGATATTATTTGGTTTTATTATTTTAGGTGTATAATAATAATTTAATATTGAGTTGGTAGGGGGGGTGTGGCCGGTTTGGGGGTTGTAGACACCCATTCCTTCACCATACCTCATTACTTGTGAGGATAAACAAAGTGTGTTGTGTGTGTATTCTTGTTGATCTCGGCCGAGAAGGAGAAGAAGGAAGAAAAGAAAAAGAAAAGCAACTTCTACCTTGTTTGCATTTTAGTTGCCTATTGTTATCATCTTAAGGTTAGAAATTCTATGCCATTATGTTGATTGTAGTTTAATCTCGGTTTTATAGATTTGTGTATTTATGTTATATAAAATCCGATTGATGCATATATGATGATTTGATGATCATAGGACGTATGCATGTTAGATTTCATGATCTATATGTGTCAGTTATATGTTAGAATGATTTCTGGAAGTTTGTATAACTTGTATGCATGAAATCAGTTTAGAACATGAAGTAGAAATTGATCATGTGCTGAGTCTTAAAGGACTCGGATTGTAGAGGTTGAATGAGTCGGATTCTGACTTGAACTCGGATTCCGACACTGCTGGATATGCCTTTACATTTAATCGGATTGTGATTTAGTCGGATTCCGCATCTCCTATCGGATTCCGACTAGGTTGAATATTGTTATGCATGTTCTCGGATTCCCCTTATTCAATTGGATTGTACATTTTCTCGGATTTGAATCATTTACTCGGATTATACCTTACTCGGAATCCTATTCTTTAGGATTGAACTTTCACTCGGATTGTGCATATGCTCGGATTCGGCCTTTGCTCGGATTTGAATTGTGATTCAATCGGATTTGATCATTTACTCGGAATCCGACTATAATTGGATTTGAACTTAATCGGATTTTATGATTTGAAGATAAATATGAATTGTATATCTGTTTGGGTTTTGTGTATGAGGTATATATATGTATAAGTGTATATACATGAGATCATGAATAAATATGATATTTATTATTGGATCAGGATTATGAATTGAATACTGACTTGGGTTACTTCAACCTCAGGAACTGAGAAGACTCAGTGAGTTAGTCACTCGAGTGTACCAGAGTTTGAAGACTTTGGTGAGTGCATTTATATCTTCGGATATACAGGATATGATATCCTATTTGGAATGCTCTTGTTTGGATTGTATATACATGTTAATTTGAAGACCAGTTTAGTCTGGGCCTTTGCTTGGGGGTGTAACTTACCAGATCTTGGGGTGCATTTATTGTACTCCAGAAGACTGGTGTTGTTATCACTGTTAGCTGGGCTATCAGTAAACCTTGGTTTTGGCCGACCTTGGATGTAGGTGCTTGCAACACCGCCGGTTCTCCTGGGATTCATGAGCTATTTGGTTTGGGCATATTTGCCTTGTGTATGTGTAGATATTTGTTCCCTCACTTAGCTTTGTGCTAATTCCCCACTAGATTGTTTTGCAGATCCTCTGAGGTGATCTTGATGCTGTAGGCTGGGAATATGGACAGACCAAACTCTGATGTCAAGTTTTTGAAAGAGCCTGTTTTTGTATTAACACTGTATCGGTTTTTGTACATCAAACAAGTGAAATCCTTTTGTATTTATTATGTATTTAATATATTTATATGTAATTAGCTTCCGCGTGCAGTAATATTATATCTTTAAAAAGTACAGTGTTACAAGTTGGTATCAGAGCCCTGGTTTGAGGATCTGCATGAATGATTTGTGCTATACTTGAACCGACGCTCTGGTCAGTCCAGTATTCCCAGGGTGGGTAATTAGTAGTGTAGCTTTGAGGGTAGTTAGTGGTTATACTAACGGATTATATGTAACAATTGGTGAGATGCTGTGTATAGCATAGCAAATGGCTGATAACGTGAACTAGACAACTACCCCTGCGTCCCCCTGAAGAAATCACCAGTCCTCTACTGCAGTCAATGAGCAGCACCACAGAGCCGGTACTTCTCACAACGATGAATCTGATCAGCAAGACTATGTGTTGCAATTGGAAGATACTCTGCAAAGTTTGAGAGATCGGGTTCAGGAGTTGAAACAGCAGCAACATCAGACTCAGTTTTCTTATCAAACTCAAACCACTTATTTTCCCAGAGAGTCAGCTGTATTTACTCAGTCAATACCACCTCCTGTTTACTCAGTTGCACCATTCAATACAGTGTCAACCCCATTTGGTTCTTTACCATTCGTTACTATACCACCTGTATCACAACCCCAACAGCAGCACCAACCACAACAGCAGAACTTTTTCATTCCATGGTACCCAACTCAAGGAGGCTCTAAACCGAAAGGGCAATACAAGGATTTTATGGGTTGCCAACCCCCTGAGTATTCTGGAAGCTCAAACCCAATTGATACTTTGAGCTGGTTAAGGGAGATTGTGAAGGCTTTGGATGCCTGCAATTGTGAGGAATCCGATAGGGTAATTTTTGCAACTCGAAGGTTGAAGGGTCAAGCTGCAACCTGGTGGGATTCTCTAACTGCCCATCTATCTAGGGAAGTTATGAATTCTGTTACTTGGGATCAATTTCAAACCAAGTTCTGCGAACAATTCTGTAATACATATGATTTAGCTAAGGTAAAGCGGGAGTTCATGGATCTAGCTCAGGATGACAAGATGTCGGTGGATCAATTGATTACGAAGTTTAACGAAAAGCTGAGGTTCGCCAAGCAATGGGTACCAGATGAACCTTCACAGATAGATCATTTCGTTCAAGCACTGTTGCCGGAATATCGGGGTAACACCCGGATAGCAACATCGTTGGTACAGGCATTTACTGTCGCTAGGGCTGCGGAAGGTGATGTGAAAGCTCGGGAGAGGATTAATCGTGAGAAAGGGTCGTCTCACAGGTCCGGTGGAAATTAGAGTGGGAACAAGGGTAAGTGGCAGAATAACCAGAATCGGGGTGATCAGAAATCGAAATGTTCGGGGTCATATCAGAACAATCCGTGGTGTAAACCCTGCAATGCTAGTCATACTGGTCCGTGCACATCACAGATGAAATGATGTTTGCGTTGTGGTGGATTTGGTCACGAACCATCAGTCTGTCAGTTTAAAACAAATGTTTGCTGGAATTGTCACGAAGAGGGTCATAGAGCTGGAGCTTGCACTAAGCCGAGGTCAAAGGGGACGGGGTAGGGGTAGCCAATGTCAGGGGATCGTCTTCTGCAGGTCAGAAGAGAAAGGTTGCACCTTTTGCGGAAGGGAGAGCCTTTAAGATGACTGTTACAGAGGCTGCTGAAGACGGTGATGTGATCACGGGTATGTTTATTGTAAACTCTGTGCCTGCTCGTGTGTTGTTTGATTCTGGTGCCAATAGATCTTTCATGTCTGTATCTTTATGTGGCAAACTGAAATTACCTGTTACTGTTATTGCTTCTCCTTTAGAAGTAGAAGTAGCTGATGGTAAGATAGTGCCTGTAACTTCCTCTGTGACTGGGGTGTTTATAGATATTGATGGTACTAGTTTGCCTGTAGACTGTTTGCGGTTATGCGAGAAGGGTATTCATAGACAATAGTATGATTAGTGATTGGTGCCAACGAACATTTTATTTATTTAATTGATTTACGGTTTCAAACTCTATAACGGTTTTCAAAAGACTGCGGTAGTAGCACTGTGGTTTGTTTATGGTTGGTTTTCTTTGCCTTTTCGGTGATCACAGTTAATTTTGTTAAGGGTTTAAGACTTCCGTTGCAAGATTACACTATTATTTTTAAATTTTTTGTAAATGGTGAAATTTGAAAATCACGGTGTTACAAGTTGGTATTAGAGCTAGGCTGTGAGTGAACTAAGTGTTGAGACCGGCCCTTAGACTCACAGCTAGGTCGGCTCGAATAGGATTGACTTGGACTCTTGGGTGGTCGGGTGAGAGATGAGTGCTTATGTGATTTTCTTGCCTTTGACCTTAGACCTGGGTTTGTTATCTAAATACTTGAGTAGACCCTAGGAAGGCCATTTATGTTTTGTTGTGTTTATGGTTCGACTAGTTGGTAATTTAGACATTCGACGAGGATGCGAAGCGTCAACATTTTGATATACGAACGGACACTTTGCTTATATGTCTTGCTATCGGATGGATTGGATTGAATGCTTTCCTGTTAATATAGCTATATGATTAGAATGACATAGAATCACTCGAAATTTGATTTCAACTTGGGTCACTTTTGCTATACGTGGAAGAATTTCCCTTTTGGGTTATGGATGGATGGTGGTTCGCTTCTGAAGAAGAACTCTTGTAGAGGATGCAAGAAAGTATTACGTGTAAAGAAGACATCACTTACTTATACATGTGCGTGTGAATCTTGTTAATGAGTCGGGCTGCGATACTGATTTGGATGATATTAGTATGAATAACAGAGTGGTATCTAAGGGTCCGAATGCAACTGCGGGAAGTGGCAATCGACCACCGTAACCCTCTGTGAAGCAAACAATGCTAAGAATGTTGTTTTCATCAATTGTGAATACTAGGCTTCGTTAAAGTTTGATTCATCATAACTATTCTTCAAAGTCAATATCGGAGCCTACCGAGGACGAGTAGGCGGGTACTCCACTTTCCTCGCCTGATTATGGTTCCATTTCACTCTGCGTTCGGTGTACTTTGATCCTGGAGACGGAACAGACCACAACGGGGGTTGGTATGACGATTACGGAAGAGACTATAGAGCTAATGACATATATGATTTGAGCAACGACCTAGACTGAGCGATGGAAAGGCGAGTTGCATATAGCATAGTCCTATTACTTAGTTTCCTTTGAACATTATTAGATACATGAGATATTTCGTGGTTGGTACTTACGGATGGTTTTATTCGGTCAATGGTATTTTAATTCCCGTGGATATTAGATATTTGATGGCCATTCGATAACATGATACGTGAGGTGGGTCCCTGAATCATAGTAACTGTTGTTAAAAAGAGAGAAGTAGAAATAAAATAAAATAAAAATAAAATCATATGATAACTTTGATCCATACGAATAATAATAGCAATAGTCACGGTTGAACGGATTAATCAAAAAAAGCCTACATGGCTAAGATACTTTAACGAGACCGCTAACAGTCACACGGAACGATTAAAAGGAAATATAAATATAAATATATTTAATGGTAATATGATATAGTAGGTATATCGATAATACGGTACTGGTGACGATATTTGTTGCTGCTGCAATGTGTTGTTCACAAAGTCTCTGGATATGAACACAGTTATCAGACTTTGGCCTTAGGTATGACAACATTCCATTACTATGCGATTCCTAGTCTGCCATAGCAATCTCCTGCAATCCGGTACACCACTCTAAAACTAAACATATTGATATCCGTTATCACTTCATAAAAGATAACGTTGAGAAAGGATTAATAGAGCTACAGTATGTTCCTACTGAAAATCAGCTGGCGGACCTGTTTACCAAACCATTAGACGAAAGTCACTTCACTGAGTTGGTATCCAAGTTAGCCATGCTAAACTTGAAAATATAACATAATGTTGCTCCATTTTTCCATTCTTTCTTTATTATTTAGAGTAGGTGTTACACTGTTAGTTCTTTGTGCAACTTTATGATGCCACACTTAAGGGGGAGTGAATTTCTAGTGACACACATGTATCATATGTGTAGGGGAAGAAAAATCATATACACATACTGCACATGTGTAGGGGGAGAAGTATACACATACTGCACATGTGTAGGGGGAGAAAAATCATATACACATACTGCACATGTGTAGGGGGAGAAGTATACAACTGACACATTCCCTAAATCTTGAAAAATTTTCATCAACAGATGCAAAAGTCTAGGGGGAGTGTGTCAGACAAACATTCAAATCAAAATATCTGGGTAATTCATATCTTCAAAATCTCAAAATTCAGATATCTTGATTTGTTCAAAAATTTTCCAAGTGTTTGGTTCTGTTTCAACCAATCGCATAGAATCACTTGAAACCCAACAAAATTAATTTTTCAAGTATTGGATCAATCGCATGACTTAACTGAACTTCAATCGCATGCGATTGAAATAAGAAAAGGTGAATCGCATGCGATTAACACACCAAAGTGTGAATCGCATGCGATTGGGTTAAGAAAGAATTAATCGCATGCGATTCGCACTAGTTGATAGAATCAGACCAACACATATGTTGAATCACATGCGATTAACACACCAAAGTGTGAATCGCATGCGATTGATCACTTCTATCAGCCGGGTGTTTTTTTTACCATGCGAATGCTTCTATTAGCTGCGTTTTTACACGCTTTTGGTCCAATCAGCGAGTGACACGTGTCCATTTTCAACTTATAACAGTCCCATCAGTTACCAAGCTTCTTTCACACGATTCAAATCTCGAAAATTTCATAAGAGATTCTCTCGTTTTCTTGGTTACTTTAGCATACGAATCCTCTCGTTACTCTGCCAAAATTTACACTTTTTATATCAAAATACTCCCAATCACAAAAGTAACAACTTGTACGGTTTACATTTTGAAAATTTTGAGCTAAAAGGGTATTTTTTGGCCTTAGAACACCTGTATGCGAAAGTGGGTTTCGAGACTTTTAAGGGCTCTTTGGGACACAAAACAAACTCGTTTGATGAAACAAAGTATGCGATGGGTACATTGAACACATGGGGAACACTTTGATGTAAAAATATTTCAAAAATCTCAAAAAGTGTTCTTCGTGTTCTTGGGGGGTATGAACTTACTCATACAGTTTGATTTTTGGCTTGAAAAGAGGTGTTAGGATGATTTTTGGACTATGCTCCAGTACTACAAAGTTGTTTATTACAATCTAATTGCTATATTAAAAGTGACAAAACAACTTTTTTATACTTAAAATCATCTTGTACACAATGAGTTTTTTTTTTTGGAGTTAAGGTTTTCACAAAATTTCAAATTCTAAAGTTTTGGTCAACATGGGTCAACATTTCTTCAATCACTTAAGTTTGACCAAATTTCACAATTGAATGTTGTTTTCTTGCATATCTCTTTATTTTAAATTTAACTGTTTTATCTCTTTGACAGATAAGATGGTACAAGTTGTACGTGACCCGGAGGAGATCATGCCCAGAGCCGAGTTTCTTAACAATGGCTCTCATGAAAAAAATTATTATGTTGACCTAACCAAACTTAAAAGCCCAACCTACCCTATTGTCACTGAGATTCTCAAAATCCATCCCCTGAACCACCTCCTGACATATAACCCAGCTACAACAGGCACACATGTTCCCGAGCTATATGTTCAACAATTTTGGAAGACTTGTGATGTTCGTATCAATGAAAGAGGAAGGGAGGTCATTCATGCTGAGGTTGACGAATTTCAAGTTAACATTCCACTAAATCGCCTCTGAACAATCTTTGAACTGCCCATTGCAGTCAACAGACCTCCAGCTACAGAATTTGAGAAAATCCCTGATGAGGACGCATGTCTTGCAGCTATAATGGAGATGGGATATGATGGTGAGCTCACCAAGAAAGGTCAATTCAAATGCACCGGCTTGCATCCAAAGTATAATACATTCATGACGGTGCTTCAAAGATGTCTCACTCCAAAGCATTCAGGCTACGAATTCCCAACAGAGAACCAACTCAAACTCTTTCTTGCTGCAGCCAACCACTTGCATGTGGATTATGCATTCCTGCTCTTTCAAGATATCAAGGCAACTATGCTAAGAAAGAACTCATAGAAGAAAAAGGATGCTAACTTGCTGCTCTACCACCGCTTCCTGCCAATGATCATCCAGTATGTGATGGATAGGAATACTGATATTCCTCGCCGGACAGGTTTACCTTCTACTACTCCTAAACTTTTTTTGCATGTAAAACCTGTTGTTCTAGCCAATCTGCCAATTCCAAGACCATTCCCTGTATCTCTACTTGACCTTTGTGAACAGAATGATATTTTTGTGAGCTATAGGGAGAGTGTAGGAATACCTCCCATGGTCGGGCCTGAGCCGGCCAGACCTGCCCAGGGAGGAGTAGCACCTGGTGAGGAAGTAGAAAATAGGCCTCAGTCATCTATGGGAGATGCTGAGAGGGATGTGCAGTGAGAAAATGTTGAGAGGGGTGGTGAAGCGGGTGTAGGTGATGAGACTAGAGAGGGAGGGGATATATATGATCCCACCACCATTCAAGCCATCGTTCAATCACTTTCTCAGACCACCCGAACCCAAGCTGTTCTTACTGAACTTGGTCTTGACGTTTCTGAGTCATCCAGTTCTTCTCATGATGAGTCTGCTTCCCATCCAAGAGGTGCCCCTGCCTTTGAACATGTTATATCTCCCATGGGCACCCCTAAGCACCCAATCGAACAACCAGCAGAAAGCACACCTTCCTTCATGAAACTTACTAACCCACATACTAATTCTCCCGACCATACTCACCCCGTTCAAACTACTCAGGCCATCCCCCAACCTAGTGGTCTGGTCATTTCTTTGCAATCTCCTGATTTTCCTACCACTGGCCATGCTATTATAGCCCCAGAGCATGCCATTCCGGTCACTTCTCCAACTCATAGCCTATCTGTTGAAACTTGTTCTGTCACCCCTGACTCTCTCATTCAACCTGATCAATATGCGGGGTATGGTGCTGGTAGCGGTGATGATGAAGGTAGTTTTGTTGTTAGGAGTGTGAGTGATAGAGAGGAGGTGAGAAAAGAAAATTTGAGTGCTGAGGGTTCCCCAAACCTAGAAAGCCGGGAAGCCACATTTGTTATGGGGCCTAACACTGCTGGGCCTCATATTGAAGAAGTCACGGTGATCCCACCCGTGCAAGTTTCTGCCCCACCAAGCCACTACGGTGTCTCTCAACAGACTCCGTCTTTATTGCACAGGGTTATAGCACATACACTGGGTCAACCTCAATTGGGTGTTGGACCTATTGAACAAAGAGGACCGCCTCCCTCGTCCTCGACTCCTTTTCATGTACAAATTGATATACCGCGGATCTCCGCTTATCTTGAACAACACAGAGTCACAATTGATGCACTGAGCTTGTTAACTCAACAAGTCTCCTCAACTTCCAGAGGTGGTACCTTTTCAAGTGCCATTCGAGGATTGGAAGGAAATCCTGCTGGAGCCAACATACCTGTTGCTCCAGTAGGTGGTACTGCCTCTGTGGCTGGTACCTCAACCGGAACTCTTCGTGATTCCGGGTTTGTTACACGTGCAGAACTTCAACAACAAATTCATCAAGCCGTGTCACCAATCCACCAACAACTGCAGATGACAAATCAAAAGTTGGATCGGATAGAGCAAGCCTCTAAGGCCCAAGCTGAGTAGCTAAACTGAATTTAAACACTTTTTGCTGCCCGTCCTCCAGTTCCAAAAGCTCAATCACAACATGATCCTGCTACTATGTCTGTAGATGCTTTAAAGAGCATGCTGTACGTTAGACTTCTGGAGCAAAGGACAGAATCTGCACATGATCAATACCTTCTGACTACTCTTCGCAACGAACAGCGTCCATCGGGAATCTCCATGGATGACTTTCAAGAGTTTCATGAAGATGTAAACAGAAAGCTTGATGGGATCACCAAAGGTTTCTACACCTCCCTATCAAAGGTCACAGACCGGCTGACTAGCCTAGAAACAACTTGTCAGGCTCAGGCACAGGGGAGTAAGTGGAGGCGGGATGATCAGGATCCGGATGATCAACCCGAGGGGGAGAAAAGGAGAAAATACATGTCTGCTATGTCTGCTTCCTCCGTTGTTGCTATTGTACATGTCCCACTCATTACTTCATACTTATCTGCAGGTACAAGTTCAACTGGATCTGGAAGTCAACACCAACAACAACAACAAATGGCTGATGAAGTTTATGAACGACAACAAAAGGAAAATGCTGAAAAACAAATTGTACTTTATGTACCTCGGCAACAATCTGAATCGAGGCCAAGTGATCTTGAAGAAGGTGAAATACCTTACGAGCAGCCCCATGCCGAGATGTTTGACTGGTCTAGTGACTCAGAGGAACAAATGGAAGATTTATATGAGTCCATACATACATCACCTGCAAGGCATGTGGGGGAAGGTAGTTCTGCTCAACCGGAGGAGGAGACTGAGAATTCTGAGATGGAAAGACTATTCAAAGGCATTGATGAATATGTCGAGTTTGCTACACGTCCAGATTCTCCTAGAATTATCCAATCTTTGACGTGTCTAGGGTTCTCAATGGGATTAATGTTGAAGTTCATGAAACTTTCCCTCCTCTTCCTGGTCAGTTTCAAGAATCAGCTGCCGATGTACTTGAAAGAAACAGACAGAAAGAGGCAGCTGAGAAAACAAGAATCTGAATGGCCCTTGCCAAGGAGCTTCATTGTGTCACCTGCTCCTCCAGTGTATCGTGGGGATCCAGGACTTGATGCAGGCAACATGTTCACAAGAAGTGCTGCCCAACAACCTATATGGAAACCGTATTTTGTCAATGCTGCTAATCTTGAAGAAAGAATTCCAGACATATTCAGCAATGAGCTAATATAGGTTATTTCCCCTGAGTTACGGAACATGGACGACAAACAGAGAAGAAGATATGAACGCATCCTCTCTCAGTCCATGACAACACCCAAAGAGATCAAATCAGAGTATCCAATAGTTGAACTTATCAATATCTATACTCAGACAACCTTCAGAATAAAGTATGCCATCTTTCATGTCAGAAGAGCAAACAACCTGTCATACTTCCTCAACGAAGCAGACTTAAGGTTTGTAAGTATTGAAGACATCAGCTTTATCTTTGACACCCTCTCTCAGAAAAGAGGAAAGTGGCCTGAAGAAGAGTTTGGAAGGGGTGCTCTGATGAAATATATGAGAAATTTAATGGATACTTTGAGCATCATGATCTGCAACTCGGAGCTGAAAACAACTATCTGAAAGTCAATCTCTTAAAGCCTAACCAGAGCCATCCAGATCTAGAAAAGATTGAAGAATTGACAGTTATCTATGATGGGCATCCAAACTTCAAAGGTGACCGAGGTGTTGTATCAAGGAATTCAAAAGGAGATAAGATATTCATTAGACTTGATGAATTAATGTCATATTCAGACGGCACTTTGAAAATCCTTCATCATAAGATACATCAGAAAGTTTGGGATAACCGGGAAGCCTATACTAATGAAGAACATGCTGAAGCCTATCATGCTATAGAAAGGATGAGAACGACACTGGCAAGCAGAAGGCAAATACGTAAGTGGCAAGTGGCATTCGGGATTCGCAACAAATCAGCCTATGAATAGATTAATGTATTTATTTGTTGTGAATGTTTACACAACTCACTTAGGGGGAGATTGTTAGAAATATTAAAGTGAGGGGTGTAATATGTAATTACTCAAAGTTGGGGAAATGCTATATAAAGGCATTTCCCCCACATTTCTATGTAAGCTTTGCATTCTACTATTTGTGTTCTTGTGTTTAGCTCTCAATACTCTCTCTCGACTCTCTCTCTCTATAACCGAATATACACAATAACACATACTACAAGATTAACATCTTGCATTGCTTAATCCGTATACAATACGGGACCATCATGCTATGTGTTGAATAAAAGAGATCAGCTCCATAAGTAGGAACCTAAAGCTGATCATGGAATATTCGTTGGTTATTCCTCAATCTCCAAATCGTACAGAGTGTATAACACTAGGAGAAAGTCCATAGAAGAATCAATTCATGTTTCATTTGATGAAGAAAGTTTTGATCAAGCTGAGAAAAGATAAGCTGACTCGGTCAGTCTGAGTGAGCTTGAAAGGCCTGAGGAAACCAATATGTCAAATCCCATGTATGTCATGGGAGATGATACTGATGATGATGTGTGTTCATCAAAGAAATCATCACAAGCTCCAAGAAATTCTCAAGCTGAGAAGGATGATGAGTTCATTAACCCCTTTGGAGCTGACGTCACTTAGACTGAGGATCTTAGTGATCATCAGTTTGTTGAAAATGCTGTTGTTGAGACCGAGGAGATAAGTTCACTTCAGGACTCTCCACCTCACTCAGATCCAGAACCAGATTCTCCAACTACAACATTCAAATTCCTCAAAGACCATCCTCAAGAACAGATCATTGGAAATGTCTAAGAAAGGGTCATGACCAGATCAAAGGCTACAGTTAACTATGCCGCGTACTTTGGTTTCCTATCTCAAATGGAACCAAAGAAGACTGAAGAAGCCTTAGAGGATGAGGATTGGATTGAAGCAATGCAAGAGGAATTAAATGAGTTTGAGAGAAATAAGGTCTGGAACCTTGTCCCTGCCCCCAAAGATCATTCAATCATAGGCACTAAGTGGGTCTATAGGAATAAAATGGACAAGGATACAGTGATAGTTAGGAACAAAGCCAGGCTGGTAGCACAAGGGTATAAGCAAGATGAAGGAATCGATTATGATGAGACCTTTGCCCCTGTTGCTAGAATTGAAGCCATAAGGTTGTTCCTGGCTTATGCAGCATATAAAGACTTCAAAGTCTATCAAATGGATGTGAAGAGCGCTTTCCTAAATGGAAAACTTAAGGAGTAAGTCTATGTGAAACAACCTCCTGGCTTTGTCAGTTCAAAGTTTTCACATCATGTCTATAAGTTGGACAAGGCTTTGTATGGTTTTAAACAAGCTCCAAGAGCTTGGTATTATACACTGTCCACTTATCTACTATCAATAGATTTCACCAGAGGTAGTATAGATAAGACACTCTTTATTAGAAAGAGTAAAGGACAGGTGATTATTGTACAAATCTATGTGGATGACATTATCTTTGGTTCTACTAATGAATCTCTATGTGAATGGTTCTCCAAAATAATGTCACAAAAGTACAAGATGAGTATGATGGGTAAGATGACTTATTTCCTAGGCTTACAGATCAACAAAAGCCTGATCTAATTTTCATCAATCAAAGCAAGTATGTTCTTGATTTGATAAAGAAATATGGTTTTGATTCTAGTTCAACCATGAGAACACCCATGACACCAGCTGTCAAGCTGAGTAAAGACTCAGATGGTAAGTCTGTGAGTCTGTCTACCTATAGAGGAATGATAGGTTCATTACTCTATTTGACAGCTAGTAGACCTGATATCATGTTTGCTACATGTGTTAGTGCAAGATATCAGTCAGATCCTAAAGAATCACATCTTCAAGCTGTGAAAAGGATCTTTAGGTACCTTAAAGGTACTCCAAATCTAGGTATTTGGTATCCAAAGGACTCTGGATTTGAGTTAGTTAGTTTTTCGGATGCTGACTAAGCTGGGTGCAAGTTAGATAGAAAATCAACGACTGGAGGATGTCAAATGCTTGGAGGGAAGTTAGTAAGCTGGACTAGTAAGAAACAGAACTCAGTGGCTACTTCAACTGCTGAAGCTGAATATGTTGCAGCAGGAAGTTGTTGTGCTCAAATCCTATGGATGCAGCATCAGCTTCAAGACTTTCGTATGAGTTTCAAGAAAACTCCTATCTTCTGTGATAACCAAAGTGCTATAGCCATAACTTACAATCCAGTCTTCGACTCAAGAACCAAGCACATTGAAATTAGACATCACTTCATCAGGGACATCGTGGAAAAAGGTAAAGTTGACATTAAATTTATCTCCACTAATGACCAATTAGCTGATATCTTCACTAAACCACTTGATGAAAAGAGGTTTATGTATCTGCTAAGTGAATTGGGTATGCTCAACCCCTAGCTAAGTGTATAGAATCTGAGTTTCCAGTTTGACAGAGACTAAGTGTCTTAAGCTGAGTGCACAGTTTATAAATAAGTTTTCTTAAACTGTATAACCTGTCAAGCTGAATGATGAGTTCACACGTTTGGTGAGTTCCAAACATATTTTGAGTCAGTCTCAAATATATATGACTAAGTGTCATTGATTCTGAGCCGAGTGCTCAAAATGGAGTTGAGTGCTCAAACTCAAGCTGAGTATCAATCTCAAGCTAAGTGATGATATCTAGATGAGTGCTTGATTCACGCTGAGTAATTCGTTTCCTCAGCTTGGTATGTCCAAAATTAGATTTAATTACTCTGTGTGAATAGGTCATTGTGCACTATGTTGAGTATGTCTCACATTTTGCGGTTACGCTGATTATGTATCGTGTAACATAACAAGTGAAAAGTTATATTATTGTAAGTCAGTAATATAAAGTTATCCGTTGGAAGATGATATGTTTCATCTCAATCACTGTTTGCGCCGTAAATTTGTTACGTGTAACGGACAAAAAGGGATTTCAAACGGTAACTTTTCTCTCTCCTCTGAAAGGTATATATAACGACCCAAACCGATTTTCGGAGGTTTACACTTACAATTCGCAATTTTAAACCTCTCCTTCACTCACATACCTTTCACAAACACTTCCAATTGCTCAGTGCAAACTCTCGTTCATCTCTTTTCTAAACCCTAATCGCTCAGTGCGACTTTAGAAATTCCTCAGTGTTACTCAAGCTTAATTCGACGATGGAAGGAATCATTCTAAATCTCAGTGATAGGATGGTTAGAGGTGCTACGTTAAAAAACAATGGGATGCCGGTTCTTAAAGTAAACAATTAACGTGCATGTTTGGCAATCCCTGAACGTAAGAGGAACAGAGGCTATGAAGCCTGGGTGGATTATATCCGAAAATGCCCCCTGGCATTTGCTTTCACTGGAGCACCACTTCATATTGTTCCACAACACTTATTGGAGTTCTGGTACACTTGCGTCTATGACCAGAACAGAGGAGAGATCGCTGGTACTGTTCTAAATATGGATAGAACAGTTGTCATAACTGTACAGCGGCTAAGGGATGTTCTTCAACTTGCTACAAGTGATATGTTCGAAGCTGCTGTTACTAGGCAAGTGGCGAGGTCAGTCCTACCCAACATGGGTCACCCGCAGACAGAGGGTGTTATAAAGAAGGCCAGTTTCCCAACCAGCTGGGGTTTTCTGGTGTCAACAGTGATTCGTTCACTAGGTACCAAGGTTGGAGGACTGGACCAAGTTAACGAGTTCGAGATGCAGCTGCTGTACGACATGTACTTTGCGAGAAACTTAGACTATGCACAGCTCATCTTCAACAAGCTAAGGGTCCAAGTGATGAAGACCAAAAGGGATCTTCATGTACCTTTCATAAGGTACCTGTCCTTGGCATTTGAAGCCGAGCTGGGGACAGCACTCTACGAAACTGATCAGGATGTGTTCCTGTTTCCTACACTCAGCTCCAAGATGTTCAATAATGACATCTTCCCCGAGCAAGAGGGTCTAAGTGGTCCCATGCTGCTGATAGCTAAGGCAGCTTCATCAGAAAGTGCAGAAGATGGATCCAATCAAGGGGGAGCTTCTCTAGCTGACACAGAGGTTCAAGCTGAGTACTCTGCTCAGGCTGAACCAGCAAATATTGAAGCTGCTTCTGGTAAGACCTCTCCACTTTCTCTTTCTTCTCATTTTTCTCCATCCACCTTTGGAGATAAGGTTGCGGTAAACCCAACCCAGTCTAACCCATCTCCTCCACCTTCATTCCATTTACAATCCCACTCTGAAGCCACCCCTAGTATGCCCACTGCTGCTTGGGAGAATATCCGAACCTATACACGAAAAACTTCCATAGGTGGTGCCACTCCTAAAGGCATCACAGGAGCTGAGATAACTTTGATCCCTCCACAGGCAGGAGTTAAGGGGGAGACACCTACACTTAAGGTGTCAACCTCGAGGCTCATTACAACCCAACAGCCTAAACCGGGTGTGGTGTCTACTCAGCCCACACTCTCCAGTGCCATGGGAGAGTCCATTACTGTGGCTAAGCAGACACACTTAGGTAACATTGAATATCTGACCAATCCTCATGGTCAATCACCCCCCTCCAAACCAATTACCCAACCACCTACCCATACACTTCGCGTCTCGAGCCCCATTACTTCTTTTCACTTCTCACACCCACACGCACGACCTTTCAATGTTTCATCTTCAAACCAAGGTGATTTACAGGGTCCAGACTCTGGTACACATGAATTTGAAGGTAAACACCAACTTTTAGACGATGCACCCAAATTACAACCTTCTCAGGCTGACTTGGATGATTTAATGAATTTCTTTAAAAGTCAGCTTGAAAAGCTGCACCTGAAGAGAAAGCAGACCAAAAAGGAAATGATCATGATTTTGGATTCTCTAGATGAGGAGGTGGTACAATTAAAATCTGCGGTTGCTGCCCTACAACAACAAAAAACTTCAACCCCTATTGATGATGACAAAAAGGGGGAGAAGGTTCAAGAAGCTGAAGCTGAGTCAGTCAAAGTTGAAGCTCTACTACTATTGGCAGAGGGAGCAGATCAGATTGAGGGGGAGAGAGGATTAGAAAAAGAAGTTGAGCTGACTGAGAAAGCAAAAGGAAAGAGACCAGTTGTGGTTAGCTCAGAAGAGTCAGAACCCCCTCAACAGAATAGAAGAAAAATGATTCTAAGTGAATCATCAGCCTCAGATGAAGACTCTATGGATAAAATAACCTTACAAGATAGAGCTTCACTAATGGCAGTAAGAATATTGGAACAAGAGGATGCTGACCAGCTTGGGATGTCGATTAATGAATTAAGAAGAAGACAAATGGATGTTCAAGCTGTGTTAGTAGATGACAAAGAGAGAAGAGAAAGAGCTTGGGCTGAACACATCAAGAAACAGAATGAAGAGCTATCTAGACTCAGACTGCTAATCGTGCCCAAGGAGGAAGAAGTAGAGGAACTTCCTGTCCAGGATCAACCTGAAGGGGAAGACATAACTCAGTGTTATACAAGGACCTACTTCTCCTCTCAAATAAATACACTAAGGTTGAGTTCAGTCCAAGGGATTATCAATCTAGAGTTTGTCTTAAGGAATGATGAAACACCCTCTCTGGAACTGAGTCAACTGCATAAACTGGGATATGAAGTATGGAAGCAAGTGGCTGTACTTATCAAGCAGATGGAAAAGTCCTCTGTCAGAAGTCAAGTTAAAGATCAACTGTTGAGGCTACATGCAAAAGCTGATTCGATGAAACTCATACCCAGATCTGAGATTGTAACCCTAGTAACTTCCTTTCACAAAATGGGGAAGGACAAGTTGAAAAAGCCAGCTGGATTAGCAAAAGCAGATAAGTACACTCTGAATCTTCCTGAAGGCTTGAAGTTTAAAGAAAACACCTATATGGAAAAGCCTGAGAAAGGGTTCATGTACCTGGATAGAAATAGAGAACAATGCTTCCAGTCTGATGCAAACATATACATATGTGGGGTATCTCAAGTGTTTGCTTTAAGACAAATTGTGGAAAATACTGAACAAACTGCAAGGTTCAGATACAGAATAAACAGAGCAATCAGATATCAAAAGGATCAACTTCAACACTTACCTAATCTGCAAGAAATCCTTGAAGAAATCAATAAGGAGATCAAAGAGTTTGAAGAGATGCATTCTGAATAGATTAGTTCTATTATAAATTATATTAGTTCTAATGTAAATATTAGATTAGTTCTAATATTTTTGTAAGCACTTAGTGTGCATGATCTAAGTGATCAATATTTTTGTATTATGATTGGTTCAATTAATACAAATATTTGTTTGATATGTTCAACTGTGTTATGATATGTTCATAATTATTAGTCTGATAAGTTCAGCTTAAATGAATAACTGATTAGTTCTTATTCATTAATGTATTTACTTGGTGTGTTTAACTAAAAGTTGGTTTGTTTCACTTATAATTGATAAGTTCAATTAAAATTGATAAGTTCAATTAATATTTGATTAGTTCAAATTTAAAATCTTGATAAGTTTAAGATTTAAAACATAATTCATTTAAACAAACTTAATAACTATTTGATGGTTTTGTCATCATCAAATAGGGGGAGTTTGTGGGAAAATGATCTCATCAGTTAAGATTTGATGAGACAAAGTTAAGTTCGTAAGATAAGTTCTAAATACAACTTAAACAGAATTATGAAGCTTAGTCAGACTAAACATTTATAGTGATTCAGACTGAGTATAAGCTGAGTATAAGCTGAGCATATGTTCGACCAGCTTAGACTATATCTTAGTAAGATTATCACTATGTGTGATAAGCTGTGTATGTCACGTAAGATATATTGAGCTTTTAGCTTGATGTGTTTCAAGCTGAGTGACTCAGCGTGAATACTGAGTCAGCTCAACAGAGTTGCTAAATAAGTTCTAGCTAACTCTTAAGACTTCTAAGGACGAGTTTCTTAATATACGTGTTAGTTCATGTTGGTTTTCGAGTTTTTTCTCGAAGAACTCAGCTTGATGAGTTTCAAGCAGAGTAACTCAGTCCGAGCAAGAAGTCAGCTTAAAGAAAATTTAAATATGTTTTAAATCTATCTTTTTTAACTCTCTATATCTACGGGAAGGATAAGAAGACTCCAGAATCAAGATTGAAGATTGAAGACTCAAGATAAGAAGATTCAAGATTCAAGATTCCGAGTTATCCGATAGTTAGTTAGCAAATTAGGTTGAGTCTTAGTTTGTTAGATTCCGTAGGCACAGGATTATAAATACTTATCTTCTGATAAGTTTAGAGGTACGACTCAGAAACAACAACCACGACTAAGTGTTGCAGAGCCAAATATCTCACCTCAACCGTATGTGTTACGATTCTTGAATCACTGTTTGTCAGTTCAACGTGATTAAGAAACTCATAAATTGCCAAGCTATTCGTGTGTTCGAATACTCACATTAGTTGTGAGATTGGTAAGTTTTCAATCTGTGATTAAATCCTGTTTAGAGAGTCGTCAGTATCTATAATCATAAGTTGATTATAGATAGCTAAGTTTGAAAGATTGAGAGTTTTATATTAGGTGTTTACATATCAAGAGTTGCTTACTTGATAGAGTCTGTAATCATCTTCTTATTAATAAAAAGCAAAGCATTCGATTGTGGTTTGATTTACTGTGTGTAACACTTTTCTTTGATTTGTTCAATTTCCGCAGAAAGTGTATTCAACCCCCCCTTCTATACATATGCTGCTTGTTATTATTCTCACCAACGGACCAACAGTTATCTCTAATGTAGCCAATAAAAATGAAAATGATGTTAACATAACAATAATGTAAAATTTAGAACATTAAAAGTGGGGACCACAAAGATATCATAAATGCAATACATCTAGCGAGGTCCTTAATAGAAACACGCCAAGAAACATGGAATAAAGTATGGAAACCACTTTTAGGTAACATTACTACATTTTCCAATAAATATGATGTTGAACTTCCGAAAATGGAACAATAATATTATAGTAGAATAGATTGTTGAAAATGTATAAGGTTAGTAAGGAGGTAAGACACCTCATTAAAGAAGTCAAATGAAACTACTAGAATATAGGAAAATTAAGGTATAACCATACGCCCTGCACCAAAGCAAGGTAGCACATTACAACCTGCATGATAGTAGGGTAGCAAGACACCTAGCGAGATAGCTACCAGTGTAGGACACTTGAACGGGCAAATGTGTCTTGATGTACACACCATTTATAAAAGCAGCAAGGTCAAGTATAAAGAAGATCGTAATTAGATAAGAGAATCCTCATCCCTGACTTACATTTAATGATATGTGCTATCACCGCCTTTGACATAAAGGACTCTTGAGAGAATTTCGAGACCCTTAAGGATGTTTAGCTTTTAAGGAACACAAGATGCACCTACATGTAGCCTTGTTCTAACCATGTCTAGAAGGACATGGGTCACCCTATCATATGTGAAAAACATTGATAAGGCTAAACCTTTAAGAAGAATATTTGAAGAATAAATAGAAGAGTGTTTGACTAATGATGGTATGCATTCTTACAACCATAAACAAATATCAAACTAATACATACACCTCAAGAAAGATGGGAACTGACTTGGCCGTCGGAGGGAAATACGGGGATACGCTCTCAGTTTCGGCTGAACCTTACGTGTTACTATTATTATTTTTTATATTTTATATTTTATTTTTTGTAAATTCATTCCTACAAGACATCTATCTGCACTCATGTTCGTCACCCCAACACAAGAACAAATGGCTCCATCCGTGAAACTTCACCGCGTCTATTACCACAAAAATTCTTTGTATTTTGTTATTTTATATATAAATATATGGAACTTGCCCCGTTGCCATTACGACTAACTAGATTTTTTTTATTCATAGGTTAACAACTTGCACAACCAAATTTTGATGTATTTCACCTTGTTATAGACTGATAACTTCAAGAGCTAAATAATTGTTTTAATAAAGCAAACACAACATTACGCCTTTGTATTGCTTCTTTATGCCTAACACGGTCTTTTAAATCATTTCAAGTGAACGAACTAATGAAGATGGCTGAATTATATCCGATGTAGTTTCCAAGCGCCAAGCTTGAAGGGCCTAGTGCATCGATTTGGAATTATATTAAAGATGTATTTGAGATGCAAGGTTTAGTAATCAAGAGTATATAAAAGTTTGACCAGACATGAAACAATATTTTCTCTTTTACATTTGCCAAACAATTGGTAAGCAATGAAACGAGGTGTAATCTTAAATGTTGATTGTATTTAGAAATTAGAATGTGAACCAACCAAAATATTATCTGAACAGTACAAAAAGGCATCTTGCATTAAACCAAATATTTGAACTTTACAGTAGTAGATGAAACTAACTGAAAACAAGAATACTCAGCGCTCAATTATTACTTTAAGTCGACTATTTGATGAGATGAGATTATAATAATGCAGAAATAGCACAAAAACGCAGTAGCCGACAAGACAACACTATTAAAAAATTTCCAATGGGTTCTATTCGTCAGAGATGGGGGATTTTGTGAAAGTGTGACAGACAGAACATAAGCGCAATAGTCAAGATAATATATAGATTGAAAAGAGTTTCGATTATAGCTTAAATCAACGAGATAGAAATCGAATACAAATAGTTGATTAGTCGACGATGATTTGAAAAAATCAGTTGCATCATTGCAGTCGTTATCCCTATGGGGTTTATAACTTTGTCTTTCGAAATGCAATGCGGGTAGAAATACAAATAGTTGATGATGTCGATGCAACGAGTAGTCAATAGCAAATGGGCTCCTTATCCTGCTCATTCATGTCATTTTAAATATTAAAGAACCTTGTATATCATTAAATGGATTAAAATATTGATGCAACTAGCCAATTGGCTTCTCTCTCGATCTGCCGTTGGACAAAGGTGGCCCTAACCGTACATAGAGTAGTCATGGTCATTACGATCATGCATGTGTAGCCACTTGTTATATCTATATCTATATTATGCATGCATGTAAATGCCTGCCTTTGTTTTTGTTTTTAAGCAATTAAACATATGTTCTATACACATCCAAACATTTTGTATACTAAATACTAAATACTTTTTATATTTTAAATTTATAATTGCACCTTAGCTCTTCTCACATCCAAACATTTCATAACATCAATCGACGTACTCATAGTATTTCATAAAGTCTACGCTTAAGTCTTAACCCTTACAGTGGCGTGCAATTATCTGATTATAATATGTATACGGGAAGGCCACTCGATCATTAGACTCATTAGTTGACTTTGTTACAGAAATGTCACTAAGGAAATATGTTTGAGTGGAGTTTGTAATCATGAAGAACTCTTATTGCGTCCAGAAAAAGGATATATGCAATTTGTACTTGGAAACATTACTCGATGAACAATTGACAAATTAGTTTATTGGTCAGGCATCAGGATAGTGAGATATATCATACTGTAAAGATATTGGTATAATTAAAACATTTTATGAGAATCTTAATTAACACCTTTTTATAACTAGCGTGACTATGCAACACAAAATACACGTTAGATCGAATAAAATGACAAATAAAACAAAACTGTATCAGGAAACGGGCAGTCCCGTTTTTGGTCCTTTGTTTATTTTATTCTAGTTAGGTCCGAGTTTGTGTACACGTCTGCGAAACCGGCTAGTCTAAAAGGAAATATGGATCAGTTTAAGAAATATGAAGAGCTTGTTCCAAATGCAATTTAGTTCTTGTTTAAATTATAAAGGTTGGTTGCAATAACTAAATTTTATGTTCATCAGATACATGTTTTGTTGAGTATTAATTCTAAGCCGACAAACATAATTGGTATCATAAATCAGGTCCAACCATTATTGATTAAATGGTCTCATATACAAACTTCATGTAATCTATAAGTATAAATGTGTTAGGCACAATATAATGTCAAACGTGAGAGGCACAATTAAGTATTGTCCCAAATCGGACGAGTGTAACTTTATAACATACTCAATAAGGATCCTAAATTACTTAACTTATTCATAAATAATTTTGATTCTTCATTAGGATATAGGTAATTCTAGATTAATCTTTATCTAACTATATAAAAGCTAATTAAAAGTATAACTGAAAATTATTAGAATCGATAGTAACGATAAACGCAATAAGAAGAAGTTTAAAAACAAATAAACATTGATCACAAATGAAATAAAATATTCAGTTTGAGTTTTAAACAGTCTGACATCGATTGAAAACCGAGCCCAACTAAGATTATTCGGTCTAGTTTTCGGTTCAAAGTATTTGTTATTTTCAACTATTAGTGCAGTCCAAGTTATATCGTTACGGTCTGGTTTTGAACTGTTACGAATCTTATTTATAACATGCGTGTATATGGTTATACGAAAGATAAAAAATGATTTGATATGTCATAAGTTATTATTTACATATGACGAATAAGCTTAAAAGAAATTATGATTAATAACATCCAAATGATGTAGCACTAACTGTGTAACTATGATGGATTATCTAGGTGGTAAATCATTACACGATCCGAAACCTTATTTAACCAGACATGAATTACGTCGATTTGATTATAATACGAAATTAAACTAAGTCAGAAATGAGTTGATTTAAAAAGCACGAAGATAGTCGATACAAACATAATGATCCTTAGATGACATAGATATATTTAACGAATTTTTAATAATAACATTACAAAATAACACGAAGTCATATAAATATATAAATTTAGAGGGAAATTTTTTTGTCTTTATTATTTTACAATCTTTTTTGTCTTTTAATTATTTTATTATTATTATTATTATTATTATTATTATTATTAGAGTTACTTGTCCAAATGGTCCTTTAACTTAGGGGTTTCTGCCATTTTCGTCATTTAACTTTAAAATTGGTACGAATCATCCTTAAACTGCTATTTCCATGCCGTTTTGGTCTTTATTAACGTTTGCCGTTAATTATATCTGTTAAGTCAAGGGTATTCTGGACTTTTTACCATTTTTTAATATTTAATTGCCTTTTAATAATATATATTTTTTAATAATAAAAAAACAATTAATCAGAATATCTTTTTTCTTTTTCTTTATAAACACACACACACACACACTCTCTACACATAGTCTCTCTCTCACATAGTCTCTCTTTCTCAACCCTAGGAACAAAATTCTCAGCCCCACCTCCGCAGTCTTCATCTCCTCCTTCATCCCCGGCGACACCTCCGCCGCCTTCATCTCAGGAGACCACCTCCCCGCCGTCAACCACCTCCACCACACTCTAAATCTCTCGCCTATCTCCTATCTACCCATTCCTAGAATTAAACCGAGAGATCGGAGCACACCGCCACCACTGCCGCCTTCTGAGCAATACCCACCACTGCTGTCTTCATCTCCGGCGACCACTACCGTCACCATAACTAGATCTGAGCACCGCCACGAAATCAGCTAGATCTGAGCACACTACAACCACTAGTAGAACTAAATCGAGAGATCCGAGCAAACCAACACCACTGCTGCCTTCATCTCCGCCGCCGCCGCCAACGTAATCACCACCTCCTCATCCGTGTTCAAGAACGGTGAAAACAGATTTGAAAACGGTGTGTGTTCAAAATGGTGGTTATCTTCTTTTTCTTTTTCTTTGGAACCCATCCACGCCTCGTCAATTTCTGTGGTGGTGGCGGTGTGTGTGTTTTTTTCGTTTGGGTGTGTCTGTGTGGGTTTGAAGATGATGGAGGTGAAGGGTTTTTGTAGGGTATAAAACATGCACAGCGGAATAAAACCCCTCCGGTGATCTCATCTAACTCGTATAGAAACTTAGAAGATTAAGAGGATTAAAAAGTTATACCTTGATGAAAACCAAAACTTTTTCTTTAAGCCTCTAGACAGCTGCAGGTTTTCCACCGCTACTGCACCACCTTGAACTAGCTGCTAGACAGCCTAAGGATTAAACCTTGGATCAATACGTGACCCGCGATGTGTGTGTGTATCGCCGCCGCCAACCACCACCAATGGTGGTTCGGTTTTCTTGCGCCGCCGCTGAATACCCCAAGAGAGGGAGAGAGTCGGCCGCCAAAGGGAGAGAGAGAGGAGAGATTAGGGTGATATTTTTTCTATTATGATTAACTTATGATTAACTTATGTGATTAACTTGCGTGATTAAGGTTTATATATAATAACCCTTATTAGGCTCAAGCCCTTTAATTAAAGCTCAGCTTTAATTAAACTATTAATCAATTACAGAAAATACCTTCGACCTTTCTAATTAATTAATAACTATTAATTAATTGGTCCCGTTAATATTTAAACTAAATATTAACTTCTCCTCTTTAAATAATAAATAACTTTTATTTTTTTTCTCTTTCTCAATAATTAATTAAGCCATTAATTATTGTGATACACAAACAAGTAAAATCCAAAAGGTTCTAAATGGGTGTGTAGCAGTGTGATCCTTTAGTGTTAGGGGTGTTCAATATTCGGTTATAAACCGTTAAAACCGTAAACCGAATCGAACCGAAACCGTAAAAGCCGAAACCGATTTCAATTTCGGTTTTCGGTTCGGTTTTTAAACCGAAACCGATTACCATAATCGGTTTTCGGTTCGGTTTCGGTTTTTGTATTTTTCAAACCGAAAAAACCGAAAAACCCGAATTAATATTATATTATTTTTTATTATATATATTATATATTAAATAAATATTATACACCTTTAATAAAAATTAAACCTAAATGTAAGTCCGTAACTATCCTCATTCCTCCGTTCCGTTCTGTACTTTTGTTACGTTCCTCATTCCATTTGCGACTTTGCGTTTCTGTGTGACCTGCGACCTGCGAGTGTGCCGTAACCCTAATGGCGTAAACCGTTAACCGTATCCTCGATTCCTCCCGCCGTTGGTCTTCGACTCGTCTCCTCCGCCGTTCGACTTCCACGGTTCCTCGACTCCACGAGACCACCGCATTCGTTCCACCGATTCACCGAAGGCCTGAAGCAGAGTGCTTGAAGCAGTGAAGCACAGTCGTGAGTCTTCTACTTCAACAGTTACACGAGACCACCGGTCCACCGTAGTCGAAAAGACGAAAAGGTAAAAATCAATTGTTCCTAGTTCTTATCTTCATTCTGCGTAACTTCTTTCAATCTTAGTTCTTAATGTTGAGATGTTATAATTGTTTGTGAGGTTGGGTAAAAATCAATTGTTCCAGTTGTCGATTTTGATACTGTGGATTAGTAAAGAAAGTTAGACCATGAAGACACTAAGCAATGTTTATGGTATGTAAATGAATATCAGGTGCCCTAATATCAATGCCTACTTTGAATCCACTTTGAAAAAGATTTTGTTACTTTCAATCAGTTCTTTGAATCTGTTATAGTTGATTAGGGAACACTTTTAATATGCAAAAGATTTTGGACTCACTGACACTTTTTTGTCCAAATTCCTCTTTACCTTTCGCTATTATCTTAGCGTATGAGTAGATATTTGATTGCATATTAGATTTAGGTATGTTTACATGTTGACCAGTTATACTGCCAGTTCAAGTTCATTGTTCCTGCACCTTTGAACCTAAATTTGGCATCTGAAATGTTTTTACAAGAAGTTTTGATTAACTACTGAATGTAGCATTATAGCATTATAACATTGTTAGCTACTGTTTTTTATTAAATTGGGGCTGTTTTTTGACACATACATATTACATATATTAACTTGGGGTTGTTTTGACGCATATATTAACTTGTACTCGTTATTTACTTATTTTTGTAGGTATCAAAATGTCCAATAGTGATGCACAAAATGTAAAAGATGCGGCAAGCGTGGGAAAGTCACAAAACACCGAAGGGGATGCAATGGGCTCAACTGCTGCAAGTAATGTTAATTCAACAACTCTTGGTAAACGTAAAGTATATAAAGAGAGGTCTGGGGTTTGGGCACATTTCACTAAATTTAAGAGTGAGGGTAAATTAAGAGCAAAATGTAACTATTGCCCTAATGATCTATGTGGTGATACTGATAACGGTACATCTTCATTGTGGGCTCATTTTAGAAGATGTGAAGGCAACCCTTCCAAAAATCAATCACACTTGTCATTTAATACTAGCAAAGATGATCAAACTGGGGAAACTAAAGTCAGTTTACAAGCATATAAATTTGATCAACAGAAAGGTAGGAAAGCAATAGCTGAAATGATAATCATTGATGAATTGCCATTCAAGTTCGTGGAAAATGAAGGATTTCGAAGATGCATGAGAATTTGCCAGCCCGCACTTGCTATGCCATCACGAAGCACGATAACAAGGGATTGTTATCAATTGTATCTTGATGAAAAGGCTAAGCTGAAAGCTGAACTACAAAGATCAACCCAAAGGGTTTGCTTGACGACGGACACGTGGACATCTATACAGAGAATGAATTATATGTGTCTCACTGCACATTATATTGATGAAAATTGGAGGTTGCAAAAGAAAATTCTCAACTTTAGTAGTGTTTCAAGCCATCGGGGAAATGATATTGGACGAGCATTGGAATGCTTGTTGCTTGAGTGGAATTTGTGTAATATTTTGACTATTACCGTTGACAACGCGAGTAGCAATGATGTGGCTGTTGGTTACTTGAAAAAGAAATTGGTTAAATGGGGCGATCGTTGTATTCTTGAAGGAAAGTGGACTCATGTTCGTTGTATAGCACATATTATGAATCTTATAGTTCAAGAAGGACTCGATGATTTAGGGGAATCAATTGAACGCATCAGAACTACTGTTCGATGGATTAGACTATCCCCATCAAGACTTAAAAGATTACGGGAGTTTGCTATCTTAGATAAAATTGAGTGTGAGAAGTCCTTATGCTTAGATACTCCAACTCGTTGGAACTCCACTTACGTGATGTTGAGTGTAGCAATCGAGTACGAGAAGGCATTTGATAGATTTGTGGATGAAGATACGGTGTACAATCGTGATCTTGAAGAGTTGAAAGGGGTGCCAAAGGCAGAAGATTGGGGAAATGCAAGGAGATTAGCGTTTTTTTTTCGACATTTCTATGAGCTTACTATTCGCGTTTCGGGTAAAACATCACTTCAATATATATTATTCATTAAAAATATTATTGATACAATATCTATTTCTAATGTATATTATTTATTAAAAATTACAGGTACAAAATACATCACTTCAAACACATTTTTAGATTCAATTAATTGCATGGATAGTGTTTTGAAACGGGGTTATTTAGATGATGATGAGAACTTGTCACAAATGGCTGTGTCTATGATGAGTAAGTTTAATAAATATTGGGGGGATGTCAAGAAATTTAACCTATTGATTTTTATTGCTTCACTTTTTGATCCTAGAACTAAAATGTGGTATCTTAGAGTGACCCTTAATAGTTTGTATGGAGAGGAAGAGGGGGAAATGGTTTGGAAATTGTGTGATGATGCATTAAGGGATATTTTCAATGATTATAAAAGAGTATACTCATCTCAGCAAGTGAAAAAGGGTTCATCTTCATCATCAACTGGGTGTAATGTAGTTCAAAATGATAAGAATGATTGTTTGTTTGGAGACTCTGATGATACAATAAGAGCAGTTAGAGAAAAAACAATGGCCGAGGCTAAAAGAAGAAAGGCAGAATCAGGTGAGTTTGAAGATTCAAAGAATGAATTGGATAGATATTGACAGAAGAGATTGAGGGAGATGATAGTTGGTTTAAGAGTAGTGACTTTACCGTTTTAGGTTGGTGGAAACGAAGGAGTGTAGCATTTCCTATTCTTTCGCTTGTTGCTCGGGATATATTAGCAATTCCTATATCAACAGTTGCATCGGAGTCTACCTTTAGTACCGGTGGTAGAGTGCTTGACAAATTTAGGAGTTCTTTAACTCCTCAAACTGTTGAAGCTCTAATATGTTGTCAAGATTGGGTTCGCTCAAGTGATGTGCCCGTCAATGTAGAAGAACGCATTGAAGACCTTGAAAAATTTGAAGAAGGTAATTTATTTAAATATTTTGTCTAATATTAACCACTTTTACATATAAGATTATAAGTTGTGTATTTATTTATGCTCTTTTTTATTTCTCTAGATATGGGGAGAATATCGATCAATTGAGACAACTAGCTTAAAGGCTTGGTACTTGGTAAGTTGGTAATTGGTAATTTGGTTTCAACAATCCTCAATTTTCTTTTAAATTTATTCCATATTTATGTATATCTAGTTATCTACATGATTGTTTATAACGACAAATTCTAATATATTGTTGGACTTTTATTTGCTAGATGCCTAGATGCATAATAGAGATTTGTGAAGGCTTGGAGTTTGGATGAATATGAGAGTATGAAGATTTGTGAAGGCTTTTGTTGAACTTTTGTCAAACTTTTTAGATTTGTGTATGCTTGAACAGTTGAACTTTGAATATTTGGTAAGTTGTTGGAGTGTTGGTACATGAACATGGACCATGGTAGTAAGTAGTAGTCTAGTTGATATTTTGGTAAAACAATATGTCAATATGTTTGAAATCTTGAAGACTTAGTATTTAGATTTAGTCATTTATTGTTATTATTTTAGTAGCTATTTGGACACTATATTTCATTGTTTTATGTTGTTGGGATGTTAAAAGAAGTAATATGGGCTGCTAAAAACATCAAAATAGACTGCCAAAATTGTGGGCTGAAAAAAAGGGTGGTTTTTCTGGTATTCGGTTTTTTCGGTTATAACCGAAAACCGAACCGAATTGGTAATCGGTTTTGGGTTCGGTTATGGCCTTCGTTTATTCGGTTTCGGTTCGGTTTCGGTTTCAGCAAAAAAAAACTAAAAACCGAATAAACCGAACCGTTTAAACCGAAAAAACCGAAAACCGAACCGATGAACACCCCTATTTAGTGTCACATAGTATTGGACACGATGATACATGTTATCTATCTCTGCACATAATCTAACAGACTCCCACTTGTGCAAGATAAGTAACACTCCTTGTACATCGTTGGCCTAAGGAGGTCCCTAGCCAGATGCTTAGGTTTACCAGACTATGAGATCTCTTATCTCTAGAGACATAATCCATACCTTGGATTATCTAGGCTTTTCCTTTTGTATCGTGATATTCCGTAATGTGAGTATTTAACATGGAGCAGGGATCTTTTTAAATACTCAGATTTTCTCGACTCTGATTTCGACACTCTGTAGTTACGGTTTACTGAATGAAAAACTATCATTCTAACCGAGCGCGGCCACGCATTTTCAGTAGTCTTAATCGTCGAGTAGCTTAGAAAATATCTCTCCTAAAAAGGAGGTGCAAATCCCATCTTGACTATTTCCAATTTGAGCACATGGCTTCCGCTGCACCTAGAAAAGCCCCTTATAATCACCCTGTTACGGCGTGACGTTAGAACATGCTAAAGTACAGAAGTTACCACGCCCCAAACCAAATATCTCAGGTCTAAGGACAACCTATCAAGTTTACTTATGTTAACGCTCCATGAAGTAAACTCGATGAGGATCACCCCAATATTTATCCCCTGATAAATATCTATGAATATTTGGTCACATCCTTGTGCTTTTATTCATACCTGAATAAATTATCAAATATCCATAATAGCGTTATCTCCCTAATGTAGCTCTCACTACATTAAGTAGCTACATGCATTTAGACAATTCATCACTTGACTTGTCATGGATAGGTTAAATATGCTAAAAATAGACAACTAGAAACAATTATGTAAAAACCTCCTATTTCAATTCCATGAAATGTAATTACATAATAAAAAGAGTCTCAAGTTACATCTATAGTAATAATCAAAAACACGAACTAGCAGCTATGTTCTAAGTACTGCATTCATATAGAACTCGCATGCCTCTCATGCTTAGCCCTAGCTAGCGGCTTCGTCAACGGGTCAGCAACGTTATCGTCTGTCAGTATCTTTTGCAATCTAATATCATCTTTTCCAATGATCTCTCGGATGAGGTGATATTTCCTGAGTATGTGCCAAGTCCGCTGATGATCTCTAGGCTCTTTAGCTTGCGCCACAGCCCCTGAGTTTTCACAGAATATATCGATCGGTCTAGATATACTGGCAACAACTCTAAGATCCGAGATAAAATTCTTCAGCCAGACAGCTTCCTTTGCCGCATCACTTGCCGCAATATACTCTGCCTCTGTAGTAGAATCTGCTATTGTATCTTGCTTCTGACTCTTCCAAGATATGGCTCCTCCGTTTAGGGTAAAGACAAATCCTGACTGCGACCTGAAGTCGTCCCTGTCGGTCTAGAAACTAGCATCAGTGTAACCAGTTACACTGAGCTCATCCATCGAACCTCCATATACTAGGAATATGTCTTTCGTCCTTCTCAGATACTTGAGAATATTCTTGACGGCTACCCAATGAGCTTCACCAGGATTTTGCTGATATCTACTCGTGACACTGATAGAATAGGCAACATCGGGTCTAGTACACAGCATGGCATACATGATTGAACCAACTGCCGAGGCATATGGTATCAATTTCATCTTGTCCTGATCTTGACTAGATATAGGACACCGAGCCTTGCTCAAAATCGCGCTAGATTGCATAGGAATAAATCCCTTTTCGGATTCATCCATCTTGAATCTTTTCACGACTTTGTCAATATAAGTACTTTGACTAAGTCCGGAAGCCGCTTAGATCTATTCCTATAGATCCTTATACCCAGTATATAAGCAGCTTTTCCCAAGTCTTTCATCTGGAAACATTTACCTAACCAGGATTTTACTCCTTGTAATACTGGTATATTATTTCCAATTAACAGTATGTCATCTACATACAAGACTAGGAAGGTTACCGCGCTCCCACTGAATTTAGTGTAAACACACGACTCGAACTCACTTTTGGTAAAACCAAATTCCTTGATGCGCTCATCAAAGTGTAAGTTCCAGCTTCTAGATGCTTGCTTTAGTCCATAGATGGATTTAAGCAACTTGCATACTTTATTAGGGTTCTTTGGGTCCGCAAAACCATCCGGTTGTATCATGTATACATCCTCTGTCAGTTTCCCGTTAAGGAAAGCGGTTTTGACATCCATCTGCCATATCTCATAATCAAAATATGCTGATATGGCCATAAGAATCCTGATAGTATTAAGCATTGCCACTGGGGAAAAAGTTTCGTCATAGTCAACACCATGAGTTTGCGTGAAACCTTTTGCCACTAGCCTTGCTTTAAAAGTATGCACCTTTCCATCCATGTCTGTCTTCTTCTTGAAGACCAATTTGCACCCAACAGCTTTACTGTGTTGAGGCAAATCTACTAACTCCCAAACTTGGGTGTCATACATGGATTGCATCTCTGCCTTCATGGCTTCTAGCCATTTCTCAGATTCTAAACCTGAGGTAGCGTCTTGGTAGGTAGTGGGTTCTAAAAGATCCCCCTCGTCTTGAGCAACTAGGAATCCTAGATACCTATCTAGCTCATTACGAGGCCTACTAGACCTGCGAAGGTCTTGTGTTTGCACCTCTTCCTCAACCACAGACTCGGGTTGGGATTTAACAATTATCTGTTGAACCATAGGTTCAATTATCGGTGGCGGTGTAATCTCCTCCTCTTCAATTTCTTCAAGCTCTATTTCTTTTCTTGGAGTTTCTGAGTTAAGAAATTTCTCCTCTAAGAATTCCCCTTTACGAGCAACAAAAACTTTGTTCTCATCTGGGTTGTAGAAATAGTATCCCATGGTTTCCTTGGGATAACCCACGAAGATACACGTATCTGATTTGGGATTGAGTTTATCCGTGAATATTCGCTTAACATACACCTCACATCCCCAAACCTTGAGAAAATACATTTTGGCTTTTTCCCCGTCCATACCTCGAACGGTGTCTTTTCAACCGATTTGGTTGGAACCCGGTTCAGCATGAACGCTGTTGTCTCGAGTGCGTGTGCTCAAAATGACAATGGTAGTAAACTTCGACTCATCATTGATCCCATGTCAAGCAGTGTACGATTCCTCCTTTCTGATACACCATTCATCTGAGGTATATACGGAGGTGTGAGTTGTGAAACAATCCCACATTCCTTCAAATGATCATCGAATTCCTGACTCAGATACTCGCCACCTCGATCCGATCGAAGCGACTTTATCTTCTTGTCCAGCTGATTTTGTAACTCATTCTGAAACTGTTTGAACTTGTCAAAACTTTCAGATTTTAGTTTCATGAGGTAGACATAACCGAACCTACTGAAGTCGTCAGTCCAGGTTATGAAATACCGGTATCCTCCTCTAGCCTCTGGAGTAAAAGGTCCACACACATCTGTGTGTATAATCCCTAATAACTCACTGGCCCTTTCATTCTCACTGTTGAAAGGCTGCTTTGCCATTTTACCAGACAAACAAGATTCGCAAATATCATATGACTCCAAGTCAAATGGTTCTAAAATTCCGTCATCTCGGAGTTTCTCTATGCGTTTCTCGTTTATATGTCCTAAACGACAATGCCAGAGGTAAGTATGATTCAAGTTACTCTTGGATCTCTTACTTATATGATATATGTCATTGTTATCTAAAGTTAGTGTATATAGACCATTTTCTGGAGTAGCTTTGAAAAAGAAAATATCATTTTTAAATCATGAAATAATCTTTTTGTTCAAAACATAAGCAAATCCACAGTCTATAAGCAAATTAAACGAGATAACATTTTTAATAAGTCTAGGAACATAATAACAAGGTTCTAGTTCTAAGACCATGGCCGAGGGAAAACTAAGACAATATGTTCCTACAGCTTCGGCACCAACCATTGAGCCTTCGCCTACCCGCAGGTTCATATCTCCTTGTCTCAGCTTCTTACTTCTCTTGAATCCCTGCAAATGATTGCATATGTGATTACCACATCCGGTATCCAATACCCATGATTCATAAGAAGTAATAAGACAATCTATCATAAAGATACATGTATCATTGGGCGAACCAATGTCCAGCTGATCTATGTCGAGTGAGTGCTCGCATGAATCCTTGCTACCATAGTCTAGGCAAAAAATCTCTCCAAGTTCTTTCAGCCAGTCATCCTCCTGCATAGGGTCCACAACTGTTGAATCTAGCTGCTTTGGATTCAACTCATCGCTAATGCGCATAAGGATTTCGTGCAACCCTGCGACAGTCATCTCAAAATCACCGAGGACATACATTACTCTTTTCTAGTAATAGTCTGACAAGGAACCGAACAAGAGCATAACTAGCTCATGTGGTTTTGATTTTGACCCAAATCTCTCATAGCAATCTAAGAGCCTTTTCATATTAATGAGATGATCGCTAATAGGCTGGCTTTCTTTCATTTTAGCTGAAAGAATTTCCCTCATCAACATCATGCGACATATCCGTTCATTATACTTGAACTTCTGCTCCAGTCCTTGAACAACCTCATAAGACGACTTCTCACAGAGATCATCCGTAAACTCGGATGATGCCGTGAGAATGAGAATCGACATAACGTCAAATTCGTCATCCAGATACTGATAGTAAGTGTCATACTCACTATCGTGGGCATCTACTCCTGGTCGCTCTGGAGGTAATGTCTCAATAATGTGAAGCTTTCCCTGTGCATCCAAAACATTTTTCAGATGCAACTTCCAAACAGCAAAGTTTGGACCTGAAAGCTTCCACTTGCCAGTGATGAGACTTAAAGATTCTCTTGGTGAAGATAAAACCGATTCAGTATAGATTACATCTTCTAATAATTATTACCTTTTAAACAATAAATTATTAGACTGGGATTCATATTTCACATTTCCTGATGCAAGGTTTGGGCACTTCCCACCTGGACAATGCTATTTCTGGTAGGTAAAAACTATACCAATCGTATCCTAATTGGACACGACTCCTAGATCCACGGGACATCGGTTACAGGAACCGTGCATGTTTAGTCCCTCTAGTGCATTTTGGGCCGGGACTCCCGATTATCACCAAAATAGATCGCACCACCTAAGACAGTGTGAACTCTGGCCGGGACTCCCGATTATCGCAGAGTCTTTCACACCCTCCCCCGCAATGGTTTGAACTCGAATTCCCAAGGTTTGGTCACTTCCGACACCCGAGTACCGTTTAACAGGAAAGGTGTACCATTAGGTGGGTAGCACACTGATCTAAGATTTTTCTAAATAGGATTTTCAAGTTCTATTCTATTGTCTAAAAACTAGAAATATAAAAGAACAAGATATTCAAAAGCACGCAGGCCCGCTAATCTAAAACTTTTACAGAATAGAATAGGTGTTGTAAGTGGCACGCAGGCCTCCCCACACCATAGAATAATAAATCCAAAACAACCACAAGGCAAGAAATTAAACAATCCACAAGGTCTAGGGCTCGGCTATGACATTCCAAACATTTACTAAACATTATACATGAAAGTAAAACAACAACTGATTTCTAATTATTCATCTTGATGAAAATTGCTGATTTTAACAACCTGTTAAAACCTCTATATTTTTTTTCATGTTATTTGCAATAAATATATATATTTCAAGTTTCAGACTTGATGATTAATCAAAAAACTTAAAATTAATATTTAAACTTTAAATTAAAAATAACAACTGTACTTTTAATTTAATATTGACCTCAAATATCTGAGCCGCAAACTGGGTAAAATATTTAAACTGGTCCAAGAAAAGGAAACAGACCGAAAATAAAAATGAGAAACTGGGCCGAAGCCCATATAGCCTTTAGCGCCGCTAACCCTAGCCGCTAAACCCTAGCTGGGCCACAGGCTTCCTGGGCCGTAGCCCACCACGTAGTTAGCGCCGCTAACTGGGCTGCTAACCGTGCCGCTAACGCGCCGCTAACCGCGACGCGGACCATCGAAGACTGCCGCCGATCGTGTGGACCGCTGCTGTCTTCCGCCGTGGACCGCCGCCCCAACTGAGGCCGCCGCCGGCGAAGACGTGGTCGAAGATCTCGGTCATCGTAAATAACAAAAAAAAACAGATTTAATTTAAAAATTAAATCTAATAATCTTTTATCAAAAGTTTATCTAATAAATATCAAAACTTGATTTTTATTATTCTGGATAATAAAAAACTTTTTTCTTGATAAAAGATAAACACTTTTTTATCAGAATAATAGAAACCTACCTAGTCTTCTACGAGGTTAGAAGTGGCTCTGATACCACTGAAGGGTTTTTGTAGGGTATAAAAACATGCACAGCGGAATAAAACCCCCTCTAGTGATCTCATCTAACTCGTATAGAAACTTAGAAGATGAAGAGGATTAAAAAAGTTATACATTGATGAAAACCAAAACTTTTTCTTTAAGCCTCTAGACAGCTGCAGGTTATCCACCGCTACTGCACCACCTTGAATTGGCTGCTAAACCTCCTAAGGATTAAACCTTGGATCAAACCAATGGTGGTTCGGTTTTCTTGCGCCGCCGCCGAACACCCCAAGAGAGGGAGAGAGTCGGCCGCCGAAGGGAGAGAGAGAGAGGAGAGATTAGGGTGATCCTTTTTCTATTATGATTAACTTATGTGATTAATGAGGTCAAATAAGGTTTATATATAATAACCCTTATTAGGCTCAAGCCCGTTTAATTAAATCCCAACTTTAATTAAACTATTAATCAATTACAGAAAATACCCTCGACCTTTCTAATTAATTAATAACTATTAATTAATTGGTCCCATTAATATTTAAACTAAATATTAACTTCTCCTCTTTAAATAATAAATAACTTTTATTATTTTTTTCTCTTTCTCAATAATTAATCAAGCTATTAGTTATTGTGATACACAAACAGGTAAAATCCAAAAGGTTCTAATTGGGTGTGTAGCAGTGTGATCCTTTAGTGTCACATAGTATTGGACACGATGATACATGTTATCTATCTCTGCACATAATCTAACAGGAGGTGAGATAAATGATTTCAAGAATGGCAGTGTCACTTTGGTGTTTAATGGTGGTGGACTGGTGGTGTTGAATAAGTGGGTGGTGGGTGGAGGTTGCCGGAGGCGGTGGAGGCTGGCCGGAGGTGGCGAAGGCTGGGCGGAGGTTGGTGGTGGTAGACAGAAGTCTGAGAGAGACTTGTAGAGAGGTAGAGAGAGACTTGTAGAAAGAGAGAGAGGACGGATGGAGATATGTGGAGAGAAAGGGGACACGTGGAGAGAGAGAGAGAGGAGACACATGGACAGATGTGAGAGAGATGGGACACATGGACTTTTAACTTTGACAAACTTGGAATTTGACAAAGTTGACTTTGACTTTAATTATTGATTATTTTATAAAATGAGTGAAAATAAAAAGTAAAACAATAAAATATAAATACAAGGGTAAAATGGTCATTTTACCTATTTTAACGGAAAAAGTTAACGGAATCTGTTAATAAGGACTAAAACGGCATGAAAATGGCAATTTAAAGATGATTTGTACCACTTTTAAAGTTAAATGACTAAAATGGCAGAAACTCTATGTTAAAGGACCATTTGAACAATTAACTCTTATTATTATTATTATTATTATTATTATTATTATTACTGTTATTAACATTTGTTGTCTTTTAGTTCTATAGGGGCCTTTATATTATATTAAATTATTATTATTATTATTATTATTATTATTATTTGAGAGGTGATATATTCCCCTACTTATCCTCCTACACATAAGATCAATATATATATCAAAATTAGTGGAGGATGTAAGAAAAACAGAATTAGCGGAATCCAAATGTAATCATTTGGTGAGTAGGAAAATAAAGTTGCAAGAAAAAGTAGGAGAATACATCATCATCATCATCATCATCATCACCACCACCACCACCATCACCACCACCGTCGTCCTCGTCGTCCTCGTCGTCGTCGTCCTCATCCCCGTCGTCGTCGTCGTTGTCCTCCTCGTCGTCGTCATGTTATTGCTTAAAAAGTGTTGCTATATTATTATAATTATTATTATTCTTATTATGATATATTATTGTTATTATCATTATTATTATTATAACAACAATAATTATTATTATTACTATTATTATTAATAATATTATTATTATAATATTAATAATAATTAGTATTAGTATTAGTATTATTATTACTACTATCGAAAGAGTGAACACGTGAATGAAAAATAAATTATTATTATTATTATTATTATTATTATTATATTATTATTATTATTATTATTATTATTAATAATAATATTCTTTATTATCAAAACCTATCAAATTAGGTAAATAACACCCGCCGCAATGCGCGGGCTTATAACTTCTTCTTTAACTCAATTTCAAAATTGGCGGCTACAATTTACGATCACAAAATTGGCAACATTTCAAAATTTCCATTTCGATAATTTAAATGAATAAATGATAACTAAAATATGACGTATAATAAAATTTTAAATAATTAATAGTTGAATACTTAAATAGTAATTCAAACGAAATAATAAAATTTTAGTGGAACTAGTAAATTTGATACAAGAAAGTAAGTTGATAAAATACGTTGATAAAAAAACCCAACCTAAAAGTCAAGAATTCTTTTAAAACAAAAAACACAATTGATATATTTCAGCGAAAATTTGGTCGATACGAAAACACAAAAGAAAATGAATATGATTTGAAGTGACAGGAAACCAAATCAAATCAAAAATTGGTTGACACGAAAATGATTGACATTAAAGTGGTCGAGACAAACATAACACGATCCATTTAACATAAAAACAACCCAAACATAACATGAAAGTGGTCGATCTAACAGATATTACTAGTGTCTTTACAAGTTGAAATTGATTAATATTTTCGATATAAAAGATAAGACAAATAGTTAAACAGAGGAGCGAGCGTTATCGAGTTGAGATTGAATTTGATACATAGACTTGTACGTCATGAATTATGAATTTGATATATAGACTTGTACGTTATCGATTTGAGATTGCATGTGATGAGGCAGGAGCCGTTCATTACTTAAAAGGCTATGTGAGAAGAGTAAATATGTGACTTAAATATATTTTTTGTATGTGTAATAAAAAATTAATAATATTATGATAATAATGATTGTTATATCAATGCCTATAAACCAAAATAGGTTTTCTTATTATAAATTTTTATATACAAGCCAAATTTATTTTCATATAACAATAATTGTATATTTAATAAACAAAATAATAGAAAATTAGTAAATGGTTTACCAATTTTTTTTAGCCTAATGAATTATAGTTTGTTATTGTGTGAGATAGAAAAATTCTATTGTGTGTATATGTACAAGTGTGTAAAATTTGGCCCAATTTAAATAGGAGTATGTGCGATCGGGCATCCTACATAGTCCAGGAATACCTCTAGGACGATGTGAAACAATAAACATTGTAGGTATGATTTGTTTATGGTCACTCTTAAGGAGATATGAAATGCTAATAACAAACCTTAGTAGAATGTGACACATTTATACAATCCGGTCTAGCCATTTTACTGTTTGGACAATATGGTGATCTTTTTAATAACCTATTAACGTATCAGAAGCAAAAAAAAAAAAATCACTATATACCATAGAAATAGATCTCGTGCACAAAAATCAAGAAGAAAGTTGTCGAGCTTTCCAAAAACAAAGAAACAAGTCAAGAAAGAGATTACCTTAGAGTGGGGATCTTCAATGAAGTAGGTTATGCAACTTCTTACTCTTCCTTTGACACCGCAAGACCCATGAATAGCCTTATGTTTTAAAGAAGCGATCTTCATCTTCGCTCAAATTCTCTACTTATTATTTGGTGTGTTTAGGTATGAAAATATTGATTAAAGAACAAAAAACTCAAACACCGAAGGCCTTTTATGTAATAGGAAAGAGATAGGGTTGAATAGACTCAATTTAAATTCAAATCAGAAGTATTCAGACTCATACACGGTCCGTCTCCATCTGGCATGGCCGTGTCTATTTGAGTGGACCACAAATATTAATGGCGTGTCACTAGAAGGCCCTTTCATCATCAATCTCTTAGAATCTGCCCGATAATATACGTACGCCTTGAAGCACTGCCGATGATGTATGGGCCTATATATGGGTCACACACCGGGGTCTAACTGTTGGAGTATGCCCACTGTCACACGTACGCCAAATGATCACTACCGATGATGTATGGGCCTATCGGGTCACACGCCGGGGGTTGATCTTGACAACAACCTAAAAGGGAGGGTTGGAAATGAATAATTAAAGATAGTTGGTAATCAGGAAGGGTTAGCGGCGCTAAACCCTGCTGTCGCTAACATGGCCGCGTTAGCGGCGCTAACCTTAAGTGGTTAGCGGCGCTACGTTTTGGCGGTTAGCGGCGCTAACCCGTCTGGCAGATTACAACTTTATTCCTTTCACCTCCACTCTCCACCAATGCATGTGGATTGCTTGGATTTCTTTATGGCCGGCCTTGGGAGTTCCAGGGGGCAGATGAGGTTCATAAAAACACATGCACTCTCTCATTTTACACTCTAGTTGTTGAAGGTGTAAAAAACACACACTTAAGAAAACTTGTTGGTGTTGTTCTTGTGTGTGTGAGAGAGATCCGAAATTGAGAGTGTTCCTGGAGTTCTTTAGTGTTGTTGTTCCAGAGATAGTGTCTCCATATGGTGTAGGACACTTGATGGCTCGCTAGTACGAGTGGATCACGGTTTTCCCGGGGTGGACTTCGATAGAGTAAGGAAGGTGCCATAGCTCGGTTCTTGATCTACATCAACTCCAGAGATATCAGGGGTATTTCAATACTCTCTTCTCCCTTTCTTTTAAGTTGCTTATCTTAGTTGTAGAGATTGGTACACAACATGGGGTTCCTTTTGTGGTTTGTTTTGTTTGTAAAATTCCGTTTTTGTACTTGCATGCTTCCGTTGCGATGAACCACGAACCCCAACAGTGGTATCAGAGCCACCTCTACACTAGATTTCACTTTGTGGCTTTGAAAATCCGAAAAATTTGATTTTGGTTCTGTCCAGGGTTTAGCGGCGCTAACCTGTCCATGTTAGCGGCGCTATCCCGTAGTTAGCGGTCGCTAAGTCGTCTCGCGTTAGCGGCGCTAAGTCGGAGTTAACGACGCTAACTCTTATAGTTAGCGGCGCTAACCCGGCTGGCAGATTGCATTTTTGCCTAAAATCAATTTTGTTGGATCGATTGAGCTACTTGTTGATTCTGGAATTTATTCCAGATTTGTGTTGAGCTTTGATTAAGTTGCCTTATGTCTTGGTTGGTGTATTTATATGTGGATTAACATTTTGGCATGAAAATGATTAATTGCATATACTTACATTGTGTATATATGACTATGGAATTTTGACTAGTTTAAGGTTCCTAATGCATATGTACATAGGATTATTTGTGCCTTGAGTGATTTGATAATCTAAACCAAGACATATAAGATTTACATGGTTTTGTGTGGCACACCATGTGTAGTTTGTGATTTCTTGTATGTGTATCCGGTAACATTTTGAGCCATAAGACCTATGTGATGTGTTTGGTTGGATTTAAATTAATGTATTCATTTATTTGGTGGTTTGTACCACAATGGTTTGTAATAATTAATTTATTCATTCGGTTTGTAAATTTAACGGCATGCATGCCGATTTCGTATTCTTTGTAATTTGTAGTATTAGCTTAGAATAGAAATTGTGGCTTGCATGCCATTTCCTTTTAAATTTTGTAAATTGTAAAAGGAGAACCGAAGCAACCAACAAGAACCATTTGGAGGGTGTCTTGGCATACTTGGATCCGGAGGTTGGTAGGAGACGCGATGGATCAAGTGGGAGAAGCACACATCGGGTCATTCGGTCTAGTCCTTAGATGACTTAGTCTTGCCCGTTGGCTCACAGGCAAGGCGCATAGGATTGGCTCGTTACCGGATTTATATTACATGCGTGGTTGATTTTATTTTGTTTATTTTTCTTGCATGGATGTTTAGGATATTCGCATGCTAGAAAATTTTTCAAAATAATAAAATCAAAGAGTTTTTAATTGGTTTACAAACTCCGCGCGCCACATAGACAAGAATTGGTTAAAATCGTTTTAACTGGTAAAACAAAATCCCGTTTTTCAAAATTGTAAATCTCACACCATCCGTAAGATGACACCACCCGAATCTAGTGAAGCAAGATCGGTTGTCGAGCTCTAGCCGAGCCGGTTTTGTGTAACTATGTGGAAGGTGCGTGTGGCAACTCGCAAGGGTCGGTTGTCGAGCTCTAGCCGAGCCGGCCATTGGGCTAGAGTACCACCGTGTATCTTGATGGTTGATTTACAATTCCAAGACTTAAAACGCCTTGGTAGTTGTCGAGCTCTAGCCGAGCTATCAAAGTGGATTAATGAGGAATGGTGTGAGAGGGATCAAACATGCCAAATGGGTGCTGCGAGTACCTAGGATCCCGCAAGTGTCTAAGAGTTGCGATCACGGATTGCAATTGGTAAATCGTTTACCTGCCTAAAATAGCTTCATGAAGTGATCCGCGGCAAACCCATCATGGATTGGGGTATTTTGTAGGTTCTTAGCCCTTGTTAAGATAATTTGGTTTTCTTAAATCAAGTGGGTAATTATCATAACGAGGATTCTATCAATACTTACTAAAACTCGTACTCTTCTTTTAGATGGCAAATCTTAACGACACTACAACAAAACTATCATTTCGTTTGTTCCTTGAAAAGGAGAGACTCATAGGAGTGAACTTCGTTGACTGGTATCGTGTGTTAAGGATTGTCCTTCAACACGAGTCAAAGTTGCACATCCTTGAGGAGCCTCTTCCGGAGCCACCTGCTACCAATGCGAACTGGGCCACGAGATACGCATGGGAAAAGCGTGTCAGAGATACACAAGATGTTTCTTGTCTCATGTTGTCGACTATGAGCTGTGAACTGCGAAAGCAACTCAAGCATATGAGTGCGTACAACATGATTAATAAGCTAAAGGACATGTTCCCGCAGCAAGTTAGACAAGAACTTTTTGAGTATGTCAAGGCTTTGGTCGGTTGTAGGATGCAGGAAGGCGGGGATGTAAGTGTTCATGTCCTTATGATGAAGGCGTACATGAACCAAATGGAGAGACTTGGATTTCCTATAGGGAGGGAACTGATGGTGAACTTGGTTCTCTAATCCCTACCCACGTCTTATGAGAAGTTCGTCATGGAATATCTCAAAGACAATATGGAATGGTCCTTAAGTGAGCTACATGGCATGTTAAAGGCTGCTAAGTTGAACATGGCGAAAGGTAAGCAAATCTCGTCCATACCCGCTAAGGCTACTGGGAATAAAAAATATAAGAAGAAGAAACTGACCTCAAATGGAAAGCTTGGTTTGACTAAGCCTACCATAAACGTGGAAGTTGAGGCAAATGAGATTGTGCCTCAAGATAACGTTCCACTTGGGGTAGTTTGCTACTTTTGTGGGGAAATTGGAAATTGGCGCCGTCACGCCTGCCCTAAGTGCCTGAATGAGCTAAGTATCCTAAAGCGGAAGAACTTTAACTCCTCGACTTCAGGTACATTCATGATTATACTCCATTGATCTTCTACTTCAATAGACTGGGTTTTTTGAACGCTAGTCAAAGCACTCACGTTTGTTACAAACTTGTTTGTTGCAAAGTGTAGGTGTTTATCCGAAGTAGGCCGATGATGCATGGAGAGCTGGAAGAAGTGAAGAGAAGCTTATGTGCTTGTCTCTTGCTAAAAGGATTGGAAGAGTTGATCTTGTCATTCCTACCAGCTAATTTATTACTTCATTAGATAGATGTTTTACGCCATGCGTGGCAAGAAGCATTGTATCTTTTATGCTATTGATGACGATGAATATTACTTTGTATTGTTTAATTGTGAGTTTAGAGTTTTATATCAAAGTTTATTCATGTCGTGGCATAAATAATAAGCTTTTGCTTAAGAAGTAATAATATGATCATGAATGTTAATTGATTGGTTATCCTTATAAGCATTGGTGATTTAACCATATAAACAAGATTAACAACACCAAGGTCCATGTGGATAGGTACTTGGAATCTTTTAGCTTCGAGCTATTAGTTGATGTTGAATCTTACTTATAAAGTTAAATACCTGTGACGTCCTTCACTAGTTGATATGGAAGGAATAAAAGTTTGTTGGACTTCGCTTACACTTCTGTGTAAGGTGCAATTAAACAAAGTCATAAGGATGAACTAAGTATAAATTTGTTACCTTTACCTTTGATGGTAGAAGAAAAGGGCATTAGAAAAGCGTTTGAAACCTGAGAGGTATTCAAAGCTTACCCGTAACAAATTCATAGCAAAAGAGGGCAAAAGAGGAAGCTAAAATACTCAAGTCTTATGAGATGTTGAGATATAATAGATTCCTTGTTCATCATAAGAATTATGGGAATGTCTCATAATTCACTTCTCCTAGTATTTGTGTTTTACATGGATCGCCAAGAGGAGAAAAAGGAACATAATAGTTATGATTCGATATGATGGCTTAAACTTAAGTAACCTGACAGATGGGTGTACTTGAGTTGTGGCGGGCAATGTTCTTGTGTAATTGCAACAAAGAATGGTCAAATTAGCAACCATGGAGGTTAGACTAGAAAGTAAGCTTTGCTTGTCTACCTCATGGACTAAAGTTGTCTAGTCTACATTTAGTGGGAGATGGATGAACTTTAAAAGATGCTAATATATTTAATATGTTCTTCTTGTTTTGGATATTCTTTTCATAACCTTTTGAGAACTAATGAGAGTTGCTCGAAAAAGGGAAATGAACAACTGAAGCATTCCAGTGGAAGAACGTGTAATTTAAATAATGACCTGATGTTGACACTAGCATTCAATCAGTAAAGATTGGAACTTAACATGGCAATGTTGAAGTACTTGGCATTATGATATTACCTTCTCATAAGTCTGGTAATAGTCATCATAAGACCGGAAATGTATTACATACATGAGGACGATGACTTATTGATAATACATTGCGTATGTATCAATTACCGGAATCTGTAGTGGACCTTGGGTCTACTAAGATAAGGAAAGGTAATGAGATAAGCTATAATCTATGCTGGATTTCAAGGATGAGCTTGGATAATCCAACACCTAGATGAGTCCAAAAAGGTGTAAATAGATCTTTGGATAAAAGATCTGCATGGATTAATTTGTAGATAACTTCAAATACTGACTGGTAGGAATTGGTTTCATGATGATTGACCATGTGGAAGGTATCATATGAAGACATTCTTCCAGTGGATATGTTGAAGTTTACACGGACACTTGCGCCGTTTGATGGCTGCACGATGCAAAGACCGTATTCCGTAATAGGAATTCAATGAGGAAGTGTTGGTAACACTGTCCGAAGGTGCTTTACATCTAAAAGTATCCATGTAATATCTACAATACATAGAGAAAGACTGCCTTGAACTTCAACAAACATCTAAGTTTCATGTTGTGAAAATTAAGCGGTTGAGTTTTCAATGAGCAACGATGAAACTTGGATAGATGTCAGAGCTAGTGGGAGGGCTGTTGTTATCCTATGTGATATGTCTTGGACATATGCAATAATGGAGATAATGTCTTGATCATGTTTGGCTTTAAGTTTGAGTCAAGAATTATACGTCCATTAAGGATTAACAAAGCAATTTGTGAAGTACAAGAAATATTGAGATATGTTCTTGTTGATCATAAGATATGAAAGTAATTTATTACTCTGTGTGATAGTTTATGTTTTAGGATAACCTCCAATTCGATTGGGGTTAGTGATCCTACAAATATTGTGTCGTTAGTAAATGTGATTATTAAAGTATCAGTGACTCTATAGAGATCTTTATGAAAACTATGAGAGTACGATGACTTAATCACATGAGATTTGATATTAAAGTGTCGGTGACTCTATAGAGATCCTTGTGAAAACTATGAGAGTGCGATGACTTTAACACATAAGATTTTATTCTTAAAGCATTAGTAACTCTATAGAGATCCTTGTGAAAACTATGAGAGTACAATGGCTTAAGCAAATAAGATTTTATTCTTAGAGCATCAATAACTCTATAGAGATCTTTATGAAAACTATGAGAGTATGATGGCTCATGCACATTAAATTTTAGTTCCAAGCGTTGTTTGTCTTATTGGATTCCTTTAAGACAATGCATGTATAACGGCTTGGACAATTGATCATAATCCCATCAACGCACACTTTAGAAGTGGTTGGTTGGAGTAGGGATACGATCATAATCAGAGTACACACGGAGAGCAATGGTGGCGGATCCGTGAACTAAGCTATAGTAGCGGGTTAGTGATTTTATATCAGACTAGGGCCTGCATATACTTGGCTTAAGTTCGTTTTAGTAATATTTTGATATGCTTTTCTTTTGGGAACATTAAGCAATATTGAACTTCTGCTTGTATCGATTATCAAAAGGGTTTGGTAATGCGCGTGTAGCGGGTACTCTCAGTAAGCCTTATTGTGTTCCAACTTTGCATGTTTTACCTCTTCCCTGAATGTTTTACATTCTAAATGTCCACAGTCGGTCATTCTTCACGGGAAGGAAGTCTGAACTAAGACTGAGGGAAGTAATTGGTCATGTGTCCAATGGGGATTGGGGCACGGGGACGCAATTCATCGCCTGTACTTGAAAGTGTTTCAAGTGATTGGACGACCCACACCTGATTCTACTTTGTGGTACTTGTCATGAGTAAATCAGGATGATAATATCAGTTCATCCTCAGACTGGAGATGCACGTGGATGCATCACTTTGGTTTGCTTTGCTCTAGTTGTTTTCAAACGCAGTCCGTAACTGGTTGTTATAAAGGGAGCAGCTAATCAAAGTATGATCACTGTGGTGGGCAGTGTAAGTCAAAGGAATTTGTTCCTCTGTTTAGAGAGATATCCCTGGGCCCCTCGATGATTGGTCGCTGACACCAAAATGCACGGCCGTGCTCAAGTGTGCAATGATTAATGAATCTGATTGCAACTTGCAAGTTTTGGTCACCACTAATCTCTATCGGGAAACATAATTGTGAATGAACGGAGAATGACTAAGTACCATGTCTCGTGTTCACATGTATATCGCGAACAAAAAGGATGATTGATCACTTATCGATAGGTCCTTTTCACATGGGTTGCAGATTGGTTTTTTGTGCTGAAGACAAAACCCATACTGACTTGGGGGCAGGATGTCTTACTAGAGGCCGCTCCTTGTCTGTGATGTATTGGGTACGTAGAGTCATGTGCAAGTGGGAGTCTGTTGGAGTATGCCCACTGTCACACGTACGCCAAATGATCACTACCGATGATGTATGGGCCTATCGGGTCACACGCCGGGGGTTGATCTTGACAACAACCTAAAAGGGAGGGTTTGAAATGAATAATTAAAGATAGTTGGTAATCAGGAAGGGTTAGCGGCGCTAAACCCTGCTGTCGCTAACATGGCCGCGTTAGCGGCGCTAACCTTAAGTGGTTAGAAGCGCTACGTTTTGGCGGTTAGCGGCGCTAACCCGTCTGGCAGATTACAACTTTATTCCTTTCACCTCCACTCTCCACCAATGCATGTGGATTGCTTGGATTTCTTTATGGCCGGCCTTGGGAGTTCCAGGGGGCAGATGAGGTTCAGAAAAACACATGCACTCTCTCATTTTACACTCTAGTTGTTGAAGGTGTAAAAAACACACACTTAAGAAAACTTGTTGGTGTTGTTCTTGTGTGTGTGAGAGAGATCCGAAATTGAGAGTATTCCTGGAGTTCTTTAGTGTTGTTGTTCCAGAGATAGTGTCTCCATATGGTGTAGGACACTTGATGGCTCGCTAGTACGAGTGGATCACGGTTTTCCCGGGGTGGACTTCGATAGAGTAAGGAAGGTGCCATAGCTCGGTTCTTGATCTACATCAACTCCAGAGATATCAGGGGTATTTCAATACTCTCTTCTCCCTTTCTTTTAAGTTGCTTATCTTAGTTGTAGAGATTGGTACACAACTTGGGGTTCCTTTTGTGGTTTGTTTTGTTTGTAAAATTCCGTTTTTGTACTTGCATGCTTCCGTTGCGATGAACCACGAACCCCAACACTAACATGACAGCAAATAAGGTTGAAGGGACCAAAGATGGGAAAAGTGAAAGTTAGCAGTGTAGGTCGCATTAGCGCCGCTAACTTAACGAGTTAGCGCCGCTAACTGTTAAAGGTTAGCGCCGCTAAGTCTGCATGTGCTTTATGTCGTTTCAAAGTCAGGCTGCGTTAGCGCCGCTACGGGCGAAGGTTTAGCGCCGCTAACTCTTGGTTAGCGGCGCTACCGCTGCATGGACTTTATGTCTAAATCACCTACACTTTTGGCCAATGCATGGAGAGTTGATGATTGATCTTGGCCAGCTAGAGGGAGCTCCAGGGGCACTTAAGGGCTTATAAAAGAACTCTATTCCTGGAGCTTATGGTTCTCTTGGCTAACTCTCTCTCTATAGCATACATATTCTCTCTACTCACTTTATACCTTGAATTGGTGATTTGGTGAACACAACTTGGTTCCAGAAGACTTATTTGCTGTTCTTGCATAATATTTCTGGAAAAAGATATTATACAAGTTAGCTAGCACTAGTTGTTGGACTTGTACCCGGGGTGAGATTTCAAGAGAACAAGAAGAAGAAAGTTCTTGCTTCCAAACCAACATCAGCCACCATCAAGCAGTTTTCTGGAGCTTAGGAGCAAGGTATAACCTTCTAACCTTCTTGCATGTTGTTATTTTATTACATAGAGTTGATCCATCTTTGGGATTTCATGTTTTGAACACCTTTTGACTTGTTTGTGGTTGTTCTTGCTTCCGTTGCGTGTTCTGGAAGTCCCAACAGTGGTATCAGAGCCACCTCTATGTTAGAATAGCACTTGGTGGCCTGAAAAACCCGAAATCAAAATGTTTGTATTCTACCGTTTGAGTTAGCGCCGCTAAATGTTGGTTAGCGACGCTAAGTCTTTTGACTTAGCGGCGCTAACGTTGCTGGAAAATTGTTTTTCGATATTTTTTATTAAAACAGTTTTGGTCTCTGGATTTTTGGCATCTTAACCTTCTGGAAATTTGTTCCAAAGGTTCTATGCATGTTGTTGCAGTAGAGATATGCTATGTTTGGTTGTATGTGTTAATATGAGTCGGTAACCTTGCCTTGGCCTTATGGTTGATTTGTGTTGTGCATACATTTGGTGGTTTTATCCAAATTAAAGGCTGTAAATTTATTAAACTCAGTATGTTTGTAATAATTTTGTGGCTTGCATACCATTTCATTCATCCATGTACTAGTATTAGATAAATAGGAAGATTTGTAGCTTGTATGCAATTTATTTTCTATTGTATGTAATTTGTATGATGGAGGAATGAAGACATAAATGGAGGCAAAACAAGATGGAGTTTTGATGCCCTTAGAAGCCAATGAAGTCCAATGGAGATGGTGGTTCTAGTGGGAGCTTGCATCAAGAAGTTTTGTCCCTTAGTTTGACCAAATTCTTCCCGTTTTGGCTCACAGGAGGAACACATAGGTTTATTGGCAATGGTTACCGACTATTTTGTATATTGCGTGTGATGTGATTTTATTACTCTATGCATGGATGTGTAGGTTTCTCATGCTAGACAATTTTTCATTAAATTGATAAAATCACAAGAGTTTTGATAAAAATGGTTTTCTCTTGCGCACGATCACATACAAGATTAACCCACCTAGTGAAAATAGGTTTTTGTCACTAATAAGTTAATCTAAAACCAAACCGGAAACAAAAGCTCGTTTTTCCAACAAAACGTAAATCATGCGTCATCCGTAAGTCGATACCACCCGAATCTAGTCTTATGGGTTTTGGTTGTCGAGCTTAGCACGAGCCAATTCTCATAAAACTGTGTGGAAGGTGAGTGTGGAGAATTCACAATTTTGGTTGTCGAGCTTAGCACGAGCCAACTTTGGTGAATTTGTTACCGTATGTCTTGACGGACGATTTGCAATTTTAGGTTCAAAATCTTGATTAATTGTCGAGCTTAGCACGAGTTAACAAAAATTTCAAGACTTAAAATTGGTGCAAGAAGGGATCAAACATGTCAAACGACCATTGGTTGTCATATGATCCCGCATGTGCTAAGGATTGCAATTGGCAAAATGTTTGCCGACTTAAATAGTTTTATCATGTGATCCGCGGTAACCCGGTCACATGGTAGGATAAAATACGGTTCTTAGCCTTGTTAAGATAATTCTTTATGGGTAAATTATTTAACAAGATAAAATATCAAACTAACTAAAATCTACTTTGCAATTTTAGATGGCATCAACAAGCACAACAAACACCACCACCAATGTTTCTCTTCGAGTTTTCCTTGAAAAGGAGAAACTCGATCGTAGCAACTTCATGGACTGGCGTAGACAACTGAGGTTGGTCTTGCAGTATGAAGGCAAGTTGCATACCATAGAGGAACCCCTACCCGAGGCACCTCCTGTTGGTGCAACAAGGGCTGTCCAAGAGGCGTATGAAAAATGCCTCAAGGAAACTGAGGAAGTCACGTTTCTTATGTTGAGCACAATGAACCAAGATTTGCAAAAGCAAATGGATCATTTGAGTTCTTATGACCTGGTCGTGCAGCTGAAGGATATGTTCCAACAGCAGGCGAGGCAGGAAAGGTACGTGGACAAGACCTTGAGAGGGAGATGGCCGTTGATTTAATCCTCCAATCCCTGCCCAGTACATATGATCAATTCGTAATGAGTTATCATATCTACAACATGGACAAGACCTTGATGGAACTTCATGGTATGTTGAAGACCGCTGAGTCTAGCATGACCAAGAATAAGCCATCCTCCTCCAATCACGTTCTCTCCATCCGGGAAGGCCGCATCACAAAGAAGAAGGCCGCCCCTTCCCATAAAAGGAAGGGCAAGGGAAAGGTTGGCGTAGCCAAGCCTACCCCGGCCTCCGAGGGTATGGGCAAGGGGAAACTTCCCCAAGCCAAGACTCCGGAGGATGCGGAGTTCTTCTACTGCGGGGGTAAGGGCCATTACCGCCATAGCTGTTGGGTTTTATAGCACCTCCTATGTGTCATTCTGATTCAAATTCAAACTGGTTTGAACCGACTCAAGGTTAAAAACAGTTATTATTCATAAAGCGGAACTTGAATAATAAACAACCCAAAAACCCTAAAGGATTAGAATCTTTGTTTATCACAAAATGTATATAAATCGAGACATGTATGTATGTAAAACAATCAAGAACATTCATATTAATATAAAAGAACGTATGATGTATAGAAAGAATATACAAAACTTGTATATTTATACATCATGGATCGTAACTAGTATGTATATATACATATACATACTCGATCAACATGTCATCAAGAACAAGAAGGAGAGAAGATGACAGTTATACCTTTTTTACCTTTTCTTAGGGTTGCTCAAGTTGTAGTCCACCCGTAATGAGGCAAGACGAGTACCCGCTAGAAGGGTTTGCACCACGAACACGATCATACTTACTTGATGATCGATGTCAACAAAAACGAAGCTCGTTTTTGTTGTTCTTGTTCTCGGCCGAACATAGAGAGAAGGGAGAGAGGAGAGGTTTTCTTATAATTCACAATCTTGAATTATTAACACACTTTAATTCATAAACTTTAACCCCTATTTATACAAAATAGGATTAGGTTGTAATTAGGAAACTTAATTATCCTTTCCTAAATTTGAATTAAAGAAACTTAATGACCAAGTTATATTTAATAATAATATAAAAATAAAACTTAATATAGTATATATATATACTTATCATATATGGCGTCCGCCATATTGATGGTATATATATATATATTTTTATATATTTTTATTTCCATTTTATTATTAATTATCCTTATTCAAAACTAATAATTTAAACTTAAATTATTAATCTTGAATATTATTAATTAACAATATATTTATTTAACTAATAAATATATTTTCTTGTCAATTAATAACTTGGTAATTAATTCTCCTCGTAAGTTAAAACCGTAACTTACTAAGACTGTTTTATAACTGACTAGTTACAAAACCGTTCTCCTATCTGTGGTTGCATTACTACTCGGATTACATGCCCTCACAGGTGTGACCCTTGAGTGTCTCATGACATTGGACGTGGCATCAGGGTTCGACGGTTATGCACACAAATCCTTTCAGACTCCCACTTGTGCTTGCCGTCAACCAGGGTACCTTGATGACACTGGCCTAAGGATACCTCTAGACAAGTCATTAGGTTAACCAAGCGATAAGAGCTCTTATACCCAGGCGTGATAATAAATCCTTATAAAACAAACTGTTTTATAATTTATAAAACTAACTGTTTTATAATTTATAAAACTAACTGTTTTATAACAGAACTTCATAAGACCCCCCTGTCTTATGATCGGGTATACTTTAGGCTTTTCCCTCTGCATCACGATGTTTTGATTGTGAGTGTGAGCATGGTGTGAGTCAACTCTTAACACTCAGAAACTTTTCTCGACTATCCGATTTCGACTGATGTGATAAACGACAAAGAACAAATCAGTTCGTTTGGGCTTGGCCATGCAATTCTACAGTCTAGATCAGTCAAGGGGCCCAGAAACATCTCTCCTTAAAAGGAGGTGCAGAATGCCTCTTGCATACTTGCATTTGGCAATACGCTTTCCGCTGACACCAGATACGCCCGTTATAGCTACCCTGTTACGGCGTAGCGTTAGGTGCGATCCAAATTGCAGAAGTCCACGCATCCCAAACCAAATATCTTTGACTTGAGGACAACCTATGTGACGAATACCTTTGACTCGTTGACCATGCGGTACCCTTCACGATGTCACTATCCAGCATTCACACCCCTGGTGAATACCCGTACATCCTTGTCCTACACTCCTGGTAGCTATCTTCAATCACTATGAATCTCCACCAAGGACTACAATGACGTTATTATCTCCCTAATCGAGGTTCCCACCAAGATAGGTAGTCACGGACAAGATTTTGAATAAAAAACTTTTATTCATGGATATTACCAAAACATACAAAATGGTGAAGAGCAGTGAAACTAATTTCTGCACCCTCCATATTTCACCCTGGAATAAAGATGCATAATTTCTACCATTTCATCGACTCGATTCACGGCGTCTATTTGCGTTACTATGTTGGTTCAAGCGGACTTATCACGGATCACTTCTTGAAGCCGCAACATTACTATGAAGTAAAAACAAGTATGCACTAACTAGTGCTCCCACTCATTTTGCTAGATGATTTGTTTTCCGCAAACCTTGAAAACAAAGTCTAGTCTTTTTAATTTTATCATATTCCCTGAACTTAGAGAACTGGATTAACTCCTTGTTCCTGAATATATAAAATTATCCCGTAACTATACCTAGTTATATTGTAGATGTATAAAACTTTTCTATTCCAAGAAATAGACTAAAATAATAAACCTTTTGTTTACACTAACCCGCAAACAAAAATAGATACTTAGTGTATAAACACTTATCTAATATGTTGTTTATTATTTTCAACACTTAATTCTTTTATATATTAATATTGGTGATACCGAATTCAATATATAATTATGACATCCTGGGACTAGTCCTAACACCTGGACCATTTTGAATCCTCAAAAACCTGTCATTAAAATTATATACGTTATTGAAATTCAACAAGCTAATATTCGCTTGTGTTTATCCAAAACACTTATTAGCTTCTACGCAAATGTACATATATAATTTAATTTATCAAAACTTGATAAATACCGTTGCATAGGTCCATTGCTCCCACTGACTATTATGAAAACATAATATTGTTTAACATGCCTTATTGACTTGGTCAAACTTGATACAAAAGCCAAAATGCTGATTTTAAGTATAAATCTAAAACTTAGATTTCGAATAAGAATCTTAAAGTCGACGAAACCTTAGACTTGGATTTTCCACATATCCACTATTTCCTATTACGGAATTTGGTTTCTCGAAACTTTACATTACTACAAGTATAACACACTTGAATAGATTCTTATTTAAAACATGTGAGTTCTCTTGATTACAATATCTATTATAATCATACTCATAAATGTCTTATCCTTAAACACATTCCCAGAAATAATGACTATTATTTCAAGTGTTTAACACTGGTTCAAACCTTGAACTTGTTTTCATAAATACTTATAATTACTTGATTAGATTAGCGCTCTAATTAACAACATCAACCGTGTTGATTCAAGTAATTCCATAAGTTCAGTCAAGCAATTAATATTAATATATCTTAATGGCAATAACTAATACATGGGATCAACCACTAATAAGCCAAAAACTTTGACTTGTTAGTTAACCTCTAGTCAAAACTTGACTAGATATAATCACAAAAACACGTGTAAGGATATATCACTAAATAATTCATTAATATTTTAAAACCATGATTTCAATAAAAAAAATTGTAACTTGAAATCGGGAAAAACATTTTAAAACTAAAAACTATGAATTATTAATATCATTGTTTCTTCACGCGGGATCCTTGTATTCTTGGCACCTTTCGCTTTCATTGACCTATTGCAATAAACGATTGCAAATGTCAAACACTACTTATAAAATAAGCCGAAAGCAAATACTGAAGTTAGTCACCGAAGTTACTTAAACTAAACACCACATTCGTGACACTTCGGGCAGTTGACCTTCTACTGGCCAATTTCACCGTACTTAAAGCACCGATTCATGGCTTCTGCTTTGTTCGGTTTGAATCTCTTGTCCTTGCCATTGCCATTTACCTTGGCCTTCGGTGCAGATGGTGCTGGCTTAGTTTTACCCTTGCCCCTTCCGCTACGCCCCTTCCTCTTATTACTACTACCGTTATCCGCTATGAGAATATCTTTGAACTTAGTATCCATATTAGACTTAACTGTCTTGAGCATCGAAAGAAGCTCATCTATGGATCTCTCCATGTCGTTCATGTTGTAGTTGACTATGAAAGGCTTATAGTCATCAGACAACAAGTTAAGTATCATATCCGTTGCTAGCTACAACGATACTGGGTGTCCAAGCCTTTCTAGTTGGTCCATGTACCCTTTAATTTCCATGACATGGGTACTAACCGAAATACCCTTGCCATCTTGCAAGTGTTAAGAGCCCTCTTGATATCGTATCGTCCTGTACGAACCTGCTCCTAAAACATGTCCCTCAACTGGAGGACTATGTCATAAGCCGATGTTTCCATCATGCTCATACACTTTAGGCTGGGGTATTTCCCACCCGCTCCTCGAGGACATACCACTTTCTCTTATGCCTGAGCACGATCCGAAGATTGTGCTCCTAGTTGAGAAAGTTAGGTCCGGCGAGCTTATCCTTCTCAAGGATAGAATGGAGTAAGAGGTTATTAGTGTTGGATGCGTTTGCCATCTACAATCTCAATTATGTAGTTTAATTAGTAACACACAATAGACTTTGCCAATATAAATCGATAAAAACCCTTAAATGATAAGTATTAGCCCTACGATCCATATTTCACACACTTGACGTAAGGTTTGGGCACTTCCCGCCAAGTCATGTTATTTCTGGTAGGTAACACCCTGTACCAATCGTACCTATCTGATACGACTCCTAGAACCTCGTAGAGTACTTAGACAAAATCTAGTATGTTTAACTCTACTCTAGTGCATTTTGGGCCGGGACTCCCGATTATCACCAAAATAGATCACACCACCTAAGACAGTATGAATTCTGGCCGGGACTCCCGATTATCGCATAACCTTTCGTACCCTTTCCCGCAATGGTTTGAACCCGGATGCCCAAGGTTTGGGCACTTCCGACACCCGAGTACCGTTTAACAGCAAAGGTGTACCATTAGGTGGGTAGCACACTGATCTAAGATTTTCTTGGGTTTTATCCAAGTTTAAAAAACTTGATTTCCAGTTTTGTAAAACCATTTTAAAACTATCTGTTTCAAAATCTGTATATCTTAGTATACCTTGAACTAGGTACACAATACGTCTTATGATAAAAACCATCTTAAAACAAACTGTTTTAAAATACTGATACGACAATCATAAAATATTTAATTTTATAAAACTGTTGTCGTATTCTAATTTTATCATATACCGTGGTTTTACGTCTGATTAATAAAAACTATTATTAACCTCCTGCTTTAATTTTATAGTCGCATCAAAATCATAAAACTAAAGCACAACCACGCAGATAATAAACTTGTTATAGTTTTACCAACTATGTCCTAAGGGTGTTGGATTATGTGCAGAGATAGATAATATGTATCATCGTATCTAATGCTATGTGACACTAAAGGATCACACCGCTGCACACCCAATTAGAACCTTTTGGATTATAACTTTTTGTGTGGAAAAGAATAATTAATTAGTTTAATTAATTATTGAGAAATAGAAAAATAATAATAGTTAATTATTATTAAAAGAGATATGTTAATGTTCAGTTTAAATATTAATGGGACCAGTTAATTGATAGTTATTAATTAACTAGAAAGGTCAAGGGGTAATTTGTGTAATTGATTAATAGTTTAATTAAAGCTGGGCTTTAATTAAAAGGGCTTGGCCTAATAAGGGTTTATTATATAAACCTAATTAATCCTAATTAATCACATAAGTCAAATACAAAGCTACAAAGAAAAACCCTAAGGCTCTCCCTTCTCTCTCTCTATCTCGGCCGACCCTCTCTCTCTCTTCGTGAGATCGACGGCGGCGCAAGGCCGCAGGGGCGGTGGTCGACGGCGGCGCAAGACCGCAGGGGCGGTGGTCGACGGCGGCGCAGGTCACACACACACGGGTCACGCCTTGATCCGAGGTTTAATCCTTAGGCGGTCTAGCAGCCAGTTCGAGGCGGTGCAGTAGCGGTGGATAGCGTGCAGCTGTCTAGAGGTCAAAAAGAAAAGTTTTAATCAATAAAGGTATAACTTTCTAACCCTCTTTTCTTTTAGTTCCTGTATGAGTTAGATGAGATCACTGGAGGGGGTTTTGATTTCCGCTGTGCATGTTTGATAACCTGTTTTTATACCCTACAAAACCGTTAAGTGGTATCAGAGCCACTTCTAACCTCATAGGGAACTAGGTAGGATTCTTTTTATCATGATGAATAGTTTTTCTTTTATCAAGGTTTAACTTTTTCTTTTGTTTATCCAAGTATTTTAAAAATCAAGTTTAGGTTTTTAAGTGGATAACAAGAATTAGTTATGATAAAAGGATAAGGTTTAGGGTTTAAATTTTAAATATTATAATTATTTTTATTGTTCGCGTAAAGGGGTGGTGGCCGGCGGCGGTTTCACCACCGTGGCCGGCGGAGGCGTTGGCTGGCCAATCGCAGCCACCAGTTTGGTCGGCGGCTAAGGTGGTCGATGGCCCAGGGAACCGGCAGCGTAGGGGCGACCCAGCTGCGGCTTGCGCCTACGGCCCAGATCCAAACCGGCCCAGTTTGTGGTCGGCCCACGGTCTCACCTTTTAGCCCAGTTTTGAGGTCCAAGAGTGCTTTTTTAGTTTTTTGGGTTTAGGGTAACACCTAACAGGATAAAAAACTAAAATATTATGTTTTTTATTTTTTATAAAACTCATATATATAAAATATTAATTTTAATCAAGTATTGGTTAGAATTAATTATTTTAGTAATCCTACACGCATAACAATAATTAAATAATTTTATTATTTTAAACCAGGTGATTTTAACAGTTTGTTAAAGCCAAGATAATTCGTCGAGATATGATAATTAGAATCAGTTTTGTATGTATTTAATTTAAATACATATTTGGGATGCCATAGCCGAGCCCTCTTTTAGACGTTGTGGATTGTTTCCTTTACTGCACTTGTGGTTGTGTTTTGGTTTAATATTCTATGGTGTGGGGAGGCCTGCGTGCCACTTACAACCCCTATTCTATTTTGTAAAAGTACTAGAATTAGCGGGCCTGCGTGCCTTTGATTATCTTGTAATTTTTATTATTTCTAGTTTTACATTATAGAATAGAATAGTATTATTAGAATATTATTTTTGAAGCTGATTCAAGAACCAAGGAGCAGGAGGTAGGATTGGATGCTGGAGCCAGTGGGAGCTTCAGAATGCCATGCCATGTGTGTTGTTTTTTCCACTTAGGTTTTAACCGTCTTGATTTCGTGTGGCTCACGAAACCGACATTAGTAAAGAGCAAGGCTAAGGCATAGTTGTTTGTGGTTGTTTTATTTCTTTACATATTATATATATGTGTGGTTGTGATTAACACGATGAAATAAATCAAGGGTTTTAATAATAGTTAATTATTGAAACAAATGTTTTTTAAAAGAAAACTGGCATTAAAGTTTTTCACGTTAAAAACTTGGAAATCCTTTTTAGAAAAATCTTAGATCAGTGTGCTACCCACCTAATGGTACACCCTTACTGTTAAACGGTACTCGGGTGTCGGAAGTGCCCAAACCTTGGGCATCCGGGTTCAAACCATTGCGGGAAGGGGCATGAAAGATTCTGCGATAATTGGGAGTCCCGGCCAGAATTCATGCTGTCTTAGGTGGTGCGATCTATTTTGGTGATAATCGGGAGTCCCGGCCCAAAATGCACTAGAGGGACTAAACATGCACGGTTCTCGTAATCGATGTCCCGCGGATCTAGGAGTCGTGTCCAGCTAGGATACGATTGGTATAGTTTTTACCTACCAGAAATAACATTGTCCCGGTGGGAAGTGCCCAAACCTTGCATCGGGAAATGTAAAATATGGATCCTAGTCTAATAATTTTTGTTAAAAGGTAATAATTATTAGAAGATATAATCAATACTGAATCGGTTTTATCTTTTTCTTTCTGTAGATGTCTATTATATCTGTTATTCCGTTTTATTCACCAAGAGAATCTCTAAGTCTCATCACTAGCAAATGGAAGCTTTCGGGTCCAAACTTTGCTGTTTGGAAGATGCATCTGAAAAATGTTTTGGATGCACAGGGAAAGCTTCACATCATTGAGACATTGCCTCCAGAACGACCAGGAGTAGATGCCCAGGATAGTGAGTATGACACTTACTATTAGTATCTAGCTGACGAATCTGATGTTATGTCTATTCTCGTTCTCACCGCATCATCCGAGTTTACGGACGATCTCCGTGAGAAGTCATCTTATGAAGTTGTTCAAGGACTGGAGCAGAAGTTCATGTTTAGTGAACGGATATGTCGTATGCTATTGATGAGGGAAATCCTTTCAGCCAAGATGAAAGAAAGTCAGCCTATTAGCGATCATCTCATTAATATGAGAAGGCTCTTGGATTGCTATGAGAGCTTGGGGTCAAAATCAAAACCACATGAGCTAGTTATGCTCTTGTTCGGTTCCTTGTCGAACTACTACCAGAAAAGAGTAATGTATGTCCTCGGTGATTTTGAGATGACTGTCGCAGGGTTGCACGAAATCCTCATGTGCATTAGCGACGAGTTGAACCCAAAGCAGCTAGAGTCACCAGTTGTGAACCCTATGCAGGAGGATGACTGGCTGGAAGAACTTGGAGAAATTTGTTGCCCAGACTGTGGTAGCAAGGATTCATGCGAGCACTCACTCGACATAGATCAGCTGGACATTGGTTCGCCCAATGATATAGGTATCTTTATGAAAGATTGTCTTATTACCTCTTATGAATCATGGGTATTGGATACCGGATGTGGTCATCACATATGCAATCATTTGTAGGGATTCTAGAGAAGTAAGAAGTTGAGACAAGGAGATATGGACCTGCGGGTAGGCGAAGGCTCCATGGTTGGGGCTGAAGCTGTAGGGACATATTGTCTTAGTTTGCCGTTAGGCATGTCTTAGAACTAAATCCTTGTTATTATGTTCCAAGACTAATTAAGAATGTTATCTCGTTTGATTTGCTTATAGACTGTGGATTTGCTTATGTTTTAAATGAAAAGATTATTTCTTGTTTCAAAAATGTTGTTTTATATTTTAAAGCAACTCCAGAAAATGGTGTATATACGCTAAATCTAGATAACAAAGACATCTATCATATAAGTAAAAGATCCAAGAGTAACTTGAATCAAACTTATCTCTAGCATTGTCGTTTAGGTTATATAAACGAGAAACGCATTGAGAAACTCCGAGATGACGGAATTCTAGAACCATTTGACTTGGAATCATATGACACATACGAATCTTGTTTATCTGGTAAAATGACAAAGCAGCCTTTCAACAGTGAGAATGAAAGGGCTAGTGAGCTATTTGTTAGATGATGTGCAGAGATAATTAATAGGTACATTGTATCCAATGTTATAAGAAACTAAAGGTTCACAGTGCTACACACCCAATTCAGAATAGTTGGATTTCACCATAAATCTGTGTGAAAATAATTAATCAGTTAGATTAATTATTAAAGAGAAAGAGTAAATAATTAATCAGTTAGATTAATTATTAAAGAGATAAACGAATAATTAATCAGTAGTATTAATTAATAAAAAGAGAGATATAAATAATTATCCAGTTTGGATTAATTAGTAGAAAGGAATAAATAATAAATAGTTATTTATTATTTAAAGAGAATTAAATATTAAGTCTTTAATATTTAACGGACTAAGTTAATTATATAGTTAACTAGTAAAGTCCAGGGGGTCAATATGAGAAGAGATGAAAGTTTAATTAAAACCAGTTGGACTTTTTAATTAAACGGGCTTAGGTCAATTTAATCCTTATATATATCCTTAAGCCTTAATGATTAATCATAAGAGACAAGGGATTAACCCTAGCCACCATAACTCTCTCTCACACTCTCGATCTCTCTCCTCGTCGCACACTCTCTCTCGGCCGAACTCTCTCTCTTCGTCGAACAAGGAAGAAACACCAAGTGGTGTTTCTCGGTTTCGAGATCGACGCAAGCAAGGACACACACACACAAGGGTTTCGAGATTTGAAGCTTTGGTGATCCAGGAGCGGTCTAGCAGCCAGTTCAATCGGAGGTGCAGTAGTGGTGGACTATCTTTAGCAATCCTAAAGGTTTTGTTCAGGTATAATCTTATAACCTTATCTATGGGTTGTTTTGTAAGAAACTATGTTGATCATATAAAAGTTTAAAGATCCTAACCCTTTTGGGGTTTAGAGGGTTGTGTTCAATCCAGTTCCGCTTTTAGGATTGAACCAGTGGAATCAAACCCAGGATTGACCAGTTTGTGTCATAGGTGGTTTGGTCAGGTTCAAAACCCTTCAGTGGTATCAGAGCCTCGGCTCTATGATCCATAGTTTCTAGCTTTTTTTGTTTCTAGATTTAAGGTTTTCGTTTTTTTGGTCTTCTACTTATTCTTGAATTTTTCGAAAATCAAGAAGGTATCAAAAACAGTTTGTTTTTTGCTACCAGGTTTAATCCTATTAATCAGAAAATTCAAAACACTTAGTTTGAATGGTTAAAAGGTTTATGATTTTTGGATAAGGATAGTTTTTGATCAATATTAAACAGTTTGTTTAATTAGACAAACCTGGATAATCTAGTTAGTTGGTTTATTTAAAAGTTATATGATCTACTTCATCTTGTTTCTTTCTCCACAAGTTTTCGAAAACCATAAGGGATAAAAACAAGTTTTCTGTTTTTATCCAGATAGTAAAAGGTTTGATTTTAACCAGTTAATGTTTAAACCAAGTTTATGTTTAAACAGTTAAAAGGGATAAACCTTTTATCTAAAACTAGATTTTAACAAGTTTTGAACTTTTTGTTTAAAAAGGTTGAAATCAAGTTTTAGGATAATAATTATTAATAAAACAAGTTTTGTTAATATTAATAATTGATAGTTTTTGTTTTTTGAATTAAATCCAGTTTTTAATCAGTATATTAAAACAGTTAGTTTTAATAGGTTAAAAGGATTTAAAATGTATTAATCGGAAAACGGGGACCGAGAACATCACCGTGTCGGGGGTGACCGTTAGTGGCGCAAAGGCCAAATGGGCCTAGTGGTACCAGTTTGCGGCGCTAAGAACCAAAGTGGGCTTCGGCCCAAGTATTTTTTCGATCCAGGACGACACGGGCCCAAAGGGTTTTCGGCCCAAGGTGGTACTCGGCCCAATGAGACTTTCGACCCAAGATGGTCTGCGGCCCAAGGGGTCCTCGGCCCAAAGGGTTCTCGGCCCAAGGGGTTCTCGGCCCAAGGAGTTCTCGACCCAAGGGGTTCTCGGCCCAAAGGGGTTCTCGGCTCAAGGGCTACTCGGCCCAGAAGAAGTTGGCCCAAGATAGTTTTTCCAAATTAATACGAAAGGATTATTAATTTTAAGTTATAAAATTAATAAGATAATATATAAACTAGTATTATGTATATTTTAATTAGTTTTAGTTAAAATATATATTTTTTAGATTTTTATTTATTATGACTAGTTTAGTCGTTTTGAATAAATTCTAAAAGGGATAAAGTTTATATATAATGAAGAAACAAATAAATTGACCAAGGTTGTCGGTTTTAAGTTTTTGGAAAACTAGTAATAAAACTCGACGTGAGGATTTCATTCAAGTTTTGAATGAGATCAAGTTTTAAGTTTTTGTTGAAAAACTATTTTGGTCAAATTAAACTAGAAGATCATAATTCTCATTTTTTGGTTAATAGGTATTAATCGAAAGGATAAATGAGAATAGTTTAAACAAATCAGGTTGTGTGCTTAACAGCACAGTTTTTGTTTATATATATTATAACTGCGTGGTTGACTTTTATATATATAGTGCTTATATATGAATTGCGTGGTTGTGATTCATATAGCTATAGTTTTGCCGACTTAGGATTCGTTTTTTTCTTTTCTTCTTTTATTTTTGGTTTTGGGAAGGTCTGCGTACCAATTACAATCCATTTCTTAATTGTAATATTGTACCGGTTAGGGGAGGCCCGCGTGTCACTTACAACCCCATTCAATATTGTATTTGTAATAGACTAGTGATAGTTTAATCCCTCCACCAAAATTGACTCAAAGAAGGCAATCAAGAAAATGGTGTTCTATACGTGAAGCACGGTTATTTCGGGGAAGTGTCAAGGCCAGTGGGAGCAACATGTCAAGAAAGGCGAATTCAAGTCACGTTGTCCTTAGGTTTGACCTTAGGATTAGTTGGCAAAACTATAGGGCTTTATTTGCTTACTCTTATTATCTGCGTGGTTGTGTTTTATTTACTGTTTATCATATATTCTTGCGACACTTATATGATGCTAAATAAAAGGGATTTAATAACAGGCTGTTATTAAACAGTGAAAAACCACGCACTTTATGACAAACTAGAATACGACTACATGCTGTTAATCGTGTTAATTAAATTTTTTATAAATTTAAAGTTTAGTCAAGGTTATAAGTTTGGAACTTATAAAGGCCGTTTTGTGCACCTAGTCTAGGTACACATATAAATCGTATTTTTTAAAACAGTTAGTTTTAAAATGGTTTTTCAAAAACTGGAAAATTAAGTTTTTATTGAACTTAATTAAAACCCAAGAAAAATCTTATATCAGTGTGCTACCCACCTAATGGTACACCTTGACTGTTAAACGATACTCGGGTGTCAGAAGTGCCCAAACCTTGGGCATCCGGGTTCAAACCATTGCGGGAAAGGACATGAAAGATTCTGCGATAATCGGGAGTCCCGGCCAGAATTCATGCTGTCTTAGGTGGTGCGATCTATTTTGGTGATAATCGGGAGTCCCGGCCCAAAAAGCACTAGAGTAGAGTTAAACATACTAGACTGGGTCTAAGTGCTCTACGAGGTTCTAGGAGTCGTATCAGTTAGGTACGATTGGTACAGGGTGTTACCTACCAGAAATAGCATGACTTGGCGGGAAGTGCCCAAACCTTGCGTCAAGTATGTGAAATATGGGTCCTAGGTCTAATATATATTATTTATGGGTTTGATGATATATGATTAGAAAGTTTATTTGCAATTACTAATTAAACCGGGTTTTAATTTGTAGATGGCAACCAACGTTACCAATACTAATAACCTCTCACTCCGCTCTATCCTTGAGAAGGATAAGCTCACCGGGTCCAACTTTCTCACTTGGGAGAGAAATCTCCGGATCGTGCTGAGGCACGAGAGAAAGTGGTATGTCCTAGAACAACCTCTAGGAAATCCCCCTGCCAGCAATGCCAGGGCAGAGGTCAGGGAGGCTTTTCAGAAGCGCTCCAATGACGCCTTGGATGTTAGCTGCCTCATGCTTGCAACTATGAGTCCAGAGTTGCAATCAAGAATGATGGAAACTCCTGCCTATGACATGATCCGCCAGCTGAGGGACATGTTCTAGGAGCAAGCCCGCACGGAGCGTTATGATGCCATTAGGGCATTTAACTCGTGCAAGATGGCTAAGGGGACCTCGGTCAATGACCATGTCATGAAAATGAAAGGTTACATGGACCACCTAGAGAGACTTGGGCACCCAGTACCGTTGCAGCTAGCAACAGATACGATACTCAACTTGTTGTCAGATGACTATAAGCCTTTTATAGTCAACTACAACATGAACAACATGGAGAAATCCGTGGCTGAGTTGCACTCAATGCTCAAGACTATTGAGCAGAGTATCGGGACCAAGTCTAAGGACATTCTTATGGTGGGACATGGTGGACGTAAGAAGAGGAAGGGGCGCAACGGAAAGGGAAAGGGCAAGGCCCAGCCCAGCCAGAACGTACCCAGAGCTAGTAACGACAACAAGGGCAAGAAGCCAAAGCCAAACAAGGCAAGGACCGAGAATCGGTGCTTCAGGTGCGGCGAGGCCAGACATTGTAAACGAGATTGTCCAAAAGGTCACGATGCAGGAGGCAAGATTGGCTCCTCAGGTATTGCGTGATCAGCTTCTTTGTCACTTTCCTACTTGTAAAGTTTTACAAGTATTCTAACATCTTGCAATCGTTTATTGCAGGAGGAGATGGAATGTGATGCGGCCCAGCATAAAGAAATCCTACCTGCAGCTTACGGATATTATAATAATTTCTTTTTCCTAGTTTATTAAACTCCTTTTAAAGTTTTTATGAACATGTTTTATCTTGTTTGGTTTATTAAAACTTATGGTTATTAAGTTTATGGAAATTTAATTATTTTAGTTATATATCCGTGCACGTATTCTTATGAATCAGGATTAGTCCAGTTGTGACTAAAAGAGAACCAATAAGTCAAGTATTGACTTGTTTGGTGATTCATCATAATCTTTATGCTATGATTTGTTGTAGTTATTATAAAATGCCGGCTCCACTATTGAAAATACTTAAATAAACAAGTGTTGTTTATAAAATTAGATATTTTTTCCTAATTTAACAAGTATTTAAGTTTTTAGTGAAAAAGTGAATGTTCAAGTCTTGAACTAAATAGAAATGATAGTTATTATTTTTAAGTAAAATAGTTTTTTGATAAAACGTTTAAGAAAGTATAAAAGTGATTATAATAGTTATTATAATCAGGGAGTTTTATACTAAATATTTTAAGGAAAGAAATTTAAGATGCCATTATGAGTGTTTCATACTTGTAATCATGGTAAGTTTAATGAAACCATTTTCCGTAATTGGAAAGATGGATATATGGAAGATCCAAGTTCTTGGTTTCATAAAACAAATTTCTTGCAAAAACTAAGTTCTTTAAAACATGTGTTTGGAACACAAGTTTTAGGCATGGTAGTCAAGGACTGACTAAGGCCTAAAAGGATGTTTTAAAGAATGCACTTTTTCATAAAAGATAGTGGGAGCACCTGACTAATGTATTTATCAGAGTTACTAAAAGTTTTTAACCAGTGTGATAAATACAAGTTTGAGCTTTTAGAGTATATATAATTATTGGATGTTTTTAGAAGCAATCTAAAACAGTAAGTTCTTGAGAAAGAACTAATCAAAGGAATGCATGACTTATTGAGAGTTATTCAATAAATATATCATTGCAAATTTTTTGAGTCAAGTTATGACTTAAATAGAAATTATATACGTTCTAAAATGTTCAGTAGGTCAGCTTAATTAAATGTTGTTGGTTGGTTAACGTTAGAAATAATAAAATAGGATGTTCTTTAACATTCTTAGTAATGGAATTAGATAAGTGTTGGTATACACTAGGAATCTAATTTCAAGTTTCTTATAAGTAGGTGTAAGAGGATTTATCATTTCAAAAGGACATAAATCTAGTAAGATTTATTACATCTACAAATGTAATTAAAGTTTTAATTACAGGGAGGTTGTTTTATAAATCAGAAACAAGGAGTCATTTCCAGTTCTCCAAGTTTAAGGAATTTATAAATCAAGTAAGCCTAGAAGTGTTCTTAGGTTGCAAGAATGATTTCTAGCAAAACCAAGAAGGAGTACTTCAAAGTACTAGTCTTGTGTTTTATGGTTTATAACCATATTATTTTTCTTTGTAGTCCGTGATAAGTTACAATGTAAAAATAATAAGTAATTCAGATAAACACCTTGAATCGAGTCAGTGAAATGGTAGAAATTATACATCTTTATTCCAGGGAGGAATATGGAAGGGTGTAGAAATTAGTTTCATTGTTCTTCACAATTTTGTATGTTTTGGTTCATCCAGGAATAAACTAGGTTTATTCGAAACACTATCCGTGACTACTTATCTTGGTAGGAACCTTGATAGGGTTATAAAGTCATCGTAATTTTGGGGTAGATTCGAAAGTATATTGAATATAGCTGCGAACGGTTTTTGCGGACCAAAATTTACGGATATTCGTTAAGGTTACGAATATTGGATTGGCCCATCGTGAAAAATACTTCGTGGATTCGTGTCAAAAGTATTTATCACATAGGTTATCCTCAAGCCTGAGGTATTTGGTTTGGGATGCGGTAACTGTTGTCTTCTTAGCGCGTTCGAACGCCACGTCGTAACAGGGTGGTCATAAGGGGTGTGTCTAGATTCAGTGGGTGCCGTGTTGCCAAATGCAAATATGCAAGATGGTAATTGCACCTCTTTTTTAGGAGAGATATTTCCGGGCCCCTTGACTGATTAGAGAAACTGGTAAGTGTTGGAGTATGCCCGCTGACACACGTACGCCTTGTGGATCACTACCGATGATGTATGTGCCTATTGGGTCACACACCAAGGATCAATCTCGACAGCCTAAAAGATGGAGGGACCAATGGTGTCAAAATGGAAAGTTGCGATGCAGGCCGCGTTAGCGGCGCTAACTGTTTTGGGTTAGCGGCGCTAAACCTAAAAGTTAGCGGCGCTAACGTCTGTCAGAATGCATGCAATGATTAGATTCCCACCTCCACTCTTGCCCAATGCATGGGCTTTCTTTCCCAGTGATGTTGGCCGGCTAGAGGCATCTCAAGTGGCATTTTCTCTCTATACTAGAGAGAGTTTTGTCATTTGGAAGTAGCTTTTGAAAAATACACATACAACACACTTACTTGAGAGCTTTTAGAGTGTTCTTTGTGTGTGTGCTCAAGAGATCCGAATTCTGGAAGAAAGAAGGCTGTTCTTGTGGTGATTTCTAATAGAAGAAGATCATCCAAGCTTGCTAGTACAAGGAGGTTGAGCCAACTTGGGGTGGACTTCAATAGAGGAAGGCTTATTTGCTTTCTTGTCTTCATTTCTACATCTTCAAGTTGCTGGAGCTTAGGAGAGGGTATAACCTTCTTCTCTTCTTTCTTTTCATGTTGCATTAGTTAGTCATAGAGATTGGTCCATGACTTGGGGTTTTATGCTTTGATTACTTGTTCTCTTTGCTTTGTTTATTGTACCTTTGTGCTTCCGCTGTATACATAGAACCCCAACAGTAAGTGCACGGCCGTGCCCAAACGAACTGATCTGTTCTTTGTCGTTTATCACGCAGTTTTGAAATCAAGTATGTCATGAACAAATTCTTGAGTCTCTGAGTTGACCTTTTTCCTTGCTCATGCTCAAAATTGAAATATCGCGCTGCAAGGGACAAACCTATATATATGCAAGCTTGTATATATAAAAACGTACCCATTCATAAACAGGGAGTTTATGATAGTTTAGTTTATAAACAGTTAGTTTATAACAGGTTACTTCTAAGCAGGTTGCTTATGAAGTCTTATCACAAGTTACTTTGGGGTATAAGAGTTCTTATAACCTGGTTACCCTAAGTGTCTGGCTAGGGACCTCCTTAGGCTAACAATGTGCAGTAACTATTACTTATCTTGCACAAGTGGGAGTCTGTTAGATTATATGCGGAGATAATTAATAGGCACATTGTATCCAATGTTATAAGAGACTAAAGGGTCACACTGCTATACACCCAATTGAGAACAGTTGGATTTCACCATAAATCTGTGTGAAAATAATTAATCAGTTAGATTAATTATTAAAGAGAAAGAGTAAATAATTAATCAGTTAGATTAATTATTAAAGAGATAAACGAATAATTAATCAGTAGTATTAATTATTAAAAAGAGAGATATAAATAATTATCCAGTTTGGATTAATTATTAGAAAGGAATAAATAATAAATAGTTATTTATTATTTAAAGAGAATTAAATATTAAGTCTTTAATATTTAACGGACTAAGTTAATTATATAGTTAACTAGTAAAGTCCAGGGGGTCAATATGAGAAGAGATGAAAGTTTAATTAAAACCAGTTGGGCTTTTTAATTAAACGGGCTTAGGTCCATTTAATCCTTATATATATCCTTAAGCCTTAAGGATTAATCATAAGAGACAAGGTATTAACCCTAGCCACCATAACTCTCTTTCACATTCTCGATCTCTCTCCTCGTCGCACACTCTCTCTAGGCCGAACTCTCTCTCCCTCGGTCTCTCTCTCTTCGTCGAACAAGGAAGATACACCAAGTGGTGTTTCTCGGTTTCGAGATCGACGCAAGCAAGGACACACACACAAGGGTTTCGAGATTTGAAGCTTTGGTGATCCAGGAGCGGTCTAGCAGCCAGTTCAATCGGAGGTGCAGTAGTGGTGGACTATCTTTAGCAATCCTAAAGGTTTTGTTCAGGTATAATCTTATAACCTTATCTATGGGTTGTTTTGTAAGAAACTATGTTGATCATATAAAAGTTTAAAGATCCTAACCCATTTGGGGTTTAGAGGGTTGTGTTCAATCCAGTTCCGCTTGTAGGATTGAACCAGTGGAATCAAACCCAGGATTGACCAGTTTGTGTCATAGGTGGTCTGGTCAGGTTCAAAACCCTTCACTATTAGGGATTATACACATAGATGTGTACAGACCCTTTACTCCGGAGGCTAGAGGAGGATACCGGTATTTCATAATCTTTACTCACGACTTTAGTTGGTTCGGTTATATCTACCTCTTGAGACTTAAATCTGAAAGTTTTGACAAGTTCAAACAGTTTCAGAATGAGGTACAAAATCAGCTGGACAAGAAGATAAAGTCGCTTCGGTCGGATCGAGGTGGCGAGTATCTGAGTCAGGAATTCGACGATCATTTGAAGGAATGTGGGATTGTTTCACCACTCACACCTCCGTATACACCTCAGATGAATGGTGTGTCAGAAAGGAGGAATCGTACACTTCTTGACATGGTACGATCAATGATGAGTCAAAGTTCACTACCATTGTCGTTTTGGTGCCACGCACTCGAGACAGCAGCGTTCATGCTGAACCGGGTTCCAACCAAATTGGTTGAAAAGACACCGTTCGAGGTATGGACGGGGAAAAAGCCCAAAATGTCTTTTCTAAAGGTCTGGGGATGTGAGGTGTATGTTAAGCGAACATTCACGGATAAACTCAACCCCAAATCAAATAAGTGTATCTTCGTGGGCTATCCCAAGGAAAGCATGGGATACTATTTCTATAACCCAGACGAGAACAAAGTCTTTGTTGCTCGTAAAGGGGTATTCTTGGAGGAGAAGTTTCTTAACTCAGAAACTCCAAGAAAAGAAATAGAACTTCAAGAAATTGAAGAGGAGGAGAATACACCACCAGCGATTATTGAACCTGTAGTTCAACAAAGAATTGTTGAACCCCAACCCGAGTCTGTGGTTGAGGAGGAAGTGCAAACACAAGACCTTCGCAGGTCTAGTAGGCCTCGTCATGAGCCAGATAGATATCTGGGATTCCTAGTTGCTTGAGATGAAGGGGATCTTTTTGAACCCACTACCTACCAAGACGCTGCCTCAGGTTTAGAATCTGAGAAATGGCTGGAAGCCATGAAGGCAGAGATGCAATCCATGTATGACAACCAAGTTTGGAAGTTAGTGGATTTGCCTTAACACAGTAAAGCTGTTGGGTGCAAATGGGTCTTCAAGAAGAAGACAGACATGGATGGAAAGGTGCATACCTTTAAAGCAAGGCTAGTGGCAAAAGGTTTCACGCAAACTCATAGTGTTAACTATGATGAAACTTTTTCCCCAGTAGCAATGCTTAAGACTATTAGGATTCTGATGGCCATATCAGCATATTTTGACTATGAGATATGGCAGATGGACGTCAAAACCGCTTTCCTTAACGGGAAACTGACAGAGGATGTATATATGATACAACCGGATGGTTTTGCGGATCCAAAGAACCCTAATAAAGTATGCAAGTTGCTTAAATCCATTTATGGAGTAAAGCAAGCATCTAGGAGCTAGATCTTACACTTTGATGAGCGCATCAAAGAATTTGATTTTACCAAAAGTGAGTTCGAGTCGTGTGTTTATACTAAATTCAGTGGGAGCGTGGTAACCTTCCTAGTCTTGTATGTAAATGACATACTGTAAATAGGAAACAATATACCAGTATTACAAGGAGTAAAATCCTGGTTATGTAAATGTTTCCAGGTGAAAGACTTGGGACAAGCTGCTTCTATACTGGGTATAAAGATCTTTAGGAATAGATCTAAGCGGCTTATCGGACTCAGTCAAAGTACTTATATTGACAAAGTCGTAAAAAGTTTCAAGATGGATGGATCCAAGAAAGGATTTATTCCTATGCTCTGGCGTGATTTTGAGCAAGGCTCAGTGTCCTGTGTCTAGTCAAGATCAGGACAAGATGAAATTGATACCATATGCCTCGGCAGTTGGTTCAATTATGTATGCCATGCTGTGTACTAGACCCGATGTTGCCTATTCTAGTTTCTAAACCGACAGAGACGACTTCAGGTGGCAGTCAGGATTTGTCTTTACCCTAAACGGAGGAGCCATATCTTGGAAGAGGCAGAAACAAGATACAATAGCAGATTCCACTACAGAGGCAGAGTATATTGCGGCAAGTGATGCGGCAAAAGAAGCTGTCTGGCTGAAGAATTTTATCTCGGATCTTAGAGTTGTTGCCAGTATCTCTAGACCGATTGATATATTCGGTGACAACTCAGGGGCTGTAGCCCAAGCTAAAGAGCCTAGAGATCATCAGCGGACTAGGCACGTACTCAGGAAATAGCACCTCATCCGAGAGATCATTGGAAGAGATGATATTAGACTGCAAAAGGTATCGACGGATGACAACGTTGCTGACTCGTTGACGAAGCCGCTAGCTAGGGCTAAGCATGAGAGGCATGCGAGTTCTATAGGAATGCAGTACTTGGAACATAACAGCTAGTTCGTGTTTTTGATTATTACTATGGATGTAACTTGAAACCTTTTATTATGTATTTACATTTCATGGGATTGAAATAGGAGGTATTTGCATAATGTTTTGTAGTTATCCATTTTTAGCATCTTTAACCTATCCATGACAAGTCAAGTTATGAATTGTCTAAAATTCCCGTAGCTACAATGTAGTGGGAGCTACATTAGGGAGGTAACGCTATTATGGATATTTGATGATTTATTCGGGTATGAATAAAAGCACAAGGTTGTGACCAAATATTCATAGATATTTATCAAGGGATAAATATTGGGGTGATCCGCATCGGGTTTACTTCATGGAGCATTAACATAAGTAAACCTGATAGGTTGTCCTTAGACCTGAGATATTTGGTTTGGGGCATGGTAACTTCTGTACTTTAGCATGTTCTAACGTCACGCTGTAACAGGGTGATCATAAGGGGCTTGTATAGGTGAAGCGGAAGCCGTGTGCTTAAATTGCAAATAGTCAAGATAGGATTTGCACCTCTTTTTTAGGATAGATATTTTCTGAGCTCCTCGACGATTAAGACTACTGAAAATGTGTGGCCGCGCTCGGTTAGAATGATAGTTATTCATTCGGGAAACCGTAACTGCAGAGTGTCAAAATCGGAGTCGAGAAAATCTGAGTATTAGATGAGATCCCCGCTCCATGTCAAATACTCACATTACGAAATATCGCGATGCAAAAGGAAAAGCCTAGATAATCCATGGTGTGGATTATATCTCTAGATATAAGAGATCTCATAGTATGGTTAACCTAAGTGTCTCGCTAGGGACTTCCTTAGGCCAACGATGTACAAGAAGTGTTACTTATCTTGCACAAGTGGGAGTATGTTGGATTATGTGCAGAGATAGATAACATGTATCATCGTATCCAATGCTATGTGACACTAAAGGATCACACCGCTGCACACCCAATTAGAACCTTTTGGATTATAACTTTTTGTGTGGAAAAGAATAATTAATTAGTTTAATTAATTATTGAGAAAGAGAAAAATAATAATAGTTAATTATTATTAAAAGAGAGATGTTAATGTTTAGTTTAAATATTAATGGGACCAGTTAATTGATAGTTGTTAATTAACTAGAAAGGTCAAGGGGTAATTTGTGTAATTGATTAATAGTTTAATTAAAGCTGGGCTTTAATTAAACGGGCTTGGCCTAATAAGGGTTTATTATATAAACCTAATTAAGCCTAATTAATCACATAAGTCAAATACAAAGCTACAAAGGAAAACCCTAAGACTCTCCCTTCTCTCTCTCTATCTCAGCCGACCCTCTCTCTCTCTCTTCGTGAGATCGACGGCGGCGCAAGGCCGCAGGGGCGGTGGTTGACGGCAGCGCAAGACCGCAGGGGCGGTGGTCGACGGCGGCACAGGTCACACACACACACGGGTCATGGCTTGATCCGAGGTTTAATCCTTAGGCGGTCTAGAAGCCAGTTCGAGGCAGTGCAGTAGCGGTGGATAGCCTGCAGCTGTCTAGAGGTCAAAAAGAAAAGTTTTAATCACTAAAGGTATAACTTTCTAACCCTCTTTTCTTTTAGTTCCTGTATGAGTTAGATAAGATCACTGGAGGGGGTTTTGATTTCCGCTGTGCATGTTTGATAACCTGTTTTTATACCCTACAAAACCCTTCAAAGGGGTCAACTAAGGACAAACTAGATAAAGCTTGATCTTGTGTTTAGGTTCCTTGCTCCCACTGGCCTTGACACCTCCGGTCTTGACTCGAGCAATTCCATCTTGTTCCTCCATCTTTGAAAAACTCTATCTTGATAGATCTTCGTCTTTGGTTTTGGTTACAACAAACAATACGAGAATACATGAAACCTATTCTATAACTTTTACATTATAAAAGGGGTTGTAAGTGGCACGTACGCCTCCCCAAAACCAAAATAAAGAAATACACAAAAGAAGAACACAACCACAGGTCTAAGTTGGCAAAACTTATATCCTACATGTCCAACCACAACATGAATATACTGTTGACTTGTTCAAGTCAAGCATTTGTAGTTGACATGTAGAAACTACAAACCCGACTTAAAAATACTAATGCGACTTAGTATACAAGTCAAACCCATTCAACATTTATATATAAACAATATATAAATAATCAACCACGCATTACATATAAACAACAAATAATGCAAACAACATACATACATCCTTGATCTATTAACCTTTCTCGTTACCTCTCAATTAATTAAACTATTAATCGAGACGAGATAACTTGACAAAAACTTTGTCAACCTTTTAATCAATTATTAGACTATTGGTATAATAACTATCACACCAAATGTGTTTTAATCCAAAAAACACCCAATTGATTAAAACCGTCATTGTCTTACTTTGTTCAACAATAATACACCATTACGGTTAAATATTATATTTTAATCCAAAAATATAATAATCCTTTATTTTAACTTAATTAATTAAAATAATCCTTTTAACCATAATTTATATATATGTATATGCTAAGTTTAAGTCCATAAAACTAATACATATATACAATCTTGTATTATTTAATTATTCCGAATTATGCGTCCTAAAAATCAAACAGTATTTATAACGCATAGCCTTTGGTCCAAGAGCCCGTTCTCGGTTTTAACCCTAACTGGGCTGAAGACCCTACTAGGCCGTGACCAGCTAGATCGCGCCGCGATCTTGCCCTGGGCTGTCGCTGTTGGGCCATGGGCTTGCCGCAGCTGGGCTGCCTCCTTGCTGGGCCACAACCATCGATTCACCACCACCTCCTGGGCCAACGCTGCTGGGCCGCCGCCGCAATGGGGCTGCCGCCGGTGGTCCGGTGGTTTTCCGATGAAATTTCTGACCATTAATTAACGGAATAAAAAATGAACAATAATATATATATCGAAATTAAATCTAGAAATCCTTATCTTATTTAAAGTTCAATCTTTTTCTTTTAAAACAAAAACTTGTTTTAAATATTTAAACTTTAAACATCCTTATCAACATAACTTGTTGATAATAACTAGGATTTCAAAACTTTTAAAGTTTATCCTTTAATCTAAAACTAAACTAGTTTAGATTAAAAACTTTAAAATAATATTAACCAAACTGATTAATATTTGTATTATACAAAAGTCGATATATACATATACAAATAAATATATATATACATGAATGAAAATATACCTTTACAGTTTTAATTCTTTAACCGGTTAAACCTAACTGATTTAACCTTTCTGATTAAGAAAAAACTATAAAATCTTTCAATATTCAAATCAAACTGTTCGAATATTAAAACTTGTAATCTGAGATTAACAAAACTTGTTAATCCCTACAATTTCAATTATGTATATATAAGAACAAGAACAAATAAACAGATCAAACAATATACACATTGTGATAAACTGAGCCGAGACTCTGATACCACTGTTGGGTTTTATAGCACCTCCTATGCGTCATACTGATTCAAACTCAAACTGGTTTGAACCGACTCAAGGTTAAAAACAGTTATTATTCATAAAGCGGAACTTGAATAATAAACAACCCAAAAACCCTAAAGGATTAGAATCTTTGTTTATCACAAAATGTATATAAATCGAGACATGTATGTATGTAAAACAATCAAGAACATTCATATTAATATAAAAGAACGTATGATGTATAGAACCAATATACAAAACTTGTATATTTATGCATCATGGATCGTAACTAGTATGTATATATACATATACATACTCGATCAACATGTCATCAAGAACAAGAAGGAGAGAAGATGACAGTTATACCTTTTTTACCTTTTCTTAGGGTTGCTCAAGTTGTAGTCCACCCGTAATGAGGCAAGACGAGTACCGGTAGAAGGGTTTGCACCACGAACACGATCATACTTACTTGATGATCGATGTCAACAAAAACGAAGCTCGTTTTTGTTGTTCTTGTTCTCGGCCGAACATAGAGAAAAGGGAGAGAGGAGAGGTTTTCTTATAATTCACAATCTTGAATTATTAACACACTTTAATTCATAAACTTTAACCCCTATTTATACAAAATAGGATTAGGTTGTAATTAGGAAACTTAATTATCCTTTCCTAAATTTGAATTAAAGAAACTTAATGACCAAGTTATATTTAATAATAATATAAAAATAAAACTTAATATAATATATATATATATATATATATATATATATATACTTATCATATATGGTGTCCGCCATATTGATGGTATATATATATATTTATATATATTTTTATTTCCATTTTATTATTAATTATCCTTATTCAAAACTAATAATTTAAACTTAAATTATTAATCTTGAATATTATTAATTAACAATATATTTATTTAACTAATAAATATATTTTCTTGTCAATTAATAACTTGGTAATTAATTCTCCTCGTAAATTAAAACCGTAACTTACTAAGACTGTTTTATAACTGACTAGTTACAAAACCGTTCTCCTATCTGTGGTTGCATTACTACTCGGATTACATGCCCTCACAGGTTTGACCCTTGAGTGTCTCATGGCATTGGACGTGGCATCAGGGTTCGACGGTTATGCACACAAATCTTTTCAGTAGCTGCCCAAAGTACCTGGAGGGACTCAACAAGCTCAAGGCAAGAGCATTTCGGGTCCGGACACGTCAGGTACGTTTATGATAGAACTCCACCATACTTCTACTTCTAAAGGATGGGTATTAAATACTGGCTGTGGCACTCACATATGTAATATGGTACAGGTGCTAAGGGCAAGTAGGAGCTTGGAGCGGGGAGAGCTGGATCTTGTCATGGGAAACTCGGAGGTTGTCCCAGTGGAAGCAAAGGGAGATTTGGAGCTTTCGTTCAAGACCGGCTACTCCATTTTATTAAAAGATGTATGATATTCGCCCGATGTGGCTAGAAACATTATTTCTTTTCACAAATTGTATGACGATGGTTACGATTTTAGATTTGTAAATAGTACAATTATCTGCTTTAAATATGAAGTTGTTTATTTTAAAGCTTTACCATGTCATGGCATATATGAGGCAAATGCATACATTGAATCGAGAAAATCTATCATGAATATTGATTCTGATTCCAAAAATGGTTTGGATAAGTATTCCATGTGGCATAGTCGTCTTGGCCACATAAATAAAACTCGCATCACCAAGCTCCAAGCGGATGGGATCTTGGAATCATTTGATCAAGGATCAAATGATGTATGCGAATCTTGGTTATTGGGCAAAATGACAAAAGCACCCTTCATGGGAACAAGTGAGAGGGGAAAGGACCTCTTAGACATAATCCATACGGATGTATGTGGACCTTTCAAGCATGTCACAAGGAATAATTCAAGATACTTCGTAGATGATTATAGTAGGTACGGTTATGTCTATCTTGTTAAACACAAGAATGAAACCTTTGAGGTGTTCAAGACATTCTAAAACGAAGTTCAGAATCAATTGGGCAAAACAATTAAGATACTCCGGTCTGATAGAGGTGGAGAGTATCTTAGTACCGAGTTCATCAATCATCTTAAAAATTATGGAATTATTTCACAATTAACACCTCCAAGGACTCCACAATTAAATGAGGTCACTGAGAGGAGGAATCAAACTTTACTAGATATGGTAAGGTCTATGATGAGTCGGACAGAGGTACCTATTAGTTTCTGGGGATATGCCTTAGAAACGGCGGTAAGAATCCTTAACCTCGTACCAACCAAGAAAGTTGCTAAAACACCTTATGAAATGTGGCATGATAAGAAGCCGACACTTTCATACTTACGAGTTTGGGGTTGTCAAGCCTACGTAAGACGAGAGGCTGAGGAAAACTTGAACCTCACTCAGAGAGGTGTTATTTTATCGGATATCCTCCTAACGGTGTTGGATATTTATTTTATAAACCTTCAGAGAACAAGGTATTTGTTGCTCGTAGGGCGTTCTTCCTTGAAAGGGAGTTGCTCTCCAAACATGGCAGTAAGGAAGTTGACCTTGAGGAAGATCAAGGGTTGGCTGATAAAGAACTTGAGGTTGGCACTAGCCAAAATACCGAGCAACATGATGCTGCGGTACCTGACACTCTAACAACGTCTACTCCTAGGCGTTCCAGTAGAGCTAGTTCTGAGCCAGAGAGATATGGGTTTATCATATCTGAGGGCAACGAGTTATTGGTGGATCATGATGAACACACCAACTACAAGGAAGCCATGGTAGGCCCTGAGTCTACTCAGTGGAGGAAGGCGATGGAGAGCGAGATGCAATCTATGTGGGATAACCAGGTTTGGGAACTAGTTGATCCTACACCCGGGATGAAACCCGTTGGGTGTAAATGGGGTTTCAAGAAGAAACCCAACATAGATGGAACCTTGGATACCTTCAAAGCTCGACTGGTGGCAAAGGGTTTCACTCAGACTCAAGGAATTGATTATGATGAAACCTTCTCCCCAGTGGCTATGATGAAGTCAATCTGGATACTACTTTCCATTGTTGCATTTCATAATTATGAAATTTGGCAAATGGATGTAAAGACCGTCTTCCTTAACGGGAAGCTTCATGAAGAGGTGTATATGAAACAGCCTGATTGTTTTTAACATCCAAAGTATCCAAACAAGGTTTGTAGACTTATGAAGTCCATTTATGGACTTAAACAAGCATCTCGGAGCTGGAATCTTTGTTTTGATGAGAAAATCAAAGAGTTTGGATTTTCAAAGAGTAAAGATGAACTTGTGTATATGTCAGGGCTAGTGGGAGCACTATAACCTTCTTAGTTCTATATGTAGATGATATTATACTCATTGGAAATCATATCCCAAGCCTAAGGAGTGTTAAAGCGGAGTGTTAAAGCTTGGCTAGGGAATTGCTTTTCAATGAAGGACTTAAGGGATGCGAGCTGTATTCTGGGAATGAAGATCTACAGAGATAGATCTAGAAGGCTGCTAGGGCTTTCGCAAAGTGCATACATAGAAAAGGTCGTGAGACGCTTTAAGATGGAGGAATCCAAGAAAGGAAACCTCCCTATGATGCATGGCTTGACCTTAAGTAAAACTCAATGTCCTACCTCCAATGAGGAGATAGAAGTAATGAAGCGAGTACCATATGCTTCAGCTGTGGGCTCGATCATGTACGCCATGCTATGCACTTGCCCTGATGTGTCATGTGCTTTAAGCATGACTAGTAGATATCACGCGAACTCAGGAGAGCCTCATTGGAGGGCAGTAAAGAACATTCTCAAATATCTGAGACGTACAAAAGAGATGTTCTTGGTATATGGTGGGGAAGAAGAGCTAAGATTAAAGGGTTACTCGGATGCTAGCTTCCAAACCGACAGGGATGTCTGCCGATCACAATCGGGGTTTGTGTTCCTATTAAATGGTGGTGCTGTCAGCTGGAGGAGCTCGAAGCAAGTCACGGTGGCTGATTCGACTACCGAATCGGAGTACATTGCGGCAAGTAAAGCCGCAATGGAGGCCGTGTGGATGAAGAAATTCATCCAAGATCTACAAGTGGTTCCGAGCATCGCTGACCCTATTGAGATATTCTGTGACAATGAGGGTGCGGTAGCCTTGGCAAAGGAACCAAGAGCTCAAAAGAGGACAAGACCCATTTTGCGCAAGTACCACTTAATACGAGATGTAATTGAAAGTGGTGAAGTCATCATTAGCAGAGTAGCATCGAATGGAAACCTGGCAGATCCATTCACTAAGTCGTTACCGTAGGCAGCTCATGAATCTCACACTAGAGCAATAGGTGTAAGATTTGCTAGCGATTTGGCTTGAGTTGTATATAGTTAGTTCATTTGATATGTATATTTTATTTAAGGAACCATACAGACAGTATTGTAACTTATGCTTGTTTCGATATATAATGGAGATTATATATGCGTCTGATACGATTACATTCATAAGACTTTACTGTGTTCCATCTTAGCATGTTTAATTACTTCCAGAAATATTATTCTATATTTCAAACTTTCCACAGTCAGTCAATCTTATGGAAGAAAGATTGAATCAAGACTGAGATAAGCATGTGATCTTGAATTCAAAATGGTTGAATTAAGGTGCAATGCTTATCTGTGCTTGAAAAGAGTTTCAAGTGACTGGAAGACCCACACCCAAGTATACTTCATGGATTATAGTCACGAGTAACTTGGGATGATAAAATCATACATCCTTAGACCTGAGATGTAAGAACTTCTAAATCATAGTTCTTACTTGCTTTAGCCATTTTCAAAAGCAGTTCGTGACTGGCTGTGATAAAGGAAATGACTAAGTAAGTCAAGGAGTATGGTACGGGGTTATGCAGTCAAAGGGATTTGTTCCTCTAGTATGAGAGATATCCCTGGGCCCCTCGATGATTGGGAGCTGACACCAAAATTTTGCATGGCCATGCACAAGGAATATTGATTGAGAATCAGATATGTCCTTAACATTTGGTCACCACCAATCAAGATTGAGAAACATAATCGTGAACGATCAGGAGATTGACATTTTAATCCATGTCTCGTGTTCACAAGTATATCGCGAACAAAAGGATGTCTAAGATCACTTATCTAGGACCACTACTTTTAGTATGATGGTTTTCTGCAGGTAATAAGAACCCATACAGACTTGGAGGCATTGATGCTTTGCTAGAGGCCGCTCTCTGTCTGTGCTCACTAGGGTACGGTATATTATGTGCAAGTGGGAGTTTGTTAGAATCTGCCCGATAATATACGTACGCCTTGAAGCACTGCCGATGATGTATGGGCCTATATATGGGTCACACACCGGGGTCTAACATGACAGCAAATAAGGTTGAAGGGACCAAAGATGACAAAAGTGAAAGTTAGCAATGCAGGCCGCGTTAACGCCGCTAACTTAACGAGTTAGCGCCGCTAACTGTTAAAGGTTAGCGCCGCTAATGCTGCATGTGCTTTATGTCATTTCAAAGTCAGGCCGCGTTAGCGCCGCTACGGGCTAAGGTTTAGCGCCACTAACTCTTGGTTAGCCGCGCTACCGCTGCATGGACTTTATGTCTAAATCACCTACACTTTTGCCCAATGCATGGAGAGTTGATGATTGATCTTGGCCGGCTAGAGGGGGCTCCAGGGGTACTTAAGGGCTTATAAAAGAACTCTATTCCTGGAGCTTATGGTTCTCTTGGCTAACTCTCTCTCTACAGCATACATATTCTCTCTACTCACTTTATACCTTGAATTGGTGATTTGGTGAACACAACTTGGTTCCAGAATTATTTGATGTTCTTGCATAATATTTCTGGAAGAAGATATTATACAAGTTAGCTAGCACTAGTTGTTGGACTTGTACCCGGGGTGCGATTTCAAGAGAACAAGAAGAAGAAGGTTCTTGCTTCCAAACCAACATCAACCACCATCAAGCAGTTTTCTGGAGCTTAGGAGCAAGGTATAACCTTCTAACCTTCTTGCATGTTCCTATTTTGTTAGATACAGTTAATCCATCTTTGGGATTTCATGTTTTGAACACCTTTTGACTTGTTTGTGGTTGTTCTTGCTTCCGTTACGTGTTCTGGAAATCCCAACACAATCGTGTTATGAAAACTGGTTCAACATGTCCGTGGGTATTACCCAATACTTACACTAAAACCTAATAGCATATAATAGTATACCACAACAACATAGTGAGAGCGATAGTATATGGGACATTGACACGTAGTGAGTAATAAAATAAAAGAAAAATAACATATATAAAGAAAATAAAAACGAGCATATATAAAAACGAATATATATATATGTATATATATATATATATATATATATATAAAGAAAAGTTTGTGGCACGAAATGATTAGCCGCAAGAAGTGTGCTAACATTCATATAAGCTACGATTATAGTGGCAGAAGCTACATTTATGATGGCGGTGGTCTAAAAAGAAAGGTGACAACAAAAAGAAAAGGTAACCATATAATAGTAACCAAATTTGGGTTTTTGTATCACTAAAAGTCACTCATAATTTGAAGTCATTTTATAATAGCGATCAAGCTTAAAAGTGTTCCATTCTTGTAAAAGTTACCTTTTTTTTACAAGACCACGTAAACTTACACCTTATTCATGCATAATGTCCTCTGAGTGCACTTGAACTCTATTAATGCACACCAAGGTGTTGTTGTGGGTTAAGCCGAGGCCAGTTATGTTGTGATTTACAGGGTACAACAAGCACAGCTGTAACACCGTAAAACATAAGCCATTTTTTTAAATCACAACGGAAGTATTGCAATAGAAAATAATAAAAAAATAGCAACACCTACAAACTTAAAACCTATACTGTATCACAACACAGTATATCGTTTCGTGTTACAAAAAGTTATTGAAACATGGCTCATCATTTCAAAGTATAATATCAGAGTGACGGTCAAACTTCCGTTGTACAAACAAACACCTACAGAAGCTCACCAAAACCTGCAACAAAGAGTTATGTGGCGAATTAGCACTAAGCTAAGTGAATAGAATTTAAACAACAAACAGCAATAGCATAATCACAACAATCACCAAAGAAACAAGGTACAAGGACTACTCAAGAGCGGGGCACCACGTATCATCAGAGGCACGGTGGCTCTGCAGAGCATGCTACCCATATGCCGGATAAAGCATAGGGTTTACCGATGACTGTCTGCTCACTGGCACATTTAAACCCCCTTTGCTACAACGAATGTAACAGGGGGTGAACAACCGCACAACCAGAAAAACCCAGTCCAGCCCATCACAAATCGGCTAACCTCCCTCAAAGACAGCATGAACACAGTAATCTTCACTGTGCACATATCTTGGACTCGATTGCAATCAATAAACAACCAATCAAATAATCACAATTTCTAATCACCGCACAATCATAGTGCCAATCACCATACAATCACAGTTTCAATCTCCGTACCATCATCATACCAATCTGCGAACAATCATATTAGATTAAACAACCTATCGCATGATTAAATATCTGAATCCAGATAATCATCATAATTAAAACTAATACCACCAGTGAGTCAATGTCCACTCACCTACGTCCACGACTAATTCAAGCTCAGTGGTCTTACATTACCGAGTCTTCACATTCCCTGACAACACAACACAACCAAATCAGTAATTCAAATCATAATTAACTCCAAAAGTCAAATTAATTCATTAACAGGTGAAAGCTTAACCGCTACACCTAACATGTACAACACAAAATATACTCAAAATCAATTATAATATCATTATATATGATATTAAACACGTATAAATCAACGGAACATTCATAAGCTTCATCTATCTTCAATTAATCATAAAAAGTCAAGTTACTACGCAAACAGGTCAAAAATAACCCATTACGCAAAACACATATAATCAACACGAAAAACATTTAAAACCATTTAATATAATCATATATGTTATAAGCAAGGTGTAGCAATCGACAGAATGCGCTCAAAGATCAAATATAACATTTTACCTCGCAAACGGTTCAAAATCAACCTGTTAGTTAAACACAACAAACCAACTTGAAATAAGTCAAACATCATTTAGGAATGCTTCATATATCATATGATATATTTATCAACCAATGAAACACGATCACGAGTCATCTAAGTTCATATATCATAAATTAACTCGCTAACGGGTCAAAACCAACCCGTTAGGTATAATGCACCAAACTAACATGAAATAAATGTTCAACACTTTAGGAACTCTTAATATATCATAGAGTACATGTAGAAATCAACGAACCATGCACAATGCTCATCTAAGTGCATTATTTGAACTGAAAGTATGTGTTTAACACAAATATCTACACATATATCATCAAACATTATATTGTTAGAATCTGCTCGATAATATATGTACGCCTTAGAGCACTGCCGATGATGTATGGGCCTATATGGGCACCGGGGTCTAACATGACAGCAAATAAGGTTGACGGACCAAAGTTGGCAAAAGTGGAAGTTGGCAATGCAGGCTGCGATAGCGCCGCTAGCTTAACGAGTTAGCGCCGTAACTGTTAAAGGTTAGCGCCGCTAACTGTTAAAGGTTAGCGCCGCTACGGCTGCATGTGATTTATGTCAAATCGAAGTCAGGCCGCGTTAGCGCTGCTACGGGCTAAGGTTTAGCGCCGCTAACTCTTGGTTAGCGTCGCTAACTCTTGGTTAGCGCCGCTAACCCTGCATGGGCTTTATGTCAAATTCACCTCCACTTGTAGCCTATGGGTGTTAGCTTCTAGAACCGACTTGGCCGGTTAGTGGGGTAATAGAGAGTCGGTTTTGAGTCTATAAAAGACTTAAGATCTGAACTTTTCAAACTCTTGGTCATTTTCTCTCTTAAAGCACACCTAGTTTTCTCTCTCACAATTGATACTAAGTTGAGTGATCAAGTGAGGATATTCTCGGGTTCTAGAAAATATTTGCTTTCCTTGAGTAATATTTCAAGTAGAAGTTATCACCAAGCTTGCTAGCACTTGTTGTTGGACTCATTCCCAGGGTGTGATTTCAAGAATCGGACAAGAAGAAGGAGGATCTTGCTTCCAAGCCAAGTTCAGCCACCAACAAGAATGTAACTGGAGCTTAGGAGTTGGTATAACTCCTTTTCCTTCTTGTTTTGTTGCTATTTTGTACATAGAGTAGATCCACACTTGGGATTTCTTCGTTTTGAACACTTTTCTACATGTTTCTTGTTGTTCTCGCTTCCGTTGCGTGTTCATGAAATACCAACAGTGGTATCAGAGCCACCTCTATGTTAGAATAGCACTTGGTGGCTTCAAAAACCCGAAATCAAAATGTTTGTATTCTGCCGTTAGGGTTAGCGGCGCTAAGTCTCACGCGTTAGCGGCGCTAACGTTACTGGATTTTTCGAAAATTTTGAGTAAAACAGTTTTGGTCTCGGGATTTTTGGTACTTAGACCTTCTGGAATTTTGTTCCAAAGGTGTTTTTCTTCATGATCCAGTAGTAGCATGATATGTTTGGTTGTATGTGTTAACATGAGTTGGTAATCTTTCCTTGGCCCTTTTGGTTGATTTGTGTTGTGCATGTTATTTGGTAGTTTTGATCCACATTAGATGGCTGTAAATTTATTAAAATCAGATTGTTTGTAATTAATTTGTGGCTTGCATGCCATTTCATTCATCCATGTACAATTATTAGATAAATAGGAAAATTATGGGGCTTGTATGCCATTTATTTTCTATTGTATGTAATTTGTACGATGGAGGGATGAAGACACAAGAAGGAGGCAAAACAAGATGGAGTTTGATGCCCTTAGAAGCCAATGAAGTCCTATGGAGATGGTGGTTCTAGTGGGAGCTTGCATCAAGATTGTTTTGTCCCTTAGTTTCACCAAGTTCTTCCCGTTTTGGCTCACGGGAGGAACGCATAGGTTTATTGGCAAGGATTACCGACTATGTTGTATATTGCGTGTGATGTGATTTCATTTATCTTGCATGGTTTGCTTAGGATTCACATGCTAGATAATTTTTCGAAATTAATAAAATCACAAAAGATTTGGTAAAAATGGTTTACAATTCTCTCGCGCGCTCACATACAAGATTAACTCACCTAGTGAAAATAGGTTTTGTCACTTAACAAGTTAATCTGTAACCAAGACGAAAACAAAAGCCCGTTTTCATAAAAACGTAAATCTTGCGCCATCCAAAAGATGACACCACCCGAATCTAGTGAAACATGAAGTGATTGTCGAGCTTAGCACGAGTAATTCCATGGGGATCTGTGTGGAAGGTGAGTGTGGGATCTTGCAATTATCGGTTGTCGAGCTTAGCACGAGCCGATAGTTGTCGAGATATCACCGTGTATCTTGTTGGACGATTTACAATTATAAATTAAAATCCTTGAGTGATTGTCGAGCTTAGCACGAGTCAACCAAGAATTTTAATTTCGAATTGGTGCAAGTAGGGATCAAACATGCCAAACGACCGATGGTTGTCGTAGGATACCGCAAGTGTATAAGAGTTGCAATAGAGATTGCAATCGGTAAGATGGTTATCGGCCTAAATAGCTCCATGAAGTGATCCGCGGCAACCCCGTCTTGGATTGGAGTGAAATATGGTTCTTAGCCCTTGTTAAAATATTTTTCGAGACGATATGGGTAATTATTTTAACGAGGACTCAAATCAAACTAACTAATTCGTGTACTCTATTCAGTATAGGATGTCAAATCAGAACCACATTTTTTCACTTCGTATGATTCTACAAAGGGAGAAACTCACGGGAGTGAACTTTGTTGACTGGCTTAGGCAATTGAGGATTGTCCTACGTGTCGAGTCTAAGTTGCACATCCTTGAGGAACCCCTTCCAGAACCACCTGCTATTAATGCGGAATGGGCTATCCGATACGCGTATGAAAAGCGTGTTCGGAATACGCACGATGTTGCTTGTCTCATGTTATCAAGTATGAGCTCGGAACTGCGAAAGCAATTTGAGCACATGACTGTGTATGAAATGATTAACAAGCTGAAGGATGTTTTCCGACAGCAAGTTAGGCAAGAACATTTTGAGTGTGTTAAAAGTCTAACCGGTTATAAGATGCGGGAAGGCGGGAGTGTGAGTGCCCATGTTTTGAAGATGAAATCATACATGGACCAGATGGAGAGGTTACGATTTCCTATAGGGAGGGAGCTGGGTGTGAATTTCATACTTCAGTCTCTGCTAGCCACATATGAAAAGTTTGTAATGGACTATCATATGCATGGAAAGGAAATATCTATAGATGACTTGCATGGAATCTTGAAGGATGTTGAATCTAACATGTCCAACCATACATCATCCTCATCCACTTCCGTTCTTGATTCTAAGGAACAACTTTTAGCCAAGAAGAAGAAATCGATCCCATTAGAAGAAGAAGTTGGAGTTTCCAAGCTTACTTCAAATTTTGAGTCCATGGATATTGATGATATGCCTAAGGAGACTCAACAAGGGTGGTTTGCTACTTCTGCGGTAGATTTGGGGATTGGGGCCATCATGCCTGCCCTTCGTGCCGAGAGGATATAAAACTTCTCAGAAAAGAGAGAGTTAATTTTCCTACTTGAGGTACATTCATGATTATACTTCATTGCTATTCCTTTGTAAGCTGGGTTGTTTACCCGAGCTATAAGACTCACGTTTGTCACAAATTTGTTTTTGTTACAAAGTGTAGGTCTGTTTGTTGCAAGTAGGAAAAGCTTGAAGAACCGGATCTCTCAAGAAGAAATTTTGTTGATTGTCTTCTATAAGAGAATTGGGAGTGTTGGTCTCGCTACTAATTCCGGATTAATTATTACTTTTGTTTGTATGCCCTGCGTGGCAAGACTTGCTTTATTGTATTTCTTTTGAAGATGATGGATATTGTATCTTGTATTTTATGAAAAGATTTTTCATCTTGATAGTTTCATTTCAAATTTGATCCATGTCTATGCTTATGTGTTATTTTTGACTATTTTAGTGCTTAAATACACATTTGATGACGATGGATATGATTAGGAATTGAAACAATTTTGAAAAATTATGTTGAGATAATTTTATCAAAACTTATCCATATCATTGCATACATAAAGGCTCGTTATAAGTAATAAGGCAACCATGAACAATTGATTCTTAAATCCAAAAGTGGTTTGGATACATAAGCTCTATGGCATAATCAAACTTGACCAAGTAAACAACATTTACATCGCTTAGATCCATGTGGTTAGGATCTTTGTAAAAGTTTAGCCTCGGGCTAACTGAAAGATGCAAATCTTGTTTATTGGAATATGATGATTAAGAAATTCTTCACCATTATTGGTAGGAAGGATTGTGACTTGTTGGATTTGATCACATTTGTGTGGATAATCCGTTCAAGTATGCCACAAAGAGTGATACTAGTGAAGTTCATCATCACCATCTTTATGGTAGTTGTTGAGAGAATGTTTACTAGAGAAAAGGCTTGTGTCTAGAACCTAGTGGTCTTCGGAACTAACCTAAAAAGAATTAAGAATCAATAAAGGCATATAGATAACAAATTCTTAGATCCAGTAGAGATGGTAAGTTTTCCTATCTATATTGGTTTAAACATGAAATGAATCATGGGTTTAACCCATAATTCGTTTTCTCGAAGAAACACATTTGTACATGGTGTTACTTTAAAGAAAACCGGATATCTATGTTGATGATCTGGTAAAAGGCAGGCCTAAAAAACTTGTATTCAATGTGATTGGTATACATTAATTTTATGAACCAAGTCCTCGATCTAAAACACAACATTATGGTCACTTAAGCATCCAATGAGATATTGACTAGAAAGAGTCATTTGCTTGTCAATCTCATAACTTAAATTATCCAGTCTACATTCAGTGGAAGATGATGAATTATAAGTTGATGCCTATATATTTAAGTAGTTCATCTGAGTTTTGGATGATTGTTTCTTAGACCTATGGGAACCATATTTGGTTGCCCAAAAGGAAAAAGACAATTTACAAAAGCATTCCAGTAGAAGAACGTAAAACTTAAATTAGAGACATAATGTTGACACTAGCATTTAATCAGCATAGAGATGCTGGTAAAACCTGACAATATCCATTGCTTCTTTGAATCTGATGGAAATCAAGTAGGCTGTTTAGATATGATGTTGTCATATTTTTAGCAACAGCAGCTTGATGGTAAATCATTGTGATGTTACCATTCATCGGAAACATAGTGGAACCCTGAGTTCACTAGTGACTAAAATAAGGGAATGGTATAAATAGATGTAACCCATTTGCTGCATCCAAGTAGTTGACTTCGGTTAATCCCACACCTACGGTGTGATCCAAGAAGGGTGAAGGGACTAACATATATGCAATCATAGACAACTTCAAATACCGACTAGAGACAAAGCGTTTCATATTGGTTATATGGAAACATGTTCTAGTGGTTATGTTGAAGATGACTTGGATAAAGTGAAGTATTGTTGTCACCTTGCGGAAACAAGTTAGTTCACGTGGACGTAAGAGACCTGTATCCTTCATAGGATTAAGTTGAGGAAATGCTTAAGGCACTTTTCGAGGCTCTTAAACATCCATAATATCCAGATTAAGTCTGGATTATGTGAAGCATTGTTGTCGCTTGGGGAAACAAGTAAATTCACATGGAAATTAGAAGACCTTGATCCTTCATAGGATTAAGTTCAGAAAATGTTTTGAAGCATGTTCCAAGGTCTTACATATCCATTATATTCAAGTTATGTCCATGACTGAAGTTGACAAAACTTGCATCTTGTGGCTGTAATCCTGCTTTATGAGAAAATCAATGGAATAAGTTTTCTAGAAAGCATAGATTAAGCCAGATACTCTTGTCAGGGATAGTGGGAGCTTCATGTGTTCCTAGTAAAATATACTCAATGAAAATAATGTCCTAATTTAGGGTTGTTCTCAACCTATTGATGGAATTATTGTTACATGAGTATAAATAGAGAATATGGAATTAAGTAGATTCTAAATTCAAGAAATACTGATGTATGTTCTTGATGTTCGACGTAAATAGACTTATCTTGAGTAAGTTATTACTGCAAGCAAATCTATACTTGTGAAACTGTCGATCTTAATCGAAGTTTTGAATATACAAATATGTGGTGTAGATATGACATTTGAGATTCAATGAGTGTCATTGTCCCTATTGTGTACTTCGGTAACATTGAGGGTATGTCAACTCTAATAAAAGTGAATGTCTGTGACTCTATTGTGAACTTCGGTTACATTGAGAGCATGTCGACTCTAATAATCATAAGTGTCATTTATACTATTGTAGACTTCGATAACATTGAGGATATGACGACTATGATAATATTATGTATGATCTCTTTTGATAAACACTTTGCAAGTGGTTTAACAAGAGAATACACAAGAGTACAAAGGGATATCGTGTAGATGATCCCATAATTAAGCCATTGTCAAATTCTAGTGATGAATTTCATACTAGGTATTATAGCATTGTTTATGCTTATGACTGGGCTTGAATATCGTTTTAGTAAATGTTTGATTTACTTATAATTTTGGGAACGACACAGACAGTATTGTAACCTATGCTTGTTTCAATATATAATGGGGATTATATATACGTGTGATATGGTTACATTCATAAGACTTTATTGTGTTCCATCTTAGCATGTTTAACCACTTCCCAGAATGTTTATACATTCTAGATTTCCACAGTCAGTCATTCTTCAAGGGAAGGAAGTTTGAAATAAGGCTGAGGTTAGGTGTTGGTTATGCATTGATAAAGGATTGAATGCATGAAACGCAACAGTAACCTGTGCTTGAAAGGAGTTTCAAGTGACTGGAAGACCCACACCCAAGTATACTTCATGGATTATAGTCACGAGTAACTTGGGATGATAAAATCTTACATCCTCAGACCAGAGATGTATGAATCGCTATATCATAGTTCTTACTTGCTTTAGCCATTTTCAAAAGCAGTTTATAACTGGCTGTGATAAAGGAAATGACTAGGTAAGTCTAGAGGTATGGTATTGGGTTATGCAGTCGAAGGGATTTGTTCCTCCTGTATGAGAGATATCCCTGGGCCCCTCGATGATTGGGAGCTGACACCAAAATATTGCATGGCCATGCACAAAGGAATATTGATTGAGAATCAGATATGTCCTTACCTTTTGGTCACCACCAATCAAGATCGAGAAACATAATCGTGAATGATCTGTAGATTGACATTTTCTAATCCATGTCTCGTGTTCACAAGGATATCGCGAACAAAAGGATGTCTAAGATCACTTTTCTAGGACCACGGCTTTTAGTATGTTGGTTTTCTGCAGGTATTCAGAACCCATACAGACTTGGGGGCATTGATGCTTTGCTAGAAGCCGCTCTTTGTGTGTGCTTGCCAGGGTACAGTATATTATGTGCAAGTGGGAGTTTGTTAGAATCTGCCCGATAATATATGTACGCCTTAGAGCACTGCCGATGATGTATGGGCCTATATGGGTCACACACCGGGGTCTAACATGATAGCAAATAAGGTTGAGGGACCAAAGTTGGCAAAAGTTGAAGTTGGCAATGCAGGCCGTGATAGCGCCGCTAGATTAACGAGTTAGCGCCGCTAACTGTTAAAGGTTAGCGCCGCTACGGCTGCATGTGCTTTATGTCAAATCGGAGTCTGGCCGCGTTAGCACTGCTAGCACTTGTTGTTGGACTCATTCCCGGGGTGTGATTTCGAGAATCGGACAAGAAGAAGGAGGATCTTGCTTCCAAGCCAAGTTCAGCCACCAACAAGAAGGTAACTGGAGCTTAGGAGCTGGTATAACTCTTTATCCTTCTTGTTTTGTTGCTATTTTGTACATAGAGTAGATCCACACTTGGGATTTCTTCGTTTTGAACACTTTTCTACATGTTTCTTGTTGTTCTCGCTTCCGTTGCCTGTTCGTGAAATCCCAACACATAGCCACCTCTTTTATATCATATAATCATAACTCAATCTTTAAGAATGTAAGTTTTCTTCCAAAATTCTGCTCAAAACGTAAAACTATATACAAAAACCCAATTTTGACCAAACGGGTCAAATAACAACAACTTTAACTCTAACGGATCGACACCAACTAACATATAAGAAATGTTAAAACTAATATTTCACCTTTTTACCTCGCGGTCCAATTAAATTATCAAGTAAACATCATTTAAAATAACAATTAATAGTCAATTAAATAAACAAACAAATATAAATAATAAATAAATAGTTTACTTTCGCCACTTAAACTACTAGCCCCCGATAGGAGGGTGTTACAAATCTCCCCCCCTTAATAAGATTTCATCACCGGAATCTCTCCATGTTACTAACCCAACGGTTCTTCTATTACTCACTTTTCAAGTAAACCTTCAGTTCATATATCGAGAGAATCTAACTTTCATATTCTACCTTACACTTATGCAAATAATAAATGTTGAGTGTATCATAAATACCCGCCAACTCAGCATGAAGATCAAAAGTAACCATCTGGTCATTTACTATTTATCGTATGCAAAACTGATCAAGTATATAATAAAGAGGTAACATTTAACGTTCCCCAATGCAAATGATTCCCTTTCAATGTAATGGATCTGCGTACAATTTCTATCTCTCACACAATAGCCACTTTCTCAGCCGTTACCTAAACAATGTCGGGATCCGCATTTTGTTTCTCATCTGTCTCTAACCAACACGTAAGAGTATGACACTGATGATCGCATAATATTTTGTAAGGTGTCACACAAATTCTCCAGTAAGAAGAATTTCATACGCAATGTCAATCAACGGTAGGTGCACAGTCCAAGGCCTACCACATTCTACACATAGGCGCGTAGCATATTCTCAAGTGTCTGAATGGTTCGTTCAGCTGTCTGAAGCTGATAAGCTGTACTCAAATCAACCCACATTCATAATTCTCACTGTAGACTCTTCCAGAAGTTCAAAACAAATTTAGAATCTCTGTCAGAAACAGTCATTACTGGAATATTGTGTCGAGAAGCAATCACACAAATATACAATTGAGCTAATCTGGTGAGAGAAATTGTCTCACTGGCGACAAGAAAATACACATTATTCATCAAATAGACAACAATCATCTAAATCATATATTGACTCTACTGAGTATGTGGGAGTTTGGCTACAAAAAAAATCATCATAATCTGCTCCCATTTCCATTCTGGTATGTCTAGCTGTTTCAAAATCCATAAAGTTCCTGGCGCTCTACTATAACATGTGCATAAATATATCCAAATTCCACAAATTATGCAACATCTGTCTTCATTGTGGGTCACCAATACAACACTTTAAGATCGTTATACATTTTAGTGCTACCTAATTTAACAGACAATCTAGACTTGTGACTCACTGCCAAAATCAAATCACAAAAGTCTCCAAGGAAAGGCACTTAAACACTAGACCCGTAAGTCTTTAATCCTCGAAATTCATTAATTAAATCCCCTTCTCTCTTTAATATAACTTTTACTTCTAATAGAACAGTAACATCAGGAGCAGCCATATTCAAATTATCACATAACGCCGCAGAGATAATAGGGCAATTAGCTCTAGAATCAAATAACATACTTAAAGGTATCATGTTTATCAAAACATACCTGTTATATCATCTTCAGTAATGGTAGTATCATTTACAAATATTTGAAATGCTATACCATCTGGCGAAGAAGGGTTCTTTCTCTTCTGTCCCTTTGATGACGAAGATCCCCCGACAGCTCCTGCCACCCCTGACCCTGTCTTCATAGCATAAGGACACTTATCAGATCTGTGGCCCTCTTTCTGACAGTTCTAGCACACGTTACTAGGGAACGTACAACAAGTTACCATATGACCGAGCATTCCACATCATATACAACGTAAAGTCTCGGGTGTGCAAGGCCCAAAATGAGAAGATCTACACATACAACACCATTGCAAGTTTTGATTAAACCCACCTGTCATAGATTTAATGTGTTGACTTCCTTGTTCCTAACTAGCATGTCTTTTCCGCTTTTGTGGAGTATTACTTTATTTAAATCTGGATTTCTGTATCTTATCCTGTTTCACCATGTCTCTAGCCATCGCATCACCTTCTAACATACAATACCGAGCATTCCACATCGTATACAACGTAAAGTCTCGGGTGTGCAAGGCCCAAAATGAGAAGATCTACACATACAACACCATTTCATGTTTTGATTAACCCACCTGTCATAGATTTAATGTGTTGACTTCCTTGTTACTGACTAGCATGTCTTTTCCGCTTTTATGGAGTATTACTTTGTTCAAATCTGGATTTCTGTATCTTATCCTGTTTCATCATGTCTCCAGCCATTGCATCAAATTCTAACATAATAGGATTCGTGCTACCACTATAATACAGGCGGTTGATAATCCAAAAATGGCCTATTGTTGCAAGTTTGTGTAAATCTCATATACGGATAAGGATATACTCCATGAGGTGCAAACGGATAATGAAATTGCTGATGTGTCCATCGTAATGCAGAAGTAAATGGAAGGGTAACCGGAGGAGTAACCGTCGAAGAAATCTTAATTTGTTCATTCAGTATGAGTATTTGTTGTTCCATTCCACTAACAGTATCTCTTAATCTCTGAATTTCACTTTCCAGTTTATGGATGTACTCACACAGATCAAGTTCAGATTTAGTACCTGAAACCACGATATAAGTAGATGTTTCTACATTAGGAGTTGATGAAGTTCCTGCTGGTGTCAGGGTTACAGGAGTCTCAGTCTGTATCTCTTTGTCAGCCATATCTGTAACAATCACAACATCTCGCCACTTAAAGGTAAACCGTTAGTACATACATACTAATCACAACACACACTACACTCCAATCACTCTAATTCCCCCATAGGAAATGTTTGATCAACCTCGAGCCAAGATTTGGGAATTGAACACTCTAGTTGTGCTTGCATGCCAAACCAGGGCTCTGATACCAAACTTGTAACACCGTAAAACACAAGCCATTTTTTTAAAATCACAGCTGATGTATTGCAATAGAAAATAGTAAGAAAATAGCAACACCCACAAACTTAATACCCATACTGTATCACAACACAGTATATCGTTTCGTGTTACAAAAAGTAATAAAACATGGCTCATCATTTCAAAATATAATATCAGAGTGACGGTCGAACTTCCCTTGTACAAACAAACACCTACCGAAGCTCACAAAAACCTTCAACAGAGAGTTAGAGTGGGGAATTAGCATAAACCTAAGTGAATGGAATTTAAGCGACAAACAACAATAGCATAATCACAACAATCACCACAGAAACAAGACAGAAGGACTCCAAGAGTGGGGCACCATGTATCATTAGAGGCACGACAGCTTTGCAGAGCCTGCAACCCATATGCCGGCCAAAGCATAGGTTTACCGATAACTGTCCGCTAACTGGCACAGTTAAACCCGCTCTACGACAACGAATGTAACAGGGGGTGAAAAACCGCACAACCAGAAGCAACCCAGTCCAGCCCATCACAAACCGGCTAACCTCCCTCAAAGACAGCATGTGCACAGTAATCTTCACCGTGCACATATCTTAGACTCGATTGCAATCAATAAACAACCAATCAAATAATCACAATTTCCAATCACCGCACAATCATAGTGCCAATCACCATACAATCACAGTTCCAATCTACGTACCATCATGATACCAATCTCCGAATAATCATATCAGATTAAACAATATATCACATGATTAAATATATGAATCCAGATAATCATCATAATCATAACTAATACCACCAATGAGTCAAAGTCCACTTACCTGCGTCCACGACTAATTCAAGCTCAGTGGTCTTATATTACCGAGTCATCAGATTCCCTGACAACACAACACAACCAAATCAGTAATTGAAATCATAATTAACTCCAAAAGTCAAATCAATTCATTAATAGGTCAAAGCTTAACCGTTACACCTAATGTGTACAACAGGAAATATACTCAAAATCAATTAGAATATCATTATATATGTTATTAAACTCGTAGAAATCAACAGAACATTCATAAAGTTCATCTATCTGCAATTAATCTGAAAAAGTCAAGTTACTACGCAAACGGGTCAAAACTAACCCATTACGCAAAACACATATAATCAACACGAAAAACATTTAAAACCATTTAATATAATCATATATGTTATAAGCAAGGTGTAGCAATCGACAGAATGCGCTCAAAGATCAAATATAACATTTTACCTCGCAAACGGTTCAAAATCAACCTGTTAGTTAAACACAACAAACCAACTTGAAATAAGTCAAACATCATTTAGGAATGCTTCATATATCATATGATACATTTATCAACCAATGAAACACGATCACGAGTCATCTAAGTTCATATATCATAAATTAACTCGCTAACGGGTCAAAACCAACCCGTTAGGTATAATGCACCAAACTAACATGAAATACATGTTCAACACTTTAGGAACTCTTAATATATCATATAGTATATGTAGCAATCAATGAACCACGCACAATGCTCATCTAAGTCCATTATTTGAATTTAAAGTAGGCGTTTAACACAAATATCTACACATATATCATCAAACATCATAGTCACCTCTTCTATATCATATAATCGTAACTCAATCTTTAAGAATGTAAGTTTTCTCCCAAAATTCTGCTCAAAACATAAAACTATATACAAAAACCCATTTTTAACCAAACGGGTCAAATAACCACAACTTTCACTCTAATGGATCGACACCAAAATGAAATTTTTTGAAAAACATTCTAAAGACAGCTTGTTCCCCTTATATTGAAGAGTTGATCTGCACTTTTTGAGGTCCTAACTCGGAAAGACAACCAAAGTCAACAAAAGTCAACTTTAGCGAGATTTCGGTAGTTTTTAGCAATTCATTCCCAAATCAATTCTACTCATTTTTCAGCGTTTACTAACACCATTTAGCACTTTTAGAATCTATCTTATATACATTACACTCAATTCAAACAAAAATCCAACTTTAATTAACTAAGAAATGTCCAATTTAGCAATTTCTTGAAATTCATCAAAACTAACACTTCTAATCCATAATTTGAGTTTCAATCAATCTATATGTGTTGTAGGAACTATGTGAAGTATAAAAATCAGTCCCTTATTGGTCAATTTCGAATTTGACCCATTTAGAGTCATTTATTCATGAATTCCTAATTTTAAGTTCATCTCCTATATCCTTTAATGGAGTTTCATGCTCAATCATCGTAACCATAGAAATTCATCATTCAAATGATATCAAATCAGTTTAGAACTTCATATCTATGCATACTAAACACATGGAAAGCATCAAAACACAATATGGATCATCAAATCATGAACTCACTAATTTAAGTTTACTCCTTGACCTCCATTAATGGGTTTCTTGAACTAAATCTTCAAAACACATAATTTAATCATCTTTTTCATGTTTCATCAGTTCATGAATCTATAAATAAGCATACAAAACATATAGGATCATCAATTCTCATAAAATCCTCTAAAACAAGAACCCTAGAAATTAAAGTAGTGGGTTTTTAGCAAGAACTCATCAAGAGCTATCAAAGAAGTAATTATTTACCTTGAATCAGCAATTTCTCACTAGTTAAAAGAGATTAAAGGGCTGGAGCTTTGATCTTTATGAAGAAGAGAAGAAAAGAACACAATACTTGGGTAAAACAAGCTTCATCAGGAAGTTATAACTCAATAAATTGACTTTAAAAGTCAGAATAAAACCATAGGTAGGCTGGTGTGTTTTTAAAACACCCACACAGTATCAAATACAGATATCTAACGTACAGGAACCTAAATAAAACGGTCCTACTCAAATCATTAACACGCAACGAGGTATTATTTGGGACTCTCGTGTAAAAACGAATCATATGGTCCAACTAACATATAAGAAATATTAAAACTAATATAACACCTTTTTACCTCGCGGTCCAATTAAATTATCAAATAAATATCATTTAATAACCAAACAAATATAAATAATAAATAAATAGTTTACCTTCGTCACTTAAACTACTAGTCCCGATAGGAGGGTGTTACAACAACGGAATATAAAAAACATAAATCCCATCCCAAAATCACAACTGGATCTGGTGGTGAAACAGAACACATAATCACAATTATAACAGATATAATATATGTTCAACTCCATAACAATATATAATAAGGATATAAAATATACCTTGAACTGCTAGAGAGAGATACACAGCTACTACACCACACGAACAGGCTGCTAGACAGCCTATCAAACAATACTCGAGAAAAACTTTTCCCATATGTGTATACACCACCGAAAACCGAGAGCTTTGGTGTGTGAGTATGTCGCTGCCGAGAAGGACCTCACCACAAATAGAGATGGCCGACAGGGGGTGTCACCGAGGAGAGGAGGTCGTCGCAGGGCAATCGTCAACCGTCACCTATCGCCGCTGCAAGGGCAGCCGTGGACCACCTCTAGTGGTGGTGGTAGTCTCGGCCGAAGGTGAGAGAGAGAGCAAGGGAGAGAGTTTTGTCCTTTTTTTTGTCTTAGTTGCTAATCATTAGAATTAAGGTAAACTAAGGTTTAACCCCTTTTAAATAGATAACTATTTTGATTAAAGCCCTTGGACCCGAAGCCTAGTCCGTGATCAAACACTTTGATCAACTGACAAAAACAAACCCTCTAGTTCGGTTTTAATATTTAATTAATCAACTATTAATTAATATATTTTAACCAACCTTAGTTAAATTAATATTCCCTTTTAATAATAAATATCTATTTATTATTTTCCTTATCTCGATAATTAACCAACTATTAATTATCTCGTGTAAACACATTGTATTGTTTTTTGGTTTATTAGTTGGGTGTGCAACTGTGTGACCCTTTAGTGACTCATAGTGTTCATAGATATGTTGTCAAATGTACACTATCCCTGCACAGAATCTATCAGACTCCCACTTGTGTACGATAGTTACACTCCCTTGTTTATCATGGGCCTAAGGGGGTCCCCCAGCCAGACACTTAGGTTAACCACGACTATATGTTCTCTTATGTCCAGAGATTCTGTAATTGTCTGCCTTGATTACCCGGCTTTTCCTTTTTTCATCGCGATATTCCGTAATGTGGATTTCAAACATGGAGCACGTGATCTATTTTGAAAAATCCAGATTATATTTCTTGACTTCTCATCTCGACTAACTAAAGTTAGAGAGTTACCAAATGATGTCCATCATTATATCCGAGCATGGGCACGCATTTCATTTAGTCTTAACCGTCAAGGGGCGCTGAGAAATATCTCCTCTCTTTAAGAGAAGGTGCAAATCTCATCTTGATTGCTTGCATTTGAGCACACGTCTTCCGCTACACCGAGATACGCCCGTTATAGTTACCCTATTACGGCATAACGTTAGGACGTTCCAAAGTACACAAGTCTTCGTGCCCCAAACCAAACATCTCAGGTCTAAGGACAACCAATCAACTAACTCATGTCAAAAGGCTTCATGAAGTTAGACTGATGCGGATCACCTCCAATATTTATACCTCTGACAAATATCTATAAACACTTGGTCACAAAACTTGTGCAATTATTCTCTACACGAATAATCCATCAAGTATTTATAATAGCTTTAGTATCTCCCTGATGTGGCTCCGACCGCATCAAGTAGCTATGCAGTAATTCTGATATAACAAGGCTTGTAAATCATGGATGATAGGATTTGTGTGCATAACCATCAAACCCTAATGATATGCCCAATGCATTAAAACACTCAAGGGTCACACCTGTGAGGGTACGTAATTCAAGAAGGAAAAATTCACGCTGTGAGAGATGGGTGTTATAACGGTCCTAAACCAGTATTGGGAATTGAGAAAATAACCAGGTTAATGAAATTAACAAGAATATATATTTATTAGTTAATAAATATATATTGTTAATTATTGAATTAAAATAAATATAATGGGCCGATATATATATATATATATATATATATATATATATATATATATATATATATATATATTTTATATTTATAATATAGGTTTTAAAGGTTGCCTAATTTAAGGATAACTAGATAGTAATCTATAAATAGGATTTAAACCTAAACAATTAGGTTAATCCTTGAAACAAAAAGGAAAAACACTCTCTCCCCTCCCTGTCCTCTTGGTTCGACGGTACCAACACCCCAGGGCAAAGGGGGGTTTGTGATTTTGCTGTTTTTAAAGTAACCAAGAAGAACAAGAACAACTTTTGGATTAAGCCTTTCTAGCAGGCTCTTGTGGTACCTCAGTACGGATGGATTAACATTGACCAATCTAGGTATGATTCTTCATCTAATATGTTCTTGATGCCCTGTGGAGAATTCGATGGGTATACATGTGTGTATACATATGTATTGAATTCCACTATGTGCTTGTAGGATTGATTGCATGCTTAGTTTAAAGTTTAATTCAATCCTGTTTTTCCCTACTCATGTTCGGCACAGATGGCTATGTGTATGCCTTCATGATTTTCAAAATACATATAATGGTATATACACATGTGGTAAACAAATAATCTCTAATCCTTTTAGGGTTTTAGGATTAAGTTTATTATTCTGTTTCCACTTTTATGAATAATAACTGTTTTGATTATATACAATTCTGAGTTGGTTCAAACCAGTTTGGTTATGAATTGTTATAACTCAAGTGTGAATTGTAACTTGTTAAATGCAACAGTGGTATGAGAGCCTCGGCTCAGTTTATCACAGTCTGTTGATATATCTGTTATTATCATGTTTTTTGGAATATTACTGTGTATGGTGATTTTGAAAATCACAAGGATTTGACAAGTGCATGTCAATCCTAGTTTATCTAAAAACAGTTTGTTTTTTTATAAGGTTTGTAGATTTATACCTTTGATCAGAAAGGTAAACCAGTTAGGTTTAACCGGTTAAAGGACTAAATAAATAAACAAGTTATTTGAAATTATATGCTTATATGATTAATATGCATATTTTCGAGTTATTGGGATTAATCTTATGTAAATCTCAGTTTATTGTTTAAATTGTATATTTTATAGTTTTTTATATTTTTTAATCAGAAAAGTTGAACGAGTTAGGTTTGACTGGTTAAAAAGAATTAAAACAATAAAAGGTAAAATTTTATGTATAAACCAATTGTGTTAATATGGATAGTTTAAGGTTTTTAATCAAAAACTAGTTCAGTTTTAAGATTAAAAGGTAATCCTTAAAACTAAGAAATTCCATATTTGTCAACGAGTTCTATGTTGATAAATATGATTTGAAAATTAAATAATGAAACAAGTATTGTTTTAAAATTTGAATTTTTGGATAAAAAGGGAATTTCTAGAATTAATTATATATACATATATATATATATATATATATATATATATATATATATATATATATATATATATATATATATAATCCATAAAGGATCCGAATTAAAAGTTAACCGAAAAATGACCAAGGCCCAATGGGAGACTTGGCCCAAGGTGGCTTCGGCCCATGGGGAGATCTCGACCGAAAGGGCTTCGGCCCAAGGTGATCTCGATCCAAGGGGTCCACGGCTTAAATAGTTTCTTGGCCCAAGGGGTCTACGGCCTAGAGGGGGTCCACAGCCCAAGAGGTCTCGTACCTAGGGGACCTCGGGCTAGTTTAGTGGTTCGGCCCGGTTAGAGCCGCTAAATATGAGTTCGCGACCGGTATTAGGGTTTTGGCCCAATAAGCCTTTTTCAACCCAGTCAGGGTTGAATTGGATAGTTCATTAATTTAATTTCATAAAAGCCCAAGTATTTTGTTTATAAATTTTTTTTATAAAAATGGGTTTATGTGAACTTAAAAAGGTTTAATGAACTTAATGAGTTTTATGGCCTAATTTGAAAAATTCAAGAAAGGATTTAAGCCCATTGAGAGTTGGATGATATATTGGGATGATATATGTATAAGTATTATTGGTATACTTATATGTATATTGTTGGAGTATGCCCACTGACACACGTATGCCATTTGGATCACTACCAATAATGTATGGGCCTATTGGGTCACACACCGGGGACCTATCTCGACAGCCTAAAATATGGAGGGACCAATGGTCTCAAAATGGAAAGATTGCTGTGCTTGCAAATAACGCGACGCGGAGAACTTAAGGATACGCGACGCGGAGCTTTCGCGGCGCGGAACCTTATGGGCACGCTTCGCGGAATTCTGTCAGACTGCATGCAATGATTAGATTCTCCACCTCCACTCTTGCCCAATGCATGGGGCTTTCTTTTGGAGAACTCTTGGCCGGCCAGGGGGAGAGGAAGCGGCATCTTATGGGCACGCTTCGCGGAATTCTAACTTTTTGCCACTTAACTCAAATACACTTAGATTTGTTCTCTTAGAGTGTTCTTGAGTTCTTTAACCAAAGAGGTCCGAATTTCTGGTTTCACTAGGCTGTTCTTGTGGTAATTTCTGCTGGAGAAGATCATCCAAGCTTTCTAGTACAAGGAGAGAAGACTATACCCGGGGTGGACTTCATTAGAGAAAAGCTTCTTTGCTTTCTAGTCATCACCAACACATCTTCAAGCTTCTGGAGCTTAGGAGCAGGGTATAATTTCTATTCCTTCTCTTTTTCATGTTGCTTAAGTTTGCTATAGAGTTTGGTCCATAGTTTGGGGTTTTATGTTTTGTTTTCTTGTTCTTGCTTATTACTTGTTGCATGTTGCTTTCGCTGTGTACATAGAACACCAATAGTGGTATCAGAGCCACCTCTATACTACTTTTGCACATGGTAGCCCTAAAAACCCGAAAATAAGTTTTTTAGTTTTCTATTCGTCGGTTTACGCGGCGCGGAACCCTTGGTGTTACGCGGCGTGGAACTGCACTGTACATATACTGTTTTTTAAACCTTGTTTTAAACAAAGATTATTGTTGGGTTTTTGGCACTGAATTTTGGTTTGTGGAATTTTTGTCCAGAAATTAAAATTTTGTTTTATTAAGTTGCCTTGTATAATGGTTGGTGTATTTATATGTGGATTATTATTTTGGCATGAAAATGGTAATTGCATATACTTACATTATGTATTTATGAACATGTTTCATCAAAAATAGTTTGGTGTTACTAATGCATAGGTACATGGGATTTTTAGTGCCTTGACTGTTTTTGAAAAAATCTTAACCATTATATATAAGTTTACATGGTTTTGTGTGGCACACCATGTTGTTGTTGTTGTTGTTCATTAGAGAACTCTGTATGTTCTAGTGATGTTGGTAACCCTAGAAAATGCCCTAGACCTTGTGGATGTTTGGTTGTATGTTTTATTATTATTCATTCATTTGGTGACTTTTTTGTCAAAATGGTTTGTAATAATAATTTATTTATTTGGTATGTAATTTGTTTTGTGGCTTGCATGCCATTTAAATATTACATGTTATGTATTTGTACTAGAAAATAGGATTTGTGGCTTGCATGTCATTTATTTAATTTTCTATGTAATTTGTAATATGGAGCAACCATCAGGAGTCCTTGGAGTGACGTCTTGGCGAACACGAATCCGGAAGGCCTAATGGAGGTGGCGGGATTAGTGGGAGCACATCCAAGTCAAGGAATTTTCTTCTTAGATGACTTGTTTTTCCCGTAGTGGCTCACGGGAAAAACACATAGGTTTTAGGGGCATGGTTACCATCTTTGTATATGCGTGTGATAGTTTTATTATATATTGTTTATGCATGAGTTGTAGGACTATTGCATGCTAGACAATTTTTGTAAAATAATAAAACCCAAGAGTTTTAAAAATGGTTTAACAACTCTCGCGCGCACACTTGATTAACAAACGGATTTAAAATTGGTTTAGTATCTGATTAGTGAAAATGTTTGGTCTTTGTCACTTTTTGTTAATCAAACTTAAAATGGTTTTTTAACTGGAAAACTAAATCCCGTTTTCTAAATGTAAATCGCACACCACCCATAAGATGACACCGCCCGAATCTAGCCGTGTAAGGGTTGATCGTCGAGCTCTAGCCGAGATTGCCTTTGCATGAGCTGTGTGGAAGGCGCGTGTGGCAACTCGCAAGGTCGACTGTCGAGCTCTAGCTGAGTTGACCATTGGGCTAGAGTACCACCGTGTATCTTGATGGTTGGTTTACGATTTCAAATTAATATTTCATATGGTCATCGAGCTCTAGCTGAGTTCATGTAAAATATTACTTTGGGATTGGTGTGGAAGGATCAAACATGCCGAACTTGGCACAATGGTTGTCAAGTGGGTTCCCGCAAGGAACTAAGAGTTGCAATAATGGATTGCAATCGGTCAATGGTTGCCGGCCTAAATAGCTTTGCCACGTGATCCGCGGAAAACCCGTCACGGTGCAAGGTGAAATAAGGTTCTTAGCCCTTGTTAAAATAGTTGTTTTTCTTTAAACATTTGGGGTAATTATTTTAACGAGGATTTCAATCAAACTAACCAATCTTCTTTGCTTTTTTAGATGGCATCAACTAGCACCAACCACACCACGTCAAACATATCCTTAAGAGTGTTTCTCGAGAAGGATAAACTCGATGGGACCAACTTTATGGATTGGTCACGGCAACTTCGGATAGTCCTGCGTCATGAGGACAAGTTGGCCACCATTGAGGAACCCATCCCCGAGGTCCCTGCATCCAACGCGAGTAGGGTCGTTAGAGAGGCTTATGAGAAACACCTCAAAGACATCACCGAGTTTACTTGCTTCATGCCAAGAACCATGAACTCCGACTTGCAAAAGTCTATGGAGCATTTGAGTGCTTATGACATGATGCGCGAGTTGTCGGACATGTTCCAACAACAAACTAAGCAAGAACGGTATGGTTGTCTCAACGACCTTCTCGGTTGCCGGTTGCAAGAGGGCGGGAACGTGTCCCACCATGTTCTCAATATGAAGGCATTGGTGGAACGCCTTGATAGGTTGGTATTTTCCATCACGAGAGAGATGGCCGTATGCTGCGGACAAATCCCTAATGGAGCTGCATGGTATGCTGCGGACTGCTGAGTCCAACATGACCAAGCAAAAGACCTCCGCCTCCATTCCCGTCTTGGCCATTAAGGAGGATGAGTCCAAGAAGAGGAAGAAACCGGCCTCTACCCTGAAAGGGAAAGGCAAGGGTAAGGTTAGGGCTCCCAAGCCGAACCCTTCCCCGGAGCCAAAGCCGAAGGGACCTATCCCTCAAGCTAAGACTCTGGAGGAGGCGATTTGCTTCTTCTGCGTGGCAAAGAGACACATGTGCCGGAGCTGCCCTAAGTACCTAGAGGGCCTGAAGAAGCTACGAGCTTCGGAAGCGGGCGCTTCTACTTTAGGTACGTTTGTGATTGAACTCTATCATACTTCTACATCTAATGGCTGGGTTTAGATACCGGCTCTGGCACTCACATTTGTAATATGGTGCAGGTGCTAAAGGGAAGTAGAAGGCTGAAAGATGGGGAGCTAGAGCTGACCATGGGAAACAAGGAGGTTGTCCTAGTGTTAGAGAAGGGAGCGTGGAGCTTACGTTCAAGACCGGCTTTTCTATTATTTTGAAAGATGTATGCTATTCGCCACTTGTGGCTAAAAACATTTTATCTCTTTATGCTTTGTATGATGATGGATTTTTGTTTAAATTTGAAAATGGTTTTATTCTATGCTTTAAAAATGATGTTTGTAATTTGAAAGCTTATCCATGTCATGGTATATACGAAGCCGATGCATACATAGAAAATAATAGAGCAATCATGAACATTGATTCTGGATCCAAAAATGGTTTGGATAAGTTTTCCTTATGGCATAGCCGTCTTGGCCATATAAACAAGAAAACGCATCACCAAGCTCCAATCGGATGGGATCTTGAAATCCTTTGACCTCGGGTCAAATGAAGTATGCGAGTCTTGTTTAATAGGCAAGATGACTAAGTCACCCTTTACCGGTGTGGGTGAAAGGGCTAAATGCTTGTTGGAAATAGTGCATACAGATGTATGCGGTCCGTTCAAGTATATTACAAGGAACAACTCAAGATACTTCGTTACGTTTATTGATGATTTCAGTAGATATGGATATGTCTACTTGATTAGGCAAAATTTTGAGGCCTTTGAGGTCTTTAAGACATTCCAGAACGAAGTCCAGAATCAATTGGGCAAGACTATCAAAGTACTTCGCTCCGATAGGGGAGGCGAATACTTGAGCTCGGAGTTCCGTGATCATCTTGTTAGTTGTGGGATTATTTCACAACTAACTCCTCCTAGGACGCCACAATTGAATGGTGTCGCCGAGCGGAGGAATCGGACATTGTTGGATATGGTCCGGTCGATGATGAGTCGCACGGAAGTACCCATAAGTTTTTAGGGGTATGCTCTTGAGTCGGCAGTTAGGATCCTTAACCTCGTACCGACAAAGAAGGTCCAAAAGACACCTTATGAGATGTGGCATGGAGTTGCTCCTAAGGTCGCATATCTCAAGGTTTGGGGATGTCCTTCCTTCGCGAGACGAGAGGTAGAGGACAAACTCGAACCAAGGTCTGAAAGGTGTTACTACATTGGGTATCCAACCGGAGGCATGGGATATATATTCTACAAACCATCCGAAAACAAGTTGTTTATCGCGAGAAGGTCCGTGTTCCTTGAAAGGGAACTCATATCCATGCAATCGGGTAAGAGGATTGATCTTGAAGAAATTCAAGAACCCAATGAGGAAGGGACAAGTGTCGGCACTAGCAATCAACCCGAAGTGGTTGAAACAGAGCAAGAGGATGCGTCGGTACCTGACAACACTTCATTAATTCATCGTAGGTCCGGTAGACCACGTCAAGAGCCAGAGAGATATGGGTTTCTCATATCTGAGGGCAATGACTTATTGTTGGATCATGATGAACCGACCAACTACCGGTAAGCCGTAGCGGGCAGTGAGTGTGCTAGGTGGAAGGAAGCAATGGAGAGTGAGATGCAATCCTTGTCGGATAACCAAGTATGGGAATTGGTTGATCCTACACCCGGGTGTAAGACAATGGGATGTAAATGAGTCTTCAAGAAGAAGACCGGCATGGATGGATTTGTAGATACCTTCAAAGCACGACTGGTGGCTAAGGGTTTCACACAAACTCATGGGATTGACTATGAGGAAACCTTTTCACCAGTGGCCATGTTGAAGTCTATCCGAATACTCATGGCCGTAGCTGCGTTTTATGATTACGAGATATGGAAAATGGATGTAAAAACCGCCTTCCTTAACGAGAAGCTAAGTGAAGAGGTGTTTATGACACAAGCCAAGGGTTTTGTACATCCTGAGTATCCTGATAGAGTCTGCAGGTTAAAGAAGTCTATTTATGGACTTAAACAAGCATCTCGTAGCTGGAACCTGTGCTTTGATGAGAAAATCAAAGAGTTTGGATTTTTGAATAGCAAGGATGAACCATGCGTATATGTTAGGGCTAGTGGGAGCGCTGTAGTATTCCTTGTCCTATACGTAGATGATATTCTACTTATTGGAAACGACGTCCCAACCTTGAAAGAGGTTAAGACTTTTCTTGGGAGTTGTTTCTCCATGAAGGACTTGGGAGATGCGGCGCATATCTTGGGCATAAAGATCTATAGAGATAGATCTAAAAGGCTAATAGGGCTTGGCCAAAGTGCATATGTTGACAAAGTCTTGAAGCGATTCAAGATGGAGGACTCTAAGAGGGGTAACACCCCTATGTTGCAATGAGTGACTTTGAACAAGTCTCAATGTCCTAGTTCCAAAGTGGAACTTAACGTAATGAAGAGTGTCCCGTATGCTTCGGCAGTGGGATCAATCATGTACGCCATGCTATGCACTCGTCCTGATGTATCGTGTGCATTGAACATGACGAGTAGATATCAGGCTGATCCCGGGCAAGCCCATTGGACTGCGGTTAAGAACATTCTCAAGTATCTTCGGAGGACAAAGGAGATGTTCTTAGTATAAGGTGGTAAGGAAGAGCTTAGAGTACATGGTTACTCTGACGCTAGCTTCCAAACTGATAAGGACGACTGCCGATCACAATCGGGGTTCGTGTTCCTTCTTAATGGTGGTGCTATAAGTTGGAGGAGCTCCAAGCAAGACACCGTAGCTTATTCAACTACCGAGTCAGAGTACATTGGGGCTAGCGAAGCAGCTATAGAGGCGGTATGGATAAGGAAGTTCATCCAAGATCTTGGAGTGGTTCCTAGCATATCCGACCCTATTGAGATCTTATGTGATAATGAGGGTGCGGTGGCTTTAGCTAAGGAACCAAGGGCTCATAAGTGGACGAGGCACATTCCTCGCAAATAGCACTTCATCAGAGATGTTATTGAGAGTGGTGATATTGCCATTAGCAGAGTAGCATCGGAGGGTAATTTGGCTGATCAGTTCACTAAACCGTTGTCACAAGCTGTACATGATTCTCACACTAGAGATATAGGTGTTAGATTCGCTAGTGACTTAGTTTGAGTGTAATATTTGGTGTATGTTTGATTTGTATTTGTATTTTGGGAACGCTAAGCAGTATTGTGTTTCATTCTATATTGATTATTAAATGTGATTTAATGATACGCCGAGGGCGAATATTTTATGAATCCTTATTGTGTTCCATCTTAGCATGTTTAATACTTCCCATAATGCTTTTTCATTCTAAATGTCCATAGTCGGTCATTTTTCATGGGGAGGAAGTTTGAGATAAGACTGAGGGAAGTGGTTGGTCGCTATCTAATAATGGATTAGATAAAAGTGACGCAACACTTTGCGTGTGCTTGCAATGATGAAGTGACTGGATGACCCGTACCTGGACTTACTTCATGGTTTCTGTCACGAGTAAGTCAGGATGATAATATCATTCTACCCTTAGACTGGAGATACATGTGTTCCAAAGCATGGATCTGCTTTGCCTTTATTGATTTCAAACGTAGTTCGTAACTGGCTGTTATAAAAGGAGCTTTTAGGTAAAGTATGGTATATGTAGCGGAGCAATGTAGTCGAAGGGATTCGTTCCTCTAGTTTTAGAGAGATATCCTTGGGCCCCTCGATGATTGAGCGCTGACGTAAAATGCATGGCCATGCTCAAGTTGCAATGATATTAGATCGATTACAACTAGATTTTGGGTCACCATCAATCGAGATCGAGAAACACAATCGTGAATGATCTGGAGATTGACATTTAACCATGTCTCGTGTTCACACGGATATCGCGAACGAAGGGATAAATGATCACTAATCTATAGGAGCATTTCATAACTGATTCTGGATTTGGTTTTTGACAAAAACTCATAATGACTTGGTGGTAGAGATGCCTTACTAGAGGCCGCTCTTTGTCTGTGGTTTATGGGTACGGTGTGTCATGTGCAAGTGGGAGTTTGTTGGAGTATGCCCACTGACACACGTATGCCATTTGGATCACTACCAATAATGTATAGGCCTATTGGGTCACACACCAGGGACCTATCTCGACAGCCTAAAAGATGGAGGGACCAATGGTGTCTAAATGGAAAGATTGCCATGCTGGCAAATAACGTAATGCGGAGAACTTAAGGATACGCGACGCGGAGCTTCCGCGGTGCGGAACCTTACGGGCACTCGGCGTGGAATTCTGTCAGACTGCATGCAATGATTATATTCTCCACCTCCACTCTTGCCCAATGCATGGGGCTTTCTTCTGGAGAATCTTGGCCTGCCAGAGGGAGAGGAAGTGGCATCTTTGGGTTTATAAAAGAAACCCATTTGCCTTTGCTTCTCACCTTTTGCCACTTAACTCAAATACACTTAGATTTTTTCTCTTAGAGTGTTCTTGAGTTCTTTAACCAATGAGGTCCGAATTTCTGGTTTCACCAGGCTGTTCTTGTGGTGATTTCTGCTGGAGAAGATCATCCAAGCTTTCTAGTACAAGGAGAGAAGACTATACCCGGGTTGGACTTCATTAGAGGAAAGCTTCTTTGCTTTCTAGTCATCACCAACAAATCTTCAAGCTTCTGGAGCTTAGGAGCAGGGTATAATTTCTATTCCTTCTCTTTTTCATGTTGCTTAAGTTTGCTATAGAGTTTGGTCCATAGTTTGAGGTTTTATGCTTTGTTTTCTTGTTCTTTCTTATTACTTGTTGCATGTTGCTTCCGCTGTGTACATAGAACCCCAACATATATATATATATATATATATATATATATATTATGGTTAAGGTGTTATTTTAACTAGTTATGTTAAAATATAAGTTTTTATTACATTTTTGGATTAAAATATAATAAATAACCATAATGGTGTATTATTATTATACAATATAAACAAAGGTAAATCTTTAATCAACAAAGTATTTTTGGATTAAAAAACATATTTTGATATAATAGTTATTATATCATATGTTTATTGATTAAAGTAGGTTTGACAAGTTTTGTCAAAATTTTCTCATCTCAAATTAACAGCTTGATTAGTTTGAGAAGGAATGATAAAAGGTTTACATATGCTTGCATTATTATATTTAATACGTGGTTGCTTTATATATATATATATATATATATATATATATATATATGTATTGTTGATGCGTATATATTGTTGAATTAGTTGACTTGTATACTAAAGTTGCGTTAGTATCTTTAAAACACATTTGTAGTTTTTCATGTCAACTACAAGTGTTTAATTTAAACAAGTCAACATTATATTCTTATTGTGTTTGATCCAAACACTATAAAAATATACTGTTGACTTGTTTAATCAAACACTTGTAGTTGACATGAAAAACTACAAATGTGATTTAAAGATACTAATGCGACTCTAGTATACAAGTCAACTAATTCAACAATATATATGCATCAACAATACATGTACATATAAAGCAACCACGCATTAAATATAATAATGCAAGCATATATAAACCTTTTCTCATTCATTCTCAAAACTAATCAAGCTGTTAATTTGAGATATGAAAACTTTGACAAAATTTGTCAAACCTACTTTAATCAATTTTTATATACTTATGATATAATAACTATTATATCAAAATGTGTTTTTAATCCTAAAACACTTAATTGATTAAAGATTTACCTTTGTTTATATTGTATTTTAATTATACACCATTATGGTCATTTATTATATTTTAATCCTAAAATATAATAGAACTTATATTTTAACTCAACTAGTTAAAAAAAAATCTCAACCATAATATATATATATATATATATATATATAAATATATATATATATATATATAAATATACTAATTTTCAGTACGTGAAAAATAATATTTATATATATAACACCTTGTATTATTATTTTATTCGAATTAACATCCCACTAAACCATCCAAGTCCTGATGGGCCTAAATCCATTCTTGAATTCTCCTTATAGGGGATCATAAAGCCCATTAAATACTTTTAAGTTCATTTAGGCCCATTTTAGTTTAAAAATATGAATCATAAATTAAAATAAAAAACTTGGGCTTTAATGAAATTAAATTAATTAACTATCTAATTCAACCGTAACTGGGCCGAAAAAGGCTTATTGGGCTAAAACCCAAAAACCGGTCGCTACCTCGTGGTTTGTGTCGCTAACTTGGCCAAACCTACAAACTGGGCCGAAGACCATCTTCGGCCGAAGAACCCTTAGGTCGAGGCTCCCCTTGGGCCGAGATCCCCCTTAGGCCGAGGATCCTTGGGTCGAGGCTCCTCTTGGGGTGCGCCTTTCTTGGGTCGAGTATAATTTTCCGGCTAACTTTAATTCGGATATTTTATGTATTATATATATATATATATATATATATATATATATATATATATATATATATATATATATATATATATATATTTATTTATTTATTTATTTATATTCTGGAAATTCCCTTTTTATCCAAAAATTTAAATTTTAAAACAAAACTTGTTTTATCATTTAAATTTTCAATTCATATTTATTAACATAGAACTTGTTGATAAAGATGGGATTTCTTAGTTTTAAGATTTACCTTTTAATCTTGAAACTGAACTAGTTTTGATTAAAAACCTTAAACTATCCATATTAACACAACTTGTTAATATATATTCAAATACATAAAATTTAACCTTTTATAGATTTAAATCTTTTTAACGAGTCAAACCTAACTGGTTTAACTTTTCTAATTAAAAAATTATAAAACTAAAAAATATACAATTTAAACAATATACTGAGATTGACACAAGGCCTATCCACATAATTCAAAAATATGGATATATAACAGATAAACACATAATTTTGAAATAAACTGTTTATTGATTTAATCCTTTAACCAGTTAAACCTGACTGGTTTACCTTTGTGATCAAAGGTTTAAATCTACAAACCTTATAAAAAAACAAACTATTTTTAGATAAATTAGGATTGACATAAACTTGTCTAATCCTTGTGATTTTCGAAATCACCATACACAGTAATATTCCAAAAAACATGATAATAGCAGATATACCAAGACACTGTGATAAACTGAGTCGAGGCTCTGATACCACTGTTGGGTTTTACAGGTCACAATTCACACTTGAGTTATCCTGATTCATTACCAAGCTGGTTTGAACCAATTCAAAATTGTATATAAAACAGTTATTATTCATAAAAGCGGAAACAGAATAATAAGCTTAATCCTAAAACCCTAAAGGATTAAACATGTTTGTTTACCACATGTGTGTATATATATATATATATAAATAAATATATATATATATATATATATATATATATATATATATATATATATATATATATATATATATATATATATATATATATATATATATATATATATATATATATATATATATATCCATTGTATGTATTTCGAAAATCATGAAGTTCTACACATAACCATTTACGCAGAAAGTGAATAGGGTAAGACAGGATTGAATCAAACTTGAAACTAACCATTCAATCAATCCTACAAACATATATTGGAATTTGAAATATGTGTATACACACATATGTACCCATCGAATTCACCATATAGCATCAAGAACACATTAGATGAAGAATCATACCTGGATTGCTCAATGCTAATCCACCTGTAATGAGATACTACAAGAGCCTGCTAGAAAGGATTTATCCAAATGCTGTTCTTGATCTTCATGGCTTACTTGAAAACAGCAAAGTCGCAAACCCCCTTTCCCTGGGGTGTGTGTGCCTTCGAACCAAGAGAAGAGGAGGAGAGAGTGTGTGTTTTCCTTTTTGTTTTAAGGATTAACCTAATTGTTTAGGTTTAAAGCCTATTTATAGATAACTATCTAGTTATCCTTAAATTAGGCAACCTTTTAAACCTTTATTATTAATATAATATAATATATATATATGTAGGAGTTCATGGACAGCTCCAAAATGCAACGAAAGCAAAGATTAAAGCATTTTAAATCAAAGGTTTTCATGAGCTCCATTAATGGTAAAAGCTTGAAACTAACTTGCATGCAACCAAAACAAGACAAACAAGAGAAGAAATGGTGTTATACCTTCCTCCTAAGCTCCTTGCTACTGTGAGAAGGTTTTTTTTCGGATGGGATGAACCAAAACTTGAAGAAAAGGCCTCCAAGTACTTCTACCGAAGTGATACACCAAGTACTTCTACCTTTGTGCTAGCAAGATGATCAAAATCCACACTCTCCTTGGTTGGATTCTTGATCAACAGCCCTTAAGTTTTATGGAACACACACTAGTAACCTCACAACTCACATTGTGTTTGAAGCTTGTAGTGTGTAAGTATCAAAGTGGCAAAAGTTCTCAAGGCATCTAAGGCTAAAGCCTTATATAAACCCTTATAGAAACTTCTGGAAACATATCAGCCGGCCAAGAGATGAAATCTCATTGGACCAACAACACAAAGCCAATAAAATTCAAGTGCCACTTGGTTTTCCTGGCTTCACGACCCCTCACGGGCTGTCACGGCCCGTGAAGCTTAAAAGCTCCACGGCCCGTGCCATGTTTTTACAAGTTGTAGAGGTATCCGTGGCGTATTTATCCTTCACGATCCCTTCACGGCCCGGGAAGGACCGTGAACCCACTCTGGTCCACAAGCCGTATGGCCCATGTAGGAACTCGTGGGGACACCTTGCTTCACGACCCGTGGAGCATCCTTCACAGTCGTGAAGCCTAGGTCAACTTGAATTTGACCGTTTTGACCATCTATTTCCACTTTGGGCTATTTGGGCAGAAGTTTGGTGTATGACCCAATAGGCCTGCACATCATTAGCAGTGATACGGCATACGTGTGTCAGTGGGCATACTCCAACAGACTCCCACTTGCACATGACACACCGTACCCATGAGTATCACAGACAGAGAGCGGCCTCTACCAAGACATCTCTACACCCAAATCTGTACGGGGTATGTCATCCCTGACATGTACCAAATCACAACCTCATAGGTTTGAGATGGTCCTATAGTTAAGTGATCAATCATCCCTTTGTTCACGATATCCATGTGAAGGCGAGACATGGTACTAAGTCATTCTCAGTCCTTCACGATTATGTTTCTCGTTTGAGATTGGTGGTGACCAAAATATACAAGTTGCAATCGATTACTCAAATCATTGCACACTCGAGCATGGCCATGCATTTTGGTGTCAGCGCCCAATCATCGAGGGGCCCAGGGATATCACTCTAAACAGAGGAACATATTCCTTTGACTACACTGCCCACCACGTTGACCATACTTTATCCAATTGCTCCCTTTATAACAGCCAGTTACGGACTGCGCTTGAGAACAATCAGAATAAAGCAAACCAAAGTGATGCAGACACATGCATCTCCAGTCTAAGGATGAAATGATATTATCATCCTGATCCACTTATGACTAGTACCACAAAGTGGAGTCAGGTGTGGGTCGTCCAGTCACTTGAAACCCCTTTCAAGTACAGGCGAAGTATTGCGTCCCTGTATCCCAATCATCATTGGATACTTTGACAAATCACTTCCCTCAGCCTTCATTCAGATTTCCTTCCCTTGAAGAATGACTGGCTGTGGACATTTAGAATGTATAACATTCAGGGAAGTGTAAAACATGCTAAGTTGGAATACAGTAGAGATTTGAAGTAATACCCGCAACTTGCGCATTATCAAATCTCCAATTAATAATCGATAAGTACAATAAATACAAAACTACTTAATGTTCCCAAAAAGGTAAATACATAAAACATAATAACCAAACAATACAAGATACAAACTCAAACCAAATCGCTAGCAAATCTAATACCAATAGCACGGGTGTGGGCATCGTGCTTAGCTTGCGATAATGGTATAGTGAACGGATCCGCCACATTGCTATCCGTGTGCACTCTGCTGATGAAAATATCTCCACTATCGACCACGTCCCGGATATAATGATATTTCCGCGGAATGTGCCTCGTGCGTCGGTGAGATCTCGGTTCCTTTGCCAACGCTACCGCACCCTCGCTGTCACAGAAAATCTCAACAGGGTCGGCAATGCTAGGAACCACTCCCAGATCAAGGACGAACATCCTCTTCCATACAGCCTCCTTTGTAGCTTCACTTGCTGCAATGTACTCAGACTCGGTCGTGGAATCAGCCACCGTGTTTTGTTTGGAGCATCTCCAGGAGATAGCACCACCGTTTAACAGGAACACAAACCCCGATTGAGATCGGCAGTCATCCCTGTCGGTTTGGAAGCTGGCGTCTGAGTAACCAGTTACTCTTAGCCTCTCCTCCCCACCATATACTAAGAACATCTCCTTAGTCCTCCGAAGATACTTGAGAATGTTCTTCACCGCTGTCCAATGTGCCTCACCAGGGTTGGCTTGATATCTACTTGTCATACTCAATGCACAAGAGACATCAGGCCTAGTACACAACATGGCGTACATGATTGAGCCTATTGCCGAAGCATATGGTACTCTCCTCATTACTTCCTGTTCCTCAGGGGAACTCGGGCATTGAGTCTTACTCAATACCAAACCATGTGACATAGGTATAAACCCCTTCTTGGAGTCCTCGATCCTAAATCTCTTTAGGACCTTGTCAATATACGTGCTTTGGCTCATATCAATCAACCTGCGGGATCTATCTCTGTAGATTTTAATCCCAAGAATGTAAGTTGCATCTCCCAAATCCTTCATTGAGAAACAAATCCCTAGCCAGGTTTTTACACCTTGCAAAGTTGGGACGTCGTTCCCAATTAGCAGAATATCATCCACATAAAGGACCAGGAATACAACTATGCTCCCACTAGCCCTGATGTATACGCATGGCTCATCCTTGCTTTTAGAGAAGCCAAACTCTTTGACCTTCTCATCAAAGCACAGGTTCCAGCTCAGAGAGGTTTGCTTAAGTCCATAGATGGATTTCTTAAGCTTGCAGACTTTATCCGGAAACTCAGGATCTACAAAACCCTCAGGTTGTGTCATATACACCTCCTATGATAGTGTTCCATTAAGGAACGCGGTTTTGACGTCCATTTGCCATATTTCATAATCATAAAATGCGGCAATGGCCATGAGTATCCGGATAGACTTTAACATAGCCACCGGGGAAAAGGTTTCCTCATAGTCTACACCATGAGTTTGCGTGAAACCCTTAGCCACCAGTCGGGCTTTGAAGGGGTCTACCTCGCCATCTACACTGATCTTCTTCTTGTAGACCTACTTGCACCCGATGGGCTTACACCCCGGCACAGGATCTACCAAGACCCAAACCTGGTTATCGGCCATAGATTTAATCTCGGATTCCATTGCCTCTTTCCACTCGGCAGACTCAGGGCCCACCACAGTGTCCTGATATTTGGTAGGTTCATCAGAAACAACTACCATGTCGGTGCCCTCAGATATGTGAAAACCATATCTCTCTTGCTCATGCCGACTTCTACCAGATCTTCTTAGAGGTAATGGATCTACATCATTATCTCCAGCATCATCTTGCTGAGACTCAACCGTTGCCGGTTGTGAGCTAGTTCCAACATTAGGTTCTACATTGGTAGGCTCTTGAATTTCTTCAAGATCAACCTTGCTCCCACTAGCGTTTTTGGATATCAGCTCCCTCTCAAGGAAGACTGCCCTTCGAGCAACAAACACTTTGTTCTCCGAAGGTTTGTAAAACAAATACCCCATAGACCTAGCAAGATATCCAATGAAGAAACACCTTTCGGCCCTGGGCTCTAATTTGTCCTCCACCTCACGTCTCACGTAGGCAGGACATCCGCAGACCTTCAAATATGAAATGGATGGAACCTTTCCATGCCACATCTCATACGGTGTTCTCTTAACCTTCTTTGTTGGTACGAGGTTAAGGATTCTACCAGCCGTTTCAATAGCGTAACCTCAAAATGTAATGGGAACTTCCGTGTGACACATCATAGACTGAACCATATCCAACAATGTTCGGTTCCTCCTCTCGGCGACACCATTTAATTGAGGCGTCCTAGGAGGGGTTAATTGCGAGACAATCCCACATCTCTAAGATGGTCTCGGAATTCGGAACTAAGATACTCTCCACCTCTATCGGATCTAAGCATCTTAATCCTTTTCCCAAGTTGATTTTCCACTACGCTTTTATATGTCTTGAACACCTCAAAGGTTTCAGACTTTTGTCTCACCAAGTAGACATACCCATATCGACTATAATCATCAATAAAGGTAATGAAGTAGCGGGAGTGATCTCTAGTGGCATGCTTGAACGGAGCACACACATTAGTGTGAACGATATCCAACAAGTCTTTTGCCCTCTCACATTCATCGGTGAAGGGCGCTTTGGTCATCTTGCCCAATATACAAGATTCGCATACTTCATTAGACCCGTGGTCAAATGATTCCAAGATCCCATCCGCTTGGAGCTTGGCGATGCGTTTCTTGTTAATGTGGCCTAACCGACCATGTCAAAGAGACATTTTATCCAAAACACTATTGGATACTGAATCAACATTCATGATTGATCTATTGTTTCTCAAGCTTACGCTTGTTTCATATATGCCATGACATGGAGATGCTTCGAAATAAAAGGAACCATTCTTATAACATAAAATAGAACCATTTCTAAATTAAAAGTCATAACCATCATCATACAATGCATATAAAGAAATAATGTTTCTTGCCACACAGGGCGAATAACAAACATTTGATAAAATAATAGATAAGTCGGATTGAAAGGCAAGCTCCACACTTCCTATCTTCTCAAACGGGACAACTGCCTTGTTTCCTATGATGAGATCCAGCTCTCCATCAACTAGGTCCCTACTTCTTGTTAGTACCCGCACATTATTACAAACGTGAGTACCACACCCGCTGTAAGAAACCCAGGCGTTAGAAGTAGAAGTGTTATGGAGTTCAATCATGTACATACCGGAAGCAGCGGCACCTTTAGATATCAATCTCTTGAGTTCCTCCGTGAACTTGGGGCAACTACGCTGGTAGTGACCCTTTTCCCCGCAGAAGAAGTAGGTTGCCTCTTCCGGTGTGGTGGCAGCGGCAGCCACTTGTTTCCCCTTCGCCTCCGGGGTTAGGTTAGGCTTAGGCTTTGGTATTGCCACCTTGGCCTTCCCCTTCCCCATAGAGACCGAAGCGGGTTGCTTCCACTTCTTGCCACCCTCTCTGATGGTTAGGACGACAGTGGAGGAATTAGGATTCGTCTTGGCCATGTTAGACTCGGCGGTCTTCAACATGCCGTGAAGTTCCATTATGGTTTTATCCATATTATGCATATGGAAGTTCATAATGAAGGGCCTGTAAGAAGGAGGCAAAGATTGGAGGATTATTTCAACAGCCAACTTTTTCCCCATCTGGAACCCCAACTTCTCCAATTGATCCACATATCCCTTCATACGAAGGACATGTGAACTAACATTGCCGCCTTCCTGCATCCGGCAACCAACAAAGGCTTTGACAAATTCGTACAATTCTTGCCTAGCTTGCATCTGGAACATGTCCTTCAGCTGCGTTATCATGTCATACGCACTCACACTCTCGAATTTCCGTTGCAACTCGGGACTCATGGTCGTAAGCATGAGACAAGTGACATCGTTTGTGTCATGGACACGCTTTTCATACGCATCCTTTGTAGCCCTTGGTGCGTTAACAGCCGGAGCTTCCGGAAGAGGTGACTCCAAGACCTCAAGCTTCATTTCGTGGCGTATGACAATTCTCAATGTCCTAAACCAATCCATAAAGTTAGGTCCTTGAAGTTTCTTCTTCTCTAGGAAAGGACGTAGCGACATGTTTGCGGTGTTGGTGTTGGTGCTAGTAGATGTCATGGATGCCATCTATAAGCAAAATACGAAGTTTGGTTAGTTTGACGTATTAAATCCTTGTTAAATAATTACCCACTTGTTTATAAAACAAATTATATTAACAAGGGCCAAGAACCTCAAAGTACCCCAATTCATGACGGGTTTGCCGCGGATCACTTGATGGAGCTACTTAGGCTGGTAAACACTTTACCGATTGGAATCCACGATTGCAACTCTTAGACACTTGTGGGATCCTAGGTACTCATAGCACCCATTTTGCATGTTTGATCCCTCCACACCATTCCTCATTAATCCACCATGGTAGCTCGGTATGGGCACGACAACTGCCAAGGCGTTTTAAGTCTTGGAATTGTATATCGACCATCAAGATACACGGTGGTACTCTAGCCCAATGGCCGGCTCAGCTAAAGCTCGACATTCCGACCTTGCGAGTTGCCACACGCACCTTCCACATAGTTACACAAAACCGATCTCGGCTAAAGCTCGACGACCGATCTTGTTTCACTAGATTTGGGTGGTGTCATCTTATGGTTGGCGTGTGATTTACTTTTGAGAAAAACGGGATTTTGATTTCTCCGGTTAAAACAAATTTTAACCAATTCTTTTTGTGGCGCACGAGTGTTTGTTAACCAATTCAAAACTCTTGGTTTTAATTTATTTTGAAAAATTTTCAAGCTTGCGAAGAAACTAAACAACCATGCAAGAAAAACAAAATAAATAAACAACCATGCATGTAAACATATCCGGTAACGAGCCAACCCTATGCGTCTTGCCCGTGAGCCAACGGACAAGACTAAGTCATCTAAGGACAAATTCCGAATGACTTGATGTGTGCTGCTCCCACTTGATCCTTTGCATCTTCTACCGACCTTCGGATCCAAGATTGAGCAAAGACACCTCCTCCCAGTTCTTCTTTGGTTGTCTTTCGGTTCTCCTTTTACAATATACAAATTTAAAAGGAAATGGCATGCAAGCCACGATAACTATTCTAAGCTAATACTAACAATTACAAAGAATAGGAAATCGGCATGCAAGCCGTCAAATATTACAAACCGAATGAATTAATTAATTATTACAAACCAAGTGTGGTACAAACCACCAAATGAATGAAAAAATAATTACAACCAACCAAAGCACATCACATAGGTCAAAAGGCTCAATGTTACCGGATTTACAAACAACCACAACAAACAACACAAAATAACACGGTGTGCCATACCAAACCGTGTAAAATATCCCAACTAGATTTATTCCAAAACTACCTAATAACACTCAAGGCACGAGTGAATAAATCTTGTACGTATGTATTAGGAATTCCAAACACTTTGAAAATCCATATTCATACATACACAACACAAGTATACGCACGTGCGCGTTATCATGCCAAAACCGCCCGATACATATAAACATGCGAGTTAGGATATTATGGGGTTTTCTAAATGGTCAAAAAACCAATATAAACTACTGGAAAAATCCAGAATATTGGCCAAATCATTTTTATAAAGTTTTTCTTTTAAAACGGGTCAAAAAATAATTTCCAGACGACCTTCACGACCACTGACCTTCACGGCTTTTCACGGCCCGTGAAGCCAGTGCGTCTCACGACTCGTGAAAATTTTCAAAAAACCCTTTCACGACCTCAACCCCACACTGAAGTCGTGGAGGCTTCACGACCGTGAAGAAAAACCTTCACTCCCGTGAGCCTGGAGTTCACGACCGTGAAGAAAAACCTTCACGCCCGTGAAGACCATGTGGACAGAATGTCCAATTTTGCATAAAAATGATTTTCAGGCCAAAATGGTGCATGCAAGGCATCAAGATGGCTCTGATACCACTGTAGGAGTTCATGGACAGCTCCAAAACGCAACGGAAGCAAAGATTAAAGCATTTTAAATCAAAGGTTTTCATGAACTCCATTAATAGTAAAAGCTTGAAACTAACTTGCATGCAACCAAAACAAGACAAACTAGAGAAGAAATGGTGTTATACCTTCCTCCTAAGCTCATTGCTACTGTGAGAAGGTTGTTTTTCGGATGGGATGAACCAAAACTTGAAGAAAAGGCCTCCAAGTACTTCTACCGAAGTGATACACCAAGTACTTCTACCTTTGTGCTAGCAAGATGATCAAAATCCACACTCTCCTGGGTTGGATTCTTGATCAACAGCTCTTAATTTTTCTGGAACACACACTAGTAACCTCACAACTCACATTGTGTTTGAAGCTTGTAGTGTGTAAGTATCAAAGTGGCAAAAGTTCTCAAGGCATCTAAGGCTAAAGGCTTATATAAACCCTTATAGAGACTTCTGGAACCATATCAGCCGGCCAAGAGATGAAATCTCATTGGATCAACAACACAAAGCCAATAAAATTCAAGTGCCACTTGGTTTTCCTGGCTTCACGACCCCTCACGGGCTGTTACGGCCCGTGAAGCTTAAAAGCTCCACGGCCCGTGCCGTGTTTTTACAAGTCGTAGAGGTATCCATGGCACATTTATCCTTCACGATCCCTTCACTGCCCGTAAAGGACCGTGAAGCCACTCTGGTCCACAAGCCGTATGGCCCATGTAGGAACTCGTGGGGACACCTTGCTTCACGACCCGTGGAGCATCCTTCACGGTCGTGAAGCCTAGGTCAACTTGAATTTGACCGTTTTGACCGACTATTTCCACGTAGGGATATTTGGGTAGAAGTTAGGTGTATGACCCAATAGGCCCGCACATCATTAGCAGTGATACGGCATACGTATGTCAGTGGGCATTCTCCAACAATATATATATATAAATCGGCCCATTATATATATAATCCTTTAATATAATATTATCTTCTTTAATAATAACAATTAGTAATAACAATAACCCTTTTAATTAATATCCATGATATTAACCCAATAATTAACAATATATATTTGCTAACTAATAAATATATATATTCTTGTTAATTTCATCAACCTGGTTATTTTCTCAACTTTCAATACTGGATTATGACTAACTGTCATAACACCCATCTCCCACAACATGAATTTTCCTTCTTGAATTACGTACCCTCACAGGTGTGACCCTTGAGTGTTTTATGGCATTGAGCGTATCATTAGGGTTCGATGGTTATGCACACAAAACCTATCACCACATGCTTGGAAGTTAAGGTTAGCCATTTGTTTAATATAGCAATAAACACTTATCTCTAACACACTTGGAAGACTTCTTTTGAGTCTTCAAGTTGGTGTTTAACATTGGTGTTGTTCTTGGCGGCGTTCAAGTACTCTAGCAAGTGGCAATCAAGAACTCTTGGTGTGGATACCGGTAGAGGTCTTCTACTTTGAGTTCTCGCATCTAACACTACAACATCAAGGAGAAAAGAGAAGCATCTTGTATGGTATACTTCTTTCTCTTGTTCTTTTTCTCTAGTTGCATTGTCATGTCTAGAGGTTAGTCCATTGGGTGGGTGTATTCGTTGGCATTTGTTTAAAAAAATTATTTATTCTCGTTTTCACTTCCACTGCGTTTTTTAATGCCACCGACTCCCAACAATGGTATCAAAGCCATCTCTAATATGGCTTTGCACTATATGGATTTTCCATCACTAACATGGAATTTTTTTAGAAGAACGGGACGTGCCCGCAGCCGAGTACGGCCGTACTTGTAGGGGTAAGGGCTGTACTGACAAATTATGTTTTAAGTTTGATTCTGTAAATCTGGGAACGGGCACGAATGGACCTCAAGAGGTACCGCCGTGCCTCTCGAGGTACGGGTAGTACCGAGCAGGATTTGTTTTTCAAAATTCAAAACTGGGTCCGGTGGCACACTGGTGGGCATGCTCGTATCCTTCATAGGGCACGCCCATGCCCGTGCTTTTCTTGACCAGTTTTTGGAATATTTTAAAACAACTTTTTTGGTTTACAAAATCCAGTTTTAACCATTTTTGAATCGGTCTTGGATCTGATTAAAATCCTACTAAATTTTGGTTCCTATATTTATATGTTTTGTATGACTTGTAATGAAGTGCATAATAACATATACTTGTAGAAGTATATATGAATATGTGATTTTGAACATGGTCTTAGAATTACTAATGCATATGTACTAGGATTATCTTTAGTGCCTTCAGTGATTTTTGACAAACTTGATAAAAAATATATGTTTGACATGGTTTTTTGTGGTGCACCATGTGTTTGTCTTGGTTGTGCTTGCTTTGTTTGTTTATTAATGTGATTTTCCCTTAGACCTATGCGTTGTGGTGTTTGGTGCGTTATGATTTAGGATTTGGTTTTGTCGTGTGTGTTGTATTGTTGTAATTGGTGCGGCTTGCGTGCTGTTTATTTATTCCTTTGCACTTGTATAGTAGCTTAGGAATGTGGCATGGGCGCCATTTCATTCTTCTATGTATTTGTACAATAGTATACAAGTTTAATTTTAAATTGTAACACACCATCGGTAGTCATGGCGATGACGTATTGGCGAGATGAAGTCTGGGATGCTAATGGAGATGCCAGATTCAGTAGGAGCACACCCGACTGGGTAATTTGAATCTTGGGTTCCTCAGCTGACCTTGTTTTCCCCGTTTATCTCAAGGGGAAAACGCATAGGATTTTGGGCACGTTACCGAACTATTATTATTTATGTGTGGTTGTGTTTTATTATTTATTATTCAAGCATGGATATTTAGGAATCACATGCTAGATAATTTTTGATAAAATAATAAAACGCAAAGATTTGTAAAAATGGTTTACAATTCGCCACGAGTAGAGAATTAAGTGGATAAAAACTGGTATTTATCACATGACTTGTTAATTTTCTAAATAGTTAAAAATTGGTTTTAACCGGAAAAACTAAAACCCGTTTTTCGAAATGTAAATCATGCGCCTTTGTAAGATGACACCACCCGATTCTAGTGAAGCTAGGATATTGCCGAGCTTTAGCACGAGTCATTCCTTGTGGAACTGTGTGGAAGGTGAGTGTGGAACTCGCAAGGTTGGATTTCGAGCTTAAGCACGAGCCGATCATTGGTAGAGATTACCACCGTGTGTCTTGACGGGCGGTTTACAATTTCTTTTGTGAATATTAAGTGGCGTTAATCACTATACGAGTCATTTAGGGAGATCAAACATGCCAAATGATATTAATGTCAATGGATCCCGCAAGGATCTAGAAGTTGCAAAATGGATGCAATCGGTAAAATGGTTACCGGCCTAAATAACTTTGCTTAAGTGGCGTCGATCACTAGCCGAGTCATCTAGGTAAAGTGGATTATGGTTTCTAGCCTTGTTTAAATAATTGGTTTTTCTAAAACTATTTGGGTAGTTATTTTCACAAGGATTATATCAAAATAACTAAAACGTCTACATAAATTTGTAGATGGAAAATGATAACAACACCACACCGAACTTATCGCTCTGTTCGCCCCTTGAGAGGGAGAAACTCGACAGTGTGAACTTTGTTGATTGGCATCGGCAATTGCGAATTGTCCTTCGCGATGAATAAGAGTTGCAAATCCTCGAGGAACCTCTTCCAAAGGCGCCTGCTACCGACGTGAGGTGGGCCGCTAGATACACTTTTGAAAAGCGTGTCAAAGATACGAAAGAGGTTTCTCTTTTAATGTTATCAACTATGAGCTGCGAGCTACAAAATTAACTCGAGGATATGAGTGCGCATGAGATGATTTACCAATTGAAGGACACATTCCGACAAGAGGTTAGGGAGGAACGCTTTAAATGTGTCAAGGGCCTTGTCGGTTGCCGAATGCAGGAAGGTAAGAAGGTTAGTGTTCACCTCTTTTGTATGATGGTGTACATTGACCAATTGGAGAGGTTAAGATTTCCTATTGGGAGGGAGCATGCGGTGAATATGATTCTGCAGTTCTTGCCTGCGTGCTATGATAAGTATGTTAAAGACTTCCATAAGCACAAAATGGTTGAATCCCTAAAGGAATTGTGTGGCATGCTAAAGACTTTTGAGTCTAACATGACAAAGCCTAAGTCCTCATCTTTCACCCGGCTATCTAAGGAATGGAAAACCGAGAAGAAGAATACGACTCCTCCGAGTGAAGTTTGCTACTTATGCGGTGAGAATAGAAAGTGACCGCGCGAAACTTAAACTATGTTCATGAAGGAGTTGAAGCTTCATATGAGGCAGGGGAATAACTCCTCATCTCCATGTAGATTCATGGTTAACTCCATTGCTTTTCTACTTCTTATTGCTAGGTTTTATGAGATGCTAGCTATAACACTCACGTTTGTTACAAAAATGGTGTGTTTTAAAGTGCAGGTGTTAAACGGAAGTAGATAGATGAAGCGTAGAGAGCAGGTCTTCAAGATGGGAAACTTAGAAGTTGTCTCTTTTGAAGAAATGGGAGTTCGGATCTCGCCATTCTGTCCAACTATTTTATTACTTTCTTAGATGTATATATATTAATCTGCCCTGCGTGGCGAGAATATTATTATGTCTATCATGCCTTGGTTGACGATGGATGTTTCTTTGAATTTTATATATATCTATTAGTGGAAATTTCTTTATTTCAAAGTTTATCCATGTCATGACATTTATAAGCTATCGCTTAAAAGTAATAAAATAATCATGAATGATATGTTTGAGTCCAAAAATGGTTTGGATTAGTTATTCTTATTACAAGATCGATTTAGCCATATAAATAATAATTGCATCACCAAGATCCATGAGGATTAGGATCTCCGATGCATTTGGTTTTGGATCAAATGTTGAGTGCAAACGATATGACTTAGACATCCTTCCCCGGCGTCTGTGAGAGGATTGGTAGCTTGTTCAACTTGATCACACTCATGTGTGTTAATTCGTTCAAGCGATCCATGATGATAACTCTATATACTTCGTTGCCTTTACCCGTGGTGGTAGTATGGGTGGTATGTTTGAAACCTTTGAGGTGTTCAAGACTTACCAAAAGGAGTCATATGGTCAAATGGGCAAAGTGACTAAGATACTTAAATCTTGTAAGGATGTAATAGAGGAACCGGACATTCTTGGATATGTTTCGGTTATTGGTGGGTTACAAGTTCATACTAGAGTTTTGGGAATACTTGAAAGTGGTGGAAAATGTTCTGAATATAGAACCAACCAAGATGGTCAAGTTTGCACCTTAGGGGATATGACTAGAAAGAGTGTCTTTGATTGTCTATCTCAATGTCGTGATTATCTAGCATACATTTAGACGTGAGGTAGAGGAATACGGGATCTAGAGGTGTTGCTCCATTAGGCACTCTTGCTAAGACCATGAGATATCCGTTTCACAAACATTTAAGGAAAAGCTTTGTTGCTTTATGGAAAGTGTAAACATCATATCTATGGGAACCAGTGGGAGGAAAGCAAGCCTTGAATGGTAAAACCTGAAGTTAGCACTAGCACTCAATCAGAAATGATTGCAACTCAGCATGGCTAGGCTGAAGTACATGGCATTATGTTATCACTCTTCGTATATCTGATGGGATTGGCGTTATGTTATCACATTTGAATTTATCAACTATCGGAAGTCGTAGTAGGCCTAGAGTCTGCTAGGAGCAGAGAGGTGATGAAAATGAGATGTAATCCATGTATGATATCCAAGTAATAGACTTGGATGATCTAACACCTTGGTGTAAATCTAGAGGGTGTGCATGGGTCTTCGGGTACGAAGACCAACATGGATATAGTTGTGGACGACTTCAAATACCAACTAGTGGTAAAATGATCTGTTGTGATTGACCATGAGGATGGTATCACAAGGAAATTCTTCTCTAGTGGTACTGTTGAAGGTAACTTAGATAGTCACGGATATCACTACCTTCTCATGGCTATGAGGTATTGCAGTAAAATGTAATTGTTGGGAAAATAGGAATATAATTTATATCCTCTTTTGTTAGTTCAAAGATTTACAATATGTTTATATAATTGTATACACTAACATTAACATATGTGCACATATACATATATAATCAAGCAAATAAATACTTAAATTTATTTGTTACAAATTACATCGTATAAATCGTCAAAATCCAAATCATCCAAGATAAAGCGCCTTCAACGTTCAAGATGAAGCATTCGACGAAGATTCCTACAAGAATAAATTCAAATGATATGAGCTTACAAATAAAATAATTAAAGTAGTTTAAGTTTTTATAAAATTATTTTTATAAAAACTTTTATAAAAATGACAAAGATTTTTATAAAACTCATTTGTGTTGGGTGATTAAATCTAAGACTTCCCATTTTAAGTAAATAACAAACACAATCCTACTTTGAAACAATACAACACCATAATTAGCAAAGGAATCTCCCAAAGGGGTAAAATTCCAACATGCTTTGTGTATTGGTTTCTAAACTTCCATTTTTGTGTTTAAATTCAAACATTAGAAGTATGGAATCAACCAACCTTTTGAACATATACTTTTCAGTTGATTTTTATGGTGAAAATGAGTTGACTGTGGTTTTAAATAAAGCCCAACGTCTATATTGCAAAGAATAAGAAATGCCAGTTGATTGACGGTCGATGCCACGGTCGACCGTGGTTCGACCGTGGGAAGTCTGGACAATTTTGAGACTTGGAACTTTTTTCTTATTTAAACCAACTTAAACATCATTCATTACTTATCTCTTGCAAACACAAAACATTCAGAATACTATCTAATACTTGAGCTCATATATTTGAATAATATTTCATCTTTCAAGTTCAAGATTCTAGCAAGAGTCAAAGCCATCAAAGCTTAAACACTACTCAATACTTTCATATTATTTGTAATAGTGTAAGGATCAACTCTATCCTACCAAATTAGAGTGAAGTGAGGATCAACTCTAGCCTTGAGAATTAGAGTGAAGAAAGGTTATCTTTACCTTATTTGCAAGTTTGAAGATTAATTCTTGCAAGTATAAAAAGAGAAGTGTAAAAGGTTTATCTCTACCTTCAAAGAGAGAAACTAGTGGATCAAACTCTTGGTGGGTGAGGCCAAGGAGTGGATGTAGTGCAAGTTTGTTAACACTTGCATGAACCACTATAAATCATTGTGTTCAACTTGTGATTGGTGATATCTCTTTAACTCTATATCTTTTATTTTCTTGCAAGAACTTGTAAAAACTTCCAAAATTGGACATATAACCTATTTACCCCCCCCCCCCCCCTCTAGGTTCCAACAATTGGTATCAGAGCAAGTTGCTCTTGATAATTTTTGAAAACTTGCTTTGAAGTGTTCTAAAACATTTTTCCAAAATTCTTTGAGTTGAAAATGGGACAAAACTTTGTAGAGGGGAATTCTATGGTTAGACCTCCACTTCTTGAAGAAGAAGGTTTTTGCTTTTGCAAACAAAGGTTTATGACATATGTTAAAGCCAAAGTTGTTGATCTTTGGGAAATAATAGAGGATGGTGATCATGTGCCAAAAACCTTTGATTCTAAAATTGATGCATATGTACCAACTCCTAAGGACAAATGGGATCAAAATGACAAGAAGATGATTTCCAAAATTTTTGAAGCAAAACTCTTTTTATACAATGCACTACCTAGAAAAGAGTATGAAAGAGTTTTTATGCTAGATAGTGCAAATAAAATTTGGAAATCTCTTGTCACCACCCATAAAGGAAATGCTCAAGTCCTAGACAACAAGGTTGAGTTTCTTGTACAACAATATGAGCAATTTAATATTCTTGATGAAATGAGCATTGATGAAGCTTTCTCTAAGTTTAATACTATTGTCACTAGTCTCAAGTCACTTGGGACTAGTTATTCTAACAAGAAAATTGTGAGAAAGTTTCATAGGGCTCTTTCACCAAAATGGAGAGCTAAGGTGACGACTATTGAGTAGTCAAAGGACTTAAATCTACTCCAAATGGATGAGCTTATTGGAAACCTCAAGGTGTATGAGGTTATCATGCAAAAAGATGATGAAATAGTCAAATTAAAGAAGGAGAAGTCAAAATCTATTGCTCTCAAAGCCAAACATGTTAAAGAATCCTCAAGTGATGAGGATGATGATGGCAATAGTGATGATGATGAAGAATATGCTATGATGGTGAGAAATTTCAAGAAATTCTTCAAGAGAAAGGGTAAGCATGTAAAGGCTCCCTTTGACCCAAAGAAGTACAAGCAAAGCATTGATGCAAAGAAAGACAAGAAACCATCAAGAGAATGCTATGGGTGTGGTGACTCTTCACACCTCATTGGTGATTGTCCAAAAGTTGCTTCAAAGAAGAGAGAAAACCACAAAGCATTCCTAGGAGGAGCATGGAGTGATAGTGGTGATGAAAATCAAGATGACATCAAGGAGGAAACATGTCTCATGGCATTTGAGACAAGTGAGGTACAATCCGATTCAAGTTATTATAGTGAAAATGACGAATATGATCAACTGTGTGAATTTAGCTAAAAAATTCTTGCAAAAAATGAGGAACTAAAAATTGAAAACAAAAGTTTAAAAAGGGAGATTGAAAAGTTAAACTTCACTATTAAAGATTTACAAAGTCAAGTTGTTCCTCATCCATCTCCAAGCTTGACAAGTTTGGAGACCAAGCTAAAGACAAACTTTGACAACTCCACCTTGTCAAAATTTGAAGAGAGCACACATAAGTTGGATGAAATGCTAAAAGTTCAAAAATCATCAAATGATAAGGGTGCGCTTGGTTTCTCAAGTTTTTCAAACAACATGCCTAAGAGCCATGTGACACAAATCCAATTTGTGAAAGAAAAAGGGAAGGAAAAAATCCAGGAACCTCACGGTCGAATCACGGTCGATGCCGTGGGTCGACCGTCGACCCACTGGAAATTTTCGAATTTTCAAAACTTGTCCCTTTGCTCTAGTTCTTCCACTTGTAGACTAAAAGTTGCAAGTGATGAACAAGTAAAAATACTTTACACTCCAACCATAAGGCATGGACTTGGATTCAAGAAACCTAAGTTAAATGTGGTTCAAAGACCAAAGCATTTCATCAAACTTACTAACTCTTTGAAAACATGGTATCATAAAGGTTTCAAGATTACTCAAAGGTGGATTAGAGTAGGAGTTTTTGATGCTAACCATCCTGGACCCATGAAACATTGGGTACCAAAAGTTTGAATGATTATTCCATGTGCGTAGGCTTGCAACAAAAATGAGATTATGTCTCATGAATGGATACTTGATAGTGGTTGCTCAAAACACATGACCGGAAATAGAAAACTCTTCACATCATACAAAGAGTATGATTGAGGACATGTGGTGTTTGGAAGCAATCTAAGAGGAAAGGTGGTTGGTAGAGGTAACATCCTTCATGACAATATTAAATTTACAAATGTTGAGCATGTTAGTGGTCTAGCTTATAACTTGATAAGTGTTGGTCAATTGTGTGATAAAGATTTGATTGTTAGATTTTCCAAGCATGAAAGTGTTATATGCAAAGATGATCATGTGCTAGTAAAAGGTGTTAGGAGGAATGGACTCTATACATGTAGACTTGGTGACAATCCTAACACTCAAGTATGTCTTGCATCTATTGTTGATAACTCAACTTTGTGGCATAGAAGACTAGGACATGCTAACATGAGATTATTGTATAAATTGTCTAGTAGTGATCCTGTTAGAGACATGTCTATTGTAAAACTTCATAATCATTTTTGTGATACATGTAAGATAGGTAAGCAAGTGCATTCATCTCATAAGTCTAAAAATGTCACATCCTCTAAGAGATGTCTAGAGCATTTGCATATGGATCTTTTTGGACCTTCATCCTTTCAAAGCTATGGAGGAAACTTCTACACACTAGTTGTTGTAGATGATTTTTCAAGATATACATGGACATCCTTTGAAAACAAAAAATGAAGCTTTTGACAAATTTAAAATTCTTGGAAAGAAAATTCAAAACCAATTTGGTTGTACGATTATTTCAATTCGTACCGACCATGGTAGAGAATTTGACAATGAAGCGCAATTTGGAGCATTTTGTGATAAACATGGAGTTTCTCATAACTTTTCGGCTCCTCGCACTCCTCAATCAAATGAGGTTGTTGATAGGAAAAATAGGACTTTACAAGAAATGAGTAGGACTATTCTTAATGAACAATCCATACCCCAAAAGTTTTGGTGTGATGCGGTCTCAACGGCCACATACATACTCAATAGAGTTTTGATTAGACCTATGCTAGGTAAAATACCCTATGAGATTATCAAAGGTAGGAAACCATCCTTAGGTCACCTTAGAGTATTTGGAAGTAAGTGTTTTATCCTTACACCAAAGACTATTTGACCAAGTTTGACCCAAAAGCCTATGAGGGTATCTTCGTAGGATACTCTCTAAATAGCAAAGCCTATAGGGTACTAAACAAATCCACTATGGTTGTGGAGGAATCCCTTAATGTTACATTTGATGAATCTCCACCACCTAAGACTCAACCTCTAGTAGATGATGACAAACTAGAAGAAGAAGCCATTCAAACACAACTCTCTAGACTTGACTTAGATAAACCTAGTGACCAAAATACGATAGTAAATGATAAGATCACTAGTGAACAAAATGAGGTTAGGGAAAATAGGAACCATCCAATAACCCAAGTTATATGAGACCTAAACCAAAGACTCACTAGATCCCAAGCACAAAACCTAAGTACATCATTTGCCTTTATATCCCACATAGAACCCAAGAATATTAAAGAAGAACTTAAGGATGAAAGTTGGGTAATGGCAATGCAAGAAGAGCTAAACCAATTCACTAGAAGCTAAGTGTGGGACTTAGTACCTTTGCCTAGTGGTCATACCATAATAGGAACCAAATGGGTGTTTAGAAACAAAGTGGATGAAAATGGAGTCATTACTAGGAATAAGGCTAGATTAGTCGCCCAAGGATATAATCAACAAGAAGGGATAGATTATGATGAAACATTTGCTCCGGTTGCTAGATTGGAATCCATTAGGATTCTACTTGCTTATGCATGTGCCGATGATTTTAAACTTTATCAAATGGATGTCAAAAGTGCTTTTCTAAATGGTTTTATAAAAGAGGAAGTCTATGTATGTCAACCTCCCGGATTTGAAGATCCAATTAATCCATCTCATGTATACAAACTTAGAAAAGCATTGTATGGTCTTAAGCAAGTACCTAGAGCATGGTATGATAGATTAAAATCATTCTTGTTGAAAAATGCCTATATCATGGGAAGAGTTGATAATACCTTGTTTAGAAAGAAGAGGAAAAATGATATATTGATTGTGCAAATTTATGTGGATGAAATTATCTTTGGATCTACATGTAAAGATTTATGTGATGAATTCTCAACCCTTATGTATAATGAATTTGAAATGAGCATGATGGGTGAATTGAATTACTTTCTTGGACTTCAAATAAAATAATATGAAGATGGTACATTCATTAGCCAATCTAAGTACATCAAGGATATCCTTAAGAAGTTTGATTTTGAGAATGTGAAACCTATGTGTACTCCTATGGCCACCAACACACACTTGACACTCGATGAAGAAAGTGAAACAATATGATTGGACGATGTAGTCGGTATTCATTCCTGTATTGAGAGATATCAATGGGCTACTCGTTGACTATATTGATGACACTAAAATGCATGGCCACGCTCGAGTTGAATTGATGATGGATCAATTTTGCAACTTATTTGTTTTTCATAGTTAGTCTTGATCGAGAAACAGAATCGTGGATGATCTTGAGGTTGATCGTGTTCCATGACTCGCATTCACACGGGATATCGTGAACGAAAAAATGAAAGATCACTTTTTTATAGGTCATTCTTTGCAGGTTGGTACTTGTCATGGATGACATACCCTATGCTGACATGGGGGAATATATACTTTGCTAGAGGCCAATCGATGTCGGTGACACCTTTCTATTGGAATATGCCCACTCACACACATAAGTTGGCCCCACTACCGATGAGGCCTAGGCCTATTGGGTCACACGCCAAGTATTGGTTCCGGCAACACCTTGAATGAGAGAGAGAGAGCAAAAACCCAAAAGTGGGGCTTCGGTTGTCCAGAAACGACCGTGCCTCTTGTAGGCACGGGCGTTCCTCACGGTCTGGCATGAGCCCAAGGTCAGCATACCTAGGGCGTGTTGGAGTATACCCACTAATGCACATACGCCAATTGATCATTACCGATGATGTATGGGCTTATCGGGTCACACGCTGGGGGGGTTGATCTTGACAACAATCTAAAACGGAGGGTGAGAAAGAATAATTAAATGATGGTTGGCAGGATGGACGGGGGTAGCTGCGCTAACCATAAGGTCGCTATATCAGGCCCCGATCGTGGCGCTACACTTTAATGGTTAGCGGCGCTAACTCCTTAAAGTTAGGGCCGCTAACTCCTTAAAGTTAGCGCCGCTAACTCCTTAAAGTTAGCGACGCTAACTCCTTAAAGTTAGCGACGTGATCCCATCTTACAACATGCAACTTTATTCTTTTCACCTCCTCTTTCCACCAATGCATGGCGTCCTCATCATTCAGCCTTGGCCGACCTTGGGGAGTCCTGGGGTCATGTTAGGCTCTATATAAGTCATGCAAATCTCTCTAGTTAATACTCTTGAGACACTTGAGTTCAAATACACTTAGAAACATTGTGACTTATCTAAGTTCAAGAGAGAGTGAGTTTCCATAGAATTCCCTGGTGGTTTAGAGTTGTTGTTCCAGAAGGTATCTCCACAAAGGTGTAGGATACTTGGGGTGCTAGTACACCAAGATCACAAGCTTTCTCGGAGTGTACTTCGGTAGTTTAAGAAGGAAAGGAGCTTGGAGCTTTGCATTATCAACAACACCAGAAACACTAAGAGTATAAAACACATCGCTCTTCTGTTATTTAAGTTGCAAATCATAGTGTAGAGTTTGGTAACACCTTTGGGGTTCATTTATGCTTCTTTTATGCTTTTTATTTTCGATCATGCTTCTGTGCTCTACCACGAACCCTAATAGGGCGTACCCCTTTCTGCCGGCACGAGCGTGCCTCGTATAGGGACGGTTGTGCCTAGTGGCTTGGCACAAGCCTATGTCGGGCGTGACTTGGGTGTGCCTTGGTAGGCTGGCACGGGCGTGCCTTACACAGTAACAACCGAATTAGTTAGTCTTTTATGGCTATATTAATTGTGGCATTATTGGTTGTTAACTCAAGCTTAATGACTACGGTTTTCTGACTCCTTAGGGGTGATGAGACATGGTACATGAGTTTGTAAGAGTTTGAATTCACACTTAGTAACATCTTTACTAACTAGTCACACTTGGAAGATAATTTGGCACAATTGATTTTCAAGTTTGGATATAGATTCGAGGTGTTGTTCTTGTTGGCACACAAGCTCTCTAGCAAGTGGGATACAAGTACACTTGGTGTGGATACCGGTAGAGGAGCACTCGATTGTGCTCTACATCCTTTATCTACAAAGGAACATGAAAAGGAGACAAATCTTCATGTGTGTACATCTCTTCCATCTTGTTCTCTATTTTAGTTGCATTGTTTCATGTTTAGAGTTTCATCCATTGGGGCGTATTGGTTTGCATGATATTTAGAAAATTGTTTATATATCCGCTGTGTTTTCTAGATGCCACCGATACCCAACAGTGCTATAAGAGCCATCTATAACTTGGCTTTGCCCTATATGGTCTGAAAACTGAAAATTCTGTCGAACAATGTTTTTTCGACGACACGAAACGGCGGTACCTTTAGGGGTATTGGCCGTGCCGGCGGCCGGGTACGACTGTGCCTGTGGTGGTACGGGTCGTACAGACAGAATGTGTTTTAAATTTGATTTTGTAATTCGTGCAACGGGCACGACCGAACCTCTCGAGGCACGGGTGTGACGTTGGTCAGGGTACAGATGTGCCTCTCGAGGTACGGGTAGTACCGAGCAGGATCTGTATTTCATTAATTCGAAACTGAGTGCATTGGCACACTGGTGGACACGCCCATACCTTTCATAGGGCACGCCCGCGCCCGTGCTTTTCTTGACCAGTTTCTGGAAAATTATAAAACAGTTTTTGTGTTTACAAAAATCCAGTTTTGACCAATTTTGAATCAGTCTTGGATCTGATTGTCATCCTACTATATTTTGGTTCCTATAATTATATGTTTTGTAAGGATTGGCATGAAGTGCATAATAACATATACTTATAAGAGTATATATGAATATGTGATTTTAAACATGATATTAGAATCACTAATGCGTATGTTCTAGGATTGTCTTGGTGCCTTGAGTATTTTTGGCAATCTTGATCAAAATATATGTTTGGCATGGTTTTATGTGCCACACCATGTATTTATGTTGGTTGTGCTTGCTTTGTTTGTTCGGTAACATAATATGCCCTTAGACCTACGTATTGCGGTGTTTGGTGTGTTATGATATTGATTTAGGTTTAGGCCTGCGGGCTATAATGTTGTAATTTAATTACTATTTGGTGCGGGTTGCATGCCCTTTTTTTATTTCTTTGAACTTGTATAGTAGCACAGAAATGTGGTCTGCGCGACATTTTACTCTTCTATGTATTTGTATAATAGTATCAAAGTTTATTTTTCGTTGTAACACACCATCGGGAGTCATGGCCATGAGGTTTGGCAAGATGAAGCCCAAGATGCAAATGAAGATTCTAGGATTCAGTGGGAGCACACCCGACTAGGTACATTGGATCTTGGATTCCTTAGTTGACCTTGTTTTCCTCCTTTGGCTCATGGGGAAAACGCATAGGAATTTGGGCATGTTACCGAACTATTGTTTATGCATGGTTGTGTTTTATTATTTTTTATTCTTGCATGGATGTTTAGGAATCGCATGCTAGATAATTTTTAATAAAATAATAAAATGCAAAGAGAGTTAACAAATAATATAAAAATGGTATTATATTATAAGTGGATAAAAATTGGTATTTATCACATGACTTATTAATTCGCAAAATTGTTAAAAAAAATTTTAACCGTAAAAACAAAAACCCGTTTTTCAAAAGTAAGTTACGCATCATCCGTAAGACGATACCACCCGAATCTATCGAATCTTGGATGATTGTCAACCTTAAGCATTCCTTGTGGAGACGTGTGGAAGGTGAGTTTGGCAACTCTCTATATTTGTTGTTGAGATTTTGCACGACCCAATGATTGGTTGAGAGTGCCAACGTGTGTCTTGACGGATGACTTACAAATTCGTTGTGATACTTAAGTGGCGTCGAGCATACACCGAGTCATTTGAGAGAAACAGGTGAATTGGTGCAGGAAGGGATCAAACATGCCAAATGACATAATAGATGTCAATGGATTCCACACGGATCTAAGATTTCAAAATGGTTGCAATTAGTAAAATGGTTACGGGCCTAAATAGATTGCTTCGTGATCCGCAGAAAAACCGTCACGAGGTCATGTGAAGTAAGGTTCTTAGCGATGTTTAGATAATTAGTTTTTATAAAACTACTTGAGTAATTATTTTCACGAGGATTATATTAAATTAATTGCAACGTTTACTCTAAAATTGTAGATGGAAAACAATAAAAACACCACACCGAACTTATCTCTCCGTTCGTTCCTTGAGAGGGAGAAACTCGTTGGTCTGAACTTTGTTGATTGGCATCGGCAATTGCGAAATGTCCTTCGCCATGAATTAAAGTTGGAAATTCTCGAGGAACCTCTTTCAAAAGCGCCTACTACCAACACAAGTTGGGCCGATAGATATGCTTTTGAAAAGCGTGTCAAAAACACTAAAGAGGTTTTTCTTTTCATGTTATCGACTATGAGCTGCGAGCTGCGAAAGCAATTCGAGCCTATGAGTGTGCATGACATGATCAACCAATTGAAGGACACGTTCCAACAAAAGGTTAGGGAGGAACGTTATGAGTGTGTCAAGGCCCTTGTCGGTTGCCAGATGCTGGAGGGTGGGAAGGCTAGTGTTCATGTCTTTCGTATGAAGGGGTACATTGACCAATTGGAGAGGTTAGGATTTCCCATTTAGGGAGTTTGCGATAATATGATTCTCGAGTTCCTGCCCGCGTGCTATGACAAGTTTGTTAAGGAATTTTATAAGCACACAATGATGTAAACCTTAAAGGAATTGCATGGAATGCTTAAGACTTTTGAGTCTAACATGGCCAACTTTAAGTCCTCCACTTTCACCCGGCTATTTAAGACGGTTTGGTATATAGTTGAAATCGATCACATTTATGTGTATGATTCGTTCAAGCGCTCCATGAGGATAACTATATATACTTCGTTACCTTTACTCGTGACGGTAGTAGGGATGGTATATTGAAACCTTTGAGGTGTTCAAGACTTACCAAAACGAGGCATAAGGTCAAATGGGCAAAAAGACTAAGATACTTTAATCTTGTAAACATGTTAAGTACATTTTGAACTTGATAACCATCATAATGAATTATGAGACTCGTCTTAATATTCTTTCCTCCTTGGACACATTAGAAAATGAGGTCACATAATGGAGGAACCAGATGTTCTTGGATATATGCCGGTTATTAGAAGGTTACAAGTTCATACCTAAGTTTTGGGAATACTTGAAAGTGGCGGACAATGTTCTAATTATAGAACCAACAAAGATGGTCTAGTATTAACATTCAGGGATATGACTAAAAATAGTGTCTTCGCTTGTCTATCTCAAAGCCTAGATTATATAGCCTACGTTTAGACATGAGGTAGAGGAATTCGGGATCTAGAGGTGCTTCCCCTTAGGGATTCCACTGAGACCATGAGATATTTATTTCAAAAACTATTGAGGATAAGTTTTGTTGCTCGAAGACAAGTGGAAACTTGATATCTATGGGAGCTAGTTGGATAAAAGTAAGTCGTGAATGGTAAAACCTGATGTTAGCATTAGCACTCAATTAGAAATGATTGAAACTCGGCATGGCTATGCTGGAGTACCTGGAAATATTCTATGTCTAGAGGAAGATGATTCAATTATGAACTTTTGAGTTCAACAAATATCGGAAGTCGTAGTGGGCCTAGAGTCTGCTAGAAGGAGAGAGGTGATGAGAATGGGATGCAATCCATGTCGGATATCCATGTATTGGACATGGATGATCCAAAACCTTGGTGTAAACCTAGAGGGTGTACATGGGTCTTCGGGTATGAAAACCAATGTTGGGAAGATGATCTCATCAGTTTAGATTTGATGAGACAAAGTTAAGTTTGTAGTAAAGGGACCAAAAGTAGCAAAAGACAGAAGTTGACCATGCAGGCCGCGTTACCACCTCTAACTTTTAGGTGGTAGCGCAACTAACACTTAATGGTTAGAGTCGCTACGGATGCATGGACTTTCTGTCATTTCATCTGACAGATCGCGATAGCGCCGCTACCGTTAAGGGGTTAGCTCCACTAACCTTTAAAGTTACCGGCTCTACGACTGCATGTGCTTTTTGTCGAATCACCTACAAGGCTGCCCAATGCATGGAAGTGTGATGATGGTCCTTGGCTGCCAAAGGGCATTTCAAGTGTCATTAGGAGGTCTTTAAAAGAGCCTAGTTGAGACTCATTTGTAACTTTTGCCTATTTGACCACAAAACACACTCTTAAGTGCTTAAGGCTTAAAGAGAGAGTTGAGCAAGGGAGGTTCCAGAAATTAGTGCATAAGTTGATGTTCCATAGTGGTTTTCTAGTTTAAGTACCACAAAGGAAAGCTAGCACTTGTGGTTGGCGTGTTCCCAGGGTATATCCCAATAGAAGATTCGGTTGTTTCGTTCTTGGAGCATCATCACCAACACTTGACATTTTCTTGAACATAGGAGGAAGGTATAACCATCTGTTCACTCCTTTTGTATGTTGCATTTCTGTTCATAGAGTTTGGTCCATTAGTGGGGTTCACATCTTATGCTTTATATGGTTGTACATTGGGCTTTAAATGTTGTACATTGCTTCCGTTGCGTGCCCAAGAAACCCCAACAGTTGTGACCAAAGGTCACCCTTGGACCCTTTTCTTTCTTATAGCCACTGAGGAGTGTTTTACTTCGTGTCATGGTTTTGGAACATCCACTATCTAGATACCATGTACTAAAGCTCTTAACAGTTATGAATTAAAGAAAAATTAGTGACACTTTGGGGCATCTAATATTGAGTGGATCCCTGTGGATTGCACCTAGCTCTCCACTTCATATTAGGTTATTTATGTATGATTGAAACAGTCATGTTATCATTATTAGACCGCTGTCTTGAATTTCCTTCTAGAGAACAACCTCTTTCCTTATGTTCTTTGCTACCACATTTATAACATTTTTTATTTTTGGATTCTTGAACATGTTTTAGTGATTTCCCATGAGATAGCTGTTGGAGTATGCCCACTAACGCATGTATGCCAATTAATCACTGCCGATGACGTATGGGTCTATCGGGTCATACGCTGAGGGTTGATCTTGACAACTACCTAAAGAAGGAGGGTGAGAAAGAATAAATAATGATAGATGGTAATGTGGACAAAGTTAGCGGCGCTATCTCTACCGTCGCTATCTCACCCGCGATTGTGGCGCTAACTTTGGGCAGTTAGCGGGGCTATCCCTGGGCGGGTAGCGGTGCTAACCCTGCTGACAGATTGCAACTTTATTCTTTGTACCTCCTCTCTCCACCAATGCATGGCATTCTTATCATTCAGCCTTGGCCGACCTTGGGGAGTCCTGGGGTCATGTTAGATTCTATAAAAGTCATGCAACTCTCTCTTGTTAATAATCTTGATACACTTGAGTTTACACACACTTAGAAACATTGTGAAGTTGTCTAAGCTTAGAGAGAGAGAGTTCAAAGAAAAGTTCCTGGTGGTTTTAGAGTATCATTGGGGTTATAGTACACCAAGGTTACAAAGTTTCTCGGGGTAGACTTTGATAGCTCAAGAAGGAGGATTCTAGACTTGGAACTTTGCACTCAACAACTCCAGAGACATCAAGGGTATAAACTTCTACTCTCTTTTTCTGTTTTAAGTTGGAAAATCTTAGTGTGGAGCTTGGTAACACATTTGGGATTCTTTCATGTGGTTCTTGTCTATGTTTTAAATTCATTTTTGTTCATGTATGCTTCCGTTGTGCTCAACCACGAACCCCAACATTGGTATCAGAGCCACCTCTACACTTATTTCCACTTGGTGGCCTGAAAAATCTGGAAAAATGTGTTTTTCTTTCTGTCCAGTAGTTAGCGGCGCTAACTCTTTGGAGTTAGCGGCGCTGAAGACAGTACGGATAGCGGCGCTAACTATGTTATAGTTAGCGGCGTTACTCTGTTATGGTTAGCGGCGCTGTAACACTGTACTTTTTAAAACAAATAATTTACTGCACGCGGAAGCTAATTACATATAATTATCTTAATTACATAATAGGTACAAAAAGATTTCCCTTGTTTGATGTACAAAGACCGATACAGTGTTAATACAAAAACAGGCTCTTTCAAAAACTTCACATCAAAGTTTGGTCTGTCCATTTTCCCAGCCCAAAGCATCAAGCTCACTACGGAGAATTTGCAAAACAATCTAGTGGGGAATTAGCACTAAGCTAAGTGAGGGAACAAATATCTAAACATAGACAAGGCAAATATGCCCAAACCAAATAGCTCATGAATCCCAGGAGAACCGGTGGTGTTGCAAGCACCTACAACCAAGGTCGGCCAAAACCAAGGTTTACCGATAGCCTTGCTAACATGGATAACAGTACCATCCCCCTTGAGTACCTCAACGGTACTGTCAGATCAGATACTGTAATCCCCCAAGCAATAAGCCCAGCATCGTACTGATCTCCAAATTAACATGTATATACAATCCAAACAAGAGCATTCCAAATAGGATATTAAATCCTGTTTATCCGAAGATATAAATCCACTAACCAAAGTCTTCAGAACCTTGGCACACTCAGATGACTAAATTCAGCGAGTCTTCTCAGTTCCTGAGATTGAAGTAACCCAAGTCAGAATTCAATTCATAATACTGATCCAATGATAAATATCGTATTTATTCATGATATCATGTATATACACTTATACATATATATTCATCATACATAAACCCCAAACAGATATACAAATCATGTTTATCTTCAAATCATCAATTCCGACTAAGTTTAAATCTGATTACAATCGGATTCCGAGTAAATACCCAATGATGATAGAATCATATTTCAAATCCGAGAAAATGCGGATTCCGAGTAAAAGTCCAATTCCGATAGAAATAAGGAATCCCGATTAACTCCAAATCCGAGAAAAGGCACAATCCGATAAAATCACAATCCGATAATATGCACAATCCGATAAAAGAGTTAGGGCCAAATCCGAGTAAACTTCTATCGGATTCCGAGTCAAATGGCAATTCCAAGAGAATTGTTACGGCATCACTGAAAATTTAATCGGATTCCGATACTTTTATCGAATTCCGAGTCATTCAAACCTCAAATCCGACAGAATCATAACTTCATGCATAAAATCTATTTCTAACTTAAACCTTACTGATTTCATGCATACAAATTATATATGTTTCCAGAAATCATCCAACTCATAAAAACAACATGTATAGATCATAAATTCTATCATGCATTCATCCTATAATCATCAAATCAACAAGAAACAATCGGATTTCATATATATATATATATCAAAACCGAACATATAAACAAATAACCAACTATAAATCAGTGTTCTAACCTTAAGATGATATCAAATAATCACAAAAGGCAAGCAAAGTTGAAGTTTGATTTTCTTTCTTTCCTTTCTTCTTCTTCTCGGCCGAAGACACCAAAAACCCACACACACACTATGTTTACTTATACAAGAAATGAAGTATGGAGGTGGAGTGGTAGCTAAACCCACCAATCGGCCATACCCTCCCCAACAACCCAAATATTTATTTAAAAGAAATTATTTATCTAAATCAAATAATATCACAAAATAACAATTTCCCAATAATTAATAAATAACACATAATCACAAATAATTCACATAAACCAATTAAATCTCAAGATTAATTAATTAATTACCTTAATTATTCTAGGCCGGTAAACAGGGTGTTACAAATCTCTCCCCCTTAAGAAGATTCCGTCCTCGGAATCTCTTTGCTCTCAAATAAAGAAGGATACCGGCTTTTCATCTCAGCTTCAGTCTCCCAAGTCAAATCTGAACCCAAACTATGTTTCCATTTAACCAGAATCATGGGTATCTGTTTCTTTCTCAACTTCGTGACTTTACGATCCAGTAGTTTAACTGGTTTCTCAATAAGTTTCTGATTCAAATCCACACGAAGATCCTGAATTGGAAGAACATGTGTCTGATCCTCTACATTACACTTGCGCAAATAACATACATTGAAAGTGTCATGAATATCAGCTAGTTCATCAGGAAGATCCAAAGCAACAGCCTGATTATTAACCACTCTTTTGATTCTGAAAGGACCAATGTAACGGGGAGCCAACTTCCCGCGTTTACCAAATCTAATTACACCCTTCCAAGGAGATACTTTCAAATAAACCATTTCCCCCTCGACAAACGATACTGGTCGACGACGCGGATCAGCATACATTTTCTGGCTATCCCTTGCAGCTTTTAATTTCTCACGAGCAATAGCAACCTTATCAGCTGTCATCTATACAATATCAGGCCCTGCAAATTGTTTTTCCCCAGCTTCTAACCAACAAGTCGGAGTTCTACAAGGACGACCAAACAACATCTCATACGGAGGCATACCAATACTGGAGTGGTATGAATTGTTGTAAGCAAATTCAACCAAAGGTAAATGTGAATCCCAAGAACCCCCAAACTCTAACACACATGCCCGAAGCATATCTTCTAGCGTCTGAATAGTTCTTTCTGATTGACCATCTGTCTGCGGATGATAAGCTGTACTCAAGTTCACCCGGGACCCCAATTCCTGTTGCAGTCTATTCCAGAAGTTAGATACAAATCTCGAATCTCTATCCGAAACAATGGACGATGGAACTCCATGTCTAGATACTATCTCATCAATGTACAATTGAGCCAATTTACTTAAAGGTGCAGTTTCAGCAGTAGCAAGGAAGTGTGCACTTTTGGTCAATCTATCGACTATAACCCAAATCATATCATGCCCTTTCTGAGTTCGTGGAAGTTTAGTTACAAAATCCATCGTAATGTGATCCCACTTCCACTCAGGTATATCCAATTGTTTCAATGATCCGTACGGTTTCTGATGTTCGGCTTTAACTTGAGCACAAATGTGACACGTCCCAACAAATTTGGCAATATTTGTTTTCATTGTCGGCCACCAATACTGAGTCTTTAAATAACAATACATCTTTGTACTACCTGGATGTATCGACAATATAGACTTATGAGTCTCATTTAAAATTAATTCCCTCAAGCTACCAAATTTCGGTACCCACACGCGCGTATGATAAACCTTCAAACCACGCGAGTCAGAAGTTAACTCGTGTTGTCCTTTGATCATTAGTTCATCCTTCAAGTTCTCATCTTTCAAAGCTTCAAGCTGAGCAGCGAAAAGTTGATCCACTAAATCAGACTTGATTTCCAATCGCATAAAATTTACAGTAACTAAAGATCCCTTTCTGCTGAGTGCATCTGCAACGACATTAGCCTTTCCAGGATGATACAAAATATCGCAATCATAATCCTTGATCAATTCTAACCAACGACGCTGTCTCATATTCAATTTCTTCTGAGTGAACACATACTGCAGACTCTTATGATCAGTGCAGATAATACATTTGGTTCCATACAGGTAGTGTCTCAACAGTTTCAAAGCAAATACCACAGCTGCTAACTCCAAATCATGAGTCGGGTAATTTCGTTCATTCGGTTTCAACTGTCTTAAAGCATACACAATTACCTTACCCTTCTGCATCAAAATACATCCCAAACCAGCGTGTGAAGCATCACAATAGACCACAAAATCTTCTGAAGCCTCTGGCAACGAAAGAACAGGAGCTTGACACAACAACTCTTTCAACATCTGGAAAGCATCTTCCTGAGATGAACCCCACTGAAAAGGAACATCTTTCCGAGTCAACTTAGTCAACGGACCGGAAAGCTTAGAAAAATCTTTAATAAACGTGCGATAATAACCCGCCAATCCAATAAAACTCTTTATCTCAGTTGGTGTTTTCGGAGCACTCCAATTCATCACTGCCTCAATCTTGGACGGATCTACCTTGATACCTCCTTGACAAATCACATGCCCTAGAAATTGAACTTCCCGCAACCAAAATTCACATTTTGAAAATTTGGCATATAATTTGTGTTGTTTCAAAATCTCCAAAACCTGTCTCAGGTGCTGATCATGCTCATCCTCTGTTTTTGAATACACCAGAATATCGTCGATGAACACAATGACAAATTTGTCTAGAAAAGGTCTGCACACGCGATTCGTCAAATCCATAAATATGGCAAGTGCATTCGTCAAACCAAATCCCATCACCAAAAACTCGTAATGACCATATCGAGTACAGAAAGCAGTTTTAGGTATACCCTCCTCTGCTACCCTGACCTGATGATAACCAGATCATACATCAATCTTTGAAAAGTAAGAAGCCCCTTGTAACTGATCAACCAAATCATCGATTCTGGGCAACGGATACTTGTTCTTGATGGTTCTCTTATTCAGATCCCTGTAGTCAATACACATACGAAGAGTTCCATCTTTCTTCTTCACAAACAGTACTGGTGCACCCCACGGCGAAGAACTCGGACGAATAAACCCCTTATCAAGCAAGTCTTGTATCTGAGTCATCATCTCCCGGATCTCAGATGGAGCCAAACGATACGGAGCTTTAGCAATCGGTGTGGTACCCGGTACCAATCCTATCTTATACTCAACATCCCGCACAGGCGGTAACCCTGGCAGATCATCTGGAAATACCTCTGGATATTCGGAGACAACACGAACATCGGTAATAGGTCGCTTCTCTTTCATCACATCAATAGCGTAAGCCAGAAAAGATGCACACCCTTTAGCTAGAGATTTTCTAGCCTTCATATACGAGATGTTAGGAAAAGAAGATCGAGATCTATCCCCACGAGCCACGACATGCGACCCGTCAGCCAAAGGAATAGTAATCAGTATCTTATGGCACTGAATACTAGCTCTATGGCGACTTAACCAATCCATGCCTAGTACTAAGTCAAACCCCGGTATAAGCATTAGTAAACAGTCTACAGGCAGACTAGTACCATCAATATCTATAAACACCCCAGTCACAGAGGAAGTTATAGGCACTAACTTACTATCAGCTACTTCTACTTCTAAAGGAGAAGCAATAACAGTAACAGGTTGTTTCAGTTTGCCACATAAAGATACAGACATGAAAGATCTATTGGCACCAGAATCAAATAACACACGAGCAGGCACATAGTTTACAATAAACATACCCGTGATCACATCACTGTCATCAGCAGCCTCTGTAACAGTCATCATGAAGGCTCTCCTATCCGCAGAAGGTGCAACCTTTCTCTTCTAATATGCAGAAGACGATCCCCCGACATTAGCTACCCCTGCCCCGTCCCCTTTGAACTCGGTATAGTGCAGACTCCAGCTCTATGACCTTCTTCGTGATAATTCCAGCACACATTTGTTTTAAACCGACAATCTGATGGTTCGTGGCCAAATGCACCACAACGCAAACATCGTTTCGTCTGTGATGTGCACGGACCAGTATGACTAGCATTGCAGGGTTTACACCAAGGCTTGTTCTGATATGATCCCGATCCTTTTGCATTCTGATCACACCGGTTTTGGTTATTCTGCCACTTGCCCTTGTTCCCACTCTAGTTTCCCCCAGACCTGTGCGACGACCCTTTCTCATGATTCAATCTCTCCTGAGCTTTCACGTCACCCTCAGCAGCTCGTGCAACAGTAAACGCCTGTACCAACGATGTTTCCATCCGGGTGTTACCCCGATACTCAGGCAACAGTGCTTGTACAAAATGATCTATCTGTGAAGGTTCATCTGGTACCCATTGCTTAGCGAACCTCAGCTTTTCGTTAAACTTTGCAATCAATTGATCCACCGACATCTTGTCATCCTGAGCTAGATCCATGAACTCCCGCTTCACCTTGGCTAAATCATAAGTATTACAGAATTGCTCACAGAACTTGGTTTGAAATTGATCCCAAGTAACAGAATTCACCACTTCCCTGGATAGATGAGCAGTTAGTGAATCCAACCAGGTTGTAGCTTAACCCTTCAGCCTCCGAGTTGCAAAAATAACCCTATCGGATTCCTCACAATTGCAGGCATCTAAAGCCTTCACCATCTCCCTTAACCAGCTCAAAGTATCAGTTGGATTTGAGCTTCCTGAATACTCAGGTGGTTGGCAACCCATGAAATCCTTGTACTGTCCTTTCGGTTTAGAGCCTCCTTGAGTTGGGTACCATGGAATGAAGAATTTATGTTGGGGTTGATACTGTTGTTGGGTTTGGTATGGTTGAGACACAGGTGGCATCAACACAAATGGTAAGGTTCCAAATGGTGTTGACACAGTGTTAAATGGTGCAGCTGAGTGAACAGGAGGTGGTATTGACTGGGTAAAAACAACTGACTCTCTGGGCAAATGAGTGGTCTGAGTTTGATAAGAGAACTGTGTCTGATGTTGCTGCTGTTCCAACTCCTGAACCCGATCTCTCAAACTTTGAAGAGTATCTTCCAATTGTAACACATAGTCTTGTTGATCAGATTCATCGTTGTGGGAAGTACCGGCTCTGTGGTGTTGCTCATTGACTGTAGTGGAGGACTGGTGATTTCTTCCGGGGGGACGCAGGGGTAGTTGTCTGGTTCACGTTATCAGCCATTTTCTATGCTATACACAGCATCTCACCAATTGTTAGATATAATCCGTTAGTATAAACACACTAACTACCCTCATAGCTACACTACTAATTACCCACCCTGGGAATACTGGACTGACCAGAGCCTCGGTTCGAGTATTGTATAAATCATTTATGCAAATCCTCAAACCAGAGCTCTGATACCAACTTGTAACACTATACTTTTTAAAACAAATAATTTACTTCACGCGGAAGCTAATTACATATAATTATCTTAATTACATAATAAGTACAAAAAGATTTCACTTGTTTGACGTACAAAGACCGATACAGTGTTAATACAAAAACAGGCACTTTCAAAAACTTGACAACAGAGTTTGGTCTGTCCATTTTCCCAACCCAAAGCATCAAGCTCAACACGGAGAATCTGCAAAACAATCTAGTGGGGAATTAGCACTAAGCTATGTGAGGGAACAAATATCTAAACATACACAAGGTAAATATGCCCAAACCAAATAGCTCATGAATCCCAGGAGAACCGGCGGTGTTGCAAGCACCTACAACCAAGGTCGGCCACAACCAAGGTTTACCGATAGCCTTGCTAACATGGATAACAGTACCATCCCCCTTGAGTACCTCAACGGTACTGCAAGATCAGATACTGTAATCCCCCAAGCAATAAGCCCAGCATCATACTGATCTCCAAATTAACATGTATATACAATCCAAACAAGAGCATTCCAAATATGATGTTAAATCCTGTATATCTGAAGATATAAATCCACTCACCAAAGTCTTCAAAACCTTAGCACACTCAGATGACTAAATTCACCGAGTCTTCTTAGTTCCTGAGATTGAAGTAACCCAAGTCAGTATTCAATTCATAATACTGATCCAATAATAAATATCATATTTATTCATGATCTTATGTATATACACTTATACATATATATTCATCATACATAAACCCCAAACAGATATACAAATCATGTTTATCTTCAAATCATCAATTCCGACTAAGTTTAAATCTGATTACAATCGGATTCCGAGTAAATACCCAATGATGATAGAATCATATTTCAAATCCGAGCAAAGGCGGATTCCGAGTAAAAGTCCAATTCCGATAGAAATAGGGAATCCCGATTAACTCCAAATCCGAGAAAAGGCACAATCCGATAAAATCACAATCCGATAATATGCACAATCCGATAAAATCACAATCCGATAAGGTCACCATCCGATAAAAGAGTTAGGGCCAAATCCGAGTAAACTTCTATCGGATTCCGAGTCAAATGGCAATTCGGAGAGAATTGTTAAGGCATCACTGAAAATTTAATCGGATTTCGATACTTCTATCGGATTCCGAGTCATTCAAACTTCAAATCCGACAGAATCATAACTTCATGCATAAAATCTATTTCTAACTTAAATCTTACTGATTTCATGCATACAAATTATATATGTTTCCATAAATCATCCAACTCATATAAACAACATGTATAGATCATAAATTTTATCATGCATTCATCCTATAATCATCAAATCAACAAGAAACAATCAGATTTCATATATATATATCAAAACCGAACATATAAACAAATAACCAACTATAAATCAGTGTTCTAGCCGTAAGATGATATCAAATAATTACAAAAGGCAAGCAAAGTTGAAGTTTGATTGTCTTTCTTTCCTTTCTTCTTCTGCTCGGCCGAAGACACCAAAAACCCACACACACACACTATGTTTACTTCTACAAGAAATGAAGTATGGAGGGGGAGTGGTAGCTAAACCCACCAATCGGCCATACCCTCCCCAACAACCCAAATATTTATTTAAAAGAAATTATTTATCTAAATCAAATAATATCACAAAATAACAATTTCCCAATAAATAATAATTAACACATAATCACAAATAATTCACATAAACCAATTAAATCTCAAGATTAATTAATTAATTACCTTAATTAATCTAGGCTGGTAAAGAGGGTGTTACAGGCGCCAACTCCGTATAGTTAGCGGCGCTAACCCCTTCTGGCAGATTGCCTGTTTTGCTTGAAAATTAATTTTGTTCGGATTTTTGGCTCGGTTGTACTTTCTGGAATTTTTTTCCAGAATTTGGGTTTTTTTTTTATTAAGTTGACTTATGTCTTGGTTGGTGTATTTATATGTGGATTAACATTTTGGCTTGAAAATGGTTAATTGCATATACTTACACTATGTATATATGAATATGGAATTTTGACTTATTTAAGGTTCCTAATGCATATGTACATAGGATTATTAGTGCCTTGAGTGTTTAGATAATCTTAACCAAGACATATAAGATTTACATGGTTCTTGTGTGGCACACCATGTGTAGATTTGTGGTTGTTTATGTGGTTGCATGAAATCCGGTAACAATATGAGCCATAAGACCTATGTGATGTGTTTGGTTGATTAAAATTAATGTATTCATTCATTTGGTGGTTTGTACCACAATTGTTTGTAATAATTAATTTTATTTATTCGGTTTGTAATTATTAAACGGCTTGCATGCCGATTTCTATTCATTGTAATTTGTAGCATTAGCTTAGAATAGAAATCTGTAGCTTGCATGCCATTTCCTTTTAAATTTGTAAATTGTAAAAGCAGAACCGAAGCAACCAACAAGGAGCATGGAGGGTGTCTTGGCGGACTTGGATCCGGAGGTCGGTACGAGACGCGATGGATCAAGTGGGAGGAGCACACATCAAGTCATTCGGAATTGTCCTTAGATGACTTACTCTGGCAAGGCGCATAGGATTGGCTCGTTACCGGATATTTAGTACATCCGTGGTTGGTTTTATGTTATATATTTTCTTGCGTGGTTGTTTAGGATCTTCTCATGCTAGAAAATTTTTCAAAATAATAAAACCAAAGAGTTTTAAATTGGTTTACAAACTCCGCGCGCCACATAGACAAGAAATGGTTAAAAACGTTTTAACAGGAAAAACAAAATCCCGTTTTTCAAAAGTAAATCTCACACCACCCGTAAGATGACACCACCCGAATCTAGTGAAACAAGATTGGTCATCGAGCCTTAGCCGATATCGGTTTTGTGTAACTGTGTGGAAGGTACGTGTGGCAACTGGCAAGGTCGGATGTCGAGCTCTAGCCGAGCCAGCCATTGGGCTAGAGTACCACCGTTTATCTTGACGGTTGATTTACAATTCCAAGATTTAACACACCTTGGTAGTTGTCGTGCCCATACCGAGCTACCAAAGTGGATTAATGAGGAATTGGTGTGCAGGGATCAAACATGCCAAATGGGTGCTATGAGTACCTAGGATCCTGCAAGTGCCTAAGAGTTGTATTCGCGGATTGCAATTGGTAAAGTGTTTACCAGCCTAAAATCGCTCTATGAAGTGATCCGCGGTAAACCCGTCATGGATTAGGGTATTTTGAGGTTTTTAGCCCTTGTTAATATAATTTGTTTTATAACAAGCGGGTAATTATTTAACAAGGATTTAATACGTCATAACTAACCAATTTCGTACTTTGCTTATAGATGGCATCTACTAGCAACACCAACACCACCAACATGTCACTCCGTCCGTTTTTTGAAAAGGAGAAACTCACCGGGCATATCTTTATGGATTTGCATAGGACTTTGAGAATTGTCCTACGCCATGAGATGAAGCTTGAGGTCCTTGAGTCACCTCTTCCGGAACCCCCTGCTACCAACGCGGCGAGGGCCGTCCGAGAGGCGTATGAAAAACGCCTCAAGGACATAAATGACGTAACTTGCATTATGCTTAAGACCATGAGTCCCGAATTGTGAAGGCAATTCGAGAAAGTGAGTGCGTACGAAATGATATCTCAGCTGAAGGACATGTTCCAACAGCGGGCTAGGCAAGAACTCAATGAGTGCGTCAAGGCCTTCATCGGTTGACAAATCTGTTAGTGATAATACTTTTTCCTTTTACAATCTTTTGAGAAGTATGTGGTAAAATATCAACCTTTTCTAAGATATTAATGTCTTTGCTAAGATCAACACAACTAGCAGCTTGGGAATAATTCTCACCAATAATATCTTGAACTTTTTTTGAAATATGCTCATTGACACACTGAGTGGTCTTTTCAGCGGAAACACACCAAGACTTAACTACTTTTTGTAGGTCATTAAACTTTATGGTTGTTTCATTGGTTTCTTTTACCAATATCTGATTTAATATATTTTGTTTAACTAAATCATCTGCCATCCTTAAGTCATTCACTACGTAGTTGAACCTGGTGTAGGTCTGAGTGAGACTTTCACCTTTATGAGCAAATAAGAGCTTATATTCTCTAACAAGGAGGAGTTTCTTGTTCTCTTGCACTTGTTCAGTATCCTCACATGCAATAGTTAGAGTATCTAACATCTCTTTAGCAGTCTTGAAGATGAGGACTTGATGATAGACATCGTTTGGTAATGCAGAGACTAACGCTGTTCTTGCCATAACATCAAGGTTAACTAGCCTTTTGTCTTCATCTGACCACTGATGCACAGGCTTAATCACTTGCCTTTGGGTAGTGGAGGTATCACCTTTAGTGACAGAACGAACTTCAAGAGTATTACAAGGAACATGAGGACCATCTGTAACTGTTTTCAACATCACATCTTCAAGGCTTGACATGGTATAGATAAGCTCTACTCTTCGAGAAAGCAAAGTTATCTCCATTAAACATGGGACACCAAGACTGTTAGGTTATAAATATTGTATAGAATAGAAGATTTCATTTTAGTTGAAGTTTGTATTAAATTTACAAACTAGAGGGTTAATGTTGTAAATACCATTAGGGGTATATATACTAATGACTACTTGTAATTAGTAAGGTTGTTGGTCCCTTGGTGAGATAAACAACAAGCAAGTATTGTGTAGAAGGGGGGGGGGGGGGTTGAATACACTTTCTGTGGAAAATTGAACAAATCAATAAACAGTGTTACACACATCAACTTGAATAAAACTGAATGCTTTCATTCATAAGAAAAAGATTACAATAACTTATCAAGTATGAAACAATTGATGTATGAACACTTAATACAATTCAACTCTCTCAATCTCTCAAACTAATTGATCAAACTTGCTGTCTATAACCAACTTTACAACAAACGTGAAGATCGAACACACGAACTCTTGTTGGCAATCTGTGAATGCTTGATCACATTGATCAACTTACAATCAATGTATCAAGGATGGTGAGGTGTTCTTTTTCCTCTATCCTGATTAAGAAAATTTATAGCCCTATTCTATGTATCCTAACAAACTAGAACTTATCCTAATCTGTTAACGGATAATCCGGACATCTTGAATCTTGAATCTTCAAACTTAAGCCTTCAATCTTCAATATTGATTCTGGAATCTTCTTATCCGCACCGTAGATATAGGATAACAGAATTTAAAACATATTTAAATTCTATTAAACTAACTTCTTTCGTCAGGCTAAGTTACTCAGCTTGAAACTCATCAAGTTGAGTTCATCGAGAACTAACTCGATATTAAACATGTATAAGGACTAACTCATCCTTAGAAGTCATAAGAGTTAACTAGAACTGACTTAGCAACTCTATTGAGCTGACTCAGCCTAAAGGCATAGTCTCTTAGCTTGAAACAAATCAAGCTGAATATTTAACCTATACCTTAGGTAACACACATGTTATCAAGCATATAGATAAACTGACTAAAATATAGTCTAAGCTGATAAACTATAATGCTCAGCTTATACTCAGCTTATGCTCAGTCTGAAACACTATAAGTGCTCAGTCTGACCAAGCTTCATAATTCTGTTTAAGTTGTATTTAGAACATATCTTTCAAACTTAACTTTGTCTCATCAAATCTTAACTAATAAGATTACTTGACCAACAAACTCCCCCTATTTGATGATGACAAAACCATCAAACAGTTTTTAAGTTTGATGGACAGAATTATGTTTCAAATCTTAAACTTACTAATATTTTATTTTTGAACTAATCAAATTTTAATTGAACTTATCAATTATAAGTTGAACATACCAACCAATCATATTAATGAACATGAACTCATCATTTTTACTCAAGCAGAACATATCAGACTAACAAATATGAACATATCATAAACATTTGAACATATCAAAATAATACTTGTATTCATTAAATTTGAACATATTAGAATACAAAAATGTGATCACTTAGATTATGCACAATTAGTGCTTACAGAATATTAGAACTAATCTAATGATTACAATAGAACTAATCTATTACAAAAAATTTATATTAGAACTAATCTAATATTCATCTCTTGAACTCTGGATGTAGAAATTCCGAAAGTACAATTTCTCTGTTAATTTCTTCTAACATCCTTTCAGTTTCTGCATCCCCTCTGAGTTACTGTTGCATACGAATGAGTTTATTCAGGTTGTACCTCAAAAAATGATTTGAGCTTTCATCATCACAGCAAGTTCTTATTCTTATGGCATCCATAGCCTTCAGATAACAAATTTCAGAAAACTTGATGAAGCTAGGATTGCCCTCCTGATCCTTAAACATAAATCCCTGAACTGATGTATCTAGAACTTGGTTCTCTTTGAATATCACACATTCAGGTACATTAAACAAGCTTTCCCATTGCAGACCCATATCTCAGCTCCTCAACTCTATAAATCAGCTTAGAGACTTCAGATGTATTTTCTTGTTTGATTTGACTCCTTTTAAACTTCTTGAGCATCATCATAATCCTTTTCCATCCAATGTAGCCCATCCTATGAACATATCTTAGGTCCATTCCCACTATTGACTTATCACCAAATAGGAAAGATAGAATGATGGCTCCATTTGATCTTCTCAGAATCATACCCTTGATTTCTTTGTTGTAGCTTATTCTAAAGTAGCATTCCTGAATGTCTGCATCTGTGTATGGGATTGAATCAGGCCTTGGACCAAAGTAGTCAGCTTCAGCTTGAGCTAAAGCCTTTCTTTCCACTTCTTGTTCTTTGTCCCTTTCTTCTTTCTCTCTTCTCCTTCTGAGCTCATCAAGAGATATCCAAGCGCATCAGCTTCTTCCTTTTCAAGTTGTTCAATCAAAATTTTTGTGGCTCTATCTTCTTCAGTTTCAGAAACACTGTCAGCTTCTTCTTCAGATTCCTCTACAATTTTCCTTCTTTTTGCTGCAGGTTCCTCTACCACAATTTTTAAATCCCCCCCCCCCCCCAATCTGCATTTGCTCCTCTACTCCTTTGGCTAGAACTAACTCAGCCTCAACCTTTTGAACCTTCTCCCCCTTTTGTCATCATCAATAGGGTTTAAAATATGTTTTTGTTGTAGAGCAGCAACTGCAGATGTAAGCTCTATGACATCATTGGTCAGCTTTTCAATCCTTTGATAAATCTTCCTTTGGTTCTTCTTTCTCTTGAGGTGAAACAAATCAAATTGAGCTTCAATAATGGATTGTAATTCCTGGATGTGAGATGAGGGAGTGTCAATCTGTGCTATTCTTTTCAACACTTGTGGAGACTTACTCCTTCTTTTGATCTCAAAATCTTGTTCTCCCAAGGTAAAAGAATCAAGAGCCTCAGTTAGAGTAGCAGGAGATATAACTGTGGAGTGTTTGGGTAGATCCTTCAGGAGTTGGTATCTATCCCCAAATTCATTTGTACCATGTGGACCCTATAACTCACCTTGGTATCTAGGTGAATCATTGGCGGGTCGTGTAGGAGAGTGTGAGAAGTGAAGAGAATTGGTTTGGCTCAAAGTGTGATGAGAAAGGGTAGGTGGTTGGTCAGTTTGGTGAGGGGGGGGGGGTGTTGGGAAAATGATCTCATCAGTTATGATTTGATGAGACAAAGTTAAGTTTGTAAGATGTGTTCTACATATAACTTAAACAGAATTATGAAGCTTAGTCAGATTGAACACTTATAGTGATTCAGACTGAGTATATGCTGAATATAAGCTGAGCATATGTTCGATTAGCTTAGACTATATCTTAGTAAGATTATCAATATGTTTGACAAGCTGTGTGCGTAAACTAATATACATATTGAGTTTCAGCTTGATGAATTTCAAGCTGAGTGACTCAGCGTGAAGATTGAGTCAGCTTAATAAAGTTGCTAAATATGTTTTAGTTAATTCTTTAGACTTATAAGGATGAGTTAACACTAATACATGTTAGGTCATGTTTGTTTTCGAGTGTGTTCTCGAAAAACTCAGCCTGATGAGTTTCAAGCTGAGTAACTCAGTCTGACTAAAGAAGTCAGTTTAAAAAAATTTAAATGTGTTTTAAATTCTGTTTTAACTCTCTATATCTACGGGAAGGATAAGAAGAAGTTAGAATCAAGATTGAAGATTGAAGACTCAAGATAAGAAGATTCAAGATTCAAGATTCCGAGTTATCCGATAGTTATTTAACAAATTAGGATTAGTCCAGTGTGTTAGGAACCGTAGCAACAGGATTATAAATACTTATCTCTTGATAAGTTTTGAGGTACGACTACGGCTACGACTACGACTCAGGAAAACAACTAAGTGTTGCAGAGCCAAATCTCACCTCACCGTATGTGTTACGAATCTTGATTACTGTTTGTCAGTTCAACGTGAACAAGAAACTCACAGATTGCCAAGTTATTCGTGTGTTCGAATAATAACATTAGTTGTGATATTGGTAAGTTATCAATCTGTGAAAATCCTGTTTAGAGAGTCGTCAGTATCTATAATCATAAGTTGATTATAGATAGCTAAGTTTGAGAGATTTAGAGATTTATATTAGGTGGTTATATATCAAGAGTTGCTTACTTGATAGTTATTGTAATCATCTTCTTACTCAAAGCATTGTAATCATCTTCTTAATAAAAGCAATCGATTAATTGAGGTTTGATTTACTTTGTGTAACACTTTCATTTGATTTGTTCAATTTCCGCCGAAAGTGTATTCAACCCCCCTTCTACACACCTGTTGCTTGTTGTTATTCTCATACAAGGGACCAACAACTCGTATCAGAGCAGGCTGAACGATTTCGTAAGTTGAATTTTAAGATTCTGAGAAAGTTTACAATGTCTACAAGCAACAATTCTTCAAACTTTCCATAGATGTCTGCCAAAGGTTGTCCCATATTTGATGGTTCTGACTATCCTATGTGGAAGTTCAGAGCCATGATATTCCTCAAATCCATTGACATTCGTATGTTCGATGTCATTACGAAAGGACCAATCATCCCCAAGGTTCCTGCTACCGTCAGTGATAAGTCTCCTGGAAAAACTGAAAAGGAAAGAAGAAAGCCTATTGCATCCTGGACTGTTGAAGATTGGAAACTCTTCAATCTGGATGATAAGGCTAAAAGTATTCTAGCAAATGCCCTGACAAATGAAATCTTGCGTACTGTGACTGGGTGTCAATCTGCAAAAGATATCTGGGATACACTGAGTGTTACCTATGAGGGCACATATCTGGTCAAGCAGCATAAGAAAAATCATTTGAATAGATTTTATGAAAACTTCTTTTCAAAGAAGAATGAAACCTTGTCAGGTTTGTTCACAAGGTTTCACTACTTGATAAATGACCTACTAAGTGTGGGTGTAAAGAAAGATGAAGCTGAACTTGTGCTGAAATTTCTGGATGTGTTACCAGAGAGGTTTAACGATGTAATTACAGCAATGAGGGCTGGAGGAACACTGCATGTGTATAACCTACAATCTATATATGGGTTCTTGCTAAATCACGAACAGATCACTAAACACAAGAGAACTTCTCAACAACAACTCAAGGAGTCTTTGGATAAGAATGAAGTTGCATTGGTTGCACAGAAAAAGAAGAAAAGTTCCAAGACACTAGTTGTTGAATCTGAGACAAAGTCAGAATCTCAAGCTGACCACTCAAACTCAGACTCAAGTGATACTAATGATGTTCAGAATATCACTGAGCAAATGGCAATGTTAGCCAGGCATTTGAGAAGAGCTCAAAGGGGAAGAGGAAGATCTGACAGGGGCAAAGGGAAGAGTTCCTTTGATCCCAAGAATGCTGTGTGCTTCAACTGTCAGAAGAAGGGACATATTGCTGCTGAGTGCAGATCAAAGAAGGTGGAATCAACATCAGTTGTTGATAAGAATGCTTACAGAGCTAATAAATACAAGAAGAAATATACTCAGATCAAGAAAGGAAAGCCAGAAGACAAACTCAGTGCAAAATGGTTATATGCTGAAACCTGGGATACATAATCATCCACCTCAGATGATGATGTATGTCTTATGGCTCAAAAAGATGAAGAGTTAGAATTAGATGAGGTTGATTATGGTCAGTCCGAATCAATCTTTGAAGCTGATATGAAGGAAGCTGAGGAAAACAGCAAGCTCAGTGATTGGAATCCTGCTTCCACGTATAAGGTCAGTAATTTCTACTCTTACACTGATGAAGAAAAGGGTCTTGCTTTTGATTACCAGCTGAATGATTTCAAGACCAGCCTTAAGTCTCAAAATGACCTCAAAGCTGAGATAGCTAAACTGAAATATGAGATTAAGAAAAATCAATCTCTCATTGATGATGGTAAGAAAGCACAATGTGATCTTGAATGTCAAAGACACATCAACAAACTTCTAAGTGAAGAACTTCAGGAAGCTAAAGACAAAGCTGACCAGCTTCAAAAGGTCACTGAGTCTTGGTGTAAGTCATCAAAGCTTGCTGAAAAGTTTATAAACCAACAGTTTCCTAAACAGGTAAAGGATGTACTTGGAGGTGACTATCAAATAGTAGCTTATGTAGCTGATGATGAGATAGCAAGTACAGACTCTGAGGAGGATAGACTACTGATTGAGTCTCAGAAGTCAGCCTCAGAGAAGAAACATGGTTAAAACCTTAAATACAATATGTTTGTAAAGGCTAAAGATCATGGAGAAGAGTGCTCAACATCCAAACAGCATGGTAAGTCTGTGCTGGACAGATTAAGCACTCAGCCTATTCAAAGAACTTCAGTCAGAGAAAGGCTTAATCCAAATCCTTTCAAAAGACAACATTCTCTATCTGGCTCGGAGAGAAGTTATAAGAATAGGAAGACCACTGTAAGTCAGAGGTCAAATCACAACAATGGTAAGTCCAAAGTTGTAGATCTTGGTAAGTCCAAGAAGATCAACAGTGGTAAGTCCAAACCTGTTAAAACTGGTAAGTCCAGAAGTCATGACAAAGGTAAGTCCAAGGTCATGGAAAAGAAGGTTGTTAGTCAAACTTCTAAGCAAAAGGATAACAAACAAAGACCTGACAAAGGTAAGTCCAAAGTTAGTGATCATCATGTGAATCAACTTGCAAAGAAAGTTGAAAAGATATCTACCACATATAATCCTAAGACTGAGAGCAAGTTCTCACAAGGATTATTAGACACTCTACCTCCTATAATCATTAGAAGAAGGAGATGCTACAAGTGCAGAAGTAGAGGTCAAAGGTATCAAACACAACCTGATTAGTATTAGTCAATTGTGTGATGAAGACAATGTTGTTACATTTAGGAAGAAAGTAGGAACAAGTTATAATGCTAAGGGAAAGCCTGTATTAATAGCTAAAAGAGAAAGAGATGAGTATCTACTTGATCTAAATTCTGCTGATCCCTATAATGAAACCTGCTTATATTCTCAATCTGTTCCTAAGCTGAGTTGGTTGTGGCATAAACGTTTATCTCATTTAAATTTCAAAAATATAAATATGCTATCCAATAAAGAGTTAGTCTCTGGATTACCATAGATCACATTTGTCAAAGACAAATTGTGCTCAGCTTGTGAACAAGGGAAACATCATAAAGGGTCCTTTAAATCAAAGCAAAAATTTTCAATAACAAACCCACTGCATATGTTGCATATGGATTTGTTTGACCCCCATAAATACTTCAAGCCTAAGTGGCAAGAAGTACACACTCGTGATAGTAGATGAGTTCTCACGATTCACCTGGGTAATATTCCTTAAAGCCAAAAGTGAGGTTGCCCTGGAGATAATCAGTTTTATCAAACATGAAGAGTTGCAGAAAGGTTTGTCTGTAAAGAAACTCAGAAGTGATCATGGGACTGAGTTCAGAAACTCAACCCTTGAAAGCTTCTGTGAACAAAAAGGGAGATTACAAAATTTCTCATCTGTCAGAACTCCACAACAAAATGGAGTTGTTGAAAGGAGAAATAGAACCTTAATTGAGGCTGCTAGAACAATGCTATGTGAAGCAGGACTGATACTCTATTTTTGAGATGAAGCTGTTAGTACAGCCTGCTATACCCAAAATAGATCAATCACTGTCAAAAGACATGGAAAGACATCATATGAGATGTATAAGTCTAGAAAGCCCAATATAGGTTATTTCCATATCTTTGGTTCAAAATTCTATGTGATGAATCAAAGAGATCAGCTTCATAAGTTGGAACCAAAAGCTGATCTTGGAATATTCGTTGGTTATTCCTCAATCTCCAAGTCTTATAGGATATATAATACAAAGAGAAAGGCCATAGAAGGTTCAATAAATGTCCCTTTTGATGAAGACTGTTTTGATCAAGCTGATAAAAGTCAAGCTGACTTAGTCAGTCTGCGTGAGCTTGAAAGGCCTAAGGAAACCAACTTATCAAATCCTATGTGTTGTTCCCGAATGGATACTACAACAACAAATGTTTGTAGAAGGGGGGGTTGAATACAAACTTTAGCAAATTAAAATTTAAGAGACCCACGGTTTACTTTTATATAATTCTTATTGATGTGAATCAAGAATTACACGAACTAGATGCGGAAAATCTAAGTTCAATAATAGGTGGCAACTAAATTTGTCTAACACATAGACTAAGCTAATCTCAAACAACTTATGTCTAAGATGTTCAACACATGAACAAGTTTGTTATACTGAAAGTAAAATGCTAACTCTTCTAATTCTCAACAAATGAGATTTCAGTATTCAATTATCTATTCGCATACTTAGCATGTTTCCATGCATGAGTATATATAAGCAAGGGTGTCCGGGTTGATGAAGAGGAGAAGGAGACAAAGGTAATTTGTTTGATAATATTATAATAGATAAAGTTAGTGGGTGAAAAGTAAGTTAACTTTATACGCAAAGTGTGTAAAGTGAACATACTTTTCAGCAAGATGGTAAGGTGTTTACCCACTATCTATTATTATATTATTAAATTACTACCTTTATGTCTTGGGAGAGTAAACTTCTCTTTCCATGCTTGTACTTTAATCAACACCATGCTTTTTGAAGACTTGACTTAACCAAGTATAGAGTTGCTAGCCATACTTTAGTTGTTGAAGCATATCTTCAAGATCTTCTCTTCTAAAGTATCTTTCTCCTTTTCTAGAGGATAAGGATCTATCCTTTTTGTTTCTTTGAAGATCCAAAAAGTGCTATGTACTTTTTACATCAAGAGATCTAAGGCATAATAGAACAACACATGTTCTGCCTTTGACTTAAGAAAATATTACACAGAAAAACTATTAGCTGATTAAAGACTCAGCTAACAGACACTGAACAACTAACATAATTTTGCTCAGCTAAGGAAAATTGTAAAAGACTCAGCTAATTAGATCTACTCAGCTGATTAAGCTGAGCAGCTAATCAATATAATTAGGGTACAACTAATAAACTAATCAAAACAAACTCTCAGCTGATCCTAAGGGCTCATCTAATCATTTGAGTATGATCACCTTATTGAGACAAGAATGAATAAATGTAGAATACCTTATCAGACATGTGGGAGGAATCAGCTGACCTATGAGATACTGTCAGCCGATCCTTGACTGCTCAGCTGATCTTTGAGGAACCCTCAGTTGATGGTTTGCACTATCAGCTGATACTTTGTAGATGCATAGCTGATGCTTCTTGACTTGTCTTTTCTTCTTAGCTGATCTTCCTGAAGCCGGTCCTTTGGTTGATACTCAGTGTTCAGCTGACACTTTGGCTCGTCAGCTGACATTTCTTACTTAGAAATTCTTTAAGTCTAATATGAAAAACAACACATGTTTTTCATTTATCTAAGTCCAAAACTGAATATGTGGTTTTGTTAACATCAAATCCTATTTTACATAATAGACAGGTTTGATTTAGGTTTGATATTGCTATCTCCCCAACAATCTCCCCCTATTTGATGATGACAAAACCTTATCTTATTTAGGAAGAATCAGTTTGACTCGGATTTGTAAAGATAAAACTTTTAAGTGAAATTTGGTTACCTAGCTATCTGTTTTTGGTAACTCTTTAATATATGTTCCCTGATATTCTGTTTTTGGGAATCTTTTCATTTATGAAGTACCATAGTTCTGTTTTTGTGGTATCTTTCTATCCTTTTTCTGTTTTTAGGATTTTTTATATTTTCTATATTTAGACTATGTGAGCTATCTACTAAGAGTCATCTATACTAGCATTTTAGCCAAGTAGTCCATGATCAAAGTTTCAAGCATGATTACAGAACAAAGTATTTACATCAGAGTTTGTATAATTCAAACATTAAGCTAAATTACAGAAGATGAACTATTCTAAGAAGTTGAAATTACATCTAATCTAGTTATGAAGTTTCAGTTTTCTTCCCACCAAGGTTCTTCTTTAACATCCAGAAGTCTGTCCAGAGGATTTGCAGCCAGCAACTCTTCAGCTCTTGCTTGAATCAGACTTTCAAAGTGATCACTTCCTGTCTGTCCCCTTGTTGAAGTTGCAGCTTGAAATATCAGCTCTCTAGGGGCTCTTCCTAAGTCAGATTCTCTTAGGAATTTCCAAATACCAGCTCTGTTTTTTGAAGAACATCCCTCTTTCAGGTTCAGTTATGTACTTAAACATTTCTGGTTCGATGTTAGAGGGCAGAGCAGTGTTAAGACTTTCATAAGCAGCCAGGTAAGGATGATCAGGATTAAGTATGATTTGTTCAGCAGGTACAAAAGCTTTGGAGGATTTCTTGAACGCATCCTCAATCACATTAATGTGTTCCATTAATTGATCATGAGTGCATATCCTGTGGTAGATAGACATTCTGATCCAGTATTCAAGTTTGCTTATGAACCTTGTGGCAATTTCACTTTTGGATTTAAGGAGGTGGTACAGAGTCTCAATCATCTCACTGAAGGAGAACAGTTTGCAGTGATGAAGGTAGGCATTCTCATGTGTTTGTCTTTCATCTTTTCTTACTATTCTGAGATATGGACCTTCAACTGTACCCTTATATGGAGTAACTCTTGAGATAAGATTTGGATACTTCCTATCTACCAAGTTCTTCTTGTTTTCCAAGAGCTCTCTGATCTCCCTTTCTTATTGCTGAGTTGTAACCCCAAAGTTGAACTTATGCAATGCTTGAATGGATTCTCTGTTAGTTCTTCCTCTTTTAGGAACTTTCTTTGTAGTAGGATCATCTTACTGTGGTGCAACTTGTGTAGGATGTGATTGAGAAGACAGCATGATTAAATCTTCTTCTTGTAGTTCTCTCAACTCATCATCAGTAGCACCTATAATGGCAGCAAGGTCTTCAGGAGTTATGAAGTCCTGGTATCTTTCCTTGGCTTTGAGAACCTCTTTAACTGAGGTGCCAAGTGCAGCAGCCAGCTCACTTAACTTCCTAAGAGTCTTATCATCTTGAGTTAGCTCTTCCTCTCTTCTTTCTTCTTCTTCAATCTCCTCAGCAGACATAATTTTCTTTCCTTTTCTACTTGATGTGCTGCTGGGAGTTGCTTGACTTGATTGTACTGGAGAGGAAGCTTGGACTAGTGGAGCTTGAGTAGAGAGGCTCTGCTTTTTCAAGTTGAGCAGAGAGGACAGAGGAACCCTATCTTCATTATCATCATCATCAGAATCTTCTGATGGCACATTGACTGGTGCACAAGATTCATCTTGTCTGGGCTTTTTAGCACTCTTCCTTCTAGCCATTTGTTTAAGTCATCTTTTTGGCCTCTGCTCATCTTGAGCAGGTTGCTCCCCCTTAGATGTATTTTCCCTCTCAGTAGTTGATTGATTTAGAGTTTCTGCTTCATTGAGGTCTGCTTGATCTTCTGTTGCCTTATCAGCTTCTACTGCTTGAATAGAATCTGGTGAAGAGCTTGAGTTAGTAGAATCGGAGGTTGACTTCTCCCCCTTTTTGTCATCAACAAATGAAAAAGGAAAGTTATCAGAAGGCTTGGCAACAGAACGTGGGATAAAAGAATAAGGAGATGGAGAAGGGGTGGAGGTAGAGGGAGCGATATTTAAAGGTGAAGGAGAGGCAGTATGGATAGGAGGTTTGGTGAAGGATGGAGGTTGTCTTAGGCTTAGGATAGCATCAGTGATATTGGTGAATTCCTTAAGGGTTTCACTATGCTTTTGGGTTGAGTAGTGGCTTAAGTTTGTGACATCAGCATCTATGGTTTGGAGAAGAGAAGGAACTCTAGGAAGAGAGTCAGGGATTGTTACAGAAATGTTGGGAGGGGAAGGTCTGAGAGTATGAAGTTGAGAAAGGAGATTGGAAATGGTTTGGTTTAAAGAAGAGATGGTCTGGTTTGAAATGGGAGGTGAAGGGGTGGGAGTAGGGTGAGAAGTTTAGGATAAGAGTTGATTCAATTTATGAAGAATTGGTGATAGATCAACTGGGGCAGGGGTGAGTTGGGGTTGGGATTGGGTAGCTTTAAGTGACTCAACCTCTTGGGTTAGATAAGAGATTTGACTTTCTGTTTGGGTTTGGAAAGAGGTAAAGGAGGCTTGAAGACTATCCATCTTTTGAGAGATAGATAGTAGGTTTTGAAGTATTTGGGGTAAGGGTTCAGAAGAAGTAGAGGGAACAGAATGAATAGGTACTGATTGAGAAATTGTGCTTAGAACAGGAATAGATTGAGGTCCCTCACTTAGACCTTGGTATATAGGCCTAAGATCACTGGGAGCAGATTGAGTGCCCTATGCTAATGGTTGGTCTATACCACTAGTATTGTCAGGCAGTGCAGTAGCATGTGTAAGAAGTGAATCAAATACAGGTGCAAGCATGTGAGTATGAGTGAGGGTTGCACTCAGTGGGGTATCCTTTATTACAGTAGTAAGATATTGTGAACTTACCAAGGGTATAGATAAACTCAATGTGGGTGTAGACACAGTATGACCTTGGGAGGAGGTCTGTCTTTCAATGGCATCACCCTGTTGGGAGGGTGATCCAGATTGCAGGAGTCCCATATTTACAAATGTGCCCTGTTGGGAGAACACATCCACTGGCAGTTGGGTTAAAGCAACATCCATGAACTCCCCCTCAAAATAAGAGGTAGCTATAGGAGTTGAGGTCAGAGGTGAAATGTGCATATCCTCTGAGATAAGTGCAGTGTGCACCATCTCTATTGACTTTGTTTGTATATGGGTGTAGGTGGGAGTAGAACTAGTGACTGTTGGGAGTACACTAGAGCTTGGCATTGGTGGGGGTGTTTCAACTGGACGAGAGGGTGGGTTCTCATTGGTGGGGTTAACCAATTGAGTATCCTCAAGGGTGGTAGTGATTATACCTGAGAGATGCTGAGCTTTGCTGATCTCAGTCAGTTGAATGAGATTGTCAGAAATTATGTCATCCTCAGCATCATCACCATCAGCAGCATCTCCACTTTGTTGTTTCTGTGGTGTGCTAGAACTAGAACTAGAACTGACAGGGAATTCAGTAATGGGCATCCCTCTTTGAGAAGATGAGCTGGTTGTATCTTGCATATTTTCAACAGAAACAAACCCAGCATTACCACCATGAAAGTCATCATCTCCTTCATCATTATCATCAAAGTCATCACCACTAATACCTTCATCCACATCCTCAGCATCAGAATTAATAGACTCATTCTGTGCTGGTTCAGCATCAAATGATCTTTCTTCTCTAAAATTGGCTTCATCATGAGTATGAGCAGTAGAGTGCTCAGAATTTTCAGTAACCACATCTGGGGACTCAGAATCATTAGCCATTGTTTCATCAATAGGTTGAACAGCACCTTCTTCTTCAACCCCTACATCTTCTTCATCAGCTGCAATATCAATCAGCTCTTGCATCTGTGCAGTGATAGCAGGACCCTGATCTTCCCTTATTAAGTGAAATATCTTTTGACCCATTTGAGGAATGGTCATTGCATCCAAAAGAGCAACTATCCCAGTATATTTTTCCCATTGAAGATGATGAAGTACAAGCAAACTTAAGTACCTGATGTAGGAAACAATAGTTCTTCTGGATTTCTTTGCTACGCGAAGAGTGATCTTATCCACCATCTCTGAGAATATGACTTGAGCGAAGTCAATATTCCTCCCTGTGACTAAGGCATATAGAATCATGAGTTCAGTTTGATTCATTTGGTCAAAACTTCCAGATTTATGACCAAAACACCGAGTGATTACACTTGCCAAATACTTCCATGGGTGTCCCAGCACAGATAACTTATACTGACCATGGGTAACAGACTCATTGTAGCCAATCAGGGGTAAAACTTCCAAAACTTGATCCATTTGAGCGAACGGTTGATACGGGGCCAAGTTAGGCAGAGAGATGGCTTGTCGAAGTGTCTTGACAGTGATGTTGATATTGATGGTGTCATTGAGACAAGTGCAGGTGATTAGTTCTTGATCAGTATGGTACCTTGCAGTGTACCACGTTTCACCAACGATGTTTGGAAAGATGAAGAAAGGATAAGCAGAGAGACAGGGAAACATGGAATGAGCTGTAATGGATGCTACCATAGGTTCGTATCCCTGGTTTGCCTTGTTAGCGGGAATGTCAGTGTTGATTAGAAAGTTGTTTGGATGAATGGTGATTTCTGAATTTTCAGTAATGTTCTCACCAGCAACAGCATTTGGAGTAGAAACAGGGTTGAAGGACACCATGATTACAGAGTGAAGAAACTGTGAGTAATGTGATTTTAGGGTTTGTAATTTTGGAGAGAGGACGAGTTTTGGGAATTTTGAAAGCAGAAGAAATGAAGAACCGCTCAAAAACACCTTTATATCTTCTTTTGAAACCTAAACTGTCACAGAATTATCTTTTTGAAAAAGTAACTGTCACATCTGCAAAAAGGGTAATAAACGGATAAGATAATAATACACGGACAACTAACGGACATTTTACAAGAAATTAAATACTACCTAGTTAACACGTTAAATACAAATGAAAAATTAATACCATAAGTGTGGGGACACACGAATTTTAACTCTAAGAATCATCAGCTGACTGAAGAAAGTGTCAGCTAATGAATGCAATTAGCTGAGCATCTAAGTCTTATCTAATGGTTGATCAGCTGAGGTATAGTATCAGCTGATGGTTGTCAGCTGACAGAATACCACTAGTTGATTCACCATTAATAAGACATGAAGAAACTTAGATAAGTACTTCATTTCACACACAATTGGAATTATTTTCTCACACTAAATTAACTACCTAAGAAAGGAATATGTTACAAATTTAACATGCCAAGTTCGGATATTAGGATGTTGAACCGAGACTCATCCAAAGGTTTTGTAAAAAGATAAGCTAATTGAACATCAGTACTTATATAGTGCATTGAAACTTTTTTTTTCTGCACATTATCTCTAAGAAAATGATGTCTGATTTCAATATGCTTGGTTTTAGAATGCAAAACTGGATTGTTAGAGATAGAAATGGCACTAGTGTTGTCACACAGGATTTGTGAGTTTTCAAACTGTATGTCATAATCAAGTAATTGATTTTGCAGCCATAGCAGTTGAGCACAGCAGCTTCCAGTAGCAATGTATTCTGCCTCAGCTGTTGAAGTTGAAACAGAGTTCTGTTTCTTGCTTGACCAGCAGACTAACCTTCCACCTAACAATTGACAACCACCAGATGTACTTTTTCTGTCTTGTGTGCAACCTGCAAAATCAGAATCAGTGTATCCAACTAACTCAAAATCAGAGTCTTAGGGGTACCAAAGACCTAGATTAGGAGTTCCTTTGATATACATGAAAATTCTTTTAACTGCAGCTAAGTGAGATTCTTTGGGATCTGCTTGATATCTAGTACAAAGACATGTTGAAAACATTATATCTGGTCTACTTGCAGTGAGGTATAAAAGAGACCCTATCATACCCCTATAAGTTGCAATGTTCACTGATTTACCATCAGTGTCCTTTCCAAGCTTTAAGGCAGTAGACATGGGTGTTTTCATTGAAGAACAATTTTCAAACTCAAATTTCTTAAGTAAGTCATTTACATACTTTGTTTGATGAATGAAAATTCCATCAACCTCTTGTCTAATTTGAAGTCCAAGAAAATAGTTTAGTTCACCCATCATGCTCATCTGATAGTTATCAGACATGAGTTTAGAAAACTTTTTACAAAGATCAAAATTTGTAGACCCAAATATTATATCATCTACATATATCTGTACAAATATTACATCATCCTTGAATTTCCTTATAAACAAAATGCTATCTACGCTTCCTCTTATAAAGCCTTTGGTGGTTAGAAAAGAAGAGAGGGTATCATACCAGGCTCTTGGAGCTTGCTTTAGACCATACAAAGCTTTGTTTAAGAAGTATACATGGTCTGGTTTGCTTGCATCCTCAAAACCTGGAGGTTGTTTGACATATACCTCTTCCTTTAATTCTCCATTGAGGAAAGCACTCTTTATATCCAATTGAAACACTTTGAAATTTTTGAAGGCCTCATAAGCTAGAAACAGTCTTATGGCTTCAAGTCTTGCAACAGGGGCAAAGGTTTCATCATAATCAATACCTTCTTCTTGGTAATACCCCTGTGCAACCAACCTTGCTTTGTTTCTGATGATCAGCCCTTGTTCATCCATTTTGTTTCTGAACACCCACTTAGTACCAATGATGGATTTTTCCTTTGGTCTTAGCACAAAAGTCCATACATTGTTTCTTGTGAATTCTGCTAATTCTTCTTGCATGGCATTAATCCAGTGAGGATCATTTAGAGCTTCATCCACCTTCTTTGGTTCAATCATAGAAACAAAACCTGTGTATAAACAGAAATTACAAGCTTTTGATCTTGTTAGTACAGGTGCTTCTATGTTACCTATGACCTGATCTTTAGATGATCTCTGTGGTCCTTATAGGCATTTTGGATTCTGGGAGAGTTTGGATTATTTTGGATTGTTGGAGTGAAAATTCTTTCGTTTGGATCAGCTGATGAGACTTCCGGTTGATCAGCTGACAGAATTTCAAGAATGTTATCTGATGGAACTTCTACTGACGAGGGAATGTTTCATATGGAATTAGAGTCCATTGATGTTGAATCATGATTCTCATCATTCAGTAAAAGTGTGGATTGGTTTAGGATTGGATGTGCATTGGTTTGATGTATATTTGGAACAGTTTCATCTAAATCCTCTACATCAGCTGATGGGAGTGGATCAGCTGATAATGGAATCTTGTCTTCAGTATGCAGCAGATCATTAAATTCCTCACCTGTAGATGGATTAGTAGAACAGGAAGCAACAAAGTCATTTTCATTAAAACTTACATTGATTGATTCTTCTATGACCTTTGTTCTGAGGTTGTAGATTCTGTAAGCTTTGGAGATCACAAAATATCCAACAAAAACACCTTCATCAGCTTTTGGTGCAAACTTCTGCAATTTATCTCTCTGGTTCATAATGAAACACTGACACCCAAAGATATGCAGAAAACTGATGTTGGGCTTCCTTCCCTTGAGCACTTCATATGGAGTCTTGTTATGTCTCTTGATGACTACGGATCTGTTCTGAGTGAATCATGCACAGCTGACAGCTTCAACCCAAAAATTGAATCCTAACCCACTCTCACACAACATGGTTCTTGCAGCTTCTATTAATGTTCTGTTTCTTCTTTCAGCTACACCATTTTGTTGTGGAGTCCTTGGTGCAGAGAAGTTTTGTGATATGCCTTTATCAAAACAGAACCCTTCTAGAGTTCGATTTCTAAACTCAGTTCCATGATCACTTCTGAGCATCCTTACCAGATTTCCATTTAGCACTTCCATCTTCTTAATAAAGCTAATTATTCTTCAGCAGCCTCACTCTTTGTTCTTATGAAGATGACCCAAGTGTATCTTGAGAATTCATCAACCATCACCAATGCATACTTACTTCTACCAATACTAGCAGTAGCAACAGGATCAAATAGATCCATGTGTAACATGTGGAAAGGTTTAGTAATGGAGAAGGCTTACTTAGATGGAAAAGAAGTCTTGTGCTGCTTTCCCTTCTCTAGGCTTAACAAAAGTTAGTGAAGGTAGTCCTAATACTAGTTCACCCTTGCTCAACTTGTTTATATTTTTGAAGTTTAAGTAAGAAAGTCTTTTGTGACATAACCAGTTTGTGTCAGTTACAGATTTTGTATACAAACAGGTTAACTTGGATGGATCACCAGAGGACATATCAAGAGTATATACATGCTTGGTTCTTTTTGCACAAATTATTGTTTTACCTTCTTGATCTAAAATGTTACCACCTGTCTTTGTAAAAAGGACTTTATGATCACCATCACATAACTGACTTATGCTGATGAGATTGTACTTAAGCCCTTTAACATATGATACTTCGGACAAGGTTAAGTTCCCATTATGAAGTTCTCCGTAGCCTTTTGTTTGCCCACAATTGTTATCAACAAAGGTCACTCTTGGACCTTTTTCCTTCTTGTAGTTACTAAGCAAAGCTTTACAACCAGTCATGGTCCTTGAACATCCACTGTCAAGATACCATGTGTTCAGACCCTGCATAGTTGAGATTGAAAGAAGGTTAGTGACACTTGGGAATCTACTGCTAAGTGGATCCCTGTGGATTGCACCTAGCTATCCACTTCATATTAGGTTGTTTATGAATAAGAGGAACAACTATGTTATCAAAATTAGTCCGCTGTCTTGAGTTACCTTCAAGAGAACAGTCACTTGCCTTATGCCCTTTGCTCCCACATTTATAACATTTTTGACTTTTGGAGCTTTTGACATGATTCAGTGATTGCCTAAGAGATGTCTTAACTGTTTTCTGATGACTATGGGTCATCAGCTGACAGATTTCACCATTCAGCTATTGCAACTGATTCTGTAAACTAATAAGGTATTTGTTTACAGTCACCTAAGGTTGACCCTTAGTTAAAATGAGTTTTTGATCAACCTTAGATGTGGCAGACTTAGACTTCATGTGAACATTTAGTCCTTTTCTCTTGTTTTCTTTTATTGAAAGAGTTTGAAGTGATACTGAATCAGCTAAACAATTTATAGAGGATTTTTGATCAGCTGACAAGGTATCAGCTGAGCAACTATCATCTGTTCTCTGATCAGCTGATTGAGGATCATTAGCTAATGAAATGTCAGTCAGCTGAGCACTTATATTTAATGTATTAGCTTTCAAGGTTTGACAACATAATGTCTCTTTGGCATCAACAAATGATTCCATTCCTTTACTGGCTTCCTTTACAATTAAATTTTCAGTACTTTTGCTTTCTGTCAAGACAATAGAACTGGAACCAACTTTTGAAGTGGTTGAGTCTTTTAGCTGAGTACTTTTAATTTTGACAAATCTGTTAGTGATAATACTTTTTCCTTTTACAACCTTTTGAAAAGTAAGAGGTAAAATATCAGCCTCTTCTAAGATATTTATGTCCTTGCTAAAATCAACACAATTAGCAGCTTGGAAGTAATTTCCACCAATAATAGCTTGAACTTGTTTTGGAATCTGCTCATTGACACACTGAGTGGTCTTAGCAGCAGAAACACACCAAGATTTAACTACTTTTTGAAGGTCATTAAACTTCGTGGTTGCTTCATTGTTTTCTTTTACCAAGATCTGATTAAGTATCTTTTGATTAGCTAAATCATCTTTCAGTTTTGTCATTAGTTTCAGTTTCTCATCTTTAAGACTTAATCTCTCTTTTAGTAATTCTATTTCTGATTTTAGCTTCTTTTCTCTTTGAATATTTGATTGACACTCAACACACAGATAATCAAACATAGTGTTCTTTTCATTATCTTCATAGTTAATAAATTTTCCAAACTGATACATAGAAGAAGGATCCCAGTCAGGAGAAGTACAAGCTTTAGCAGCTTTCTTCATGTCCTCATCAAAGGAACTTGTACTTGCTGTGTTGGCCATCAAACTGAGCTGAGCTTTGAGGACCTCATTTTCATCACTTGAGAGATCTTCCTCAGCCCAATTTTCTTCTTCAGCTACCAACACCCTATTCTGAACTTTCTTCTTTTTCTTGTCAAGGACTGTAGCAAGAAGCTTCTTATACTTAGCTTCATAATCAATCTTGTTGTCTGAGCTTGAGGAACCCTTGAAGCCTGTGTTTCCTCTGGACTTACACTCACTGGCGTAGTGACCAGTCTTGCCACATGAGAAACAACCTTCAGAAGCCTTTCGTTTTGACATGGCTCTTTCTCCTTTAAAGGGTTTCTTCTGAAACCTCTTGACACCCTTTCTTTTCAAGAAAGGTTTGAACCTTTTAAGCAACATGGCAGCCTGCTCAACAGTAGCTTCAATGCTATCCATGTTCTCCAGAACTTCATCCCCATCAGTCACTTGCTCTTCATCAGAAGACTCCTCCTCTTCCTCTTCATCACTGGACTCATCTACCACTGCAGCAAAACTCCTAGATCTTGTATCCTTAGACACAAGGACAGTAGATGGACCTTTGCAGCCTCCTTCTTATCCTTGGTAGAGAGTTTCCTTTGTTTCACTGATTGTTCATGATTCATAAGGTTTCCATATAAAACAACTAGTGTAAGACCCTTGATTTTCTCACTACGTTTTAGCACAGTGATAAAATGATCTCAAGATTCTAGGAGAGAGTCTAGAAACTTGTTTACAAGCTCCTTAATGCTTTTGGGAACCTCTGCCCTTCTTAAGTCATTAATAAGGCAGTTGAACCTGGTGTAGGTCTGAGTAAGACTTTCACCTTTATGAGCAAAAAAGAACTCATATTCTCTAACCAGAAGGAATTTCTTGTTCTCCTGCAATTCTTCAGTGCCTTCATATGCAACAGTCAAAGTGTCTAGCATCTCTTTTGCATATTTGCAGTTAAGAACTTGATGATAGACATCATTTGGTAGTGTAGATACTAAGGCTATTCTTGCTTTAACATCAAGATTAACAAGTCTTTTTTCTTCATCGGACCACTGATTTATATGCTTTATAATCAGTCTTTCAATAGCAGGAACTTCATCAGTTGCTTCAGTCACTTGAATTGTTGAGGAAGGAACATAAGGACCTTCAGTAACAGTTTTGAGCATCACATCATCAAGCCTTGACACATAGAGAAGAACTCTACTATTCCAGAGAGAGAATTTCTCTCCATGAAACATTTGACACCTTGTGAGTGAGCCATTGTTGGAAGAACCGTTAGAAACAGCAACAGGAGCGGCCATTTTGTAGTGTGGGGTAGAAGAAGTTAAAGAGTAAGCAAAACAGATCTTAGATATGAGTTATCTAGCCTGCTCTGATATCAGTTGTTGGTCCCGAATGGATACTACAACAACAAATGTTTGTAGAAGGGGGGTTGAATACAAACTTTAGCAAATTAAAATTTAAGAGACTCACGGTTTACTTTTATATACTAAGTGTTCAGCTGACACTTTTGCTCGTCAGCTGACATTTCTTACTTAGAAATTCTTTAAGTCTAATATGAAAAACAACACATGTTTTTCATTTATCTAAGTCCAAAACTGAATATGTGGTTTTGTTAACATCAAATCTTATTTTACTTAATAGAAAAGTTTGATTTAGGTTTGATATTGCTATCTCCCCAACACTATGTATGTCATAGGAGATGATAGTGATGATGATGTGTGTTCATCAAAGAAATAATCACTAACTCCAAGGGATTCTCAAGCTGAGAAAGATGATGAGTTCATCAACCCCTTTGGAGCTGAAGTCACTCAGACTGAGAATCTCAGTGATCATCAGTTTGTTGACAATGTTGTTATTGAGACTGAGGATGTGTGTTCACCTCAGAGTTCTCAACATCACTCAAATTCAGAACCAGACTCTCCAACTACAACATTTAAATTCCTCAAAAATCATCCTCAAGATCAAATCATTGGAAATGTCCAAGAAATAGTTATGACCAGATCTAAGGCTACAGCTAACTATGTTGCTCACTTTGGTTTCCTATCTCAAATAGAACCAAAGAAGATTGAGGAAGCCTTAGAGGATGAGGATTGGATTGATGCTATGCAAGAGGAACTGAATAAATTTGAGAGAAACAAAGTCTGGAAACTTGTCCCTGCCCCCAAAAATCATTCTATTATAGGTACTAAGTGGGTCTATAGAAATAAAATAGACAAGGATGGAGAGATAGTTAGGAATAAAGCCAGGGTGGTAGCACAAGGGTATAAGCAAGAGGAAGGAATTGATTATGATGAGACATTTGCCCCTGTTGCTAGAATTGATGCCATAAGGTTGTTCTTAGCTTATGCAGCATATAAAGACTTCAAAGTCTTTCAAATGGATGTGAAAAGTTCTTTCCTAAATGGAAAACTTCAGGAGGAAGTCTATGTGAAACGACGTCCTGACTTTGTAAGTTCAAAGTTTCCACATCATGTCTATAAGTTGGACAAGGCTTTGTATGGTCTTAAACAAGCTCCAAGAGCTTGGTATGATACACTGTCAACTTGTCTACTATCCATGGATTTCACCAGAGGTAGCATAGATACGACACTCTTTATTAAAAAGAGTAAAGGAGAGGTGATTCTTGTGCAAATCTATGTGGATGACATTATCTTTGGTTCTACCAATGGATCTCTATGTGAGTGGTTTTCTAAAATAATGTCACAAAAGTACAAGATGAGCATGATGGGTGAGATGTCATACTTCCTAGGCTTACAAATTCAACCAAAGCCTGATGGAATATTCATCAATCAAAGCAAGTATGTTCTTGATTTGATAATGAAATATGGTTTTGATTCAAGTTCAACCATGAAAACACCCATGTCACCAGCTGTCAAGCTGAGTAAAGACTCAGATGGTAAGTCTGTGTGTCAGTCTACCTATAGAGGAATGATAGGTTCATTGCTCTATTTGACAGCTAGTAGACCTGATATCATGTTTGCAACATGTGTTTGTGCAAGATATCAGGCAGATCCTAAAGAATCACATCTTCAAGCTGTGAAAAGGATCTTTAGGTATCTTAAAGGTACACCAAATCTTGGTCTTTGGTATCCAAAAGACTCTGGATTTGAGTTAGTTGGTTTCTCTGATGATGACTATGCTGGGTGCAAGTTAGAAAGAAAATCAACAACTGGAGGATGTCAATTGCTTGTAGGGAAGCTAGTAAGCTGGACTAGTAAGAAACAGAACTCAGTGGCTACTTCAACTGCTGAAGCTGAATATGTTGCAACAGGAAGCTGTTGTGCTCAAATCATTTGGATGCAGCATCAGCTTCAAGACTTTGGCATGAGTTTCAAGAAAACTTCTATCTTCTGTGATAACAAAAGTGCAATAGCCATCACTTACAATCAAGTCTTCCACTCAAGAACCAAGTACATTCAAATTCGGCATCACTTAATAAGGGACATCGTGGAAAAATGTAAAGTTGATATTAAATTTATCTCCACTGATGATCAACTTGCAGATATTTTCATTAAACCCCTTGATGAAAAGAGGATTGTGTATCTGCTAAGTGAATTGGGTATGCTCAATCCCTAGCTAAGTGTCTAGAATCTGAGTTTTTTAGTTTGGCAAAGACTAAGTGTCTTAAGCTGAGTGCATGGTTTATAAATATGTTTTCTTAAACTGATTAATCTGTCAAGCTGAATGATGAGTTCATACGTTTGGTCAGTTCCAAACATATTTTAACTACTCAGCGTGGTTAAAATGTATGTTTGAGTTAGTTTCAAACGTAAATGACTAAGTGTCATTGGGTCTGAGCTATGTGTTTAACTCAAGCTGTGTGATTGGTTCACAAGTTTGGTAAGTTCCAAACATATTTCGACTACTCAGTGTAGTTAAAAATAAGTTTGAGTCAGTCTCAAACATGTATGACTAAGTGTCACTGATTCTGAACTGTGTTCAAAATTGAGCTGAGTGCTCAAAATCGAGCTGAGTGCTCAAAATCGAGCTAAGTGCTCCAAATTGAGCTGAGTGCTCAAACTCAAGCTGAGTGATCAACGCAAGCTAAGTGCTTGAATCAAGCTGAGTAATAATCTCAAGCTGAGTGATCAACTCAAGCTGAGTGCTTGAATCAAGCTGTGTGCTTGATATAGACTGAATAATATGTTTACTCAGCTTGGTGTGTCCAAGATATGAATTAGTTACTTAGTGTTTTTAATTCATAGGTCAAAGCGTATTTGAGTATGTTTCAATTCGCATCATATATCAATTGTGTATTGATATATTTAAACAGTGTTTATAATCTTATTATGAGTTAATAATATTATTCTACACTTATATCAGTTGGAAGATAATGTGTTTCTACCCTCTCACTTTTATTTCAAGCCGTAAAATTTTCCGGCGTAACGGATAAAAAAAAAGGGAATCCAACTATAATTTTTCTCTCTCCTCAGATAGGTATATATAACGATTATAACTGACATTTAGAGGTTTACGCTTACACTTCTCATCTCTAAACCTCTCATCTGCTTATATACCTTTCAACAAATTTGCTAAGTGCAATTCTCTGTTCCATCGCCTTCGAAACCCTACATCGCTTCGTGCGACTTCATTTGCTCAGTGCGAATACAGTAAAGTTACTCAGTGTAATCTTCAAATTTCAACGATGGAAGGAACCGTTCTGCTTCTAAGTGACAGAATGGTAAGAGGTGTTGCGTTCAAGAACAACGGATTGCCGCTGATCAAAATCAACAATCAGCGTGCTTGTCTTGCAATCCCTCAACGCAACCTTAACAGAGGATACGAACCATGTCGATTACATTCGAAAATGCCCATTGGCCTTCGCTTTTATTGGAGCACCTCTACATATGGTTCCTCAGCATCTGCTCGAGTTTTGGTACACGTGTATCTACGACCAAACCACTACCTCAATCCGAGGCACAATGCTGAATGGGGAGAGGACCATTACTCTCACCGTCGATAGGCTAAGGGAAGTTCTTCAACTCCCTCAATCTGATGTGTTCGAGCCTGTGGTGACGAGACAGGTGGCTAGGTCTGTCCTACCTAGAATGGGACACCTACAAACAGAGGGTGTCATCAAGAAGGCCACCTTTCCAACCAGTTGGGGTTTCATGGTGTCCACAGTGATCCGTTCACTTGGTACTAAGGTTGGAGGATTGGACCAAGTTAATGAGTTCGAGATGCAGCTGCTGTACAATATATACTTTGCTCGGAACTTAGACTATGCACAGCTCATCTTCAATGAGCTCAGGGTCCAAGTGATGAAGACTACAAGGGATCTTCATGTGCATTTCATTAGGTATATGTCCTTGGCATTTGAATCCGAGCTAGGGATAGCACTTTATGAAGCTGATCAGTATGTATTCCTGTTTCCTACACTCAGCCCCAAGATGTTCAACAACGACATCTTCCCAGAGCAAGAGGGTCTGAGTGAGCCCATGCTACTGGTTGATGGGGGAGCTTCATCCGAAAGTGGAGAAGAGAGATCCAGTCAAGGGAGAGCTTCTCAAGCTAACACCAAAGTACAAGCTGAGCACTCTGCTCAGGCTGAACCAGTACATTCTGAAGCTGCTTCTGGTAAGACCTCTCCACTTTCTCTTTCTTCTCATTTTTCTCCATCCACTTTTGGAGACAAGACTGCAGTAAGCCCAACTCAGTCTAACCTATCTCCTCCACCTTCTTTCCATTTACAATTCCACTCTGAAGCCACCCCTAGTATGCCCACTGCTACTAGGGAGAATATCCGAACATATACACGTAAAACTGCTATAGGTGGTGCTACTCCTAAAGGCATCACTGGAGCTGAGATCACATTGATCCCTCCACAGGCAGGAGTTGAGGGGGAGACGCCTTTTCTTAAGGTGTCAACCTCGAGGCTCATTACAACCCAACAGCCTTACCCGGGTATGGTGTCTACTCAGCCCACACTCTCCAGTGCCATGAGAGAGCCTACTACTGTGCCTAAGCAGACACACTTAGGTAACATTGAATACATGACCAATACCCAGGGTCAATCACCCCCCTCTATACACATAAGCCAACCACCTACACATACACTTCACATTTCGAGCCCCATTACTTCTCTTCACTTCTCACACCCTATTGCACGACCTGTCAATGTTTCATCTTCAAACCAAGGTGATTCACAGGTTCCAAACTCTGGTGCAAATGATTTTGAAGGTAAACACCAACCTTTGGATTTTGCACCCAAAGACTCTCCTCACACTGACACTGCCTCCTCGAGCATCCAGCAGCTGATAGATTATGTTGCTGCTCAGTTTGGTTTGTTCCATCTCAAGCAGAAGAAGCATAAACGCCAAATCTATCAGAGGCTTGAGAAGCTGACAAACAATGTTCAAGAGATTTCCTCTGCAGTTGCTGCACTCCAACAACAATGGACCTCGACCCCTATTGATGATGACAAAAAGGGGGAGAAGGTTCAAGCTGATACTAAAGCTGAGCTAGTTCGAGCTAAAGCTGAAGCTCTACTAGTACTAGCTAAACGAGCAGAAAGGAAGACTCAGGCTGAGGGGGAGTTTGAAATTAGCAAAGAGGAACCTGTAGCTAAGAGACAAAAGATAGTAGAATCTGAACCTGAAGCTGACAGTGTTTCTGAAACTGAGGAAGAAACAGAAGAAGAAAAAGCTACAACAGAGCTTAGGATCTCTGTAGTAGAGCTGAGAAAAAGAAAAGAGAAAGAGATAAAAGACCAAGAAAAAGAAAAGGAAAGAAAAGTTTTGGCTTAAGCTGAAGCTACATACACTGGTCCGAGACCTGATCCTATCCCATATACAGACGAGGACATTCAAGAGTGCTATTTCAGAAGGAGCACCAGCAAGGAGATCAAAGGCATGACCTTGAGCAGAATAAATGGAGCCATCATCCTCAACTTTGAATTCGAAGATAAATCTACATTGGGGATGGATCTGAGATATGTTCACAGGATGAGTTACATAGAATGGCAAAGAATATTAATGATGCTCAAGAAGTTCAAGAAAAGCCAAATCAAGCAAGAAATCTTTGCTGACGTTTCCAAGCTGATTAATAGAGCTGAGGAATTGAGATATGTTCCAGTTCCTGGTCTGCAGTGGGAGAGCTTATTCGAAATACCTGAAGGTGTAGAGTTTAAATAAAATTAAGGTATTGATACACCTATTCAGGGATTCATGTTTAAGGATCAGGCAGGCAATCCCAGCTTTATCAAGCTGAATGAAATATGTTATCTAAAAGCTAGGGATGCCATACATATAAGTAGTTGTTGTGGTGATATGACAAATCATTTTGTAAAGTATAAGTTGAATAAGATCATCAGAGTGCAACAAAGAGAACTCAGAGGGGATGCAGAAGCTGAAAGCCTCCTAGAAGAAATCAACAGAGAAATCATTCTTTGGGAGGTTCTACATCCCGAGTTCAAAAGATAAATAGATTAGTTCTAATATAAATATTAGATTAGTTCTAATATTTTTGTAAGCACTTAGTGTGCATGATCTATGTGATCAACATTTTGTATTATGATAAGTTCAATTAATACAAGTATAAAGTTTGATATGTTCAACTGTGTTATGATGTGTTCATATTTATAAGTTTGATAAGTTCAGCTTAAATGAATAATTGATAAGTTCTTATTCATTAATGTAATTGGTTGGTGTGTTCAACTAAAAATTGGTGTGTTCCAATTTAAATTGATAAGTTTAATTAAAATTGATATGTTCAATTAATATTTGATCAGTTCAAATATAAAAATCTTAATAAGTTTAAGACTTCAAACATAATTCTGTTAAACAAACTTACAAACTGTTTGATGGTCTTGTCATCATCAAATAGGGGGAGTTTGTTGGGAAAATGATCTCATTAGTTAAGATTTGATGAGACAAAGTTAAGTTTGTAAGATGTGTTCTACATATAACTTAAACAGAATTATAAAGCTTAGTCAGACTGAACACTTATAGTGATTCAGACTGAGTATAGGCTGAATATAAGCTGAACATATGTTCAATCAGCTTAGACTATATCTTAGTAAGATTATCAATATGTTTGATAAGCTGTGTGCGTAAACAAAGATATACATATTGAGTTTCAGCTTGATGAGTTTCAAGCTGAGCGACTCAGCGTGAAGACTGAGTCAGCTCAATAGAGTTGCTAAAAATGTTTTAGTTAATTCTTTAGACTTATAAGGATGAGTTAACAATAATACATGTTACTTCATGTTTGTTTTCAAGTGTGTTCTCCAAGAACTCAGCTTGATGAGTTTCAAGCTAAGTAACTCAGCCTGATTAAAGAAGTCAGTTTAAACGAATTTAAATGTGTTTTAAATTCTGTTTTAACTCTCTATATCTACGGGAGGGATAAGAAGACGTCAGAATCAAGATTGAAGATTGAAGACTCAAGATAAGAAGATTCAAGATTCAAGATTCCGAGTTATCCGATAGTTAGTTAGCAAATTAAGATTAGTCCAGTTTGTTAGGAACCGTAGCAACATGATTATAAATACTTATCTCCTGATAAGTTTTGAGGTACGACTACGGCAACGACTACGACTCAAGAAAACAACTAAGTGTTGCAGAGCCAAATCTCACCTCACCGTTTGTGTTACGAATCTTGATTATTGTTTGTCAGTTCAACGTGATCAAGAAACTCACAGATTGCCAAGTTGTTCGTGTGTTCGAATAATCACATTAGTTGTGATATTGGTAAGTTATCAATATGTGTAAATCCTGTTTAGAGAGTCGTCAGTATCTATAATCATAAGTTGATTATAGATAGCTAAGTTTGAGAGATTGAGAGATTTATATTAGGTGGTTATATATCAAGAGTTGCTTACTTGATAGTTATTGTAATCATCTTCTTCTTCAAAGAATTATAATCATCTTCTTAATAAAATCATTCGATTAATTGTGGTTTGATTTACTTTGGGTAACACTTTTATTTGATTTGTTCAATTTTCCGCAGAAAGTGTATTCAACCCCCCTTCTACACACCTGTTGCTTGTTGTTATTCTCATACAAGGGACCAACAGGGGGTAGTTGACTGGGGATTGGTCAAGTCTTCAATGTAACCTGAGTGTGTCTACTCAGACACAGTATGTTAGAACTGTATTATCGTAATAGAATAGGAGTTTAACAATAGTTGAGGGTGCTTATTGTAAATATACCTTATAGGTATATAACCCTTTGGTAGACAAGGAAATGTAAGGATTGCCTCACAATGTAAGGCTTAACTGTGTGTTTTGAAGGTGAAACGAGATTCTCTCTCTATCTCTTCATAGTTATCTTAGCAATCCTTCAATCTACCGCTTGTTTATCCCTAACAAGTGATATCAGAGCCAAAGGAGTGAAGATCTATCGGTGTTATCATGAACAAATCGACATTTGAAGATCAAAGGGGATGAACATAAACCTCTCGGTTACGGTTTCATCAAAGAACAACCGAGTTCTTCATTAACGAGGTGTGTTCTAAGTTGTTTTTGTGGTGTAGATTATCGATTATCTGATGTACAAGACAAACAAGGTATAATCTCAACACCATTTCACGGTTTTATCGAGTTCTTCAAGACATTCGAATTTTCTTGAAGATATATTTACTATTGAAGTGAGCAAAAACAACCTTGCCACCTTTCGATTTCGGGTTTATACGGTTTTGGGGTTAGTGTGTTCGGTTTAATCACTTTAATGGAGAATTGAAGCTTTCAGAATTTTTCTCAAGAAGAAGCAAGAACGTCATTTTTGCAGGTTTCAATCTCTTAAAATTAAAAACACCAAAAATTCGGTGTTTATGTGTGAAATCAAGTGTTGGTATGGGTGTTTGTGTGTGGAACCTGCACAAGTCAAGATCACATCAGGTACAAGTGGGTAGACACTATTCAGAGTAAGGTCAACAGATCTGAAAGTGACATCTCAGATCCTATCAGCCTCATCCATGAGTTATCAACTGCACTTTAGGGCTATCGCATGCGATCAAGTTAAATTTGGCTAAGTACAAGTTCTCTATCAGCCGCAATGTATCCAATCGCATGGACCCAATCGCATGCGATTCGAATCACGCTATCAGCCGCACTCTAGGGCTATCTCATGCGATTGAGCTGAATTTGGCCAAGTATAGGGTCTCTATCAGCCGGACTGGATCCAATCGCATGGATCCAATCGCATGCGATTCGAATCATACCCAGTGGCATACGATTCGATTCATATCCAATCGCACAAATCCTATCGCGTGGATCCAATCCCATGCGATCCAAACAGGTTTCTCAGAGTTCCATTTTTTACTCAAAATTTTTAAAATTTTCATCCGAAATGCATTTTCGACCCCAGCCAGGGGCTCTGCCCCTTGGACCCCGCCAGGGGTAGCCACCCCTTGGACCGCGCTATCAGGGGCGCTGCCCCGAACCCCCGTCGTCGTTCTGACTGATTTATGTTGCCACCTTGATTTCTAAGTCAAGTGTTTGGATTTTTTGACTGAGTTAGGAGTTCTCAAAGTTTCAGTTATCATTCTGATGTTTCTAGATTTGGGTTAGCTTTGGGTCATTACTACCATGTACTTAATTCCTAATACCCTATGTCTAGTCATCCTGCCCTTTCCTAACTGATTTTTGGTTCTTCTCTCTTAGGGTCACCAATATCAGGTCTCAAAACCAGATTTTGGCCATCCATTCCTTGTTTCTTTAGAATCTTGGTAATATTTTATCAGTCAGTTCTGAATTCTCATTTTTCATTCTTATCTTTCAGAATTCTTGTATCGATACTTGATTGTCTTGACCAACATCCGTTTGCATCATGTTTTCAAAGAGTTTTACAGATTTTTGTGTGCTTTCAAATAAGGATGTATCTAACTCCCTGTTCACGTTATGTGTTCAAAGTCACCTTTTCTATAGGCGTACAGGTTGAAAATGCTTGAATATGATTTCACCTCCCAGTGTTCCTTAACGCTTATTTTTTACTATAGAATCCTTATCCGTCCCAAGTTCGTTTGCATCCACTTGTCTTTCGTTCTCTTTGTCACTTGTTCTGATCCGGACTAGGTTGATACTCTTCTAAGAGACTTCTCATATTTTCGATTTGGTTGATGTATTCACTTCTGATCTACATTCACTCCTCAACGATCCATTTTGGCTCACAAGTGGTAGAAGTAATAGACTGATATTTCTCAACTGAAACATTTTTCATGATGACCAGTAAAGACTTTGGACATCATGAGGGGGAGATATAAAGATTTATTCAGTTGGTTACTGCTTTAGACATATTTTAGCAGGTATTCAGTCTAGGAGACATTGTTGGAGCACAATGAAGATCATTCAGTCTGCAGTGAAGATCATTGTGTTCAGTGTGCTGAAGTGGTTTAAATCTCATTATCTTTCAAAGATGACGAAGTCTCCCTGCATTTCAATTCAAATTTCATTTTGTTCAGCATTAGCCCGACTCTAATGCCTGAGATGCTTATTTTGTGCAGTTTTATCATTTCATGATATAACTTGCTTTCCAATGGATTGTTTTTTGCAGGGGGAGCAAAATTTTATCTTCACCTAATTAATGAAAAACGATTATCATGCATCAATTTAGGGGGAGTTTGTTTTTACTGCTTAATATCTTTTCAGAAAAGCCAAAATCATTCATATATTGAAAATCTAAAACATTATTAAACTTCAAAATTCAAAAATATTTTTTGGATTTCATTAGTTGTTATATGTTAAAGAAGGTATTCATTCATTGACTCATTATGATACCTTTCTTGGTTCAAATTTGTTGATCTTTTGAAAGATCGCATTTCATTTATGCGTTTCCATCTCAAATCATTCCTTCCTTCTATGCTTGTAGGACCGGCTGGGGGATGGGGTTCTAAACTAAACTAAAACACCCTAATGCTGGGACTGATCTAGGATGAGAAATAGTGCGGAATTTCTATTTCCCAAACCTCCTAAGGATTCTAAGATCTGCTTAGGTGTCCGGCACACAGTATCACACAGAGAAACACATAGAGTAGAAGCAAGAACAAACTCTAAGAACTCACACAGAATGCTTAAGACTGCCCTTGGTTTTCGTATTCAACACTAAGATTACGAATTATGAGGTCAAAGTCGCGATTTAGTAGGCTTAAAATCGTATAAGGTCAATTACGAAGGCTCCCGGTTGATTACTCGATTGATTCGTAGGTTATCCGCTTGATTCGTCAATCCCCACGCTAATGCGGGGTTAAGCTCTATTTATAGAGTAATTAATCCACTACGCACGTAATGTATCACACTTTGTACGAAGTGTGTCCAGTACGCACGTACTGGTTAGTTTAATAATAATTAATTTCATTTTAACCGATCTAATCACTACGTGCGTAGTGAGCTCCACTACGCACGTAGTGAGCCTGACTTCGCACGAGGTGATTTCTCACACAGATTTAAACTTCCAAACACACTTCAACACATGATTAAGTACTTGTAAGCTTAAGATAATCACATAGAATCACTAAGAATGTATAAACATGCAAACCATTAATCAAAACACATTTGAATTAACATTTCAAGTAAACATGTATGTATTTGATTGATAAGAACTAGGGATTTACAATTTTGCACCAACAAACTCCCCCTAAGACCTAGTTCTTTCAACAAAACTTGCACTAAGCAAAATTTACACAAAGTAAACAAAATTGACAATCTAGCTATCACACAGTTGTAGACTTTACTTCTTCAGATCCAGCATAGATGTCAAATGCAAAGCAAATTCTGACGACTTTCTGAAACTGCAACGCTAACTCCATATACTGATGCTTGTACAAAATTGGGTTGTAGTATAGAACAGTGATGTCGTCTTTACCAAAATTCTTGATCCACATAGGATCGAATACCTTTACAGTTTCTCCACCTGACAGGTTGTCGTCTAAAACAATCACTGCCTCCGTTGTCTTCTCGTTGAAGTACCACCACTTGAACCTAGCGTTCCACCCAGTCGGCATGGTCCCTAATGGCAACTTTTTCATACAACGGGGAGCTTTACAGTTGAGTATCTTGAATCTCCTCCCTGTCAGTGGATCAATCCTGGTTGAATGGATCTTGACCCCTGGTATGTAAGGCTTTAAGTTTTTCCATCCAAATTGAGCCTCACGCTTTACCAGCGTCTCGAACCATTTTGCCATGCTGTTATCGTCACAATCCAGAAGAGGCAGGCGAGCGAGTTGTCGTATATCATAGAATGGCAATGTTTGAATGTCGTTTGCCCTTTGGAAGTACTCAACTCCCCTTTCTCTCTTGACTGCATAAACATTAAATTCTGGCATGAAACACCAACAAACTATTTCGCCATCCGTTTTCTTCCCCAGTGTTTGATAAAACTTTGAATACTCTGGAGAACTCTCGGATTTCTTGGCTTTCCCAGCTTGACGTGCCAGGAATCTCTTGTACTTTCTTCTCCTTTCTGTTCGCTCTTCTTCCTTGGACTTTCTATCACCAAGATATTTTTCCAAGTCGAAGTCTACTTTGGCTTGTTCACGCACTTCTGCTCTCCGATCTACTTCTTCAACATTGGCATTTATGAATAGATCGGCAAAATCAGGTACATCATTATCCTCTTGTGGGCTAGGATAGTGTTGATCTGTTTCGTCCTCAACTTCGATTTCATCAGTATCAAACATTGGTTCCTGTTCAGCCCGAGGTGGTGGCACACAGCTTTCATCCACCTCTTCCAAAATAACATCCTCAATTGGAATTTGCAGAAGTTCAGCGATTTGTTCCTTGGTCAGGAATGGAAGAATCTCCCCTTCCTCTGCATCATATTCATACTGAAGAACAATTCGCTCTTCAACATTCAACAGACGCGACGATTGAGGAATCTCAACCTTCAATGGCTGGACAATTAACGGATATTCACACAGAAATAAGAAACCATAAACATGTGTAAGTTAAGATTAAACATTTCATTTCACATAGACGGAATAAATATTTCATTACAAAAGATTCATCGTCACACAGAATACATTAATAAAAAATTAATTACAAAGTCACACAGACTATAATCAACCTTGCTCATCGCCAGAATAAGTACCAGCCTGTTCAGATTCAGCGGCTTCTTTCAATCTGAGCACCTCCTCATCCTGCTTTTCAACATGATCTTTCAACCGTTTGAACTCAGAGGTATATTCAAGCAGGATCTGCTCCATCGTCTCGTTTTTCTTGACAAGCTCACTGATTATCAACGTTCTTTCCTCATTACTCTTCTCTAAGCTTTCAATTCTCTCAGCATCTCTTTTCAACGAGTCCTCCATCTGCGCATCCCTTTTCAGCAGATTTTCTATTTGAGCATCCTTCTCGATCAGTCTCTGCTTGACTTCTGCCAGCTCCAGCTTTCTTTTACTTTCATCTTTGATCATATCCAGCATGTAGCCTTGGAGTCTGTTTAGGTTTGCTTCCATGGTTAGGGAAGGCAGCTGGGACCTGGTCTGAGATGAGCCTTCAGCACCTGGAGCAGGAGTGGTGACTGGAGCGGCTGTTGCTGTGGAAGGTTTGACAATGATTTCTGAAGAAGCAATCAGCGGCTTGAACTTATAACCCTTTTTCTTCTTTTTCTCTGGCTCATCAACTACAGCCTTTTCCTTCCTTTTCCTACTCACCTCATCCTCATCTGCCTCGAAAAAATCATTGACGTTGATATCATCCAGGCTTCCTGGGATAGCCTCTCCCCCTGTGGGATCACGGACTTCTTGACTTTGAATTTCGGCCTCCTCATCCTCATCTTCCGAGATGATCTCTATATTCTCCACCTGAGAGGTTGAACCCTCATTCCTCCACAAGTGTTTTTGTTCTGGAGCCTGGTAGTCTTGGTTGCCCAGATGACAGATCAAGCATCTCTTAGGAGGAATAGAGTTACCAATATATCGGCTCATCTGTCTTACAGTCTGATCATTCATATGCTTCAACTTTATTCGATCACTATCCTCTTTTATCAACCCCTGAACTTGTGTATCAATGACCATCTGTACAAACCTGGGGTACATCAGGAACTGTCCCTCTTTCTTTGTCAGATTCTCCTTTAAGCCGTTGAAGATAGCCCTGGAGATGTTAAACTTGACATTAAGCACAAGGGCTACAAACAGATGGGAGAACGTTTGGTTAAGCTGATCGTGTCCGGTTCTCCTTGGGCCCAGACAATGAGAAATCACATGCATCAAATAACGATAGGGGGGGCAGAACTTGGTTTTGTAAACCGATTCATTACGGATCTCCCCCGTATATCCACACCTTAACAAACATCCCTTCACTCGGCAGCTGTTCAGCAGAATTGGATCTGCAATATCATCCTCGAGCTCAAGCAGCTCATTCAGTATACCTTCCGACACAAACACATCATTATTTTGCACCTTCCCTCGAATCCCACCCAGGGATTCATCATATACAGCAGTACTCCAGAATTCTTGCTGATGTGGAGCATATGCCGTGCAGGCTGTTGTAATGGCTTTATAGATCCGCGACCTTGTCAGGTAATCGATGATTTCGTCACAATCCCTGGTCAGTTTACTTTTTGTCACACAGGCCCGGATGTTGTGCATATCCCCTGCTTTCAAATCTGCCTTCATCTGGCTGCCAGATGCAGTCTGAGCCACACTTTGAGTCGATGAACCTTCAATTTGAGCAGATTCCATTACTTAAAATCTGTGAATAGAACATTTAGTCCGTTAGTGAGAAACATTCAACAGACCGGAACACACAGTTAACATCTGTAGATTAAAATAAAGGTTCGTTTCAAAATTGACATTCTACCACGTGCGAAATGATCATCATTACGCTCGTGATGAAAAGTCTACGTGCGAAGTGGTTGGAGGTAATAAACTTTAATTTTAATAAAGAAACGATTCACTTCGCACGTGATGGGCGCAGCACGCACGGATTGAAATTCACTTCGTGTGGCTAAACCTCATCGGCTTCATCGTCCCCACTGTTGAGTACGTGCGAGGTGAATCCCACTTCGTGCGAGCTGGCCTTCACTTCGCACGGCCAAGGTTCAACATCGAAGAACAGTTTGACGATGTGTTTGACTCAAAAACCTCGATTTTCAGTGTATTTGTCTCGATTAAGTGGCTAGAAGTCATCTAATTAAGTCCACTAAGGTTCCTTTTCACTTAAATCTAACAAAAAAACACGTCTAGATCTCAATTCTCAGTTTTAATGGTTATTTGACTTTCGAACTCAAAATCGGCTTTAACTCCAGATCTAACCGTTGGATTGAGATGAAAATTATACCAAAATGATCACAAAGCAAAGGCGTTCAACAATCGTGGATCGAAAAACTCTTTTCTCACAGGAATTAAAATCACAAACAAGAGAGAATGCAAGTATACTGTAGAGAATATGAACGCGTACTGAATAACACGCACGAGACGAGTATATATACCCTGTTCCACTTCGTGCGCATTGGATTCACTTCGCATGACGTTATCCAACAAGGTCATACGAAGTGACTCACCATTTCGCACGTAGTGATTCTTACCTCGTGCGAGGTCGATCTCACTTCGCACACATCAACCCATTTCGCACGGCCTGCTTATCCACTACGCGCGGATTGATTCACTTCGTGTGAGCTCACTTCTTCACATAGAGTTAGCCTTTTTCTCGATGATCCTGTACTCAGCACACAGCTGTTAGTAACTTCAATGCAAATCATAAACATTTGAGCACAAATGAACATAGGAAATTATATAGAGAAAATAAAACAGGAAACAAAAATTTTTGTATTTTTTATTAAAAAAAAAATGAAAATGCAGAAGTAAACTATTAACGAATTAAATCCTAAAGAACAGAATTAAAAAAATACTAAGAAAATTGTAGGAATAAAATTACTGAAATTAAATCTTTTTGTGAGAAGGTTCCAAGATGGAATCAGTACCAGCACATCTATACTTAGTAGTCATTAATTTCAGAACCTTGGACATAAACATATTCTCTCAAACTCTGTCTGTCAACCTAACTTTCCTCAGATCATGACAGATTTTGTTTCAACATATTCAGATTATCTAAACTGGATACACGGTTAAGACTATCTCTTTCAAAGTCTCACAGTATTTTGATTCACTCAGTAGGTGCACAACTTGATTACCCAACCACCATGCTTATGTGCTTTGTGATTTTGTCAACGCATTTTATGCTCTTTGACATGGAGGTCAATTTTTCACCTCTCTAGACATTTTTCTTGCTGAGCCTTTGTCACTGCATTTTATGCTCTTTGACAATGCAACACTAATATATCAATATAGCTTTTGTCACTGCATTTTATGCTCTTTGACAATTCAACATTGATAGATCAATGTATCTATTTCTTTTGATATCTCAGATTGGGGTCAATTTTTCACCCTCTTTTACATTTTGCTCATTGTCATCTAAGCACATTTGGCATGGTAACAGGTGTGTGCACCAGACTAAGTTAGTCTCAACTGTTATTGATTTGTAGACTTGGAATGTCTCGATAGTTTGAATCTTTGTAGGATTTCCACATGCATAACCACTTATCAGCCTAGACTCTCATCATATGCCTTACACGCCATCTGTTTCTCATCTGATTTGACTCAAATTTTCAGACAGTTTTCTCAAGAATATGTACATGCCTTCAGTCCTAATTTTACTAGACATACTTTGTATTGAAAGCCAGTGTACCATCATTTTCCATTTGAGTTGGATCAACTTCTCATTTTTGTTTTTCTGATTTTTTTTTTATTTTCTATGTTTTCTGATTTTTTTGTATTTTCTAAGTTTTCTGATTTTTTTGTATTTTCTAAGTTTTCTGATTTTTTTTTTTTGTATTTTCTAAGTTTTCTGACCTATCTCCCCCTAAAATACCAAAGAAACAAAAACCTAAGAAAATAGAAACGCAAAGACACACAGAAAATAAACTGAAAGACAAACGTGATATAACCACACAGAAAATAGACACACAGTCACAAATACGAATAAGGACACTAAGTCGAATCATCAGAGACAACCTCACACTTGGTTTTCATCCCGTTTTCATTCACTAAGAATAGAAATCGGGGTTTATCAAATGCCTTAGTATACAGGTCTGCTTTTTGAAATTCGGTTTGAATAGACATTACCTCGATTAATTTCTTTTCCCAGCAGTCCCGTATAAAATGGTATTTGATACCAATGTGTTTGGTCTTAGAATGTTGTACTGGATTCTTAGTAATTGCAATAGCAGCAGTATTATCAACAAAAATGGGAGTAGTAGAGAATTGCAAACCGTAATCCCGCAGTTGTTGTTGAATCCAGATGACCTGAGAACAGCAGCTCGCCGCCGAAATGTATTCAGCTTCACACGTAGAGAGCGCAACTGCAGTCTGCTTCTTACACTGCCATGTGACAAGACGTGATCCGAAAAATTGGCAACCTCCAGATGTAGACTTGTGGTCCTTCTTGCATCCTCCATAGTCAGAATCACTGTACGCTGTCAACTCAAAATTATCATTATATGGATACCACAGTCCAAGATTAGGAGCATCCTTCAGATAGCGAAAGATCCGTTTCACAATCATCAGATGCTTGACATTGGGCTTGGATTGATATCTTGCCATCAGACATGCTGCAAACATGATGTCTGGTCTGGATGCAGTGAGATACATCAAAGATCCAATCATCGCGCGGTAGAGAGACTCATTCACCAACTCCCCCTCAGTATCTGGAGACATGCCATGGTTAATGGGCAGAGGTGTTGCAGCAGTCTTCTCAGTAGACATTTCAAAACGGGCTAAGATGTCAGGAACATACTTCGACTGATGTAGAAAAATCCCTGTCTCGGTCTGCTCCACTTGAAGTCCAAGAAAGAACTTCATCTCTCCCATTGAGCTCATTTCGAATTTTTCTTTCATAATCCTTGCAAAGTCTTCACACAGAATCGGATTGGGAGAACCGAAAATGATATCATCCACATATACTTGCACCAAGATCAAGTCATTATCATCACCCTTGATAAATAATGTTTTGTCGATGGTTCCTCTCCGGTACCCATTATCAGTCAGATATTGAGAGAGGGTCTCATACCATGCTCGCGGTGCCTGATGAAGACCATATAACGATTAATTCAGCAAGTACACTTTGTCGGGATGGATCGGATCAACAAACCCCGGAGGTTGGTTCACATAGACTGTCTCTTGAATTTCACCATACAAGAACGCACTTTTAACATCCATCTGATAGACTTTAAAGCGTTTGTGCGAGGCAAAGGCAAGAAATAAGCGGATCGCTTCCAGCCGAGCGACTGGAGCAAACATATCAGTGTAGTCGATGTCAGGAATTTGTCTGAACCCCTGAACAACGAGCCTTGCCTTGTTCCTGACAATCACCCCCTGATCATCTCTTTTGCACTTCAGAACCCATCTGCAGCCAAAAGATTTAGCTCCCTTGGGTTTGTTCACTAAGCGCCATACATTCAACTTCTGAAATTGAAACAACTCTTCTTGCATAGCATTAATCCAAGAGTCATCCTTGAGAGCTTCAAGATGATCCTTTGGTTCAATCTGGGAGAGAAATCCCGAACATAGACATTGTGTGAAATCCACAGACTGAACCAAATTTGCACCCAGATCCGAGAAGTCTTGCATCAGCTTTAATCCCGGTGATTCTGAAGATTGAGAACCTGATAGCGTTGCCACTTGCCTCCTGGTTTGAACATGAGAATTCGGATCGCCAATAATTTGTGCAGGAGGATGATTTCTATCAACTCTACTTGATTTCTGCAACTGAGCCTCTACATTAGTTTCCAGATTGGTAACCACGGGTGTCTCTTCAAATGTTAACGTTTGATCATTGGAGGAACTTTCACCCTGCGACCCCTTGTCTGGTGGAGTATGCGGCTCATCTTCAGAATCAGAATCAGCATCACTTAGAATAGGTATAGCAGTACTTGAGGGCAGGTTTGATGGGGCACCGTCAGAAGAGTTGTGAAGATCATATAACATTTGTATTGCAATATCTTCTTCTAAGGCTACTGGTGGCAGGTTGAATGAGTCAAATAGATGATCATAATCAAACAGCCAGGCATCACCAGTTTTTGTCGGAGGAGAAGAATGTCTCTGCACATCCACTTCAAACCACTCTTCCACACAGTTAGACGTTAAGTTGTAGACCCTCTTGTTCGGAATGCTGTATCCCAAGAAGAACCCTTTTTCTACCTTGGAGCTGAACTTTCCCGCTGCTTCCCGTTTTAGCATAGTGCACGGAGCGCCAAACGGTTCAAGATGGCTAAGATTCAGTTTCCGGTTATTCAACAGCTCATAACATGTCTTTCCTAATCGTTTGACCACTAAGACCCGGTTAAGTGTGTAACAAGCATTTGCGACAGCTTCGTTCCAAAACCTTACGGGCAAAGCAGAGTCAGCAAGCATGGTGCGTGCTGCCTCTATTAAGGTCCGATTCTTCGTCTCAGCTACTCCATTCATTTGAGGAGTGTATGCGGCACTGAACTAATGTTGAATACCCTTTTCGTTACACAGCTTTTCCATCTTCTGGTTCTTGAACTCGGTTCCATTATCTGAGCGAAGCTTCCTGATCTTCAACTTATAGATAGTCTCTAACTTGTTGATCATGACCTCTAAGGTATCGAATGTCTCAGACTTCTCTTTTAAGAAGAAAACCCAGGAAAACCGCGAGTAGTCATCAGTCACTACCAGACAGTTTCTATCTCCATGAATGCTCTTGTACCGCACAGGACCAAATAAATCCATGTGAAGTAGTTCAAGCGGAATTGAGATGGAGTGATACTTCTTCACCTGTGGGGCTTCTTCGTCTGCTTCCCCATTTTACATGATACGCACTTGTCTGGCAGATGGAAACTCTTCAGGTTGACCCCCGTGACCAGCTAATGATGCACTAAGTGGTTCATCTTTCTCAGGCTTAAATGACACATCCTCTTATGCCATAACACTGAATCCTTCTCAGTGGCCTTTGTGAGAAAGCATTGGTGTTCTACATCTTTCACCAAAGCATTTGACATATCCAAGACATAAAGGTCATTTTGTCTTGGAGTTGACATTAAGATCATGTCTTCGGGAATTTGGTACTCCTTCTTTAGCACATAGCATTGTTTGTCATCAAACATCACCTTAAACTCTTTATCACATATCTGAGAGACTGACAGCAAGTTGTTTGCTAGCTGCTCAACATAATTGACTTTGTCAAAGCTCACTCTCCCATTTGACAAGAAACCTTGAGCTGTGATGTGACCTCCCTTATCACCAGCGAAACTGACATACCCTCCTTTTATTTTTCTGACGTTTGATAGAAGGTTCAGATCGCCTGTCATGTGCCTAGATGCTCCACTATCTACAATCCACGTGTTATACCGATGAGCACCCTGCACAAACAAGTAAAGGGTTAGTTAGCATTGGGAACCCAAGCCCGAATGGTCATGGGTTTCCCATCTTCTCCCATCACTTGTACATTAATCCACATACCAGGAGGTTTGGATTCTTCCTTGGTATCTGGATTACTGGATGGTTTAGGTTCAGATTTTGTTGTCCATCTCAAGTCTGAACGGGGAGGAGTCTTATGATAAACACTGGAAGTGTTAATGACTTTATGTATAGGCTCCTTCCCATTCACACTTACCTCAGGACTCTTGGGTTTACACGAAGTTTCCCCAATAGTCCTTTTGAGCTGAGGGGGGTCGGTTGATTTCTGATTAACTTGATGAAAAGTTTTGTGTTTTTGAATTTTTTCAGGTGAATCAGCTTTCCCCCTTGAGCTCTGAGGCTGCTGATCACACTTATAACTGAGGTGACCAGGTCTCCTGCACACATAACAAACTCTGTTAGAATAAGATTTGGCAGGGGTATGTGGCTCCTTCGGTTCAACTTTACTCTTGGGCTGCATTCCTAAACCACTTTGTTTAGGCAAAATTTTAACTTTCTCATAAGGACGGGTTGCAGGAGACTATGCACCCTCCTTCTCAATGGTTCGAAGTGCAGCTTGAACATTTTGCATTAAGGAACCTTGACCAGAAGAACTGCCCAGAAGCTTTCGTATACCTGGTTCTGGTTTTTCTTCTGGTTTAGGCTCTTTTCTCTGAGGTTCACCAACTTTCTCCTTCATTTGTAAATTTGGTTTTGAAGTTGAAGCAGAAAGTGCATCAACCTTGGAAGGAAGTTGGTCAGCTTCAGTAAAAACATCTGATTGCACCAGTTGGTTTAAGACTGGTGGTGGACATTTCGTGTAAGTCTTCGTGCCTTTCTCTTGAACGGACCCTTGTGGTCTACGATCGATTATGTGTTCAAACAAATAAGATGAAGTTGAATAACTTTTTAGCTTCTGGTTTAAAGTGTCATAATCGACCTTAGAGCTAGCAAGTTCCCGTTTCAGAGTATCAATCTGATTTATGTAAAAAACGATAGCATCCTGTTTGTTTAATAAAGCAACCTCTAGTTCTCTGATTTGTTTGTTTTGACTCTCAATCTTATCTTTTAGAGTCTTTTCTCTACCCTTAATGATAGAGTTTTCATGTAATTTAGTGGTTAGCTCAGTAACTTATGATTTCAAGGATACTATGGTCTTCACATAATCGTTACACGACACACAGGGAAGACCAGAAGTAGGGTTTACTTTGACATCAGCTTGTCCAGTCATGCACGCCTTTTGATTTACTGGTTCAGGTTGAACAGGCACTGGCGTTGGTTCGGCAGCTGGCTCAGAGGTTGATGCGACATTTTGCTCATCAGTGGGCAGCACAGACTCGTTATCGTTGACATCGTGGACACTGTCTGCCTCAGACTGAGAATCATCATTCAGATCTAGAACACTGGTCAGATTGGTCTCAGCAACTTCAATAGTATCAGCATCTTGGAAGTGTACTGACCAGTCGATCCCCTCATCCTTTTGTACCACCACCATTGCCTTGGATGATCCCTCATGAGGTGACTCAGCCTTCTTAGGTGTGGTGGTATTTGATGTTTTGCCCGGAGAGGTTCTGAAGGGATACTTGGGTCCTGAATTCTTTGGCTTTTCACATTCACGTGCAAAATGACCCTTTTCACCACAGTTGTAGCAGGTTACAGCTGACTTGTCAAAACCCAGCTTCGTATCTTTGGTTGCTGTAATCTGCATCCCCGTTCTCTTCACTAAAGCTTTGGCTCTTCTTACCAGGTTGGCATATGACCATAAGATATCTTGACGTTCCATCTCATCGTTGTCAATTTGGTCATAGTCTTCCTGGGTCAGATAGGCGTTCCCAATCTTTCCCTTGAGCAGATCATCGTATGAGGTGACCAATGCACTAAGCATCCCCATATGCTCCTTAACTTCTTCAGTGCTGCCATGTTTGAAATGCTCAGTGTTTAAGGCAGGCATTGACGTTTTGCTTGAAGGAGCAGAATAAGGTGGTCCACTTGGAGTTTCAGAAGCAGACTTGCTTGAAGAACTGACATTAGAAGTAAAAGTTGTCTGCAACGGAGCATTGGATGAGGTGGCTGGAGAAGCAATGGGTCCAGAATAGTATAGCGATGGATTCTGCACATAGCTGCTTAGTCTGTCTAGATTTTGCTCTTCTTGTTCATGCTCTTTAAGTTTGGTGATGAAGTCATTTAAATCCATTCCTTCAAATCCCTCACCATTCTTCAAGATCATGATAAAAGGCCTCCAGCTCTTCGGTAGTGCCTTAGACAAAGTCTCCACTTGTTGGCGTTCGGAAATCTGCACCCCCAGACTATCCATTTCACTTAGAAGGTGGTTATATCTGTTGATGAGATCTGGAAGTTTCTCATTTACGTATGACGTGAAGTGATCAAACTCCTTCCTTAACTGAGATTCCTTGAGCTCCTTGAGAGATGCATTCCCCTCATTCCTCTTTTGTAAAGCGTTCCACAGGGAACGTGACGTTCTGTATCGTCGGAATTGATGGAAGATCTCATTCGGAATAGCTTGAATGAGGTAGGAATAAGCTTTCTTCTCCGCATCATACGCCTTACGTTGATCATCACTCATTTGATCATAGGGAACTTCGATGTTCCCTTCTCCCTTTGGCACAACGTAATCGGCAGAGATGGCACGATGTAACCTTGGATCTACTCCATCAATAAAGATCTCAAACCTTGGTTTCCAGAATGGGTAGTCTTCCATGGTTAGTAGTCGGGGTACTTTATTAATGCCTCCCTGTTCATTGTCCATTATTAAGTTACTTAATGCGGTGATTGTTTGTTTGGCAGCCATTGCACTCATGTCAGACATTTTAGAAAGAGACTTAAAACAAACACACACACTACGCACGAGTTGAAAGTATGTTCGCACGAAATCAAAACACTACGCACGGAGTGGGGTATCTATGTACGGACTGACACGAAAACACACAGACTTTACTACGCACGAATTGAAACCTAGTACGCACGGATTGAAATGACTACGCACGAAGTACTTAAAATAGTTTTTTAAGAAAAAGTTTAGCACACAGACTCAAGTACGTGCGAAGTGAGTATCCCTACGCACGTGTTGAGAATCTACTACGCACGAACAAAGCACACAGCCTATCGAAGATTCTAGAGGATTAACGACACACTACGCATGCACAAAGGATCACTACGCACGCATAGGGAATCACTACGCACGAGTAAAATGCAAACAGATTAACGTAAAAACACGACCTATTTAACGCAAAACGACCTATTTTCGACCTAACAACCGATTAAAAACGACGAAAAGGACAAACACACAGGCCTAATCGACACCTAGATCACGAAATCCTAAAGGAAAAGTGATCAATCAAAGCACAAGGCTCTGATACCACTTTGTAGGACCGGCTGGGGGATGGGGTTCTAAACTAAACTAAAACACCCTAATGCTAGGACTGATCTAGGATGAGAAATAGTGCGGAATTTCTATTTCCCAAACCTCCTAAGGATTCTAAGATCTGCTTAGGTGTCCGGCACACAGTATCACACAGAGAAACACACAGAGTAGAAGTAAGAACAAACTCTAAGAACTCACACAGAATGCTTAAGACTGCCCTTGGTTTTCATATTCAACACTAAGATTACGAATTATGAGGTCAAAGTCGCGATTTCGTAGGCTTAAAATCGTATAAGGTCAATTACGAAGGCTCCCGGTTGATTACTCGATTGATTCGTAGGTTATCCGCTTGATTCGTCAATCCCCACGCAAAATGCGGGGTTAAGCTCTATTTATAGAGTAATTAATCCACTACGCACGTAATGTATCACACTTTGTACGAAGTGTGTCCAGTACGCACATACTGGTTAGTTTAATAATAATTAATTTCATTTTAACCGATCTAATCACTACGTGCGTAGTGAGCTCCACTACGCACGTAGTGAGCCTGACTTCGCACGAGGTGATTTCTCACACAGATTTAAACTTCCAAACACACATCAACACATGATTAAGTACTTGTAAGCTTAAGATAATCACATAGAATCACTAAGAATGTATAAACATGCAAACCATTAATCAAAACACATTTGAATTAACATTTCAAGTAAACATGTATGTATTTGATTGATAAGAACTAGGGATTTACAATTTTGCACCAACAATGCTAATTGTTTCAAATCATTTCTGGAACCATTCATTCATGTGTCATTATTCAAGTGGTCGAACGCACCATGAGTGAGGGAGTGTAGGCAATTTATACTCCTATGGTCTATCCAGAACCGGAAGGACCTGCCCTAGGAGCTCACGATATTCTAGAACGAAATAGTAAGGGTTACATACTAGGTCAACTAGGTGAGTAGAATCAGTTATCACGGGATAGTGATTGGTATGCAGAGGTAAAATGAAACTGAGAGGGGTGGAACAGGAGATGGGGTGCATCCGTTCAACAAAATAGTTGAGCTTACTGTTAAATCATTCTATGACATTTTTGTCAAAATATCCTGATTGTTCATATTTCTTTGATTGTTCAAATCATCCTTGACAATACTTCTCAACACTCGAATTTCTTGAAAATCATTTTGTTGTAAATTACATGATATCTCATATCGGTTACGAAAGAGAACAAGTGTCCTTATGTACCCAACAAGAGATACATACATCAATTAAGAAAGAGAGTTTGAGGGAGAAATTGAAAAATAGTTAGTGAGCTGTGGGTGAGTCAGGATCAAAAGAAAAGAAAGATCCTTACCAAATAGTATACATTTGGGTAGCCACATCTACTACTGGATCTCATCGTTGAGATTTGGTATTGAATTAGACATCATGATCCCAGTGATGCAATGCACTAACCCCACCCAGCTACTCAATTATCTCTTAAAAGAAAATTGTTTCAACTTCACACGGAGAATTAGCACATTTCTATTAACATCTCACTTGGAGATTGTTGATATTGAAACAAGGAGGACAGCTACTCTGGTCCCCGATTTCTTTCATGCACTGATAGAGTCTAGAGCTTATTTGAATATATATTTCATTTCTTAGGACACATGTTGGATCTATAATGCATATCTTGTCTTTCGTGACTATCGGAACATCTTAGAGTGATATCTTATGTGATATTCACGATGATTAGCTCGAAATCCTACCAGAATCAATGCTTTGCCAGTTCTGAACGTAGGTCACACGGTTTATTTAAACTGTTATGCTAACGAGAATCTATGTGATCTCGGTGTTATACCACGGGAAATTTAAGACGGTGCCCTAAAGACTGTCTTGGATGCTTTAATTATTATATCATTGTGGTGACACCTTCACAAAGTTAGTTCAACTGATTCTCATGATGCGGGTTCAAAGCTTCAAGTATTCATTTTATTCTGCAACTCCTATTCCATTCCAAAGGGGGAGATTGTTTGAACTATATTATTGTAATAGAATAGGAGTTCAACAATAGTTGAGGGTGCTTATTGTAAATATACCTTATAGGTATATAACCATTGTGATACAAAAGGAAATGTAAGGGTTGCCACACTTACAAGAAATAAACTATGTGTTCTCGAAGGTGTTTTTGAGATTCTCTCTCAACCTTATCATAGTTATCTTAGCAATCCTTCATTCTACCGCTTGTTTATCACCAACACAGTAATATGCTCTCCCATGGCTTTGGAGAGTGTGGGCTGAGTAGACACCACACCCTGGTTTGGCTGTAGGTTTAGAGTAAGCCTCGAGGTTGGCACCTTAAGAGGAGGTGTCTCCCTCTCAACTCCTGCCTGTGGAGGTATCAGTGTGATATCAGCTCCAGTAGTATCTTTAGGTGTGACACTACTTTTGGAAGTTTTTCTCATATAGGTTTAGAGAATATCCTTGGTAGTAGTGGGCACACCAAGGTTGACTTCAGATTGCAGTTTTAGATGGATAGAAGGTGGAGGAGATAGGTTATACTTTGTTGGGCTGATCACAGTCTTATCTCCAAATGAGGATGGAGAATAAAGAAAAGAAGAAGAAGAGAGAGGAGGAGTTATACCTGTGTAGGGTCTACCAACCAATGGAGACCCTGAAGATTGTAGAGAGATGGATGGAGAAGTAGTTGATGAAGGGTTTTGAACCTGACCAAACCACCATATGACACAAACTGGTCAAACCTGGGTTTGATTCCACTGGTTCAATCCTAAAAGTGGCGGAACAGGATTGAACACAACCCTCTAAACCCCAAAAGGGTTAGGATCTTTAAAACTAATGATCAAACATAGTTTCTTGCATAACAATCCATAGAATAAGGTTATAAGAAATATACCTAATTAGAAAACTTGGGATTGCTAAACTAGTCCACCACTACTGCACCTCCGATTGAACTGGCTGCTAGACTGCTCCTGGATCACCAAACAACAACAAAGCTCTAAGCTTGATTGTGTGTGTGTGGTTCTCGTATAATACCAAGTCGCAAAAACACCTTGTCTTTTTGCCTTTCGGTTTCGTCGAGAGAGAAGAGAGCCGAGAGAGAGATAGAGTGCGACGACCGAGAGAGAGAGAGGAGAGCCGAGATCAATAGAGTGAGAGAGTGTGTTGTGGTGGCTAGGTTAATCCTTGTCTCATATATCTTAATCCTTAAGGCTTAAGGATTATATAAGGATTAGAATGGACCTAAGCCCGTTTAATTAAAAACCCACTGGTTTTAATAAAACTTTCAATCTCTTCACTTTGACCCCCTGGACTTTATTAGTTAATTAATTAACTATTAATTAACTGGTCCGTTAAATATTAAAACTTAATATTTAATTCCCTTTAATAATAAATAACTATTTATTATTTATTCCTTTTAATAATTAATACAAACTGATTAATTATTTATGTCTCTCTTTTCAATAATTAATACAACTGATTAATTATTCGTTTATCTCTTTAATAATTAATCTAACTGATTAATTATTTATTCTTTCTCTTTAATAATTAATCTAACCTGATTAATTATTTCCACACATATTTATGGTGAAATCCAACTGTTCCGTATTGGGTGTGTAGCAGTGTGACCCTTTAGTCTCTTATAACATTGGATACAATATGCCCATTAATCCAACAGACTCCCACTTGTGCAACATAAGTAATAGTTACTGCATATTGTTAGCCTAAGGAGGTCCCTGTTGGAGTATGCCCACTGACGCACGTACGCCATAAGTATAACTACCGATAATGTATGGGCCTATTGGGTCACACACCGGGGACCTATCTCGACAGCCTAAAAAGATGGAGGGACCAATTGTGTCAAAATGGAAAAGTTGGTGGTCAGGAAAATGCCGCGACGCGGCGTACCTAAGGGTACGCGGCGCGATGTTTACGCGGCGCGTAGACTTACGGGTACGTGGCGCGAAATTTCTCTGACAGCATTTAATTATTGTGTCTTTTCCACCTCCACTCTTGCCCAATGGTTGGGCTTGCATGTCCAGACATCTTGGCCGGTTTTTGGGTTATCTAAAGGGCACTCAATATTTATTTAAGTGACCTTTATGTTAGACCTAATAAGCTTTTGCCAAAAACACACATAATACACTTAGTTTTTCAAGCTCTCTAAGAGTGTTCCTTGTGGTGGTCATTAGAGGTCCGAATTTCTGTTTCTTTGTGGTTGTTCTTGAAGGAAGTTCAAGGCTTTAAAGCTTCCTCAAGCTTGCTAGTACAAGGAGAAGGTGTATACCCGAGGTGGACTTCATTAGAGGAAAGTTTCTTTGCCTTCTAGTCATCATCACCACATCTCAAATTTTCTGGAGCTTAGGAGCAGGGTATAATCTCTTTATCTTCTCCTTTTCATGTTGCAAATTTCAGCTTATAGAGTTTGGTCCATTTTGGGGTTTTATGCTTTGTATGCTTTAAGTACTTGTACCTTATGTTATTCATCCTGTTTTGTTGCTTCCACTGAGCTCATAGAACCCCAACAGTCCCTAGCCGGACACTTAGGATAACCAGGTTATAAGAACTCTTATACCCCAAAGTAACTTGTGATAAAACTTCATAAGCATGCTGCTTACAAGTAACCTGCTATAAACTAACTGTTTATAAACTAAACTATCATAAACTCCCTGTTTATGAATGGGTACGTTTTTATATATACAAACTTGCATATATATAGGTTTGTCCCTTGCAGCGCAATATTTCAATTTCGAGCATAAGCATGGAGAAGGTCAACTCAGAGACTCAAAAATTTGTTCATGACATACTTGATTTCAAAACTACGTGATAAACGACAAAGAACATATCAGTTTGTTTGGGCACGGTCGTGCACTTACCAGTTTCTCTAATCAGTCAAGGGGCCCGGAAATATCTATTCTAAAAAGAAGGTGCAATTACCATCTTGCATATTCGCATTTGAGAATACGGCTCCCACTAAATCTAGACACGTCCCTTATGACCACCCTGCTACGGCGTGGCATTAGATCGCGCTAAGAAGACAACAGTTACCGCATCCCAAACCAAATACCTCAGGCTTGAGGATAAGCTATGTGATAAATACTTTTGACACGAATCCACGAAGTATTTTTCACGGTGGGTCAATCCAATATTCGTAACCCTAACGAATATCCGTAAATTTTGGTCTGCAAAAACCGTTTGCAGCTATATTCGATAAACTATCGAATCTACCCCAAAATTACGATTACTTTATAGCGCTATCGAGGTTCCCACCAACATAAGTAGTCACAGATAGTGTTTCGAATAAACCTAGTTTATTCTTGGATGAACTAAAACATACAAAATTATGAAACATACAAAATTATGAAGAACAATGAAACTAATTTCTGCACCCTTCCATATTTCACCCTGGAATAAAGGTGCATAATTTCTACCATTTCATTGACTCGATTCACGGTGTATATCTGAATTACTTATTATTTTGCATTGTAAATTATCACGGATTACAAAGAAAAGTAATATGATCATAAACCTTAAAACACAAGACTAGTACCATGAAGTACTCTTTCTTGGTTTTGCTAGAAATCGTTCTTGCAACCTAAGAACAAATCTAGACTTACTTATTTTATAAAATTCCTTAAACTTGGAGAACTGGAAATAACTCCTCAGTTTCTGATCTTATAAAATAATCTCCCTGTAATTAAAACTTTAATTACATTTGTAGATGTATTAAATCTTACTAGATTTATGTCCTTTTGAAATGATAAATCCTCTTACACCTACTTGTAAGAAACTTGAAACTAGATTCCCGGTGTATACCAAAACTTATCTAATTCCATTACTAAGGATATTAGAGAACATCCTGTTTCATCATTTTTAACGTTAACCAACCAATATTATTTATTTATTTTGACTCATTGAATCCTTTAAAACCGTATATAATCTTGTTTAAGTCATAACTTGACTAAAAAACTTGCAGTGATATCTTCATTGAGTGCCTCTCAACAAATCACGTGTTTCCTCGGATTGGTTCTTTCTCAAGAAACCACTATTTTAGATGTCTTCTAAAATCATCCGACAATTATATACTTTAAAAGTTCATTCTTATATTTATCATACTAGTTAAGATAACGTTTATAACTCTTGATAAACACACTAGTCAGGTGCTCCCACTATCTTTTATGAAAAAGTGCATTACTTTAAAACATCCTTTTAGGCTTAGCCAATCCTTGACTAATATGCCTAAAAAAAAAACTTGTGTTCCAAACACTTGTTTTAAACTTTTAGTTTTGTAAGAAATTTATTTGTTTTATGAAAACAAAAACTTGGATCTCCCATATATCTATCTTTCCAATTACGGAAACTGGTTTATTAAACTTACCATGATCACAAGTATGAAACACTCATAATGGTATTTTAAATTTCTTTTCTTAAAACATTTAGTAAAAACTCCCTTGATTATAATAACTATTATAATCACTTTTATACTTTCTTAAACGTTTTATCAAAAACTACTTTACCCGGAAATAATGACTATTATTTCCATATGTTCAAGACTTTGAGCATTCACTTTTCATAAAATCTTAAATACTTGTTGAATTAGAAAAACTATCTAATCTTATAAACAAAACTTGTTTATACAAGTATTTATATAGTAGAACCGGTATTTATGTAACTACAACAAATTACTGCATAAGACCACTATGAATCACCAATCAAGTCAAGACTTGACTTATTGGTATCCTTTTAGTCACGGTTGGACTAACCTGATTCATTAACAGCATACGTGCACGGATATCAACTAATAACTCAATCCATTCCAAAAATTTAAAACATAATGTCAAGAGTAAGAGTTTTAAACAATCAAATAAATCCAAAACTTTAAACAAAAAGTTTTAACAACTAGGAAACAGAATTATTAATATATACGTAGACTGCACGTGGGATCTCTTCATGTTGGGCTGCATCACTTTCCATCTCCTCCTACAATAAACGATTGCAAGATATTAGAATACTCGTAAAACTTTACAAGTAGGAAAGTGACAAATAAGCTAATCATGCAATACCTGAGGAGCCAGACTTGCCTCCTGCCTCGTGACCTTTCGGACAATCTCGTTTCCAATGTCCGGCCTCGCCGCACCTGAAGCACCGATTCTCGGTTCTTGCTTTGTTCGGCTTTGGCTTCTTGCCCTTGTTGTCGTTATTAGCCCTGGGTGCACTCTGGCTGGGTTGGGCCTTGCCCTTTCCCTTTCCGTTGCGCCCCTTCCTTTTCTTATGTCCGCCATGACCCACCATGAGGATGTCCTTGGACTTGGTCCCGATACTCTGCTCAGCAATCTTGAGCATTGAGTGCAACTCAGCCACGGATTTCTCCATGTTGTTCATGTTGTAGTTGACTATAAAAGGCTTATAGTCGTCTGACAACGAGTTGAGTATCGTATCCGTTGTTAGCTGCAACGGTACTGGGTGCCCAAGTCTCTCTAGGTGGTCCATGTAGCATTTCATTTTCATGACGTGGTTACTGACCGAGGTCCCCTTTGCCATCTTGCACGAGTTAAATGCCCTGGTGGCATCATAACGCTTTGTGCGAGCTTGCTCCTGGAACATGTCCCTCAGCTGGTGGATCATGTCATAGGCAGGAGTCTCCATCATGCTAGACTGCAACTCTGAACTCATAGTTGCGAGCATGAGGCAACTGACGTCAAGGGTGTCATTCGAGCGCCTCTGAAAATCCTCCCTGACTTCTGCCCTAGCGTTGTTGGCAGGAGGATTTCCTAGAGGTTATTCTAGGACAAACCACTTTCTCTCGTGCCTAAGCACGATCCGGAGATTTCTCTCCCACGTGAGAAAGTTAGGACCGACAAGCTTGTCCTTCTCAAGAATGGAGCGGAGAGAGAGATTATTGGTACTAGTAACGTTGGTTGCCATCTACAAATTAAAACCCGCTTTAATTAGTAATTGCAAATATACTTTCTAATCATATATCATCAAACCCATAAATAATATATATTAGACCTAGGACCCATATTTCACATACTTGACGCAAGGTTTGGGCACTTCCCGCCAAGTCATGCTATTTCTGGTAGGTAACACCCTGTACCAATCGTACCTAACTGATACGACTCCTAGAACCTCGTAGAGCACTTAGACCCAGTCTAGTATGTTTAACTCTACTCTAGTGCTTTTTGGGCCGGGACTCCCAATTATCACCAAAATAGATTGCACCACCTAAAACAGCATGAATTCTGGCCGGGACTCTCGATTATCGCAGAATCTTTCATGCCCCTTCCCACAATGGTTTGAACCCGGATGCCCAAGGTTTGGGCACTTCTGACACCTGAGTACCGTTTAACAGCAAGGTGTACCATTAGGTGGGTAGCACACTGATTTAAGATTTTCTTGGGTTTTATAATTAAGTTAAAACTTAATTTTCCAGTTTTTGAAAAACCATTTTAAAACTAACTGTTTTAAAAATACGATTTATATGTGTACCTAAACTAGGTGCACAAAACGGCCTTTATAAGTTCCAAACTTATAACCTTGACAAAACTTTTAAATTTATAAAAATTTAACTAACACAACTTGCAACCTGTAGTCGTATTCTAGTTTGTCATAAAGCGCGTGGTTTTTCACTGTTTAATAACAGCCTGTTATTAAATCCCTTTTTATTTAGCATCAAATAAACGTCGCAAATCTATACGAAAAGCAGTAAATAAAAGAAACACAACCACGCATATAATAAGAGTAAGCATATAAAGCCCTATAGTTTTGCCAACTAATCCTAAGGTCAAACCTAAGGACAAAGTGACTTGGATTCGTCTTTCTTGACATGCTGCTCCCACTAGCCTTGACACCTCCCCGAAGTGTCCGTGCTTCGCGTATAGAACACCATTTACGTCGTCATCTTCTTCAAGTCCATCTTGGTTGAGGGATTAAACTACTACTAATCTATTACAAACACAATATTGAATGGGGTTGTAAGTGGCACGCAGGCCTCCCCGAACCAGTACAATATTACAAATAAGAAAGGGATTGTAATTGGCACGCAGGCCTTCCCAAAACCAAAACAAAAGGAAGAATAAGAAAAACGAGTCCTAAGTCGGCAAAACTACAGCTATACGTACCACAACCACGCAAAAATATATATAAACAAAAACTGTGTTGTTAAGCGCACAACCTGATTTGTTTAAACTTTCTCATTTACACTTTGATTAATACCTATTAACCAAAAATGAGAATTATGACCTTCTAATTTATTTGACCAAACTAGTTTTTCAACAAAACTTTTAAAAAACTTGATCTGATTCAAAACTTGAATGAAATCCTTATGTCGGTTTTTCTACTAGTTTTCCAAAATATTAAAAACCGACAACTTTTGGTCGATTTTAAATATCATCTTGTTCAATTTCTCCATCTTATTATATAAACTTCACCTTTTAGAATTTATTCAAAAATGACTAAACTCGTCATAATAAATAAAAGTCTAAAATATATATTTTAACTAAACTAATTAAAATATATATATAACACTAGTTTATATAACACCTTATTAATTTTATAACTTAAAATTAATAATCCTTTTGTATTAATCCGGAAAAAAAAAACTACTTGGGCCAACATCTCCTGGGCCGAGTAGCCCTTGAGCCAAGAACCCCCTTGGGCCGAGAACCCCTTGGGCTGCAGACCATCTTGGGCCGAAACTCCCTGGGCCGTGGTTTACTGAGCTTAGCGCCGTTAACTCCTCTCAGCGCCGCTAAACCTCTTTTAGCGCCGCTGACAGTTACGGTCTCGGTTTCAGTTCGCGTTTTCCGATTAACAAAAATATCTTAAATCCTTTTTAACCCATTAAAACTAACTGTTTTAATATCCTGATTAAAAACTTGATTTAATTTCAAAAACCAAAAACTATTAATTATTAATATTAACAAAACTTGTTTTATTAATAACTAATTATCCTAAAACTTGATCTTATCCTTTTTAAACAAAAGGTTCAAAACTTGATTAGGATCTAGTTTTAGATAAAAAGTTTATCCCTTTTTAACCCTTTAAAAACAAACCTGGTTTAAACCTAACTTGTTAAAAAACAAACCTGGTTTAAACCTAACTGGTTAAAAAACAAACTTTTTATTAACTGGATAAAAACAGAAAACTTGTTTTTATCCTTTTATGGTTTTCGAAAAACAGAGGGGAAGAAATATGATAAAGAAGATCATATAACTATTAAACAAACCAATTAATTAGATTAACTAGGTTTTTACCAACTTAAACAAACTATTTAATTTAATCTTAATTCAAAACCATTCTTATTCAAAAACATAATTCTTTTAACCATTCAAACTAACTGTTTGAATTTTCTGATTAATAGGATAAACCTGATAACAAAAAACAAACTGTTTTGCTATCTTCTTGATTTTCGAAAATTCCAAGAACAAGTAGAGAATCAAGAATAAAACCTTAATCTAAAACAGATAAAACTAGAAACTATGGATCATAGAGCCGAGGCTCTGATACCACTGAAGGGTTTTGAACCTGACCAAACCACCATATGACACAAACTGGTCAAACCTGGGTTTGATTCCACTGGTTCAATCCTAAAAGCGGAACTGGATTGAACACAACCCTCTAAACCCCAAAAGGGTTAGGATCTTTAAAACTAATGATCAAACATAGTTTCTTGCATAACAATCCATAGAATAAGGTTATAAGAAATATACCTGATTAGAAAACTTGGGATTGCTAAACTAGTCCACCACTACTGCACCTCCGATTGAACTGGGTGCTAGACCGCTCCTGGATCACCAAATAACAACAAAGCTCCAAGCTTGACTGTGTGTTTGTGGTTCTCGTATAACACCAAGTCGCAAAAACCCCTTTTGTTTTTGCCTTTCGGTTTCGTCGAGAGAGAAGAGAGCCGAGAGAAAGATAGAATGCGACGATCGAGAGAGAGAGAGGAGAGCCGAGACCAATAGAGTGAGAGAGTGTGTTGTGGTGGCTAGGTTAAACCTTGTCTCATATATCTTAATCCTTAAGGCTTAAGGATTATATAAGGATTAGAATGAACCTAAGCCCGTTTAATTAAAAGCCCACTGGTTTTAATTAAACTTTCAATCTCTTCACTTTGACCCCCTGGACTTTATTAGTTAATTAATTAACTATTAATTAACTGGTTCATTAAATATTAAAACTTAATATTTAATTCCCTTTAAATAATAAATAACTATTTATTATTTATTCCTTTTAATAATTAATACAAACTGATTAATTATTTATGTGTCTCTTTTCAATAACTAATACAACTGATTAATTATTCGTTTATCTCTTTAATAATTAATCTAACTGATTAATTATTTATTCTTTCTCTTTAATAATTAATCTAACCTGATTAATTATTTCCACACAGATTTATGGTGAAATCCAACTGTTCCGTATTGGGTGTGTAGCAGTGTGACCCTTTAGTCTCTTATAACATTGGATACAATATGCCCATTAATTATCTCTGCACATAATCCAACAATAGACTCATCCTCAGCTTCAACAGTTTCAAGCGCAGCTTGCGCAGGTTGCTCAGCTTGAGCTTCTTGGTCAGCTTGAGCTACTCCTCCTTGATCAGACTCCTAGCCAAGAGCCACTCATCTCAGCAATCCATTGCAAGGGCTCACTTAGTCCTTCTTGCTCTGGAAAGATATCATTGTTGAACATCTTAAGCTAAGTGCTGGTGTGAGGAACAGATCCTGTCCAGCTTCATACAGTTGAATCCCAACTCAGCTTCTATCACCAGGGACAAGTACCTAATGTATGGCACATGTAGGTCTCTTGGTGTCTTCATCACTTGGGCCTTGAGTTCGTTGAAGATCAGCAAGGCAAAATCGAGATTCCTTGCATGATATATGTTGTATAGTAGTTGCATCTTGAACTCATTAACTTGGTACAGTCCTCCAACCTTTGTTCCTAGTGAACGAATCACTGTAGAAACCATAAATCCCCATCCGGTTGGAAAAGTAGCTTTCTTGATAACACCCTCTGTTTGTGGGTGACCCATTCAGGGTAGAACTGATCTTGCTACTTGTCTTGTCACGGGAGGCTCGAACACATCATTATTTGGAAGATGTAACACTTCCCTTAGCCTGTTGACCATGATTATCACTGTTCTCTCCCCATTCAGAACAATTACTCTGATTTATCACCTATTCTGGTCACAGACACATGTATACCATAATTCAAGTAGGTGTTGAGGAACAACATAGAGTGGTGCTCTGGTGAAAACATACTATATAGGGCACTTCCGAATATAGTTAACCCACGCTTCATAACCTCTGCCCTGTTTTCGATCAGGGATGGCTAAGCAAGCTTGTTGATTGTTAGTTTTAATGAATGGCACTCCATTATTCTTGAATGTGGCACCTCGTACCATTCTGTCACTTAAGTTTAGAGTGGTTCCGTCCATCTGATAAAGCTTTAGACTTGAAATTGGTTTACACTGAGTAAATTTAGAAGCCGCACAGAGCGATTAGATTTTCAAGTAGAGATGAAGAATTGATCGCACTTAGCAATTGAGGTGTTTGAGAAGGTATATTGAGAGTTTCAGAAGTAGGAAGATGAGAGAAAATAAGCGTAAGCTTCTGAATGGCAGTTATAATCGTTATATATACCTTATTGAGGAGAGAGAAAAGTTACCGTTGAAAAACCCTGTTTTATCCGTTACTCTAGCTAACTAATATATAGAGATAGGCGGAATACAGATGAAACTTATCATATCCAATGGGTAATTTGGTAAACTAATAATCTTGACGTACAAAAAGATTATTTACTCTGTTGCATTACACCAATACATAATCAGTATAGAAATATAATTTGAGACTGACTAAAACATAATACTTCATGAATTAATAACATAAAGTTATTAAAACATGGGTTGGACATACCAAGCTGAGGAAACTTATCACTCAGCATGAGTCAAGCACTCAGCTTGACTTTAGCACTCAGTTTGAGATCAACATTCAGCTTAAGTTAAGCACACAGCTCAGATTCAATGACACTTAGTCATTTTTATTTGAGACTAACTGAAACTTATATTTTAACCACACTAAGTAATTAAACATATTTGGAACAAACCAAATGTGTGAACTTATCACTCAGCTTGACTAAATGAACAGTTTATGGTAACATAGCTAGAAACTGTACACTCAGCTTAAGACACTTAGTCTTTATCAAGCTTAAACTCGGTTGTAGAAACTTATCTAAGGGTTGAGCATACCCAATTTACTTAGCAGATAGGAAAACCTTCTATCATCAAGTGGTTTTTTAAATATATATGCTAATTGATCATCTGTGGAGATAAAATTTATTTCAACTTTACCTTTTTCCAAGATGTCTCTAATGAAATGATGTCTAGTTTCTATATGCTTTGTTCTTGAGTGAAAGACTGGATTATATGTTATGGCTATTGCACTTTGGTTATCACAAAAGATAAGAGTTTTCTTGAAATTTATAGGGATAACTCTATAGAATAGTAACCTACTTTCAATTTTGTTCTCTTAAAGTCACTCAAACTTATTTTGTATACCAAAAACTACTCAACTTTTATTTTTGTTCCAATACTATGTAGTTAAACTTCCTATAGCAAGTTACCAAATCATCTTCAATTTTTTATTTAAATAACAGTTAAATAACTCCTAAATATTAAATTAAACAATACTTAATATTTTCTAAAGGCACCTGATCAAAATCGGATGCCCTGCCTTCAAACAAAATTTTAACTTAATATTTCTAAAGAGGATAACTCAAAATCGATGCACTGCTCTTCAAATAAAAGGATATATAATTATATTTAGAAAATTTGTGTTAAACCGTTAAAAAAAATTTCTTTCATTAAAATATGATTTTACGAGACAGTTTCATATGTATATCTATGCTAATGTACCATTTCAGAGTTTCTTTATTTCTCTATTGTTAGTCTTACTTTTACAAAATCACGTGACAAATAAAATATTATATTCTTCTTAAAAACATATTAAAGTTCAATGAATTGCATGCATATCCATAAATCAAAGTTTCACATGTTCTGATTAACGATAATATACTATGAGATTCAAATAAAATAACACTTAAATTTTAAAATTGTAAAAAAATATATATGAAAATCGGTAAATAATCTTATCGCTTTTTATCTACTCAAACTCTTATATTAAATATATCAATTACATATTTTTTTAATAATTAAAACAATATTCATTGCAACATGAGCAAATCTTAACAATCACAATAGTTATCATGATTTATATTGAGGTTGTAATTGTAACATAATTGACCGAAAATAGTATTACTAATTAATGTTACAATTACAATTAAAAAGTTACTCTTTAGCTCTAATTTTAAAATATATAAATACATTAAATATTAATTATAAGTTATTTACAACTATTTATATATGGTTAACATACAACGAAAGTGGTTTAATGTGATACTATTTATTTGAAGAGCAGGACATCGATTTTGAGTTATCCCCTTCAGCAATATTAAGTTCAAATTTTATTTGAGGGCAGGACATCCGATTTTGATCAGGTGCCTTTAGAAAATATTTAGTATTATTAAATTTAATATTTAGGTGTTATTTAAGTGTTATTTAATTCTTATTTAAATAAAAAAATTGAAAATGACTTGATAACATGCTATAGCAAGTAAACTATATAGGATTGGAACAAAAATAAAAGTTGAGTGGTTTTTAGTATACAAAAAAGTTTGAGTGACTTTAGAAGAACAAAATTGAAAGTAGGTTACTATTCTATAAAATTAACCCAAATTTGTACCAAAATCTTGAAGCTGATGTTGCATCCATAGAATTTGAGCACAACAGCTTCCTACAGCAACATACTCAGCTTCAGCAGTTGAAGTAGCCACCGAATTTTGTTTCTTGCTTGTCCAGCTTACTAACTTCCCTCCAAGCATTTGACATCCTCCTATTTTACATTTTCTGTCTAATTTGCACCCAGCATAATCAGCATCAGAAAAACCAACCAACTCAAATCCAGAGCACTTTGTGTTAGATCTAGATTTTATGATTAGATCTAGTCTGTATTTTGTGAAAATAGTACATTTTATGTACTTAGTATAAATAGTATGTAAACATTGACTCAATGTAACTTTTGACATATGCAATAGAAGAAACACACACATTAAGGTGTTATTGTCAAACTCTCTCTACACACACACTTACGGATCACACTATACACTCATTCAATACCTTTCAATTGGTATCAGAGCCAACTCTGATTGGTTTCTGAAGGAATTCGTGCAAAAACAACATCTGTGTTGTGAAGATTTGATCGGAATTCAAGCAAGTTTGAAGAACTTTGAAACTTTCGGGTTAATTCTGAAATTGAAGATCTGATGGCTTAAAATTGTTGTTTTATTGCTCGTTGGGAAGGATATTAGGATCATAACTCTCGAAAATTGGATTGGTGCCATTACAAACAACAAATTTGAAAATATGAAGGATTGAAGTTTTTCGAGTTCTTGAGAAAAATTTCTTAAAAATCGACTTCTTGTGTTATAATTTGAGAACTTATGGATTAGAAGAGTTCTTTGGATTGCTGTGAACTGATCTGGAGGATTTTAGATCAATTGGGAAAAGATTTGTTCAAAATTTCGATTTTCAGATCTGAAAGTTGAAATTGTCGGAATTCATAGCTTCAAGTTCTCGGAATCTTGCTTTGAATCTCTCGGAATTCTCAATTCCGTGAATATTTGAGTAGAATTACCTTAATTCCATGAAAATTCCATCAAGGAATTACTCATTCCGATAGAATTTATATCGGATTCTCTTACATTTCGACAAAACTTTTCTCGGAATACATAAATTCCGACAGAAATTGTCTCGGATTGATCACTGAAGATTTTCCTCGGAATTCATTTTTCTAGGAATTGCAATATTTTCTCGGATTTGAATACATCTCGGAATTCAAAAGTATATCAGAATTTATTTTCTAGGATTTGGATAACTTTCCAAGAATTCATTTTCTCGGAATTGAATTCATCTCGGAATTCAAAAGTTTCTAGGATTTCGATTTTCTCGGATTGTTCATGTTTCTCGGATTTCGATTTTCTCGGATTGTTCAAGTTTCTCGGATTGTCAAATTTTCTCGGATTGTTCAATTCTATCGGATTTCTTCAAAAGGAAATTACTTTTCTCGGATTTGGATTTTATCGGAATCTAAGTTTTGTCGGAATTCAACAAGAATCAATTTTCTCGGAATTCATACTTAGACAAATTTTCACAAGTTCAAGAAACCTTTCAGAGCAACGATCTAACAATAAGTGCTTATAGTGAAACTCTTTCGTTTGGTTCTGACACTAAATCTCCCGTGCTTTATCGTGGAGAATACAACGTGTGGAAAGGGAGGTTCATGGATTTTATAGAAAACAATGAAAAATATGGAGAGCTCATGAAGTTAAGCATCAAGAATGGAAATGGTAGCTTCATGTTTCATTAAGCAGCAGATCCAACAAACAATCCCCCACTTCAAGAAATTCATCGTCCTAAGACACCAGCCTAATATTCAGCAGAAGATATGCTTCGTGCAACTGCAGACTAAAAAGCTAAATATTATTTGAAGCATGGTCTTTCATCTGAGTTTTACATCAAGATTAATGGACTGGATACAGCCAAAGAAATATGGGATGAGATTGAAAGACAAATGGAAGGAACTGAGTCCGGTGTGTGGATCAAGGAAACTACTTTAGTAAATGCATTTCATCACTTCCGTTCTAAGGAAGGTGAAACACTGGTTGATATCTACAGTAGATTCTGCAAGCTGCTCAATGATCTTAGAAATCAGAAGCTGGATAGCTATTCTGATCTTACAAAGAACACCAGGTTCCTGAATTCACTTGGACCTGAGTGGAGAACTCAAGTGACCATCTACAGACAAATGAACCAAAAGGTTCTCAATAAGGTCACTTATCACATGATATTTGATGAACTGAATCAATATCAGGATGAAGTCTGCATGAGTTCTCAGAAAGAAAATGTTGATCCATTGGCTTTATTTGTTAATGATAAAAGAGGCAGATCTTCAAGCAGATCTTTGAAGCTTAAGCAAATTCACGAATCAGAATCTTCTGAGTCTGACACTGAGGAGCAAGCTGATAGTGAGAAAGTTATGCAGGCTGTTACCTATCTGACCAACATGTTGCAGAATCAGTTCACAAATTCTAAAACCAATAACCGTCAGAGATTTACTTCAGGATCTCGCAGAAGAGATAATAATTTTCAAAGAAATGACGGAGTGAATCTGGAAAAGAGGTATGAGAGAAAGATTCAATCTTCTCAGCCCAAAAAGTGCTATAATTGTGGAAGCACAGGGCATGTGATAAAAGACTGCAAAAAGCCAAAAGTGAAAGACTCGGAGTACTATAAAGCCAAACTGAATCTGATTAAAAAGAGAAATAGTGGCACAGTGCTTCTGGCTGAAGAAGATCAGTTCCTATCTGACACTGATGATTCAGATGAAGATGCTGAAGTTCATGCCCAATTCGTACTCATGGCCAATGTGGAAGAATTTGAATTTCTGGAGTCTGACGGTGAAAGTGAAGATGAGATTGATGGTTTGGGGTTTGCTGAGGGTAAAACTGTGGTTGAGGATGCAGAGATAGGAGAAGCAGATACTGGGTTTATGGCTAAATTTGATGAGTCGGATCAAGAGAGTGAGTATGAAAGTGATGATGAAGTTGAAACGGCACCTTCCAGCACCAGTTCTCTCTCAACTAAGTCAGAGTCTACTGCTGAGAAGGTATCTCTTGATAACTCTCATATATCTGCTGATCACATCATGACACTAGTTAATCAAGTGCAAACCTTAACTGCTAAGAATCAAAAGCTGCAAACACAAAACCTTAATCTCAAAATGAACCAAGCCGTCAATTCTTAGCACATGACAAAACTTAGTCAATTCCAGGAGTTAATCAAACAAAAAGAGGATGAATTGAATAAGATACAAGAGTAAACAGAAAGAAAGGTCCATGATCTAAATGCTGCTAAGTTGAGTGCTGAAATCAACTTCAATTTGATTTTGAAAGAAAAACAAATTTTGGAAACAAAAGTTAACAATCTTGAAGAAGCTTTTCGTAAGAAACCCACAACTCGCCATACAATTTTCAAGAGTTTGACTCCAGATATTCAAAATAAGTACAAGGGTTTAGGGTATGACGACAGTGACTTTTTCAAAAAATCAACTGTACTAAACTCTATCAGACAGAAAGGATGAATCGAGGGCTAACTGAAAAGATGGTGTTTGTTGCTGCTGAGGAAGTAAAACAAGAAGAAGATCTCAAAAGAAAAACCACAACAAAATGACAAAAACCATTTAATTATGATTCACTGAATGCTTCGTATGAAACTACTGATGGTTTCTCATTCAAAAATAAATCTGTTTTCAATGCTGAAACTCTAATTTTTCAAAATCATGAACAAACAGTCAAGTCTACGCACCACTCATGTACATTCCTCACATGGAATTGCAGCGCTGACAGGAGATTCTTGAAACCAACTGCATAATTAACATCATTCTAGACATAGAAAATCAAATGTTGAAAGAACAGTTGTCTCACTTACAGTCTTCCGCTGATCCTTTTGATAAATTTAACTCTGAATTGGTGAATCAACTGAGATTTGAAAATGATGTTTTAATTAATCAATCTCAAGAATTTTTTGAGGAATTGGAACGAGCAAAGAAGGAAGTTGAGAATCATAAAAGAACCATCATTCAGTTATGTGAAGATTTAAAAAGGAAAGTCATTGAATCTCAAAAATCAAATGATTCTAATTTAGAACATCTTGACTGTGCACATCTTGTGATTTCTCAACTTATTATCTATGAACTCGAAACTCAACTTCATGATGAAAAAATCAAACGGCTTGTGCAAGAAGTGGAACGTGGCTGGGGTGTTGCAATTCCTACTTGCCCAAAAGCTTGTAGAGAGTATGTATCTCACAAATGCAATCAGTTTTGTGATCCAACGAGTATTCGTGAAAAAGGGTCTACATCAGGCACCAAGCCTTCAACATCTGCATCATCTTCTTCTAAACCTTCACGCATTAACAAAACTAACAAATTTCCTTTTTTCTCTTCTGAATCAGATAAAATCAAACGTCAAAGTTCCACAAGAACTGTTACCAAATCAGAAGTGAGAAAGGTAGTGAAGACAGCAGTGCGACAAGCTGAGAAGAAGACAGATGTTCCCAAAACAGTCAAGAAGCCAAAAGTTGAGGACAAGAGACACAAGACACAATATAGTTTTAGAAAACATGATTACTTTCCTTCTTTTTGTTTCATTCATCATAAACGTTGTTTGAAGAATTGTAAGTCTGATTTGAATTGGAAGAAAAAGTCTGATAATGTTTCAAATAGTCAAACTGATACTTCTAAACCACAAGCAATTAAAGTTGAAATTTTTTGTGCAAGTAATGGTTGTGTGCAAGGTCATTGTATAAATGCATGTTCATATCATCAAGATCGAATGTTGCGTGGTTTCAAATCAGTTCCTAACTGGAAAAATCCTGCAGAGGATATGATCTTCACTTGGTTTGTCAACCGTGCTGGCTACATCATTCATCAATGGATCAAGAAGAGTGAACTGCGTTTCTTCTTATGCAAACATGCACATAGGAGACTGCCTATGCTGCCTGGTGAGTGGGAAAATCATATAGAAATGATGAGAAGGGTGGCTGACTCTGAAAGAGATGCACAGCTACGAAAGCTTGAAGTAGCACAACTCAATCGATCATTGCGTCAGATTTATTTTCTTAAATCTAAACAACAAGTTGCAAAATCACCAAATAAATCAGTTTCTCACAAACCAGTTAACAAACCAGTTCACAATTCATACAAACCACAATCATCAGTGACATTTAAACCAAGCAAACCACAAACAACTCAACCTTCTCACAAAGCTACTCAAAATGTCAGCAGACATAAACCGATTTCGAATAACATATTTCAAAACAAATCAGTTCATCAAAACAAATTTGTTGTTCATACACATAACAAACCAACCAAAGCCCCTCCTGCTACAAAGAAACAAAAATGGCAACCTAAGAAGTGGCAGATAAAACAGCAAAAGAAATCTGAATCTTTGATTGTTGATCCTGTTATTTCTTCTGTTTCTATCTCTAACATACCTCATCCCATTGCACAATGGGTAAGGTCTTCAACCCTTGTTTCTATGTGCAGAAGAGTAATCTTTGGTACATGGACTCCGGGTGTACTAAGCATATGACTGGGGATAAGGGTCTTCTCAAACAATTCGTGGGCAAATATTCTGGAAATGTAAAGTTTTGGAATGACTAGGTAGCACCAATCCTCGGCCACGGAGTGTTGGAAACAGGGAATGTTAGGATTGAAAAGGTATCTTATGTAGAGGGGCTTGGCCATAACCTATTCTCTATAGGTCAGTTCTGTGATAAGGGCATGGAGGTCCTGTTCAAGAAGAAATCCTGCTCTTTGAGAACTGAGGAAGGGACATAAATTCTGGGAGGATACAGAAAGTCGAATCTTTATACTATCGATTTGTCTGGAAAAGCATCGAGTTCGTCTGTTTGTCTGCTTTCAAAAGCTGCGTCAGATTCGACTTTCTGTATTCTCTATAGGTCAGTTCTGTGATAAGGGCATGGAGGTCCTGTTCAAGAAGAAATCCTGCTCTTTGAGAACTGAGGAAGGGACAGAAATTCTGGGAGGATACAGAAAGTCGAATCTTTATACTATCGATTTTTCTGGAAAAGCATCAAGTTCATCTGTTTGTCTGCTTTCAAAAGTTGCGTCAGATTTGAACTGGTCATGGCATAGGAAGCTGTCCCATCTCAATTTCAAAAATATCAACAAGCAGGTAAATGGGAATTTTGTCCGAGGTATCCCTAAATTGAAGTTTGAAAAGTAACACTTGTGTAAGGATTGTGAGCTGGGGAAATTAAAACGCGTACCTCATAAAGTTGTTCAAGTTTCAACAACATCAGCCCTTCTTCAACTAATACACATGGATCTTTGTGGACCTATGAAGGTTCAGTCCAGAACTGCGAAAAGATACATACTGGTGATGGTGGATGACTATTCTTGCTACACATGGTTTCGATTCGTAAGTCAAGAGTCTGACGTGCCACAACAGATTATTCTGTTTCTGACTAAGCACAAGACACAACAAGGACAACCTGTAAAAGCGATAAGTACTGACAATGGCACAGAATTCAAGAATAGAACTCTGGATTCTTATCTTGATTCTGAAGGCATCTCACATTAGTTCTCTGCAGCCTACACTCCTGAGCAAAATAGAGTTGTAGAAAGGAAAAATTGAACACTTGTTGAAGCTGCAAGAAAAATTCTACAGTACTCAAAGTTGCACCCATCATACTAGGCTGAGGCTGTCAACACCGCTTGCTATACCCAAAATAGATATCTGATTCACCGTCGTTTCAATAAAACTCCTTAGGAGCTATGTAACAGAGTAGTACCTAATATCAAATACTTTCATGTATTTGGTAATAGGTGTTTCGTTCTGAATGAATCGGACAAACTGTCTAAGTTTGATCGAAAAGTTGACGAGGGAATCTTTATAGGGTATTTAACAGACAAAAAGGCTTTTCGAATACTGAATCAGAGAACTCACAATATTGTTGAAAGCATGAATGTGACGTTCGATGATTTAGTCAATCTAAACTCTTTGACAGCAAAACCTTCAAATTCTAAAAATCCTGTTTATCAAGCTAATCAATCTGATCATCAAAACATTCAGAATGAAGATATTAATTTGTATTTCATGTTTGATTTTTTCAAAGCTAATGATACTTCTTCAGTTAAGGTGAACAGGGCTGAAACACTTCAACCACAACCTGAAGAATCTGTAAGTCTAACAATACCTTTTGTTGCACGGGATACTGATCAGGAGAGTTCTGAATTTGAAGCTACAAATAGTTCGTTTCTAGAACAGCAGACTCCTCCTCTTGTTGAAACAGATGATACTGTCAATCCGTTTGTTGAAGCTGAAATAGTAAATCCATTTGTAACGGACGTTCAAGCAGTAGATGACTTCATACAGGTTACGACCCCCGAGCCTGTATGGTTGAGAAGTCACCCTGACACTCAAGTAATTGGCAGTTTGAACGCCGGTGTTCGAACTCGCGCCGCAACCGCAAACGAATGTCTGAATATGAATTTTCTGAATATGATAGAGCCAACACGTGTATCAGAAGCTTTAGAAGATCCGGACTGGATTCTTGCTATGCAAGCCGAGCTGAATCAGTTCGACTGTTTGAAAGTCTGGCGATTAGTAACCAAACCTGAAGGTAAATCAATTGTGGGGACTAAGTGGATCTTCAAAAATAAGAAAGACTCTGATGGAGTAGTTGTGCGAAACAAGGCTAGACTAGTGGCTAAGGGGTACAATCAGCAAGAGGGAATCGACTATGATGAGACCTTTGCCCCAGTCGCCCATTTGGAAGCGATCAGATTATTTCTAGCCTATGCTGCCTTCAAGAATTTTAAGGTTTTCCAAATGGACGTTAAAACTGCATTCCTCAATGGTAAACACAAAGAGGAAGTCTATGTTGGTCAACCTGAAGGCTTCGTGGATCCCAAACACCCACAGCATGTATATCTACTTGACAAAGCTTTGTATGGATTAAAACAAGCCCCGAGAGATTGGTATGATGAGCTGTCAGATTATTTGTTGAGCAAGGGCTATGCAAAAGGGACCACAGACACAACACTCTTCAAAAAGCAGATCGGTTCAGATTATATTCTTGTACAGATTTATGTAGACGACATTATCTTTGCCTCAACTAGCCCAAAGTACGGTGATGATTTTGCAAATACCACGAAACAGAGGTTTGAAATGAGCATGATGGGGGAAGTTAACTTTTTCCTTTGATTGCAAATTTCTCAATTTAATAATGGGATTTTTATAAATCAGTCAAAATATATAAAAGATTTATTAAAACGATTTGACATGACTGGTTGTTCCCCAATTTCAACTCCCATGGGAATTAAAACAAAACTGTTTGCTGACCCTGATGGCAAATCAGTAGATTTAAAAACTTTTCGTGGTATGATCAGATCCTAATTGTACTTAACTGCTAGTAGGCCAGATATAATGTTTGCTACTTGTCTCTGTGCCAGATTTCAGGAAAATCCTAAAGAGTCTCATTTGTTGGCAGTTAAAAGAATATTAAGATATCTTAAGGGTACCCCAAATCTAGGTTTGTGGTATCCTAGAGGTTTGTGGTATCCTAGAGATTCTGATTTTGAACTAATCGGATACTCAGATTCTGACTATGCAGGGTGCATGATTGACAGAAAAAGTACATCCGACAGTGCACATTTTCTGGGAGACAGGCTAGTATGCTGGGCATCGAAGAAGCAAAACTGCGTGTAAACTTCCACCGCAGAGGCTGAATATGTTGCTGCTGCCAGCTGCTGTTCTCAAAGTCTGTGGATACACACACAACTGTCAGATTTTGGACTGGACTATTCTCACATAGCTCTAATGTGTGAGTCCCAGAGTGCCATAGCCATTTCATTCAATCACGTGCATCATTCTAAGACGAAACATATCGACATTCGGTATCACTTTCTAAAAGATTATGTTGAAAAAGGTTTGATAGAATTAAAGTATGTTAATACAGAAAATCAACTTGCTGATATTTTCACCAAACCGTTGGATGAAAATCGTTTCCAACACTTTAGTTTCAAAATTGGGCATGTTGAATTTGAGTATTTGACTGTACTTTTATTCAATCCATCAAAATCTGCACATTTAGGTGTTTGAGGTCGGGGTGTAATATCTGATTTGACAAGTTATGAACTACGGATGGTTCATACTTGTATGGGGAGAGTTAATTGCATTTTAGTTTTATTTGTTTTGGTATATTTCAGAAAACTCAAAAACATTTCAAAATTTTTAAAATCCAAAAACATGTGCAAAAGATCAAAAAGGCAAAAAGATTTTTTCTTCTTTCTCAAATTGATGCTTGATTTGAGAGGGAGTTTTTTTTTTATTTTCTTTGTCTTTGATATTGTTCAAAAATGGTAAAGAGAGAAAAAGTTCAAACTTTTACAAGTTAAATGCAAGAATTGGTCAATTCTGACACTTTTAATGTCAGATTCCGAGAACATTTAAACTTTGTTTGTGTCGGAATTTCAAATTCCGACATTTTATGTCGGAATCCGAGAAAGTGGAACTCCATTCATACATTCCGACACATTTTCTCGGAATCCGAGAGTTCATAGGAGTTTATAAGCTTCAAACTCTCGGAATTTTGAGTTTTTCTCGGTTTTCTCTTTCGAAATTGACCAAATCACTCCGGACAATCAAAATTTCAAAAAGCTTTGGATTTCTTCAAGTTTATCAGATCTAGATTGGTTTTCAGTTGCGATTCTCATGGTACAATTCATTTTTCTTACTTCCTATCATCTATTTGTGTATTTTAGATCTAAGTTTTAGAAAACCCTGACTGTCGATGCTTCTTTAGGTCGATTTAGTGGTTATTTGTTGTTAGTTGGCTTGTTGATAACACCGATATGCTTAGATAACATGTTACATGTGTTGCCATGCTTAGATTTTCATCATTTACATCTGTTTGAGTATGATTTGAGAATCCGTTCTTCGAGTTTTTATGTATCTGGGTTACGGGTTTTAGTTTTGGGACTTAATCATGTTAAATCAACTCTGATGGGGATAAGTGTAGAGTTAAAAATGCTTAGAATGACAAAGGGTATAATCGTCTTTGGTTTGTATGTTCAAAATCATGGGTTTCAAAATCTAGGTTTGATTGTGTTCATAAACTGTTATGAATATCTCGGAATTCAACATTCAGAGAGTTTTCATCATTTCCAAAACAAACAAGTGTTTTCTTGGAATCTTAGATTCTCTCGGAATCTCTGATTATCTCGGAATTTGACATTCCGAGAGTTTTCTCGGATTCAGTGATAATATCGGATTCCTTGATTATCTTGGAATCCTTGATTTCTCGGATTCCTTATTGTATCGGAATCATTGTTAAATCAAAACTCTCGCAATTCTCATCATCAAGGAATTCTCTCAGAATTTTCAAACTCTCGGAATTTCCAAGTCTTTTCTCGGAATTCCAGATTGTTTTTTCTCGGAATTTCCACCATCAAGGAATTCTATCAGAATTTCCAAACTCTCGGAATTTCCAAGTCTTTTCTCGGAATTCCAGATTGTTTTTTCTCGGAATTATATCTAAGTTTTTGCCGGAATCATCAATTCCGACAAAACACTTAGAGAATATTTGAAATTTTTCAAAATTTTTTCAAAGTTTACAATTTTTTTCAAAAGGAAGGAACAATCTCTTATAGTCTTATCTGCTGAACATCTGATAATTAACCATGGGTATTATTGTATATTCTTGCAGATGGCTAACCCAGGTAACCTTCCAGCATTTGTTCCCTCTGAACAAGTGTTTCACCTAAACAACTACTTACCCAATCTTATGAATAATCATTGCTTTGACTCCATCACCACCACCACTCAATTCCCTATTCTTTCTGAGCTAATAGAAGTACATCCATTAAAACCACATATTCTCCTACAACCCTATTGCTGACGGGGAAGAACCTTATGTACCCGAGGTCTATGTGCAACAGTTATGGCACTCACTACATAAAATTGTAAATGATGAGGGAGAGGAACTTTTAGCTGGGCAAATAGAACAATATGAATTCACTTTTTGTGTTGACCAGCTACGGACTATGTTTAGACTACCATCTGAGAGGGGCACCTATGCTAACAAGAACAAGTTTGATCCTATTCCATCGAGCAAGGCTATATATCCCCATGTGAAGGATATGGGATTTAATTGGGTTTTGACCAAGAGTGTCCAATTCAAAAGAAACAATATGGTACCAATCTGGCAGTCTTTGTATGCAATTATCAATCGGTGCCTCACTAGCATATCCAAAGGAGTTGATGGAGCCAGCTTAAGTTCTTTTCAAATTTTGGTGTCCATGGTCAAACACTGGCATGTAGATTATGCCTCCACCATGTTTCAGGAAATTTCAAAAATAGTTCATCAAAAACAAGTTCCACAACAAGCAAAGAAGTTTCTCCCATACCCCAGATTTCTCTCGATGATTGTACAAAGCATCATGCAAGATCATCCAAATGACATCAATCGGAGGGATAATGATCCTCTGCCAACGGTGTATATCATGCAGAAATTGTACAAAATTGAAAAGACCTTTGAGGTCCAGGCTTTTGTAATGCCTGCTGAACTAGTAATGTTGATGGATCTTCATGATCCTGTAGTAAAGGCATACATTAGTGAGAATAATATCGTTCTTCCGGATCGACAAGAGCCTGTTGATCCTACCCAAAGAACAGTAGTACCCGAGGGTTTAGATTCTAGTAGTCAGTCGTCTTCGGGTGACACTGACGGGGGAGAGTCGAGAGAAAATTCTGAGAGGGGGGATGAAGTGGTTGAGGGAGGAGAGAATGTAGGAGAGGGAGATGCGGAGGATGAAATGCCTATAGGATTGTTACTTTCTAAGTCTCAATCTCAATCTCAAGAGACTCCGGAAAGAAGTGTTGAGCTGAATATAGAAACTATGATTGTCACACCTGAGGGTGTTAACTTGGAAGGTCCAGCATATGAGCATGATGACTTGTTTGAAATAGAATCTCTTGATAGTGGGGGCTTATATGACAATATCACTATTGCTGGCCAAGTTAATGTAGATGAAGAGGAACAGTTAAAAGAAAATGAGAGTGTGTTCGGAGAAAATGAATATAAGAGTGCTGAGAGTTCCCCAACCACAAATAGCCGGGAAACCACATCTGCCATCGGGTCTGATAGGGTCAGTCCTGGTGTTGAACAAGAATCTGGCATCCCACCAGAGCATGCACAAACCCCACTAAGCCACTCTGTTTCTTCTCAACAAGAAATAGTTTCAACTTCTTACGGGGCTTTACCACATAATCTACCGAAGTCTCCTTCTAAGACAGTAGGTCTTGAAACAGGTGCCATTTCTCCCCAGGCTACCGACTTTCATTTTGATGAGCACATTGTAAGCCCAATTCTTTCTACACACAAGGACACATCTGTACCATCAACTAGGATCCTACCTGAATGACCTAGCAGAACATCTATAGAAGCTACACTTCGTAGACTTCAAGGATTAGATGGAAATCCCGCCACAGTCAACCCTGATACAGCTGTGCATGTGGGTGTCTCAACTTCTGAAGGATTTGCTCCTCCAGTTGTTCCAGTCTCAACGGGTAATCTACGTGATCCCGGTTTTGTTACACCTTCAAAATTTTCTCAGGTTGCCTCAGAATTTATTTCTAAGGCTGACCTTGAAGCTGCTTTATCTGACGTTCATGCTAAAATTGATGTTGTAAATGAGAAGTTAGACAGGCTACTGGCTAAACAAGGCCCTAATGTGTCGGTGGAGGAGTTGAAATCCCAGTTGTATGCAAAGCTGATGGTTAGACCAGATAATAATGAAGAAGATGCTACTCTGGTTGATTTACTAAGAAATGAATACAAGAAATCAGATTTTGAAAGTTTTAAGAAGGAGATGTGAGATAGCATGGCAGCTCTTGGAGTTGCTTTTCACAAACGAATGGATGCCATGGATCCCATTAAGGATGTTGAGGGTGAGGCTCCTCCAGCTATTGTTCAGAGGGAGACTTCAGGGAGAATTGATGTTGAAGAGGAAGCTGCAATTGCTGCTGCACTTAAAGCTTCTCTTGAAACCTGTCAGGCACAAGGAAAGAAGCGAACACATAATGACCAAGATCCTGATCCCGATCATTCTGAGAGGGAGAACCGTCGTGCTGTTGTGCCTATCACTTCTTTGATATCAAAGCTATCTGCTACTTTGTCTTTACAAAGCAAACAACCAACTCCAAAGAGAGGCAGAGGTAGAGGTAAAGGAAAAAGGAAAATGGCCTTAGTTGATGAAGAAGAAGAGGATACAGATAGACTGGTGGATGATACATATGACTTTCTTACTGGTGCAGGTTCAGACTTTAATGTTTATGGGTCATTTGTAGCAGAAGCTGGTGAACTTGGAAAAGAATTAACTCTTTAACAACAGATAAGCAAAATCAAAGAAACAAGGACGGTGAAAACACCAAGGGTTGAAAAGCCTGAGGTTGATGAAGTTCCTACTCCTGAGCCATTCAACATTGAAAATGTGCTGAGGATAAACAGAGAAGTAGCTGACTTGTTTCCTCCATCTCCAGGAAAATTTAGAAAAACAGCTAGAGATCTGTTGAGGGAACAAGATAAGATGAAAAGCTTGAAGGAGCAGAGTGGATGGTTCCTAAAAATTACAATCCAGATCCCATTCTGACTTCAAGCATGAGAGACATCAGAAAAAGAGTGGTATTAACTACAAAGGCTCTAAATAAGACAAACAGAAATTTGAGTGCTTTTGATGTTGCAGTGGCTTTTCTTGAAGAGAAAATTCCTAAGATTTATTCTGAACAAATTCAGGATGACAGATGTCTCTGATGCAGGTAGAAGACTGATAATGAATTGGCATGGTAAATCAAGAGATCAAGTGGCTTCCAAACATCCAGTTTCTAAAGTGAAGTGCTCATTTGGAAAAGTTCTTAATGTGATTTGGGTTTACTTCTCTGTGCAAAGAATAGATCAGAAAACTTACTGGTTTAGTCAAGTAGATCTGAAACACTTAAGCTTGGAGGATGTTGAACATATGATGGAAGAACTTGAAGTAAAGAAACACAGTTCCAAAGTAAATAATGCAGGCTACATGATCTTGCTAGACTTTATGAAGCAAAGAATTCGGCTTGCTGAGAGAAATGACATCCAGCTTGGTGCAGAGGCAGACAAAGCTAAGATCAATGTTCTGAAGCTAAACACCACACATCCCAGAATTGAAGAGCTAGAAATGTTTCAAACTATTTGGAGAGATGATGAGACTGGAGAAGATGATGGAATAGTTCTCTTCAACAGCAAGAAGGAGAAATTCTTTCTAAGGACCAAGGAACTCAATGCTTATTCTGATGGTTTACTTAAAGTCTGGCTTATCAAGATCAGAGAGCACAACTTCAGCCTCAAGGATGATTTTGATCAATCTGCAAGAGTAAGCATGACTGATATTATGGAGAAGATAGAAGCTAAGATGCATGAAAGAGCTACTCTTCGTAGATGGCAAAGAATCTTGGGTGAACGGAACATAGACTAGATCGAATCAAGGGGGAGATTGTTAGATCTAGATTTTATTATTAGATCTAGTCTGTATTTTGTGAAAATAGTACATTTTATGTACTTAGTATAAATAGTATGTAAACATTGACTCAATGTAACTTTTGACATATGCAATAGAAGAAACACACACATTAAGGTGTAATTGTCAAACTCTCTCTACACACACACTTACGGATCACACTATACACTCATTCAGTACCTTTCACATGGAAGTAACCTATATTGGGCTTTCTTGATTTATACATTTCATATGCAGTTTTGCCATGTCTTTTGACTATGATTGATCTAATTTTGGTGTAACATTCTGTACCAACAGCTTCATCCCAAAAATAAAGTTTCAATCCTGCCTCACACAGCATTGTTCTAGTAGCCTCAATTAAGGTTTTGTTTCTCCTTTCAGCAACACCATTTTGTTTAGGAGTTCTAACTAAAGAGAAATTTTGTATTATTCTTTTTTGTTCACAAAAGCCTTATAGGGTTGAGTTTCTAAACTCAGTCCCATGATCACTTTTGAATTGCTTAACAGACTTACCTTTTTGCAACTCTTCCTGTGTGATAAAACTCATTATCTCCGGGGCAGCTTCACTTTTGGCTTTAAGGAATATTACCTAGGTGAATCTAGAGAACTCATCAACTATCACCAGGGTGTACTTCTTGCCACTTAGGCTTGGCTGTAAGACCTTTAACATATGCAATCTTCTGAAAAGTCACCTTGCCAGCATGCATCTTCCCATATCCTTTAGTTCTTCCATGGGAGTTAACACCAAATGTTACTTTAGGACCTTCATCTTCCTGGAATTCACTTAGAAGTCCTTTCCACCCTGTCATGTGCCTTGAGCATCCACTGTCAAAGTACCATTTACTTGAACCCTGCACATGAAAAACTAAACATATTAGTTTTATTTATGAACCCCCTCTAAAGTGGGTTCAGATGATGAGGACTTAGATGATTCATCTTGTAGAGCTGACTGGTCAGCTTGAGCAGGTGTTGAGTCCTGCATAGGCTGATCAGCTTGTTCCTTTTCAGGCCTTAGAATTTCACTTTCACAGTCTTTGGCCTCATGTCCTCTACCTCCAAATTTTTAGCACTTTCTTCTACTAGTAACTACAGGGGGTAGGTTATCCAATAATCCTTTTGAGTATCTACTATCAGTTTTAGGATTATAGGTTGTGGATAATTTTTCAACTTTTTTTGCAAGTTGATTCACCTGATGCTCATTGACTTTGGACTTACCTTTGTCATGGCTAGGCTTATTATCCTTTTGATGAGAAGTTTTTGTTGGAGTATGCCCACTGACACACGTACGCCAATTGATCACTGCCGATTACGTATGGGCCTATCAGGTCACACGCAGGGGGTTGATCTTGACAACAACCTAAAAGATGAGGGTGAGAAAGAGTAATTAATGATAGTTGGTAATCTAGACAGAGTTAGCGGCGCTATCTCTTCTGTCGCTAACTCAGCCGTGATCGCGACGCTAACTTTGGGCGGTTAGCGGCGCTATCCCTGGGCGGGTAGCGGCGCTAACCCTGTTGACAGATTGCAACTTTATTCTTTTCACCTCCACTCTCCACCAATGCATGTGTTTTGTAATTATGAGCTCTTGGCCGACATGGGCTAGTCCTGGAGGCACTTAGGAGTTTATAAAAAGGAACCACTTGACTCTCTCTAACACCTTTTGGCATATTTGAGTTACAACACATAGAAAACAAAGAGTTGTTCTTGTGAGCTCAAAAGAGAGAGTTCAAGTGAGTTTTCTGGTGGTCCAAGGTTGGTTGTTCCAGGGAACACTTTCATCTAGTGAGTTGTGTTCCAAGGGGTGCTAGTACACCAAGATCACAAGTCTTCTCGGGGTGGACTTTGGTAGCACAAGGAGAAACACTAGCTTGGAGCTTTGCACTCAACCAATCCAGAGACATCAAGGGTATAAACTCTTCTCTCCTTTCTGTTTTAGTTGCAAATCTTAGTTGTAGAGATTGGTACTTCATTTGGGGTTCTTGTTTATGCTTTTAAAATCCGCTTTTGACCTTCCAACAGTGGTATCAGAGCCACCTCCATTTAATTAAAATTTAATTCAAATGGTTAATTGAGTTTAGAAAAAGTCAGCACATCAATTAAAAAAAATGAAATACGTACAACTAAAAACTAGTACAAAAATCATAATGTTTATCATAATTTACATTCTTATTATCACATTGATCCATAAGTATGAGTGAGAGAACTTTCTAAGACATTATATATTAACCAAACATATTCATCACCACAAATCCTTTGTTATATAACTATATGCTACTATTGAATTTAAAATACTAACACTTTTAAAAATATTACAACTTTCTTTAAAGTTTACACAACACATTAAATAACTCATGGCTTTTAAGTTTAGACTGTAACACTTATTAATAATGTTGTATTTTTTTGTAAAGTTTGCAACACTCTAAAATAAGTGTTGCTTTTTAACCTTTACAAATGCAACACCTAATAAAAATGTTGCAATAATATATAAATTTTACAACACTTCATTAAAAGTGTTGCATTAGATATTCAAATGCAGCACTTATTTTCAAAGTGTTGCTTTATAGCTAAGTTTGTGTATAAATGCAACATTATTCATAAGTGTTGCTATCAAAATGTTGCATTAGTCTCATTTTGTTGTAGTGTCTTTATTAATATTTAATTAATAAACTTTATTCAAAAATTAATAAGTTAAACTCTAATTATTAATCTTGAATATTATTAATTAACAATATAAATTTATTAACTAATAAATATATATTTCCTTGTTAATTAATTAATTTGGTAATTTTATCCTCTTTGTAAGTTAAAACCATAACTTACAATTACTGGTTTATAACTACCTGTTATAAAACCGTACTCCCATGTGTGGTTGCATTACTTCTCGGATTACATGCCCTCACAGGTGTGACCCTTGAGTGTCTCATGGCATTGGACGTGGTAACAGGGTTCGACGGTCATGCACACAAATCCTATCATTTATCCCCTCCTGCAACACTCATACTTGTGGTAGTATCTTTTTGCTGGTTTGAAGGTATGCGATGGTGGTTGGGTGGTTGACGGTGGTTAGGGTGGTAGTGATAAACAAATGGGTAGAAAATGCTCATGGTGGTAGAAGTTATAATCAACTTTATATATACTAACAATTACTAGGAAGTGAACAGTAACTTCCTGGTAATTTTTAACATATACTTGAAAGATGAGAGTATTTCCAAAACCTCTCCTTGCCCGGTTGGTAGTTCCATAAGTCCATAACATAAAGGTCAGCTGTTCGATTCTCAAGAAGCGCGTTTCCACCCTATTTTTTGGTTCTCCGCTAACGTTTGTACCTATGCCTTCCACATTTAATATGTTTTTTTCACTTAGCGATATTCTTTTTATTTTACTATTATTAGACCATCAGCATCCATCAGATGCTTCACATATTTTTCTGTCTGTCATATTAGCATCACATCATTTTCCCACCATTCCCCCATCTCATAACACAAACCCCTGCATCCATCACATCTCCTCACATAGTTTAAAAATAAAAAAAGGAAAAAGACTCTCACCTTCGTGACCATGACCGCGGCAGTGACCGTGATCCAACCCATCACAAGGTGGATGGTGTTTCAACCGTGAAGACCTCTCACGAAGGCCTTTCACGGCTCCGAGGCGGATGGTCTTATATAAATATAATTAATTTTGCATCATATTTGTTTTTCTTTTATAACTTTTAATGTATAATATATTGTGTAAATATAATTATATATTTGAAACCGTATCATTTTTATCTACATTTTGGTATAAATTTTATCGTAATATGATATTTATGAAAAAATATATTTTATTGGACGTAATACAAAATTTTTAAAACGTAAATTGATTTAAATATGAATCCGATAGTATGATTTAAAAAACCTAAATGATTACATCAGACATAATGTGAAACATAAAACTTAGTCCGATTTGTATTTGAACAAAATTACGTATTAAAATCATATTGGTTATGTTTGACATAGTATAAATATAAAACTTGAATCGTTTAAATTTTAAACTAATAGTATTTAACTTGTTTTCTATTTTATTTTGAATTATTTTGTTTGGATGTAAGTTTTTCTTTATTTTATTCATGATATAATACCCACTACATGATGGGGTTTCAGGAACGCAATGGAAGCAAAAAAACAAACATGCAAAGCCAAGGTACAAACATGCTATGCATAAAAACCCCAAAAATGGACCAAACTCTATAACTAATATTTGCAACATGTAAAATGAAGGGAAAGAGAGATTATACCCTTGGTGATCTTCTGGAACAAAGTAGAGGATGAAGAAGATGACTAGGAGCTCAAACAAACTCCTCTCTATTGTTGATCCACCACGGGTTTCCACAATCCACTTGTACTAGCAAGCTTGTGTGGACTTCAAAGCCTTGAATCCACAGCAAGAAGAGCAATTGCCTTTCTTTTCCTGGACAAGACTCACACATACTCTAAAATGAAGCTCCAAGAACTCTAAGTGTGTGTAAGTGTAATGTGTGTCTATTGTAAAAAGAGAGCCAAGAGAGAGACTTATAAAAGCCTAAAGATGCCAATTTTCACTCCCCAAAACCGGCCATCTACTTTCCCAAAAGCAAGGCCATGCATTGGTCAAAAAGGAGGTGGAAACAAAATGATTGCATGCAGTCTGACACTTTTTCGCGCCGCGGAACACCGCGTCGCCAACCTCAATTCTGCGCCGCGGAATATTCCTGCACACCAACATTTTCCACTTTAACACTTTTAGTCCCTCAACATATATTGTTGTCAGGATTGATCCCCGGCGTGTGACCCAATAGGCCCATACTATATCCGCAGTGATCCATATGGCGTACGTGCGTCAGTGGGCATACTCCAACAAACTCCCACTTACACATGACACACCGTACCCATAGACCACAGACAAAGAGCGGCCTCTAGTAAGGCATCTCTGCCCCCTACCAGCATGGGTTTTGTCATCTAGAACAAAAACCAAATCCAGAATCAGAATTGAAATGGTCCTATAGATAAGTGATCATTCATCCCTTCGTTCGTGATATCCGTGTGAACACGAGACATTGTTAAATGTCAATCTCCAGATAGTTCACGATTATGTTTCTCGATCTCGATAGATGGTGACCCAAAATCTAGTTGCAATCGATCAAACATCATTCAACTTGAGCATGGCCATGCATTTTACGTCAACGCTCAATCATCGAGGGGCCCAAGGATATCTCTCTAAAACTAGAAGAACGAATCCCTTCGACTACATTGCTCCGCCACATACACCATACTTTACATAAAAGCTCCCTTTATAACAGCCAGTTACGAATTGAATTTGAAAGCAATCAAAGCAAAGCAGGTCCATGCTTTGGAACACATGTATCTCCAGTGTAAGGACAAAATGATATTATCATCCTGACTTACTCGTGACAGAAACCATGAAGTAAGTTCAGGTGCGGGTCGTCCAGTCACTTGACCATTGCAACCACAGGCGAAGTGTTGCGTCTCATTTATCTAATCCATTATTAGATATCGACCAACCACTTCCCTCAGCCTTATCTCAAACTTCCTCCCCATGAAGAATGACCGACTGTGGACATTTAGAATGAAAAAGCATTCTGGGAAGTATTAAACATGCGAAGATGGAACACAGTAAGGATTCATAAAATATCCGCCCTCGGCATATTATTAAATCACATTTAATAATCAATATAGTTTGAAGTACAATACTGCTTAATGTTCCCCAAGATAATACATACCAAACATATAACTAAAACAAACTCAAGCCTTGTTCACCTAGGCTTAGTATGGTAATCATCGCTAGCTCGTGACAACAGCTTAGTTAACAGATCTGCCATAAAGCCATCCGTGTGAACTCTGCTAGCGACCATGTCTCTACCTCAACCAATCACTCACATAGTATGCGTTGGTGAGACCATGGCGCTTCCTTCAAGCCATCGTACCTTCATTGTTTAAGAAGAACCCAATAAGGTAAATGATACTCGAGACTTTGGTTTTTATAGTAAAGCCATCCTACCCTCATTGTCTCAAAAGAACCCAATAGGGTCAGTGATGCTTCAAGAACTAATTTGATCAACAACACCATATTTTGTAGGATCATGAACTTTGATTGAGATCAGCAGTTATCCCATTCTATTCAGAAGCCAACATTAGAGTAACAATTTATTCTTGCTTCTTTTATAATAGAGTACCAAGAACATATCTGAATATTTCTTGATCCCCTAAACAGGTTTTGTATATTCTATAGTCGTTATGGATGCATAATTCCTTACTTTATCTTTTGAACAACACAAGATAAGGACATTATCTCCATTACGTTTGTATAATTACAACAACGCTCCCACTAGCCCTGACATTCATTCATGTTTCATCCTTGCTTATTGAAAACTGAAACAATTGATTTTCATATCAAAGCAAAGATTGTAACCTTGAGATGCTAATCTAAGTCCATCGGATAGTGTTGTTAGCACTTCCTCAGAGAATTCCTATTAAGGAATGTGGTCTTTTGCATTAAGTTGTCATAGCCATGAAAAGGCACTAAAAGGTCACAAGTATCCGAGTTTACTTCAACATAACCACCGGTAGAGAATTTCTAGATGATACAATCCTCATGGTCAATCATCATGAAACTATCTCCTACTAGTCGGTATTCGAAGTTATCTACAAACTTAGTATTCGATATAACCACCGAGAGAAAATTTTCATATGATACCTTCCACATGGTCAATCATAGATCTTTCCTATCAGTCGGTATTCGAAGTTGTAAACTTATCCATGTTGGTTTCCTTCTATAAAGAACCATTTTTACCCTTCGAGTTTCTACCCAAGGGTTGGGTCTACCAAGTCCAATACTTGGATATCCCACATGGATCGCATCTCATTTTCATCGCCTCTTTCCTTCTAGCGGACTCTAGGCCCACTCTGGTTTTGATAGTTTGATGTAAACATCATTAAGTCGTCTCCCTCAGATATAAAACTATATCTTTCTGGCCTTATGACAACTATTACCAAGTTTAAAGAGGTTATGATTTAATATCAGGTCCTCCAGCATAGCCATGCTGAGTTTCAATCACAATTGAGTGCTAGTGCCAACATCAGGTTCTTCCATTCAAGGTAAACTTTACTCCCACTGGCACCCGCGGGTATCTGAAACCTTTTTCTTTTGAACAACACACTTTTTGTTCAAATATCCCATGGCCACAGCAGAATACCTAATGGAGTAGCACATCTAGATTCCGGGTTCCTCCAACTCACCCTAAACGCAGGCTGAGGAATTTGGACTTTGTGATGGACTAGCAAAGACATACTTTCTAGTATCATCACCTAAGGTGCGTACTTAACCATCTTTGTTGGTATGACTTTTAGAACATTGCCCGCCACTTTCAAAGTACTCCCCAAACAGTAGGGTACTTAGGTCAAATCCATCACAATCGGACCATAACTAGAATGTCTGGTTCCTCCGCTTGGCGACCCATATAACTATATGTCCTAGGAGGATTGAATTATGAGACAAAGCCATAATTCTTATGATGATCACAGAACTTAGAACTACATCCTCAACATCTCTATTAGATTTGAGTATTATAGTCTTTTGCCCTCTTAGTCATGTACTTTGTCGCAGATGTGTCTTGAACACCTCTCAAGGCTTCAGACGAGTGTCTAACAAGTTAAACATATTCATCCTTTTACCTTCACTGGTAAGGTAACAAAGTATCCAGTGTTACTCCTTAGGTTTTGCTTGAACGGTCTACACACAAAAGTGTGAACGAAATCCAACAAGCCTTCATTCCTCTCACATACATAAGTGAAGGACGTTTGAGTCATTTTAGCCTAATAAATAAGATTTGCAATCTCCAATTGATCCTAGATCAAAAGATCCAAGTTCCTAACCACATAGAGCTTGGTGATGCAAGTCTTCTTTCTATGGTTAAATTGACTATAATAATAATAAGAGTAACATGTACAAATCATTCACGATCATTCTATTACTTCATAAGAAAATGCTTATAATAAATGCCACAACATGGATAAACTTTGAAATAAACCACCACAAAATACATAATTCAAAAGAAGTTTATCCATGGTTATCAAAGGCATAGAAGATACATTGTTTCTAGCCACGCAGGGCGTAAAACATAGATCTAGTGAAGTAATAGACTAGCTGGAAGGAGTGGCAAAATCCCATCTTCCAATCCTTTTTCAAATAGGGATAACCATCTTATTTCCCGTTATGAAGTCCAGCTCTCTACAGCTTCTACTTCTTACTAACACCTGCACTTTGCAACAAACAAATTTGTGACAAACGTGAGTGTTGTGGCTAGTATTCAAAACTTGCCCATATAAGTAGATAAGTAATAGAGTTTGATCATGAATGTACCTGAAGCTTCGGAGCCAATCTTTCTCATCTTGTGCATCCTTAGCTCATCCAGACACTTAGGGCAGGTGTGGTGGCGCCAATTTCCATCCTTTCCACAAAAGTAGCAAACTTTCCTATTCGGAGTCTCATATTGAGGCGCAATCTCATTGCCCTTCAACTCCATGGACATGGTGAGCTCAGTAAAACTAAGCCTCCCATTTGAGGTAGCTCGCTTTTTGGTAGCCTTAGCGAGAGTGGACGAGGTGAGCTTTCCCCTGGCCATGTTAGACTCAAGAGTCTTCAGCATGCCAAGAAGCTCCATTAAGGATTTGTCCATACCATGCATGTGATAATTCATAACGAATTGTTCATATGATGGTGGAAGGGATCGTAGGATAATATCTACCGCCATCTCCCTTTCAATGGTAAATCCTAACCTCTCCAAGCGCTCCACAAGTACCTTCATCCTAAGCACGTGAAGGCTTATGTCCTTGCCATCCTGCAGCCGGCAACCAAGTAAGTCATTCAAACACCCATACCGTTCTTGCCTTGCTTGTTGCTAGAACATGTCCTGCAACACAAGCATCATCTCGTAAGCACTTAGATGCTCCATTTGCATTTGCAAATCGGGTCTCATCATGGTCAACATGAGGCAAGAGACCTCGTTGGTGTCTTTGACACGTTTATTATACGCATCCCGAATGACCCTACTTGCGTTGGTAGCAGGGGCTTCCGGAAGGGGTTCCTCAACGGTAAGCAACTTGTCTTCGTGTCGTAGGACAATCTGCAATTGCCTAGACCAATCTATAAAGTTACTCTCATCGAGTTTCTCCTTCTCAAGAAACATACGTAATGAAAAGTTGGTGTTGTTGATACTAGTCGACGTCATCTATAAAAGCAGAGTAGTTTTAGTTAGTTTGATTGAAATCCTTGTTAAAATAATTACCCCATGTGTTTAAGAAAAACAACTATTTTAACAAGGGCTAAGAAACCTATTTCACCTTGCACCGTGACGGGTTTTCCGCGGATCACGTGGCAAAGCTATTTAGGCCGGCAACCATTGACCGATTGCAATCCATTATTGCAACTCTTAGTTCCTTGCGGGATCCTACTTGACAACCATTGTGCCAAGTTTGGAATGTTTGATCCCTCCACACCGATTCTCAATTAATATTTTGTATAACTCGGCTAGAGCTCGACAATCATCCAAAATATTACCTTGAAATCGTAAATCAACCATCAAGATACACGGTGGTACTCTTTCCCAAAAATCGACTCGGCAAGAGCTCGACAATCGACCTTGCGAGTTGCCACACGCGCCTTCCACACAACTCATGCAAAGGCAATCTCGGCTAGAGCTCGACAATCGACTCTTACACGGCTAGATTCGGGCGGTGTCATCTCATGGGTGGTGTGCGATTTACATTTAGAAAACGGGATTTAGTTTTCCGGTTAAAAACCATTTTGAGTTTGATTAACAAAAGTGACAATAACCAAACGTTTTCACTAATCGGATACTAAACCAATGTTAAATCCATTTGTTAATCAAGTGAGCGTGCGAGAGTTGTTAAACCAATTTTAAAACTCTTAGGTTTTATTATTTATCAAAAAATTGTCTAGCATGCAATCGTCCTACAACTCATGCATAAACAATATAATAAAACCCATCACACGCATACAACAAGTTGGTAACCATGCCCCTAAAACCTATGCGTTTTCCCGTGAGCCACTACGGGAAAACAAAGTCATCTAAGGACCAAATTCCTTGACTTTGGATGTACTCCCACTAAACCCGCTACCTCCATTGGGCCTCCAGAATTCGTGTTCGCCAAGACGTCACTCCATAGACTCCCGATGGTTGCTCCATATTACAACTTACATAGAAAAGGAAATAAATGGCATGCAAGCCACAACTCCTATCTTCTAGTACAATTACATAATATGGAATATTTAAATGGCATGCAAGCCACATATACAAAATTACATACCAAATAAATAAATTTAATTATTACAAACCATGTGACATAAAGTCACCAATTGAATGAATAATTAAAACACAACCAAACATCCACAAGGTCTAGGGCATATCTATGGTTACCAATATCACAAGAACAACAAACAAGTTCACTAATGAACAACATGGTGTGCCACACAAAACCATGTAAACTTATGCATAATGGTTAAAATTATTTAAATCACTCAAGGCACAAAATAATCCCATGTACTTATGCATTAGTAACACCAAACCATTTTTGATGAAACATATTCATAAATACATAATGTAAGTATATTCAATTACCATTTTCATGCCAAAATAATAATATACATATAAATACACCAACCATTATACAAGGCAACTTCAAAAGCCAAATTTAATTTCTGGACAAAAATTCCAGAAACCAAAATTTAGTGCCAAAAACCTAAAAATAATTTTTCTTTAAATTAAAAGTTAATCTGTCCAGTTGAGTTCCGCGCCGCGTACCAACAAGTGGTCCGTGCCGCGTAAACCTCCTGGAAGTTAAAACAGAATCTGTCCAGTCACTTTCCGCTCCGCGTACCAACGAGTGGTCCGCGCCGCGTAAACCTTCTAGACAGAAAACACAAAACTAATTTTTGGGTTTTTCAGGCCACCATGTGCAAATATAGTATAGAGGTGGCTCTGATACCACTGATGGGGTTTCAGGAACGCAACGGAAGCAAAAAAAAACAAACATGCAAAACCAAGGTACAAACATGCTATGCATAAAAACGCCAAAAATGGACCAAACTTTATAACTAATATTTGCAACATGTAAAAGGAAGGGAAAGAGAGATTATACCCTTGGTGATCTCCTGGAACAAAGTAGAGGATGAAGAAGATGACTAGGAGCTCAAACAAACTCCTCTCTATTGTTGATCCACCCCGGGTTTCCACAATCCACTTGTACTAGCAAGCTTGTGTGGACTTCAAAGCCTTGAATCCACAGCAAGAAGAGCAATTGCCTTTATTTTCTTGGACAAGACTCACACATACTCTAAAATGAAGCTCCAAGAACTCTAAGTGTGTGTAAGTGTAATGTGTGTCTATTGTAAAAAGAGAGCCAAGAGAGAGACTTATAAAAGCCTAAAGATGCCAATTTTCACTCTCCAAAACTGGCCATCTACTTTCCCAAAAGCAAGGCCATGCAATGGTCAAAAAGGAGGTGGAAACAAAATGATTGCATGCAGTCTGACACTTTTCCGCGCCGCGTAAAAGATTCTGCGCCGCGGAACACCGCGTCGCGAACGTCAATTCCGCGCCGCGGAATTTGCCTGCACATCAACCTTTTCGACTTTGACACTTTTAGTCCCTCAACTTATATTGCTGTCAGGATTGATCCCCGGCGTGTGACCCAATAAGCCCATGCTATATCGGCAGTGATCCATATGGCGTACGTGTGTCAGTGGGCATACTCCAACACTACAAAGCACGGGAATATATAACTCGTTTGTTATGTTATTTTCATATAACTAAACAGTTTTTCAAGTGAGTAAAGACCATTAGTAAAACAAAATTCATATATTAAAAACTTCTATTGTTATAATAAAGTTTAGGGACCAAAAATATAATAAATAACCTACCTCAAAAACCAACTATGTTAACTCATTAACAAAAAAGGATTGTTAAATATATAAACTTTAATATAGATATAACTTTTTATGTTGATCGCAAGACAAATTAACGTGTGAACTTTTAGTATGGATTACAGAAAAAGTGTTAAATTTATGTAAATTTGAAAGTATACATAAGTATAAGTAACATCTAGCAAACACTATGTAAACCGAGATATTTACACATAATATTATTTTGTCACGTACAACAATCATATTTTTTTTACAGCTACAACTCTATTATATATTTTTTTCAATAAATATTTTAAGAATTTTGTGATCCAAATACAAACATTTTATTAATTATATCAAAAAATTAATATTTACAAATTATCACAAGTTTGTAGAATTTTTAGTTAAATTAAAGCAATGTGAAACCAAAGATAACACATTACACATGTCCTTCAAAGATAGAGCGGATTTAGATTCTTAGAATAGAGTTACTGCCGCAAACTGTTCAAAAAATGTCTCTTATGTTCTGTTCACAAATTGTCTCTTTATGTCCTCTACTATACTCTGTATATCGTATCGGTATCTCCAATTTTCCATACATCTCTATCATCCTTTTTTGGGTCTCCTCCCCCACTCATAAAATCTCAAAAACCACCACAAATAAAACCCATATGATTGCATCACTCATCTACACATCTCACCGGAATTCTCTCATTTTCCGGTCAACCCGACCATCTCCGACCACCGGATCAGACACATAAGGTCTTTCACATGAAACCCAACTCTCAATTTCTTCTGTAGTTTATGGGTTTTCTTGATTTGATGATTTCTTGAAAGCTTGTAGTTCTACTGAATCTGACAGTTTCTGACGAAATCCATGTGGGGTTATTAATATTCTTCGATCAGTTGTTATAATATTTCGTGGGTTTGGATGCTTGTTTATAAAATGAAAGCTGTTTTTTAACCAATTATCTTTTGGGTACAAAGAAATGTAGAATAATGAGGTTATCCATAGTTAGATTCAGGTTTCTAGATTGGGACAAAGTTAAGTTAACTTTATGTTTTCAAGATTCACTGGTTTGATTAATGTATATTCTGACCATCTTTATGAGTAATGTAACAAAAAGTAGTGCGATTCCATGTAAGATATATGTATTAATCCAACCATCCTTTTGTGTTCTTCTAGATTGTTTGTTTACTGATCAAATAACCCCTTTTTGGCTGAATCATGTACTCAAAGATTGATCTTTATGTGATTTTAGGAGTGAAGAATGGGGCGGTTTTCGACCTTGTTCGATGGGCTAGCAAGAACATTTTCGACTTCGAAAAGAGGGGCGAGGTCTAACCAATGTAGTGGCAAGGAAGCCGCAGAAGCCATGGCAAAAGATGCAAAGAAGAATGAGATGATCTTAAGATCATCTGGCTCTGTTGACATGAAAAAATCGAATAATTTCGCTTCTGTTTGCTCGAAAAAAGGCCAAAAAGGAGTGAATCAAGATTGTTGCATAGTGTGGGAGGTATCAAGATTAAAAAGATTACATCTTTTTATGTCAAATTGATATTTTTTTGATTCAGTCATGCAATTTGGGTGTTTAAATTCACATTTTGTAGGAATTTGGTTGCCAAGAGGACATGATGTTTTGTGGGGTGTTTGATGGTCATGGTCCATGGGGACATTATGTAGCCAAAAGAGTTTGTAACTCGATGGCATCGTCGTTGTTATGCAATTGGCAAGAAATGCTAGTCGAAGGTTCGATTGATCCTGATCTCGACTTGCAGTCCGATAAAAATCTTGATAGAATCAAGCTGTGGCAGGATTCTTTCATAAAGACTTGTGCTGAAGTTGATCAAGATCTTGAACAATATCGCAAAATTGATTCGGTTTATAGTGGAACCACAGCTTTGACAGCCATTAGACAGGTAAATCAAGATCATTTATTAAGTTTTAACGGGTTCGAGTTTATATCTTTAGATGCTATATATTTTCCAGGGTGATCATCTTGTGGTAGCGAATGTTGGAGATTCGCGTGCAGTTCTAGCTACGACTACAGATGATGACTGCTTAGTACCCGTACAACTTACTATTGATTTTAAGCCGAATTTACCTCGTGAGTAGATCTTTGATCATATACTTTACGTGGTTTGCTTTTTTTACTGTTTTACAAACTAGTCGAATTAGCTTTGTGTTCTATCTCAAAACATGTCAAATAAATAACCCATCTAAAAGATGAATACGAAAATGGGTTGATAGTCTCTCAAGGTGGACATAAAAAGAACATTTCTTTTAATATTAGACCAACCTAATCAAACCAAACCGGCTTCAAAGCCTATTGAAATCGGCTTGTTTCAAACTGAACTCGTATTTTTGTTATTCAACTCGTGCATCCCGTCTAGGGATGTAAATGAGCCGAGCTACTCGTGAGCTATTCGAGCTCGGATCGTTAAAAGCTCGAAACGAGCCGAGTCTTAACTAGCTCGAGCTCGAGCTTAAACGAGCCAAAACGAGCTCTATATATAATATATTTTATATCCTTAATTTTTAATAATTATATATATATACCATTTTAATAAAAATATGAAAATAATATCCGAGCCTAGACGAGCAGAGCCCGAGCTTCATAAATTTTAAACGAGCCGAGCTCGAGCTCAACATTATAAGCTCTAAACGAGCCGAGCTCGAACTCGAGCTTACAAAAGCCTAAACGAGCCCGGCTCGGCTTGTTTACATCCCTAATCCCGTCCATCATGCCACCCCTAATATTGTTACACTCGGGGTTCGTGGGTGTGTTTGAATTAACCTATCTTGTGTGCAGAGGAGGCCGAACGGATTATCGAGTGCAATGGCCGTGTTTTCTGCTTGAAAGATGAGCCGGGTTTGCACCGTGTGTGGCTGCCAAATGAGGATTCGCCAGGTTTGGCTATGTCTCGTGCATTTGGCGATTACTGTATCAAGAATTTTGGGGTTATTTCTGTCCCGGAAGTCATACAACGACGTATAACAAGTAGAGACAGATTTATGGTTCTAGCTTCGGATGGGGTGAGTCTTATATTACACAAAACATCACGTAGGGTGTTCGAATTTGCATTTCAAAACTAGTTATTTGATTTTTGTTGAGATCTAAACTCCCGATAAGCAATTTTCAAGTATCGGATGAATAGATTATCCAAACACCCAAAATCTGCTAATTTTGTACTATATGAAATTATAGCGACTTTTATTTGTAGGTATGGGATGTTGTTTCAAATGAAGAAGCAGTTGAGATTGTGTCATCAACGCAAGACAAGGCCAAATCGGCTAAACGATTAGTAGATGTTGCAACTCAAGCATGGAAACGCAAGAGGAAAGGGATAGCAACTGATGATATTTCAGCGATTTGCGTCTTCTTTCATAATAATTATCAATCATCTAACCAAATTCATTATGTAGCTACTCCAAAATAAAGCTTTTAATAGTTGCTTTAAGGTTATTTACACCTTTAGAGTGCATACCATCAGTTTTATCTCTTCATATATATGTACTTTAAGTCATTAACTCAATATTACAAAGTTACCCGAATAAAGCAAACTGCTTTCTTTAAGAATCGACTATCGAAGTCAATATAAACGAGGATCTGTGGATTGAGCCAGATAGAAGTCGACTACAACTCCCAGTTTCGACATAAGCAATGAACCTTTGCTAGGGAAGCCATATAATCATCAGAGCTGCAACATTATACACAACAAACAACAATTAATAAACCCTCGTAAAAGAATCTATAGTAAAAGAATATGTTGCATAAGATATCTTATGTTAGAGTTTTGGGAAGGTAAGATGTTGACCGTCATACTTATTGAGAATATATATACAACTTTTTAAAGATCTTTAGCTTTTCATATATGAAGTTCGTTTAATTAAATACATATATTTATTAGTTTTGCCCTTCTGCTTATCGAAGGAACTAATTGACAAAACATAATCCCCGGCCCTCTAGCATTGTTCGGGTGCTAAAATTTTGAAGGGATTATTAAAAACATAATCCCTAATATAAAAGCTTTTCCATGTAGTTTATGGACGGGGCTTCGGATTATCAATTAACTAGTCCCAGTCTCTTCTAGTTTCGTCAAACAAACCCTAAATCATGAAATATAAACAAGATGTAAAATGAAAACTTTGTTTTACCTTTATACCTTCCTTTTTAGTGCAGCCTGAATGAAATTTATTAATCAAAACTAACTTATTCTTAGACCTAACCAATATGATGATTGGAACTAGAAATGGCTTATACGACGTTAAGAACCTATTAATGTGAAATGAAGTCAAAGTATTAGATAGTTAGGTTCGAAACGCAAAGTTAAACACCCATGAAAGTTGAATTTTTTTACGTTCTAGAACCGACATGAGCTAAGAATCTTGATAACAAGCACAGACCTTTGCCCATAAGGCGATTTACATGAAGCTACCAACTGAACTTTAGCCTTGTCTGCTTCATTCTGCAGTGACAATAAATCAAAAAGCGTTATAAATTTCAAAATCTTATCGATAGGACATTGCTCACATACAGACCTGAGATTCATAATAAAGGCCAGCATACAGCGAAGCATAAAAATACTCGCTTTCTCGTCCTTTAGAAAACGCAGCAACAAGCTGTTTGATAAGAAGTCAACTGCTTTAGTCAAAACAACCTTGAGGAATCCACATGATGCTAGAATTATAAATACCTTTTCAGGGTCACCACCACTTTTAAACATGTTATAAGCTTCTCTCATTACAGGTCTAGGATCTCTTCCAACCTGGAATTTATTGCAATATGAATGAATGGATATTTGACCAAGAAAAAAGTCAAAATATTTCTCCATACAAATTATGTCATATGTTTAGACCTCAAGAAATCGTTTCCTAGCTTCATCAGTTCCATATAGTTGTGCTTCACATAGAAAACACCAAATTGACTCCTCGGTATCGTTTGGATTCTGTGCCACATCTATCCGAAATTGCTCTGCCCCCTCTTCGAATCTACCCAAGTTAACAATGGTAAACATACAACATGAAAATATTTAATGAAAATCTTGATTTTTTTATAAAAAATTACCTATCAAGGTAATATAGTGAAAGCCCTCTTTGCCAAAGATCTATTCACACAAAACCAAGTATCAATATTCGCAGGCAACACAAGTTTATTAATGTCATTAGGGGGTGTCTGGATCAGCTTATATTCCAGCTTAGAAGCCTATTCTACAGCAATTCAGACAGTGGTAGTAGGAGCCTGTGCTAACCATAAATTAGTTTACAAGCTTACAAACTTAAGCTTTATCAATTTAAATCAAACATAAGCTTAGATTCATAAGTTTGGCTCCTAAAGCTAATCAAAACACTCTTAGTCTAGCTAATCCATTAAAAAATGAAATTAGGCTTTAAATTAAGGACATTGATAAGAGGGACTCACATGCCTTTTGACGAGGATCAAGTTTAACTGCGTTATCAAACTCCTCTACAGATCCCGCTACATCACCCTTAATTATCCAATGCACAAATTATATGAAGTTTTTTTATTTGAATTTAAATATAATAATGGGGAAGAGGGAGATTGAATTTGGAGGAAACCTGGCGAAAGAGGAGCATTCCTCGTCGAATAGCGATAAGGGCCTGGCGTGATGAGTCTGCTCCTCCTGTAATGGCGTCCCAAATTCCCGAAACTGAAGTGGAAATTTTGGAATTACGGGGAAAATTGTGAGGGGTTTTTGGGAAAGTTGAGGCGGAGAAGGAGGGAGAAGAGGGTGTGAGGTAAAAAGGGGTAGGTGTGTTGGAGATGACCGGATTAATGCTCCGGGAGACCGCCATTGACGAGGGTGTCATCGGAGAGAAAGAAGATAAGAGTAAGGGAATTGAGAGAGGAACTGAGGATGGAGTAAAGCGCCAATCCGCAATTACAAGATATGTCCCCTCTCGTGTAAATTGTAATGGTAGAATAGCCAAGTCCTTCCAACTTTTAACTATATTAGTGAAATGTCAATTTTAGTGAAAGAAAACACAAGTTTTAACTATACACGAAGGTGGAGGTGGCCATCGAGGATGGTGAGGTGGCCAAAGGTGGTGAGGATGTATGCGGTGGGACGAACCGAGGTAGACACAGTGTTGATATCGTGGTCGGAATGTATAGGGTGCGAAAGATCCTTCTTCCAAAAGATTTTAAAATCTGATCATTTTCCAAGTGATTTAAGAATCTCATAACCATGAGATTTAGAAATCCGAAATTATATTTCAAATTCAAATTCTATATTTCTAAGTTTTAATCAAGCATGAAATTCTAAGAGATTTGAAATTCAGATGCTATAATATTAAGTGAAATACTACAAACCAAACATCTAAATATTTTTTTTTCTTTTAAGTTACATAAATTTGTATTAGTATATAGATTAGACAATAAGACAAGTTCTCTTAAGTTAACCTTCTACGCTATTAGTAATTTAGAGAATATATATAGAGGTTTGTAGTTTTAGTGTAATGATTTTGTAATAAGTTAAATTATGTAGAGTACCTACTCGTTTCAGTCTTACTTAAGGTTAAATGAAAACACAATTGATATTCATGCCTTGGGCATAAGTTACTAATGATATATGTACATGGTTTACCAGGTAGAGATATAAATATTATTGCCAATCTTAGAATAGATGGAACATTGTTAGATATTGTAAACGCCGGAGCATATCTTCTAATCTTCTAATATATATAAAAGACTAATTAGATAAAATTTATTAAGAAATCCCAACCCTTCATTTAATAAAATATTTAATCTTGACCATTCATTCACTTAAAATCAAAAATTCAATTTTGACTTTTTAGAGTCAAACTATCACATATACACATTTGAATTTAAAAATAAATAAATAAAGTATTATTAAAATTCAAAAAAAAATAATAATAATTATCCATTTATCATCCAAATCACTAAACTTAGAATTTATATATTTTAAGATATATATTTCGTGGAGTACATAATTGATACAAAATATTATAGGTTACTATATTTAACTACTTTGATTTTAATTAGTCAATCTTATCCTCAATTTTAACTATAAATAAAATTGATATTTAATATAAGATAAAGTAGAAGGTAATTAAATTATTTTAGAACTAAAAAAATAATATTATTGACTTAAATTCCGAATATGTGTTTAAATTCAAACTTTAAGAGTATGGGATCAACCAACCTTTTGAACATATACTTTTCAGTTGATTTTTATGGTAAAAATGAGTTGAGTGTGGTTTTAAATAAAGTCCAACGTCTATATTGCAAAGAACAAGAAAGTTCAAGTACCTCACGGTTTTAGCCACGGTCGACCGTGGATCGACCGTGAGGGTACTGGACAGCTTTTGGACTTTCACCTTTTTCCTTATTTAAACCAACTCAAACCTCATTTTTTAGCATCTCTTGCACAAGCAAAAACACATAACATATATTCTTATCTTGTGAGCTCATATTCTTTGATAATTCATCTATCATTCAAGATCAAGAATCAAGCAAGAGCAAAGCTTTCAAAGCTTAAACACTACATCATCTTTCTATATATTTTGTAATAGTGTAAGGATCAACTCTATCCTTTCTAATTAGAGTGAAGTAAGGATAATCTCTAGCCTTTAGAATTAGAGAGAAATAAGGATCAACTCTAGCCTATAGAATTAGAGTGAAGCAAGGTTATCTTTACCTTACTTGCAAGTTTGAAGTGTTAATTCTTGCAAGTGAAAAAGAGAAGTGTAAAAGGTTTATCTCTACCTTCAAAGAGAGAAGCTAGTGGAGCAAACTCTTGGTGGGTGAGGCCAAGGAGTGGATATAGTGCAAGTTTGTTAACACTTGCATGAACCACTATAAATCTCTTGTCTACTAATTGGTGATATCTCTCTACCCTTACTCTCTTTATTTCAAGTATATATATTTGTTGTGTTATAAACTTCAAGAAAAATATTTTTAACACAACTTACAAATTTTTATTTGTGAAAAAATTGGTAAACTAAGTTAAAGAACCTATTCACCCCCCCTCTAGGTTCCAACATAACCTTTAAAAATATTATATTTAACTAAATTCTTAGTTTTATTAATTTAAAGTTTTTATAGTCATAAACTTTTTTTTAAGTATAACAAATAAAAATTCAATCTTATTACTTATAATTATAACGATAAATAAGTGACTTGTACAAAAAAAAAAACAATCACATCTCTTCGTATTATGATACGATCTTTTTGTCATCACATCGGCATTCTTGCTTCGACGTTTTCATCGTTGGTTTTGGTGTTGACATCTTTTTTCCAAATTTTTAAAACTCTCGAATTTTTCGCGTTTTATAATTAATAAATATTTTTCTTAATATTTAATATTTTATACACCAAACCGTGTATCACACGGGCATTTAATCTATTTATATGATTTGAATATTAATTTGGATGAATTTTTCACCAAAAGTGTGGGGAATGGAAGGCAGTCCCATTTTTGGCTGGATATGTGGGTGACTTCAACGCGTTTAAAGCTTATTTACCTTGATTTATATAATCTTGAAGTAGACAAACAACTGTTATGTTGCTTCCAATATTTCGAAAATGGTGCAGTTTGGGCATGGTAGAATGATAATAAGACCGTAAGATTGTCAAGCAGAATTGTGGTATTAGAAAGTGTTTCGCAATAGGTGGTATTAAATAATAATCCAGATGAATGGAGATGAAGTCGAGTTTTTTAGTCAAATCCTTGTGAAATATCTTTGATAATCTGTAGCACCCGATTGTTGTGATCAATAAAAAAAGAATATTTTCTTTTCAGCATTATTTTATTATTGTTGTTGGATTGTTATTTAGTCAATAGATTTGAGATTGGGCCTGCTGGGCTTAATTAACCATTAAGACGATGTGGTTATAATGGATAATTGACTAACTATATATTAGGTGGGCTTAGGCTTGATTGATAATTATTGGGCTCAAGCCTGGTAAAAAAAAGAATAAATAGAGAAATAGAGCACAACCTCCACCAAGTATACATGGATAGGAGTATTATTGGGATTTATAGGATACAAATAGCACAACGGAAAATAAATATAAATCACATCCTAACATCATAACTGGATCAAGTAGGGGAACAGGGCAAACAGTATTTTAATCATATTAAACTAACAATCATATGTATGTATAGAACAATATAAAAAGTATAAGAAATTATACCCTTGTACTGCTATAGGGGGATACACAACTACTTCAGCCTTGAACTGGTTGTTAGACCGCCAATACAAATAATACTACCCGTATGTGTGTGAACCACCAAGAAGTCGCCGGATTTTTTGGTCCTTTTTGATCGCCACAGAGAACAAGACCTGCCGCAAAGGGGATTCAGCCTTTGCGCCGCCGTTCGCCGGAGAACCGCCACGACCGCCGCCTTTGGACCACCGTCGATGTAATACCCGTTTTTCGATCATGTATTTATGGAATAAAGAGTTGATTATTCGTTAGTAAATAAATATATAATGTACATCAGAGATATATTTTTATATATATGTTCTAAAATCAAATAATACCCTGATGCGCGGATCGATGATATTTTTAGAGAAAAATTTATATATTCGATGGGTATAATTTGTGGGATTTGATGATATTTTTAGAGAAAATTTATATATTCGATGGGTATAATTTGTATTTATTGTTCAAGTGTCAACATGGAATGGAAGTTGAAAAAATGAAGATAACGGCCGTAATGGTGAGGATAACGGCCGTTATGAGTGAATGGGGATAACGGCCGTTATGTAAAGATAACGACCGTTACCGACACTTTACTTTTCACCTAACCCACGACCGAAGTGGTATTACAACCTGTAAAGCATAACGACCGTTATGATAAAGATAACGGCCGTTATCGAGGATAACGGCCGTAATGTATAGATAACGGCCGTTATCTAGTCGGGCAGCTTGGCTATAAATAGAGATCGTTATCAACCGATTTCAATTGCCAATTAACGAGACTCGGTCGATATTCTGAGCATTTTGAGGGTATTTTGAGGGTATTTTGAGGTAGGAAGCTTGAGTCGAAGTGCTGAAAGGCTCGGGTGGTGATATTTCTAATATCGGAACGTCGTTGTGCTGTCCGCGAGTCATCCGAGTCAGGACTAGCATTAAGTTGTGATCATCTAAGAGGTATGTTTTTGGTTTTGTATTATTACGCTTACATATAAACCTTAAATACATATTAAGATGTATGATCACGAAAACGAGTACGTTACGATGTTTATCAGAGAAATAGTTTGGAGGTACTATTTAAAACAGTAAGACTTATGTTCGGGATATATATGTTTAAATCCTATTGTAGGGTATTTTCGGTATACACGAGGATATTCCGGATAATTATTGTGTTGACCCAGACTGTTGTCAGGTGAGTTATCACTAACTTACTCATTATGATACGATATGTATATATTGTAAGTATACGTTACGTGTAGTTATGTGTTGATGAATTGTTATGTTATGATGTTACGTAATATATGTGTTATGTGTTATATGGCAGAACGGGTTGGTTAAGATCGACTTGACAATCCGGAGGTGGCAAGGTTGGTTTTTATAACCATCGGAAAGGTTGGTATTTATACCATCGGACATGTGGGTTTTTATAACCATCGCAGATGCATTTTGCATCACAGGTCAGGTGGACCATATGTGGTAGGGTCAGATGGACCGTATGTGATTAAGTGTATATGTGGTATTATACCTACGGTATATGATATCCGTCATAAGGTGTAAGTAATGTGTTTCTCACTAAGCTTTATGCTTACCCGTTGTTATGATTATTCTTTTCTGTTGGTCCCTTGGTGAGAATAACAACAAGCAACAGTGTGTAGAAGGGGAGGGGGTTGAATACACTTTCTACGGAAATTGAACAAATCAAACAAAAGTGTTACACACAGTAAATCAAACAACAACTAGTCGAATGCTTTTATTAATATGAAGATGATTACAATGCTTTGAATAAGAAGATGATTACAGTAACTATCAAGTAAGCAACTCTTGATATATAATCACCTAATATAAATCTCTCAATCTCTCAAACTTAGCTATCTATAATCAACTTATGATTATAGATACTGACGACTCTCTAAACAGGATTTTTCACAGATTGAATCAACTAATGATTACTTACCAATATCACAAATAATGTGACAATTCGAACAAACGAATGATCTGGAAATCTGTGAGTTTCTTGATCACGTTGAACTGACAAACAATGATTCAAGAATCGTAACACTTGCGGTGAGGTGAGGTTTTGGCTCTGCAACACTTAGTTGTACTCTTTTCAGAATCATAGTCGTACCTCTAAACTTATCAGGAGATAAGTATTTATAATCCTGTTCCTACGGTTCCTAACAAACTGGACTAATCCTAATTTGCTAACTAATTATCGGATAACTCGGAATCTTGAATCTTGAAACTTCTTATCTTGAGTCTTCAATCTTCAATCTTGATTCTGGAGTCTTCTTATCCGCTCTGTAGATATAGAGAGTTAAAACAAAATTAAAAAACACATTTAAATTCTCTTGGACTGACTTTTTTAGTCAGGCTGAGTTACTCAGCTTGAAACTCATCAAGCTGAGTTCTTCGAGAACACACTCGAAAACAAACATGAACAAACATGTATAAACATTAACTTATCCTTAGAAGTCCAAAGAGTTAAATAAAACATATTTAGTAACTCTCTCGAGCTGACTCTGCTTCTGAGCTGAGTCACTCAGCTTGAAACACATCAAGCTGAATACTCGATATATACCTTATGTGACATACACAGATTATCAAACACATTAATAATTTAACTAAGGTATAATATAAACTGGTCGAACATATGCTCAGTTTACATTCAGCTTATACTCAGTCTGAAACACTATAAGTGTTCAGTTTGACTAAGCTTCATAATTCTGTTTTAGTTATATGTAGAACTCATCTTACAAACTTAACTTTGTCTCATCAAATCTTAACTGATGAGATCATTTTCCCAACAAACTCCCCCTATTTGATGATGACAAAACCCTCAAACGGTTCTTAAGTTTGTTTAACAGAATTGTGTTTTAAATCTCAAACTTATTAAGATTTTATTATTTGAACTGATTAAATATTTATTAAACATATCAATTTTAATTGAACTTATCAATTTAAATTGGAACACACCAACTTTTGAGTTGAACACACCAACTATTTACATAAATGAATAAGAACTTATCTGTTATTCATTTTTGCTGAACTTATCAGACTTATGAATATGAACACATCACAACACAGTTGAACATATCAAACTTTATACTTGTATTAATTGAACTAATCATAATACAAAAGTTGTTGATCACTTAGATCATGCACACATAGTGCTTACAAAAATATTAGAACTAATCTAATCTATCTGATGAACTCAGGATGTAGAATCTCCCAGATGATGATCTCTTTATTGATCTCATCTAATAGTCTTTCAGCTTCATAATTTCCCTGAAGGTCCTTCTGTTGTACTCTAATGAGTTTATTCAGCCTATACTTTATTAACTGATTTGACTCCTCATTACCACAACAGTTTCTTATTCTCAAGGCATCCTCAGCTTTTAGATAGCAAATCTCATTTAGCTTAATAAAACTGGGATTACCTGCCTGATCCTTAAACATGAAGCCTTGAATAGGAGTGTTGATGCTTTGATTTTCTCTGAATTCTACTCCTATAGGCATGTCGAACAAATTCTCCCACTACAGACCAGGAACTGGGACATACCTCAGTTCTTCAGCTCGAGCAATCAACTTTGAGACGTCAGATAGAATTTCTTGTTTGATCTGACTTCTTTTAAATTTCTTGAGCAGCATCATTATCCTTTGCCATTCAATGTAGCCCATCCTGTGAACGTATCTCAGGTCCATTCCCACTGTTGATTTGTCACTAAGCTCAAAAGTGAGAATGACAGCTCCATTTGCTCTGCTCAAGGTCATTCCTCTGATCTCTTTGTTGAAACTCCTTCTGAAGTAACATTCCCGCAGTTCTGCATCTGAGTATGTAATTAGATCAGGTCTTGGACCAGTGTATGTAGCTTAGCTTGAGCCAAAGCTTTTCTTTCCTTTTTCCGTCTCTTCCTCAGACTCAGAAACACTGTCAGCTTCAAGTTCAGATTCTTCTACCTTTTGTCTCTTAGCTGCAGGTTCCTCTCTGTTTATTTCTAACTCCCCCTCAGTCTGAGTCTTCCTCTGTGCTCCTTTAGCTAAAACTAGAAGAGCTTCAGCTTCAGCTCGAACTAGCTCAGCTTCAGTATCAGCTTGAACCTTCTCCCCCTTTTTGTCATCATCAATAGGGTTTGAAGTCCTTTGTTGTTGGAGTGCAGCAACTGCAGAGGCAATCTCTTTAACATCCTATGTTAGCTTCACAAGCCTCTGATAGATTTGACGTTTATGCTTCTTCTGCTTTAGGTGGAACAGACCAAATTGAGCAGCAATGTAGTCCTTCAGCTGCTGGATGCCTGAGGAGGCAGTTTCATTTTGAGGAGAGTCTTTGGGTGCATCATCCAAAGGTTGGTGTTTACCTTCAAATTCATTTGCACCAGAGTCTTGACCCTGTGAATCACCCTGGTTTGAGGATGAAACATTGACAGGTCATGCAAGAGGGTGTGAGAAGTGAAGAGAAGTTATTGGGCTCGAGATGTGAAGTGTATGGGTTGGTGGTTGGCTAATTGGTTTAGAGGGGGGTGATTGACCCTAGGGATTGGTCAGATTTTCAATGTTACCTGAGTATGTCTGCTCAGGCACAGTAACAGGCTCTCCCATGGCTCGAGTAAGTGTGGGCTGAGTAGACACCACATCCGGGTAAGGCTGTTGGGTTGTAATGAGCCTCGAGGTTGACACCTTAAGAGAAGGCGTCTCCCCCTCAACTCCTGCCTGTGGAGGGATCAGTGTGATCTCAGCTCCAGTGATGCCTTTAGGAGTGGCACCACCTATGGCATTTTTTCTTTTGTATGTTAGGATATTCTCCTTAGCAGCAGTGGGCATACTAAGGGTGGCTTCAGATTGGGATTTATGATGGAAAGAAGGTGAAGGAGATGGGTTAGACTGAGTTGGTTCCACTGCAGTCTTATCTCCAAATGTAGATGGAGAAAAGTGAGAAGAGAGTGAGAGAGGAGAGGTTTTACCTGAAGCAGCTTCTGAATGAGCTGGTTCAACTTGAGTATAGTGCTCATCTTGAACCTCCGTGTCAGCTTGAGAAGCTCCCTTTTGATTCGATCCCTCAGCTTCACTCTCAGAAGACGAAGCCTCAACAATTAACAGCATGGGCTCACTCAGTCCCTCTTGCTCTGGGAAGATGTCGTTGTTGAACATCTTAGGGCTGAGTGTTGGCACCAGCGACAGCTCCTGATTGGCTTCGTAGAGTGCTGTCCCTAGCTCAACTTCAAATGCTAAGGACAGGTACCTTATGAAAGGTACATGAAGGTCTCTTGTGGCCTTCATCACTGGGACCTTGAGCTCATTGAAGATGAGCTGTGCAAAATCGATATTTCTTCCAAAGAACATGTTATACAGCAACTGCATCTCGAACTCATTGATCTGGTCCAGTCCTCCAACCTTGGTACCAAGTGAACAAATCACAGTGGACACCATAAAACCCCATCCGGTTGGGAAAGTGTCCTTCTTGATCACTCCTTCAGTTTGAGGGTGACCCATCTGTGGCAGAACAGACCTCGCCACTTGTCTCGTCACAGCAGGCTCGAATTCGTCATGTTGAGGAAGACGAAGAATCTCCCTTAGCCGGTTAGCTGTGAGAGTAATGGTTCTCTCTCCATTCAACACTGTGCCTCTGATTTCGTCATTGATTTGATCGTAAGTACACGAATACTAGAATTCCAACAAGTGCTGAGGAACCATGTGCAGAGGTGCCCCGGTGAAAGCAAAAGCCAATGGGCATTTACGAATGTAATTGACCCATGGTTCATATCCTCTGTTAATCTTGCGTAGAGGGATTGCAAGGCAAGCGCGCTGATTGTTGATTTTTATCAGCGGCAATCCGTTGTTTCTAAACGCAGCTCCTCTGACCATTCGATCACCTAGAACTAGAATGGTTCCTTCCATCGATGAAATTTTGATTACACAGAGTAATTACTTTGGAATTCACACTGAGCGATTGTCGATAGCGCACTGAGAGACTTAGGGTTTTGAGATCGATGGAACTGAAAATATGCACTTAGCAAAGAAGAGGGAAGGTATTTGAGAGGATGAAAAGTCTGGATTGATCGGTATATATACCTTTCCAAGGAGAGAGAAAAGTTATCGTTAGAAATCCCCCTTTTTATCCATTACGCCGTAAAATTTTGATGTAACAGTAAGCGGGTAGAACTAATCATCTTCCAACGGATACTAATGTAATATAATAATATTGACTTACAATAAGATTATATACACGGATGTATTATACCTATACACAATTTAGTATAATACGCGATTTGAGACTGACTCAAATACGCAGTGGTCATGAATTACTCACACTTAGTAAATAACACATGACTTTGGACACACCAAGCTTGATTCAAGCACTCAGCTTGAAATGTGCACTCAGCTTGAGAATGAAACTTAGCTTGAGTAGAGCACACAGCTCATGGGTAATGACACTAAGTCATTTTCATCTGAGACTGACTCAAACGAACCTTTTAACCACACTGAGTAGTTAAAGAATGTTTGGAACCAACCAAACGTGTGAACCAATCACACAGTCTGAATTAAGCACATAGCTCAGACTCAGTGACACTTAGTCATTTATGTTTGAGACTGACTCAAACTGTATCATAACTACAGTAAGTAGTTGAAGTGTGTTTGGAACTTACCAAACGAGTGAACTCATCATTCAACTTGACTTTTTATACAGTTTATGAAAACTTATTTATAAACTGTGCACTCAGCTTAAGACACTTAGTCTTTGTCAAACTGAAAAACTCAGATTCTAGACACTTAGCTAGGGGTTGAGCATACCCAAGTTACTTAGCAAATACATAAACCTCTTCTCATCAAGTGGTTTAGTAAAGATATCTGCTAGTTGGTCATCAGTGGAAATAAATTTAATGTCAACTTTACCTTTTTCCATGATGTCCCTGATGAAGTGATGTCTAATTTCAATGTGCTTGGTTCTTGAGTGGAAGACTGGATTTTAAGTGATGGCTATAGCGCTTTGGTTATCACAGAAGATAGGAGTTTTCTTGAAACTCATGCCAAAGTCTTGAAGCTGATGCTGCATCCATAGGATTTGAGCACAACAGCTACCTGCTGTAACATATTCAGCTTCAGCGGTGGAAGTAGCCACTAAGTTCTGTTTCTTACTAGTCCAGCTGACTAACTTCCCTCCAAGCATTTGACATCCTCCAGTAGTTGATTTTCTGTCTAACTTGCACCCAGCATAGTCAGCATCTGAAAAACCAACTAACTCAAATCCAGAGTCTTTTGGATACCAAAGACCTAGATTTGGTGTACCTTTAAGGTACCTAAAGATCCTTTTCACAACTTGAAGATGTGATTCTTTAGGATCTGCCTGATATCTTGCACAAACACATGTAGCAAACATAATATCAGGTCTACTAGCTGTCAAATAGAGCAATGAACCTATCATTCCACTATAGGTAGACTGACACACAGACTTTCCATCTGAGTCTTTACTCAGCTTGACAGCTGGTGACATGGGTGTTTTCATGGTTGAACTTGAATCAAAAACATATTTTTTTATCAAATCAATAACATACTTGCTTTGATTGATGAATATTCCATCAGGCCTTTGTTGTATTTGCAGGCCTAGGAAATATGTCATCTCACCCATCATACTCATCTTGTACTTTTGTGACATTATTTTGGAGAACCACTCACACAGAGAATCATTGGTAGAACAAAAAATGATGTCATCCACATAGATTTGTACAAGAATCACCTGTCCTTTGCTTCTTTTAATAAAGAGTGTCTTATCTATACTACCTCTGGTGAAATCCATGGATAGTAGATAAGTGGACAGTGTATCATACCAAGCTCTTGGAGCTTGTTTAAGACCATACAAAGCCTTGTCTAACTTATAGACATGATGTGGAAACTTTAAACTTACAAAGACAGGAGGTTGTTTCGCATAGACTTCCTCCTGAAGTTTTCCATTTAGGAAAGCACTTTTCACATCCATTTGATAGACTTTGAAGTCTTTATATGCTGCATAAGCCAGGAACAGCCTTATGGCTTCAATTCTAGCAACATGGGCAAAGGTTTCATCATAATCGATTCCTTCCTCTTACTTATACGCTTGTGCTACCAGCCTGGCTTTGTTCCTTACTATCACTCCATCCTTGTCCATTTTATTTCTATAGACCCACTTAGTGCCTATAATTGAATGATCTTTAGGGGCAGGGACAAGGTTCCAGACCTTATTTCTCTCAAAATCATTTAGTTCCTCTTGCATAGCTTCAATCCAATCCTCATCCTCTAAGGCTTCCTCAGTCTTCTTTGGTTTCATTTGAGATAGAAAACCAAAGTGTACAGCGTAATTAGCTGTAGCCTTGGATCTGGTCATGACCTTTTCTTGGACATTTCCAATAATTTGATCTTGAGTATGATCTTTGAGGAATTTAAATGTTGTAGTTGTAGAGTCTGGTTCTGAATCTGAGTGATGTTGAGAACTCTGAGGTGAACACACATCCTCAGTCTCAACAGCAGCATTGTCAACAAACTGATGATCACTGAGATTCTCAGCTTGAGAGACTTCAGCTCCAAAGGGGTTGATGAACTCATCATCCTTCTCAGCTTGAGAATCCCTTGGAGTTTGTGATGATTTCTTTGATGAACACACATCATCATCACTATCATCTCCTATGACATACATAGGATTTGATAAGTTGGTTTTCTTTAGGCCTTTCAAGCTCACTCAGATTGACCAAGTCAGCTTGACTCTTATCAGCTTGATGAAAACAGTCTTCATCGAAAGCGACATGAATTGATTCTTCTATGGCCTTTCTCCTTGTATTATATATTCTATAAGACTTGGAGATTGAGGAATAACCAACGAATATTCCAAGATCAGCTTTAGGTTCCAACTTATGGAGCTGATCTCTTTGATTCAGCACATAGCATTTTGAACCAAAGATATGGAAGTAACCTATATCGGGATTTCTAGACTTATACATCTCATAAGATGTCTTTCCATGTCTTTTGACAATGATTGATCTATTTTGAGTATAGCAGGCTGTACTAACAGCTTCATCCCAAAAATAGAGTTTCAATCCTTCCTCACATAGCATTGTTCTAGCAGCCTCAATTAGGGTTCTATTTCTCCTTTCAGCAACTCCATTCTGTTGTGGAGTTCTGACAGATGAGAAATTTTGTAATATTCCCTTTTGTTCACAGAAGCTTTCAAGGGTAGAGTTCCTGAACTCAGTCCCATGATCACTTCTTAGTTGCTTTACAGACAAACTTTTTTGCAACTCTTCCTGTTTGATAAAACTGATTATCTCCAGGGCAGCCTCACTTTTGGTTTGAAGGAATATTACCCAGGTGAATCGTGAGAACTCATCTACTATCACAAGTGTGTACTTCTTGCCACTCAGACTTGGAGTACTTATGGGTCCAAACAGATCCATATGCAACATATGCAGTGGGTCTGTTATTGAAAAATTTTGCTTTGACTTAAAAGACCCTTTATGGTGTTTCCCTTGTTCACAAGGTGAGCACAATTTTTCTTTGACAAATGTGACCTTTGGTAATCCAGAGACTAACTCTTTATTGGACAGCATATTTATATTTTTAAAGTTTAGATGAGATAAACGTTTATGCGATAACGAACTCAGCTTAGGAACATAATGAGAATACAAGCAGGTTTCAGTATAGGGATCAGCTGAATTTAGATCAAGTAGATACACATATCTTTCTCTTTTAGCTATTAATACAGGCTTTCCCTTAGCAATATAGATTGTTTCTGCTTTCTTCCTAAAAGTAACAACATTATTTTCATTACACAATTAACTGATACTAATCAGGTTGTGTTTGAGACCTTTGACATAGGAAACTCTCTGGAATGTAACTTTGCCAGCTTTCATCTTTCCATAGCCTTTAGTTCTTCCATGTGAGTTGTCTCCAAATGTTACTTTAGGACCTTCATCTTCTTGGAAATCACTAAGAAATCCTTTCCACCCAGTCATGTGCCTTGAGCATCCACTATCCAAGTACCATTTACTTGAACCCTGCACATGAGATGAAAACTAAACACATTAGTTTTGTTTGGGAACCCACTTCTTGGTGGGTTCAGATGAGGAGCACTTAGCATCTCCATCTTTTTGAATTGACTGTTCAGCTTGAGCAGGAGTTGAGTCCTGTGTAGGCTGATCAGCTTGTTCTTGTTCAGGCCTTGAGATTTCTTCATCACAGTCCTTAGCCTTATGACCTCTACTTCAGCACTTGTAGCATCTCCTTCTTCCAATGATTACAGGAGATAGAGTGTCCAATAATCCTTGTGAGAACTTACTCTCAATTTTAGGATTATATGTTGTGGATAACTTTTCAACTTTATTAGCAAGTTGATTCACCTGGTGATCACTGACTTTGGACTTACCTTTGTCAGATCTCTGTTTGTTATCCTTTTGATGAGAAGATTGACTAACAACCTTCTATTCCATGACTTTAGACTTACCTTTGTCATGTTTGCTGGACTCACCAGTTTCAACAGGTTTGGACTTACCACTGTTGATATTCTTGGACTTACCAAGATGTACAACTTTGGACTTACCATTGTCGTGTTTTGACCTCTTACTTACAGTGGTCTTTCTGTTCTTGTAACTTCTCTCCGAGCTAGAAAGAGAATTTTATCTTTTGAAAGGGTTTGGATTAAGCCTTTCTATGACTGAAGTTCTTTGAACAGACTGAGTGCCTAGTCTATCGAGCACAGACTTACCATGCTGTTTAGATGTTGAGCACTCATTTCCATGGTCTTTAGCTTTCACAAACATATTGAACTTCAAGCTTGGATCATGCCTTTTCTCTGAGGATGACTTCTAAGACTTAATTGGTTGTCTATCTTCCTCAGAATTTGTACTTGCTATCTCATCATCAGCTACATAAGCTGCTGTTTGATAGTCACCTCCAAGTACAGCCTTTACCTATTTAGGTATCTGTTGGTTTATGCACTTTTCAGCAAGCTTTGATGACTTACACCAAGACTCAGTGACCTTTTGAAGTTGGTCAGGTTTGTCTTTAGCTTCCTGAAGTTCTTCAGTTAGAAGTTTATTAATGTGTTTTTGATATTCAAGATCACATTGTGCTTTCTTACCAACATCAATGAGAGACTTATTTTCCTTAATCTCATTCTTGAGTTTAGTTTTCTCATCTTTGAGGTCATTTTGAGACTTAAGGACGGTCTTGAAATCATTCAGCAGATAATCAAAAGCAAGACCCTTTTCCTCATCAGTATAAGAGTTGAAATTACTGACCTTATACATGGAAGCAGGATCCCAGTCACTAAGCTTGCTGTTTTCCTCAGCTTCCTTCATGTAAGCTTCAAAAGTTGACTCCGACAAACCATAATCAACCTCATCTATCTCCAACTCTTCATCTTCTTGATCCATCAGACATACATCATCATCTGAGGTAGATGATTCTGTATCCCAGGTTTCAGCAATTAGTTCTTTTGCACTGGGTTTGTCTTCAGGCTTTCCTTTCTTGAGCTGAGTGTATTTCTGCTTGTATTTATCAGCTCTGTAAGCATTCTTATCAACAACTGATGTTGATTCTACTTTCTTTAATCTACACTCAGCAGCAATGTGTCCCTTCTTCTGACAGTTGAAGCACACAGCATTCTTGGGATCAAAAGAACTCTTTCCTTTGCCCTTGTCAGATCTTCCTCTTCCCCTTTGAGCTATTCTCAAACGTCTGGCTAACATTGCCATTTGCTCAGTGATATTCTGAACATCATCAGTATCACTTGAGTTTGAGTCTGAGTGGTCAGCTTGAGATTCTGACTCAGTCTCAGATTCAACAACCAGTGTCTTGGAACTTTTCTTCTTTTTCTGTGCAACCAATGCAACTTCATTCTTATCCAAAGACTCCTTGAGTTGTTGTTGAGAATTTCTCTTGTGTTCAGTGATCTGTTCATGATTTAGCAAGAACCCATAAATGGACTGTAGGTTGTACACGTGCAGTGTTCCTCCAGCCCTCAGTGCTGTAGTTACATCGTTAAACCTCTCTGGTAACACATCCAGAAATTTTAGCACAAGTTCAACATCATCTTTCTTTACACCCACACTTAGTAGGTCATTTATCAAGCAGTGAAACCTTGTGAACAAATCTGACAAGGTTTCATTCTTCTTTGAAAAGAAGTTTTCATAAGATCTCTTCAAATGACTTCTCTTATGTTGCTTGACCAGATCCGTGCCCTCATTAGTAACACTCAGTGTGTCCCAAATATCTTTTGCAGTTTGACACCCAGTCACAGTGCGCAAGATTTCGTTGGTCAGGGCATTTTCCAGAGCACTTTTTGCCTTGTCATCCAGATTGAAGAGTTTCCAATCTTCATCAGTCCAAGATGCAATAGGCTTTCTTGTTTCCTTTTCAGATCTGCACGTATCACTGACAGTAGCAGGAATCTTGGGGATTCTAGGTCCTTTTGTGACAACATCCGACATACGGTTGTCAATGGACTTGAGGAACAGCATGGCTCTGAACTTCCACATAGGATAGTCAGACCTATTAAATATGGGACAGCCTTTGGCAGACATCTGTGGAAAGTTTGATGAATTGTTGCTTGTAGACATTGTAAACTTTATCAGAATCTTGAACTTTCAACTAATGAAATCGTTCAGCCTGCTCTGATACCAGTTGTTTGTCCCTTGGTGAGAATAACAACAAGCAACAATGTGTAGAAGGGGGGGGGGGGTTGAATACACTTTCTACGGAAATTGAATAAATCAAACAAAAGTGTTACACACAGTAAATCAAACCACAACTAGTCGAATACTTTTATTAATATGAAGATGATTACAATGCTTTGAATAAGAAGATGATTACAGTAACTATCAAGTAAGCAACTCTTGATATATAATCACCTAATATAAATCTCTCAATCTCTCAAACTTAGCTATCTATAATCAACTTATGATTATAGATACTGACGACTCTCTAAACAGGATTTTTAACAGATTGAATCAACTAATGATTACTTACCAATATCACAACTAATGTGACAATTCGAACACACGAATAATCTGGCAATCTGTGAGTTTGTTGATCACGTTGAACTGACAAACAATGATTCAAGAATCGTAACACATACGGTGAGGTGAGGTTTTGGCTCTGCAACACTTAGTTGTACTCTTTTCAGAATCATAGTCATACCTATAAACTTATCAGGAGATAAGTATTTATAATCCTGTTCCTACGGTTCCTAACAAACTGGACTAATCCTAATTTGCTAACTAACTATCGGATAACTCGGAATCTTGAATCTTGAAACTTCTTATCTTGAGTCTTCAATCTTCAATCTTGATTCTGGAGTCTTCTTATCCGTTCCGTAGATATAAAGAGTTAAAACAGAATTTTAAAACACATTGAAATTCTCTTGGATTGACTTCTTTAGTCAGGCTGAGTTACTCAGCTTGAAACTCATCAAGCTGAGTTCTTCGAGAACACACTCGAAAACAAACATGAACAAACATGTATAAACATTAACTCATCCTTACAAGTCCAAAGAGTTAAATAAAACATATTTAGTAACTTTGTCGAGCTGACTCTGCTTCTGAGCTAAGTCACTTAGCTTGAAACACATCAAGCTGAATACTCGATATATACCTTATGTGACATACACATATTATCAAACACATTAATAATTTAACTAAGGTATAATATAAACTGGTCGAACATATGCTCAGTTTACATTCAGCTTATACTCAGTCTGATACACTATAAGTGTTCAGTTTGACTAAGTTTCATAATTCTGTTTAAGTTATATGTAGAACTCATCTTACAAATTTAACTTTGTCTCATCAAATCTTAACTGATGAGATCATTTTCCCAACAAACTTTTTAGGTACTTCGGGTAAGGACAAAGGGAAGTCTCCGGCTTGACAGCAATGTTTCCGCACTCTGATTTTATAATGTTTTATGTAACATCGGTTTGTAACTATTTTGAACGTTTGATGTTGTATTAAAATATATTTTGGTTTATTGTTTGTATTTTGAGACTTTTACCGTAATACTTCACAAGTCGATATAACCAGTTGAATGGTGTCTAGAATAGTCACTTCGGGTTGGTTGTGGATTTTCCGAAAGGTCATGTACCGAAAGGATCCTGGCCCCCGATTGACCTGCCTGGCCATTTAATTTGGTAGTCAAAAGTGATGTGTTTATCAATTGTTTAAAAAAAATTTGGGACGTTACAACTGACCACCGCCGAGAGGGTGGTGGTGTGGTTCGGCCACCGAGAGCAAAGGAGAGAGAGAGAGAGAGAGAGAGAGGGAGATAGGGGTTTCTGTCCTTTTTGCTTTTTGTCTCAATAATTAGGATTAGGTTTTTTTGATTTTCTAAGGGTTAATCCCTTAAATAGTAATTTAAGTGGATTAAGGCCCTTGAGCCATAAAGTCCGGTCCGTGATCAATGACTTTGATCTTTCGATAAAACAAACCCTCTAGTTTGATTTACTATTAATTAATCAGCTATTAATTAATATTTCTCTAACCAAACTGTTGGTCCTGTATTGTATACGGATGAAGCAATGCAAGATGTTAATCTTGTAGTATGTGTTAGTGTATGTATTCGGTTTCTAGAGGGAGAGAGAGCCGAGAGAGAGTATTGAGAACACAAGAACACAAGTGACTAATATGCAAAGCTTAATTGATAATGTGGGGGAAATACCTTTATATAGCATTTCCCCAACTTTGAGTAATTACATATTACACCCCTCACTTTAATATTTCTAACAATCACCCCCTAAGTGAGGTGTGTAATCATTCACAACAAATAAATACATTAATATATTCATAGGCTGATTTGTTGCGAATTCCGAATGCCACTTGCCACTTGCGTATTTGCCTTCTGCTTGACAGTGTCGTTCTCATTCTTTCTATAGCACGATAGGCTTCAACATGTTCTTCATCAGTATAGGCTACCTGGTTATCCCAAACTTTCAGATGTATCTTATGATGAAGGATTTTCAAAGTGCCGTCTGAATATGACATTAATTCATCAAGTCTAATGAATATCTTTTCTCCTTTTGAATTCCTTGAGACAACACCTCGATCACCTTTGAAGTTTGGATGCCCATCATAGATAACTGTCAATTCTTCAAGATTTTCTAGATCTGGGTGGCTCTGGTTAGACTTTAAGAGATTGACTTTCAGATAGTTGTTTTCAGCTCCGAGTTGCAGATCATGTTCCTCAAAGTATTCCATTAAATTTCTCATGTATTTCATCATAGCACCCCTTCCAAACTCTTCTTCAGGCCACTTTCCTCTTTTCTGAGAGAGGGTGTCAAAGATAAAGCTGATGTCTTCAATACTTACAAACCTTAAGTCTGCTTCGTTGAGGAAGTATGACAGGTTGTTTGCTCTTCTGACATGAAAGATGACATAATTTATTCTGAAGGTTGTCTGAGTATAGATATTGATAAGTTCAACTATTGGATACTCTGATTTGATCTCTTCGGGTTTTGTCATGGACTGAGAGAGGATGTGTTCATATCTTCTTCTCTGTTTGTCGTCCATGTTCCGCAACTCAGGGGAAATAACCTGTATTAGCTCATTGCTGAATATGTCTGGAATTCTTTCTTCAAGATTATCAGCATTTACAAAATACGGTTTCCATATAGGTTGTTGGGCAGCACTTCTTGTGAACATATTGCCTGCATCAAGTCCTGGATCCCCACGATACACTGGAGGAGCAGTTGGCACAATGAAGCTCCTTGGCAAGGGCCATTTAGATTCTTGTCTTGTTTTCTCAGCTGCCTCTCTCTGTCTGTTTCATTCAAGTACATCGGCAGTTGATTCTTGAAACTGACCAGGAGGAGGAGGGAAGCTTTCATGAACTTCCACGTTTACTCCACTGAGAACCCTAGATACGTTAAAGGCTGGTTTCTTCTGTTTCGGCTTTCTCCTAGCTTCTCTTCTAGAAATTGCTAACCTTTCTTTCCTTCTGCGTGCAAGCTCCCTTTCCCTAGGGATGTCATCAAACCTGTCAACAATTCTAGGTGAAGCTGGACTTGTAGCAACCCCAACGTATTCATCAATATCTTTGAACATATCACGAATTTCAGGATCCTCAGTTTCCTCCTCTGGTTGAGCAGAACTGCTTTCTCCCATATGCCTTGCAGGTGATGTGTGTATGGACTCATATAAATCCTTCATTTCTTCCTCTGAGTCGCTAGACCATTCAAACATCTCGGTATGGGACTGCTCGTAAGGTATCTCACCTTCTTCAAGTTCTATTGGCCTCGATTCATATTATGGAGGTACATAGAGTACAATCTGTTTGTTAGCATCATCAGTTTGTTGTTCAGGAACTTCATCGGCCACTTGTTGTGTAGTTTGTTGTTGTTGTTGACTCCCGGACCCAGCTGAACTTATACCTGCATATAGATATGAACTCAAACGCGGAACAGGTAACGTAGGAACCTGAGAGGGAGATGTCTCCTGAACAGGTACAATAGCAACCACAGAGGGAGATGTCATATACATTCTTCTCCTCTTCTCCCCCTCGGGTTGATCATCAGGATCTTGATCATCCCGTCTCCTTTTGCTTCACTGAGCCTGACAGGTTTGTTCAAGCAGTTTCAACCTGTCAGTAACCTTTGAAAGTGAAGTATAGAAACCTCTTGTGATCCCATCGATCTTGTTGTTTACATCTTCATGAAACTCTTGAAAGTCATCCATGGAGATTCCCTGTGGACGCTGTTCATTGCGAAGAGTTGTCAGAAGGTCTTGGTCATGAGCTGATTCTGGCTGTTGTTCCAGAAGTCTGACATATAGCAAGCTCTTTAAGGCATCAACTGACATAGATGATGGATCAGGTTGTGGTTGTGGTTCTGGCACTTCAGTTCTAGCATTAAGGAGTTCTTCTATTCTGTTCAATTGTTGAGCTTGGGCCTGGGAAGCTTGTTCAATCCGATCCAACCTTTGATTTGTCGTTAGCAGTTGTTGGTAGATTGGTGTCACGGCTAGTTGAATGTGATCATGAAGTTCTGCACGTGAAACAAACCCGGAATCCCCAAGAGTTCCGGTTGAGGTACCAGCCACAGAGGCAGTACCACCTACTGGAGCAGTAGGAATGTTGGCTCCAGCAGGATTTCCTTCTAATCCTCGAATGGCACCTTGAGAGGTACCACCTATAGAAGTTTGGGAGACTTGCTGAACATACAAGCTCAGTGTCAGAATCGGATATAGATTATATCAAATAACAAGAACTAACTTTTGAATAACAAATCAGAGTTGAATAAAAAGTTAATCTTTAACTATGATCACAATCAACTAAGAAGTTGCGGAATCACACTTAATTGATTAAAGAAGGTTTTGAACACAAAGCAATTCAATCAAACAGTAGTTTTATTGATTAACCAGAATGATTACAATAGCAAATTTCACCCCCAATCTAACTTATTATGTTAGACGAAGAACACAGATTGTTCTTGGGTTTCAAAGAGAAACTTAGAGGCTTAGCACTATTCTGAAAGCAAATTACAACTTGAAGAATGAATGCAAAAACTTAAACAATGAGTACGTACGTATTATAAATTCTAATCTAGTATTTATATACTCCTTGATCTTCCTTGATTTGTTGACAATTAGGTAATCTTCTATCTTCTGAGATAATCTTGATGATTTTCCAAATATTTCGAGATATCCACAAATATAGGGTTTTCCATATTTAGCTCAACCGAAACTGTTCATTGGATGCAACAGTTCTGGTTCTTCTAACAGTCTTCGGCTTCAAGGTCTTCAAACAGTTGTGACAATTTTGAACTAACAGTTCTGAACTTTGTACTAACAGTTGTAATGCCCACATCAACTGTTATTCACAACTGTTTTCATATTTTCATCTAACAGTTCACAACTTTTTTCCATAAACTCTTCTAACAGTTTCAAACTGTTTGTCAAAATTCTTCTAACAGTTTCAACTTTGCATGTTAAACAGTCTTAATGCCTTAGCTAATTTCCTAACAATCTCCCCCTAACTTAAAGAATTGATCAAAGTCTTTGAGTTCTTTCGATCATAGGGTTCAATCACAGACAAATTAAGCATAAGCAGAGAATGAATTCCATATATTTATGCAAAGTAAACTGTTACAATCAAAATTGAGAGAAAACTTACATAGACTTGACTCATGCCAGTCTTTCTTTTAATCTCTTGAACAAATCATCTTTTATTCTATCTGATTCATAGAATTTTGCTTTTAGCATATACTGAAGCTTGACTTTATTGTGCTCTATGAACTCTAAGTCAAACCATTGTTGTTTAGAGTTAGCCATCACCATATGGTACACTCCAGCTTTAGCATACACTTTTACTGACTTGATAGGAAAAGCCTCATCAGCAATCAAAACTTGCATAATCTCCTTTGGACAACATATGCTTGTTAGATGCCTTATCAAAACTTTTATCTCAATCTCCTCAGAATTTGCAAAATGATTAACCCCATATACATACATTTCTTCAAGATCTCTCCTTGTACAATTATTTACCAATTGAAAGAAATTAGAGTAACTTTCCATCAACCCTTCTCTGACCACAGTTACACCTTTCTTTCCAGTGTCCCCTCTTAACACCTCAAATCTCCATTCTGTGATATGGGATTTTTGACCCAACTGTTCTTTTACCAATTTATCAATCCCTGTTTCTAGTTCAGTTCTCAGTCGGTCTTGAATGATTGTTTGAACCATTTCAGCTTTTGCTTTTTCCACTTGTGACTTGGGAGGAGGTAAAACTGTTTTCTTCTTTACAATTCTTTTTCTTTTCACTCCCTTATCAGCTTTCTTTGCTTTCTCTTCCTCATCAATCTCTTTTGTGAGCTCATCGGCTAGCTTCTTTGCTATTTCAAAATCAGTCTGTTCTTGTTGATGAAGATCAGCAGCCAACCTCTGAGCACATTCAAAATCCCTTTCTTCTTGTTGTTCTTTTGTTAATTTTAGCTTTGGTAGCTCAACAACAATCTCTTTGCCCTTTCCTTCTACCTCTTGCACTGGCTTTTCAACAACCTTTTCTACAATATGAATCCCTTTGAATCCAGGCTTTGGCTTAATAGGTTTTAACTTTGCACATTTGCCCTCAATCCATCCATCATCAATCTTTTGTCTCATTTGGAATTCTTTGCAGTTCAGCATCTGAGCACCCACTTTCACCAAATACTCTTGTTTCACCTTGGGCCATGCCTTGTAAACCTCAGTTGTTGGGTAATCTCCCGACATTATCATGTTGTTTATTAAAACTCTATCAACTGCTGACAAAACTGTTTGAGCCTCTACATCTTGTACCTCAGTAACAGTTGAAGGGATTATTGCAGCAGCAGTCAACTGTTGTAGTACTTGATCGTGCATCTTGATGATTTCATTGGCTTGTTTTAGGCTGTTGGTTAAAGCCTTGATTTGCTGGTCTTGTTGAAGAATCCTTTTGTTTTGTAAGGCAATCTTCTTCTTGAGATGCATGTATGCAGCAAAGAAAGGTGCAAAGTTGGAATTCGTCAATGCTTGGTGTTGCATTCTAGCCTCAATGTCAGCCAGTGTTGCCACTGTTAACATATCATTGACAGATAAAACTGGTGGTTCACTCAATTGAGATTCCACACCAGTACCCCTCTTATCTTGGTACTGGGGATTTCCAGAAGCTGTTTGATCAGTTTCTGTTGCCATGGTTGAGGTCTTAGTTATGTTAATACTGTCCTGTTCATCCCTTGCGGATAAAACAGTAGTGTCAGCCTCAAAAACCATATGATCACCCTGTAATGAAGTGATCACCTCCTCATTGTGCCTGGGAGACAGCACAAGGGGTTCCCTTTGGATATTTTGCACAGGTGAATGCACCTGTGCAGGGCTTACAGTTTCAGGTTCATAAACTGTGGTGGAAGGAGCACCAACAGTTCTTTTCCTCTTCTTTTGAAATGTTTTAAGAGTGGGGGCTTTTGTTGTAGCTATTTCAAAAGTAGCAGAGAGGGGATTTTGAGTATCATGGGCTGTTGGTTCTAGTGTTGGTGGTGTAACAATATGTTGGACTTCATGCTCAACACTAGCAGCCCTGTTTCTTGACAAGAACTCCACCATTGCAGAGAGTGGTGGAATTATGGCACCAGAAATATTCTTGCCATTAATCAACAATTTGCTCAATGTGGAGGCCACATGAGCGGACGGAATAATGACCCTCTTGTGTATTTTAAAGTTTGGCATCAAAAAGTTTAAGAAAATTTGCACAAATCTGGGGTACATAAAAAAGAGACCATATTTGGTCCCGAGATGCTTTACCATTCCATTAAAGATTAGTTTTGAAAAATTGAAGCATCTATTGTTTGCTAGACAGATGAGTGCGAGAGCAATGTTGCTCCCAAACTCATTCCAGCCTGTTCTCTTAGGGCTAATGCACTGCTGGAAAGTATGGATCATGAACTTCCAGTGTGCGCAAAACTGCCCTTTGTAGAAGGTGCCCTTTCCCCAAGGGCCCTCATATCCCAGTTTAATAACTCAGTGTATAAATATTCAAGTGAAACCGAGTCAGAATACTCACCATTGACATCATTCAGTTGCAGAGATTGACGAATGATGTTTTCAGAGATAGCGACCTCAGTATCGTCTATCTTGGAGTCAATCCATTGAACTCCATTTTCTTCTCGCACAGTTGCATTTTTCCAGAACTTGTCGACATGCGAGGTATATATTGTGGGATTAACGGTAAGAGCATTGTGAATGTTGGACATTGAGAGATAATTGATCACGCCATGAAAGACATGCAGATTTTCGGGTTGGCAAGGAAGGCGGTCATGTTGTGCTCTTTGACGAATGGAAGGGGAGCCATTTCGAGTTCGAGAGTTAGGATTTAGGGTTTGCGTGTGATTTAAGTTTAGAAAGAGTGAATGAACTGGTGAGGAGGGAATTGTCTTATATATGTTTCGAATATTCAATGCAATTCAAACATCCTCAAAATTCTGCAAAGACCAAAACACCCTTTAGTAACTTAATAGTTGACGGACAAAAATAAAACTAACAGTTGGAGAACTGTTTTCATAAGATGTAACAACTGTTATTTAGAAATAACTCCCTTTTCGAAGATCATGATTTTGGACTAACAGTTGTGCATTCTACACACTAACAGTTGAAGACTGTTTTTGTTAGAAAGTACAACTGTTATTAGACGAGTTCTCCCCCTCAGATGCACATGGATTTTGCCTAACAGTTGTACAGGCCATATGCTAACAGTTGAAAACTGTTAGTAGTATTTCAAACAACTGTTAAAAAAAATGTGCAACTGTCAACAAAACTTAGCTCATACACCCATCATAAGCTGATTCATCATAAACAAACCATTAGCCAACACAGATATCAACAAAATATGCATTTTATCCATGTTGAACACAGATGAACTACAAAGTACATGCATTTTCACAAGCCATTGTTGGTACTGTTTATCTAATTGTGCAAGGGTCAACGAAATTCAGTCTTTTCTGACTTCAATTTCTACACCCATCTCTTTCTCTAACGGTTGTCTGTCTCTATTGGTTATGGCTTCCATTAGACTTGGATGATGATGATGAGTACTGCCAATTCATCATCAGCTAAGACCATGACGTGCATTGGAATTAGTCATCGATTACAATGACCTCCACTGCATCATCATCCGAGGCTAGAAGGACATCATCAGCATCATTTCTTCGAACATTGAACCACACTACTGAGCCTGTAGTGCCTTCCAGGTTCAAGTCAAACCTTAAACATCAATTGGTAGGCAACTCGTGGAAGAGAGTGAAGGTTTCAAAATCACCTCTTATACGAATATGATCAGTCATTTTATTTGGCCTACGTGGGTCTGGGTGCTGTGTCAAGGTGAACACATCTCGATCATCATGCATCTCAAGAACACAGGATGAGTATTGCCAAAGCTCATGCATTCTAACAAATGGGGCAGGGATGGTTACATAACTTTGTTTAACATTAATTTCCTTTAAGTTTATGAGAAAGAAGTTAGTAGCCATTTGCAAAGAAAATGTTGTTCTTTGGAATGCAAATGTAGGTGTGATTTGTGAAGAATGCATGCAAGCTAATTTATAGACAAACTTGTGGTTGTGAATTGGTCAATAATTTAGCATGCAGTGACTTGTCATGTCCATTCACAACACTACAAAATAAAGTGACTTACCTTTATCAGTCTGGAACTGTTCTCAATAAAGTATTTTACCTTTACCACATATCAATGACATTCACGGGTTTGAAAAACTGTTTGTGGGACAGGCAACCAGATATGTCCAAAATTGATTTGGGATTTGCACTTCTACTCTTCCCTGAACACTTAAAAGCAACAGTTGTTAGATAACAATACTAACAGTTGCAAACTGTTAGTGTGAAAAACATTGAGTAATGAACAATTTTTAGTCTAAGTTAATCATTCCAATGTTTGAGATCAAAAAGTTGAATCTGCTCACATCAAGTGCTTTAGTGAACAGATCAGCTAATTGATCATCAGTATGGACTTTCATAACTTGGATTAATTTCTTTTCATTGCAGTCTCTTATGAAGTGAAATCTGATTTCAATGTGCTTGGTTTTAGAATGCTTCACTGGATTATTAACTATGCTAATAGCACTAGTGTTATCAACATAAATAGGTGTATTTAAGAAAGACAAACCATAATCCAGAAGCTGATTCTGGATCCATAGAACTTGAGAACAGCAGCTTGAGGCAGCAACATATTCAGCCTCAACTGTTGAAGTTGAAATAGATATTTGTTTCTTGCATTGCCATGAAACCAGCCTTGATCCAAAGAATTGACATCCTCCAAAGGTTGATTTTCTGTCCACATTGGCTCCACCATAGTGACTATCAGAATATGCCACCAAATCAAAAGGTGAATCTTTAGGATACCAAAGTCCCAATTTTGGTTGGCCTTTGAGGTATCTAAAGATCCTCTTCACAGCAAACAAGTGTGACATCTTCGGACTACATTGAATTCTGGCACAAACACACACAGAAAACATTATATCAGGTCTAGAAGCAGTTAAATACATTAATAAACCTATCATTGACCTATATAGATGTATGTCTACATCCTCCCCCTCAGAGTCTGCTCCCAACTGTTTGTGTGTTTCCATAGTTGCTTGCCAGTTTAACATCTTGATAGCCAAACTTGTCCAATATGTCTTTGACATACTTAGATTGGCTTAGAAAGATACCAGAGGGCGTCTGTTTCACTTGTAATCCCAAGAAAAATGTGAGTTCACCCATGGAACTCATCTGAAATCTTTTGTGCATAATGACTTCAAATTCTTTGCACAGGCTGTCATCAGTGGATCCAAAGATTATATCATCAACATAGATTTGCACAAGCAAAATCTCTGTTTTAACAATCTTTGTAAACAATGTTTTGTCAATTGTGCCTCTCTTAAAACCATTCTCAAGAAGGTAGGATGATAATGTCTCATACCAAGCTCTAGGAGCTTGATGTAGTCCATATAGAGCTTTATCCAACCTATATACCCTGTCAGGGTACTTTGAGTCTTCAAAGCCAGGGGGTTGACACACATATACCTCCTCATCAATAGTTCCATAGAGAAATGCAGACTTGACATCCATTTGATACACCTTAAATCCTTTGAAGCTTGCAAAGGCAAGAAATAGTCTAATGGCTTCAATCCTTGCAACAGGGGCGAAGACATCATCATAGTCTATTCCTTCCTCTTGTTTATAGCCCTATGCAACCAGTCTTGCCTTATTCTTGATTACAATCCCTCTTTCATCTTTCTTGTTTCCTGAACACCCACTTGGTGCCAATTACTCTTTTGCCTCTTGGAAGCTCAACCAACTTCCAAACTTGGTGAATTTGAAATTGTAAGAGCTCCTCTTGTATTGCTTCCACCCATGAAGGGTCTTTCAATGCTTCAACTGCTTTCTTTGGTTCTATTTGAGATAGAAAGCAGGCATTCACATGAAATTGGGCAAGATCCACACCACTGGTTTCACTTTGCACCATGTTCCTTGTTCTGATAGGAGTGGTTGGATCACCAATTATTTGTGATATTGGATGATTCTTGTGAATTCTTGATGTAGGAATGTTTTCTTCAGTCAGTTCATTCCTTAGATTAGACAGATCAATCTCACATTCACTTGAATTTTCAGCAGTATCACACACTTGATCAGTAACTGTTTGGGGTGCAACTTCAGTGTGTTGTTGAGGATCATGAGATTCCATGTCCTTTGAAGATTCAGCATCAATCAATGGATCAACAGCATTGGAGAACTCTTGTTGAACCATAGGAATCACAACAAAGTCTTCAGTAACTTTGTTTGAACAAACAGTTGTTGGTTTTGAGCTAACAGTTTCAAAACTGTTTGAACTAACAGTTTCAAAACTGTTTGGGCTGTTGGAGAGTGTTTGTTGATTTTCACCAACAGTTGTTGAGGTACCTGCAGCTGTTTCAGTAGAATACTCAAAAGAAAGAGATTTAGACAATGCATCAATATCAAATAACCAATCAGGCCCATTACCTGCAATATTGATCCTATTCTCATTGAAAGAGACATTCATACTCTCTTCTATGATTCTAGTGACATTGTTAAAAACTCTATAAGCTTTACTTTGAGTGGAGTATCCTACAAAGAAACCTTCTTCAGCCTTACTCTCAAACTTGCCTAATTGTGATTTGGTATTAAGGATAGTGCAAGGACAGCAAAATGGTTTGAAGAAGTTGATTAAAGGTTTTCTCTTGAGGAACAACTCATAAGGAGTTTTCCCTTTGGACTTGACTACTTGTACTCTGTTCTGAACATAGCAGGCAGAGTTCACTGCTTCTGCCCAGAATGTCATTGGAAGCCTAGAATCAGCTAACATGGATCTAGCAGCCTCTATCAAAGTCCTATTCCTTCTCTCAGCAACTCCATTCTGTTGGGGAGTCCTAGGGGCACTAAACTGTCTTTCAATACCTTTACTTTCACAAAAACTGTTTAGCTCATTGTTCTTAAATTCAGAACCATTGTCAGATCTAATGACTTTCACCTTCAAATCAGATTGATTCTCAATCCTAAGAATAAGAGACTTAACTAACTCAGCAGTTTCATCTTTAGTTCTAAGAAATTGAACCCATGTAAATCTGGTGAAATCATCAACTACAACTAAACAGTAGGCTTTCTTACCTATGCTGATCACAGATGTTGGACCAAAAAGATCCATATGCAAAAGTTGTAAAGGTACAGGAATGGAAGAAACTTCTTTGGTCTTATAAGAAGTTTTGTGTTGCTTTCCTTTGAGACAAGCCACATAATGATCATCACATGAGAATTCTTTTTGGGGCAAACCTCTTACCAAACTGTTTTTAGCTAACAAGTTCATGGTTTTAAAGTTCATGTGACACATCCTTCTATGCCAGATGGCAGACTCATCATGAGATGTCTTTGAGAGTAAACAACTTAACACATTCTGTTTAGCAATCTTTTGTGTATCTAGACAGTATACATTATCCTTTCTACGTGTTCTCAAAAGAACATCCTTCTCATTTAGTTCAAAATCTTTTGATAGGATAATGCATTCTGAATCTGTAAACAAAACTTTGTTTCCATTGTCACAGATTTGAGATATACTTAACAGATTGTACTTAAGTTGTTCAACAAAGAAAACATCATTAAATGTAAGTGTACCTACCTCAACAGCTCCTTTACCTGTGATTTTTCCTCCCTTAGCATTTCCTCCAAATGCTACAAATCCACCATTGATGTTTCTGAAATCCTTCAAACAATGTGGATTTCCAGTCATGTGCCTTGAGCATCCACTATCCACATGCCAGATAGATCCATGATTGGCCCTATGAATGCTCTGCACAAATAAAATCAGTTAGTAGCAGGAAGTACCCAGGCCATGCAGGTCTTGGGTACACCATTCAAGTCATAATACTTTGTAAGAACATGTGGTTCCCAATTGTTGTGATTAACAGTTGAGACCTTTGAACAAACAGTTGTTGTAGATGGTAAAACAGTTGAGTCATCATGTGACTTATTCTGTTTTGCAATTTGAGTACCAGTTTTACCCTCTTCAGAAACTGTTTGTTTCTGCAGTTTCACCCAAGCCAGACCAACATTTTTTGGTTTTGATAAAACAGTTGTGGAACTGTTAGTTGGTTTGGATGTAACAGTTGTAGAACTGTTAGCTTGTTTTGGCTTAGCAGTTTTAGAACTGTTAATCTGCTTTGACTTAACAGTTTTAGAACTGTTATTTTGCCTTTTGAAACTTGGTTTTTTGGTGCTACACAGCTGTGGGTTATAATAACAGTCTTGAGCCAAGTGATTGGATCTCCCACATATATAGCACTTTTTAGCTTTCACAATAGGCAAACCAGTTCTTTGTGACCAGAATTGGTTCCTATTTCTTTGATTTCCTCTAACAGGTGCTGACTGAGGAAACTTTTGTACACCATGCTTTTGGCATGTGCATGCAGGCATTTCAGTATCCCTTTTTACAGATCTGGGTTTAGTCTGTGTTTTTGCAGCCTCCTTCTTGGGCTTTCCAACTACAACTTCACCAACTTTCTCCTTTCCTTTGGTCTTGGTACTAACAGTTGAGCTGTTTGGGTTCTTTTTGGAACTGTTAGTGTAGAGATGGGAACTGTTGGCAACAGTTGTGAAACTTTTTATGGAGTTAACAGCTTCTGAGGGTTTTGGCTCATTGGTGAGGGGTTCAGTGGATGCTTTTACAAACACCACAGGTTGTAAAGATGATTTTGTAGCAATGGGCTCACAACAGATGTGATTTTCATATGGAATAACTTCATCCTTCTTCACAACTCCCTTATTATCTTCATCACTTACTTCTGACAGAACTCCATCTTCACAACTCTCAAACTTTGGATCAGCTGACTTAAGTTCTTCTTCCAAAGGGTCATTAACATATATGTCAGCTACCTCTGACATTGGAGTTATGTAGTTTTGGTTGTATGGAGGTGGGGTTTGTTTGTATCCTAGGCCAGTTTTCACCGTGTCTCTAACTTGAGATTGTAACAAGGTTTCAATTTTAAGGTTGGCTGCCTTGAACATACTGAGATCAATGTCCACCCCCTCCAACTTCTTGGTTAGTTCATCAACCTTGCTTTCCTTCTCACTTAGCTTCTTTTTCAGACTATCAATCTCCCTTGAAGCTGCTCTTTTTCCCACTTATGAAATTTTCTATCATAATCCATTTGCAGTTCATTGGCTTGATAATCTTTTATTTTCTTTTCAAAGCTTTTAATGACTGCACTTGATTCATATCTCCTCTCCTCCATTTTGCTTAGAGCAGCACACATTTTCTTATTGTGCTCTCTAAACCTTTTAACAATAGCTCTACATTCACCAGGACATAGTTTAGAAGATACCTGAATGTCCTCAGATTCTGGTGAATCTAACTTGATGGAGGAGTCAGTCAATGCCATCAAAGCTTTGTTGTTTGTAGCCTCTTCTGCTTGATCACTCCAATCAAACCCATGGCCTTCTTGTGAGACCAGTGCTGAGGAGGTTTGATTCTGAGTTGGCCTCTGACCTTGATTCTGGACTTGTCCACCAGATCTGCACTCTCTTGCAAAGTGGCCAAGCTGTTGACATTTGAAGCATCTCACCTTTGACTTGTCAAATCCAGCATTGCCATCAGCTCTGAAATTCATGTTTTGCCTTCCAGTCCTTTTGATGAACCTCTTGGCTCTAACAGTAAGCATGGCCATCTGCCATTTGAGATCCATCTCCTCAAGATCATCAGGGTGCACTTGTTCAAGATCCTCATTGGTGAGGGTTGAATGTGCATGGTTGGGAAGAAAAGTTTCAAGCACAGCATCTGGAGTGTTCACATCTAGTCCAACTGCAGAACTAGTACCTGCACAACTATCAAAAGAGTTAGTTAATGAATGGTTTGATTCCATACCTGAGGATGACAGGAGAGCAGCATTGTGGCTAGGGACAACAGTTTTTCTTTTTCCCTATATGTCTCCCTCAAACACTATCAAACTATTATAGAGGTCATCTAACTCTATGTCTTCAAGAGAATCCTTAGTCCTCCATTATGCAGTAAACATAGTTCATTCATCACCTAGAGACCTAAGAAACTTTCTATTTATCTCATATTGATCAAGCCTAACCTTAGCACTCTCTAGTTGGCTTACCAGCTTGTAAAACCTATCAAAGATTTGGGTGATGCTCTCATTCTTTCCACTGGTGAAGTTCTCATAGGCTTGTTTAAGGAGATCTCTTTGATTTCTCTTAGAGCTAGCATTCCCAGCAAACCTCTTTTCCAGAGCATTCCAAAGTTCATGAGCATCATCAAATTTCTTGAATTGATGTTGATACTCATTGGGAATTGCAATCTGGAGGATGCTGAGAGCTTTCATCTCAATCATTCTCTCCTTCTTTTCAGTATCTGTCTTTGGTGGTGGTTTCTTCTTTGGTTTTCCAGTCCCATCCAGATCAACAGGGGTAGTGGGAACAGTTTCAATGATTTCCCAAACAGCATAGTCCGTTAATTGGACATGCTGCTTGATTATCAGTTTCCACATCTCAAAATTAGTTGGTTTGAGCATGGGAACACGAATGTTTGCCCAGAGCCATTGTTATCAGAAGATCCACCAGAATCCATTGAAACAAAGTAATTTGAAAACAGTTTTAAAGAACAAAGCAAGATTGAAGCAAAACCTTCAACTGGTGATCAAAGGAACCTTAATGATAAGGCTCTGATACCACTTGTCAGAATCGGATATAGATTATATCAAATAACAAGAACTAACTTTTGAATAACAAATCAGAGTTGAATAAAAAGTTAATCTTTAACTATGATCACAATCAACTAAGAAGTTGCGGAATCACACTTAATTGATTAAAGAAGGTTTTGAACACAAAGCAATTCAATCAAACAGTAGTTTTATTGATTAACCAGAATGATTACAATAAAAACTTAACCCCCAATCTAACTTATTATGTTAGACGAAGAACACAGATGGTTCTGGGGTTTCAAAGAGAAACTTAGAGGCTTAGCACTATTCTGAAAGCAAATTACAACTTGAAGAATGAATGCAAAAACTTAAACAATGAGTACGTACGTATTATAAATTCTAATCTAGTATTTATATACTCCTTGATCTTCCTTGATTTGTTGACAATTAGGTAATATTCTATCTTCTGAGATAATCTTGATGATCTTCCAAATATTTCGAGATATCCACAAAGATAGGGTTTTCCATATTTAGCTCAACCGAAACTGTTCATTGGATGCAACAGTTTTGGTTCTTCTAACAGTCTTCGGCTTCAAGGTCTTCAAACAGTTGTGACAATTTTGAACTAACAGTTCTGAACTTTGTACTAACAGTTGTAATGCCCACAACAACTGTTATTCACAACTGTTTTCATATTTTCATCTAACAGTTCACAACTGTTTTCCAAAAACTCTTCTAACAGTTTCAAACTGTTTGTCAAAATTCTTCTAACAGTTTCAACTTTGCATGTTAAACAGTCTTAATGCCTTAGCTAATTTCCCAACACTCAGTGCATCTATGGTAACACGGTGTTGATCAAGATATGCAGAAATCCGTGGTATATCAAATTGTGCTTTAAAAGGAGTCGAGGACGAGGGAGGCAGTCCTCTTTGTTCAATAGGTTCAACACCCAATTGGGGTTGACCCAGTGTATGTGCTATAGCCCTGTGCAATAAAGACGGTGCATGTTGAGAGACACCGTAGTGGCTTTGTGGGGCAGAAACTTTCACGGGTGGGATCACCGTGACTTCATCAATATGAGGCCCAGCAGTGCTAGGCCCCATAGTAGACGTGGCTTCCAGGCTTTCTGGGTTTGGGGAACCCTCAGCACTTATTTTTTCTTTTCTCACCTCCTCTCTATCAGTTGCACTCCTAACAACAAAACTATCTTCATCATTACCGCTACCAGCACCATATCCCGCATATTGATCAGTTTGAATGAGAGAGTCAGGGGTGACAGAACCAGTTTCAACAGATAAGGAATGACTTGGCGAAGTGATTGGAATGTCATGTTCAGGGGCAACTATGGCCCTTCTTGCTAGAAGTGCTTCAACAGTGTGGGTGGGAGGATTCAAAGGGATGACAAGCCCACCTGCTTGAGGAATTGTAGTGTCAGGTTGAGCAGTGGGTGTCACTTCAGGTGAGGTTGATGGTGGTTCGGTTAGTTTCATGAATGAGGGGGTGCTTTCTGTAGGTTTGGCAATTGGATGTTTGGGGGTGCCCAAAGGTGATAATATAGGTTCAGAAACAGGGGTACCACCTTGGTGGGAAGCAGACTCATCAAGAGATGATTCAAAACTGGATGACTCAGAAATGTCAATACCAAGTTCTTCTAGTACAGCTTGGGTGCGGGTGGATTGAGAAAGAGACTGAACAATGGCTTGAATAGTGGCGGGATCATATGCATCCCCTCCCTCTCTAATCTCATCACCTTCACCCTCTTCTCCTCCCCTCTCTTCATTTTCTCTCTGCTCTTCCCTCTCAGCATCTCCCATAGATGTCTGAGGCCTATGTTCTAATTCCTCACCAGGTTCTACACCTCCCTGGGCAGGTATGGCCGGTTCTGGCACAACCATGGGAGGTATTCCTACACTCTCCCTATAACTCTTAACAATATCATTCTACTCACAAAGGTCTAAGAGAGATACAGGGAATGGTCTTGGAATAGGTAGATTGGTCGGGTTAGCAGGTTTAATATGAATAAAGAGTTTTGGAGAAACAGAAGGTAAACCTGTCCGACGAGGGATGTCTGGATATCTATCCATCAGACTCTGGACTATCATAGGAATGAACCTCTGATAAGGCAAGAAGTTGCCCTCTTTCTTATTCTGGGAGTGCTTTCTCAACATAGTAGCTTTGAAGTCTTGAAAGAAGAGGAAAGCATAGTACACATTCAAATGAGTTGCAGCCGCTACAAAGATTTTGAATTGGTGCTCTATAGGGAACTCATACCCTGAGTGCTTTGGTGTCAAACAGCTTTGAAGCACAGTCAGCAGGGAGTTGTATTTCGGGTGTAAACTGGTCCTCTTGAACTGGTTTTTCCTTACAAGCTCACCATCATAGACCATAGCCCTCACGGTAGCTAGACAATCTTCCTCAGTTGGTATGTCATCAAAAGCAGTGACAGGTGTCCTACTGTTTGCTCTTGGAAGTCTGAAGATGCTTCTTAGGCGACTGACAGTAATTTCAACAGTGTACTCATCAACCTCAGCATATATGACCTCTTAGTCCCTGTCATTGGTGCGGACCTCACATGTTTTCCAGAATTGTTGGACATAGAGTTCAGGGACATGTATGCCAGTGATGGCAGGGTTATAGGTTAGAAGGTAGTTCAAAGGGTGGATTTTCAGAATCTCAGTGATGGCAGGGTTATAGGTTAGAAGGTATTCCATTGTGTACACGATGATTTTGTGTATAACAAAGTTGTTTGAACACTTTGAAAATGTCAATTAGTTGATTACAAACAACTTTGCAATACTTGGGTGTTATCCAAAAATCATCATAACACCTCTTTTTAGATCAAAAATGGAGTTTATAGTGAAAACTCATACACCCCAAGAACACGAAGAACACTTTTTGATATTTGTGAAATTTTTTTGCACCAAAGTGTTCCCCATATGTTCAATAGTCCCATCGCAAACTTGGATAGATCAATCAAGTCCCAAAAGTTCAATTAAAGTCTCGAAAACCCTTGTCGCATTCAGATGTTCTAGGGCCAAAAATCATCTTTTTAACTCAAAATTTTCAAAATGTAAACCGTACAAGTTGTTACCTATATGATCACGAGTATTTTGAGATAAAATTTGTAAATGTTGGCAGCGTAACAAGAGAGTTCGTGATTTCAAGTAACCAAAACGAGAGAAAAAATTAAGTGATTTTTGAATTTTGATCGCATAACTGATCTGATGGGGGATGAGACGGTTATAAAGTGAAAGAACACATGTCGCGTGTTGATGGGATGATCCAACGGTGAAAAACATGGCTGATAGATGAATCGCATGGTAAAAACATGCGGCTGATAGGATTTTAGAATCGCATGCGATTCACCCTTTGGTGTGTCAATCGCATGCGATTGAGCCTGTTGGTCCAATGTTTCAATTTGTCCGTATCGCATGCGATTCATCGTATTGATGTCAATCGCATGCGATTCAACCTTTGTTGAATTTTCTTCAGGTTTCCAATCGCATGCGAATCACCTTTTTATGTTCTAATAGCATGCGATTAAGCGTTGGAATTCTATCAATTTACTTGAATAGCATGCGATTGGTCATTGATTCAAAATAAGTTAATAATCATGCGATTGATTACCCATGCGATAGAACTAAGACAGATGTGTTGTTTGTAAGTGATTCCATGTAATTGAGTCATAGAATGCGATTGTTTGTGAACAATACTCAACACTAAGAGATTTTCTGAAAATTCAAAGTATCTGGAATTTTGAGTTGAAAATTTGATATTCCAAGATAGTTTGAATTTAATGTTTATTTTGACACTCTCCCCCTAGACTCTTGCATTTATTCGTGAAAATTTGGTTTAGAGTTTTGGAGATTGTGTCAGTTGTGAATTTCTCCCCCTACACATGTGCATAATGTGTATTAAATTTCTCCCCCTATACATATGTAACATGTGTATAACCAGGAAAACACACTCCCCCTTGATTGTTGCACCAGATATCTGCACAGAGAACAAATAGTATAACACCTACTCTAAACAAAAGAAAAGAAAGGAAAAGAAAAGAAGGTAACAGTATGCTAGATTTGTAGATTGAGCATGCCTAACTTGGATACCAACTCAGTGAATCGACTTTCGTCTAATGGTTTGGTAAACAGGTCAGCCAGCTGATTTTCAGTAGGCACATACTGTAGCTCAATTAATCCTTTCTCAACGTTATCTTTTATGAAGTGATAACGTATATCAATATGCTTGGTTTTAGAGTGGTGTACCGGATTGCAGGAGATGGCGATGGCAGACTGAGAGTCACATAAAAGTGGAATTTTGTCATACCTGAGACCAAAGTCCGATAATTATGTACGTATCCATAGACTCTGTGAGCAGCACATTGCAGCAGCAACATACTCAGCTTCTGCTGTAGAAGTAGATACACAGTTTTGCTTCTTTGATGCCCAACATACTAACCGATCTCCCAGAAAGTGTGCACTACCAGAGGTGCTTTTCCTATCAATCTTGCAACCGGCATAGTCAGCATCGGAGTAGGCATGGAGATCCAGATTTGAGTCCTTGGGATACCACAGACCAAGATCCATAGACCCCTTGAGATATCTGAAAATACGCTTAACAGCTAACAGATGGGACTCCTTTGGATTTGCCTGATATCTGGCACAGAGACAGGTAGAGAACATGATATCTGGACTACTTGCAGTTAGGTACAGTAAAGATCCAATCATCCCTCAGTAAGTTTTGAGATCCACTGGAGAGCCATCTAGATCTGCTGATAGTTGTGCTTTCGTTGCCATGGGAGTGGAGATAGGATTACAGTTGAGCATATCATACTTGGTGAGAAGATCTTTGATATACTTATACTGGCAAATGAAACTGCCATGACTCAACTGTTTTACTTAGAGTCCGAGAAAGAATGACATCTCTCCCATCATACTCATTTGAAACCTGTTTGCCATTGTTTGTGCAAACTCTTCACTGTACTTTGGATTCGTAGATCCAAAGATGATGTCATCCACATATATCTGAACAAGAATTTTGTCCCTACCTTTAGTCTTTGTGAATAGAGTGGTATCTTTCTTTCCCTTTGAATAACCCTCACCTATCAAGTACTCAGATAAGACATCATACCATGCACGTGGGGCTTGTTTTAAACCGTACAAGGCCTTATCTAGAATATATACATGGTTAGGGTATTTAGAGTTGATAAAACCTTCTGGTTGTGAGACATAGACTTCTTCTTTAAGTACACCGTTGAGAAAAGCTGTCTGCACATCCATCTGAAAGACTCGAAAGCTGCGGGAGGCTGCATATGCAAGAAAGAGTCGTATAGCCTCAATGCGAGCAACGGGGGAAAAAGTTTCATCATAGTCAATGCCTTATTGCTGATTGTAGCCTTTAGCGACCAACCTAGCTTTGTTACGAATAACCACTCCATCCAAATCCCTTTTGTTCTTGTAAACCCATTTAGTTCCTACAACAGATTTGCCATATGGGAGAGGAACTAATCACCAGACTTTGAGACGATCAAATTGGTGTAATTCTTCCTGGATTGCAATTACCCAATCTGAATAATCTAATGCTTCACAAGTCTTGGTGGGTTCAATGATGCTTAAGAAACCAGAGAATTGGCATTCGTTTGCTGTTGCGGATCTTGTTTGAATGCCAACTGAAGGATCTCCGATGATGTTCTCTTCAGAGTGATGTCTGGTCCACTTAATTTCATGTGAAGTGGAAGATGAAGGAATGAGATCTTGTAAGTGTTGTGCTTCGTCTTCATCTTCTGGAGAGAAATGTGGGTCTGAATCAAACACAGGAGAACTCTCCTGGTCAGGAATCTGAGAAGTCACAGGGGGACAAGTGACATAAACAAAATAAGAATCCTCAGCATAGAGATCAACAAAAGGATTCGTTTCAGTGACCGTAGGAGCCGTTATAGTAACACTTGTTTGTAAGCCTGTGTTGTCCCTGTTGTCAGTTAAAACAGGAGAGGATTCAGATCTTAAGAAATCAAACATAAAGTCAAGATTAGGATTTGAACTGGATGGATTGTTTGATTCTTGATTTTCAAGCGCCGGTCCTGACAGGCATGTTCAGAAGCAACTACTGTTGATTTAGGTGGAAAATCTGTAACATTCAATGCAACATCAAATGTTACGTTGATACTTTCAACAATGCTCTTTATACGTTTGTTAAAAACTCTGTAGGCTTTAGATTCAGTGGAATAACCTAAGAAAATAGCTTCATCAGCTTTAGGAGCAAACTTTCCTAGATTATCCTTGTCATTTAGAACAAAGCACCTATTACCAAAGACATGAAAGTATTTGATATTAGGCACTATGCCATTTGCCAGTTCATAGGGAGTTCTATTAAAACGTTTATAAATGAAAGAGCGATTCTGCGTATAGCAGGCAGTGTTAATGGCTTCAGCCCAAAAGGAAGGGGGAGCCCAGAGTATGACAGCATGGTACGGGCAGCTTCAACCAAGGTTCTGTTTCGTATTTCGACCACACCATTCTGTTGTGGAGTGTATGCTGCAGAGAACTGATGGTTGATCCCAACTAGGTCACAAAACCTTTTCAGAGCGTTGTTCTTGAATTCTGTTCCATTGTCTGTACGAATTGAAACAACACTCTGATCATACTTGTTCTGCTGCTGTTTGATGAATGTGATAATTGTTGGAGTAGCTTCATCTTTAGCACGCAGAAATTTAACCCAAGTATACCTGGAATAGTCATCCACCATGACTAGAATATACTTCTTCCCATGCTTGGACTGAATTCTCATAGGACCACAAAGATCCATATGCAGGAGATCTAAAGGCTTGGTAGTGCTAAACACTTGCTTTGATTTATGAGTAGCCTTCTTCATTTTCCCTTTCTCACAGTCTGCACACAGATGGTCCTTGTTGAATCTTAGCTTGGGAATGCCTCTCACCAAGTCACCAGTGACTAGTTTGTTAATATTCTGAAAGTTCAAATGAGAGAGTTTACGGTGCCATTGCCAAGTAAGATCATTTGAAGCTTCGGATAGAAGACACACAAAAGTAGGAGAATCATATTTCTTCAAATCTATGGAATACTGGTTAGATTTCCTAGAGCCTGCAAGTAGTTCATCACCAGTTTCTGTGATCACAGAACATTTGTTTTTCTTGAATACGACTACCAGATCTTTGTCACAAAACTGTCCGATGCACAATAGATTATGACCCAATCCTTCAACATAGGAGACTTTATTGATCTTGATGTGCTTCTTCTCAATGTCTCCGTACCCCATTATTGGTGCAACATTGTCGTTCCCAAACCGTACATTCCCGGAGTACTTAGGAACATAATTCTTGAGAAGACTTTTGTTGCCGGTCACATGTTTGGTACAGCCGGAGTCAAGGTACCACAAGTGAGGCACCTGCAAAAAGAGAATAAATCACGTTTAGGTCCCCATATCTGAATGGGTCCTTGATTGTTAGTCCCTAGGAGTGATTGAGTAGTGATGTTGTCTGCTTGTGGTGGTGAAACTTCTACTGATCTATTCTTGAGTACCCATGTGGGTTTAATCTGTTGTCGTGAAGGAATAGATTTGGAAGAAATTGGCTGAGAAGAAAGTTTCTTTACCACTGTTGGTTTGACAATTGATGGAATCAGAGGTTTTGGATTCGGTAGAGTTACGGAAGCGTTATGTTTGCGAATCCATGGTTGCGAGGAATTCTTAAGAATTCTCTGTGTCCTCGGTCCATCAACTTGCTTTTGCTGAACTGGAGCACTGCGATTAGTAGGTTTTGCTACTCGTTGAATGGATAATGGCTTAGGTTTAGAAGATTTGGAGATTTTGGAAGGGGAACTGCGAGAACGCTTTTGAGAATGTAAGTGTTTTTCCTGTGCAATCCAAGCCCTTTTAAATGCTTCATAGCCCTGCCATCTGTAGACTTCCAGTTCCTTGATCGTCAGTAGTCGCCTTGATTTGTGCAAACGTTTGAGTGCATGTGACTGACGAGTTGTGATCCATTGATTAATGACGATACCTTTTGAGGTTATAAATGGAACACAGACTTGGTTAGCATAAAAGTCTGTCCAGTCCTCACATGGTTTAATTCCAATTTGTTTTTGCAATTGATCATATTCACAGTTAAATTCACAATGACCATGTAAGAAACCATCACTAGTACAAAACTGCGAAGAGGCTATATTATCATGCAAACTTGAACGATTACAGACTGAATTAAACATCAAAATTTGTTCACATGTTTTACCAGTGTTTGAACATTTCCTATTAGACTTAGGAATGACTCTCTTCCAGTTTGTGTTTATTTTACGCTCTTCACTCCCGAGCTTCTTCACATCTGCAGCAGAATGGAAATTGTTAGAATTGAGTCGTGATCGACTAGCAGCAGCTTTTGACGATTCAGGTATGTCAATGATTTTATGAGAACTGTGAGTTGAAGTGAAAGTGGAGGTTTGTTTTGGTTTGAAAATCTGTTTAAGTTTTAAGTTTATCATGGATGACTTATTAACAGATTTTATCTCAGTTTTGACATCTTGAGAAGATGTAGACAAATGTTTGGAACCTTCAATTCGTTCATCAGATGTGGTTCCCTGTGGTGAGAAGGTAAATGGAGTGGGTGGTTCCAGTCCATTTTCGACCTCTTTGATTCGTTCAATCAATTCAAAATTTTCTTTGTACAAGTCGTCAATGATCTTGCCATCAAGATTGAATACTGGTTGGAGATGCTTGTGGAGGATGACATTTTCTTGAACTAGAGGAGATGTGGTTTCTGATTGGAAGGCTTTGGTAAGGTCACTTGAACTAGATGAGTGAAGCAAAACTCCTGTAAGGTTTGAAACCTTTGTTGTAATTCCTTTTGAGGAATGTATTCAACAGTGGGCTTTGGTGAAACAGGGGAGTAGAGTTCGTCATCAGTGTAGACAGAAGATGAAACATCAGTATCAGACGATAAAGTGAGGTATGAGTCATTAAGATCAGAGTAGTCAAATGGAACTTCAGTCCGGAGATTAAGAGTTCGTTTGACTTATTCTTCAATACTTTCCTCTGCTTGACCAACAAAAACCATCCGTTGAGTAAGCCCTTCACCAAACAGATCAACATTGTACAATTGTTTGGACGTAACCTTGTTCAATGCATTTGGGTGTTTGAAGCCCAGTCCATCGAATTTCCATCTGGAGAAAGGACGTTCATTTTCATTGTATTGAGAGATGGTCTTGTCACTTTGATCGCGTTTGGATAGAAGATATTCAAGTTCATAGATTCTGGTGTAAAGAGGAATTAGTTCATTCCTAAGTTCATTTTTAAGAATTTCAGAATCCTTTTCAGCACATGCATATTCTGCTGTAAGATCTAATATGGTGGTATTCGTGCTATTAGTTAACCCTAAGAATTCAGATTCTTTAGCAGGTAATTGGATCTTAAGGCTAATTAAGTCGTTATCTAACTGCTTAATTATTGTTTGTGCCTCTATATCCTTGTTGTGTGAAAAATCTTCTAGAACTTGATTTCTAGTGGTTAACTCTATTTTCTGATTTTCTAACTCTTTCATTCGGATTAATATGGTTTGTATGTGTTCATGTTTAAAACCCATATTATAGTTAGAGTCAGAAGATACCTTCCCACTTTCCAAGCTTTCCTCATCGGAGTCAGAGAGATCATCACCATCATCATCCTCTTTACTTCCTCCACCATTGTGAGCCATTAAGCAGAACTGAGCATGATCTTCACCATCCAGATCACTCTCCGATTCTGTATCATCCAGGAACTGATCTTCTTCTACTAGCAGTGCGTTCCCAGCCTGTCTATGTTTGAATAGACGGTACTTCTGCCGATAGTATTCTGCATCTTTTGTCTTTTTCATGGGGAAGTTCCGGATTAGATGTCCTGATCTTCCACAGTTGTAGCCCTTGGAGTCAGTTTTATTTTCCTCCTTCTTCTCTTCTCTCTGGTACCTTAGCTTGTCAACAGGAGCAGCTTTTTCGGGGCTCCTTGAACCAAATGTGAACCGTTGTCTATCATTAGTCTTGTTGAAACGGTTCTTGAAGTAATTGGTGGCCACTGTGAGAGCTTGAAATGCAGCTTCTATTGAATCATCATCATCATCATCGAGATCAGAATCACTGAGAACCACGTGTTTAAGTTTCATTGATCTGGATGATGTTTCCCTAGGGATTCTGTCAGCTACCACCAAGGCAAGAGGATCAGTAGCTGGTTGTTTCGGGTTAGACTGCAAGATTTCATCTTGATACTGATTGAGATCTTCGAAGATGTTATGGAAGGTGAGTTATGTAAGATCTTTGTTGATCTATTTGTAAAGTATGGCATAGCCCTTCCACTCAGTACCTAATAAATTCAGAAAAACACAGTTCAAATCAAGGTCAGTTCTGACAATTTGATTGGATCTCATTTCATTTTGCAGCTTGCAGAATCTGCCATATGTGTCCGACAGGAGCTCATTTTCACGAGCTTTGAATTCATGGAAACTGTTGACCAGCTGAGTGCGTTTGATGTACTCTCCTTGTTCAGTGCCTTGTAACTGGTTTTTGATTTCATCCCAGATTTCCTTGGCAGTACCCAAGCTGTCAATCTTCAGATAAATCTCAGATGAGAGACCCTGTTTTAGATAGTACTTTGCTAGTCTCTCAGCTTTCTTTGTTTCCTTCTCAGTAGCAGTCAGCTCATCATTGGTCTTTTCTCTCTCATGTCTGAGAATGGGGGGATTGTTAGTTGAGTCAGTTCAACGATCCTTGTGAACTTGGTGTTGCCCTTGTTGATGCATTCTATCATCTTGTCACTGAAGAGTTCGTTGTGCTCTAGGAAGTCCATGAACCTTCCTTTCCAGACATTGTATTCCCCCCGAAACAAAACAGGAGGTTTTGTATCAGTACCGATGGACATCATTTCATTTGAGCTAGACATTGTTTGAACTTTGATTACAGAAATGATCGTTCACTTGTTATGTATGGATTGATTGTTCAAAAACTTGATTTGTCAAAATGAGGAGTTAATTCACTTTAATTCAACCTTGATCGTGATTGAATAAGGTAATCAATAGAGTGCGATTGGATCTTGTAGCACCAAACACTTAGCAATAAACTGTTAGTAATAACAATAAAGTGCTATGCAAATAAGTTGAATCGAATGCGATTGCCTTTGGTGCGGCTGATAGAATACACTTGGTTAAAATTCTTTAATCAAACAGCCCAATGGAATGCGATTGATAACTTGTTGCCCTCAGCTGATAGAAAATTGTTAGTCTCAATCGCATGCGATTAGGGGAACCCGGCTGATGTCAGGATCGGATATAGATTATATCAAATAACAAGAACTAACTTTTGAATAACAAATCAGAGTTGAATAAAAAGTTAATCTTTAACTATGATCACAATCAACTAAGAAGTTGCGGAATCACAATTAATTGATTAAAGAAGGTTTTGAACACAAAGCAATTCAATCAAACAGTAGTTTATTGATTAACCAGAATGATTACAATAAAACCTTAACCCCCAATCTAACTTATTATGTTAGACGAAGAACACAGATTGTTCTTGGGTTTCAAAGAGAAACTTAGAGGCTTAGCACTATTCTAAAAGCAAATTACAACTTGAAGAATGAATGCAAAAACTTAAACAATGAGTACGTACGTATTATAAATTCTAATCTAGTATTTATATACTCCTTGATCTTCCTTGATTTGTTGACAGTTAGGTAATCTTATATCTTCTGAGATAATCTTGATGATCTTCCAAATATTTCGAGATATCCACAAAGATAGGGTTTTCCATATTTAGCTCAACCGAAACTGTTCATTGGATGCAACAGTTCTGGTTCTTCTAACAGTCTTCGGCTTCAAGGTCTTCAAACAGCTGTGACAATTTTGAACTAACAGTTCTGAACTTTGTACTAACAGTTGTAATGCCCACAGCAACTGTTATTCACAACTGTTTTCATATTTTCATCTAACAGTTCACAACTGTTTTCCAAAATTCTTCTAACAGTTTCAACTTTGCATGTTAAACAGTCTTAATGCCTTAGCTAATTTCCCAACAATCTCCCCCTAACTTAAAGAATTGATCAAAGTCTTTAAGTTCTTTCGATCGTAGGGTTCAATCACAGACAAATTAAGCATAAGCAGAGAATGAATTCCATATATTTATGCAAAGTAAACTGTTACAATTAAAATTGAGAGAAAACATACATAGACTTGACTCATGCCAGTCTTTCTTTTAATCTCTTGAACAAATCATCTTTTATTCTATCTGATCCATAGAATTTTTCTTTTAGCATATACTGAAGCTTGACTTTATTGTGCTCTATGAACTCCAAATCAAACCATTGCTGTTTAGAGTTAGCCATCACCATATGGTACACTCCAGCTTTAGCATACACTTTTATTGACTTGATAGGAAAAGCCTCATCAGCAATCAAAACTTTTATCTCAATCTCCTCAGAATTTGCAAAATGATTACCCACATATACATACATTTCTTCAAGATCTCTCCTTGTACAATTATTTACCAATTGAAAGAAATTAGAGTAACTTTCCATCAACCCTTCTCTGACCACAGTTACACCTTTCTTTCCAGTGTCCCCTCTTAACACCTCAAATCTCCATTATGTGATATGGGATTTTTGACCCAACTGTTCTTTTACCAATTTATCAATCCCTGTTTCTAGTTCAGTTCTCAGTCGGTCTTGAATGATTGTTTGAACCATTTCAGCTTTTGCTTTTTCCACTTGTGACTTGGGAGGAGGTAAAACTGTTTTCTTCTTTACAATTCTTTTTCTTTTCACTCCCTTATCAGCTTTCTTTGCTTTCTCTTCCTCATCAATCTCTTTTCTGAACTCATCAGCTAGCTTCTTTGCTATTTCAAAATCAGTCTGTTCTTGTTGTTGAAGATCAACAGCCAACCTCTGAGCACATTCAAAATTCCTTTCTTCTTGTTGTTCATTTGTTAATTTTAGCTTTGGTAGCTCAACAACAATCTCTTTGCCCTTTCCTTCTACCTCTTGCACTGGCTTTTCAACAACCTTTTCTACAATATGAATCCCTTTGAATCCAGGCTTTGGCTTAATAGTTTTTACCTTTGCACATTTGCCCTCAAGCCATCCATCATCAATCTTTTGTCTCATTTGGAATTCATTGCAGTTCAGCATCTGAGCACCCACTTTCACCAAATACTCTTGTTTCACCTTGGGCCATGTCTTGTAAACCTCAGTTGTTGGGTAATCTCCCGACATTATCATGCTGTTTACTAAAACTCTATCAACTGCTGACAAAACTGTTTAAGTCTCTACATCTTGTATCTCAGTAACAGTTGAAGGGATTATTGCAGCAGCAGTCAACTGTTGTAGTACTTCATCGTGCATCTTGATGATTTCATTGGCTTGTTTCAGGCTGTTGGTTAAAGCCTTGATTTGCTGGTCTTGTTGAAGAATCCTTTTGTTTTGTAAGGCAATCTTCTTCTTGACATGCATGTATGCAGAAAAGAAAGGTGCAAAGTTGGAATTCGTCAATGCTTGGTGTTGCATTCTAGCCTCAATGTCAGCCAGTGTTGCCACTGTTAACATATCATTGACAGATAAAACTGGTGGTTCACTCAATTGAGATTCCACACCAGCACCCCTCTTATCATGGTACTGGGGATTTCCAGAAGCTGTTTGATCAGTTTCTGTTGCCATGGTTGAGGTCTTAGTTATGTTAATACTGTCCTGTTCATCCCTTGCGGATAAAACAGTAGTGTCAGCCTCAAAAACCATATGATCACCCTCTAATGGAGTAATCACTTCCTCATTGTGCCTGGGAGACAGCACAAGGGGTTCCCTTTGGATATTCTGCACAGGTGAATGCACCTGTGCAGGGCTTACAGTTTCAGGTTCATGAACTGTGGTGGAAGGAGCACCAACAGTTCTTTTCCTCTTCTTTTGAAATGTTTTAAGAGTGGGGGATTTTGTTGTAGCTATTTCAAAAGTAGCAGAGAGGGGATTTTGAGTATCATGGGCTGTTGGTTCTAGTGTTGGTGGTGTAGCAATATGTTGGACTTCATGCTCAACACTAGCAGCCCTGTTTCTTGACAAGAACTCCACCATTGCAGAGAGTGGTGGAGTTATGGCACCAGAAAAATTCTTGCCATTAATCAACATTTTGCTCAATGTGGAGGCCACATGAGCGGAGGGAATAATGACCCTCTTGTGTATTTTAAGGTTTGGCATCAAAAAGTTTAAGAAAATTTGCACAAACCTGGGGTACATAAAAAAGAGACCATATTTGGTCCCGAGATGCTTTACCATTCCATTAAAGATTAGTTTTGAAAAATTGAAGCATCTATTGTTTGCTAGACAGATGAGTGCGAGAGCAATGTTGCTCCCAAACTCATTCCAGCCTGTTCTCTTAGGGCTAATGCACTGCTGGAGAGTATGGATCATGAACTTCCAGTGTGCGCATAACTGCCCTTTGTAGAAGGTGCCCTTTCCCCTAGGGCCCTCATATCCCAGTTTTACTAACTCAGTGTATAAATATTCAAGTGAAACCGAGTCAGAATACTCACCATTGACATCATTCAGTTGCAGAGATTGACGAATGATGTTTTCAGAGATAGCGACCTCAGTGTCGTCTATCTTGGAGTCAATCCATTGAACTCCATTTTCCTCTTGTACAGTTGCATTTTTCCAAAACTGGTCGACATGCGAGGTATATATGGTGGGATTAACAGTAAGAGCATTGTGAATGTTGGACATTGAGAGATAATCGATCACGTCATGAAAGACATGCAGATTATCGGGTTTAGCAAGGAAGGCGATCATGTTGTGCTCTTTGACGAATGGAAGGGGAGCCATTTCGAGTTAGAGGGTTAGGGTTTAGGGTTTGCGTGTGATTTAAGTTTAGAACAAGTGAATGAACTGGTGAGGAGGGAATTGCCTTATATATGTTTCGAATATTAAACGCAATTCAAACATCCTCAAAATTCTGCAAAGACCAAAACACCCTTTATTAACTTAACAGTTGACGGACAAAAATAAAGCTAACAGTTGGAGAACTGTTTTCATAAGATGTAACAACTGTTATTTAGAAATAACTCCCTTTTCGAAGATCATGATTTTGGACTAACAGTTGGGCATTCTACACACTAACAGTTGAAGACTGTTTTGTTAGAAAGTACAACTGTTATTGGACGAGTTTCTCCCCCTCAGATGCACATGGATTTTGCCTAACAGTTGTGCAGGCCATATGCTAACAGTTGAAAACTGTTAGTAGTATTTCAAACAACTGTTAAAAAAATGTGCAACTGTCAACAAAACTTAGCGCATACACCCATCATAAGCTGATTCATCATAAACAAACCATTAGCCAACACAGATATCAACAAAATATGCATTTTATTCATGTTTAACACAGATGAACTACAAAGTACATGCATTTTCACAAGCCATTGTTGGTACTGTTTATCTAATTGTGCAAGGGTCAACGAAATTCAGTCTTTTATGACTTCGATTTCTACACCCATCTCTTTCTCTAACGGTTGTCTGTCTCTAATGGTTATGGCTTGCATTAGACTCGGATGATAATGATGATGACTGCCAATTCATCATCAGCTAAGACCATGACGTGCATTGTAACTAGTCATCGATTACAATGACCTCCACTGCATCATCATCCGAGGTTAGAAGGTCATCATCATCATCATTTCTTCGAACATTGAACCACACTACTGAGCCTGTAGTGCCTTCTAGGTTCAAGTCGAACCTTAAACTGCAGTTGGTAGGCAACTCGTGGAAGAGAGTGAAGTTTTCAAAATCACCTCTTATACGAATATGATCAGTCATTTTATTTGGCCTACGTGGGTCTGGGTGCTGTGTCAAAGTGAACATATCTCGATCATCATGCATCTCAAGAACACAAGATGAGTATTGCCAAAGCTCATGCATTCGAACAAATGGGGCAGGGATGGTTACATAACTTTGTTTAACATTAATTTCTTTGAAGTTTCTGAGAAAGAAGTTAGTAGCCATTTGCAAAGAAGATTTTGCTCTTAGGAATGCAAATGTAGGTGTGATTTGTGAAGAATGCATGCAAGCTAATTTATAGACAAACTTGTGGTTGTGAATTGGTCAATAATTTAGCATGCAGAGACTTGTCATGTCCATTCACAACACTACAAAATAAAGTGACTCTCCTTTATCAGGCTGGAACTGTTCTCAATAAAGTATTTTACCTTTACCACATATCAAGGACATTCACGGTTTTGAAAAACTGTTTGTGGGACAGGCAACCAGATATGTCCAAAATTGATTTGGGATTTGCACTTCTACTCTTCCCTGAACACTTAAAAGCAACAGTTGTTAGATAACAATACTAACAGTTGCAAACTGTTAGTGTGAAAAACATTGAGTAATGAACAACTGTTAGTCCAAGTTAATCATTCCAATGTTTGAGATCAAAAAGTGGAATCTGCTCACATCAAATGCTTTAGTGAATAGATCAGCTAATTGATCATCAGTATGGACTTTCATAACTTGGATTAATTTCTTTTCATTGCAGTCTCTTATGAAGTGAAATCTGATTTCAATGTGTTTGGTTTTAGAATGCTTCACTGGATTATTGACAATGCTAATAGCACTTGTGTTATCAACATAAATAGGTGTATGTAAGAAAGACAAACCATAATCCAGAAGCTGATTCTGAATCCACAACACTTGTGAACAGCAGCTTGATGCGGCAATATATTCAGCCTCAGTTGAAACAGTTGTTTGTTTCTTGCATTGCCATGAAACCAGCCTTGATCCAAAGAATTGACATCCTCCAGAGGTTGATTTTCTGTCCACTTTGGCTCCACCATAGTGACTATCAGAATATGCCACCAAATCAAAAGGTGAATCTTTAGGATACCAAAGTCCCAATTTTGGTTGGCCTTTGAGGTATCTAAAGATTCTCTTCACAGCAAACAAGTGTGACATATTCAGACTGCATTAAAATCTGGTACAGACACACACAGCAAACATTATATCAGGTCTAGAAGCAGTTAAATACATTAATGAACCTATCATTGACCTATATAGATGTATGTCTACATCCTCCCCCTCAGAGTCTGCTCCCAACTGTTTGTGTGTTTCCATAGGAGTGCTTGCCAGTTTCACATCTTGACAGGCAAACTTGTCCAATATGTCTTTGACATACTTAGATTGGCTTAGAAAGATACCAGAGGGCTTCTATTTCACTTGTAATCCCAAGAAAAATGTGAGTTCACCCATGGAACTCATCTGAAATCTTTTGTGCATAATGACTTCAAATTCTTTACACAGGCTGTCATCAGTGGATCCAAAGATTATGTCATCAACATAGATTTGCACAAGCAAAATCTCTGTTTTAACAATCTTTGTAAACAATGTTTTGTCAATTGTGCCTCTCTTAAAACCATTCTCAAGAAGGTAGGATGATAATGTCTCATACGAACTCTAGGAGCTTGATGTAGTCTATTTAGAGCTTTATCCAACCTATATACCTTGTTAGGGTACTTTGAGTCTTCAAAGCCAGGGGGTTGACACACATATACCTCCTCATCAATAGTTCCATAGAGAAATGCAGACTTGACATCCATTTGATACACCTTAAATCCTTTGAAGCTCGCAAAGGCAAGAAATAGTCTAATGGCTTCAATCCTTGCAACAAGTGCAAAGACATCATCATAGTCTATTCCTTCCTCTTGTGTATAGCCCTGTGCAACCAGTCTTGCCTTATTCTTGATTACAATCCCTCTTTCATCTTTCTTGTTTCTGAACACCTACTTGGTGCCAATTACTCTTTTGCCTCTTGGAAGCTCAACCAACTTCCAAACTTGCTGAATTTGAAATTGTAAGAGCTCCTCTTGCATTGCTTCCACCCATGAAGGGTCTTTCAATGCTTCAACTGCTTTCTTTGGTTCTATTTGAGATAGAAAGCAGGCATTCACATCAAATTGGGCAAGATCCACACCACTGGTTTCACTTTGCAGCATGTTCCTTGTTCTGATAGGAGTGGTTGGATCACCAATTATTTGTGATATTGGATGATTCTTCTGAATTCTTGATGTAGGAATGTTTTTTTCAGTCAGTTCATTCCCTAGATTAGACAGATCAATCTCACATTCACTTGAATTTTCAGCAGTATCACACACTTGATCAGCAACTGTTTGGGGTGCAACTTCAGTGTGTTGTTAAGGATCATGAGATTCCATGTCCTTTGATGATTCAGCATCAATCAATGGATCAACAGCATTGGAGAACTCTTGTTGAAGCATAGGAATCACAACAAAGTCTTCAGTAACTTTGTTTGAACCAACAGTTGTTGGTTTTGAGCTAACAGTTTCAAAACTGTTTGAACAAACAGTTTCAAAACTGTTTGGGCTATTGGAGACTGTTTGTTGATTTTCACCAACAGTTGTTGAGGTACCTGCAGCTGTTTCAGTAGAATACTCAAAATAAAGAGATTTAGACAATGCATCAATATCAAATAACCAATCAGTCCCATTATCTGCAATATTGATCCTATTCTCATTGAAAGAGACATTCATAATCTCTTCTATGATTCTAGTGACATTGTTAAAAACTCTATAAGCTTTACTTTGAGTGGAGTATCCTACAAAGAAACCTTCTTCAGCCTTACTCTCAAACTTGCCTAATTGTGATTTGGTATTAAGGATAGTGCAAGGACATCCAAATGGTTTGAAGAAGTTGATTAAAGGTTTTTTCTTGAGGAACAACTCATAAGGAGTTTTCCCTTTGGACTTGAATACTTGTACTCTATTCTGAACATAGCAGGCAGTGTTCACTGCTTCTGCCCAGAATGTCATTGGAAGCCTAGAATCAGCTAACATGGATCTAGCAGCCTCTATCAAAGTCCTATTCCTTCTCTCAGCAACTCCATTCTGTTGGGGAGTCCTAGGGGCACTAAACTGTCTTTCAATACCTTTACTTTCACAAAAACTGTTTAGCTCATAGTTCTTAAATTCAGAACCATTGTCAGATCTAATGACTTTCACCTTCAAATCATATTGATTCTCAATCCTAAGAATAAGAGACTTAACTAACTCAACAGTTTCATCTTTAGTTCTAAGAAATTAAACCCATGTAAATCTGGTGAAATCATCAACTACAACTAAACAGTAGGCTTTCTTACCTATGCTGATCACAGATGTTGGACCAAAAAGATCCATATGCAAGAGTTGTAAAGGTGCAGCAATGGAAGAAACTTCTTTGGTCTTATAAGAAGTTTTATGTTGCTTGCCTTTGAGACAAGCTACACAATGATCATCACATGAGAATTTTTTTTGGGGGCAAACCTCTTACCAAACTGTTTTTAGCTAACAAGTTCATGGTTTTAAAGTTCATGTGACACATCCTTCTATGCCAAATGGCAGACTCATCATGAGATTCCTTTGAGAGTAAACAACTTAACACATTCTGTTTAGCAATCTTTTGTGTATCTAGACAGTATACATTATCCTTTCTAGGTGTTCTTAAAAGAACATCCTTCTCATTTAGTTTAAAATCTTTTGATAGGATAATGCATTCTGAATCTGTAAACAAAACTTTGTTTCCATTGTCACAGATTTGAGATACACTTAACATATTGTACTTAAGTTGCTCAACAAAGAAAACATCATTAAATGTAAGTGTACCTGCCTCAACAGCTCCTTTACCTGTGATTTTTCCTCCCTTAGCATTTCCTCCAAATGCTACAAATCCACCATTGATGCTTCTGAAATCCTTCAAACAATGTGGATTTCCAGTCATGTGCCTTGAGCATCTACTATCCACATGCCAGATAGATCCATGATTGGCCCTATGAATGCTCTGCACAAATAAAATCAGTTAGTAGCAGGAAGTACCCAGGCCATGCAGGTCTTGGGTACACCATTCAAGTCATAATACTTAAACAGAGTTTGGTTCTTTTTGATTTCATCCAAATTAGATTTCTCTAATTTGTGTGATGAATACTTTGTAAGAACATGTGGTTCCCAACTGTTGTGATTAACAGTTGAGACCTTTGAACAAACAGTTGTTGTAGATGGTAAAACAGTTGAGTCATCATGTGACTTATTCTGTTTTGCAATTTGAGTACCAGTTTTACCCTCTTCAGAAACTGTTTGTTTCTGCAGTTTCACCCAAGCCAGACCAACAGTTTTTGGTTTTGATAAAACAGTTGTGGAACTGTTAGTTGGTTTGGATGTAACAGTTGTAGAACTGTTAGCCTGTTTTGGCTTAGCAGTTTTAGAACTGTTAATCTGCTTTGACTTAACAGTTTTAGAACAGTTATTTTGCCTTTTGAAACTTGGTTTTTTGGTGCTACATAGCTGTGGGTTATAATAACAGTCTTGAGCCAAGTGATTGGATCTCCCACATATATAGCACTTTTTAGCTTTCACAATAGGCAAACCAGTTCTTTGTGACCAGAACTGGTTCCTATTTCATTGATTTCCTCTAACAGGTGTTGACTGAGGAAACTTTTGTACACCATGCTTTTGGCATGTGCATGCAGGCATTTCAGTATGCCTTTTTACAGATCTGGGTTTAGTCTGTGCTTTTGCAGCCTCCTTCTTGGGCTTTCCAACTACAACTTCACCAACTTTCTCCTTTCCTTTGGTCTTGGTACTAACAGTTGAGCTGTGTAGGTTCTTTTTGGAACTGTTAGTGTAGAGATGGGAACTGTTGGCAACAGTTGTGAAACTTTTTATGGAGTTAACAGCTTTCGAGGGTTTTGGCTCATTGGTGAGGGGTTCAGTGGATGCTTTTACAAACACCACAGGTTGTAAAGATGATTTTGTGGGAATGGGCTCACAACAGATGTGATTTTCATATGGAATGACCTCTTCCTTCTTCACAACTCATTCATTCTTATCATCACTCACCGCATACATAACTCCTTCCACATCACTTTCAAATTGTGGATCAGCTGACTTCAGTTCCTCTGGTAATGATTCATTAACATACCTATCAGCTACATTAGACATGGGAGTTATGTAGTTGTGATTGTATGGAGGTGGGGTTTGTTTGTATCCTAGGCCAGTTTTCACCTTGTCTCTAACTTGAGATTGTAACAAGGTTTCAAGTTTAAGGTTGGCTGCCTTGAACATACTCAGATCAATGTCCACCCCTACAACTTCTTGGTTAATTCATCAACCTTGCTTTCCTTCTCACTTAGCTTCTTTTTCAGAATATCAATCTCCTCTTGAAGCTGCTCTTTTTCCCACTTATGATATTTTCTATCATAATCCATTTGCAGTTCATTAGCTTGATAATCTTTTATTTTCTTTTCAAAGCTTTCAATGACTGCACTTGATTCATATCTCCTCTCCTCCATTTTGCTTAGAGCAGCACACATTTTCTTATTGTGCTCTCTAAACCTTTTAACAATAGCTCTACATTCACCAGGACATAGATTAGAAGATACCTGAATGTCCTCAGATTCTGGTCAATCCAACTTGATGGAGGAGTCAGTCAATGCCATCAAAGCTTTGTTGTTTGTAGCCTCTTCTGCTTGATCACTCCAATCAAACCCATGGCCTTCTTGTGAGACCAATGCTGAGGAGGTTTGATTCTGAGTTGGCCTCTGACCTTGATTCTGGACTTGTACACCAGATCTGCATTCTCTTGCAAAGTGGCCAAGCTGTTGACATTTGAAGCATCTCACCTTTGACTTGTCAAATCCAGCCTTGCCATCAGCTCTGAAATTTATGTTTTACCTTCCAGTCCTTTTGATGAACCTCTTGGCTCTAACAGTAAGCATGGCCATCTGCCATTTGAGATCCATCTCCTCAAGATCATCAGGGTGCACTTGTTCAAGATCCTCATTGGTGAGGGTTGAATGTGCATGGCTGGCAAGAAAAGCTTCAAGCATAGCATCTGGAGTGTTCACATCTAGTCCAATAGCAGAACTAGTACCTGCACAACTATCAAAAGAGTTAGTTAATGAATGGTTTGATTCCATACCTGAGGATGACAGGAGAGCAGCATTGTGGCTAGGGACAACAATTTTTCTTTTTCCCTCTATCTCTCCCTCAAACACTATCAAACTATTATAGAGGTCATCTAACTCTATGTCTTCAAGAGAATCCTTAGTCCTCCATTGTGCAGCAAACACAGCCCATTCATCACCTAGAGACCTAAGAAAGTTTCTATTTATCTCATATTGATCAAGCCTAACCTTAGCACTCTCTAGTTGGCTTACCAGCTTGTAAAACCTATCAAAGATTTGGGTGATGCTCTCATTCTTTCCACTGGTGAAGTTCTCATAGGCTTGTTTAAGGAGATCTCTTTGGTTTCTCTTAGAGCTAGCATTCCCAGCAAACCTCTTTTCCAGAGCATTCCAAAGCTCATGAGCATCATCAAATTTCTTGAATTGATGTTGATACTCATTGGGAATTGCAATCTGGAGGATGCTGAGAGCTTTCATCTCAATCATTCTCTCCTTCTTTTCAGCATTTGTCTTTGGTGGTGGCTTCTTCTTTGGTTTTCCAGTCTCATCCAGATCAACAGGGGCAGTGGGAACAGTTTCAATGATTTCCAAAACAGCATAGTCCATTAATTGGACATGCTGCTTGATTCTCAGTTTCCACATCTCAAAATCAGTTGGTTTGAGCATGGGAACACGAATGTTTGACCCAGAGCCATTGTTATCAGAAGATCCACCAGAATCCATTGAAACAAAGTGATTTGAAAACAGTTTTAAAGAACAAAGCAAGATTGAAGCAAAACCTTCAACTGGTGATCAAAGGAACCTTAATGATAAGGCTCTGATACCACTTGTCAGGATCGGATATAGATTATATCAAATAACAAGAACTAACTTTTGAATAACAAATCAGAGTTGAATAAAAAGTTAATCTTTAATTATGATCTCAATCAACTAAGAAGTTCCGGAATCACATTTAATTGATTAAAGAAGGTTTTGAACACAAAGCAATTCAATCAAACAGTAGTTTATTGATTAACCAGAATGATTACAATAGCAAACTTCACCCCCAATCTAACTTATTATGTTAGACGAAGAACACAGATTGTTCTTGGGTTTCAAAGAGAAACTTAGAGGCTTAACACTATTCTGAAAGCAAATTACAACTTGAAGAATGAATGCAAAAACTTAAACAATGAGTACGTACGTATTATAAATTCTAATCTAGTACTTATATACTCCTTGATCTTCCTTGATTTGTTGACAGTTAGGTAATCTTCTATCTTCTGAGATAATCTTGATGATCTTCCAAATATTTCGAGATATCCACAAAGATAGGGTTTTCCATATTTTGCTCAACCGAAACTGTTCATTGGATGCAACAGTTCTGGTTCTTCTAACAGTCTTCGGCTTCAAGGTCTTCAAACAGTTGTGACAATTTTGAACTAATAGTTCTGAACTTTGTACTAACAGTTGTAATGCCCACAGCAACTGTTATTCACAACTTTTTTCATATTTTCATCTAACAGTTCACAACTGTTTTCCAAAATTCTTCTAACAGTTTCAACTTTGCATGTTAAACAGTCTTAATGCCTTAGCTAATTTCCCAACAGCTGATATCTTTGAGGCATCACTTAGTAATTTCAACTTTGTAGGAACTTCTATAAGCCGCCTAATCCAGTCAATCGCCTTGACCAAGGATCCGGCTTATAGACTCTGATGTGTCTCTATCAAATCAGATGGCCTTACCCCTTATGGTGTCTACCCACTTGTACCTTGATTGGTATGAGTAGTTGTTGGAAAAATGATCTCATCAGTTTTAATGTGATGAGACAAAGTTAAGTTTGTAAGATGAGTTCTACATATAACTTAAACAGAATTATGAAGCTTAGTCAGACTGAACACTTAGAGTGATTCAGACTGATTATAAGTTGAATAGAAGCTGAGCATATGTTGATCAATTTATATTATACCTTAGTTTGTTAATTAATATGTTTAATAATCTATGTATGTCACATAAGGTATATATCGAGTAATCAGCTTGATGTGTTTCAAGCTGAGTGACTCATCTCAAAAGCAGAGTCAGCTCGACAGAGTTGCTAAATATGTTTTAGTCAACTAAGTTAGACTTCTAAGGATGAGTTTATCAATGTACGTGTTAGTTCATGTATGAATTCGGATTTGTTCTCGAAGAACTCAGCTTGATGAGTTTCAAGCTGAGTAACTCATTCTGAGTGAAGAAGTCAGTCTAAAGATAATTTAAATATGTTTTAAATTCATCTTTATCTCTCTATATATCTACGGCGCGGATAAGAAGACTCCAGAATCAAGATTGAAGATAGAAGATTCAAGATTCAAGATTCCGGATTATCCGAGGGTTAGTTAGCGAATTAAGTTGAGTCTTAGTTTGTTAGGAACCGTAGGCATAGGATTATAAATACTTATCTCCTAATAAGTTTAGAGGTACGACTTTGATACAAAAACAACTAAGTGTTGCAGAGCCAAACCTCTCCTCACCGTATCTGTTAAGAATCTTGATTACTGTTTGTCAGTTCAACGTGATCAAGAAAAACTCACAGATTTCCCAAGTGTTCGTGTGTTCGAACTATCACATAAGTTGTGATATTGGTAAGTTGTCAATCTGTGTGAAATCCTGTTTAGAGAGTCGCCAGTATCTATAATCATAAGTTGATTATAGATAGCTAAGTTTGAGAGATTGTGAGATTTATATTAGGTGGTTATATATCAAGAGTTGCTTACTTGATAGTTATTGTAATCATCTTCTTATTCAAAGCATTGTAATCATCTTCTTAATAAAAGCATTCGATTGATTGTGGTTTGATTTACTGTGTGTAACACTTTTATTTGATTTGTTCAATTTCCGCAGAAAGTGTATTCAACCCCCATTCTATACACCTGTTGCTTGTTGTTACTCTCTCATACAAGGGACCAACAGTAGTACTTGAGTTGCCTTGTGAATCACTTAAACTTTGAAGAATTAATATTTAAATTTAATTAAAACCAACTTCTTCTTCTTCAAATCTGCATTTAAGCCTCAAGAACACCATAAATGCTTAATTTCCAGAAAATTAAATGCCAAGAAATTGAGCATTTATTGAACTATTGGACTTTATCCTTTAAAATTTCCACTAGGTTTTGAAGTGTTCTTCAAGAAAGCCTTATAAAACAGTGAATGTCTTTGAATAAACCCGAAAGGATGATAGAAAAAGTAGTGTTTTTATACCTTCAACGTGTTATATCTTCGGGAATGTTTAAAATCGTACCTTTCTTGAACAAACCTTGTTGTTGGACACCTAGTTGAACCCTAGAGCTTGTTCTTTCACTTTGAGCTTGAACTTCACGAGATTATCTTTGATGTTTTCGAACAATCACGAGCCAAAAACAAGTTTGGCTCTGATACCAATTGTTGGTCCAGTATTGTATACGGATGAAGCAATGCAAGATGTTAATCTTGTAGTATGTGTTAGTGTGTGTATTCGGTTTCTAGAGAGAGAGAGCCGAGAGAGAGTATTGAGAACACAAGAACACAAGTGAGTAATATGAAAAGCTTAATTGATAATGTGGGGGAAATGCCTTTATATAGCATTTCCCCAACTTTGAGTAATAACATATTATACCCCTCACTTTAATATTTCTAACACAAACATAATAAATAAATATCTAACTAATATTTAATTTCTCTCTTAAATAATAAACGTCCATGTATTATTTTATCTGGATAGTTAATTAACTATTAATTATCACCGTACACACAATGTATTATTTCATGGTTCAAAGTTGGGTGTGCAGCTGTGTGACCCTTTAGTGACTTATAGTGCCCGGATATGATAACACGTGTACACTATCTCTGCACACAATCCATGAGACTCCCACTTGTGCATGATAGTTACCCTCCTTGTACATCATGAGCCTAAGGAGGTCATCAACCAGACATTTAGGTTAACCACGACTGTAACGTCGACTAAAACAAAACATCAGATCAACATCAAACTAACTTTAAAATAAATACTGAGTAAAACCTTTACAACGTAAGTAGTCCAAAACTATTAAAACTATAAATACTGTCTTTGATAACTGAATAAAACAACCATTCAAAAGCTTGCGGAAATGTTGCTAAAGATGTTGAGCTATCACTGACGCACTAGAGTCCCGCCGTAGTCATTTCCTGAAAAAGTGGTTAACAACAACTGTAACCACAAAGCTTAGCGAGTACTTTACTTACAAATTAAACAGTTCATTAGAACACTGATCTCATACCCGTTACCTAAGTAACAGTCTAACATACCCACTACCGTAGTAAGTGGTCTCTACATACCCGTTACCATAGTGAACGGTCTACCAACCCGTTGTCATCACAACGGTCTCATACCCGACACCTAACTATTGGTCTCGTACCTATTACCGAAGTAACAGTCTCATACTATCACTAAAGTAACAGTCTCATACCTGACACCGAAGTGACAGTCTCATACCTAACACCGAAGTGTCAGTCTAAACATACCTACTACCGTAGTACTGGTCTTTACATACCCGTCATCGAGATGAATGGTCTAAGCATACCCGTTACAGAAGTAAACGGTGTAACTCGTCAATTCTTGTATCTTATTACTAATTATTTGTTTACTCATCATTACTCATATACAAAATTCTATTAAACATACCCAACACCGAAGTGCCGGTCTAAGCATACATTCTCTTACTTTCAAGCATAATTACGTTCTTAATTGCCATAGGCGCATTCGATGTCTGTCTAAAACGTAAGTAAGAATACTCACCTGATTGCAGCTCGATCTCAGTATAAGTTCACTGCGTGTGTTTGTGATCTCGTAATCGTTAAAGAAAGCTCTCAAAGAATTTCTACAAGCTTCAAAGATACGGTAGAGCCCAAACCGGCTAACAAATGATTCTCGTTTACTCTCTATTTAATTCATCGTGAACTTTTTATCATATTTAAAGTTTTCGGGTTAACAAACCCCTCTAATGATTGTTGCCGGAACACTAGGCCCAGACTACATTTGAACTTTTAAGCCCACTAACTTTAACAAAATTTAGAAATTCCAAAAAAATTCAAGTCCAAAGGAATCTTTCGAATTCGAAGGCTTAGCCTCTTTGAATTCGAATACTCCACCTAAGTCGAATTTTTCTTTTTTAAACATATGTCGAATAATAGGCAATTACGTAAATCAATTTTTCTCACGAAGTAGCCAAATTAGGATGTTTGCTCACAAATGTCTAATTTTCATCAACCAAATTAGGATGTTTGCTAAAAGTCTAATTTTCATTAACCAAATTAGGATGTTTGCCAAAAGTATAATTTCACTGTGGGGAAAATGATATCATTAGTTAAGATTTGATGAGACAAAGTTATGTTTGTAAGATGAGTTCTACATATAACTTAAACAGAATTATGAAGCTTAGTCAAACAGAACACTTATAGTGTTTCAGACTGAGTATAAGCTGAATGTAAACTAAGCATATGTTCGACCAGTTGATATTATACATTAGTTAAATTATTAATGTGTTTGATAATCTGTGTATGTCACATAAGGTATATATCGAGTATTCAGCTTGATGTATTTCAAGCTGAGTGACTCAGCTCAGAAGCAGAGTCAGCTCGAGAGAGTTACTAAATATGTTTTATTTAACTCTTTGGACTTCTAAGGATGAGTTAATGTTTATACATGTTTGTTCATGTTTGTTTTCGAGTGTGTTCTCGAAGAACTCAGCTTGATGAGTTTCAAGCTGAGTAACTCAGCCTTACTAAAGAAGTCAGTCCAAGAGAATTTAAATGTGTTTTTAAATTCTGTTTTAACTCTCTATATCTACGGAGCGGATAAGAAGACTCCAGAATCAAGATTGAAGATTCAAGATTCAAGATAAGAAGTTTCAAGATTCAAGATTCCGAGTTATCCGATAGTTAGTTAGCAAATTAGGATTAGTCCAGTTTGTTAGGAACCGTAGGAACAGGATTATAAATACTTATCTCCTGATAAGTTTAGAGGTACGACTATGATTCTGAAAAGAGTACAACTAAGTGTTGCAGAGCCAAAACCTCACCTCACCGTATGTGTTACGATTCTTGAATCATTGTTTGTCAGTTCTGTTGGAGTATGCCCACTGACGCATGTACGCCATTAAGATCACTGCCAATATAGTGTGGGCCTATTGGGTCACACGCCGGGGATCAATCCTGACAGCAATGAAGGATGAGGGACTGAAAGTGTCAAAGTGGAGAAGTTGGTATGCAGGAAGATTACGCGACGCGGCCCTTGTTAGGGTATACGACACGGATGTTCCGCAGCGCGGAAACCTACGGGCACGCGGCGCGTAAATTCGTCTGACAGCATGCAACTTTTGGCTCCACCTCCTTTTTGGGCCAATAAGAGGGCTTGCTTTCTGTTGGCCGGCTTTGGGGAGAATAAAGGGTCTTTTGGCTCATTTGACATGCAAGAATTCGGATTTCTCTCTACTACTCTCTCTCTCTCTCTAAAAACCGTTGATGCCACATGGCACCTTGAGAGATCTTTGATCTTCTAGTGAGTGCATGTAAGGTTTTATTCCAGATTGTGAAGAGTTTTGCTGTCTTTGTGGTGGATTCAAGTCGTTGAAGTCCATCGAAGCAAGCTAGTACTTGTGGATTGAGCAAACCCGGGGTGGATCATCAACAGAGAGGAGCTCGGTTGCTTCTTAATCATCACCACCGGTTTCTATAGGTTGTTGGAGCTAAGGAGAAAGGTATATCTTCTTTTTCCTTCTTTTACCATGTTGCAAATATCATGTTATAGAGTTTGGTGACTTTTGGGGTTTTATGCTTTGTTTGCATGTTCTCTTGATTTGAATGTTGTTCCCTTGCTTCCACTGTGTTCATAGAACCCCAACAGTGGTATCAGAGCCACCTCTATACTGTATTTGCACATGGTGGCCTGAAAAACCCTAAAAAAGATTTTTTGTTTTCTGTACAGTAGGGTTCCGCAGCGTTGACCTAGCTTTGGTACGCGGCGCGGAAACTAGCGGGACAATATTCTTCTTTTTCTTCGGTGTATTTACACGGCGCGGATATTTTGGAGGTACGCGGCGCGGAACTTACCTGGGCAGAATATGTTTTTTTGTCTTCTTAAAGAAAAAAAATTATTTTTTTGGGTTTTTGGCACTAAATTTTGGTTTCTGGAATTTTTGTCCAGAAATTAAAATTTGTTTTTTTGTAAGTTGCCTTGTATAATGGTTGGTGTATTTATATGTGGATTATTATTTTGGCATGAAAATGGTAATTGCATATACTTACATTATGTATTTATGAATATGTTTCATCAAAAATGGTTTGGTGTTACTAATGCATAATTACATGAGATTTTTAGTGCCTTGAGTGTTTTGTAAAAATCTTAACCATTATATATAAGTTTACATGGTTTTGTGTGGCACACCATGTTGTTGTTCATTAGTGAACTTGGTTGTTTGTTCTTGTGGTATTGGTAACCATAGATATGCCCTAGACCTTGTGGACGTTTGGTTGTATTTTAAATATTCATTCATTTGGTGACTTTATGTCACATGGTTTGTAATAATTAAATTTATTTATTTGGTATGTAATTTTGTATATGTGGTTTGCATGCCATTTAAATATTCCATATTATGTATTTGTACTAGAAGTTAAGAATTGTGGCTTGCATGCCACTTATTTCTTTTTCTATGTAATTGTAATATGGAGCAACCATCGGGAGTCAATGGAGTGACGTCTTGACGAAGACGAATCCGAGAGGCCCAATGGAGGTAGCGGGTTTAGTGGGAGCACATCCGAAGTCAAGGGTTTTGGTCCTTAGATGACTTTGTTTTCCCGTAGTGGCTCACGGGAAAACGCATAGGTTTTAGGGGCATGGTTACCAATTTGTTGTATGCGTGTGATGGTTTTATTATATTGTTTAAGCATGAGTTGTAGGACTATTGCATGCTAGACAATTTTTGTAAATAATAAAACCCAAGAATTTTAAAGATGGTTTAACAACTCTCGCGCGCACGCTTGATTAACAAACGGATTTAAAGATGGTTTAGTATCCGATTAGTGAGAACGTTTTGGTTATTCTCACTTTTTGTTTATCGTACTCAAAATGGTTTTTTAACCGGAAAACTAAATCCCGTTTTCAAAAATGTAAAACGCACACCAGCCATAAGATGACACCACCCGAATCTAGCCGTGTAAGGGTTGATTGTCGAGCTTTAGCCGAGTTAGCCTTTGCATGAGCTGTGTGGAAGGTGTGTGTGGCAACTCGCAAGGTCGATTGTCGAGCTCTAGCCGAGTCGATTTTGGGCGAGAGTAGCACCGTATATCTTGATGGTTGATTTACAATTTCAAATTAATATTTCATATGGTAGTCGAGATCTAGCCGAGGTCATGTAAAATATTACTTTGGGATTGGTGTGGAGGGATCAAACATGCTAAACTTGGCACAATGGTTGTCAAGTAGGATCCCGCAAGGAACTAAGAGTTGGAATAATGGATTGCAATCGGTCAATGGTTGTCGGCTTAAATAGCTTTGCCACGTGATCCGCGGAAAACCCGTCACGGTGCAAGGTGAAATAGGGTTCTTAGCCCTTGTTAAAATAGTTGTTTTTCTTAAACACATGGGGTAATTATTTTAACGAGGATTTCAATCAAACTAAATAAACTACTCTGCTTTCATAGATGACGCCGACTAGTATCAACAACACCAACTTCATGTTACGTATGTTTCTTGAGAAGGAGAAACTCAATGGGAGTAACTTCATGGATTGGTCTAGGCAATTATGCATTGTCCTACGACACGAAGACAAGTTACACACCATTGAGGAGCCCCTTCAGGAAGCCCCTGCTACCAACGCAAGTAGGACTATTCTTGATGCGTATAATAAACTCGTTAAGGACACCAACGAGGTCTCTTGTCTCATGTTAAGCATGATGATCCCTAACTTGCAAAGGCAATTAGAGGATCTAAATGCATACGAGATGATGCTTGAGTTGAAGGACATGTTCCAACAACAAGCAAGGCAAGAACGGTATGGGTGTATTAATGAACTACCTGGTTGCCGGATGCAGGATGGTGAGAGCATAAGCATTCACGTGCTTAAGATGAAAGCACTTGTGGAACGCTTGGAGAGGCTAGGATTTACCATCGAAAGGGAAATGGTGGTGGATATTGTTCTCCGATCACTCCCACCATCATATGAGCAATTCATTATGAATTATCACGTGCATGGTATGGATAAATCCTTAATGGAGCTTCATGGCATGCTGAAGACTCTTGAGTCTAACATGGTCAAAAGTAAGCTTACCTCGTCCACTCTTACTAAGGCTACTAGAAAGCGAGCTACCTCAAATGAGAAGCTTGGTTCTACTAAGCTCACCATGTTCATGGAGTCGAAGGGCAATGAGATTGCGCCTCAAGATGAGACTCCTAATGGGGAAGTTTGCTACTTTTGTGGAAAACATGGAAATTGGCGCCGCCACGCCTGCCCTAAGTGCCTTGAAGAGCTAAGGATGCACAAGATGAGAAATATTGGCTCCAAAGCTTCAGGTACATTCATGATCAAACTCTACTATTTATCTACTTCTATGGGCAAGTTTTGGATACTAGCCACAACACTCACGTTTGTCACAAATTTGTTTGTTGCAAAGTGCAGGTGTTAGAGAGAAGTAGAAGATGTAGAGAGCTGGACTTCATAACGGGAAACAAGATGGTTGTCCCTATTTGAAAAGGATTGGAAGATGGGATCTTGCCACTCCTTCCAGCTAGTCTATTACTTTGTTAGATCTATGTTTTACGCCCTGCGTGGCTAGAAACATTGTATCATCTATGCCTTTGATAACGATGGATAAACTTCTTTTCATTTATGTATTTGTTGGTTTATTTCAAAGTTTATCCATGTTGTGGCATTTATTATAAGCATTTGCTTATGAAGTAATTAATTGATCGTGAATGATTTGTACATGTTACTCTAATCACTAAAGTCAATTTAACCATATAAATAAGACTTGCATCACCAAGCTCCATGTGGTTAGGAACTTGGATTTTTTGATATAGGATCAATTGTTGATTGTAAATCTTATTTATTGGGCTAAAATGACTCAAACATCCTTCACTTATGTATGTGAGAGGAATGAAGGCTTGTTGGATTTTGTTCACACTTTTGTGTGTAGACCGTTCAAGCAAAACCTAAGGAGTAACATTGGATACTTTGTTACCTTACAAGTGAAGGTAAAAGGATGAATATGTTTAATTTGTTAGACACTCGTCTGAAGCCTTGAGAGGTGTTCAAGACACATCCATGACAAAGTACATGACTAAGAGGGCATAAGACTATAATACTCAAATCTAATAGAGATGTTGAGGATGAAGTTTTGAGTTTTGTGACCATCATAAGAATTATGGTTTTGTCTCATAATTCAATCCTCCTAGGACATATTGTTATATGGGTCGCCAAGCGGAGGAACCAGACATTCTAGTTATAGTCCGATTATGATGGGTTTGACCAAAGTGCCCTATTGTTTGGGGAGTACTTTGAGAGTGGCGGGAATTGTTCCAAAAGTCATACCAACAAAGATGGTTTAGTACGCACCTTAGATGATGATACTAGAAAGTATGTCTTTGCTAGTCCATCACAAAGTACGAATTCCTCAACCTGTGTTTAGGGTGAGTTGGAGGAACCCGGAATCTAGGGGTGCTACTCCATTAGGTATTCTGCTGTGGCCATGGGATATTTGAACAAGAAGGGTGTTGTTCAAAATGTTTCAAATATTTGCGGGTGCTAGTAGGATTAAAGTTTACCTTGAATGGAAAAACCTGATGTTGGCACTAGCAATCAATTGTGATTGAAGCTCAGCATGGCTATGCTGGAGCACCTGACATTAAGTCATTACCTCTTAAACTTGGTAATAGTTGTCATAAGGCCGGAAAGATATAGTTTTATATCTGAGGGAGATGACTTAATGATGTCTACATCAAACTACCAAAACAAGAGTGGGCCTAGAGTACGTTAGAAGGAAAGGGGTGATGAAAATGAGATGCAATCTATGTGGGATATCCAAGTATTGGACTTGGTAATTCCAACCCTTGGGATGAAACTCGAAGGGTAAAAATGGTTCTTTGTTGAAAGAGACCAACATGGATAAGTGTACGATTTCGAATACCGACTGATAAGAAAAATCTATGATTGACCATGTGGAAGGTATCATATGATGACTTTCTCTCAGTGGTTATGTTGAATATTGAGTTCGTAGACAACTTCAAATACCGACTAATAGGAGATAGTTTTATGATGATTTTCCATGAGGAGGGTATCATCAAAAAATTCTCTACTGGTGGTTATGTTGAAGTAAACTGGGATACTTGTGATTTTAGTGCCTTTCATGGCTGCGAAAACTTAATGCAAAGACCACATTCCTTAATAGGAATTCTCTGAGGAAGTGCTCAGAACACTATCCGATTGTCTGTTACATTAAGTGTATCCTAGTAAAGTCTACAAGCAAAAAGGAGTCCCATGGTGGACTTAAATAAGCATCTCAAGGTTACAACCTTTGCTTTGATATGAAAATCAATTGTTTGAGTTTTCAATGAGCAAGGATGAAACACAAATAGTGGGAGTATTGTTGTAATTCTATATTCGCGATGAAATGGAGATAATGTCCTTACCTTATATTGTTCAAAAGTTAAAGTAAGGAATTATGCATCCATAACGATTATAGAATATACAAAACCTGTTTAGGGCATCAAGAAATATTTAGATATGTCCTTGGTACTCTGTTATAAAAGAAGCAAGAGTAAGTTGTTACTCTAATGTTAGCTTCTGAATATAATGGGATAACTGCCGATTTTAATCGGAGTTTATAATCCTACAAAATATGGTGTTGTTGATCAAAATAGTTCTTGAAGCATCACTGACCCTATTGGGTTCTTCTGAGACAATGAGGGTATGATGGCTTTACTATAAGAACCAAAGTCTGAGTAATCATTTACCTTATTGGGTTCTTCTCAAACAATGAAGGTACGATGAATTACAAGAAGCATCATGGTCTCACCAACGCATACTTTATGAGTGATTGGTTGAGGTAGAGACATGATCGCTAGCAGAGTTTATACGGATGGCTTTATGGCAGATCCGTTAACTAAGCTGTTGTCACGGGCTAGTGATGTTTACCATACTAGGCCTAGGTGAACAAAGCTTGAGTTTGTTTTAGTTATATGTTTGGTATATATATTTATCTTGGGGAACATTAAGTAGTATTGTACTTCATACTATATTGATTATTAAATGTGATTTAATAATGCGCCGAGGGCGGATATTTTATGAATCCTTACTGTGTTCCATCTTAGCATGTTTAACACTTCCCATAATGCTCTTTTCATTCTAAATGTCCACAGTCGGTCATTCTTCACGGGGAGGAAGTTTGAGATAAGGATGAGGGAAGTGGTTGGTCGCTATCTAATAATGGATTAGATAAAAGGGACGCAACACTTCGCCTGTGCTTGCAATGATCAAGTGACTGGATGACCCGCGCCTGAACTTACTTCATGGTTTCTGTCACGAGTAAGTCAGGATGATAATATCATTTTGTCCTTACACTGGAGATACATGTGTTCCAAAGCATGGATCTGCTTTGCTTTGATTACTTTCAAACGCAGTTCGTAACTGGCTGTTATAAAGGGAGCTTTTAGGTAAAGTATGGTGTATGTGGCGGAGCAATGTAGTCAAAGGGATTCCTTCTTCTAGTTTTAGAGATATATCCATGGGCCCCTCGATGATTGAGTGCTGACGTAAAATGCATGGCCATGCTCAAGTTGCGATGATATTTGATCGATTGCAACTAGATTTTGGGTCACCATCAATCGAGATCGAGAAACATAATCCTGAACGATCTGGAGATTGACATTTAACCATGTCTCGTGTTCACACGGATATTGCGAACGAAGGGATGAATGATCACTTATCTATAGGACCATTCCATATCTGATTCTGGATTTGGTTTTTGTTCTTGATGACAAAACCCATGCTTATTGGGGGCAGAGATGCCTTACTAGAGGCCGCTCTTTGTCTGTGGTTTATGGGTATGGTGTGTCATGTGCAAGTGGGAGTCTGTTGGAGTATGCCCACTGACGTACGTACGCCATAAGGATCACTGCCAATATAGTTTGAGCCTATTGGGTCACACGCCGAGGATCAATCCTGACAGCAATGAAGGATGAGGGACTGAAAGTGTCAAAGTGGAGAAGTTGGTATGCAGGAAGATTACGCGACGCGGCCCTTGTTAGGGTACGCGACGCGGATGTTCCGCAGCGCGGAAACCTACGGGCACGCGGCGCGTAAATTCGTCTGACAGCATGTAACTTTTGGCTCCACCTCTTTTTTGGGCCAATAAGAGGGCTTGCTTTCTGTTGGCCGGCTTTGGGGAGAATAAAGGGTCTTTTGGCTCATTTGACATGCAAGAATTCGGATTTCTCTTTACTACTCTCTCTCTCTAAAAACCCTTGAAGCTACATGGCACCTTCAGAGATCTTTGTTCTTCTAGTGAGGGCATGTAAGGTTTTATTCCAGATTGTGAAGAGTTTTGCTGTCCTTGTGGTGGATTCAAGCCGTTGAAGTCCATCGAAGCAAGCTAGTACTTGTGGATTGAGCAAACCCGTGGTGGATCATCAATAGAGAGGAGCTCGGTTGCTACTTCATCATCACCACCGGTTTCTACAGGTTGCTGGAGCTAAGGAGATAGGTATATCTTCTTTTTCCTTCTTTTACCATGTTGCAAATATCATGTTATAGAGTTTGGTCACTTTTGGGGTTTTATGCTTTGTTTGCATGTTCTCTTGATTTGAATGTTGTTCTCTTGCTTCCGCTGTGTTCATAGAACCCCAACAAGTTCAACGTGATCAAGAAACTCACAGATTGCCAGATCATTCATGTGTTCGAATTGTCACATCAGTTGTAATATTGGTAAGTAATCATTAGTTGATTCAATCTGTGAAAAATCCTGTTTAGAGAGTCGTCAGTATCTATAATCATAAGTTGATTATAGATAGCTAAGTTTGAGAGATTGAGAGATTTATATTAGGTGATTATATATCAAGAGTTGCTTACTTGATAGTTACTGTAATCATCTTCTTATTCAAAGCATTGTAATTATCTTCATATTAATAAAGGCGTTCGACTAGTTGTGGTTTGATTTACTGTGTGTAACACTTTTGTTTGATTTGTTCAATTTCCGTAGAAAGTGTATTCAACCCCCCCTTCTACACACTGTTGCTTGTTGTTATTCTCACCAAGGGACCAACAACTGGTATCAGAGCAGGATGAACGATTTCATTAGTTGAAAGTTCAAGATTCTGAGAAAGTTTACAATGTCTACAAGCAATAATTCATCAAACTTTCCACAAGTGTCTGCCAAAGGCTATCCCATATTTGATGGTCTGACTATCCTATGTGGAAGTTCAGAGCCATGCTGTTCCTCAAGTCCATTGACAACCGTATGTCGTATCTTGTCACAAAAGGACCTATAATCCCCAAGATTCCTGCTATTGTCAGTGATACGTCTCCTGGCAGATCTGAAAAGGAAACAAAGCTTATTGCATCTTGGACTGATGAAGATTGGAAACTCTTCAATCTGGATGACAAGGCAAAAAGTGTTCTGGCAAATGCCCTGACCAACGAAATCTTGCGCACTGTGACTGGGTTTCAAAGTGCAAAAGATATTTGGGACACACTGAGTGTTACTTATGAGGGCACAGATCTGGCCTAGCAACATAAGAGAAGTCATTTGAATAGATCTTATGAAAACTTCTTTTCAAAGAAGAATGAAACCTTGTTAGATTTGTTCACAAGGTTTCACTGCTTGATAAATGACCTACTAAGTGTGGGTGTAAAGAAAGATGATGCTGAACTTGTGCTGAAATTTCTGGATGTGTTACTAGAGAGGTTTAACGATGTAACTACAACACTGAGGGCTGGAGGAACACTGCACGTGTATAACCTACAGTTCATTGATGGGTTCTTGCTAAATCATGAACAGATCACTGAACACAAGAGAACTTCTCAACAACAACTCAAGGAGTCTTTGGATAAGAATGAAGTTGCATTGGTTGCACAGAAAAAGAAGAAAAGTTCCAAGACACTGGTTGTTGAATCTGAGACTGAGTCAGAATCTCAAGCTGACCACTCAGACTCAGACACAAGTGATACTGATGATGTTCAGAATATCACTGAGCAAATGACAATGTTAGCCAGACGTTTGAGAAGAGGTCAAAGGGGAAGAGGAAGATCTGACAGGGGAAAAGAAAAGAGTTCTTTTGATCCCAAAAATGCTGTGTGCTTCAACTGTCAGAAGAAGGGACACATTGCTGCTGAGTGCAGATTAAAGAAGGTAGAATTGTTGGAGAATGCCCACTGACACACGTATGCCGGGTCACTGCCAATGATGTGCGGGCCTATTGGGTCATACACCTAACTTCTACCCAAATAGCCCTAAGTGGAAACAGCCGGTCAAAATGGTCAAATTTCAGTTGACCTAGGATTCATGACCGTGAAGGATGCTCCACGGGTCGTGAAGCAAGGTGTCCCCACGAGTCCTTACACGAGAATTATGGCTCATGGACCAGAGTGGCTTCACGGTCCTTCACGGACCGTGAAGGGGATTGTGAAGGATAAATGCGCCACAGATACCTCTATGACTTGTAAAAACACGGCACGGACCGTGGAGCTTTTAAGCTTCACAAACCGTAACAGCCCGTGAAAGGTCGTGAAGCTCGGAATACTAAGTGGCACTTGATTCTCATTGGCTTGTTGATGTTGGTCCAATAGGAATTAAGAGCTTGGCCGGCTAAGTGAGAATGAGGTCGGTTTTTGAGGTCTATATAAGGCATTAGCCTTATAATCCTTGGATCCTTTTGTCAAATTCTCCTCTCATACACACTTAAGCTTCAAAGGTTGTTCTTGTGAGGTATTTTGTGTGTGTTTCCAGAAAATCAAGAGGGTATTATAAGTGCATCAAGATCTTGGTGATTGTTGGTGACTTGCTTTGCTAGCACAAGGGTAAAGTTTTGGTGTATCAGTTCGGTGGAAGATCTTGAGGTCTTCTTCTTTAAGAGTTTGATCATCCCAAGCATACACAACCTTTCCAGTAGCAAGGAGCTAAGGAGGAAGGTATAAATCTCTTACCTTTGTGTTGTTTCTTTTGGTTGCATGCATTGTCTTCAAGCTTTACCATTTATGGAGTTCATGAAAACTTTTGTTTTTAAATCCTTTTTTTATTTGCATCCATTGCATTCCCGTGTTCATGATGAACTCCTACAGTGGTATCAGAGCCATCTTGATGCATTGCATGCACCATTTTGGCCTGAAAATCATTTTTATGCAAGATAGGGCATTCTGTCTAGAAGGTCTTCACGGGCCGTGGAGGTTTTATCTTCACGGGTCGTGAAGCCTACACGACTTCAGTGTGGGGTTGGGGTCGTGAAAAAGGGTTTTTTGAAAATTTTCACGAGTCGTGAGACGCACTGGCTTCACGGACCGTGAAAAGCCGTGAAGGTCAGTGGTCGTGAAGGACGTCTGCAAATTGTTTTTTGACCCGTTTTAAAAGAAAAACTTTATAAAAATGATTTGGCCAATATTCTGGATTTTCCAGTAGATTAACTTGGTCTTTTGACCATCTAGAAAACCCCATAATATCCTAAGTCACATATTTATATGTATCGGGCGGTTTTGGCATGATAACGCGCACGTGCATATACTTGTGTTGTGTATGTATGAATATGGTTTTTAAAGTGTTTGAAATTCCTAATACATACATACAAGATTTATTCATTCGTGCCTTGAGTGTTTTAGGTAGTCTCGGAATAAATCTAGTTGAGATATTTTTTGACACGGTTTGGTGTGGCACACCGTGTTGTTTTGTGATGTTTGTTGTGGTTGTTTGTAAATCCGGTAACAATGAGCCCATTAGACCCTTGTGATGTGTTTTGGTTGGTTGTAATTATTTATTCATTCATTTGGTGGTTTATACCACATTTGGTTTGTAATAAATAATTAATTTATTCGGTTTGTAATTTTTAACGGCTTGCATGCCGATTTCTTATTCTTTGTAATTGTTAGAATTAGCTTAGAATAGATTTCGTGGCTTGCACGCCATTTCCTTTTAAATTTGTAAAATTGTAAAAGGAGAACCGAATACAACCAAAGAAGAACCGGGAGGAGGTGTCTTTGCTCAATCTTGGATCCGGAAGTCGGTGGGAGACGCAATAGATCAAGTGGGAGGAGCACGCATCAAGTCATTCGGAATTAGTCCTTAGATGACTTAGTCTTGTCTGTTGGCTCACGGGCAAGACGCATAGGGTTGGTTCGTTACCGGATATGTTTACATGCGTGGTTGTTTATTTATTTTTGATTTTCTTGCTTGGTTGTTTAGTTCTTCGCAAGCTTGAAAACTTTTCAAAATAAATTAAAACCAAGATTTTTTAATTAGTTAACAAACCTCGCGCGCCACAACAAGAATTGGTTAAAATTTGTTTTGACCGGAGAAATCAAAATCCCGTTTTTCTCAAAAGTAAATCACACGCCAACCATAAGATGACACCACCCAAATCTAGTGAAACAAGATCGGTCGTCGAGCTTAGCCGAGATCGGTTTTGTGTAACTGTGTGGAAGGTGCGTGTGGCAACTCGCAAGGTCGGTTGTCGAGCTTAGCCGAGCCGGCCATTGGGCTAGAGTACCACCGTGTATCTTGATGGTCGATTTACAATTCCAAGACTTAAAACGCCTTGGTAGTTGTCGTGCCCATACCGAGCTAGCATGGTGGAGTAATGAGGAATGGTGTGGAGGGATCAAACATGCCAAATGGGTGCTATGAGTACCTAGGATCCCGCAAGTGTCTAAGAGTTGCGATCACGGATTGCAATCGGTAAAATGTTTATCGGCCTAAGTAGCTCCATGAAGTGATCCGCGGCAAACCCGTCATGGATTGGGGTACTTTGAGGTTCTTGGCCCTTGTTAACATAATTTGTTTTTATAAACAAATGGGTAATTATTTAACAAGGATTATAATACGTCAAACTAACCAAACTTCGTATTCTGCTTGTAGAATGGCATCTACTAGCACCAACACCAACACCGCAAACATGTCGCTACGACCTTTCCTTGAGAAGGAGAAACTTCAAGGACCGAACTTTATGGACTGGTTTAGGACATTGAGAATTGTCCTACACCACGAAATGAAGATGGAGGTCTTGGAGTCTCCTCTTCCGGATCCCCCTGCTACCAATGTAATGAGGGCTGTCCGAGACGCGTATGAAAAGCGCGTCAAGGACACTAATGACGTAACCTGCCTCATGCTTACGACTATGAGTCCCGAGTTGCAACAGCAATTCGAGACTGTGAGTGCGTATGAGATCATTACTCAGCTGAAGGACATGTTCCAGATGCAAGCAAGGCAGGAGCTGTATGAATGCGTCAAAGCCTTCGTTGCTTGCCGGATGCAGGAGGGCGGCAACGTGAGTTCACATGTCCTTCGTATGAAGGGCTATGTGGATCAATTGGAGAAGTTGGGGTTCCCAATGGGGAAGGAGTTGGCGGTTGAAATAATCCTCCAATCCTTGCCTCCATCCTATGGGCCCTTCATTGTGAATTTCCATATGCATAATATGGATAAGACCATAATGGAGTTTCATGGCATGTTAAAGACCGCCGAGTCTAACATGGCCAAGATGAAGCCATCTTCCTCCACCGCCGTCCTTACGATCAATGAGGGTGGCAAGAAGCGGAAGCAACCCGCTTCGTCCTCCTAGGGTAAGGGGAAGGGGAAGGCCAAGGTGGCAACACCAAAGCCTAACCCAACCCCGGAAGCGAAGGGGAAATAAGTGGCTGCCGCTGCCACCTCACCGGAAGAGGCAACCTGCTTCTTCTGCGGGGAAAAGGGTCACTACCGGCGTAGTTTCCCCAAGTACACGGAGGAGCTCAAGAGATTGAGATCTAAAGGTGCCGCTGCCTCCGGTATGTATATGATTGAACTCATAACACTTCTACTTCTAACGCCTAGGTTTTTGACAGCACGTGTGGTACTCACATTTGTAATAATGTGCAGGTACTAACAAGAAGTAGGGACCTGGTAGGTGGAGAGCTGGATCTCATCATGGGAAACAAGGCGTTTGTCCCGGTTGAGAAGATAGGAAGTGTGGAGCTTTCCTTTCAATCCGGCTTATCTATTGTTTTATCTAATGTTTGTTATTCACCCTGCGTGGCAAGAAACATTATTTCTCTATATGCATTGTACGACGATGGATTTGATTTTGAATTTAAAAATGGTTCTATTTTGTGTTATAAGAATGGTTCCTTTTATTTCAAAGCATCTCCATGTCATGGCATATATGAAACAAGTGTAACCTTGAGAAACAATAGATCAATCATGAATGTTGATTCGGGATCCAAAAGTGTTTTGGATAAAATGTCTCTTTGGCATGGCCGATTAGGCCACATAAACAAGAAACGCATCGCCAAACTTCAAGCGGATGGGATCTTGGAATCATTTGACCACGGGTCTAATGAAGTATGTGAATCTTGTTTATTGGGCAAGATGACCAAAGCACCCTTCACCGGTGAATGTGAGAGGGCGAAAGACTTGTTGGATATCGTTCACACTGATGTGTGTGGTCCGTTCAAGCATGCCACTAGAGATCACTCCCGCTACTTCGTTACCTTTATTGATGATTATAGTCGATATGGGTATGTCTACTTGGTGAGACAAAAGTCTGAGCCCTTTGGGGTGTTTAAGACTTACCAAAACGAAGTAGAAAATCAACTTGGGAAAAGGATTAAGATGCTTAGATCCGATAGAGGTGGAGAGTATCTTAGTTCCGAATTCCGAGACCATCTTAGAAATTGTGGGATTGTCTCGCAATTAACACCTCCTAGAACGCCTCAATTAAATGGTATTGCTGAGAGGAGGAACCGAACATTGTTAGATATGGTTCGGTCTATGATGTGTCACACGGAAGTTCCCATTACATTTTGGGGTTACGCTATCGAAACGGCTGGTAGGATCCTTAACCTCGTACCAACAAAGAAGGTGAAGATAACAATGTATGACATGTGGCATGGAAAGGTTCCATCCATTTCATATTTAAAGATCTGGGGATGTCCTGCCTACGTTAGACGTGAGGTGGAGGACAAGTTGGAGCCCAGGGGCCGAAAGGTGTTTCTTCATTGGTTATCCTGCTAGTTCTATTGGATATTTGTTTTACAAACCTTCGGAGAACAAGGTATTTGTTGCTCGAAGGGCGGTCTTCCTAGAGAGGGAGCTGGTATCCAAGAGGGCTAGTGGGAGCAAGGTTGATCTTGAATAAATTCGAGAGCCTACCGATGTAGAACCTGATGTTGGAACTAGCTCACAACCCGCAACGGTTGAGTCTCAGCATGATGATGCTGTAGATAATGATGTAGATCCGTTACCTGTAAGAAGATCTGGTAGAAGTCGGCATGAGCCAGAGAGATATGGTTTTAACATATCTGAGGGCACCGACATGGTAGTTGTTTCTGATGAACCTACCAAATACCAGGACGCTGGTGAGGCACATTGGACAAGGTCCTAATGAGGTTTAGGATGGAGGACTCCAAGAAGGGGTTCATACCCATGTCACATGGTTTGGTATTGAGTAAGACTCAATGCCCGAGTTCCCAGAGGAACAGGAAGTAATGAGGCGAGTACCTTATGCTTCAGCAATAGACTCGATCATGTACGCCATGTTGTGTACTAGGCCTGATGTCTCTTGTGCATTGAGTATGACAAGTAGATATCAAGCCAACCCTGGTGAGGCACATTGGACAGCGGTGAAGAACATTCTCAAGTATCTTCGGAGAGCTAAGGATATGTTCTTAGTATATGGTGGGGAAGAAGAGCTGAGGGTAACTGGTTACTCTGACGCCAGCTTCCAAACCGACAGGGATGACTGCCGATCTCAATCGGGGTTCGTGTTCCTGTTAAACGGCGGTGCTATCTCCTAGAGAAGCTCCAAACAAGACACGGTGGCTGATTCCATGACCGAGTCTAAGTACATTGCGGCAAGTGAGGCTGCAAAGGAGGCTGTATGGATGAGGAAATTCATCCTTGATCTGGGAGTGGTTCCTAGCATTTCCGACCCTGTTGAGGTTTTCTGTGACAACGAGGGTGCGGTTGCGTTAGCAAAGGAACCTAGATCTCACCGACGCACGAGACATATTCCGTGGAAATATCATTATATCCGGGATGTGGTCGAGAGTGGAGATATTGTCATCAACAGAGTACACACGGATAGCAACGTGGCGGATCCGTTCACTAAACCGTTATAGCAAGCGAAGCACGATGTCCACACCCGTGCTATTGGTATTAGATTTTCTAGCGATTTGGTTTGAGTTTGTATCTTGTATTGTTTGGTTATTGTATTTGATGTATTTACCTTTTGGGAACATTGAGCAGTATTGTATTTATTTTATTTATTGATTATTAAATGGAGATTTGATAATGCGCAAGTTGCGGATATTACTTTAAATCTTTACTGTGTTCCAACTTAGCATGTTTTATTCTTCCCTGAATGTTTTACATTCTAAATGTCCACAGTCAGTCATTCTTCATGGGAAGGAAGTCTGAAAGAAGACTGAGGGAAGTGATTGGTCATGTGACCAATGGTGATTGGGACACGGGGACGCAATATTTCGCCTGTACTTGAAAGGGGTTTCAAGTGACTGGACGACCCACACCTGACTCCACTTTGTGGTACTAGTCATGAGTGGATCAGGATGATAATATCATTTCATCCTCATACTGGAGATGCATGTGTCTGCATCACTTTGGTTTGCTTTGCTCTAGTTGCTTTCAAATGCAGTCCGTAACTGGCTGTTATAAAGGGAGTAGCTGATCAGAGTATGATCACTGTGGTGGGTAATGTAGTCAAAGGAATTTGTTCCTCTGTTGAGAGAGATATCCTTGGGACCCTCGATGATTGGGCACTGACACCAAAATGCATGGCCGTGCTCGAGTGTGCAATGATTTGAGTAATCGATTGCAACTCGTATGTTTTGGTCACCACCAATCTTGATCGAGAAACATAATCGTGAAGGACTGAGAATGACTTAGTACCATGTCTCGCCTTCACATGGATATCGTGAATAAAAAGATGATTGATCACTTATCTATAGGACCATCTCAAACCTGTTAGGTTGTGATTTGGTACTTGTCACGGATGACATACCTCGTACAGACTTGGGGGCAGAGATGTCTTGCTAGAGGCCGCTCTCTGTTGGTGATGCTTTAGGATACGGTGTGTCATGTGCAAGTTGGAGTCTGTTGGAGAATGCCCACTGACACACGTATGCCGGGTCACTGCCAATGATGTGCGGGCCTATTGGGTCATACACCTAACTTCTACCCAAATAGCCCTAAGTGGAAACAGCCGGTCAAAATGGTCAAATTTCAGTTGACCTAGGCTTCACGACCGTGAAGGATGCTCCATGGGTCGTGAAGCAAGGTGTCCCAACGAGTCTTTACACGAGCATTATGGCTCGTAGACCAGAGTGGCTTCACGGTCCTTCACGGACCGTGAAGGGGATCGTGAAGGATAAATGCGCCACGGATACCTCTACGCCTTGTAAAAACACAGCACGGGCCGTGGAGCTTTTAAGCTTCACGAGCCGTAACAGCCCGTGAGAGGTCATGAAGCTCGGAATACTAAGTGGCACTTGATTCTCATTGGCTTGTTGATGTTGGTCCAATAGGAATTAAGAGCTTGGCCGGTTAAGTGAGAATGAGGTCGGTTTTTGAGGTCTATATAAGGCATTAGCCTTATAAGCCTTGGATCATTTTGTCAAATTCTTACAGAGCTGATAAATACAAGAAGAAATACACTCAGCTCAAGAAAGAAAAGCCTGAAGACAAACCCAGTGCAAAAGGACTAATTGCTGAAACCTGGGATATAGAATCATCTACCTCAGATGATGATGTATGTCTGATGGCTCAAGAAGATGAAGAGTTGGAGATAGATGAGATTGATTATGGTTTGTCCGAGTCAACTTTTAAAGCTGACATGAAGGAAGCTGAGGAAAACCGCAAGCTTAGTGACTGGGATCCTGCTTCCATTTAGAAGGTCAGTAATTTCAACTCTTATACTGATGAAGAAAAGGGTCTTGCTTTTGATTATCTGCTGAATGATTTCAAGACTGTCCTTAAGTGTCAAAATGACCTCAAAGATGAGATAACTAAACTCAAGAATGAGATTAAGGAAAATAAGTCTCTCATTGATGTTGGTAAGAAAGCACAATGTGATCTTGAATGTCAAAAACACATTAATAAACTTCTAATTGAAGAACTTCAGGAAGCTAAAGACAAAGCTGACCAACTTCAAAAGGTCACTGAGTCTTAGTGTAAGTCATCAAAGCTTGCTAAAAAGTGCATAAACCAACAGATACCTAAACAGGTAAAGGCTGTACTTGGAGGTGACTATCAAACAGCAGCTTATGTAGCTGATGATGAGATAGCAAGTACATATTCTGAGGAAGATAGACAACTGATTAGGTCTCAGAAGTCAGCCTCAGAGAAAAGACATGATCCAAGCTTGAAATTCAATATGTTTGTGAAAGCTAAAGACCATGGAAATGAGTGCTCAACATCTAAACAGCATGGTAAGTCTGTGCTGGACAGACTAGGCACTCATTCTGTTCAAAGAACTTCAGTCATAGAAAGGCTTAATCCAAACCCTTTCAAAAGACAAAATTCTCTTTCTGGCTCGGAGAGAAGTTACAAGAACAGAAATACCACTGTAAGTCAGAGGTCAAAACACGACAATGGTAAGTCCAAAGTTGTGGATCTTGGTAAGTCCAAGAATATTAACAGTGGTAAGTCCAAACCTGTTGAAACTGGTGAGTCCAGCAAACATGACAAAGGTAAGTCCAAAGTCATGGAACATAAGGTTGTTAGTCAATCTTCTCATCAAAAGGATAACAAACAGAGATCTGACAAAGGTAAGTCCAAAGTCAGTGATCACCAGGTGAATCAACTTGCTAATAAAGTTGAAAAGTTATCCACAACATATAATCCTAAAACTGAGAGTAAGTTCTCACAAGGATTATTGGACACTCTACCTCCTGTAATCATTGGAAGAAGGAGATGCTACAAGTGCAGAAGTAGAGGTCATGAGGCTAAGGACTGTGATGCAGAAATCTCAAGGCCTGAAGAAAAACAAGTTGATCAGCCTACACAGGACTCACCTCCTGCTCAAGCTGAACAGTCAGTTCAACAAGATGGAGATGCTAAGTGCTCCTCAACTGAACCTACCAAGAAGTGGGTTCCCAAACAAAACTAATGTGTTTAGTTTTCATCTTATGTGCAGAGTTCAAGTAAATGGTACTTGGATAGTGGATGCTCAAGGCACATGACTGGGTGGAAAGGATTTCTTAGTGATTTCCAAGAAGATGAAGGTCCTAAAGTAACATTTGGACACAACTCACATGGAAGAACTAAAGGCTATGGAAAGATGAAAGCTGGCAAAGTTACATTCCAGAGAGTTGCCTATGTCAAAGGTCTCAAACACAACCTAATTAGTATCAGTCAATTGTGTGATGAAGTTAATGTTGTTACTTTTAGGAAGAAAGCAGGAACAATCTATAATGCTAAGGGAAAGCATGTATTAATAGCTAAAAGAGAAAGAGATGTGTATCTACTTGATCTAAATTCAGCTGATCCCTATACTAAAACCTGCTTGTATTCCCATTTTGTTCCTAAGCTGAGTTGGTTATGGCATAAACGTTTATCTCATCTACACTTTAAAAATATAAATATGCTGTCCAATAAAGAGTTAGTCTCTGGATTACCAAAGGTCACATTTTTCAAAGACAAATTGTGCTCAGCTTGTGAACAAGGGAAATACCATAAAGGGTCTTTTAAGTCAAAGCAAAATTTTTCAATAACAGACCCACTGCATATGTTGCATATGGATCTGTTTGGACCCATAAGTACTCCAAGCCTGAGTGGCAAGAAGTACACACTGGTGATAGTGGATGAGTTCTCACGATTCACCCGGGTAATATTCCTTAAAGCCAAAAGTGAGGCTGCCCTGGAGATAATCAGTTTTATCAAACAGGAAGAGTTGCAAAAAGGTTTGTGTGTAAAGCAACTAAGAAGTGATCATGGGACTGAGTTCAGGAACTCTACCCTTGAAAGCTTCTGTGAACAAAAGGGAATATTAAAAAAATTCACATCTGTCAGAACTCCACAACAGAATGGAGTTGCTGAAAGAAGAAATAGAACCCTAATTGAGGCTGCTAGAACAATGCTATGTGAGGCAGGATTGAAACTCTATTTTTGGGATGAAGCTGTTAGTACAGCCTGCTATACTCAAAATAGATCAATCATTGTCAAAAGACATGGAAAGACATCTTATCAGACGTATAAGTCTAGAAAGCCCAATATAGGTTACTTCCATATCTTTGGTTCAAAATGCTATGTGCTGAATCAAAGAGATTAGCTACATAAGTTGGAACCTAAAGCTGATCTTGGAATATTCGTTGGTTATTCCTCAATCTCCAAGTCTTGTAGAATATATAATACAAGGAGAAAGGCCATAGAAGAATCAATTCATGTCTCTTTCGATGAAGACTGTTTTGATCAAGCAGATAAGAGTCAAGCTGACTTGGTCAGTCTGAGTGAGCTTGAAAGGCCTAAGGAAACCAACTTATCAAATCCTATGTATGTCATAGGAGATGATAGTGATGATGATGTGTGTTCATCAAAGAAATCATCATAAACTCCAAGGGATTCTCAAGCTGAGAAGGATGATGAGTTTATCAACCCCTTTGGAGCTGAAGTCTCTCAAGTTGAGAATCTCAGTGATCATCAGTTTGTTGACAATGCTGCTGTTGAGACTGAGGATGTGTGTTCACCTCAGATTTCTCAATATCACTCAGATTCAGAACCAGAATCTCCAACTACAACATTTAAATTCCTCAAAGATCATCCTCAAGATCAAATTATTGGAAATGTCCAAGAAAAGGTCATGACCAGATCCAAGGCTACAGCTAATTACGCTGTACACTTTGGTTTTCTATCTCAAATGGAACCAAAGAAGACCGAGGAAGCCTTAGAGGATGAGGATTGGATTGAAGCTATGCAAGAGGAACTAAATGAGTTTGAGAGAAATAAGGTCTGGAACTTTGTCCCTGCCCCTAAAGATCATTCAATTATAGGCACTAAGTGGGTCTATAGAAATAAAATGGACAAGGATGGAGTGATAGTGAGGAACAAAGCCAGGCTGGTAGCACAAGGGTATAAGTAAGAGGAATGAATCGATTATGATGAAACCTTTTCCCATGTTGCTAGAATTGAAGCCATAAGGCAGTTCCTGGATTATGCAGCATATAAAGACTTCAAAGTCTATCAAATGGATGTGAAGAGTGCTTTCCTAAATGGAAAACTTCAGGAGGAAGTCTATGTGAAACAACCTCCTGGCTTTGTAAGTTTGAAGTTTCCACATCATGTCTATAAGCTAGACAAGGCTTTGTATGGTCTTAAACAAGCAACAAGAGCTTGGTATGATACACTGTACACTTATCTACTATCCATGGATTTCACTAGAGGTAGTATAGATAAGACACTCTTTATTAAATGAAGCAAAGGACAGGTGATTCTTGTACAAATCTATGTGGATGACATCATTTTTGGTTCTACCAATGATTCTCTGTGTGAGTGGTTCTCCAAAATAATGTCACAAAAGTACAAGATGAGTATGATAGGTGAGATGACATATTTCCTAGGTCTGCAAATACAACAAAGGCCTAATGGAATATTCATCAATCAAAGCAAATATGTTCTTGATTTGATAAAGAAATATGGTTTTGATTCAAGTTCAACCATGAAAACACCCATGTCACCAGCTGTCAAGTTGAGTAAAGACTCAGATGGAAAGTCTGTGTGTCAGTCTACCTATAGAGAAATGATAGGTTCATTGCTCTATTTGACAGCTAGTAGACCTGATATTATGTTTTCTACATGTGTTTGTGCAAGTTATCAGGCAGATCCTAAAGAATCACATCTTCAAGCTGTGGAAAGGATCTTTAGGTACATTACAGGTACACCAAATCTAGGTCTTTGGTATCCAAAACACTCTGGATTTGAGTTAGTTGGTTTTTCAGATGCTGACTATGCTGGGTGCAAGTTAGACAGAAAATCAACTACTGGAGGATGTCAAATGCTTGGAGGGAAGTTAGTCAGCTGGACTACTAAGAAACAGAACTCAGTGGCTACTTCCACTGCTGAAGCTGAATATGTTACAACAGGTAGCTGTTGTGCTCTAATCCTATGGATACAGCATCAGCTTCAAGACTTTGGCATGAGTTTCAAGAAAACTCCTATCTTTTGTGATAACCAAAGCGCTATAGCCATCACTTACAATCCATTCTTCCACTCAAGAACCAAGCACATTGAAATTAGACATCATTTCATCAGGGACATCGTGGAAAAAGGTAAAGTTGACATTAAATTTATTTCCACTGATGACCAACTAGTAGATATCTTTACTAAACCACTTGATGAGAAGAGGTTTATGTATTTTCTAAGTAACTTAGGTATGCTCAACCCCTAGCTAAGTGTCTAGAATCTGAGTTTTTCAGTTTGACAAAGACTAAGTGTCTTAAGCTGAGTGCATAGTTTATAAATAAGTTTTCATAAATTGTATAACAAGTCAAGCTGAATGATGAGTTCACTCGTTTGGTGAGTTCCAAACACACCTCAACTACTTAGTGTAGTTATGATATAGTTCCAAACAAGCTGAATGATGAGTGTCACTGAGTCTGAGCTATGTGCTTAACTCAGACTATGTGATTGGTTCACACATTTGGTTGGTTCCAAACATTCTTTAACTACTCAGTGTGGTTAAAAGGTTCGTTTGAGTCAGTCTCAGACGAAAATGACTTAGTGTCATTACCCATGAGCTGTGTGCTCTACTCAAGCTTAGTGCATATTTCAAGCTTAGTGCTTGAATCAAGCTGAGTGCTTGAGTTAAACTGAGTAATATGTTTACTCAGCTTGGTGTGTCCAAAGTCATGTGTTATTTACTAAGTGTGAGTAATTCATGACCACTGCGTATTTGAGTCAGTCTCAAATCGCGTATTATACTAAATTGTGTATAGGTATAATACATCCGTGTATATAATCTTATTGTAAGTCAATATTGTTATATTACATTAGTATCCGTTGGAAGATGATTAGTTCTACCTGCTTACTGTTACATCAAAATTTTACGGCGTAACGGATAAAAAGGGGGATTTCTAACGGTAACTTTTCTCTCTCCTTGGAAAGATATATATACCGATCAAGTTCGGTTTAGAGGGTTTACGCTTACAACCCAGAGTTCTCATCCTCTCAAATACCTTCCCTCTTCTTTGCTAAGTACATATTTTCAGTTCCATCGATCTCAAAACCCTAAGTCGCTAAGTGCGCTATCGACAATCGCTCAGTGCGAATTCCAAAGTAATTACTCTGTGTAATCAAAATTTCATCGATGAAAGGAACCATTCTAGTTCTAGGTGATCGATTGGTTTGAGGAGCTGCGTTTAGAAACAACGGATTGCCGCTGATAAAAATCAACAATCAGCGCGCTTTCCTGGCAATCCCTCTACGCAAGATAAATAGAGGATATGAACCATGGGTCAATTACATTCGTAAATGCCCATTGGCTTTTGCTTTCATTGGGGCACCTCTGCACATGGTTCCTCAGCACTTGCTGGAATTCTGGTATTTGTGTACTTACGATCAAATCAATGACGAAATCAGAGGCACAGTGTGGAATGGAGAGAGAACCATTACTCTCACAGCTAACAGGCTAAGAGAGATTCTTCGTCTTCCTCAGCATGACGAATTCGAGCCTGCTGTGACGAGACAAGTGGCGAGGTCTATTCTGCCACAGATGAGTCACCCTCAAACTGAAGGAGTGATCAAGAAGGCCACTGTGATTCGTTCACTTGGTACCAAGGTTGGAGGACTGGACCAGATCAATAAGTTCGAGATGCAGTTGCTGTACAACATGTTCTTTGGAAGAAATATCGATTTTGCACAACTCATCTTCAATGAGCTCATGGTCCCAGTGATGAAGGCCACAACAGACCTTCATGTACCTTTCATAAGGTACCTGTCCTTAACATTTGAAGCTGAGCTAGGGACAACACTCTACGAAGCCAATCAGGAGCTGTCGCTGGTGCTAACACTCAGCCCTAAGATGTTCAACAACGACATCTTCCCAGAGCAAGAGGGACTGAGTGAGCCCATGCTGTTAATTGCTGAGGCTTCGTCTTCTGAGAATGAAGCTGAGGGATCGAATCAAAGGGGAGCTTCTCAAGCTGACACGGAGGTTCAAGTTGAGCACTCTGCTCAAGCTGAACCAGCTCATTCAGAAGCTGCTTCAGGTAAAACCTCTCCTCTCTCACTCTTTTCTCACTTTTCTCCATCTACATTTGGAGATAAGACTGTAGTGGAACCAACTCAGTCTAACCCATCTCCTTCACCTTCTTTCCATCAAAAATCCCAATCTGAAGCCACCCTTAGTATGCCCACTGCTGCTAGGGAGAGTATCCTAACATACCAAAGAAAAACTGCCATAGGTGGATTATGTGCAGAGATAGATAACATGTATTATCGTATCCAATGCTATGTGACACTAAAGGATCACACCGCTGCATACCCAATTAGAACCTTTTGGATTATAACTTTTTTGTACGGAAAAGAATAATTAATTAGTTTAATTAATTATTGAGAAAGAGAAAAATAATAATAGTTAATTATTATTAAGAGAGAGATGTTAATGTTTAGTTTAAATATTGACGGGACAAGTTAATTGATAGTTATTAATTAACTAGAAAGGTCAAGGGGTAATTTGTGTAATTGATTAATAGTTTAATTAAAGCTGGACTTTTAATTAAACGGGCTTGGCCTAATAAGGGTTTATTATATAAACCTAATTAAGCCTAATTAATCACATAAGTCAAATACAAAGCTACAAAGAAAAACCCTAAGGCTCTCCTTTCTCTCTCTCTATCTCGGCCGACTCTCTCTCTCTCTTCGTGAGATCGACGGCGGCGCAAGGCCGCAGGGGCGGTGGTCGACGGCGGCGCCGGTCACACACACACGGGTCACGGCTTGATCCGAGGTTTAATCCTTAGGCTGTCTAGCAGCCAGTTGAAGGCGGTGTAGTAGCGGTGGATAGCCTGCAGCTGTCTAGAGGTGAAAAAGAAAAGTTTTAATCCCTAAAGGTATAACTTTCTAACCCTCTTTTCTTTTAGTTCCTATATGAGTTTGATGAGATCACTGGAGGGGGTTTTGATTTCCACTGTGCATGTTTGATAACCTGTTTTTATACCCTACAAAACCCTTCAGTGGTATCAGAGCCACTTCTAACCTCATAGGGAACTAGGTAGGATTCTTTTTATCATGATGAATAGTTTTTCTTTTATCAAGGTTTAACTTTTTCTTATGTTTATCCAAGTATTTTAAAAATCAAGTTTAGATTTTTAAGTGGATAACAAGAATTAGTTATGATAAAAGGATAAGGTTTAGGGTTTAATTTTTAAATATTATTATTTTTTTATTGTTTGCATAAAGGGGTGGTGGCCGGCGGCGGTTTCACCACCGTGGCCGGAGGAGGCGTCGGCTGGCCAATCACAGCCACCAGTTTGGTCGGCGGCTAAGGTGGTCGACGGCCCAGGGAACCGGCGGGGTAGGGGCGGCCCAGCTGCGGCTTGCGCCTGCGACCCAGATCCAAACCGGCCCAGTTTGTGGTCGGCCCACGGTCTCACCTTTTGGCCTAGTTTTGAGGTCCAAGAGTGCTTTTTTAGTTTTTTGGGTTTAGGGTAACACCTAACAGGATTAAAAACTAAAATATTTTATGTTTTTTATTTTTATAAAACTCATATATATAAAATATTAATTTTAATCAAGTATTTGTTAGAATTAATTATTTTAGTAATCCTATACGCATAACAATAATTAAATAATTTTATTATTTTAAACCAGGTGATTTTAACAGTTTGTTAAAGCCAAGATAATTCGTCGAGATATGATAATTAGAATCAGTTTTGTATGTATTTAGTTTAAATACATGTTTGGGATGCCATAGCCGAGCCCTCTTTTAGACCTTGTGGAATGTTTCCTTTAGTGCACTTGTGGTTGTGTTTTGGTTTATTATTCTATGGTGTGGAGAGGCCTGCGTGCCACTTACAACCCCTATTCTATTTTGTAAAAGTACTAGAATTAGCGGGCCTGCGTGTTTTTGATTGTCTTGTAATTTTTATTATTTCTAGTTTTAGATTATAGAATAGAATAGTATTATTAGAATATTATTTTTGAAGCTGATTCAAGAACCAAGGAGCAGGAAGTAGGATTGGATACTGGAGCCAGTGGGAGCTTCAGAATGCCATGCCATGTTTGTTGTTTTTCCACTTAAGTTTTGACCGTCGTGTTTTTCGTGTGGCTCATGAAACCGACATTAGTAAAGGGCAAGGCTAAGACATAGTTGTTTGTGGTTGTTTTATTTCTTTACATATTATATATATGCGTGGTTGTGATTAACACGATGAAATAAAACAAGGGTTTTAATAATAGTTATTTATTGAAACAGATGTTTTTTTTTAAAAGAAAACTGGCATTAAAGTTTTTCACGTTAAAAACTTGGAAATCCTTTTTAGAAAAATCTTAGATCAGTGTGCTACCCACCTAATGTAACACCCTTGCTGTTAAACGGTACTCGGGTGTCGGAAGTGCCCAAACCTTAGGCATCCGGGTTCAAACCATTGCGGGAAGGGGCATGAAAGATTCTGCGATAATCGGGAGTCCCGGCCAGAATTCATGTTGTCTTAGGTGGTGCGATCTATTTTGGTGATAATCGGGAGTCCGGGTTCAAACCTACTTGCACCCTACGGGTTTGCACCCCGGCACGGGATCAACCAAGTCCCAGACTTGATTATCCGACATGGACTGAATCTCGGATTCCATTGCCTCTAGCCACTTGGCGGACTCAGGGCCCACCACAGCGTCCTGGTATTTGGTAGGCTCATCAGAGACCACTACCATGTCGGTGCCCTCAGATATGTGAAAACCATATCTCTTTGGCTCATGCCGACTTCTACCAGATCTTCTAATAGGCAACGGGTTTACATCATCTCCAGCTTCATCATGCTGAGATTCAACCCTCTCAGGTTGTGAGCTAGTCCCAACATCAGGTTCTACATTGGCAGTCTCTTGAATTTCTTCAAGATCAACCTTTCTCCCACTAGCGTCTTTGGATAGCAGTTCCCTCTCAAGGAACATTGCCCTTCGAGCAACAAACACCTTGTTCTCAGAAGGTTTGTAAAACAAATATCCCATAGACCCAGCAGGATGACCAATGAAAAAACACCTTTCGGCCCTGGGCTCCAACTTGTCCTCAACCTCACGTCTCACGTAGGCAGGACAACCCCAGACCTTTAAATATGAAATGGATGGAACCTTTCCATGCCACATCTCATACGGTGTTTTCTTAACCTTCTTTGTTGGTACGAGGTTAAGGATTCTACCGGCCGTCTCAAGCGCATATCCCCAAAACGTAACGGGAACGTCCGTACGAACCATCATAGACCGAACCATATCCAACAATGTTCGGTTCCTCCTCTCGGCGACACCATTTAATTGTGGCGTCCTAGGAGGGGTTAACTGCGAGATAATCCCACAATCCCTTAGATGTTCACGGAACTCGGAACTAAGATACTCGCCGCCTCTATCAGATCGTAGCATCTTAATCCTTTTCCCTAGTTGATTTTCTACCTCGTTTTGATAAGTCTTAAATACCTCAAAGGTATCCGACTTTTGTCTCAACAAGTAGACATACCCGTATCGACTATAATCATCAATAAAGGTAACGAAGTAGCGGGAATGATCTCTTGTGGCATGCTTGAACGGACCACACACATCCGTGTGAACGATATCCAACAAGTCTTGCGCCCTCTCACAAACACCGGTGAAGGATGCTTTGGTCATCTTGCCCAATATACAAGATTCGCATACGTCATTAGACCCGTGGTCAAATGATTCCAAGATCCCATCCACTTGGAGCTTGGCGATGCGTTTCTTGTTTATGTGGCCTAACCGACCATGCCATAGAGACAATTTATCCAAAACGTTTTTGGAACCCGAATCAACATTCATGATTGATCTAGTGCTTTGCAAGCTTACGCTTGTTTCATAAATGCCATGACATGGAAATGCTTTGAAATAAAAGACATCATCTTTGTAACATAAAATGCTACCATTCTCAAATTTAAAAGTGAATCCATCGTCATACAAGGCATACAATGAAATAATGTTTCTTGCCACGCAGGGCGCAAAAGATACATTTAACAAAACAATAGATAAGCCGGAAGGAAAGGCGAGCTCCACACTCCCAATCTTCTCAACCGGGACAACCTCCTTGTTTCCCATGATGAGATCCAGCTCTCCATCAACCAAGTCCCTACTTCTTCTTAGTACCTGCACATTATTACAAACGTGAGTACCACACCCGCTGTCTAAAACCCAGGCGTTAGAAGTAGAACTGTTATGGAGTTCAATCATGTACGTACCGAAGGCAGCGGCACCTTTAGAGCGAAGCTTCTTGAGCTCCTCCGTGTACTTGGGGCAACTACGCCGGTAGTGACCCTTCTCCCCGCAGAAGTAGCAGGTTGCCTCTTCCGGTGAGGTGGCAGCGGGAGCCACTTGCTTTCCCTTCGGCTCAGGGGTTGAGGTAGGTTTGGGCTTCGGTCCTTGGACCTTAGCCTTCGTCTTCCCCTTGCCCTTCTTGCCCGAAGCGGGCTGCTTCCGCTTGTTACCACCCTCGTTGATGGTGAGGACGGCAGTAGAGGTGGTGGGCTTTGACTTGGCAAGCTCGCCCTCGGCGGTCTTTAGCATGCCATGCAATTCCATAATGGACTTGTCCATACTATGCATGTGGAAGTTCACAATGAACGGACCATATGCAGGAGGCAAGGATTGGAGGATGATATCAACCGCCAACTCCTTCCCCATGGGAAAGCCCAACTCCTCGAGCTGATCCACGTACCCTTTCATCTTAAGTACGTGGGAGCTCACATTGCCGCCCTCCTGCATCCGGCAACCGATGAAGGCCTTGACGCACTCATAGAGTTCTTGCCTAGCTCGCTGTTGGAACATGTCCTTCAGCTGAGAAATCATCTCAAACGCACTCACTTTCTCGAATTGCCTTTGCAATTCGGGACTCATGGTCGTTAGCATAAGGCAAGTCACGTCATTTGTGTCCTTGAGGCGTTTTTCATACGCCTCGCGGACGGCCCTCGCCGCGTTGGTAGCAGGAGCCTCCGGAAGAGGTGACTCAAGGACCTCTAGCTTCATTTCATGACGTAGGACTATTCTCAAAGTCCTATGCCAATCCATAAAGTTTGGCCCCGTGAGTTTCTCCTTCTCCAAAAATGGACGGAGTGACATGTTGGTGGTGTTGGTGTTGCTAGTAGATGCCATCTACAAGCAAAGTACGAAATGGTTAGTTATTGTTGTATTAAATCCTTGTTAAGATAATTACCCTCTTGTTATAAAAACGAATTATATTAACAAGGGCTAAGAACCTCAAAATACCCTAATCCATGACGGGTTTTCCGCAGATCACTTCATAGAGCTATTTTAGGCCGGTAAACTATTTACCAATTGCAATCCGTGATCACAACTCTTAGGCACTTGCGGGATCCTAGGTACTCTTAGCACCCATTTGGCATGTTTGATCCCTCCACACCAATTCCTCATTAACCCACTTTGATAGCTCGGCTAGAGCTCGACAACTACCAATGCGTTTTAAGTCTTGGAATTGTAAATCGTCCGTCAAGATACACGGTGGTACTCTAGCCCAATGGCCGGCTCGGCTAGAGCTCGACAACCGACCTTGCGAGTTGCCACACGCGCCTTCCACACAGTTACGCAAAACCGGTCTCGGCTAGAGCTCGACAAACCGATCTTGTTTCACTAGAATCGGGCGGTGTCATCTTACGGGTGGTGTGAGATTTACTTTTGAAAAACGGGTTTTAGTTTTTCCGGTTAAAACACTTTTAACCAATTCTTGTCTATGTGGCGCGCGGAGTTTGTAAACCAATTTAAAACTCTTTGATTTTATTATTTTGAAAAATTTTCTAGCATGCGAAGAACCTAAACATCCATGCAAGAAAAAAAAATATAAAATAAAATCAACCACGCATGTAATATAATCCGGTAACGAGCCAAATCCTATGCGTCTTGCCCGTGAGCCAACGGGCAAGACTAAGTCATCTAAGGACTAGACCGAATGACCCGATGTATGCTCCTCCCACTTGATCCATTGCGTCTCATACCGACCTCCGGATCCAAGTACGCCAAGACACCCCTCACACGGTTCTTGTTGGTTGCTTCGGTTCACCTTTTACAATTTACAAATTTAAAAGGAAATGGCATGCAAGCCACAATTTCTATTCTAAGCTAATTCTACAAATTACAAAGAATACGAAATCGGCATGCAAGCCGTTAAAATTACAAACCGAATAAATAGATTAATTATTACAAACCAATGTGGTACAAACCACCAAATGAATTAATACATTCATCTAAATCAACCAAACACATCTCATAGGTCATATGGCTCCAAATTGTTACCGGATACGCATACTACAACCACATACAAGAAATCACACATCATCACATGGTGTGCCACACAAAACCATGTAAATCTTATATGTCTTGGTTAAGATTATCTAATCACTCAAGGCACTCATAATCCTATGTACATATGCATTAGGAACCTCAAACAAGTCAAAATTCCATAGTCATATATACACAATGTAATTATATGCAATTAATCATTTTCATGCCTAAATGTTAATCCACATATAAATACATCAACCAAGACATAAGGCAACTTTAATCTAATCACAACTCAAATCTGGAACAATTCCAGCAAGTACAAATAGCCCAAAAATCCAACAAAATTGATTTAAGGCAAAAACCATGCATTCTGCCAGTAAGGGGTTAGCGCCGCTAACTATAACGAGTTAGCGCCGCTAACCCAGTTTAGCGCCGCTATCGCGAGACGACATAAAAACAAGTCAGTTTAACAAAGAGGACTGTTGACTCCGACTTTAGCGCCGTTAACTAAGGTTTAGCGCCGCTAACATAGAAAAGTTAGCGCCGCTAAACACTGGACAGAACCAAAAATCACATTTTTCGGATTTTCTTGGCCATCTAGTGCAAAACCAGTGTAGAGCTGGCTCTGATACCACTGTTGGGGTTCGTGGTACACAGCAACGGAAGCATGCAAGGTCAAAAACGAATTTTCAAACATAAAAGGAAACTACAAGATGAACCCCACAAGTGGATTTAACTCTACAAGCTAGTTAAGCAACTAAACAGAAGAGAAAAGAGGAGATTATACCCTTGATGTCTCTGATGGTTGTGTGTGTGTGGCTAGCTTCCAAGTCGTGACCTCCTTTCTCGGCTCCTTCTTACAATATCGAAGTCCACCCCGAGTGAATCGTGACCCAAGTGTACTAGCACTCCTTTAGCTTGATGAAGCTACTGGAACACAACCAAGACTCCACCAGAAATCTGCTCCCTTTCTCTCTTGATGAACTTAGCAACTCTCTTGATTAGTTCTAAGTGTATTTCTTTTTAACAAAATGGCCAAGAGTGAGAAATGAGAGAAGTGCATGTCTTTTATAAGCCAAGGCACGACCCCAGGTCTCCCCAAGTCGGCCCAAGGCTAATCATCACGATCAACATGCATTGGTGGAAGCTAGAGGTGAAAAGATAAAGTTTTTTCTGTCAGGCAGGGTTAGCGCCGCTAACCGCCCACGGTTAGCGCCACTAACCTCCCATGGTTAGCGCCGCTAACGCGGCTGATTTAGCGACGCCAGAGTTAGCGCCGCTAACCCCTGCGGGAAACCAACTATCATTATTTATCCTTTCATACCCTCATCTTACAGGTTGTGTCAAGGTCAACCCCCGGCGTGTGACCCGATAGGCCCATACATCATCGGTAGTGATCATTTGGTGTACGTGTGTTCGTGGGCATACTCCAACACTCAAATGTCTGGCTAACATTGCCATTTGCTCAGTGATATTCTGAACATCATCAGTATCACTTGAGTCTGAGTCTGAGTGGTCAGCTTGAGATTCTGACTCAGTCTCAGATTCAACAACCAGTGTCTTGGAACTTTTCTTCTTTTTCTGTGCAACCAATGCAACTTCATTCTTATCCAAAGACTCCTTGAGTTGTTGTTGAGAATTTCTCTTGTGTTCAGTGATCTGTTCATGATTTAGCAAGATCCCATAAATGGACTGTAGGTTGTACACGTGCAGTGTTCCTCCAACCCTAAGTGCTGTAGTTACATCGTTAAACCTCTCTAGTAACACATCCAGAAATTTTAGCACAAGTTCAACATCATCTTTCTTTACACCCACACTTAGTAGGTCATTTATCAAGCAGTGAAACCTTGTGAACAAATCTACCAAGGCTTCATTCTTCTTTGAAAAGAAGTTTTCATAAGATCTATTCAAGTGATTCTTCTTTTGCTGCTTGACCAGATCTGTGCCCTCATAAGTGACACTCAGCGTATCCCAGATATCCTTCGCAGATTGACACCCAGTCACAGTGCTCAAGATTTCATTACATAGGGAATTCGCTAGAACACTCTTTTCCTTGTCATCTAGATTGAAGAGTTTCCAGTCTTCATCAGTCCAGAATGCAGTAGGCTTTCTTGTTTACTTTTCAGCCCTGCCAGGAGATGTATCACTGACAGTAGAAGGAATCTTGGGGATTATTGGTCCTTTAGTGATGACATCCGACATACGGTTGTCAATGGACTTGAGAAAGAGCATGGCTCTGAACTTCCACATAGGATAGTCAGATCCATCAAATATGGGACATCCTTTAGCATAGATCTGAGGAAAGTTTGATGGAGTATTGCTTGTCTACATTTCAATATTTCTCAGAATCTTGAACTATTTAACTGATGAAATCGTTCAGCCTGCTCTCATACCCGTTGATGTCCCTTGGTGAGAAGAACAACAAGCAACAGTGTGTAGAAGGGGGGTTGAATACACTTTCTGCGGAAATTGAACAAATCAAAGAAAAGTGTTACACACAGTAAATCAAACCACAAACAGTGGAATCCTTTTATTAATATGAAGATGATTATAGTGCTTTAAATAAGAAGATGATTACAATAACTATCAAGTAAGCAACTCTTAATATATAATCACCTAATACAAATCTCTCATTCTCTCAAACTTAGATATCTATAATTAACATATAATTATAGATATTGACGACTCTCTAAACAGGATTTACACATATTGAATCAACACATGATCACTTACCAATATCACAACTAATGTGATTAATTCGAACACACGAACGTCTTTGGCAATCTGTGATTATCTTGATACTAAATCAAGATTCGTAACACATACGGTGAGGTGAGGTTTGGTTCTGTAAATTTTTTTCATAATTGTAGTCGTACCTCTAAACTTATCAGGATATAAACATTTATAATCCTGTTGCTACGGTTCCTAAAAAATTGGACTAATCCTAATTTGCTAACTAACTATCGGATAAGTCGTAATCTTGAATCTTGAATCTTCTTATCTTGAGTCTTCAATCTTCGATCTTGATTCTGGAGTCTTCTTCTCCGCGCCGTAGATATAGAGAGTTAAACCAGAATTTGAAACACATTTAAATTCTCTTGGACTAATTTCTTTAGTCAGGCTGAGTTACTTAGCTTGAAACTCATCAAGCTGAGTTCTTCGGGAACAAATCCGAATTTATACATGAACTAACACGTATATTTATTAACTCATCCTTAGTAGTCCAAAGAGTTAAATAAAACAAATTTAGTAACTCTGTCGAACTGACTCTGCTTCTAAGCTGAGTCACTCAGCTTGAAACACATCAAGTTGAATACTCGATATATACCTTATGTGACATACACAGATTATCAAACACATTAATAATTTAACTAAGGTATAATATAAACTGATCGAACACACGCTCAGTTTACATTCAGCTTATACTCAGTCTGAAATACTATAAGTGTTCAGTCTGACTAAGCTTCATAATTCTATTTAAGTTATACGTAGAACTCATCTTACAAACTTAATTTGTCTCATCAAATCTAAACTGATGAGATCATTTTCCCAACAAGAACAAACTCGAAATATAGCATGTACTAACATGTATAATGACTAACACATCCTTAGAAGTCATAAGAGTTAGCTATAACTTACTTAGCAACTCTGTTGAGCTGACTCAGTCTATATGCTGAGTCAGTCAGCTCGAAACGCATCAAGCTGAATACTCAACCTATACCTTAGGTGACAAACATAGCTTATCAAACTTATTGAAAAACTGACTAAGATATAGTCTAAGCTGACCAACTATATGCTCAGCTTGTACTCAGCTTATGCTCAGTCTGAAACATTATACGTACTTAGTCTGATCAAGCTTCATAATTCTGTTTAAGTTGTATTTAGAACATATCTTACAAACTTAACTTTGTCTCATCAAATCTCAACTGACGAGATCATTTGACCAACAAACTTCCCCTATATGATAATGACAAAACCATCAAACAGTTCTTAAGTTTGTTGAACAAAATTATGTTTCAAATCTTAAACTTTCTAAGATTTTATTTTTGAACTAATCAAATATTATTTGAACTTATCAATTTTAATTGAACTTATCAATTATAAGTTAAACATACCAACCAAACATGTTAATGAACACGAACTAATCAAATTGTTCATTCAAGCTGAACTCATTAGACTAATAAATATGAACATATCATAAACAGTTGAACATATCTAACCAATGTTTATATTCATTAAATTGAACATATCAGAAAACAAAAATGTGATCACTTAGATCATGCACACTTAGTGCTTACAAATTATTAGAACTAATCTAATAATTACAAATAGAACTAATTTATTACAAAAGTTATCTCTTGAACTCTGGATGCAAAACTTCCCAAAGTATAATTTCTCTGTTGATCTCTTCTAACACGGTTTCAGCTTCTGCATCTCCTCTGAGTTCCTTTTGTTGCATGCGGATGATCTTATTCATCTTGTATCTCACAAAGTGATTTGCACTTTCATCACCACAGCAACTCCTTATATTTAAGGCATCCTTAGCCTTCAGGTAACATATCTCTAAAAGCTTTATGAAGCTAGGATTGCCTGCCTGATCCTTAAACATGAATCCCTGAACTGGTGTGTCTATAACTTGGTTCTCTTCGAATGTAACACCTTCAGGTATCGTAAATAAGCTCTCCCATTGCAGACCAGAAACTGGAACACATCTAAGCTCCTCAGCTCTAGAAATCAACTTAGAGACTTCAGTTGTAATCACTTGCTTGATCTGACTCTTTTTGAATTTCTTGAGCATCATCATTATTCTTTTCCACTCAATGTAGCCCATCCTGTGAACATACCTCAGGTCTATTCCCACCGTTGACTTGTCATCAAATAGAAAGGTAAGAATTATGGCTCCGTTTACTCTGCTAAGAGTCATGCTCTTGATTTCCTTGCTGGTACTTCTTCTGAAGTAGCACTCCTGGATGTCTGCATCTGTATATGGGATTGGATCAGGCCTTGGATAAGAATAATCAGCTTCAGCTTGAGCTAAAACTTTCCTCTCTCTTTCTCTCTCTTGGTCCCTCACTTCCTTTTCCTTCCTCTTTTTCCAGCTCAACAATAGATATCCCAAGCTCATCAACTTCCTCTTGCTCGAGAATTTCAATCATTAGCCTCGTAGCTTTCTCTTCCTCAGTTTCGGAGACACTGTCAGTTTCAGATTCAGATTCTACCACTTTTCGCCTTTTACCTGCATGTTCCTCTTTCTATAGCTCCAACTCCCCCTCAATCTGAGCTTGCCTCTCTGCTCCTTTTGCTAGCACTAGCAGAGCCTCAGCCTCAGCTTGAACTAACTAAGCGTCAGCTTCAGCTTGAACCTTCTCCCCTTTTTATCATCAACAGGGTTCAAAGACTATCTTTGTTGTAGAGCAGCAACTACAGAGGAAATTTCTTTAACATCATTGGTTAGCTTTTCAAGCCTCTGATAGATCTGGCGTTTGTGCTTCTTTTGCTTGAGGTGGAACAAACCAAACTGAGCTGCAATGTATGTCTTTAGCTCTTGAATGCCTGAGGACGCAGCTTCATTCTGAAGAGACTGACTCCTGCCCTTGAACTCAAAATTTTGTTCCTCTGAAATAAAAGAGTCAGGAGCCTTAGGCGTGTGTTTGGGTGCATCATCCAAGGGTTGGTGTATACCCTCAAAGAAATGTACGCTAGAAGTTGGACCCTGTAACTCACCTTGGTATTGAGGTGAATCATTGACAGGTCGTGTAGGAGAGTGTGAGAATGGAAGAGAAGTAATTGGGCTTAAAATGTGATAAATCTGAGTAGGTGGTTGGCTTATGTGGTGAGTGGGGGGTGATTGACCCTGGGGATTGGTCAAAATTTCAATGTTACCTGAGTGTGTCTGCTCAGGCATAGTAGTAGGTTCTCCCATGGCTCGAGTAAGTGTGGGCTGAGTAATCACCACACACAGATTAGGTTGTTTGGTTTGAATGAGCCTTGAGGTCGGCACCTGAAGAGTAGGTGTCTCCCCCTCAACTCCTGCCGGTGGAGGAATTAGTGTGATTTTAGCTCCAGTGGTACCTTTAGTTTTGGCACCACCTTTGGTAGTTTTTCTATTGTAGGGTTGGATATTTACCTTGGTAGCAGTGGGCACACCAAGGTTAGCTTCAGATTGGATTTTATAATGGAAAGAAGGTGGAGTAGATAGGTTAGACTGGGTTGGGATTACCAAAGTCTTATCTCCAAAAGAAATGGAGAAAAGTAAGAAGAAGAAGGAAGTAGAGAAGTCATACCTGGTGCAGCTTGAATATGTGCTCGCTCTGCTTGAGTAGAGTGCTCAGCTTGAGCAGAGTGCTCAGCTTGAATCTCTGGGTCAGCTTGAGCTGCTTCCCCTTGAGTAGACCCCTTAGCTCCACTTTCAGATGAAGCTCTCTCAGTTATCCATTGCATAGGTTCACTGAGGCCTTCTTGCTCTGGAAAGATGTCGTTGTTGAACATATTGGAGTTGAGTGCTGGTGTGAGGAACAAATCCTGACCAGCTCATACAGTGCAGTCCCTAGCTCAGCTTCAAATGCTAAGGACAGGTACCTTATAAAAGGTACATGAAGATCTCTTGTGGTCTCATCACTTAGACCTTGAGTTCATTGAAGATAAGTAGTGCATAATCCAGATTGCGTGCAAAATAAATGTTGTAAAGCAGTTGCATCTCGAACTCATTGACCTGGTCCAGTCCTCCAACCTTGGTTCCAAGTGAACGGATCACTGTGGACACCATAAATCCCCATCCGATTGGAAAGCTGGCCTTTTTTATTACACACTCTGTTTGTGGGTGACCCATTCTGGGTAGGACTGACCTTGCTACCTGCCTTGTCACAGCAGGCTTGAACACATTGTTTTGAGGGAGTTGAAGAACTTCCTTTAGCCTTTGAACTGTAAGGACGATGGTTCTCTCCCCATTCAGCACTGTGCCTCTGATTTCTCCTCTGTCCTGGTCGTAAACACATGTATACCAGAACTCTAGTAAGTGCTGAGCAACCACATGAATTGGTGCTCCAGTAAAAATGAATGCCAGCGGTCATTTGCGAATATAATCCACCCACGCTTCATAACCCCTGTTCCTTTTGCGCTCAGGGATTGCTAGGCAGGCTTGTTGATTGATGATTTTAATCAACGGCAATCCGTTGTTCTTAAAGGCAGCACCACTTACCATTCGATCACCCAGATTGAGAATGGTTCCGTCCATCGTAGAATGATTTTGATTCACACTGAGTAAATACGCAATTCGCACTGAGCGATTAGGGTTTCAAATTGGATTGAACGGAGAAATATACTTAGCAAATAGGTGGTTTTAGAAGGTATATGGAGTATATCAGAAGTTTAGTTAATGTAAACTTCTGAATTTCTGTTACAAACGATATATATACCATTTTGAGGAGAAAGAAAAGTTACCGTTGGAAATCCCTATTTATTCGTTACTCTGAAGAACTTACAGATAGATGTAACATTAATCGAGATAAAACACATCATATCCCAACGGATACGTTTGTAAGATAACATTCTTGACTTACAAAAATATTATTTACACTGCTGTATTACACCAATACGTAATCGGTATAAAACGTGATTTGAGACTGACTTAAATATTATGTCAACTTTACCTTTTTCCACAACGTCTCTTATGAAGTGATGTCTAATTTCTATATGCTTTGTTCTCGAGTAGAAGACTGGATTATATGTGATGACTATTGCACTTTGGTTATCACAGAGGATAGGAGTTTTTCTAAAATTCATACCAAAGTCTTGAAGCTGATGTAGCATCCACAAGATTTTAGCACAACAACTTCCTGCAGCAACATAATCAGCTTTAGCAGTTGAAGTAGCCACTGAATTATGTTTCTTACTAGTCCAGCTTACTAACTTCCCTCCAAGCATTTGACATCCTCCAGTTGATTTTCTGTCTAACTTGCACCCAACATAGTCAGCATCTGAAAATCCAACTAACTCAAATCCAGACTCCTTTTGATACCAAAGACCTAGATTTGGTGTACCTTTTAGGTACCTAAAAATACTTTTCACAACTTGAAGATATGATTCCTTAGGATCTGCCTGTTATCTTGCACAAACACATGTAACAAACATGATATTAGGTCTACTAGCTGTCAAATAGAGTAATGAACCTATCATTCCTATATAGGTAGACTGACATACAGACTTTCCATCTGAGTCCTTGCTCAGCTTGACAGCTGGTGACATGGGTGTTTTCATGGTTGAACTAGAATCAAAACCATATTTCTTTATCAAATCAAGAAAATACTTTATTTAATTGATGAATATTCCATCAGGCTTTTGTTGAATTTGTAAGCCTAAGAAATAAGTCATCTCACCCATCATACTCATCTTGTACTTCTGTGACATTATATTGGAAAACAACTCACACAGAGATTCATTGGTAGAACCAAAGATAATGTCATCCACATAGATTTGTACAAGAATCACCTGTCCTTTACTTCTTTTAATAAAGAGTGTCTTATCTATACTACCTCTGGTGAAATCAATGGATAGTAGATAAGTGGACAGTGTATCATACCAAGCTCTTGGAGCTTGTTTAAGACCATACAAAGCCTTGTCTAACTTATAGACATGATGTGGAAACTTTGAACTTACAAAGCCAGGAGGTTATTTTACATAGACTTCCTCCTGAAGTTTTCCATTTAGGAAAGCACTCTTCACATCCATTTGATAGACTTTGAAGTATTTATATGCTGCATAAGCCAGGAACAGCCTTATGGCTTCAATTCTAGCAACAGGGGCAAAGGTTTCATCATAATCGATTCCTTCTTCTTGCTTATACCCTTGTGCTACCAGCCTGGCTTTGTTCCTCACTATCACTCCATCCTTGTCCATTTTATTTCTATAGACCCACTTAGTGCCTATAATTGAATGATCTTTGGGGGCAGGGACAAGGTTCCAGACCTTATTTCTCTCAAACTCATTTAATTCCTCTTGCATAGCTTCAATCCAATCTTCATCCTCTAAGGCTTCCTCAGTCTTCTTTGGTTCCATTTGGGATAGAAAACCAAAGTGTGCAGCGTAATTAGCTGTAGCCTTGGATCTGGTCATGACCTTTTCTTGGACATTTCCAATAATTTGATCTTGAGGATGATCTTTGAGGAATTTAAATGTTGTAATTGGAGAGTCTGGTTATGAATCTGAGTGATGTTGAGAACTCTGAGGTGAACACACATCCTCAGTCTCAGTAGCAGCATTGTCAACAAACTGATGATCACTGAGATTCTCAGCTTGAGTGACTTCAGTTCCAAAGGGGTTGACGAACTCATCATCCTTCTCAGCTTGAGAATCCCTTGGAGTTTGTGATGATTTCTTTGATGAACACACATCATCATCATTATCATCTCCTATGACATACATAGGATTTGATAAGTTGGTTTCCTTAGGCCTTTCAAGCTCACTCAGACTGACCAAGTCAGCTTGACTCATATCAGCTTGATCAAAACAGTCTTCATCAAAAGAGACATGAATTGGTTCTTCTATTGCCTTTCTTCTTGTATTATATATTCTATAAGACTTGGAGATTGAGGAATAACCAACGAATATTCGAAGATCAGCTTTAGGTTCCAACTTATGGAGCTGATCTCTTTGATTCAGCACATAGCATTTTGAACCAAAGATATGGAAATAACCTATATTGGGCTTTCTAGACTTATACATCTCATAAGATGTCTTTCCATGTCTTTTGACAATGATTGATCTATTCTGGGTATAGCAGGCTGTACTAACAGCTTCATCACAGAAATAGAGTTTCAATCCTGCATCACATAGCATTGTTCTAGCAGCCTTAATTAGGGTTCTATTTCTCCTTTCAGCAACTCCATTCTGTTGTGGGGTTCTGACAGATGAGAAATTTTGTAATATTCCCTTTTGTTCGCAGAAGCATTCAAGGGTAGAGTTTCTGAACTCAGTCCCATGATCACTTCTTAGTTGCTTTACAGACAAACCTTTTTGCAACTCTTCCAGTTTGATAAAACTGTTTATCTCCAGGGCAGCCTTACTTTTGGCTTTAAGGAATATTACCCAGGTGAATCGTGAGAACTCATCTACTATCACCAGTGTGTACTTCTTGCCACTCAGGCTTAGAGTACTTATGGGTCTAAACAAATCCATATGAAACTTATGCAATAGGTCTGTTATTGAAAAATTTTGCTTTGATTTAAAGGACCCTTTGTGGTTTTCCCTTGTTCACAAGCTGAGCACAATTTGTCTTTGACGAATGTGATCTTTGGTAATCCAGAGACTAACTCTTTATTGGATAGCATATTAATATTCTTAAATTTTAAATGAGATAAACGTTTATGCCATAACCAACTCAGCTCAGGAACAGAATGGGAATACAAGCAGGTTTCATTATTGGGATCAGCAGAATTATGATCAAGTAGATACACATCTCTTTCTCTTTTAGCTATTAATACAGGCTTTCCCTTAGCATTATAGATTGTTCCTGCTTTCTTCCTAAAAGTAACAACATTATCTTCATCACACAATTGACTGATACTAATCAGGTTGTGTTTGAGACCTTTGACATAGGCAACTCTCTGGAATGTAACTTTACCAGCTTTCATCTTTCCATAGCGTTTAGTTCTTCCCTGTGAGTTGTCTCCAAATGTTACTTTAGGACCTTCATCTTCTTGGAAACCACTAAGAAGTCCTTTCCACCCGGTCATGTGCCTTGAGCATCCACTATCCAAGTACCATTTACTTGAACCCTGCACATGATATAAAAACTAAACACATTAGTTTTGCTTGGGAACCCACTTCTTGGTGGGTTCAGATGAGGAGCACTTAGCAGCTATATCTTGTTGAACTGACAGTTCAACTTGAGCAGGAACTGAATCCTGTGTAGGCTGATCAGTTTGTTCTTGTTCAGGCCTTGGGATTTCAGCATCATAGTCCTTAGCCTCATGACCTCTACTTCTGCACTTGTAGCATCTCCTTCTTCCAATGATGACAGGAGGTAGAGTGTCTAACAATCCTTGTGAGAATTTGCTCTCAGTTTTAGGATTGTATGTGGTGGATAACTTCTCAACTTTCTTTGCAAGCTGATTCACCTGGTGATCACTGACTTTGGATTTACCTTTGTCAGGTCTCTATTTGGTATCCTTTTGATAAGAAGATTGACTAACAACCTTCTTTTCCATGACTTTGAACTTACCTTTGTCATGATTGCTGGACTCACCAGTTTCAACAGATTTGGACTTACCACTGTTGATTTTCTTAGACTTACCAAGATCCACAACTTTGGACTTACCATTGTCGTGTTTTGACCTTTGACTTCCAGTGGTCTTTCTGTTCTTGTAACTTCTCTCCGAGCCAGAAAGAGAATTTTTTCTTTTGAAAGGATTTGGATTAAGCCTTTCTATGACTGAAGTTCTTTGAACAGACTGAGTGCCTAATCTGTCCAGCACAGACTTACCATGCTTATTTTGACGTTGAGCACTCATTCCCATGATCACTAGCTTTCACAAACATATTGAATTTCAAGTTTGGATCTTGTCTTTTCTCTTAGCCATACTTCTGAGACTCAATCAGTAGTCTATCCTCCTCATAATCTGTACTTGCTATCTCATCATCAGCTACATAAGCTGCTATTTGATAGTCACCTCCAAGTACAGCCTTTACCTGTTTAGGTATCTTTTGGTTTATGCACTGTTCAGCAAGCTTTGATGACTTACACCAAGACTCAATGATCTTTTGAAGTTGATCATATTTGTCTTTTGCTTCCTGAAGTTCTTCACTAAGAAGTTTATTAATGTGCCTCTGACATTCAAGGTCACACTGTGCTTTCTTACCAACATCAATGAGAGATTTATTTTCCATAATCTCATTCTTTAGTTTTGTTATCTCATCTTTGAGGTCATTTTGAGACTTAAGGACGGTCTTGAAATCATTCAACAAATAATCAAAAGCAAGACCTTTCTCCTCATCTGTATAAGAGTAGAAGTTACTGACCTTGTACATGGAAGCAGGATCCCAATCACTCAGTTTGCTGTTTTCCTCAGCTTCCTTCATGTCAGCTTCAAAGATTGATTCGGACTGACCATAATCAACCTAATCCACTTCTAGCTCTTCATCTTCTTGAGCCATTAGACATACATCATCATCTGAGGTGGATGATTCTGTATCCCACGTTTCATCATATAAACCTCTTCCACTTGGTTTGTCTTCAGGCTTTGATTTCTTGACCTGAGTGTACTTCTTCTTGTACTTATCAGCTCGGTAAGCATTCTTATCAAGAACAGATGTTGATTCTACCTTCTTCGATCTGCATGCAGCAGCAATATGTCCCTTTTTCTGACAGTTGAAGCACACAACATTCTTGGGATCAAAGAAACTCTTCCCTTTGCCCCTGTCAGATCTTCCTCTTCCCCTTTGAGATCTTCTCAAACGTCTGGCTAACGTTGCCACTTGCTTTGATTAATGAATATTCTATCAGGCTTTTGTTGAATCTGCAATCCTAGGAAGTATGTCATTTCACCCATCATACTTATCTTGTACCTTTTTTACATAACGTTGGAGAACCATTAACATAGAGATTCATTTATAGAACCGAAGATGATGTCATCCACATAGATTTGTACAAGAATCACCTGTCCTTTACTCTTTTTGATGAAGAGTGTCTTATCAATACTACCTCTGGTAAAGTCCATTGATAGTAGACATTTGTACAGTGTATCATACCAAGCTCTTGGAGCTTGTTTAAGACAATACAAAACCTTGTCTAACTTATAGAAATGATGTGGATACTTTAAACTGACAAAGCCAGGAGGTTGTTTCACATAGACTTCCTCCTGAAGTTTTCCATTTAGGAAAGCACTTTTAACATCAATTTGATAGACTTTGAAGTCTTTATATGCTGCATAAGTTAAGAACAGCCTAATAGCTTTAATTCTAGCAACAGGGGAAAATGTCTCATCATAATCGATTTCTTCTTCTTGTCTATACCCTTGTGCTACTAGCCTGGCTTTGTTCCTAACAATCACTCCATCCTTGTCCATTTTGTTTCTATAGACCCACTTAGTGCCTATAATTGTATGATCTTTAGGGGCTGGGACAAGACTCCATACCTTGTTTCTCTCAAACTCATTTAATTCCTCTTGCATAGCTTCAATACAGTCCTCATCCTCTAAGGCTTCTTCAGTCTTCTTTTGTTCCATTGGAGATAGAAAACCAAAGTAAGCAGCATAGTTTGTTATTGCCTTAAATCTGGTAATTAATCTTTCTTGAACATTACCAATTACTTGATCTTGAGGATGATCTTTGAGGAATTTAAATGTTGTAGCAGGAGATTGTGGTTCTGGACTTGAGTGATATTTAGGGCTCTGAGGTGAACTTACATCCTCAGTCTCAATTGCAGCATTGTCATCAAACTGTTGATCAGCAAGATCTTAAGTCTGAGTAGTATCAGCTCCAAATGGATTTATGAACTCATCATCTTTCTCAGCTTGAGAGTCCTTTGGAGCTTGTGATGATTTCTTAGATGTACACACATCATCATCAATGTCATCATCTATGTCATACATAGGATTTGACATTTTAGTTTCCTCCGGCTTTTCAAGCTCACTCAGACTGACTAAGTCAGCTTGATCAATAATGTCTTCATCAAATAAGACATGAATTGATTCTTCTAAGCCAAATCCTATCAATCACAACAACAGACGGCGATCTTTCTCAAAACCAAAATCAACAGGGGAATTTGTGCTTAAGACAGACGTCATGTATCTTTTTGTAGTTTACTCAGCAAAGCACTTAATCCACCTTTCAAAAGAAAAGATTTGTAAGACGTCAAGAATCAAACAAGAGTTTGTTGTGAAGAACGGAATTCCTCAATGGCATTAAGGACCATTGAACAAAAAGGTCCATAAACCTGTTATTACTGCAAATACTCAAAAATGGATGCCTAAACCTGCGACTAACAAATCTGGACCCACACGAGAATGGGTACCAATTTTTGTTAATCCGTTTTGCAGGTAAACAAAGAGAGACATTGTTGAAGCACGATGAAGATCATTCAGACTGCAGTGAAGATCATTGTGCTCAGTGTGCTAAATAGGTTTAAATCTCATAATTTTTCAAAAAGAAAGAAGTTCCCCTGCATGCAATTCCAAGTTCATTTTGTTCAGCATTAGCCCGAGTCTAATGTCTGAGAAGCTTATTTCGTGCAGTTTTATCTTTTCATGATACAACTTGCTTTTTAATGGATTGTTTTTTGCAGGGGAAGCAAAATTTTATCTTCACCTAATTGATGAAAAATGCATCAATTTAGGGGGAGTTTGTTTTTATTGTTTTATATCTTTTCAGAAAAGTCAAAAAAACATTCAAATATTGAAAAGTCAAAAACTTTATAAAATTTCAAAACTCAAAAATATTTTTGCTTTTCATTTGTTGTTATATGTTCAAGAAGGTATTCAATCATTGCTTCATTCTCATACCTTTCTTGATTCACTTTGTTGATCTTTTGAAAGATCGTCTTTCATTTCCGCGTTTCCATCTCAAATCATTCCTTCCTTCTATGCTAATTGTTTCAAATCATTTCTGGAAACCGCTCATTCATGATAAATATTATTCAAGTGATCACAACGCACCATGAGTGAGGGAGTGTAGGCATTTATACTCCTATGGTCTATCCAGAACCGGAAGGACCTGCCCCAGGAGCTCACCATATGCTAGAAAGAGATAGTAAGGGTTACTTACTAAGTCATCTAGGTGAGCAGAATTAGTTATCACGGGATACTGATTGGTGTGCAGAGGTAAAATGAAACTGAGAGGGGTGGAACAGGAGATGGGGGTGCTTATGATCAGCAACAACTCTTGAGCTTACACTGTTAAATCATTTTGCCACATCATTTTTCAGATTCCCTAATTGTTCAAATTCCTTGATTGTTCAAATTATCCTTGACAATCCTTCTCAACATCGTATTTCTTGAAAATTATTCTTGTTGTAAATCACATGATTTCTCATCCGGTTACAAAAGATAACAAGTGTTCTAGTGTATCCAACAAGAGATACATACATTAATTCAGAAAATGAGTTTGAGGGAGAAGTTGAAAAATAATTCGAGAGCTGTGGGTGAGATAGGATCAAAAGAAAAGAAAGATCATTACCAAATAGTATACATCTGGGTAGCCACATCTGCTACTGGATCTCATTCGTTGAGATTTGGTATTGAAATAGACATCATAGACCCAGTGATGCAATGCACTAACCCCACCCAGCTACTCAATTATCTCTTAAAAGATAATTGTTTCAACTTCACACGGAGAATTAGCATATTTCTATTAACATCTCACTTGGAGATTGTTGATATTGAAACAAGGCGGACATCCACTCCGGTCCCCGACTTCTTTCACGCACTGATAGAGTCTAGAGCTTATTTGAATATATATATATTTCATTTCTTAGGACACATGTTGGATTTATAATGCATATCTAGTCTTTCGTGACTACCGGAACATCTTGGAGTGATATCTTTTGTGATATTCACGATGATTAGATGGAAATCCTACCAGTGCTAACATCACGCCAACACTGAAAGTAGGTCACACAGTTTCTAACTGTGGTGTTAACGAGAATCTATGTGATCTCGGAGTTTTCCACGGGAACTTTGAGACAGTGCCCTAAATACTGTTTCTGATACTTTCATTGGCATATCATTGTGGTGACACCATCCTTCAACTGAATCTCATGATGAGGGTTCAAAGCTTCAAGTGTTCAATATATTGAGGGTAAAATCAAGCTGAATATAGAATTCATGTACATGATGTTCATGAAGAATCCTGATCATCATGAGGGGGAGAAACTTTGATTCTTAATTAAGTTGATTTTGAGTTTATTGATCAAGGAGTGATTCATGTGTTGAGAGGGAGACAAAAAGAGCTAATCGATCATACATGTCAAGTCAAGGGGGAGCAAAGTAAATAACAACAAAAGAAAAGATTTTAACTTCAGAACAATGATAGTACTTCATTGAAATTCAAGAAGTTCTGATGAAATAAACTAGATCTAGAGCTACATTCAAGGGGGAGAGAACTGTTATTCTTCCTAAATCGTTGTGTTTAAATGCTCGAGATCGCGAATGCTGAAAACCACCTCAAGCTAAACCATTCATACAACCAAAGGTTGAATAACCTTAGGTTACCGGTGCAAATCTGAAAATCAGAAGAAAAATGATGTTACTGTGTGCATTCAAGATTCAAGTTCTCATCAAGGTTTTAAAGTGAAGACGTTTCTTAAAATTGAAAAGTCCATTTTGCAAGATGAGAAGACATTATGAAGACATCAAATCAAAGACAGAAGATTCAAAAAGAAATCGTTCAAGTCTTATCTCTTAAAGATTAAATAATGCAGCAAGAAATCTGCATATTTGTAAGAGGAGATTGTTAGAGTTCGTATGAAGCTGAAAAGACAAACATCTTCTATTTCTATACAAAGGGGGAGATTGTGAGGTTATAAATATTGTATAGAATAGAAGATTACATTTTAGTTTAAGTTTGTGTTAAATATACAAACTAGAGGGACCAATATTGTAAATACCCTTAGGGGTATATATACTAATGGCTAATTGTCATTAGTAAGTTCTTTGGCTTAATCTCATTGTTAAGTGTGTGTTTACATGGTGTAATTACTTTCTCTCTATATTCAAGATTACATACCATTGATCTTCATGAGTTTACTTGATACCTGAATCACTTGGGACAAACACGCTTAGGCCACACAAACAAGAAACGCATCGCCAAGCTCCAAGCGGATGGATCTTGGAATCATTTAACCACAGGTCTAATGAAGTATGCGAATCTTGTGTATTGGGCAAGATGAACAAAGCACCCTTTACCGGTGTGTGTGAAAGGGCGCAAGACTTGTTGGGTATCGTACATACGGATGTGTGTGGCCCGTTCAAGCATGCCACAAGAGATCATTCCCGCTACTTTGTTACCTTTATTGATGATTATAGCCGATACGGGTATGTCTACTTAGTGAGACAAAAGTCAGATACCTTTGAGGTATTTAAGACTTATCAAAATGAAGTGGAGAATCAAGTAGGGAAAAGAATTAAGACACTACGTTCTGTTAGAGGCGGTGAGTATCTTAGTTATGAGTTCCGTGAACATCTAAGGAATTGTAGGATTGTCTCGCAATTAACCCCTCCTAGGACACCGCAATTAAATGGTGTTGCCGAGAGGAGGAACCGAACATTATTAGATATGGTTCGGTCAATGATGTGTCATTAGGAAGTTCCAGTTACATTTTGGGGATACGCAATTGAAACTGCTGGTAGAATTCTTAACTTCGTACCAACAAAGAAGGTTGAGAAAACATCGTATGAAATGTGGAATGGAAAGGTTCCATCCATTTCATATTTAAAGATCTGGGGTTGTCCTGCCTATGTGAGACGTGAGGTTGAGTACAAATTGGAGCCCAGGGCCAAAAGGTGCTTTTTCATTGGTTATCCTGCTGGGTCTATGGTATATTTGTTGTACAAACCTTTGGAGAACAAGGTATTTGTTGCTCGAAGGGCAGTGTTCCTAGAGAGGGAACTACTAACCAAAGACGCTAGTGGGAGGAGGGTTGATCTTGAAGAAATTCAAGAACCTGTCAATGTAGAACTTGATGTTGGCACTAGCTCACAACCTGCAAAGGTTGATTCTCAGCATGATGATGCTGGAGATGGTTTAAACCTATTGACTCTTAGAAGATCTGGTAGAAGTCGTCACGAGCCCGAGAGATATGGTTTTCTCATGTCTGAGGGTATCGACATGGTAGTAGTCTCTGATGAGCCTACCAAATACCAGGATGCTGTGGTGGGCCCTGAGTCCGCCAAGTGGCAAGAAGCAATGGAATCCGAGATAAAATTCATGTCCGATAACCAAGTTTGGGACTTGGTAGATCCTGTGCCTGGGTGCAAACCCGTATGGTGCAAATGGGTCTACAAGAAAAAGGTCGGTGTGGATGGCGAGGTAGACACCTTCAAAGCCCGACTGGTGGCTAAGGGTTTCACTCAAACTCATGGTGTAGACTATGAGGAAACGTTTTCTCCGGTGGCCATGTTGAAGTCTATCCGGATACTCATGGCCATTGCCGCATTTCATGATTATGAAATCTGGCAAATGATCGTTAAAATCGCGTTCCTTAATGGAACACTTTCAGAGGAAGTGTATATGATACAACCTGAGGGTTTTGTACATCCAGAGTTTCCGGACAAAGGCTGCAAGCTTAAAAGGTCCATTTATGGGCTTAAGCAAGCTTCTCGGAGCTGGAACCTGTGCTTCGACGAGAAGATCAAAGAGTTTGGCTTCTCTAAAAGCAAGGATGAACCATGTGTTTACATTAGAGCTAGTGGGAGCATAGTTGTATTCCTAGTTCTTTTTGTAGATGATATTCTACTAATTGGGAACGACGTCCCAACATTACAAGGTGTAAAAGCCTGGCTAGGGAGTTGTTTCTCAATGAAAGATCTAGGGAATGCAACTTATATCCTTGGGATAAAGATCTATAGAGATAGATCCCGCAGGTTGATCGGCTTAAGCCAGAGTACATACATTGACAAGGTCCTAAAGAGTTTAGGATGGAGGACTCCAAGAAAGGGTTCATACCTATGTCACATGGTTTAGTGTTGAGCAAGGCTCAAAGCCCGAGTTCAATTGAGGAAAGGGAAGTAATGTGGCGAGTCCCTTATGCTTCGACAATTGGCTCGATCATGTACGGCATGTTATGTACTAGGCCTGATATATCTTGTGCATTGAGTAAGACAAGTAGAATACAAGCCAATCCTGGTGAGGCGCATTGGACGGCAATGAAGAACATTCTCAAGTATCTTCGGAGGACAAAAAAGATGTTCTTAGTGTATAGAGGTGCGGAAGAGCTTCTGGTAACTGGTTACTCCGACGCCAGCTTCCAAACCGATCGGGACGACTGCCGATCTCAATCGGGGTTCGTGTTCCTGCTAAATGATGGTGCTATATCCTGGAGAAGCTCCAAGTAAGAAACTATGGCCGATTCTACTACCGAGTCGGATGTGTGGATGAGAAAGTTCATCCAAGATCTGGGAGTGGTTCATAGTATTTCCGACCTTGTTAAGGTACTTTGTGACAACGAGGGTACGGTTGCTCTAGCGAATGAACCAAGGTCTCACCGACGCATGAGACATTTTTCGCGGAAGAATCATTACATCTGGGACATGGTCGATAGTAGATACATTGTCATTAGCAGAGTACACACGGATAGCAAGGTAGCGGATCCGTTTACCAAACCATTTTCGCAAGCAAAGAACGATGCTCATACACGTGCTATTGGGATTAGATTTGCTAGCAATTTAGTTTGATCATGCATTTATATTTTGGTTAGTATATTTGATGTATTTACCCTTTTCGGGAATATTCAGCAGTATTGTATTTATCGTATTTATCGATTATTAAATGGAGATTTAGTAATGTGCAAGTTACGGATATTTCTTTAAATCTTTACTATGTTCCAACATAGCATGTTTTATTATTCCCTGAATGTGTTAAACATTCTAAATGTCCACAGTCGGTCATTCTTCTAGGGAAGGATGTCTGAACGAAGACTGAGGGAAGTCTGAATGCAGACTTCCCTCAGTCTTCGTTCAGACATCCTTCCCTAGAAGAATGACCGACTGTGGACATTTAGAATGTTTAATAGGGATTGAAACACTGGGACGCAATACTTCGCCTGTACTTGAATTGTTCAAGTGACTAGACGACCCACACCTGATTTCACTTCATGGTACACGTCATGAGTAAATCAGGATTATAATATCAGTTCATCCTCATACCGGAGATGCATGTGCCTGCATCACTTTGGTTTTCCTTGTTCTAGTTTCTTTCAAACGCAGTCCATTACTGGCTGTTATAAAGGGAGTAATTGGACAAAGTATGATCACTTTGATGGGAAATGTAGTCAAAAGGAATTTTTTCCTCTATTTAGAGAGATATCCCTGGGCCCCTCGATGATTGGTCGCTGACACTAAAATGCATGGCCATGCTCAAAGCTTGCAATGATTTATGATCGATTGCAACTTGTATATTTTGGTCACCACCAATCTAGATCGAGAAACATAATCGTGAACGAACGGAGAATGACTAAGTACCATGTCTCGTGTTCACACGGATATCGCGAACAAAAGAATGTTTCATCCCTTATCTATAGGACCATTTCACACGGGCTGCAGTTTGGTTTTTGTTCTGAAGACAAAACCCATACTGACTTGGGGACAGAGATGTCTTACTAGAGGCCGCTCTCTGTCTATGATGCATTGGGTACGGTGAGTCATGTGCTAGTGGGAGTTTGTTGGAGTATGCTAACTGACACACGTACGCCAAATGATCACTGCCAATTACGTATGGGCCTATTGGGTCACACGCCGGGGGTTGATCTTGACAACAACCTAAAAAATGAGGGTAAGAAATAATAAATAATGATAGTTGGTAATCTGGCCAGAGTTAGCGGCGTTATCTCTACCGTCGCCAACTCAGCCGCGTTAGCGGCGCTACCATTGGGCGGTTAGCGGCTCTATCCCTGAGCGGCTAGCGGCGCTAACCCCTCTGACAGGTTACAACTTTATTCCTTTCACCTCCACAATCCACCAATGCATGGCTTTCTCATCATTCGGCCTTGGCCGACCTTGGGGAGTCCTGGGGTCATGTTGAGCTCTATAAAAGACTTGCAACTCTCTCTTGTTAATACTCTTTCCTAACTTGAGTTTGGAACACTTAAAAACATTTGTGAGTTGTCTAAGCAAAAGAGAGAGAGTTCCTTGTGAGAGTTCCTGGTGGTTTATGTTGTTGTTCCAGAAGCCAAGATCAAGTGTTGATTTGATTGAAGGGGTGCTAGTACACCAATGTCACCAAGTTTCTCGGGGTGGACTTCGATAGCTCAAGAAGGAGGTTACAAAGGCTTGGAGCTTAGCACACAACAAATCCATAGACATCAAGGGTATATCTCTTCTCTCTTTTCTGTTTTAGTTGCAAATCTTAGTTGTAGAGATTGGTACTTCATTTGGGGTTCATCATGTGTTTCTTGTTCATGTTTTAAAATTCGATTTTGTACTTGTTTGCTTCTGTTGCGCTCAACCACGAACCCCAACAAAATCTTAGTAAGTTTAAGATTTGAAACATAATTCTATTCAACAAACTTAAAAACTGTTTGATGGTTTTGTCATCATCAAATAGGGGGAGTTTGTTGCTCAAATGATCTTATTAGTTAAGATTTGATGAGACAAAGTTAATTTTCTAAGATAGGTTCTAAATACAACTTAAACAAAATTATGAAGCTTGATCAGACTGAGCACTTATAGTGTTTCAGACTGAGCATAAGCTGAATATAAGTTGAGCATATAGTTGATCAGTTTAGACTATATCTTAGTTAGTTTATCAATATGTTTGATAAGCTGTGTGTGCCACCTAAGGTATAGGTTGAGTATTCAGCTTGACGCTTTTCGAGCTGAGTGACTCAGCTTCTAGACTGAGTCACCTCAACAGAGTTGCTAGGTAAGTTCTAGCTAACTCTTATGACTTCTAAGGATGAGTTAGTCATTATAAATGTTAGTAGATGTTTGATTTCGAGTTTGTTCTCGAATAACTCAGCTTCATGAGTTCCAAGTTGAGTAACTCAGCTAGACAAAAGAAGTCAGTTTAAGAGAATTTAAATTTTTTTTTAAATTTTGTAACTCCATATATCTACGGTATGGATAAAAAGACTCCAGTATCAAGATTGAAGATTGAAGACTGAAGATAGAAGATTCAAGATTCAAGATTCCGGGTAATCCGTTAGTTTGTTAGCAGATTAGGATAAGTTCTAGTTTGTTAGGATCCGTAGGAACAGGATTATAAATACTTATCTCCTGATAAGTTTAGAGGAATCCTCACCTCAACCTAACCTCACCATCGTATGTGTTACGAGTCTTAATACACTGTTTGTAAGTTCAACGTGATCAAGAAATTCACAGATTGCCAAAATAGTTCGTTTGTTCGATCTTCACGTCTGTTGTAAAGTTGGTAAGTATTCAATCTGTGGATAAATCCTGTTTAGAGAGTTAGTTTGTATCTATAATCATAACTTGATTAAAGATAGCAAGTTTGAGAGATTGAGAGATTTGATTTATATTAGGTGTTTACATATCAAGTGTTGCTTACTTGATAGTCATTGTGATCATCTACTTATTAATGAAAGCATTCGATTTCATGTGGTTTGATTTGTGTAACACTTTTTATTGATTTGTTCAAATTTCCGCACAAAGTGTATTCAACCCCCCTTCTACACGTTACTTGCTTGTTGATACTCTAACCAAGGGACCAACAATCATGTCCGTCACTACATATACACACACATATATCATTAGCCCAACAGCATAATAGTCCTACATGAAACCACAAACTATAAAATCCATAGATTCAGCCCACCTCCCTTTATTTGCGACTTGGGTTCAAGGCCCATACTGCCTCTCTCTCTCGGCCTCAACATAACAGACCTAACGGACCAATTAAGGACTATAATGTCTAGGTAATTACTAAGGCCCGTGAAGTGCTATTAAGACCCAACACACACACTCACACACACATAAAAATGTGGTTATGTAAAAAGTGTTGTAAGTGGACCAAGTCGGCAAATTATTGAACGGTTTTAGATAATGTCTCTAAAAATATCTCCGTTCGTTGACACGGATAAACGTAAGTGATGTTATAAGTTGAATAGGGGAACAAAATACCCGCGATGGGGTATTAGACCACTTAATTCGGTCTCCTCTCTTCTTCTTGTGTACGACAGGAACCAAAAACACATATAACACACATACATCCATACGTAAACACCTACACACAAAACACACTTTTGAGTTTTTGAGTGGAGAATCATGGAAGAGGTCATGTAGCAAGGAGATTTAGTGTTTAAACTGTTCTTTAATCCTCTCCATCTTCAAGTTGTAAGTGTTCTTTAAGCTTGAAACCTAGCATTTGTGTTTTGAAAGAATTACACCACTTTGATGGTGTAAATGGTGTTTTAGTGGTTAGTTTTAGTGTCAAATGTATTTGTAAGCTACAAATAATGTCAAACAAAGTGTATGAGTGATTGAATCTAAGTTTTGGTCGATTTGTGTGTTAAAAAAATCAGATTTGTAGGAGCTGTGCGAAGCAGAGTCGATGTCCTGCTGTACCGACCTTGCTTGCGGCCGAAAGGGATGGTACATGCAGCCCTAAGCAGTTGTTTTGTTCCTTGCGGCCGCAGGAAAGGGTTCTTGCGGTCGTAAGGGGTGTGTTTATTGGTTTACCGTCTACGGACAAAGGAAACATGGTTGTGGGCGCAGGTACATAACTTGCGGCCGTAAGTACCCAAAGAACCTCCCTTGCGGTAGTATGGATATTTCCTTGCGGCCGTAGGTGTGGGTGGTTTGGGGAGAACCTTTGCGGTCGTAAGGAATTTCGTTGCGGTCGTAAGGGGGGTGGTTTGAGATGGCCTTGTGGCCGTAAGGCTTGCCCCTTGTGGTCGCAAGAAGTGGTGTTATGCTGGCAGTTTGTAGACTTGTGTTTTAAGCTGTTCTAGTTGTTGTTAAGTGGTGATTGAACTTGTACCTATTGTGTTAGGTGATTCGGAGGACTCTGGGATTCATGATATTATATCTGCATCTTGTGATCTCGAGGTGAGTACCGGTTTCACATAAGTCTCAGTAGGTAAGTTATCTATTGTTCATGTTGACATGCGATTGGTGTTTACAGACGTGCGCACACGAGGTATGTTGTAATATCATTTGACGTGTCGTTCTGTTTGTCATGAATGATGCATGCATGCAACTAGACCCGATTGGGTTGTATCTATTAATTGTAGTTTATCCGGACATTGACTGATGAATGATTGAGGTCAGCCGCGTCGGTTGGGTTCCCGGGGTTCCTTTGGAAAACGAAATGGAGGACTAACGGTACTTGAGTGTATACGCTTGGGTGTTGGCTCTGCATGCCGTCTTTTCTTTATGATACTGGGTTTCTGGCTATTAGCCGTAACTTGTTATGAACAGGGTTCTCAGTGTAAGCCGGAACTGGTTGAGTTGATCTGACTCCGTAACGGGCCGAGTAGACTGCTCTTCGCTCCCCCACCGGTGCGGTTGGTTGCGGCTGATTACCCTTCCTAACATGATTGGCGGCTGCTATATGATAGGATAGCCCTGTGTGCTGTTCCTGTATGTGATAGCTTGCTTATTGATGCTTATGTGTAATATGTGCTCCCTAGCTACTTGTAGCTAACGGTGCATGATTTCCCTTTTAGTTAGCCTAGTGAGGCGGGCACTGATGGTAGTTTTTTGTGTATATATCTTTTGGGGAACACACTTGTTGTACATATGGATTCGATGGTCGGTTTAGTTGGTAATGCTTGACGGTTGGAAACCTGGCTAATTCTTTTGTGTAATTAAACAGCCAAGCCGGTAACAATACTTATTTTCTAATTGACGTTTTAATTCCGCTACATGCTTTTGATAATCATGGTTATAAAGTTTATATTAACCCTAATTTTAAGCTTCTGAAGGGCGGCGTTACAAGTAGGTATCAGATCCTATGTTTGAGGAATTAGGTATGTTGGGAAAATGATCTCATCAGTTTGAATTTGATGAGACAAAGTTAAGTTTGTAAGATGAGTTCTACATATAACTTAAACAGAATTATGAAGCTTAGTCAGACTGAACACTTAGAGTGATTCAGACTGAGTATAAGCTGAATATAAGCTGAGCATATGTTGATCAGTTTATATTATACCTTAGTTTGTTTATTTATATGTTTAATAATCTGTGTATGTCACATAAGGTATATATCGAGTAGTCAGCTTGATGTGTCTCAAGCTGAGTGACTCAGCTCAAAAGCAGAGTCAGCTCGACAGAGTTGCTAAATATGTTTTAGTCAACTAAGTTAGACTTCTAAGGATGAGTTTATCAATGTACGTGTTAGTTCATGTATGAATTCAGATTTGTTCTCGAATAACTCAGCTTGATGAGTTTCAAGCTGAGTAACTCAGTCCGAGTAATGAAGTCAGTTTAAAGATAATTTAAATATGTTTTAAATTCATCTTTATCTCTCTCTATATCTACGGCGCGGATAAGAAGACTCCAGAATCAAGATTGAAGATTGAAGACTCAAGATAAGAAGATTCAAGATTCCGGTTTATCCGAAAGTTAGTTAGCGAATTAGGCTAAGTCTGGTTTGTTAGGAACCGTAGCAACAGGATTATAAATACTTATCTCCTGATAAGTTTAGAGGTACGACTCATAGACGATTACAGCTAAGTGTTTTAGAGCCAAACCTCACCTCATCGTACGTGTTACGAGTCTTGATTCAGTATCAAGATTTAATCACAGATTGCCAAAGAAGTTCGTGTGTTCGAATTAATCACATTAGTTGTGATATTGGTAAGTAATCATGTGTTGATCCAATCTGTGAAAATCCTGTTTAGAGAGTCGTCGGTATCTATAATTATATGTTAATTATATATATCTAAGTTTGAGAAAATTGAGAGATTTATATTAGGTGATTATATATCAAGAGTTACTTACTTGATAGTCATTGTAATCATCTTCTTATTCAAAGCATTGTAATCATCTTCTGATTAATAAAAGCATTCGATTGATTGTGGTTTGATTTATTGTGTGTAACACTTTTCCTTGATTTGTTCAATTTCCGCAGAAAGTGTATTCAACCCCCCCCCCCCTTCTACACACTGTTGCTTGTTGTTACTCTCTCATACAAGGGACCAACAACTGGTATCAGAGCAGGCTGAACGATTTCATCAGTTGAATAGTTCAAGATTTTGAGAAACATTGAAATGTTGACAAGCAATATTCCATCAAACTTTCCTCAGATCTATGCTAAAGGATGTCCCATATTTGATGGAAGTCATCACAAAAAGAAGTCATCACAAAAGAACAAATAATCCCCAAGATTCCTTCTACTGTCAGTGATACGTCTCCTGGCAAATCTGAGAAGGAAACAAGAAATCTTGTTGCATCCTGGACTGATGAAGATTGGAAACTCTTCAATCTGGATGACAAGACAAAGAGTGTTCTAGCGAATTTCCTAACTAATGAAATCCTGCGCACTGTGCCTGGGTGTCAAACCGCAAAGGATATATGGGATACGCTGTGTGTCACTTATGAGGGCACAGATCTGGTCAAGCAGCAAAAGAAGAATCACTTGAATAGATCGTAGAAAAACTTCTTTTCAAAGAAGAATGAAACCTTGGCAGATTTGTTCCCAAGGTTTCACTGCTTGATAAATGACCTACTAAGTGTGGGTGTAAAAAGAGATGAAGTTGAGCTCGTGCTAAAATTTCTGGATGTGTTACCAGAAAGGTTCAATGAAGTAACCACTGCACTAAGGGCTGGAGGAACATTACACATGTATAACCTACAGTCCATCTATGGGTTCTTGCTGAATCATGAACAGATCATAGAACACAAAAGAGCTTCTCAACAACAACTAAATGAATCTTTGGACAAAATAGAAGTTGCATTAGTTGCACAGAAGAAGAAGAAAGGTTCAAAAGCTATGGTTGTTGAATCTGAGAATAAGTCAGAATCTCAAACTGACCACTCAGACTCAGACTCAAGTGATACTGATGATGTTCAGACTATCACTGAGCAGATGGCCATGTTAGCCAGACATTTGAGAAAAGCTCAAAGGGGAAGAGGAAGATCTGACAGGAGCAAAGGGAAGAGTTCCTTTGATCCCAAGAATGATGTGTGCTTCAACTGTCAGAAAAAGGGACATATAGCTGTTGAGTGCAGATCTAAGAAGGTAGAATCAATATATGTTGTTGATAAGAATGCTTATAGAGCTGATAAGTACAAGAAGAAGTACACTCAGCTCAAGAAATCAAAGCCTGAAGACAAACCGAGTGGAAAAAGTTTATATGCTGAAACCTGGGATACAGAATCATCCACCTTAGATGATAATGTATGTCTAATGGCTCAAGAAGATGAAGAGCTAGAATTGGATGAGGTTGATTATGGTCAGTGAATCAATCTTTGAAGCTGACATGAAGGAAGCTGAGGAAAACAGCAAACTGAGTGATTGGGATCCTGCTTCCATGTACAAGATCAGTAATTTCTACTCTTATACAGATGAGGAGAAAGGTCTTGATTTTGATTATTTGCTAAATGATTTCAAGACCATCCTTAACTCTCAGACTGACCTCAAAGCTGAAATTGCAAAACTGAAGGGCGAGATTGAGGAAAATAAATCTCTCATTGATGTTGGTAAGAAAGCACAGTGTGACCTTGAATGTCAGAGGCACATTAATAAACTTCTTAGTAAAGAACTTCAGGAAGCTAAAGACAAAGCTGATCAACTCCAAAAGATCACTAAGTCTTGGTGTAAGTCATCAAAGCTTGCTGAACAGTGCATAAACCAACAGATACCTAAACAGGTGAAGGCTGTACTTGGAGGTGATTATCAAACAACAGCTTATGTAGCTGATGATGAGATAGCAAGTACAGATTCTGATGAAGATAGACAACTGATTAAGTCTCAGAAGTCAACCTCAGAGAAAAGACATGATCCAAACCTAAAATTCAATATGTTTGTGAAGGCCAAAGATCATGGTAATGAGTGCTCAACATCCAAACAACATGGTAAGTCTGTGTTGGACAAATTAGGCACTCAGCCTGTTCAAAGAACTTCAGTCATAGAAAGGCTTAATCCAAATCCTTTCAAAAGACAAAATTCTCTATCTGGCTCGGAGAGAAGTTATAAGAACAAGAAGACCACTGTAAGTCAGAGGTCAAATCACAACAATGGTAAGTACAATGTAGTTGATCTTGGTAAGTCCTAGAAGATCAACAGTGGTAAGTCCAAACCTGTTGAAACTGGTGAGTCCAGTAGGCATGACAAAGGTAAGTCCAAAGTCATGCAGAAGAAGGTTGTTAGTCAATATTCTCAGGATAACAAACAGAGACCTGACAAAGGTAAGTCCAAAGGCAGTGATCACCAGGTGAATCAGCTTGCAAAGAAATTTGAGAAGTTATCCACCACATACAATCCTAAAACTGAAAGAAAATTATCACAAGGATTGTTAGATACTCTACCTCCTGTCATCATTGGAAGAAGGAGATGCTACAAATGAAGAAGTAGAGGTCATGAGGCTAAGGACTGTGATGCTGAAATCTCAAGGCCTGAGCAAGAACAAACTGATCAGCCTACACAGGATTCTGTTCCTGCTCAAGCTGAGCAGTCAGTTCAACAAGATGAAGCTGCTAAGTGCTCCTCATCTGAACCCACCAAGAAGTGGGTTCCCAAGCAAAACTAATGTGTTTAGTTTTTATATCATGTGCAGGGTTCAAGTAAATGGCACTTGGATAGTGGATGTTCAAGGCACATGACCGGATGGAAAGGACTTCTCAGTGATTTCCAGAAAGATGAAGGTCCTAAAGTAACATTTGGTGACAACTCCCATGGAAGAACCAAAGGCTATGGGAAGATGCAAGCTGGTAAAGTCACTTTCCAGAGAGTTGCATATGTCAAAGGCATCAAACACATTTGTCAAAGACAAATTGGGTTCAGCTTGTGAACAAGGGAAACACCATAAAGTGTCCTTTAAATCAAAGAAATTTTTTTCAATAATAGACAATTACATATGGATCTGTTTGGACCCATAAGTACTCCAAGCCTAAGTGGCAAGAAGTACACTCTGGTGATAGTAGATGAGTTCTAACGATTCACCTGGGTAATATTCCTAAAAGCCAAAATTGAGGCTGCCCTAGAGATAATAAGTTTCATCAAAAGGGAAGAGTTGCAGAAAGGTTTGTCTGTAAAGCAACTAAGAAGTGATCATGGGACTGAGTTCAGGAACTCAACCCTTGAAAGCTTCTGTGAACAAAAAGGAATATTACAAAATTTCTCATCTGTCAGAACTCCACAACAAAATGGAGTTGCTGAAAGGAGAAATAGAACCTTAATTGAGGCTGCAAGGACAATGCTATGTGAGGCAGGATTAAAACTCTATTTCTGGGATGAAGCTGTTAGTACAGCCTGCTATACTCAGAATAGGTCAATCATTGTCAAAAGACATGGAAAGACTTCATATGAAATATAGAAGTCTAGAAAGCCCAATATAGGTTATTTCCATATCTTTGGTTCAAAATGCTATGTGCTTAATCAAAGAGATCAGCTCCATAAGTTGGAACCCAAAGCTGATCCTGGAATATTTGTTGGTTATTCCTCAATCTCCAAATCTTATAGAGTATATAACTCTAGGAGAAAGGCCATTGAAGAATCAATTCATGTTTCATTTGATGAAGACAGTATTGATCAAGCTGAGAAAAGTCAAGCTGACTCCGTTAGTCTGAGTGAGTTTGAAAGGCCAAGGGAAATCAACATGTCAAATCCTATGTATGTCATAGGAGATGATAGTGATGATGATGTGTGTTCATCAATGAAATCATCACAAGCTTCAAAGGATTCTCAAGCTGAGAAAGATGATGAGTTCGTCAATCCTTTTAGAGCCGAAGTCACTCAGACTGAGAATCTTAGTGATAATCAGTTTGTTGACAATGCTGCTGTTGAGACTGAGGAGATAAGTTCACCTCGAGGTTCTCAACATCACTCAGATTCAGAACCTGACTCTCCAACTACCACATTTAAATTCCTCAAAGATCATCCTCAAGATCAAATCATTGGAAATGTCCAAGAGAAAGTCATGACCAGATCTAAGGCTACAGCTAACTATGCTGCTCACTTTGGTTTTCTGTCTCAGATGGAACCAAAGAAGACTAAGGAAGCCTTAACAAATGAGGATTGATTGATGCTATGCAAGAGGAATTAAATGAGTTTGAGAGGAATAAATTCTGGACCCTTGTCCCTGCCCCCAAAGATCATTCAATTATAGGTACTAAGTGGGTCTATAGAAATAAAATGGACAAAGATGGAGTGATAGTTAGGAACAAAGCCAGGCTGGTAGCACAAGGGTATAAGCAAGAAGAAGGCATTGATTATGATGAGACCTTTGCCCCTGTTGCTAGAATTGAAGCCATAAGGCTGTTCCTAGCTTATGCAGCATATAAAGACTTCAAAGTCTATTAGATGGATGTGAAAAGTGCTTTCCTCAATGGAAAACTTCAGGAGGAAGTCTATGTGAAACAACCTCCTGGCTTTGTCAGTTCAAAGTTTCCACATCATGTCTATAAGTTGGACAAGGCTTTGTATGGTCTTAAACAAGCTCCAAGAGCTTGGTATGATTCACTGTCCACTTATCTACTATCAATGGATTTCACCAGAGGTAGTATAGATAAGACACTCTTCTTTAAAAAGAGTAACGGACAGGTGATTCTTGTACAAATCTATGTGGATGACATTATCTTTGGTTCTACCAATGAATCTCTGTGTGAGTGGTTTTCTAAAATAATTTCACAAAAGTACAAGATGAGTATGATGGGTGAGATGACATACTTCCTAGGTCTACAAATTCAACAACAGCCTGGTGAAATTTTCATCAATCAAAGCAAATATGTTTTGGATTTGATAAAGAAATATGGTTTTGATTCAAGTTCAACCATGAAAACATCCATGTCACCAGCTGTCAAGCTGAGTAAAGACTCAGATGGTAAGTCTGTGTGTCAGTCTACCTATAGAGGAATGATAGGTTCATTACTCTATTTGACAGCTAGTAGACCTGATATCATGTTTGCTACATGTTTTTGTGCAAGATATCAGGCTGATCCTAAAGAATCGCATCTTCAAGATGTGAAAAGGATCTTTCGGTACCTTAAAGGTACACCAAATCTAGGACTTTGGTATCCAAAGGACTCTGGATTTGAGTTAGTTGGTTTTTCTGATGCTGACTATGCTGGGTGCAAGTTAGATAGAAAATCAACCACTGGAGGATGTCAATTTCTTGGAGGTAAATTACTAAGTTGGACTAGTAAAAAACAGAACTCAGTGGCTACTTCAACTGCTGAAGCTGAGTATGTTGCAGCAGGGAGCTGTTGTGCTCAAATCTTGTGGATGCAGCATCAGCTTCAGGACTTTGGGATGAGTTTCAAGAAAACTCCTATCTTCTGTGATAACCAAAGTGCAATAGCCATCACTTATAATCCAGTATTTCACTCAAGAACCAAGCATATTGAAATTAGAAATCACTTCATAAGGGACATCGTGGAAAAAGATAAAGTTGACATTAAATTTATCTCCACTGATGACCAATTAGCAGATATCTTTACTAAGCCCCTTGATGAAAAGAGGTTTATGTATCTACTAAGTAAATTGGGTATGCTCAACCCCTAGCTAAGTGTCTAAAATGTGAGTTCTCAGTTTGACAGAGACTAAGTGTCTTAAGCTGGGTGCACAGTTTATAAATAAGTTATCATAAACTGATCTATATATCAAACTGAATAATGAGTTCACACGTTTGGTCAGTTCCAAACATAATTCAACTACTCAGTGTGGTTGAAATGTTAGTTTGAGTTAGTCTCGAACAAAATGACTAAGTGTCATTGAGTCTGAGCTATGTGCTTAACTCACACTTTGTGATTGTTTCACACGTTTGGTCAGTTCCAAACAAAATTCGACTACTCAGTGTGGTTGAAATATTAGTTTGAGTTAGTCTCGAACAAAATGACTAAGTGTCATTGAGTCTGAGCTATGTGCTTAACTCACACTGTGTGATTGTTTCACACGTTTGGTAAGGTCCAAACATATTTTACCTACTTAGTGTAGCTAAAATTACATGTTTAAGTCAGTCTTAAACATAAATGACTAAGTGTCATTGAGCCTTGTCAGGATCGAATATATATTATATCAAATAACAAGAACTAACTTTTAAATAATAAATCAGAGTAATATAAAAGTTAATCTTTAACTATGATCACAATCAACTAAGAAGTTGCGGAATCACACTTAATTGATTAAAGAAGGTTTTAAGCAAAGATTAATTCAATCAAACAGTAGTTTTATTAACCAACCAGAATGATTACAAAAGCAAACTTCACCCCCAATCTAACTTATTCTGTTAGACGAAGAACACAGACTGTTCTTAGGTTTCAACAAGAAACTTAGAGGCTAAAAACACTTTCAGAAAAATAAATAACAATAAGAACAAATGCTTTGAATAATGAGATCAAGTCGTCATCATCAATTGATCATCTAATGAAGAATATATAGACTCTTGATCCTCCTTGAATTGTTGACAGTTAGGTAATCTTCTATCTTCTGAGATAATCTTGATAATCTTCAAAGTATTTCGAGATATCTTCAAAGATAGGATTTTCCAAATATAGCTCAACAGAAACTGTTTAATGAACACAACAGTTCTTTATTCTTCTAACAGTCTTCAGCTTCAAGGTCTTCAAACAGTTGTAGTAGTTTGTACTAACAGTTCTGAACTCTATATAACAGCTTTAAAGTTCACAGTAACTGTTGGTTACAACTGTCTTCACAATTTCAACTAACAGTTCCAAACTGTTTGTCAATATTCTTCTAACAGTTTTGAACTGTTTTTCACAAAGTCCATTAACAGTTTTAACTTTGCATCTTCAACAGTCTTAATGCCTTAGCTAATTTCCCAACAATCTCCCCCTAACTTAAAGAATTGATCAAAATCTTTAAGTTCTTTCGATCATAGGGTTCAATCACAGACAAATTAAGCATAAGCAAAGTAAACTGTTAGTAATGAACTCTCCCCCTTTTTGATTGGAACAGTTGAAGGAGGTTTAACAGCAGCTGTCAACTGTTGGAGCACTTGATCATGTAGCTTTATTACCTCATTAGCGTGCTTCAAACTGTTGGTCAAAACCTTGATTTGCTGGTCTTGTTGAAGAATCCTTTTGTTTTGTAAGGCAGTCTTCTTTTTGAGTTGCACGTATGCAGCAAAGAAAGGTGCAAAGTTTGAATTCGTCAATGCATTATGTTTCATTCTAGCCTCAATGTCATCCAGTGTTGCCACTGTTAACAAATCATTGACAGATAAAACTGGTGGTTCACTTTTAGAAGATCCCTCACCAGTACCCCTCTTTTCTTGGTACTGGGGATTTCCAGAAACTGTTTTACCAGCTTCTGTTGCCGTGGTTGAGGTCTTAAAGATGTTAACACTGTCCTGGTTATCCCTTGCGGATAAAACAGTAGTGTCAGCCTCACAAACCATGTGATCACCCTCTTGAGGAATGATCACCTCCTCAATGTGCCTGGGAGACAGCACAAGGGGTTCCCTTTGGATATTCTGCACAGGTAAATGCTCCTGTGCAGGGCTAACAGTTTGGGGTTCACTAACTGTGGTGGAAGGAGCACCAACAGTTTTCCTCTTCTTTCTAAATATTTTTAGTGCAGGGGCTTGTGTTGTAGCTCTTTCAAAAGAAGCAGGTTGGAAATTTTGAGTATCTTGGACTGTGGGTTCCAGTGTTGGTGGTGTAGCAATATGATGGGTTTCATGCTCAACACTGGCAGTCCTGTTTCTTGACAGAAACTCCACCATTTCAGAGAGTGGAGGAGTTATGGCACCAGAGAAACTCTTGCCATTAATCAACAGTTTGCTCAAAGTGGAAGCCACATGAGCAGAGGGAATAATGACCCTCTTGTGTGTTTTCAGATTTGGCAACAAAAAGTTTAACAATACTTGCACAAATCGAGGATACATCAAAAAGAGACCATACTTGGTCCCTAGATGTTTTACCATGCCATTGAAAATTAATTTTGAGAAATTGAAGCAACGATTGTTGGCCAAACAGATTAAGGCCAAAGCAATGTTGCTTCCAAACTCGTTCCATCCTGTTCTTTTAGGACTAATGCACTGCTGGAGAGTATGGATTAAATACTTCCAGTGAGCACAAAATTGTCCTTTATAGAATGTACCCTTCCCTGAAGGACCCTCATACCCAAGCTTAACAAGCTCGGCATGCAAAAAATCTAGTGAAACTGAATCAGAATACTCACCCTCACTATCATTGAGTTGTAGAATTTGGCGAATGGTGTCCTCAGAGATTGAGACGGCCAACTCATCAATGGTAGAATCAATCCATTGCACGTCATCAGTTGTTCGAAGTTGAGCATGTTTCCAAAACTGATCAATGTGTGAAGTGTATATGGTAGGGTTGATGGTGAGAGCAGTATTGAGATTGGACATTGAGAGATAATCAATCATATCGTGAAACGTGTGAAGATCATCAGGTTTTGAAAGAAAAGCAAGCATGTTATGTTCCTTGACGAATGGAAGGGGAGCCATGGCGATTTGATAGCAGAATTTTAGGGTTTTAGCGTTCAAACGAAGTTCAGTATGCGTAAAGAAACCTCTGAGGAGGGAATGGTTTATATATGTTTCGATTGTTGAACGTAATCCAAAGGCTTTCAAAATCCTGCAAAGACCAAAGCACCCTTTAAAAGCTTAACAGTTGACGGACAAAAATGAACTAACAGTTGAGAAACTGTTTTTACTAGCTTAACAGTTGACGGACAAAAATGAACTAACAGTTGAGAAACTGTTCTCATAAGATGTAACAACTGTTATTCAAAAGTTCACTCCCTTTTGTTTGATCATTTATATGAATTGACAGTTGTTTAGGATTTACAACTGTTCTTTATTTCTCGCCCTTAGTTGACGAAATTCTCCCCCTCAGTTGCACATGGACTTTGTCTAACAGTTGCCGAAGCCATATGCTAACAGTTGAAAAACTGTTAGTATTGATTGAAACAGAAATGTGCAACTGTCAAACAAACTTTCGGCTCACATATATCAAATGCTGAAGCAATAAAAATAAAACATTAGAGAACACAGTCATCAACATAAGATATATTTTATTCAAGATAATCACAATTGAGCTACAATAAGTTGAAAAGAAAAACAAAATTGTCTTGTACTATAGATCTAAACACAGCTTATAAGAACTGTCTTAACTCCTAGATCTACATATGACAAATGATTGATAACAGTTTGTATCATCAAATCTGAACTTTAAGGGAAGACAATCATCATCACATTCACATTCTTGCTCAAGACTGTCTTCGTTATTTAAGAATCGAGTTCAGAATAGCCTCTACAGTGCCACCATCGTCTTACTGAGAAGCCTGTCTTTAAAGAATGGTCATGTAATACACGAGCCATTGTTGGTACTGCTTATCTAATTGTGCAAGGCCGTCTCGTAGGTGTGGGAGAACAATGATCTACACCGTAAGTGTAGACAACTTTCTCAGTCAACTGTTGATAAGCCTTAGACAATTGTCAAAACATACTACCTACCAATGGGTGTGCAGTAGACCTTCTCATCTTATGCATCACCAGAGACGATTGTCATAATTTGCCTCGTGGGTGTGCAGTGGAACTAGTCATCGAAGACAGTGACTTCCACTGCCTCATCATCTGAGGCCCTCTGGTGGTTACGAGTATTATATCGTCGAACATTGAACCACACTACGGAGTTTGTAGTGCCTGCTAGGTTCAAGACGAATCTTAGACAACATGGTGTAGGCAATTCATGAAAGAGAGTGAAATTTTCAAAATCACCTCTTATACGAATATGATCAATTTGTTTATTTGGCCTACGTGGATCTGGATATTGTGTCAAGGGAAACCTATCCCGATCATCATGCATCCCAAGAACACATGATGAGTGATGCCAAAGCTCATGCATTCTTACAAATGGGGCAGGGATGGTTACATAACTTTGTCTAACATTAATATCTTTGAGGGGTATTAGAAAAAGTTAGTATCCATTTGCAGAGAGAAGAGTGTGCAAATGTAGGTGTGATTTGTGAAGGATGGGTGCAAGACTATTTATAGAGAAACTAGGAGGCATTAATGTCCGTTAATAGCCATTAATGACCATTAATATCCAGTAATTTCCATTAATAGCATGCAGTGACTGGTCATATCAAATGCACTATAGAACAAGCAAAAGGACTCACCTTTATCAGTTTGGAACTGTTGATTCAAGAAAGTGAATTTACCTTTACCTCATAACAAGGACAGTCACGAGTGTGAAGAACTGTTTGTGAGACAGGTCAGTAGATATGTCCAAAAATGATGTGTGAAATTGCATTTCCCTCTCTGAATACTTAAAGGATAACAGTTGTTAGAAAACGTAACTAACAGTTGCAAACTGTTAGTGTGAAAAACATGGAATAATGAACAACTGTTAGTCCAAGTTAATAATTCCAATGTTGGAAATCAAAAAGTTGAATCTGCTCACATCAAAAGCTTTAGTGAACAAATCAGCTAATTGATCATCAGTATGAATTTTCATAACTTGGATTAATCTCTTTTCATTGCAGTCTCTTATGAAGTGAAATCTGATTTCAATGTGCTTGGTTTTAGAATGCTTCACTGGATTATTAACTATGCTAATAGCACTGGTGTTATCAACATAAATAGGAGTATTTAAGAAAGACAAACCATAATCCAGAAGCTGATTTTGGATCCATAACACTTGTGAACAGCAGCTTGATGCAGCAATGTATTCAGCCTCAGCTGTTGAAGTTGAAACTGTTGTTTGTTTCTTGCATTGCCATGAGACCAGCCTTGATCCAAAGAATTGACATCCTCCAGAGGTTGATTTTCTGTCCACATTGGCTCCACCATAGTCACTATCAGAATATGCCACCAAATCAAAAGGTGAATCTTTAGGATACCAAAGTCCCAATTTTGGTTGGCCTTTGAGATATCTAAAGATTCTCTTTACAGCAAACAGGTGTGACATCTTCGGACTGCATTGGAACCTGGCACAAACACAAACAGCAAACATTATATCAGGTCTAGAAGCAGTTAAGTACATTAATGAACCAATCATTGATCGATAGAGGTGTATATCAACATCCTCCCCCTCAGAATCTGCTCCCAACTGTTTGTGTGTTTCCATTGGAGTACTTGCCAGCTTCACATCTTGATAGCCAAACTTGTCCAATATGTCCTTGACATACTTAGATTGGCTTAGAAAAATACCAGTGGGCTTCTGTTTGACTTGTAATCCCAAGAAAAATGTGAGTTCACCCATTGAACTCATCTGAAATCTTTTGTGCATAATGACTTCAAATTCTTTGCACAAGCTGTCATTTGTGGATCCAAAGATTATATCATCAACATAGATTTGAACAAGCAAAATCTCTGTTTTAACAATATTTGTAAACAATGTTTTGTCAATTGTGCCTCTCTTAAAACCATTCTCAAGGAGATAGGATGACAATGTCTCATACCAAGCTCGAGGAGCTTGATGTAGACCATATAGGGCTTTATCTAACCTATATACCTTGTCAGGGTACTTTGAGTCTTCAAAGCCAGGGGGTTGACACACATATACCTCCTCATCAATAGTGCCATAGAGAAAAGCAGACTTGACATCCATTTGATACACCTTAAATCCTTTGAAGCTTGCAAAAGCAAGAAATATCCTAATGGCTTCAATCCTTGCAACAGGTGCAAAAACATCATCATAGTCTATTCCTTCCTCTTGTGTGTAGCCTTGTGCAACCAGTCTTGCTTTGTTCTTGATAACAATTCCTCTTTCATCTTTCTTGTTTCTGAACACCCACTTGGTGCCAATTACTCTTTTACCTCTTGGAAGCTCAACCAACTTCCAAACTTGCTGAATTTGAAATTGTAAGAGCTCCTCTTGCATTGCCTCTACCCATGAAGGATCTTTCAATGCCTCAATTGCTTTCTTTGGTTCTATTTGAGACAAAAAGCAAGCATTCACGTCAAATTGGGCAAGATCCACACCACTATTTTCATTTTGCAGCATATTTCTTGTTCTGATAGGAGTGGTTGGATTTCCAATTATTTGTGATATTGGATGAATCTTGTGAACTCTTGATGTAGGAATGTTTTCTTCAGTCAGTTCATCCCCTAGATTAGATAGATCAAATTCACATTCACTTGAATTTTCAGCGTTATCACACACTTGATCAGTAGAGTCAGTGTGATGTTGAGGATCATGGGATTCCATGTCCTTTAAAGATTCAGCATCCATCAATGGATCAACAGCGTTGGAGAACTCTTGTTGAAGCATAGGAATTACAACAAAGTCTTCAGTAACTTTGTTTGAACCAACAGTTGTTGGTTTTGGGCTAACAGTATCAAAACTGTTTGGGCTGGAGGAAGATGTTTGATGACTTTCACCAACAGTTGTTGGGGTACCTGTAGCTGTTTCAGTAGAATACTCAAAAGAAAGAGATTTAGACAATGCATCAATATCAAATAACCAATTAGGTCCATTACCTGCAATATTGATCCTATTTTCATTGAAAGAGATATTCATACTCTCTTCTATGATTCTAGTGACATTGTTAAAAACTCTATAAGCTTTACTTTGAGTGGAGTATCCTACAAAGAAACCTTCTTCAGCCTTACTCTCAAACTTGCCTAACTGTGACTTGGTATTAAGGATAGTGCACGGACAACCAAACGGTTTGAAGAAGTTGATTAAAGGTTTTCTCTTGAGAAACAACTCATAAGGAGTTTTCTCTTTGGACTTGACTACTTGTACTCTATTCTGAACATAGCAGGCAGTGTTCACTGCTTCTGCCCAGAATGTCATTGGAAGTCTAGAATCGGCTAACATTGACCTAGCAGCCTCTATCAAAGTCCTATTCCTTCTCTCAGCAACTCCATTCTGTTGGGGAGTCCTAGGAGCACTAAACTGTCTTTCAATACCTTTACTTTCACAAAAACTGTTTAGCTCATAGTTCTTAAATTCAGAACCATTGTCAGATCTAATGACTTTCACCTTCAAATCAGATTGATTTTCAATTTTAAGAATAAGGGACTTAACAAACTCAGCTGTTTCATCCTTTGTTCTAAGAAATTGAACCCATGTGAACCTGGTGAAGTCATCAACTATGACTAAACAATATGCTTTCTTCCCTATACTCATCACAGATGTAGGACCAAAAAGGTCCATGTGTAACAATTGTAAAGGTGCAGTAATAGAAGAAACTTCTTTGGTCTTATAAGAAGTTTTGTGTTGCTTGCCTTTAAGACATGCCACACAATGATCATCACATGAGAACTCTTTTTGGGGCAAACCTCTTACCAAACTGTTTTTAGCTAACAAGTTCATGGTTTTAAAATTCATGTGACACATCCTTCTATGCCAAATGGCAGACTCATCATGAGATGCTTTGGAGAGTAAACAGCTTAACACATTCTGTTTAGCAATCTTTTGTGGATCAAGACAATATACATTATCTTTTCTAGGTGTTCTTAAAAGAACATCCTTCTCATTTAATTTAAAATCTTTTGAAAGAATAATGCATTCTGAATCTGTAAACAAAACTTTGTTTCCATTGTCACAGATTTGAGATACACTTAACAGATTGTACTTAAGCTGTTCAACAAAGAAAACATCATTAAATGTAAGTGTACCTGCCTCAACAGCTCCTTTACCTGTGATTTTTCCTCCCTTTGGATTTCCTCCAAATGCTACAAATCCTCCATTGATTCTTTTGAAATCCTTCAAACATTGTGGATTTCCAGTCATGTGCCTTGAGCATCCACTATCCACATGCCAGATAGATCCATGATTGGCCCTATGAATGCTCTGCACAAATAAAATCAGTTAGTAGCAGGAAGTACCCAGGCCATGCAGGTCTTGGGTACACCGTTCAAGTCATAATACTTAAACAGAGTTTGGTTCTTTTTGATTTCATCCAACTTAGATTTCTCTAATTTGTGTGATGAATACTTTGTAAGAACATGTGGTTTCCAACTGTTGTGATTTACAGTAGATACCTTTGAACAAACAACTGGTGGAGTTGATAAAACAGATGAATCAACTTGTGATTCCTTTTGATTTTCAGTATGAAGAACAGTCTTACCCTCTCCAGAATCAGTTTGTTTTTGAATTTTCATCCAAGCCAAACCAGCAGTTTTTGGTTTTGCTAAAACAGTTTTGGAACTGTTAGTTGGTTTGGATGTAACAGTTTTAGAACTGTTTGCCAGTTTTGGCTTAGCAGTCTTAGAACTGTTGATCTGTTTTGACTTAACAGTTTTAGAACTGTTATTCTGTCTTTTGGGACTTTTGTGTTGAGGGCCATTGGTCTGTGGGTTATAGTAACAATCTTGAACTAAATGATTAGATCTTCCACAAATGTAGCACTTTTTGGTTTTCACAATAGGTAAACCAGTTCTTTGTGACCAGAATTGGTTCCTATTTCTTTGATTTCCTCTAACAGCTGTAGATTGAGGAAACTTTTGGACACCATGTTTTTGACATGTGCATGCAGTCACTTCAGTATGCCTTTTCTTAGATTTGGGTTTAGCCTGAGGTTTTGCAACTTCCTTCTTCTTCCTAGTATACACAACTTCACCAACTTTCTCCTTTCCTTTGGCTTTGGTACTAACAGTTGGGCTTTTTAGCTTAGAACTGTTTGGGTTCTTGTTGGAACTGTTAGTGTAAAGATGGGGACTATTTGTAACAGTTGTGGAACTGCTAATAGAGTTAACAGTTTTTGAGGATTTTGGCTCATTGGTGAGGGGTTCAGTGGATGCTTTTACAAACACCACAGGTTGTAAAGATGATTTTGTGGGAATGGGCTCACACAGGATGTGATTTTCATATGGAATACCTTCATCCTTCTTCACAACTTCCTCATTATCTTCAACACTTACTACTGACACAACTTCATCTTCATAACTCTCAAACTTTGGATCAGCTGACTTAAGTTCATCTTCCAAAGGTTCATTAACATATCTGTCAGCTACCTCAGACATTGGAGTTATGTAGTTTTGGTTGTATGGAGGTGGGGTTTGTTTGTATCCTAGGCCAGTTTTCACCTTGTCTCTCACTTGAGATTGTAGCAGAGTCTCAAGCTTAAGGTTTGCAGCCCTGAACATTCCAAGATCAATGTCCACACCCTCCAATTTCTTTGTGAGTTCATTCACCTTGCTTTCTTTTTCAACTAACTTCTTTTTCAGACTATCAATCTCATCTTGAAACTGCTCTTTCTCCCACTTATGATATTTTCTATCATAGTCCATTTGCAGTTCATTAGCCTGATAGTCTTTAATTTTCTTTTCAAAATCTTCTATCACAGCAGTATACTCATACCTTCTCTCCTCCATTTTACTTAGAGCAGCACATACTTTCTTATTGTGCTCTCTAAATCTCTTAACAATAGCTCTACATTCACCAGGACATAGTTTAGAAGATACCTGTATGTCCTCAGATTCTGGAGAATCCATCTTGATGGAGGAGTCAGTCAATGCCATCAAAGCTTTGTTGCTGGTAGCCTCCTCTGCTTGATCACTCCAATCAAATCCATGGCCTTCTTGTGAGACCAATGCTGAGGAGGTATGGTTCTGAGTTTGCCTCTGACCTTGATTCTGAACTTGTCCACCAGATTTGCATTCTCTTGCAAAGTGGCCAAGTTGTTGACATTTGAAGCATCTAACCTTTGACTTGTCAAATCCAGCCTTGCCATCAGCTCTGAAGTTCATGTTTTGCCTTCCAGTTCTTTTAATGAATCGCTTGGCTCGAACGGTAAGCATGGCCATCTGCCATTTGAGATCCATTTCCTCAAGATCATCAGGGTGCACTTGTTCAAGATCCTCATTGGTGAGGGTTGAATGAGCATGGCTGGCAAGAAAAGCTTCAAGAACTGCATCTGGAGTATTCATATCTAGTCCAACACCAGAACTAGTACATGCACCACTATCAAGAGAGTTAGTTAATGAATGGTTTGATTCCATACCTGAGGAAGATAGGAGAGCAGCATTATGACTAGGGATAGCAGTTTTTCTTTTTCCCTCTATTTCTCCCTCAAACACTATCAAACTATTATAGAGGTCATCTAACTCTATGTCTTCAAGAGAATCCTTGGTTCTCCATTGTGCAGCAAACACAGTCCATTCATCACCTAGAGACCTAAGAAATTTTCTATTTATCTCATCTTGATCAAGCCTAACCTTAGCACTCTCCAGTTGACTCACCAGTTTGTAAAACCTATCAAAGATTTGGGTGATACTCTCATTCTTCCCACTGGTGAAGTTCTCATAGGCTTGTTTAAGAAGATCTCTTTGGTTTCTCTTAGAACTAGCATTCCCAGCAAACCTCTTTTCCAGAGCATTCCAAAGTTCATGAGCATCATCAAATTTCTTGAATTGATGTTGATACTCATTGGGAATTGCAATCTGAAGGATGCTGAGGGCTTTCATCTCAATCATTCTACTTTTCTTTTTAGCATCTGTCTTTGGTGGTGGTTTCTTCTTTGGTTTTCCATTCTCATCCAGTTCAATGGTATTAGTAGGAACAGTTTCAATGATTTGCCAAACATCATAGTCCATTAGTTGGACATGCTGTTTAATTCTTAGTTTCCACATCTCAAAATCAGATGGTTTGAGCATGGGAACACGAATGTTGGACCCTGATCCACTGTTATCAGAAGAACCTCCCGAATCCATTGAAACAAATTGATTTAAAAATAAAAACAGTTTGAAAAATAAAGCAAGGTAAAGCAAAAACCTTCAACTGGTGATCAAAGGAACCTTAATGATAAGGCTCTGATACCACTTGTCAGGATCGAATATATATTATATCAAATAACAAGAACTAACTTTTAAATAATAAATCAGAGTAATATAAAAGTTAATCTTTAACTATGATCACAATCAACTAAGAAGTTGCGGAATCACACTTAATTGATTAAAGAAGGTTTTAAGCAAAGATTAATTCAATCAAACAGTAGTTTTATTAACCAACCAGAATGATTACAAAAGCAAACTTCACCCCCAATCTAACTTATTCTGTTAGACGAAGAACACAGACTGTTCTTAGGTTTCAACAAGAAACTTAGAGGCTAAAAACACTTTCAGAAAAATAAATAACAATAAGAACAAATGCTTTGAATAATGAGATCAAGTCATCATCATCAATTGATCATCTAATGAAGAATATATAGACTCTTGATCCTCCTTGAATTGTTGACAGTTAGGTAATCTTCTATCTTCTGAGATAATCTTGATAATCTTCAAAGTATTTCGAGATATCTTCAAAGATAGGATTTTCCAAATATAGCTCAACAGAAACTGTTTAATGAACACAACAGTTCTTTATTCTTCTAACAGTCTTCAGCTTCAAGGTCTTCTAACAGTTGTAGATGTTTATACTAACAGTTCTCAACTGTTTTCATATTTTCAACAAACAGTTTTAAACTGTTTCACCAACCTTTACCAAACAGTTCTCATTTTCATGCTCAATAACTTAGATTATTTCCCAACAATCTCCCCCTAACTTAAAGTATTGAATAATACATTTAAGTTGTTGGTTTGATCATAGACAAATTAATATAAGTAATGAGTCACATTTCTTCTAATCTCCTTTTGAATCTGTTCAGTAAGTCTTCCTTCTGTTTTGAGTCTCCATGGAATTTAGCTTTAATAAAATACTCCAGCTTAGTCTTGTGATGCCCAATGAAGTTCAAATCAAACCACTCATGCAATGTATTTCCCATTACCACGTAATACGTCCTTGATCTTGCATATACCTTCACTGCCTTTATGGGAAAAGCTTCCTATCCTTCAGCTTGGGAATATCAACCATTACTTCCTTTCCTTTTAATGATACAGGGGGCATCTTTTCTTCTTTCTTTTCTTCTTTCTGTTTCTCAGCAAAAGCAATGCCTTTAAATCCTGCTTTAGGAGGAAGTGGTTCCAACTTCTTTACCTTTCCTTCTAGCCATCCATCATCGATCCTTTGAGCCATTTTAAATGTGCTGATGTTGAGAATTTGAGCACCTATTTCAATTAAGTAATTTTGTTTGACTTTGGACCATGATCTGAAAGCTTCAGTCGTTGGATAATCACCTTGCATAACCATTCTGTTAATCATCACTCTATCCACCGCTGATAACCTTTCTTCTTCAACTACAGCTGTTTGCACATCTTCAACAACAGTTTCATCAACTACAGCAACTGTTTCAACAACTTCAGCAGCAACTGTTGGGTCAATGGTTGCAACTGTTTGTTCAGTTGTAGCAACAACTGTTTGTTTATCCTGTGGAACTGTCTGTTTAACTCCTTCCTGCTTGGATTTTCTTTTTCCTTTAGCTTGAGCAGTTGAAGAGGTTTTCACCAAGGATTTGGGTTTAAGCAACATCTCATGAGTATGAAGAACATTTGTTGCTTTCTTCAGATTCTCATCAAGAAAGTTCAGCTTCTTATCTTGCCTTATTAACACCTCATTGTGAACTGCTACCACCTTGAGTACTTCGGTTGCCTTCTCCAACTGTTCAGTCAGTTCTTTTATCTTCTCATCTTGAGAAACTATCCTTTTGTTTTGAAGAGCAATCCTTTTCTTTAGGTGTAAATGAGCAGCAAGGTAAGGTGCAAAGTTAGGATCCGTCAATGCATGTTGTTTCAGTCTAGTCTCAATGTCAGTTAGTGTTTCCACTGTGACTATATCATCGACATTTTTCACTGGTGGCTTACTCCCCTGAGTATCACCATCAGTACCCCTCTTTTCTTGGTTCTGGGGATTACCAGAAACTGTTTTACTAGTCTCTGTTGCCATGGTTGAGGTCTTAGCTATGTTAACACTGTCCTGTTTATCCCTTGCAGATAAAACAGTAGTGTCAGCCTCAAAGACCATATGATCACCCTCTTGAGGAATGATCACCTCCTCATTGTGCCTGGGAGACAGCACCAAAGGTTCCCTTTCGATATTCTGCACAGGTAAATGCACCTGTGCAGGGCTAACAGTTTGGGGTTCACTAACTGTGGTGGAAGGAGCACCAACAGTTTTCCTCTTCTTTCTAAATATTTTTAGTGCAGGAGCTTGTGTTGTAGCTCTTTCAAAAGAAGCAGGTTGGGAATTTTGAGTATCTTGGACTGTGGGTTCCAGTGTTGGTGGTGTAGCAATACGATGGGTTTCATGCTCAACACTGGCAGTCCTGTTTCTTGACAGAAACTCCACCATTTCAGAGAGTGGAGGAGTTATGGCACCAGAGAAACTCTTGCCATTAATCAACAGTTTGCTCAAAGTGGAAGCCACATGAGCAGAGGGAATAATGACCCTCTTGTGTGTTTTCAGATTTGGCAACAAAAAGTTTAACACTACTTGCACAAATCGAGGATACATCAAAAAGAGACCATACTTGGTCCCTAGATGTTTTACCATGCCATTGAAAATTAATTTTGAGAAATTGAAGCAACGATTGTTGGCCAAACAGATTAAGGCCAAAGCAATGTTGCTTCCAAACTCGTTCCATCCTGTTCTTTTAGGACTAATGCACTGCTGGAGAGTATGGATTAAATACTTCCAGTGAGCACAAAATTGTCCCTTATAGAATGTACCCTTCCCTGAAGGACCCTCATACCCAAGCTTAACAAGCTCGGCATGCAAAAAATCTAGTGAAACTGAATCAGAATACTCACCCTCACTATCGTTGAGTTGTAGAATTTGGCGAATGGTGTCCTCAGAGATTGAGACGGTCAACTCATCAATGGTAGAATCAATCCATTGCACGTCATCAGTTGTTCGAAGTTGAGCATGTTTCCAAAACTGATCAATGTGTGAAGTGTATATGGTAGGGTTGATGGTGAGAGCAGTATTGAGATTGGACATTGAGAGATAATCAATCATATCGTGAAACGTGTGAAGATCATCGGGTTTTGAAAGAAAAGCAAGCATGTTATGTTCCTTGACGAATGGAAGGGGAGCCATGGCGATTTGATAGCAGAATTCTAGGGTTTTAGCGTTCAAACGAAGTTCAGTATGCGTAAAGAAACCTCTGAGGAGGGAATGGTTTATATATGTTTCGATTGTTGAACGCAATCCAAAGGCTTTCAAAATCCTGCAAAGACCAAAGCATCCTTTAATAGCTTAACAGTTGACGGACAAAAAGGAACTAACAGTTGAGAAACTGTTTGTAATAGCTTAACAGTTGACGGACAAAAATGAACTAACAGTTGAGAAACTGTTTTCATAAGATGTAACAACTGTTATTCAAAAGTTCACTCCCTTTTGTTTGATCATTTATATGAATTGACAGTTGTTTAGGATTTACAACTGTTCTTTATTTCTCGCCCTTAGTTGACGAAATTTGGTATCAGAGCAAAAATAAAAAGAGTTTGAAAAATAAAAACAGTTTGAAAAATAAAGCAAGGTAAAGCAAAAACCTTCAACTGGTGATCAAAGGAACCTTAATGATAAGGCTCTGATACCACTTGTCAGGATCGAATATATATTATAACAAATAACAAGAACTAACTTTTAAATAATAAATCAGAGTAATATAAAAGTTAATCTTTAACTATGATCACAATCAACTAAGAAGTTGCGGAATCACACTTAATTGATTAAAGAAGGTTTTAAGCAAAGATTAATTCAATCAAACAGTAGTTTTATTAACCAACCAGAATGATTACAAAAGCAAACTTCACCCCCAATCTAACTTATTCTGTTAGACGAAGAACACAGACTGTTCTTAGGTTTCAACAAGAAACTTAGAGGCTAAAAACACTTTCAGAAAAATAAATAACAATAAGAACAAATGCTTTGAATAATGAGATCAAGTCGTCATCATCAATTGATCATCTAATGAAGAATATATAGACTCTTGATCCTCCTTGAATTGTTGACAGTTAGGTAATCTTCTATCTTCTGAGATAATCTTGATAATCTTCAAAGTATTTCGAGATATCTTCAAAGATAGAATTTTCCAAATATAGCTCAACAGAAACTGTTTAATGAACACAACAGTTCTTTATTCTTCTAACAGTCTTCAGCTTCAAGGTCTTCTAACAGTTGTAGATGTTTATACTAACAGTTCTCAACTGTTTTCATATTTTCAACAAACAGTTTTAAACTGTTTCACCAACCTTTACCAAACAGTTCTCATTTTCATGCTCAATAACTTAGATTATTTCCCAACAATCTCCCCCTAACTTAAAGTATTGAATAATACATTTAAGTTGTTGGTTTGATCATAGACAAATTAATATAAGTAATGAGTCACATTTCTTCTAATCTCCTTTTGAATCTGTTCAGTAAGTCTTCCTTCTGTTTTGAGTCTCCATGGAATTTAGCTTTAATAAAATACTCCAGCTTAGTCTTGTGATTCAAGTTCAACCATGAAAACACCCATGTCACCAGCTGTCAAGCTGAGTAAAGACTCAGATGGTAAGTCTGTGTGTCAGTCTACCTATAGAGGAATGATAGGTTCATTACTCTATTTGACAGCTAGTAGACCTGATATCATGTTTGCTACATGTTTTTGTGCAAGATATCAGGCTGATCCTAAAGAATCGCATCTTCAAGATGTGAAAAGGATCTTTCGGTACCTTAAAGGTACACCAAATCTAGGACTTTGGTATCCAAAGGACTCTGGATTTGAGTTAGTTGGTTTTTCTGATGCTGACTATGCTGGGTGCAAGTTAGATAGAAAATCAACCACTGGAGGATGTCAATTTCTTGGAGGTAAATTAGTAAGTTGGACTAGTAAAAAACAGAACTCAGTGGCTACTTCAACTGCTGAAGCTGAGTATGTTGCAGCAGGGAGCTGTTGTGCTCAAATCTTGTGGATGCAGCATCAGCTTCAGGACTTTGGGATGAGTTTCAAGAAAACTCCTATCTTCTGTGATAACCAAAGTGCAATAGCCATCACTTATAATCCAGTATTTCACTCAAGAACCAAGCATATTGAAATTAGAAATCACTTCATAAGGGACATCGTGGAAAAAGATAAAGTTGACATTAAATTTATCTCCACTGATGACCAATTAGCAGATATCTTTACTAAGCCCCTGATGAAAAGAGGTTTATGTATCTACTAAGTAAATTGGGTATGCTCAACCCCTAGCTAAGTGTCTAAAATGTGAGTTCTCAGTTTGACAGAGACTAAGTGTCTTAAGCTGGGTGCACAGTTTATAAATAAGTTATCATAAACTGATCTATATATCAAACTGAATAATGAGTTCACACGTTTGGTCAGTTCCAAACATAATTCAACTACTCAGTGTGGTTGAAATGTTAGTTTGAGTTAGTCTCGAACAAAAGGACTAAGTGTCATTGAGTCTGAGCTATGTGCTTAACTCACACTTTGTGATTGTTTCACACGTTTGGTCAGTTCCAAACAAAATTCGACTACTCAGTGTGGTTGAAATATTAGTTTGAGTTAGTCTCGAACAAAATGACTAAGTGTCATTGAGTCTGAGCTATGTGCTTAACTCACACTGTGTGATTGTTTCACACGTTTGGTAAGGTCCAAACATATTTTACCTACTTAGTGTAGCTAAAATTACATGTTTAAGTCAGTCTTAAACATAAATGACTAAGTGTCATTGAGCCTTGTCAGGATCGAATATATATTATATCAAATAACAAGAACTAACTTTTAAATAATAAATCAGAGTAATATAAAAGTTAATCTTTAACTATGATCACAATCAACTAAGAAGTTGCGGAATCACACTTAATTGATTAAAGAAGGTTTTAAGCAAAGATTAATTCAATCAAACAGTAGTTTTATTAACCAACCAGAATGATTACAAAAGCAAACTTCACCCCCAATCTAACTTATTCTGTTAGACGAAGAACACAGACTGTTCTTAGGTTTCAACAAGAAACTTAGAGGCTAAAAACACTTTCAGAAAAATAAATAACAATAAGAACAAATGCTTTGAATAATGAGATCAAGTCGTCATCATCAATTGATCATCTAATGAAGAATATATAGACTCTTGATCCTCCTTGAATTTTTGACAGTTAGGTAATCTTCTATCTTCTGAGATAATCTTGATAATCTTCAAAGTATTTCGAGATATCTTCAAAGATAGGATTTTCCAAATATAGCTCAACAGAAACTGTTTAATGAACACAACAGTTCTTTATTCTTCTAACAGTCTTCAGCTTCAAGGTCTTCAAACAGTTGTAGTAGTTTGTACTAACAGTTCTGAACTCTATATAACAGCTTTAAAGTTCACAGTAACTGTTGGTTACAACTGTCTTCACAATTTCAACTAACAGTTCCAAACTATTTGTCAATATTCTTCTAACAGTTTTGAACTGTTTTTCACAAAGTCCATTAACAGTTTTAACTTTGCATCTTCAACAGTCTTAATGCCTTAGCTAATTTCCCAACAAGCCTGAGTTGTGTGCTCTACTCAAGCTGAGTGCTCCACTCAAGCTGAGTGCTTGAATCAAGCTGAGTGCTTGACTTAGACTGAGTAATATGTTTACTCAGCTTAGTGTGTCCAATCTATGAATTAATTACTAAGTGTTATTAATTTTTCTGTCCATAAGTATTTGAATCAGTTTCAATTCGTATTGTATATCAATTCTGAATTGATATATTTACAAAGTGTTTATAATCTTATTATTTGTTAAAATTATTTTTTTACACTTGTATCCGTTGGAGAATGATGTGGTTCTACCCTCTAACTGTTTCATCAAGCTATAATTTTTCGGCGTAACGGATAAAAAGGGGAATTTCTAACGGTAACTTTTATCTCTCCTCGGAAAGTTTATATTCAACGAACTCAAAGTCCAAGTACTGAAGACCACCAGGGACCTCCTTGTGCCATTCATAAGGTACTTGTCCTTAGTGATTGAAGCTGAGTTGGGAGATCTCCATGAAGCTGAATGGGATGTGTTTCCTATTCCATCACTCAGCTCCAAGATGTTCAATAATGACATCTTCCCTGAGCAAGAGGGACTAAGTGGTCCAATGCTCTGGGTAGCTGAGGGAGCTTCTTCTGAGAGTGAAGCTGAGGGATCAAATCAAGGGGGAGCTTCTCAAGCTGACACAGAAGTTCAAGCTGAGCTCTCTGCTCAGGCTGAACCAGAATATACTGAAGCTGCTTCTGGTAAGACCTCTCCTCTCTCACTTTCTTCTCACTTTTCTCCATCTACATTTGGAGATAAGACTGCAGTGGAACCAACTCAGTCTAACCCATCTCCTCCACCTTCATTCCATTTACATTCCAAATCTGAAGCCACCCCTAGTATGCCCACTGCTGCTAGGGAGAATATCCGAACCTACAAACGTAAAACTGCCATAGGTGGTGCCACTCCTAAAGGCATCACTGGAGCTGAGATCACATTGATCCCTCCGGCAGGAGTTAAAGGGGAGACGCCTACTCTCAAGGTGTCAACCTCAAGGCTCTTTAAAACCCAACAGCCTAAACCGGGTGTGGTGTCTACTCAGCCCACACTTACTCGTGCCATGGGAGAGCCTACTTTTGTGCCTGAATAGACACATTCAGGTTACATTGAACATATGACCAATCCCAGGGTCAATCACCCTCCTCTATACCCAAAAGCCAACCACCAACCCATTCACTTCACATTTCGAGCCCTATTCATTCTATTCATTTCTCACACTCTTTTGCACTACCTGTCAATGTTTCATCTTCAAGCCAAGATGAATCACACGGTCCAAACTCTGGTGCAGATGAATTTGAAGGTAAACACCAACCTTTGGATGATGCACCCAAAGACTCTCCTCACACTGATACTGCCTCCTCAGGCATCCAGCAGTTGAAAGAATATGTTGCTGCTCAGTTTGGTTTGTTTCATCTCAAGCAAAAGAAGCACAAACGCCAAATCTATCAGATGCTTGAGAAGCTGACAAAGGATGTTCAAGAGATTGCCTCTGCAGCTGCTGCACTTCAACAACAAAGGACTTCAAACCCTATTGATGATGACAAAAAGGGGGAGAAGGTTCAAGCTGATACTGAAGCTGAGCTAGTTCGAGCTGAAGCTGAAGCTCTTCTAGTTCTAGCTAAAGGAGCAGAGAGGAAGACTCGGACTGAGGGGGAATTAGAAATAAACAAAGAGGAACCTGCAGCTAAAAAGCAAAAAGTGATAGATAATGAATCTGAAGCTGACAGTGTTTCTGAAACTGAAGAGGAAAAAGCTACAAGGGAGATGATTGAAATGATTGAACTAGAGGAAGCTGCTGAGCTGGGCATATCCCTTGATGAGCTTAGGAAACGGAAAGAAAAAGAGGCCAGGGATCAAGAAAAAGAAAAAGTAAAAGAAGCTTTGGCACGAGCTGAAGCTGTATATACTGGTCCAAGACCTGATCAAATTCCATACTCAGATGAAGAACTGCAGGAATGTTACTTCAGAAGGAGCTACAACAAAGAGATCCGAGGAATGACCTTGAGCAGAGCAAATGGAGCTGTCATTCTCACTTTTGAGCTTAGTGACAAATCAACAGTGGGAATGGACCTGAGATATGTTCATAGGATGGACTACATTGAATGGCAAAGGATAATGATGCTGCTCAATAAATTTAAAAGAAGTCAGATCAAACAAGAAATTCTATCTGAAGTCTCCAAGTTGATTGCTCGAGTTGAAGAACTGAGGTATGTCCCAGTTCCTGGTCTGCAGTGGGAAAATTTGTTTGACATGCCTGTAGGAGTAGAATTCAGAGAAAATCAAAGCATCGACACTCCTATTCAAGGCTTCATGTTTAAGTATCAGGCAGGTAATCCCAGTTTTATTAAACTAAATGAGGTTTGCTATCTAAAAGCTGAGGATGCCTTGAGAATAAGAAACTGATGTGGTAGTGAGGAGTTAAATTAGTTAATAAAGTATAGACTGAACAAACTCATTAGAGTACAACAGAAGGAACTTCAGGGAAACGATGAAGCTGAAAGATTGTTAGATGAGATCAATAAAGAGACCATCATCTAGGAGCTTTTACATCCTGAGTTCATCAGATAGATTAGATTAGTTCTAATATTTTTGTAAGCAGTATGTGTGCATGATCTAAGTGATCAACAACATTTGTATTATGATCAGTTCTATTAATACAAATATAAAGTTTGATATGTTCAACTGTATTATGATGTGTTCATAGCTATAAGTCTGATAAGTTCAGCTTAATGAATAAATGATAAGTTCTTATTCATTGATATAATTAGTTGGTGTGTTCAACAAAAAATTGGTGTGTTCCAATTTAAATTAATAAGTTCAATTAATATTGATATGTTCCATAAATATTTGATCAGTTCAAATAATAAAATCTTAATAAGTTTAAGATTTAAAACATAATTCTGTTAAACAAACTTAAGAATTGTTTGATGGTTTTGTCATCATCAAATAGAGGGAGTTTGTTGGGAAAATGATCTAATCAGTTTGAATTTGATGAGACAAAGTTAAGTTTGTAAGATGAGTTCTACATATAACTTAAACAGAATTATGAAGCTTAGTCAGACTGAACACTTAGAGTAATTCAGACTGAGTATAAGCTGAATATAAGCTGAGCATATGTTGATCAGTTTATATTATACCTTAGTTTGTTTATTAATATGTTAAATAATCTGTGTATCTCACATAAGGTATATATCGAGTAGTCAGCTTGATGTGTTTCAAGCTGAGTGACTCAGCTCAAATGCAGAGTCAGCTCGACAGAGTTGCTAAATATGTTTTAATCAACTACGTTAGACTTCTAAGGATGAGTTTATCAATGTACGTGTTAGTTCATGTATGAATTCAGATTTGTTCTCGAAGAACTCAGCTTGATGAGTTTCAAGCTGAGTAACTCGGTCCGAGTAATTAAGTCAGTTTAAAGATAATTTAAATATGTTTTAAATTCATCTTTATCTCACTCTATATCTACGGCGCGGATAAGAAGACTCCAGAATCAAGATTGAAGATTGAAGACTCAAGATAAGAAGTTCAAGATTCAAGATTCCGGTTTATCCGAAAGTTAGTTAGCGAATTAGGCTAAGTCTGGTTTGTTAGGAACCGTAGCAACAGGATTATAAATACTTATCTCCTGATAAGTTTAGAGGTACGACTCATAGACGATTACAGCTAAGTATTGCAGAGCCAAACCTCACCTCATCGTCTGTGTTACGAGTCTTGATTCAGTATCAAGATTTAATCACAGATTGCCAAAGAAGTTCGTGTGTTCGAATTAATCACATTAGTTGTGATATTGGTAAGTAATCGTGTGTTGATTCAATCTGTGAAAATCCGGTTTAGAGAGTCGTCGGTATCTATAATTATATGTTAATTATAGATATCTAAGTTTGAGAGAATTGAGAGATTTATATTAGGTGATTATATATCAAGAGTTGCTTACTTGATAGTCATTGTAATCATCTTCTTATTCAAAGCATTGTAATCATCTTCTGATTAATAAAAGCATTCGATTGATTGTGGTTTGATTTATTGTGTGTAACACTTTTCTTTGATTTGTTCAATTTCCGCAGAAAGTGTATTCAACCCCCCCTTCTACACACTGTTGCTTGTTGTTACTCTCTCATACAAGGGACCAACAAGGTACTCATAGAAGTATTCAATCTCAAGCTCGAGACCATCGTTAAGTGTGCCTATTGGGGTAGTTGGGGTTGAGTTGAGTGTTATATGACTGTCGTATGTGGTAGACTAACGGTAGTGTTAGTAATTGTCGGCTAAATGGTGTACTAATTGTGGTTTATGTGTGCATAGTAAGTTGAGTAGAAATAGTTGAACGTCGAGCTACGTCAGAGGAGGCTCTCAAAGAAATGGAGGATGAGGCCTCTCGTACGGGTCAAGAAGTTGAGGATGAATCTTCTCAGCATAACGCTAAGGCTCCGAGACATGTCCTAGATCATGCGGTATATGTTAGACTTCTGGAGGAAGAGGTCAGATTGACAAAGGAGCTATTGTTAGAGGCGGTCTCAGGAAAGAAGCAGAAGAAATGTTCGTACAAGAAGTTTCTTTCATGCCGACCTAAAGAATTTGAGGGTAGTGATAATCCCTCAATTGCAATATGCTGGCTTCGTGAGACGGATCAGGTGTTCAAGTCTTGCGAGTGTGAACCGGAATACCGTGTCAAGTATGCGGTGAGGATGTTTAAGGGTCGTGCTTTATTCTGGTGAGATACTGTGAAAGATACTGTGAGTAAGGAGGTGATTGCTGCCCTGTCTTGGGAGCAATTTTCTGAGAAGGTGACAACGAAGTAATGCACTGATTATGATATGGAAAATATATGGAAATAGTTCAAAGGTCTTCGTAAGGGAGACAAACCAGTGGATGATCTTCTGAATGCCTTTACCGATAAGGTGAGATTCATTCCTCACCTTGTTACTGATGTGAGTGCTAAGATACGCAAGTTTGTTAGTATGCTACCGATGGACTATCTGCCACAAGTTAGAGCTACTGTTACTTTGGATCGAGCATTTGAAATAGCTCGACGGATAGAGGGGGATCGTTTTGAAGCAAGAGGTAACCAAGCTGGTAAAGGTCACAAGAGAAAGTTCCAACAGTTTTCTAAGGCTAGTCCTTCCAAAGGACAGTCTTCAACTAGTGGAAAGCCTAATTCTTCGAAGAAGGCTAAGTTTCACGGTCTGTGGTTCTCTCAGGGCCGCATGTACCATACTTGAGAATGTTCAAAGGTCACTACTCGATGTTTCCAATGTGCTCATAAAGGGCACTCGATGGTAGAGTGTGATTTTAAGATAATTTCTGCTACAAGTGCCACAAGCCGGGGCACAGGATTTCTGACTGCCGTTCGAAGCAGGATGCGGGAACTGGAGGAGGCGAAGGGAGCTGGGGATGTGATTACGGGTACTTTTCTTATTAACTCTACCACAGCATGCGTGTTACTTGATTCCGGAGCTACTTATTCGTTTGTGTCTATATCTTTCTGTGATAAACTGCAAATGTCTGTATCTGTATTATCTGAGGCACTCAGAGTAGAGACTGCTAGTGGTAAAGTAGTTCCAGTAGTTGAAAATGTCCTTCAAGCTGTTATTGATATTGATGGGAATAGTTTTCCTATTTCCTTCCTCCTTATGCAGATTGCGGAGTTCGATGTGGTGGTTAGGATGGATTGGCTCAGTAAGTTGAATGCTGAGATTTTCTGTTCCAAAAAGTTGATTAAAGTCCCTCGACCCGACGGGCCATATGCTGTGGCTCAACGTGAAAGACGAAAGTCGGATATTCCTATTATTTCCATGATGAAAACTTGAAAGTCGATTTCGAAAGGCTGCAGTTCACACCTAGCCTATGTGATTGATGCTAAACTGGAGAAACACGTTGTTCGAGATATTTCGGTGGTGACCAATTATCTAGAGGTATTTCCTGACGAGCTACCTGGGTTACCACCAGTCAGAGACGTAGAGTATCGTATTAATCATGTTCCGGGGGCTAGCCTTATGGCTAAAGCTCCGTATCGTCTTGCTCCTTCCGAGGTTCGTGAGATGATGACGCAAATTCAGGAGTTGCTTGATAAAGGCTTTATTCGCCTGAGTTCTTCTCCTCAGGGTGCTCCGGTGCTTTTCGTGAAAAAGAAAGATGGAACGATGAGAATGTGCATCGATTACCGGGAGCTTAACAAGCGAACGGTAAAAAACAAGTATCCTCTTCCGCGGATAGACGATTTATTTGATCAATTGCTAGGAGAGACGTGCTTCTCAAAGACGCGATCTGGATACCATCAAATGCGAGTTGCTGACAATGATGTTCCTAAAATGGCTTTCCGCACTCGTTATGGACTTTTCTTGATAAATCTGTGATTGTGTTTATTGACGATATTCTTGTTTATTCGAAGACTGGAGCTGATCATGAGTCGCATTTGAGAGAAGTACTTGAAACTCTTAAACAGGAAAAGGTTTATGCTAAATTCTCGAAATGTGAATTCTGGCTGCGAGAGGTGCATTTTCTTGGTCACGTGATATGCAAGGATGGCGTGAAAGTTGATCCGGCGAAAGTCGAAGCGGTTATGAATTGGGGAGTTCCTCGAACTCCTTATGAATTTAGAAGTTTTCTTGGCTTAGCTGGTTATTATCGGCGGTTTATCCGCGACTTTTCTAAACTTGCAGGTCCTTTAACTAAACTTACTCGCAAAGATGGTGCATTTGAGTGGTCAGAAGCTCTAGAACAAGCGTTTCAATCTCTGAAGCGGCAATTGTTTGAAGCTCCAATTCTTTCTTTGCCGGAAGGATCTGAAGACTTCGTTCTTTATTGCGATGCTTCGTATTCTGGATTGGGATGTGTATTGATGAAGCGCGATAAAATAATTGCCTACGCTTTAAGGCAGTTGAAACCTATGAAGGAAACTATCCGACTCATGATCTTGAGTTGGGAGCTGTGGTATTCGCGTTGAAATTATGGCGACACTATCTTTACAGCACCAAATTTGTGGTCTGTACGGACCACAAGAGCCTACAATATGTGTTTACGCAGAAAGAGCTCAACATGCGAAAACGCAGATGGCTCGAGTTAATAAAAGACTATGATTGTGAAATTCACTACCATCCCGGTAAGGCTAACGTGGTGGCGGATGCTTTGAGTGGTAAAAGCTCTTCAGCAGACGCGAAATTTATGAAGCTCATTGTGGTTCCTGATATCATTGCTCGATTGAAGGAATCGCAGCAAGTGGCGTTGCAATATGAAAACCTGAAAGCCGAATTGATGAGAAAGCTGAAAGATCAACTTGTTGATGATACTCGCTAGTTAAATACTTTTCAGTCTCGCGTATGGGTGCCGCTTCATGGTGGTAATCGTGAGCTGATATTGCAGGAAGCTCATAAGTCCAAGGTGTCGGTGCATCCGGACAGCACAAAGATGTATCATGAGTTGAAGGCCTTATACTGGTGGCCTACTATGAAACAAGACATTGCTTCCTTCGTAGAGAAATGTCAGATCTGCGCACAAGTTAAGATAGAACGTCAGAAACCGTATGATAGTTTACAATAACTTGAAATCCCAGAATGGAAGTGGGACCATGTTATGATGGATTTTATGACAAAGTTACCTAAGACGTTCAGAGGGCACGATATGATTTGGGTCATTATTGACCGACTGTGTTGGTCAAATGACCTTATTAGTTAAGATTTGATGAGAGAAAGTTATATTTTTAAGATATGTTCTAACTACAACTTAAACAGAATTATGAAGCTTGATCAGACTGAGCACTTACAGTGTTTCAGACTGAGCATAAGCTGAGTATAAGTTGAGTATATAGTTGATCAGCTTAGACAATATCTTTGTTAGTTTATCAATATGTTTGATAAGATGTGTGTGTAACCTAAGGTATACGTTGAGTATTCAGCTTAATGCGTTTCGAGCTGAGTGACTCAGCTTCTAGACTGAGTCAGCTCAACAAAGTTGCTATGGAAGTTCTAGCTAACTCTTATGACTTCTAAGGATGAGTTAGTCATTATACATGTTAGTACATGTTTGATTTCGAGTTTGTTCTCGAATAACTCAGCTTGATGAGATTCAAGCTGAGTAACTCAGCCTGACAAAAGAAGTTAGTTTAAGAGAATTTAAATTTTTTTAAATTATGTAACTCTCTATATCTAAAGTATGGATAAGAAGAGTCTAGAATCAAGATTGAAGATTGAAGACTCAAGATAGAAGATTCAAGATTCCGGGTTATCCGTTAGTTTGTTAGCAGATTAGGATAAGTTCTAATTTGTTAGGATCCGTAGGAACAAGATTATAAATACTTATCTCTTGATAAGTTTAGAGGAACCCTCACCTCAACCTAACTTCACCATTGTATGTGTTACGAGTCTTGATACAATGTTTGTAAGTTCAACGTGATCAAAAATTTCACAGATTACCAACATAGTTCGTGTGTTCGATCTTCACGTCTGTTGTGAAGTTGGTAAGTATTTAATATGTGGATAAATTGTGTTTAGAGAGTAAGTTTGTATCTATAATCATAAGTTGATTATAGATAGCAAGTTTGAGAGATTGAGAGATTTAATTTACATTAGGTGTTTACATATCAAGTGTTGCTTACTTGATAGTCATTGTAATCATATTTTTATTAATGAAAGCATTTGATTTCATGTGGTTTGATTTGTGTAACACTTTTTATTGATTTGTTTAATTTTCCGCAGAAAGTGTATTCAACCCCCCTTCTACACATTACATGCTTGTTGATACTCTCACCAAGGGACCAACAACTGGTATCAGAGCAGGCTGAACTATTCATAAGTTGAAAGTTCAAGATTCTGAGAAAGTATAATATGTCGACAAGCAACAATTCATCAAACATTCCTCAGATGGCTGCTAAAGGATGTCCCCTATTTGATGGATCTGATTATCCTATTTGGAAATTCAGAGTCACGCTCTTCCTTAAGTCCATTGACATCCATTTGTATGATGTCATAACTCGTGGACCAATCATCCCCAAGAATCCTGCTGCTGTCAGTGATAAGTCTCCTGACAAGACCGAAAAGGAAGTCAAGAAGCCTTTGGCATCCTGGACTGAAGAGGATTGGAAATTACATTCCCTGGACGACAAAGCAAAAAGCTTTTTGGCAAATGCCCTAACCAATGAGATCTTGCATACTGTGACTGGGTGTCAATCTGTAAAAGAGATATGTGGATACTTTGAGTATTACATATGAGGGTACAGATCTAGTCAAGTAGCAAAAGCATCTAAATAGATCTTCTGAAAACATCTTTTATAAGAAGAATGAAACCTTATCTGATGTGTTCACAAGGTTTCACTGCTTGATTAATGACCTGCTAAGTGTATGCATTAAAAAGGATGAAGCTGACCTAGTGCTGAAATTTCTAGATGTGTTACCAAAGAAATTTAATAAGGTGACCATAGCACTAAGGGCTGGAGGTACCTTACATATGTATAACCTACAGTCCATCTATGGGTTCTTGCTCAATCATGAACAGATCACGGAACACTTGAAATCTCCTCAACAACGAATGAAGTACTCTCTTGATAAACATGAAACTGCATTAGTTGCAAAGAAGAAGAAAAAGAGTTCAAAAGCCTTCATAGCTGAATCTGAGACTGAGTCAGATTCTCAAGCTGACCACTCAGACTCAGAATCAAGTGATACTGATGATGTTCAGACTATCACTGAACAGATGGCTATGTTTTCCAGAAGACTGAAGGAATTCAAAGGGTAAAAGGAAGATCTGACAGGGGTAAAGGAAAGAGTTCTTTTGACCCCAAGAAAGTTGTGTGCTTCAACTATCAGAAGAAGGGACACATTGCTACTAAGTGCAGAATAAAGAAGGATGAAACAGCTTCAGTAGCTGACAAGAATGCTTACAGAGCTGATAAGTACAAGAAGAAATATACTCAGCTCAGAAAATGAAAGCCTGAAGACAAGTCCAATGCTAAAGGACTTTATGCTAAAACTTGGGATACAGAATCATCTACCTCAGACGATGATGAAAAGTATCTGATAGCTCAAGAAGATGAAGAGTTTGAATTCTACGAAGTTGATTATGGTCTGTCTGAAACAACTTTTGAAGCTGACATGAAAGAAGCTAAGGAAAATAGCAAACTGTAGCACCGTGGGGGTTCTAAACTAAAACACCCTAATGCTAGGACTGATCTAGGATGAGAAATAGTGCGGAAAATCTATTTCCCAAACCTCCTAAGGATTCTAAGATCTGCTTAGGTGTCCGGCACACAGTTAACACGAAGAACACACAGAGTAGGATCAAGAACAACTCTAAGAACTCACACAGAATGCTTAAGGATGCCCTTGGATTCGAGAATAACACTAAGTTCGCGTTTATCGAGGTTATACGTACGATTACGAAGGCTCACGAAGGCTTAAGGTCGATTACGGACGATTACTTGTGATTATCGATCATTCCTCGCGATCACCCGCGCTAAAACGAGGTTAATACGTATTTATAGGAACAGACAATGCGGTATTTATGTTAACCACGTTTCTGCCTTAAATAACTTCCACTACGCACGTAATGCTCTGCAATTCGTACGTAGTTAATCCAGTACGCACGTACCAGGTGTTTTAATGATATTCTATTAAACTTTAATTAACTACTTCACTACGCACGTAGTGAGATCCACTACGCACGTAGTGATACTCATCACGCACGTGGTGACCTTCACTTATACTTAAACTTCCAAACACAAATCAACACATGACTAAGTACTTGAAAGCTTAAGATACACATAAGTAAACACTTAGAATGAATAAACATGAAAACTATTAATCAAAACACATTTGAATTAACATTTCAAGTAAACATTTATGTATTGGATTGATAAGAACTAGGGATTTACAATTATGCACCAACAAACTCCCCTAAGACCTAGTTCTATCAACAAAACTTGCACTAAGCAAACAAAATGACAATCAAGCTGTTACAACGTTGTAGTCTTGACTTCATCAGATCCAGCATAGATGTCAAATGCAAAACAAACTCGAACGACTTTTTGAAATTGCAATGCCAAATCCATGTACTGATCTTTGTAGAGGATTGGATTGTAATACAAAACTGTGATGTCATCCTTTCCAAAAAATTTCATCCACATAGGATCGAATACTTTAATCGTTTCTCCACCCGAAAGATCATCATCTAACACAATTACTGCCTCAGTTGTTTTCTCGTTAAAATACCACCATTTAAACCTTGCGCTCCACCCAGTAGGCATGGTTTTAAACGGTAATTTTTTCATACAACGAGGAGCTTTGCAGTTTAACACTTTGAGCTTTCTTTCTGTCAGTGGATCAACTTTAGTTGGATGACTTTTAACACCTGGCACATACGGCTTTAAGTTTTTCCATCCAAATCGAGCCTCACGCTTTACCAGTGTCTCAAACCACTTGGCCATACCTTGACCTTCACAATCCAAAAGGGACAGACGAGCAAGTTGTCTGATATCATAAAATGGTAACGTTTGAATATCATTTGCTCTCTGGAAGTACTCAACTCCCCTTTCCCTCTTAATTGCATGAACGTTAAATTCAGGCACATAGCACCAACCAACTATTTCACCATCGGTCTTTTTACCAAGAGTTTGATAAAACTTTGTATATTCTGGTGAGCTTTTCGACTTCTTCTCTTTTCCTGCCTGACGTTCAAGATAGCGTTGAAATTTTTTTCTTCTTGCCTCTCTTTCCTCTTGTTTAGACTTCCTATCACCCAAATATTTGTCTAAGTCAAAATCAACAGTTGTTTGTTCTTTTACTTCAGCTTGTCTGTTGATTTCCTCAGTGTTAGCATTTTTGAAAAGATCTGCAAGATCAGGCAAATTATCATCTGTTTGTTGGCCTGGGTAGTGTTGATCTGTCTCATCCTCAATCTCTATTTCATCGGTATCAAACACCGGTTCTTGTTCTGCTTGTGGTGGTGGCACAAAGCTTTGATCCACCTCTTCTAAAATTACGTCCTCAATGGGAATCTGCAAGAGTTCAGCAATTTGTTCTCTAGATAAAAATGGAAGAATTTCTCCTTCCTCAGCTTCATACTCCTCTTGAGATACAATCTGTCCTTGAACACTTAGTAATCTTGACGATTGAGGAATCTCAGCTTTCAATGGCTGAACAATCAATGTATCTTCACACAGAAGTAGAACAAATCATAAACATTTGTAAGTCAAAACCAAAACATTTCATTTCAAGATAGACATTCAAATACATATGATTGTTTCAATTATATACATGATAACTAAATAATTACAAAAAAACACACAGACTAGGAGTCAACCTTCTTCATCCCCAGAATATGTCCCAGCTGGTTCAGACTCAGCAAACTCCTTCAACTTCAGCACTTCCTCATCCTGTTTCTCCACATGAGACTTTAACCTTTTGAACTCTTGAGTGTACTCGATTAAGATCCTTTCCATTGTCTCATTTTTCTTTTCCAACTCAATCATTTTCAACTCTCTCTTCGCATCCCTTTTCAACAAATTCTCAATTTGCACATCCTTCTCCACCATTTTCCTCTTTACTTCCTCTAACTCCAGTTTCCTTTCTTTCTCATCTTTGATCATATCCAGCACACAGCTTTGAAGCCTGCTCAGGCTCTCTTCGACAGAAATATTAGGTAGCTGAGAGCCGGTCTGAGATGGTCCTGCAGCACCTGGAGTAGCGGTTGAGACGGGAGAAGCTGTTGCTGGAGGGTCTGACAGTGATTTCGGCAGAGGCTACCAGCGGCTTGAACTTGTAAACTTTCTTTTTCTTTTTCTCAAGCTCATCAACTGCAGCCTTTTCCTTTCTTTTCTTTGTCTGTTCATCCTCATCCTCCTCAAAGAAATCATCAACATTCAGCTCATCTAACTCGGAGGGAATAGCCTCTCCCCCAGTGGGATAACGAGCCTCTTGGCTTTGCACTTCTGGCTCTACGTCCTCATCATCAGACACAATCTCAATGTTCTCAACCTGTGACTTAGACCTCTAGTTTCTCCACATATGCTTGCGATCTGGAGCTTTATAGTCTTTATCCCCCAGATGACAGATCAGTCTTCTTTTTGGAGGAGTTGAGGTGCCCATGTACCTGCTCATTTGTCGCACTGTCTGATCATTCATATGTCTCAACTTTATTCGATCCCCATCTTCTTTCACTAACCCCTCAGCCTGTGCATCAATCACAATCTGTAGAAACCTGGGATACATCAAAAACTGCCCCTCCTTCTTTGACAAGTTCTCTTTTAGGCAGTTGAAAATCACCCTGGAGATGTTGAATTTGACATTCAGCACAAGTGCCACAAATAAATGAGAGAAAGTTTGGTTTAACTGATCATGGCCGGTTCTCCGTGGCCCCAACCAGTGTGAGATAACATGCATCAAATAACGATATGGAGGGCAGAACTTGGTTTTGAACACAGATTCATTTCGGATCTCCCTAGTGTATCCACATCTCAGCAGACAACCCTTAACACGGCAGATGTTCAGAGAGGTTGGATCTGCGATATCATCTCCTAGCTCAAGTAGCTCATTCAATACCCTTTCAGATACAAACACGGGTTGTTATTGCACCACCCCTCGAATCCCACCCAGAGATTCATCATAAACGGCTGTTCTCCAGAATTCTTGTTGATGTGAGAAGTAGGCAGTGCAGGCTGCTGAGATTGCTGTATAAATCCTTGACCTCATCAAATAGTCAATTATCTCATCACAGTCCCTTGTTAATTTGTTCTTTGTCAGAAAGGCCCAGATGTTGTGCATGTCACCGGCTTTCAATTTAGCCTTTGTCTGACTGCCACTACCAGATGCAGACTCAGCAGGGTTTTAGGCAGAGGAGCTTCCTAGTTGAGTAGGTTCCATTGTTTAAAATCTGTGGAATAAACATTATGCCTATTAGAAAGAAACATCCACAAACCGTAACACACAGTCAAAAACTGAGAATTTAAAAAATTAAGCAGTAATTTCAAAATTTTTAAATTTCACCACGCGCGCACTGATCATCATCACGCACGTGGTGACAAAGCTTCGTGCGAAGTGATTTTGTATTAAAAAAAATTATTAAGTCCATGATACACTTCGCACGAGGTGGACACAGTACGCACGCAATGGACTTCACTTCGTGCGACTGATACTCATCGTGTTCATCTTCTACATCCCAGAGTTCGTGCGAAATGTAGTCAGTACGTGCGAAATGAACATCACTTCGCACGGCCAACATTCAAACTCAAGAACATTTCGTCGAACTTTATAACTTCAAAAACCACTGATTTGCGATGTTTTTGTGTCGATTGAGTGATTAAATACCATCTAATTACGTCCATGTACATTACTTTTCACTCCAATCTAACAAACGAACACATTATGATCACTTTTAATCCGGTTTTAAAGTTTCTAGACTTTCAAGCATAAAATCGAGTAAAACTCGAGATCCAACCGTTGGATTGAAGTGAAAAACATACCAGAATGATCACAATACAAAACTGAATCACACAGATTGAGCGAAAAACTCTTTCAACACATAAATCAAAATCAAAATCGAGAGAGAAGTGAAGATGTACTGTAGAAACTATGAACGCGTAATGAGGAATACGCACGAAACAAGCTTATATACTCCCTTTCACTTCGTGCGAAGTGATTTCACTTCGTGCATGATGCCTCTCATCTCGTGCGAATTGGGCTTCATTTCGCCTCTTGATTTGACCGCGAAATATGACTAGACAACACACGTTGTGTTATACAGTTCGTACGAAATGATTGAACTTCGTGCGGACTGAATTCCTCATATGTGAACCTTGATACTGTTAGGACTGCACTCAGCAAAAAACGATCAGTAATTTCAAGACCACTAATGAACATTTAATCACATCAAAGCGAAACGTGAAAAACTTAAAGAATACCTTAAAAACACTAAAAGAAATTAGAACATACCAGAAATCTTTTTGTATTTTTCTGAATAAAAAGAAAATGAAAATGCAGACTGTTAACAAATTAAATCCTAAAAAACTAAAGAGATTGAAATGAAAACACTAAAGAGATTTGCAAAAATTAAATTACTGAAATTAAATCTTTTTGTGAGAAGGTTCCAAGATGGAGTCAGTACCAGCACATCTATACTTAGTTATCATTCATTTCAGAACCTTAGGCACAAACATACTCCCTCAATTTCTGTCTGTCAATCTAACTTTCCTCAGATAATGACAGATTTAATTTCAACATTTTCTGATTATCCAGAACTGAGTACATGGTTAAGACTATCTCTTTTAAAATCTCACAGTGTTTTGATTCACTCAGTCGGTTGCACAACTTGAGTACCCAACCACCATGCTTATGTGCTTTGTGATTTTGTCAACGCATTTTATGCTCTTTGACATGGAGGTCAAATTTTTCACCTCTTTTGATAACTTATGTTGAGCTTTTGTCACTGCATTATATGCTCTTTGACATGGAGGTCAATTTTTCACCTCTTTTGATAATTTATGTTGAGCTTTTGTCACTGCATTTTATGCTCTTTGACAATTCAACACTAATAGATCAATGTATCTATTTCTTTTGACATCTCAGATTGGGGTCAATTTTTCACCCTTTTTTTACATTTTGCTCATTGTCATCTAACACATTTGGCATGGTAACAGGTGTGTGCACCAGACTAAGTTAGTCTCAACTGTTATTGACTTGAAGACTTGGAATGTCTCGATAGTTTGAATCTTTGATGGATTTCCACATGCATAACCACTTATCAGCCTAGACTCTCATCATATGCCTTACATGCCATCTGTTTCTTATCTGATTTGACTCAAATTTTCAGACAGTTTTCTCAAGAATATGTACATGCCTTCAGTCCTAATTTTACTAGACATACTTTGTATTGAAAGCTAGTGTACCATCATTTTCCATTTGAGTTGGATCAACTTCTCATTTTTGTTTTTCAGATTTTTTTTTATTTTCTATGTTTTTCTGATTTTTTTGTATTTTCTATGTTTTTCTGATTTTTTTTGTATTTTCTATGTTTTTCTGATTTTTTTGTATTTTCTATGTTTTCTGATTTTTTTTTTTTTTGTATTTTCTATGTTTTCTGATTTTTTTTTGTATTTTCTATGTTTTCTGATTTTTTTTTGTATTTTCTATGTTTTCTGAACTATCTCCCCCTAAAATACTACAAGAAATAAATACCAAGAACAGAGACACACAGACACAGAAAATAAACACACAGAAAATAGACACAGGCACAAATACGAGAAAGACATTAAGTTGCATCATCAGAGACGACCTCACACTTGGTTTTCATCCCGTTTTCATTCACTAAGAACAAAAACCTGGGTTTATCAAATGCCTTTGTATACAGGTCTGCTTTTTGGAATTCAGTTTGAATAGACACGACATCAATTAATTTCTTTTCCCAGCAGTCACGTATAAAATGGTATTTGATACCAATGTGCTTGGTCTTATAATGTTGGACAGGATTTTTAGTGATGGCAATGGCAGCAGTATTATCAACAAAAATGGGAGTAGTAGAGAGTTTCAAACCGTAATCCCACAGTTGTTGTTGAATCTAGATGACCTGAGAACAGCAGCTCGCCGCCGAAATATATTCAGCTTCACACGTAGAGAGCGCAACTGCAGTCTGCTTCTTACACTGCCACGTGACAAGTCTCGATCCGAGAAACTGACAACCCCCAGAGGTAGATTTATGATCCTTTTTGCATCCACCATAGTCTGAATCACTGTAGGCCGTCAACTCAAAGTTATCATCACAAGGATACCACAGTCCAAGATTGGGAGCATCCTTCAGATAGCGAAAGATCCGCTTGACATTCATCAGATCCTTGACGTTAGGATTGGATTGGTATCTTGCCATCAGGCATGTGGCAAACATGATATCTGGTATGGATGCAGTGAGATACATCAGAGATCCAATCATTGCTCGGTAAAGAGATTCATTCACCAACTCCCCCTCAGTATCTGGAGACATGCCGTGATTGACAGGAAGAGGTGTTGCAGCTGTCTTCTCAGTAGACATTTCAAATCGGGCAAGAATATCAGCAACATATTTAGTCTGATGTAGAAAAATCCCTGTCTCTGTCTGCTCCACTTGAAGTCCCAAGAAAACCTTCATCTCTCCCATCGAACTCATTCCAAACTTCTCTTTCATAATCCTTGCAAATTCTTCACACAGAATTGGATTTGGAGACCCGAAAATGATATCATCCACGTATACCTGAACCAATATCAAGTCTTTATCTTCACCTTTGATGAACAACGTTTTGTGAATGGTCCCTCTCTTGTACCCATTGTCGATCAGATATTGAGAGAGGGTCTCGTACCATGCTCGCGGTGCTTGATGTAGACCATATAAAGCCTTATTCAGTAAGAAAACTTTGTCTGGATGAAGGGGGTCCACAAACCCCGGAGGTTGATTGACATACACTGTCTCTTGAATTTCTCCATACAGGAACGCACTTTTAACATCCATCTGATAGACTTTAAAACGTTTGTGCGAGGCGAAGGCGAGAAATAAACGTATAGCTTCCAGCCGAGCGACTGGAGCAAACACATCAGTGTAGTCTATGTCAGGAATTTGTCTGAAACCCTGAACTACTAGCCTCGCCTTGTTCCTGACAATCACCCCCTGATCATCCCGTTTGCATTTCAGAACCCATCTGCAGCCAAAGGACTTAGCACCTTTTGGTTTGTTCACTAAGCGCCAGACGTTCAACTTTTGAAATTGAAGCAGCTCTTCTTGCATTGCATTAATCCAGGAATCATCTTTGAGGGCCTCAATATGATCTTTTGGTTCAATCTGTGAGAGAAATCCCGAACATAGACATTGTGTAAAATCCATAGACTTAACCAAATTTGCACCCAGATCGGAGAATTCTTTCATCTGTTTCAGTCCCGGGGACTCTGAAGAATGAGATCCTGATAGTGTTGCCACTTGCCTCCTGGTTTGAACATGAGAATGAGGATCACCAATGATTTGTTCAGGAGGATGGTTTCTATCAACTCTACTTGATCTCTGCAACTGAGCTTCTATATTAGTTTCCAGATTAGTAACCACGGGTGTCTCCTCAAGTGTTAACGTGTGATCAGCAGGATCATCTACACCCTGTGAACCCTTGTCTGGTGGAGTATGTGGCTCATCTTCAGAGTCGGATTTAGCATCACTGTGTGTGAGTGTTGGAGTACTAGAAGACAGATTTGGTGTGGTGCCCTCAGAGGAATTCTGCAGGTCATACAACATCTGAATTGCTATATCATCTTCTAGAGCTACTGGTGGCAGATTAAACGAGTCAAATAGGTTATGATAATCAAATAACCAAGCATCACCAGTTTTTGTAGGTACCAAGGTATTCCTTTGCACATCCACCTCAAACCATTCTTCCACACAATGAGTTGTTAAGTTGAAAACCGGCTTATTCGGAATGTTGTACCCCAAGAAATATCCCTTCTCAACCTTGGAACTGAATTTACCTTCGGCTTCACGTTTTAACATTGTGCACGGAGCGCCAAACGGTTCAAGATGGCTGATATTCGGATTCCGATTATTCAATAGTTCATAACATGTCTTTCCCAATCGTTTGACCACTAAGACCCGGTTAAGTGTGTAACAAGCATTTGCGACAGCTTCGTTCCAAAACCTTACGGGCAAAGCAGAGTCAGCAAGCATGGTGCGTGCTGCCTCTATTAAGGTCTGATTCTTCCTCTCAGCAACTCCATTCATTTGAGGAGTGTATGCGGCACTGAACTGATGTTGGATACCCTTCTCATTACACAGCTTCTCCATCTTCTGATTCTTGAACTCTGTTCCATTATCTGATATGAGTTTCCTGATCTTCAGCTTATAGATAGTCTCTAGCTTGTTGATCATGATTTATAACGTCTCAAACGTTTCAGACTTCTCTTTTAAGAAGAAAACCCACGAAAATCTTGAATAATCATCAGTGACTACCAGACAGTACCTATCTCCATGAATGCTCTTGTACCGCACAGGACCAAATAAATCCATGTGAAGTAGTTTAAGCGGGATTGAAATGGAGTGGTACTTCTTCAACTTGTGGGGTTTCTTCGTCTGCTTCCCCATTTTACATGAAATGCATTTGTCTGGTAGATGGAAGCTTTTCAGATTGACTCCCGTTACGAGCTCATGGTGAACTAAATGATTCATCTTTCTCAAGCTCAAGTGACACATCCTCCTGTGCCATAAAATGGAGTCCTTTTCAGTTGCCTTTGTAAGAAAGCATTGATGCTCCACCTCTTTCACCGAAGCGTTTGACATGTCCAGGACATAAAGATCATTATGTCTCGGAGTTGACATTAAAACCATATCTTCGGGAGTCTGAAATTCTTTATTAGCACATAGCATTGTTTGTTGTCAAACATCACTTTGAACTCTTTATCACAGATTTGAGAGACTGACAGCAAGTTGTTTGCTAGCTGCTCGACATAGTTGACTTTGTCAAAGCACACTCTCCCATTCGACAAGAAACCTTGAGCTGTGATGTGACCTCCCTTATCTCCCGCGAAGCTGACATACCCTCCTTTTATTTTTCTGACATTTGTAAGAAGGCTCAGATCGCCTGTCATGTGCCTGGATGCTCCACTATCAATAATCCACGTGTTATACCGGCGAGCACCCTGCACAAACAAGTAGAAGGTTAGTTAGCATTGGGAACCCATGCCCGAATGGTCATGGGTTTCCCATCTTCTCCAACAATTGGCATGTTAATCCAAATACCAGTAGCTTCGAAGTTTGCATTGGTATCTGAACTATTTGACATTTTAGATTCGGGTTAATTGGTCCATTTTAAGTCTTGACGGGGAGAAGCCTTGTGATAAACACTAGAAGCATTAATCACCTTATGAAGTGGTTCTTTCCCTTTTTTACAAACCTCGGGACTTTTGGGTTTAACAAATGTTTCCCCAACAGTCCTCTTGATCTGAATAGGTTGAGTTGATCTTTGATTATTGTGATTAAACATTTTGATCCTTTGAAAATTTTCAGAAAAAGAATCAACGTTCCCATTATAGCTCTGTTGTTGCTGATCACACTCATAACTGGGGTGACCAGGTCTCCTGCACACATAACAAATCTTGTTTGACTGATGTTTTACAGGATTATGTGGCACTTTTTGCTCACCTTGACATTTTGACTCTACTCCTAAACCACATTGTTTTGGCAAAATTTTAACTTCCTCATAAGGACGGGTTGCAGGAGACTTTGCACCCTCCTTTTCTATGTTTCGGAGTGCTGCTTGCACATTTCTCATTAACGTGCCTTGTCCAGAAGAATTTCCAAGAAGTGTTCTCATACCAGATTCAGGCTTTTCTTCTTGTTTGACCTCTTTCATCTGAGGCTCACAACTACTCCCTTCATTTTTAAATCAGGTTTTGAGGTTGAAGCAGACGGTGCATCAACCTTGGAAGGAAGTTGGTCAGCTTCAGTAAAGACATCTGTTTGCACCAGTTGGTTTAACACTGGTGGTGGATATTTAGTATATGCCTTTTTGTCTTTTTCTGAATCGGAACCTTGAGGTCTCCGGTCGATTATGTGCTCAAATAGATAAGATGAAGTTGAATAACTTTTTAGCTTCTGATTGAGAGTCTCATAATCTACCATAGAACTAGCAAGGTCTCGCTTCAGTGTATCTATCTGATTGATGTAGAAAACTATGGCATCCTGTTTGTTTAGCAATGCTACCTCTAGCTCTCTAATCTGTTTGTTTTGGCTTTCAATTTTATCTTTTAGTGTCTTTTCCCTACCTTTAATGATTGAATTTTCATGCAATTTAGAGGTAAGATCACTGACTTGAGATTTCAAAGATAAAATATTTTGCACATAGTCATTGTACGAAGCACAAGGAATGCCAGAATTGTTACTTACCTTTGAATCAGCAGGTTTGCCAGTCATGCACGCCTTAAGATCTTCTGATTTAGTTTGAACAATCACTGGCGTTGGTTCGGCAGCTGGCACTGAAACTGGTTTGACATTGTACTCATCAGTAGGCATCACTGAGTCTTCCTTACTGGCAACAAATTCATCATCAGCTTCCTGCACACTATCTGCTTCAGATTGTGAATCATCATTCAGATCTTGAACACTGGCCAGGTTGGTCTCAGCAACTTCGAAAGCATCATTATCTTGAAAGTGTACTGACCAGTCTATCCCCTCATCTTTCTGAACAACTACCATCGCTTTGGATGGTCCCTCATGGGATATTTCAGCTTTCTGTGGAGTAGTGGTAGTTGAAAATTTTCCAGGAGATGTCCTGAAGGGATACTTGGGTCCTGAGTTCTTTGGTTTCTCACATTCTCTCGCAAAATGACCCTTTTCGCCACAGTTGTAACATGTTACAGCTGATTTGTCGAAGCCCAGCTTTGTATCCTTATCCGCTGTAATCTGCATCCCTGTTCGTTTCACCAAAGCTTTTGCTCTCCACACAAGGTTGGCATAGGACCATAAAATGTCTTGTCTCTCCATTTCATCATTGTCAATCTGCTCATAGTCTTCTTGAGTCAAATAGGCATTTCCAATTTTACCCTTCAGAAGATCATCATACGAAGAGACCAAAGCACTAAGCATCCCCATATGCACCTTTACTTCTTCAGTGCTGCCATGCTTGAAATGCTCAGTGTTTAAGGCAGGCATAGACGTTTTGCTTGAAGGAGCAGAATATGGTGGTCCACTTGGAGTTTCAGAAGCAGACTTGCTTGAAGAACAGACGTTTGAGGTAAAGGATGTCTGCAACGGAGCATTTGATGAAGTGACTGGAGAAGGAATGGATCCAGAGCAGTATAATGAGGGATTCTGCACATAGCTGCTCAATCTGTCTAGGTTTTGCTCCTCCTGTTCATGCTCTTTTAGCTTAGATATGAAATCATTTAGATCCATGCCCTCAAAACCTTCACCATTTTTCAGAATCATGATGAACGGCCTCCAGCTTTTGGGTAGTGCCTTGGACAAAGTCTCCACTTGTTGTCTTTCTGAAATCTGCACTCCCAAACTATCCATTTCACTGAGAAGATGGTTGTATCTGTTGATCAGATCTGGAAGCTTTTCATTCACGTATGAGGTGAAGTGGTCAAACTCCTTTCTCAACTGTGAGGCCTTGAGCTCTTTCAGAGATGCATTCCCCTCGTTCCTCTTTTGTAGCGCATTCCACAAGGAACGTGACGTTCTATACCGTCGGAACTGGTGGAAGATCTCATTAGGAATAGCTTAGATCAGATAAGAGTAGGCTTTCTTCTCAGCATGATAAGCCTTCCTCTGATCGTTACTCATCTGATCATAGGGAACTTCAATATTCCCTTCACCTTTAGGATCTATATAATCAGCAGAGATGGCCCTGTGCAATCGTGGATCAATCCCATCAATAAAAATTTCGAAACGTGGTTTCCAGAATGGGTAGTCTTCCATGGTTAGCAGTCTAGGTACTTTATTTATCCCGCCTTGTTCATTGTCCATTATTAAATTACTTAATGCAGTTATAGTTTGTTTGGCAGCCATAGCACTCATGTCAGACATTTTAACAAACAAACACTCACACTTACTGATGTACGCACAGAATAGATACTAAATACGCACGAGATGACCACACACGACGCACAAACCTAAAGGCTAGGAATACTGTCACACAGACTCAGGTACGCACGGAATGGAAATTTAGTACGCACGAAATGAATTCAGTACGTACGTGTTGAAAAAGTTGTTTGACAAGAAAATATTTAACACAAAGATTTAATACGTGCGAAGTAGCGAGCACTACGCACGTGTTGAAGACGCACCACACACGGACAGAACACGGGTAACCGAAAATTCTAAGACGCTAGGAAGCACTACGCATGACCTGAAAGGTGATACGCACGTAGTAAGGGGTACCACGCACGAATAACCTGCAACAATTTAGAAAATTCTAGAACACTAAGACACACTCCGCACGAACTGAGAGGTAGTACGCACGTAGTGAGAGTCACTTCGCACGGCTAACCTTCAACAGTTCAGACCTTTTAACGTAAAAACTTAACTCTTTGACCCAAAAATGCCCTGTTGACGATAATACGCACGAAGAAACACTTAGACAACGACAAAACGAATGCACCTAAATAGTCAAAACGACACCTAGATCACGAAACCTAAGGAAAAGTGATCAATCAAAGCACAAGGCTCTGATACCACTTTGTAGGACCGTGGGGGTTCTAAACTAAAACACCCTAATGCTAGGACTGATCTAGGATGAGAAATAGTGCGGAATATCTATTTCCCAAACCTCCTAAGGATTCTAGGATCTGCTTAGGTGTCCGGCACACAGTTAACACGAAGAACACACAGAGTAGGATCAAGAAAAACTCTAAGAACTCACACAGAATGCTTAAGGCTGCCCTTGGATTCGAGAATAACACTAAGTTCGCGTTTATCGAGGTTATACGTACGATTACGAAGACTCGCGAAGGCTTAAGGTCGATTACGGATGATTACTTGTGATTATCGATCATTCATCGCGATCACCCGCGCTAATACGAGGTTAATACGTATTTATAGGAACAGACAACGCGGTATTTATGTTAAACACGTTTCTGCCTTAAATAACTTCCACTACGCACGTAATGCTCTGCAATTCGTACGTAGATAATCCAGTACGCACGTACCGGGTGTTTTAATGATATTCTATTAAACTTTAATTAACTACTTCACTACGCACGTAGTGAGATCCACTACGCACGTAGTGATACTCATCACGCACGTGGTGACCTTCACTTATACTTAAACTTCTAAACACAAATCAACACATGACTAAGTACTTGTAAGCTTAAGATACACATAAGTAAACACTTAGAATGAATAAACATGAAAACTATTAATCAAAACACATTTGAATTAACATTTCAAGTAAACATTTATGTATTGGATTGATAAGAACTAGGGATTTACAATTATGCACCAACAAAAACTAAGTGGCTGGGATCCTTCCTCCATGTACAAAGTTAGTAATTTAAACTCTTACACGATGAATAAAAAGGTCTTACATTTGGCTATTTGTTAACGACTTTAAAACCAGCCTTAAGTCTCAATCTGACCTCAAAGCTGAAATCATTAAGCTCAAGAATGAGATTAAGGAAATAAAACTCTCATTACTGTTCGAAAGAAAGCACAATGTGATCTTGAATGTCAAAGACACAATAACAAACTTCCGAGTGAAGAACTTCAGGAAGCTAAGGATAAAGCTCACCAACTTCATAAGGTCACTGAATTTTGGTGTTAGTCATCAAGGCTGAACAGTGCATCAACCAGCAGATCCCTAAACAGGTAAAAGTTGTACTTGGAGGTGACTATCAATCCGCACCTTATGCAGCTGATGATGATGAGATTGCAAGTACAGATTCTGAGGAAGATAGACAACTGATTGAGTCTCAGAAATCAGCCTAAAAAAAGAGACATGATCCAAGCTTCAAATACAATAAGTTTGTAAAGGCAAAGGATCATGGAAACTATTGTTCAACTTCTAAACAGCATAGTAAGTCTGTGCATGATAGATTAGACACTCAACCTATTCAAAGAACGTTTGTTATTGAAAGGTTGAATCCAAATCCTTTCAAAAGACAACACTCTCTGTCCAGTTCAGAGAGAAGCTTCAAGAATAGGAAGACAACTGTAAGTCAGAGGTCATATCACAACAATGGTAAGTCCAAAGTTGTTTAAACTGGTCAGTCCAAAGAACTCAACAGTGGTAAGTCCAAAGTTGTTGAAACAGGTAAGTCCAGAAAACATGACAATGGTAAGTCCAAAGTAAATGAAAAGAAGTTTGTTGGTCAAACTTCTAATCAAAAGGATAATAAACCTAGACATGACAAAGGTAAGTCCAAAGTCAATGAGCATCAGGTGAATCAGCTTGCAAAGAAAGTTGAGAAATTATCCACAACCTATAATCCTAAAACTGTGAGCAAGTTCTCAAAAGGATTATTGGATAACCTACCTCCTGTAGTCATTGGTAGAAGGAAGTGCTACAAGTGTGGAGTTAGAGGACATGAGGCCAAGGACTGTGATAGTGAAACTTTAAGGCCTGAAAAGGAACAAGCTGATCAGCCTACGCATGACTCAACACCTGCTCAAGCTGAGCAGTCAGCTCCACAAGATGAAACTGCTAAGTGCTCATCATCTGAACCTACTACCAAATGGGTTCACAAACAAAACTAATATGTTTAGTTTTCTTTTCATGTGCAGGGTTCAAGTAAATGGTACTTGGATAGTGGATGCTCAAGGCACATGACAGGATGGAAAGGACTTCTAAGTGAATTCCAGGAAGATGAAGGTCCTAAAGTAACATTTGGTGATAACTCTCATGGAATAATGTTGGTGCATATTTGTAAATCCCTAGTTCTTATCAATGAAATATATACATGCTTACTTGAAATGTTAATTCAAATGTGTTTTGATTGGTGGTTTGCATGGGTATATGTTCTAAGTGGTTATTTATGTTTATCTTAAGCTTACAAGTACTTAATCATGTGTTGATGTGTGTTTGGAAGTTTAAGTATGTGTGAAGGTCATCACGCGCGTGATTAGTCCACTACGTGCGTAGTGGATCTCACTACGTACGTGGTGAAGTAGTCGGTTAAAGTTAAATTAATTATCATTAAAACAACCGGTACGTGCGTACTGGATTCACTTCGTGCGTGGTGAGTCTCATCACGTGCGTAGTGAAAGTTATTTAAGGTAAACGCGTATTCCACACTATAAATACGTATGAACTGCGAATTAGTGCACAGATCGACGAATCAACAGGAGTGATCGCGGGTAATCGAGTAATCGACGGGGAACGACCTTAAGCCTTAGTGAGCCTTCGAAATTGCAAGTTTAACCTCGGTAAACGCAAACTTAGTGTTAATCTCGGATCCAAGGGCAGTCTTAAGCATTCTGTGTGAGTTCTTAGAGTTTGTTCTTGTTTCCACTCTGTGTGTTTCTTAGTGTTACTGTGTGCCGGACACCTAAGCAGATCTTAGAATCCTTAGGAGGTTTGGGAAATAGATATTCCGCACTATTTCTCATCCTAGATCAGTCCTAGCATTAGGGTATTTTAGTTTAGAACCCCCAACGGTCCTACAAAGTGGTATCAGAGCCTTGTGCTTTGATTGATCACTTTTCCTTAGGTTTCGTGGTCTAGGTGTCTTTTTGGTCATTTAGGTGTTTACGTTTTGTCGATTTTCTAAGTGTTTCTTTGTGCGTATAATCGTAAACAGGTCGTTTTTGGGTCAAAAAGTTTGAGTTTTTGCGTTAAAAAATCTTATTTGTTGAAGTTTATCCGTGCGAAGTACCCCTTACTACGTGCGTATTAGCTTTCAGGTCGTGCGTAGTGTGACTTTGTGTCCTAAATATTTTCCTAATCGTTTGAAGTTTACTCGTGCGGAGTGCCTTTCAATACGTGCGTATTGATCTTCAGTGCGTGCGAAGTGCATTGTTAGTCCTCTAGAATCTTCGGTAGTCTGTGTGCCTGTCCGTGCGTCGTGGGTCATCAACACGTGCGTAGTGCTCCTCACTTCGCACGTATTGAGTCTGTGTGTTAAATCTTTTTCTTAAAAAACATTTTACTTGTTTTGCACGTAGTCAAGCTACTTCGTGCGTACTAGGTCCCCATTCCGTACGTACCTAAGGCTGTGCGATCTTTTGTCAGTCCGTACGTAGTACAGTTTACTACGTGCGTAGTGTGTTCACTTCTTGCAAACTAATCTCACTTCGTGCGTAGTGTTTACGTTTGTTAAGGTTTTAATCATAATGTCTGACATGAGTGCTATGGCTGCCAAACAAACCATAACTGCCCTAAGTAATTTAATAATGGACAATGAACAAGGCGGGATAAATAAAGTACCTAGACTGCTAACCATGGAAGATTACCCATTCTGGAAACCACGTTTTGAAATCTTTATCGATGGGATTGATCCACGGTTGCACCGAGCCATTTCTGCTGATTATGTCGTGCCTAAAGGTGAAGGGAATATCGAAGTTCCCTATGATCAGATGAGTAACGATCAGAGGAAGGCTTATGATGCTGAGAAGAAAGCCTACTCTTATTTGATCCAAGCCATTCCTAATGAGATCTTTCACCAGTTCCGACGGTATAGAACGTCACGTTCCTTGTGGAATGCGCTACAAAAGAGGAACGAGGGGAATGCATCTCTGAAAGAGCTCAAGGCATCCTAGTTGAGAAAGGAGTTTGACCATTTCACTTCATACGTGAATGAAAAGCTTCCAGACCTGATTAACAGATACAATCATCTTCTTAGTGAAATGGATAGTTTGGGGGTGCAGATTTCCGAAAGACAACAAGTTGAGACTCTGTCCAAGGCACTACCCAAAAGCTGGAGGCCGTTCATCATGATTTTGAAGAATGGTGAAGGTTTTGAGGGCATGGATTTGAATGACTTCATTACTAAGCTAAAAGAGCACGAACAGGAGGATCAAAATCTGGACAGATTGAGCAGCTATGTGCAGAATCCCTCGTTATACTGTACTGGACCCATTGCTTCTCCAGTCACTTCATCAAATGCTCCACTGCAGACAACTTTTACATCTAACGTTAGTTCTTCAAGCAAGTCTGCTTCTGAAACTCCAAGTGGACCACCATATTCTGCTCCTTTAAGCAAAATGTCTATGCCTGCTTTAAACACTGAGCATTTTAAGCATGGCAGCACTGAAGAAGTAAAGGAGCATATGGGAATGATTAGTGCGTTGGTCACCTCATATGATGATCTGCTAAAGGGTAAAATCGGAAATGCCTACCTGACTCAGGAAGACTATGACCAGATAGACAACGATGAGATGGAAAGACAGGACATTTTATGGTCCTATGCTAATCTGGTAAGGAGAGCAAAGGCATTAGTCAAAAGAACGGGGATGCAGATTACAGCAACAAAAGATACAAAGCTGAGTTTCGACAAGTCAGCTGTAACTTGCTACAACTGTGGAGAAAAGGGTCATTTTGCAAGAGAATGTGAAAAGCCAAAGAACTCAGGACCCAAGTACCCTTTCCGAACATCTCCTGGAAAATCTTCAACTACCACTACTCCAAAGAAGGCTGAAACATCCCATGAGGGATCATCCAAAGCAATGGTGGTTGTTCAGAAAGATGAGGGGATAGACTGGTCAGTGCATTTTCAAGATACTGATGCTTTCGAGGTTGCTGAGACCAACCTGGCCAGTGTTCAAGACCTGAATGATGACTCACAGTCTGAAGTGGATAGTGTCCACGATGTCTATGATAACGAGTCCGCACCATCTACTGATGAGCACAACGTTACTTCAGCCTCTGTGTCAGCTGCCGAACCAACGCCAGCGACTATTCAAACTGAATCAGAAAATCCTAAGGCGTGCATGACTGGACAAGCTGACTCAAAGGTACGTAACATTTCTGGTCTTCCCTGTGTGTCGTGCAATGACTATGTAAAGAATATAGTATCCTTGAAATCTCAAGTTACTGAGCTTACCTCTAAACTACATGAAAACTCTATCATCAAAGGTAGAGAAAAGACCTTAAAAGATAAAATTGAGAGCCAAAATAAACAGATAAGAGAATTAGAGGTAGCTTTGTTAAATAAACAGGATGCTATAGTCTTTTACATCAATCAAATTGATACTCTAAAACGGGATCTTGCTACTTCTAAAGTCGATTATGAAACTTTAAACCAGAAACTTAAAAGTTATTCAACTTCATCTTACTTGTTTGAGCACATAATCGACCGGAGACCTCAAGGTTCCGATTTAGAAAAAGACAAAAAGACATACACTAAATGTCCACCACCAGTATTGAACCAACTGGTGCAAACAGATGTTTTTACTGAAGCTGACCAACTTCCTTCCAAGGTTGATGCACCTTCTGCTTCAACCTCAAAACCTGATTTAAAAATGAAGGGAAAAGTTGGTGAGCCTCAGAGGAAAGAGGCCAAACCAGAAGAAAAGCCTGAATCTGGTATGAGACAACTTCTAGGCAATTCTTCTGGTCAAGGTACGTTAATGCAAAATGTGCAAGCTACACTCCGAACCATAGAAAAGGAGGGTGCAAAGTCTCCTGCAACCCGTCCTTATGAGGAAGTTAAAATTTTTCCAAAACAACGTGGTTTAGGAGTTCAATCAAAAAGTCAAGTAGAGCAAAAAGTGCCACATAACCCTGCAAAACCTCAGTTAAACAGGGTCTGCTATGTGTGCAGGAGACCTGGCCACCTCAGTTATGAGTGTGATCAGCAACAACAGAGCTGCAAGGGGAAAGTTGATTCATCTGAAACTTTTCAGAAAAATAAAACGTTTAATCAAATAAATCAAAAATCAACTGACCCGCATCAGCTCAAAAGGACAAGTGGGGAAACAACTAGTAAACTCAAAAGTCCCGAGGTCAGTCTGAAGGGGAAGGAACCACTTCATAAAGCGATTAACACTTCAAGTGTTTATCATAAGACTCCTCCCCGTCCAGATTTGAAATGGACCACTAAGTCAGAACCCAAAATGTCCAATAGTCCAGATACCAATGTAGACTCCAAAGCTACTGGTGTGTGGATTAATGTGCAAGTTGTTGGAGAAAATGGGAAACCCATGACCATTCGGGCTTGGGTTCCCAATGCTAACTAACCCTTTATTTGTTTGTGCAGGGTGCTCGCCGGTATAACACGTGGATTGTTGATAGTGGAGCATCCAGGCACATGACAGGCGATCTGGGCCTTCTTTCAAACGTCAGAAAAATAAAAGGAGGGTATGTCAGTTTCGCTGGTGATAAGGGAGGTCCCATCACAGCTCAAGGTTTCTTGTCAAATGGGAGAGTGAGCTTTGACAAAGTCAATTATGTCGAGCAGCTAGCAAAAAACTTGTTGTCAGTCTCTCAGATATGTTATAAAGAGTTTAAGGTGATGTTTGATGACAAGCAATGCTATGTGCTGAAGAAAGAATTTCAGATTCCCGAAGATATGGTTTTAATGTCAACTCCGAGACATAATGATCTTTATGTCCTGGACATGTCAAATGCTTCGGTGAAAGAGGTGGAGCATCAATGCTTTCTTACAAAGGCAACTGAAAAAGACTCCATTTTATGGCACAAGAGGATGTGTCACTTGAGCTTGAGGAAGATGAATCATTTAGTTCACCATGAGCTCGTAACGGGAGTCAATCTGAAAAGCTTCCATCTACCAGACAAATGCATTTCATGTAAAATGGGGAAGCAGACGAAGAAACCCCACAAGTTGAAAAAGTACCATTCCATTTCAATCCCGCTTGAACTACTTCACATGGATTTATTTGGTCCTGTGCAGTACAAGAGCATTCATGGAGATAGGTACTGTCTGGTAGTCACTGATGATTATTCAAGATTTTCCTGGGTTTTCCTCTTAAAAGAAAAGTCTGAAACGTTTGAGACGTTAGAAATCATGATCAACAAGTTAGAGACTATCTATAAGCTGAAGATCAGGAAACTCAGATCAGATAATGGAACAGAGTTCAAGAATCAGAAGCTGGAGAAGCTGTGTAATGAGAAGGGTATCCAACATCAGTTCAGTGCTGCATACACTCCTCAAATGAATGGAGTTGTTGAGACGAAGAATCGGACCTTAATAGAGGCAGCACGCACCATGCTTGCTGAATCTGCTTTGCCCGTAAGGTTTTGGAACGAAGCTGTCGCAAATACTTGTTACACACTTAACCGGGTCTTAGTGGTCAAACGATTGGAAAAGACATGTTATGAACTTTTAAATAATCGGAAACCGAATATCAGCCATCTTGAACCGTTTGGTGCTCCGTGCACAATGTTAAAACGTGAAGCCGAAGGTAAATTCAGTTCCAAGGTTGAAAAGGGTTATTTCTTGGGGTACAGTATTCCGAATAAGCGGGTTTACAACTTAACGTCCAACTGTGTGGAAGAATGGTTTGAAGTGGATGTACAACGGCATACTTCGCCTCCAACAAAAACTGGTGATGCCTGGTTATTTGACTATGATAACCTGTTTGACTCATTCAATCTGCCACCAGTAGCACTAGAAGAAGATATTGCAATTCAGATGTTGTATGATCTACATAACTCTTCTAACAGTACCACACCAAACCTGTCCTCTAGTTCTCCCATACCCACACTAAGTGATGCTGAATCTGACTCTGAAGATTAGCCACATACTCCACCAGACAAGGGTTCACAGGGTGAAAGTTCATCCAATGACCACACGTTAACATTTGAAGAGACACCCGTGGTTACCAATCTGGAAACTAATGTAGAGGCTCAGTTGCAGAGATCAAGTAGAGTTGATAGAAACCATCCTCCTGAACAAATTATTGGCGATCCGAATTCTCATGTTCAAACCAGGAGGCAAGTGGCAACGCTATCAGGTTCTCAATCTTCAGAATCTCCGGGATTGAAACAGATGACAGACTTTTCCGATCTAGGTGCCAATTTGGTTCAGTCTGTGGATTTTACACAATGTCTATGTTCGGGATTTCTCTCACAGATTGAACCAAAATATCATATTGAGGCACTCAAAGATGATTCCTGGATTAATGCAATGCAAGAAGAGTTGCTTCAATTTCAAAAGCTGAATGTCTGGCGCTTAGTGAACAAACCAAAGAGTGCTAAGTCCTTTGGCTGCAGATGGGTTCTGAAGTGCAAACGGGATGATCAGGGGGTAATTGTCAGGAACAAGGCAAGGCTAGTAGTTCAGGGGTTCAGACAAATTCCTGACATAGACTACACTGATGTGTTTGCACCAGTTGCTCGGCTGGAAGCTATCCGGTTATTTCTCGCATTTGCCTCGCACAAACACTTTAAAGTGTATCAAATGGATGTTAAAAGTGTGTTCCTGTACGGAGAAATTCAGGAGATAGTGTATGTCAACCAACCTCCAGGGTTTGTAGATCCTATTCATCCTGACAAAGTATACTTGCTGAATAAGGCGTTGTATGGTCTTCATCAAGCACCGCGAGCATGGTATGAGACACTCTCTCAATATCTGACTGATAATGGGTACCGGAGAGGAACCATCGACAAAACATTATTTATCAAGGGTGATGATAAAGACTTGATCTTGGTGCAAGTATTTGTGGATGATATCATTTTCGGTTCTCCCAATCCGATTCTGTGTGAAGACTTTGCAAGGATTATGAAGGAAAAATTCGAAATGAGCTCAATGGGAGAGATGAAGTTCTTCCTTGGACTTCAAGTGGAGCAAACCGAGACAGGGATTTTTCTACATCAGTCGAAGTATGTTGCTGACATCCTAGCACGGTTTGAAATGTCTACTGAGAAGACTGCTGCAACACCTCTTCCCACTAACCACGGCATGTCTCCAGATACTGAGGGGGAGTTGGTGAATGAGTCTCTCTACCGAGCGATGATTGGATCTATGATGTATCTCACTGCATCCAGACCAGACATCATGTTTGCAACATGTCTGATGGCAAGATACCAATCCAAGCCCAATGTCAAGCATCTGATGATTGTCAAGCGGATCTTTCGCTATCTGAAGGATGCTCCTAATCTTGGACTGTGGTATCCATATAATGATAGCTTTGAGTTGACAGCAGTGATTCAGACTATGGTGGATGCAAGAAGGATCACAAATCTACCTCTGGGGGTTGTCAGTTTCTCGGATCGAGACTTGTCACGTGGCAGTGTAAGAAGCAGACTGCAGTTGCGCTTTCTACGTGTGAAGCTGAATATATTTCGGCGGCGAGCTGCTGTTCTCAGGTCATCTGGATTCAACAACAACTGCGGGATTACGGTTTGCAATTCTCTACTACTCCCATTTATGTTGATAACACTGCTGCTATAGCCATTACTAAAAATCCCGTACAACACTATAAGACCAAGCACATTGGCATCAAATACCATTTTATACGGGACTGCTGGGAAAAGAAATTAATTGATGTCGTGTCTATCCAAACTGAATTTCAAAAAGCAGACCTGTATACTAAGGCATTTGATAAACCAATGTTTTTGTTCTTAGTGAATGAAAACGGCATGAAAACCAAGTGTGAGGTTGTCCCTGATGATGCGACTTAGTGTCCTTGTTCGTGTGACTGTGTGTCTAGTTTCTGTGTGGTTATATCTCGTTTGTCTTTGTGTTTATTTTCTGTGTGTCTTTGCATTTCTATTTTCTTAGTTTTTAGTTTCTTTAGTATTTTAGGGGGAGATAGATCAGAAAACATAGAAAATACAAAAAAAAATCAGAAAACATAGAAAATACAAAAAAAATCAGAAAACATAGAAAATACAAAAAAATCAGAAAACATAGAAAATAAAAAAAAATCAGAAAAACATAGAAAATACAAAAAAAATCAGAAAATATAAAAATGAGAAGTTGATCCAACTCAAATGGAAAATGATGGTACACTGGCTTTCAATACAAAGTATGTCTAGTAAAATTAGGACTGAAGGCATGTACATATTCTTGAGAAAACTGTCTGAAAATTTGAGTCAAATCAAATAAGAAACAGATGGCGTGTAAGGCATATGATGAGAGTCTAGGCTGATAAGTGGTTATGCATGTGGAAATCTATCAAAGATTCAAACTATCGAGACATTCCAAGTCTACAAGTCAATAACAGTTGAGACTAACTTAGTCTGGTGCACACACCTGTTACCATGCCAAATGTGATAGATGACAATGAGCAAAATGTAAAAAGAGGGTGAAAAATTGACCCCAATCTGAGATGTCAAAAGAAATAGATACATAGATCTATTAGTGTTGAATTGTCAAAGAGCATAAAATGCAGTGACAAAAGCTCAACAGAAAGATCTATTAGTGTTGAATTGTCAAATAGCATAAAATGCAGTGACAAAAGCTCAACAGAAATTATCAGAAGAGGTGAAAAATTGACCTCCATGTCAAAGAGCATAAAATGCGTTGACAAAATCACAAAGCACATAAGCATGGTGGTTGGGTACTCAAGTTGTGCATCCTACTGAGTGAGTCAAACCACTGTGAGATTTTAAAAGAGATAGTCTTAACCATGTATTCAGTTCTAGATAATCAGAAAATGTTGAAATCAAATCTGTCATTATCTGAGGCAAGTTAGATTGACAGACAGAAATTGAGAGAGTATGTTTGTGCCTAAGGTTCTGAAATGAATGATAACTAAGTATAGATGTGCTGGTACTGATTCCATCTTGGAACCTTTTCACAAAAAGATTTAATTTCAGTAATTTACTTTTTGCAAATCTTTAGTGTTTTCACTTCTGTCTCTTAGTTTTTAGGACTTAATTTGTTAACAGTCTGCATTTTCATTTTCTTTATAATCAGAAAAATACAAAAAGATTTTTGGTGAGTTATTATTATTTTTTTGGTGTGTTTAGTTTTTATATAGTTTCTTGTGTTTTCGTGTGATTAAAAGTTTATGACTTGCATTGAAGTTACTAACCGTTGTGTGCTGAGTACAGGATCATCAAGAAAAATTCTAAGTTTATGTGAGAAATTCAATTCGCACGAAGTAAGAACACCTCGCACGAACTGTGTGATAAATCGTGCGTTGTGGATGCATACTCCGCGGTCAAGGATCAAGAAGCGAAGTGAATTCCATTTCGCACGATGTGAAGGTCATCACGTGCGAAATGAAGAGTCACTTCGGATGTACACTTCAGGTAGCAACATGCGAAGTGATCTCACTTCGCACGGAGTGAAATAGGGTATATAAGTTGGTTCCGTGCGTATTCGTCATTACGCATTCATATTTTCTACAGTACACTCCATTCTCTCTCGATTATGATTCTCATTTCTGTGTTGAAAGAGTTTTTCGTTCCATCCGTGTTTTTCGACCTTGTGTTGTGATCACTTTGGTATGTTTTTCGCCTCAATCCAACGGTTGGATCTCGAGTTATACTCGATTTTATGCTTGGAGGTCTAAAAACTTTTAAAACCGTATTAAAGTGACCTTAATGTGTTAATTTGTTAGATATAAGTGAAAAGTAGCCTTCGTGGACTTAGTTAGATGATACTTAATCACTTAATAGACTCAAAAACATCGTTAATCAAGGGTTTTAAGTTAAAAGTTTCGGCGAACTGTTCTTGAAGTTTGAGTTTTGGTCGTGCGAAGTGAAGTTCATTTCGCACGAAATGATGTCATCTCGCACGAACTCAGTGATGTAGACGATGAACATGATGAGGTTCGGCCGCACGAAGTGAAGTCCACTTCGTGCGAGCAGTGTCCACTACGTGCGAAGTGTAGCATGGATTTAATAAATCAATTTTTGAACGTTAAATCACTTCGCACGAAGTCCTCCCACCACGTGCGTAATGACGGTCAATGCGCGCGTGGTGAAATTTCAAATTTTTTAAATGAATGTTTAATTTTTAATCTTCAGACTTTAGCTGTGTGTTGCGATTATTGGATGTTTCTTTCTAACGAGCATAATGTTTATTCCACAGATTTTAAACAATGGAACCTACTCAAATTGGAAGTTCTTCGGCCCAAAATGTGATTGAAACTGCATCTGGCAGTCAGAAAAAGGCGGATCTGAAAGCGGGTGACATGCACAACTTCCGGGCCTTTCTGACAAAGAACAAATTAACAAGGGATTGCGATGAAATAATTGATTATTTGACGAGGTCGAGAATCCATAAAGCAATCACAGCTGCATGCACTGCCTACACCTCGCATTAGCAAGAGTTCTGGAGAACTGCATTTTATGATGAAGATCTATGTGGGATTAAAGAGGTGGTGCAAGGACAACCAGTGTTTGTTTCAGAAGAGGTATTGAATGAGCTGCTTGAGCTAGGTAACGCTACCACAGATCCAATTTCTCTGAACATCTGCCGAGTTAAGGGATGTTTGCTGAGGTGCGGTTACACCGGGGAGATTCGAAACGAATCAGTATTCAAAACAAAGTTCTGCCCCCCGTACCGGTATCTGATGCACGTCATCTCACATTGTTTGGGGCCACGGAGAACTGGTCATGATCAGTTAAACCAAACTTTCTCTCATTTATTCGTGGGTCTGGTACTGAACGTCAAATTCAACATTTCAATGGTGATTTTCAACTGTTTAAAGGAGAACCTGTCAAAGAAGGAGGGGCAATTCCTGATGTATCCCAGGTTCCTTCAGATAGTGATTGATACACAAGTTCAGGGGTTGGTAAAAGAAGATAGTGATCGAATCAAGTTAAAACATATGAATGATCAAACGGTGAGATAGATGAGCAGATACATAGGCACTTCAGTTCCTCCTAAGAGACGTTTAATCTGCCATTTGGGAAACAAAGATTACCAGGCTCCGGAACGAAAACACTTATGGAGAAATGAGGGTTCAACCTCTCAAGTGGAGATTATTGAGATCATTTCGGATGATGAGGACGAGGAGGTTGATATCCAGAGCCAAGAAGCCCGTGATCCAACAGGGGGGGAGGCAATCCCGGGAAGCTTGGACGATATGAATGTTGATGATTTTTTCGAGGAGGATGATGATGAGCAGACAAGAAAAAGGAAAGAAAAGGCTGCAATTGAAGAGCCAGAGAAGAAGAAGAAGAAAGTTTACAAGTTCAAGCCGCTGGTTGCTTCTGCAGAGATTATTGTCAAACCCTCCACAGTAACAGCCGCTCCAGTCACTACCGCTGCTCAAGGTGCTACAGGATCTTCTCAAACAGGCTCTCAGCTACCATCTATGGCTATCGAAGAAAATCTGAGCAAGCTCCAAGGTTACACGCTAGACATGATAAAAGATGAGAAAGAAAGGAAGCTGGAGCTAGCGGAAGTGAAACAGAAAATGATTGAGAAAGATGCTCAAATTGAAAATTTATTGAAAAGAGACGTGGAGAAAGATGCACAGATCGAGGATCAGCTGAAAAGAGATGTGTAGAAGGATATGCAGATTGAAAGTTTGGTGAAGAGGGATGAAGAGCGAGAACTGAAAATAATTGAGCTTGAGAAAAAGAATGAGACCATGGAACAGATTTTAATTGAATATACTCAAGAATTCAAAAGGTTGAAGGCTCAGGTTGAAAAGCAAGACGAGGAGGTGTTAAGGTTGAAGGAGGCTGCTGAGTCTGAACCTGCTGGGGCATATTCTGGAGATGAAGAAGGTTGACTCTTAGTCTGTGTGACTTTGTATTTATTGATCTATGATGTAAATGAATGAAACAGTCATGTATATTTAATCGTTTTTTTGTGAAATGAAATGTTTGATTTTAACTTACACATGTTTATGGTTTCTTATTGTTGTGTGAAGATCCATTAATTGTTCAGCCATTGAAAGCTGATATTCCTCAATCGTCTCGTCTGCTGAGTGTTCAAGGGCGAATTGTTCCACAAAATGAGTATGATGCAGAGGAAGGAGAAATACTTCCATTCCTGACAAAAGAACAAATTGCCGAACTTTTACAGATTCCTGTCGAAGATGTTATTCTAGAAGAGGTGGATGAAAGCTTTGTGCAACCACCTCAAGCTGAACAGGAACCTGTATTTGACACTGATGAGATTGAGATTGAGGATGAAACCGATCAACACTATCCTGGTCAACAAAAAGACGACAACCTGCCTGACCTTGCCGATTTTTTCAAAACTGCTAATGCTGAGGAAATCAACAAAAGAGCTGAAGTTAGAGAACAAGAAAATGTTGATTTTGACTTAGAAAAATATCTTGGTGATAGAAAATCTAAGCAAGATGAAAGAGAAGCTAGACGAAAGAAGTATCAACGGTTTCTGGAACGTCAGGCAGGGAAAGAAAAGAAGTCTGAAAGCTCACCGGAGTATACCAAGTTTTATCAGACTCTGGGCAAAAAGAAGGATGGTGAAATTGTTGGTTGGTGCTATATGCCGGAATTTAATGTTTATGCAGTTAAAAGGGAAAGAGGAGTTGAGTATTTTCAAAGGGCAAATGATATCCAGACTCTGCCGTTCTATGATATTCGACAACTTGCTCGTCTGCCCCTTTTAGACTGTGACGATCACAGCATGGCAAAATGGTTTGAGACACTGGTGAAGCGTGAGGCTCGATTTGGATGGAAAAACTTAAAGCCTTATGTGCCAGGTGTCAAGAGCCATCCAACCAAGATAGATCCACTGACAGGAAGGAAATTCAAAGTGCTTAATTGCAAAGCTCCTCGTTGTATGAAGAAGTTACCGTTGAGAACCATGCCTACTGGGTGGAGTTCAAGGTTTAAATGGTGGTACTTCAATGAGAAAACAACTGAGACAGTGATTGTATTGGATGATGACATGTCTGGTGGAGAAACGGTTAAAGTATTTGATCCTATGTGGATTAAAAATTTTGGGAAGGACGACATTACTGTTTTGTACTACAATCCAATCCTTTACAAAAATCAGTATATGGATTTGGCATTGCAATTTCAAAAGGTCGTTCGAATTTGCTTTGCATTCGACATCTACGCTGGATCTGAAGAAGTCAAGTCTACAACTTTGTGTTAGCTAGATTGTCGTTTTGTTTGCTTTGTGCATTTTACTTTGTGTATTTTTGCTTAGTGCAATTTTTGTTGATAGAACTAGGTCTTAGGGGGAGTTTGTTGGTGCATATTTGTAAATCCCTAGTTCTTATCAATGAAATATATACATGCTTACTTGAAATGTTAATTCAAATGTGTTTTGATTAGTGGTTTACATGGGTATATGTTCTAAGTGGTTATTTATGTTTATCTTAAGCTTACAAGTACTTAATCATGTGTTGATGTGTGTTTGGAAGTTTAAGTATGCGTGAAGGTCATCACGTGCGTGATGAGTCCACTACGTGCGTAGTGGATCTCACTACGTACGTGGTGAAGTAGTCGGTTAAAGTTAAATTAATTATCATTAAAACAACCGGTACGTGCGTACTGGATTCACTTCGTGCGTGGTGAGTCTCATCACGTGCGTAGTGAAAGTTATTTAAGGTAAACGCGTATTCCACACTATAAATACGTATGAACTGCGAATTAGTGCGCGGATCGACGAATCAACAGGAGTGATCGCGGGTAATCGAGTAATCGACGGGGAATGACCTTAAGCCTTAGTGAGCCTTCGAAATTGCAAGTTTAACCTCGGTAAACGCAAGCTTAGTGCTAATCTCGGATCCAAGGGCAGTCTTAAGCATTCTATGTAAGTTCTTAGAGTTTGTTCTTGTTTCTACTCTGTGTGTTTCTTAGTGTTACTGTGTGCCGGACACCTAAGCAGATCTTAGAATCCTTAGGAGGTTTGGGAAATAGATATTCCGCACTATTTCTCATCCTAGATCAGTCCTAGCATTAGGGTGTTTTAGTTTAGAACCCCCAACGGTCCTACAAATAACTAAAGGATATGGGAAAATGCATGCTGGCAAGGTGACTTTCCAGAAGGTTGCATATGCTAAAGGTCTTAAACACAATCTGATAAGTATCAGTCAATTGTGTGAAGAAGACAATGTTGTTACTTTTAGGAAGAAAGCAGGAACAATATACAATTCAAAGGGTAAGCCAGTGCTAATAGCAAAAAGAGACTAACTCTTTGCTCAACAAGCCAGTGCCATAAAAGGTTGTCACATTTAAACTTCAAGAATATAAATATGCTATCCAACAAAGAGTTAGTCTCTGGATTGCCAAAGATCACATTTGTCAAAGACAAATTATGCTCATCTTGTGAGCAAGGGAAACATCACAAAGGCTCATTCAAGTCAAAGAAATTTTTTTCAAAAATAGACCAATTGCATATGTTGCATATAGATCTATTTGGACCCATAAGTACTCCAAGCCTATGTGGCAAGAAGTACACCCTGGTGATAGTAGATGAGTTCTCTAGATTCACCTGGGTAATACTCCTTAAAGCCAAAATTGAAGCTGCCCTGGAGATAATAAGTTTTATCAAACTGGAAGAGTTGCAAATACGTAAGTCTGTTAAGCAACTCATAAGTGATCATGGGACTGAGTTTAGAAACTCAACCATAGAAGGCTTTTGTGAATGAAAAGGAATATTACAAAATTTCCCCTCAGTTAGAACTCCTCAACAAAATGGAGTTGCTGAAAGGAGAAATAGAACCTTAATTGAGGCTGCTAGAACAATGCTGTGTGAGGCAGGATTGAAACTCTATTTTTGGGATGAAGCTGTCAGTACAACATGTTATACCCAAAATAGATCAATCATAGTCAAAAGACATGGCAAAACTGCATATGAAATGTATAAATCAAGAAAGCCCAAAATAGGTTACTTCCATATCTTTGGTTCAAGATGATATGTGCTAAATCAAAGAGATCAGCTCCATAAGTTGGAACCTAAAGTTGATCCTAGAATTTTTGTTGGTTATTCCTCAATCTCCAAGTCTTACAGAGTGTATAACTCAAGGAGAAAGGCTGTAGAAGAATCAATTCATGTCTCATTTGATGAAGATAGTATTGATCAAGCTGACAAAATTCAAGCTGACTCAGGCAGTCTTAGTGAGCTTGAAAAGCCGAAGGAAACCAAAATGTCAAATCCTATGTATGTCATAGATGATGACAGTGATGAACATATAAGTACATATAAGAGATCATCAAAAGCTATAAAGGACTCTCAAGCTGAGAAAGATGATGAGTTCATTAATCCCTTTGGAGAGGATATTACTCAGACTGAAGATCTTAGTGATCAACAGTTTAAAGCTGCAATTTAGACTGAGGATGTAATTTCACCTTAGAGTCCTCAATATCACTCAAGTCCAGAACCACAATCACCTACTACAACATTTAAGTTCCTCAAAGATCATCCTCAAGATCAAGTGATTGGTAATATTCAAGAAAGAGTGATTACCAGGTCTAAGGCAACAAAAAACTATGTTGCTTACTTTGGTTTCCTATCTCAAATGGAACCAAAGAAGACTGAAGAAGCCTTAGAGGATGAGGACTGGATTGATGATATGCAAGAGGAATTAAATGAGTTTGAGAGAAACAAGGTATGGAGTCTTGTCCCTGCTCCCAAAAATCATACAATTATAGGCACTAAGTGGGTCTATAGAAACAAGATGGACAAGGATGGAGTGATTGTTAGGAATAAAGCCAGGCTGGTAGCACAAGGGTATAGACAAGAAGAAGGAATAGATTATGATGAGACATTTGCCCCTGTTGCTAGAATTGAAGCCATTAGACTGTTCTTAGTTCATGCAGCATATAAAGACTTCAAAGTCTATCAAATGGATGTGAAAAGTGCTTTCCTAAATGGAAAACTTCAGGAGGAAGTCTATGTGAAACAACCTCCTGGCTTTGTCAGTACAAAGTATCCACATCATATCTATAAGTTAGACAAGGCTTTGTATGGTCTTAAACAAGCTCCAAGAGCTTGGTATGATACACTGTCCAAATATCTACTATCAATGGACTTTACCAGAGATAGTATTGATAAGACACTCTTCATTAAAAAAAGTAAAAGACAGGTGATTCTTGTACAAATCTATGTGTATGAAAATTCTGTATGTCAGTATACCTATAGAGGAATGATAGGTTCATTACTCTATTTGACAGCTAATAGACCTGATATCATGTTTGCTACATGTGTTTATGCAAGATATCAAGCAGATCCTAAGGAATCACATCTTCAAGCTGTGAAAAGGATCTTTAGGTACCTTAAAGGTACACCAAATCTAGGTCTTTGGTATCCAAAGGACTCTGGATTTGTGTTAGAGCGATTTTCATATGCTGACTATGCTGGGTGCAAGTTAGACAGAAAATCAACAACAGGAGGATGTCAAATGTGTGGAGGGAAATTAGTAAGTTGGACTAGTACGAAACAGAACTCATTGGCTAACTCAATTGCTGCAGCTGAGTATGTTGTTGCAGGAAGTTGTTGTGCTCAAATCCTGTAGATGCAATATCAGCTTCAAGACTTTGGTATGAATTTTAGGAAAACTCCTAATTTTTGTGATAACCAAAGTGCAATAGCCATCACATATAATCCAGTCTTCCACTCAAGAACAAAGCATATTGAAAGTAGACATCACTTCGTAAGAGACATCGTGGAAAAAGGTAAAGTTGACATAAATTTTATCTCCACTGATGATCAATTAGCAGATATCTTTACCAAACCTCTTGCTGAGAAAAGGTTTTCATATCTCCTAAGTAAATTGGGTATGCTCAACCCCTAGATAAGTTCCTAAAACTGAGTTTCAGCTTGCCAAAGACTATGTGTCTTAAGATGAGAGTATAGTTTATAGATATGTATTCATAAACTGTTCGCTTGGTCAAGTTGAGTGATAAGTTCACACGTTTGGTCTGTTCCAAACATGTTTTAACTGCTAAGTGTGGTTAAAATATTAATTTCCGTTAGTCTCAAATATAAATGACTAAGTGTCATTGATTCCGAGTTGTGTGCTCCACTCAAGCTGGGTGTCAATCTCAAGCTGAGTGCTTAACTCACACTGAGTGATAAGTTTACTCAGCTTGGTATGTCCAAATCATGTTTTAATTACTATGTGTTATTAATTCATGAGACATTATGTTTGAGTCAATCTCAAATTACGTTTTATACCGATTATCTATTGGTGTAATGCAACAGTCTAAATAATATTTTTCTAAGTCAAGAATGTTATTTTACAAACTTATCCGTTGGGATATAATGTGTTTCATCTCGATTACTGTTATATCTATCTGTAAGTTAGTTAGAGTAACGGATAAATAGAGATTTCCATCGGTAACTTTTCTCTCTCCTCAAAAGGTATATATATCGTTTGTAACCGAAATTTAGAAGTTTACATTTACTAAACTTCTAATATACTCATTATACCTTCCACAAACACCTCTTCGCTAAGTGCAATCCATCGTTCAATCGAACTTGAAATCCTAATCGCTCTGTGCGAATTGTGTATTTACTCAGTGTAAATTGAAATTATTCTACGATAGACGGAACTATTCAAAATCTCAGTGATAGAATGGTAAGAGGTGTCGTCTTCAAGAACAACGGAGTGCCGTTAATTAAAATTAACAATCAACGAGCTTGCCTAGCCATCCCTGATTGTTCCTCAGCACCTACTGGAGTTCTGGTATACATGTGTCTGTGACCAGGATAAAGGTGAAATCAGAGGCACCGTGATGAACGGGGAGAGAACAGTGGTACTCACAGTTCAAAGGCTAAGGGATATTCTCCAACTCCCTCAGAATGATGTGTTCGAGCCATTGCCCTATTCTGAATACAACTAGAGCCGGCTTTGCTTAAGAACTTAAGCTACAATACAATCTCTCTTCCTGGCGCAAAGAATGCCAAGCAGGTGGCAAGGTCGGTTCTACCCAGAATAGGTCACCCACAAACTGAAGGTGTAATAAAAAAGGTCACCTTTCTAACCGGATAGGGATTTATGGTATCCACAGTGGTCCGTTCACTTGGAACCAAGGTTGGAGGATTGGACCAAGTCAACGAGTTCGAGATGCAGCTGCTATACAACATCTACTTTGCATGAAATCTGGATTATGTACTGCTTATATTCAACTAACTCAAGTCTAAGTGATGAAGACCACAAGGGATCTTCATGTGCCTTTTATAAGGTACTTTTCCTTAGCATTTGAAGCTGAGCTAGGGACTGAACTATATGAAGCTGGTCAGGATATGTTCCTCACTCCAGCACTAAGCTCCAAGATGTTCAACAATGACATCTTCCAGAGAAAGAGGTCCTTAGTAAGCCTATACAATGGATTGCTGAAAGAGCTTCATCAGAAAGTGGAGTTGAGGAGTCTACTCAAGGGGGAGCAGCTCTAGCTGATCAAGAGCCTCAAGCTGAGCACTCTGCTCAAGCTGAGCCAGCAAATATTGAAGTTGCACCAGGTATGACTTCTTCACTTTCTTCTTCTTCTTACTTTTCTCCATCTTCATTTGGAGATAAGACTGTGGTAAGCCCAACCCAGTCTAACCCATCTCCTTCACCTTATTTCCATCATAAAATCCAATCTGAAGCCAACCTTGGTATGCCCACTGCTACCAAGTAAAATATCCAAACCTATATTCGCAAAACTGCCAAAGGTGGTGCCACAACTAAAGGTACCACTGGCTGAAATCACACTGATTCCTCCACCGGCAGGAGTTGAGGGGGAGACACCTACTCTTCAGGTGCCAACATCAAGGCTCATTCAAACCCAACAGCCAAGCCAGGGTGTGGTGTCTACTCAGCCCACACTTTCTCGTGCCATGGGAGAGCCAGTTACTGTGCCTGAGCTGACACACTCAGGTAACGTTGAAGATATAACCAATCCCCAAGGTCAATCACCCCCCCCCCCCTCACTAACCAAATAAGCCAACCACTAACCCATTCTCATCATATTTTTAGCCCAACTACTTCTCTTCACTTCTCACACTCTCATGCATGACCTGCCAATATTCACCTAAATACCAAGGTGAGTTACAGGGTCCAACTTCTGGGGCACATGATTTTGAGGGTATACACCAACCCTTCGATGATGCACCCAAACACTCTCCTAAGGACCTTGACTCTTTCATTTCAGAGGAACAACACTTTGAGTTCAAGGGAAGAAATCAGTCTCCTCAGGATGAAACTGCCTCCTCAGGCATTCAAGAGCTAAAGTCATACATTGCAGCTCAGTTTGGGTTGTTTCACCTCAAAGAAAAGAAGAACAAACGCCAAATTTATCAGAGGCTTGAAAAGCTGACCAATGATGTCAAAGAAAGTGCCTCTGCAGTTGCTGCTCTACAAGAAATACAGACTTCGAACCCTATTGATGATGACAAAAAGGCGAGAAGGTTCAAGCTGAAGCTGACGCTTAGTTAGTTCAAGGTGAGGCTGAGGCTTTGCTAGTGCTAGCCAAACGAGCAGAAAGGCAAGCTGAGATTGAGGAGGAGTTAGAGGGACCTGCATCTAAAAGACGAAGAGTGGTAGAATCTGAATCTAAAGCTGACAGTGTCTCCGAAACTGAGGAAGAGAAAGCTACGAGGCTAATGATTGAAATGCTCGAGCAAGAGGAAGCTGATGAGCTTGGGATATCTATTGTTTAGCTGAAAAAGAAGAAGGAAAAGGAAGTGAGGGACCAAGAGAGAGAAAGAGAGAGGAAAGTTTTAGCTCAAGCTCAAGCTGATTATTCTGGTCCAAGGCCGGATCCAATCCCATATACAGATGCAAACATCCAGGAGTGCTACTTCAGAAGTAGTACCAGCAAGGAAATCAAGAGCATGACTCTAAGCAGAGTAAATGGAGCCATCATTCTCACCTTTCTATTTGATGACAAGTCAACGGTGGGAATAGACCTGAGGTATGTTCACAGGATGGGCTACATTAAGTGGAAAAGAATAATTATGATGCTCAAGAAATTCAAAAGGAGTCAAATCAAGCAAGAGATTTTAACTGAAGTCTCTAAGCTGATTTCTAGAGCTGAGGAGCTGAGATGTGTTCCAGTTCCTGGTCTGCAAAGGGAGAGCTTACTTAAAATACCTGAAGGTGTGACATTTAATGAAAATCAAGTTACAGAGACACTAGTTTAGGGATTTATGTTTAAGGATCAGGCAGGCAATCCTAGTTTCATTAAGCTTTCAGAGATATGTTATTTGAAGGCTAAGGATGCCTTAAGAATAAGGAGTTGCTGTGGTGATGATAGCACAAATCAGTTTGTGAGATACAAGCCAAATAAGATCATTCGCATGCAACAAAAGGAACTCAGGGGAGATGCAGAAGCTGAAATGGTATTAGAAGAAATCAACAGAGAAATTATACTTTGGGAAGTTCTGCATCCAGAGTTCAAGAGATAACTTTTGTAATAGATTAGTTCTATTTGTAATATTAGATTAGTTCTATTTGTAATTATTAGATCGTGTGTTCGATCTTCACATCTGTTGTGAAGTTGGTAAGTATTAAATCTATGGATAAATCCTGTTTAGAGAGTTAGTTTGTATCTATAATCATAAGTTGATTATAGATTGCAAGTTTGAGAGATTGAGAGATTTGATTTACATTAGGTGTTTACATATCAAGTGTTGCTTACTTGATAGTCATTGTAATCATCTTCTTATTAATGAAAGCATTCGATTTCATGTGGTTTGATTTGTGTGACACTTTTTATTGATTTATACAATTTTTCGCAGAAAGTGTATTCAACCCCCCTTCTACACATTACTTGCTTGTTGATACTCTCACCAAGGGACCAACAGACTGACTAAGAATGCTCATTTTCTAGCTACCAGTGACACTGCTTCGTTGGAACGGCTGGCGCAGTTGTACATAAATGAAGTAGTACGTCATGGTCTGCCTTGTTCAATCGTATCTGATCGCGATTCACGATTTGCTTCTAATTTCAGGCAGAGTTTACAACGTGAGCTTCGCACTCGTGTTCATCTGAGCACGGAGTACCATCCGCAGACCGATGGCCAGTCAGAAAGGACGATTTAGAAGCTGGAAGACATGCTTCGTGCATATGTTCTCGAATTCGGTGGTGCGTGGGTTTCTCATCTGCCGTTGGTCGACTTTGCTTATTATAACTCGTATCACTCCAATATTGGGATGCCACCACATGAAATGCTTTATGGGAGGCATTTTTGTACTCCCACTTGTTGGCTTGAGCCCGATGAATAGTAGTTTGCCGGACCTGAAATTGTGCAGATCACAGCAGATAAACTGAACTTTGCACAGGAAAAGCTGAAAGCGGCCCGTGATAGACAGAAAGTGTATGCTGACCCCAATCAAAAACAAGTTTCATTCCATGAGGGCGATCGGGTGTTCCTGAAAGTTTCTCCCTGCAAAGGTGTGATTCATTTTGGTCGAAAGGGTAAGTTGAGTCCGTGTTACATAGGTCCGTTTCGGATCGTTTGCAAGGTTAACGATCAGACTGTTACCCTTGAGTTGCCTCCAGAACTTTCTGGTATTCACAATACGTTCAACGTGTGTTATCTGCATAACTGTAAGGTCGAGGAGAACCGGATTCTGGCTCTAAGGGAATTGAAGTTTAACGTTTCGAAACGCCTAGTTGAAGAACGTGTTGAAATACTTGGTTCCAAAACCAAGAAGTTGCGCAGAAAGACGATCAAACTGGAGTTAGTCAAATGGAAGCATAACTTGGGTTTGAATATGACCTTGGAGACGGAGGATGATATGAAAGCTCGATACCCTCACTTGTTTGTAAACGATCAGATTCCGAGGACGGAATCTTCTTAAGGGGGTAGATTTGTAACACCCTGAATTAGGGGCTAGTAGTAACTGCTTGTACTTTTTGCTTTGTCGTTTGTACATTGACTTTAATTGGTGTTTTGTTGCTAAATGGTGTGTCTAATATGTTTACTGGCATTAATTGTGGATAAAAATGTGGTTATGTAAAAAGTGTCGTAAGTGAACCAAGTCGGCAAATTATTGAACGGTTTTAGATAATGCTTCCAAAAATATCTCCGTTAGTTGAAACAGATAAACCTAAGTGGTGTTATAAGTTGAATAGGGGAACAAAATACCCGTGATGGGATATTAGACCACTTAAGTCGGTCTCCTCTCTTCTTCTTGTGTACGATAGGAACCAAAAACACATACAACACACATACATCCATACGTAAACACCTACACACACACACTTTTGAGTTTTTGAGAGGAGAATCAAGGAAGAGATCAAGTAGCAAGGAGAATCAGTGTCTAAATCTGTTCTTTTATCCTCTCCATCTTCAAGTTGTAAGTGTTCTTCAAGCATGAAACCTAGTATTTGTGTTTTGAAAGAATTACAGCACTTTGATGGTGTAAATGGTGTTTTACTGGTTAGTTTTAGTGTCAAATGTATTTGTAAGCTCCAAATAATGTCAAAGAAAGTGTATGAGTGATTGAATCTAAGTGTTGGTCGATTTATGTGTTAAAAAAAATCGGATTTACAGGAGCTGTGCGAAACAGAGTCGATGGCCTGCTGTACCGACCTTGCTTGCGGTCGCAAGGGATAGTACCAGCGACCGTAAGCAGTTGTTTTGTTCCTTGTTGCCGCAGGCAAGGGTTTTTGCTGTCTAAAGAGGTGTGTTTGTTGGTTTACCGTTTACGGACGAAGAAAAGATGATTGCGGGCACAGGTACATAACTTGCGGCCGTAAGTACCCAAAGAACTTCCCTTGCGGTCGTATGGATATTTCCTTGCGGGTGTAAGCGTGGGTGGTTTGGGGAGAACCTTTGCGGTCGTAAGGAATTTCCTTGCGGACATAAGGGCGGGAGGGGGTTTGAGATGGCCTTGCGGCCGTAAGGCTTTCCCCTTCTGGTCGCAAGTAGTGTTGTTATGCTGGCAGTTTGTAGACTTGTGTTTTAAGCTGTTCTAGTTGTTGTTAAGTGGTGATTAAACCTGTACCTATTTTGTTAGGTGATTTGGAGGACTCTGGGATTCCCGACATTATATATGCCTCTTGTGATCACGAGGTAAGTACAGGTTCCCCATGAGCCCCGGTAGGTAAGTTATATATTGTTCATGCTGACATGCGATTGGTGTCTACGTATGTACGCACACGAGGTATGCTGTCATATGATTTGACATGTCGTTCAGTTTGTTGTATATGATGCATGCATACAACTGGACCCGATTAGGTTGTATATATTAATTGTAGATTGTCCGGACATTGACTGGTACACGATGGAGGTCAGCGAGGTGGGCTCGGTTCCCGGCGTTACTTTGGGCCACGAAATAGGGGACTAACGGGTACTCGAGTGTATACGCTTGGGTGTTGGATCTGCAGGCCGCCGTTCCTTGATAAGACGGGGTTCCTGGCTATCATCTGGAACCGGTTATGAACGGGGTTCTCGGTGAAAGCCGGAACTAGTTGAGTTGATCTGACTCCATAACGCGCCGAGTGGACTGCTCTTCGCTCCCCCAATGGTGCGGTTGGTTGCGGACTCTTGCTGACATGATTGAGTCGCCGCGATAGGATAGGATAGCCCTGTGTGTTGTTCCTATATGTGATAGCCTGCTTATGAGTGGTTTTTTTATCATATAACTGATTCGAATATTGACCCAACTCAACTGGTCGATCATACCCGAACAGATAAACTAGTCTAACCCCTTAAAGCGGAAACCGGGGTTAAAGTTCACCCCCAGAACCCGAGAAGGTAAGGATCTTTTAGGTACTAATCAAGCAAATACCGCGATATACACACATACATACATATCGATATATACGTACATGTATATGATGGAGAAGGGTAAGAAAAATAATACCGAGATGCTCAAGTATAGTCCACCCAAGATGATGCAAATCGGGAACCCCTCTAGCAAAGGTCTTGCAATCAATCACCACACGAAAAACACGAACTCGTGTATGTGTGCGTGCGCGGGTACGGTCGCCGGAAAGAAGCCGGCGGCTTCTTTCTCTTTTCTTGCGTGGCCAATGGCAAAGGAGAGGGACGGAGAGAGGGCAAGGTAGCTAGAGATATATGTTTTCATCCACACTTTAATCCTTAAGCTAACCCTTTTATTTATACTAATCACCTTATGGGCTTTGATTAGTTTAAATAAAGAGAGATGATATGTCCTCCGACTTCATCCTCCTACTTATCCTCCTACTCACAAGATCAATACAAGTGTCAAATTCAATGGAGGAGATGAAGAAAGAAAATTATTAGAGTACACATGTCATGTTATGGTGAGTAGGAGGATAAAGTAGGAGGAAAAAGTAGGAGGATAAATCATTTTTGTTAAATAAAACCCAACTAATTAAGCCCAAAAGTTTATTATTATTATTAGTTTATCATAGGCCCATTAAACTAATAAAGCCTATAATACATAAATAATTAACTATTATATATATAATAATAATAATCCTTATCCGAAAATTCTATATGATTAAATACCTTAAATCATAATTCAGATAATCTATAATTAATACATTATATATATATATATTATTTAACTAATAAATGTATATATATATATATATATATAAACACTTGTATCAATTATTGGCTTAATTAATCCTCTTTAATAAGTTAAGACGTAACTTATTATTACTGATTTATAATGACAATTATAAATCCTTTCTCTCCGACTATGATTGCATAACTACTCGTATTACATGCACTCACAGGTGTGACCCTTGAGTGTCTTATGGTATTGGATGTGGCATCACTGGTTCACTAAGTGTGTACGTGAATGATTTCCCTTTTTCGCAGGTTAACTAGTTGGGCTAGTGAGGCTGGCACTGATGGTAGTTTGTTGTGTATATATGTTTTGGGGAACACCCTTGTTGTACATATGGATTCGATGGTCGGTTTACTTGGTAACGCTTGACGGTTGGAAACTTATTTTGTAATTGACGTTTTAATTCCGCTGCATGCTTTTGATAATCATGGTTAAAAAGTTTAAATTAACCCTAATCTTAAGCTCGTGAAAGCGTGTGTTACATGATCCCTACCCGGGACCCATCTGAAGCTACCGATCTGTTCAAACGACTTTTAGCAAGGAGGTAATAAACTCAGGATGAAGCTCGAATTCTATGGTGGTTCATGCTCAACACCCGACTCAAAGTCTTGGTTCTTACTCAAGAATGACTCACAACAATTTCAGGGTTAATGAAAGTCACAAGATGTGATAAAGATGAGTAACTTTGATGATTTCTTGGTTGAACAATGTGTATATATGAAGATGAACTCAAGAACAACCAAGAACAATATAAATACACTTTGCATAGATGAGGAGGATTTCTCCTGGTGAAAAAATTGAGAGTATGGCAAAGGTTTACCTAATTAGGTTAGTAGCAACCTTAAATACCACAAGCTTCTTGGGCCACAAAGCCTTTGGGCTTGTAGTATGGACTAACCTAATTAACTAGCTTGGGCTAAACTATTACATCAATATGGAGTAGCTAATTCAACCAACATAGGCTCATCTATTCTACCAACATGGGCTAAGCCCTTACATGATTTACTAGTCTAATTAATATAATAAATACATCGTAATTAAGATAGTTACACAAGGACTACAAACATAATTAAATCCTAACAATCTCCCCCTTTTGTAGCCTTGTGCATGTTCATCTCTCTTGTTGGATTTTGTTGCATCTTTATCTGTCTCCCATTTTGATTATGCAGATATTTTTTTTTCTTTCTGCATTCATGTGAAGCTTTGTGGGAATAAAGATGTTATGTCTTTAGAATGTCTTCTCACCTTGAGGTATCTTCAGGTTGTTGATGAGAGCTTGATCTTTCAGACACACAATGACATCCTTGTAAATCTCCTTAATTTCGCACCAGTAACTTAAGGTAAGAAACCTTTGGTTGTATGAACGGTTTTTCATATAGTTGTTTTCAGCATCCTTTTAAACATGATTATTTTAGAAATATATGACAATTAACGTATCCATTGTAACACCGGGATCACAAGGTTTCCCGTTAACACGTCAGTTTAAATAAACCGTGTGACCTACGTTCAGTGTTGGCTTGATGTTAGCACTGGTAGGATTTCCATCTATCACCGTAAATATCATAAGATATTACTTAAGATGTTCCGGCACTGTCATAGACAGGCAATTGATTCCATAAGTGTCCTAGAAGTGAATAATATTGCAATTGGTTCTAGACTCAATAAGTGCACGAAAGAAGTCGGGGACCGGAGTAGTTGTCCTCCTATTTTCAATATCAACAATCTCCAAGTGAGATGTCAATAGCGTATGTGATAAATCTCCGTGTGAAGTTGAAACAACTATCTTTTAAGAGATAATTGAGTAGCTGGGTGGGGTAAGTGCGTTGCATCACTGGGTCCATGATGTCTATTTCAATACCAGTATAAACTAGTAGTAGATGTGGCTACCCAGATTGATATTGTTTGGTGAGGATCTTTCTTTTCTTTTGATCCTTTCTCTCTCCCTCAGCTCTTTAAGTTTTTTTCAACTTCTCCCTCGAACTCTCTTTCCAAAGTGATGTTTATGTATCATGTGTTGGATACATTTTGGACACTTTTGAACAATGGTATGGACAATTAATGGGATTTTCAACAAGAATGATTTTTAGTAAGGAATCTGTTGAATGTGATTGTCAAGAACAATTTGATCAATCAAAGAATGAACAATCACGAATTCATGTATTTTGACATTTCAGAATGATTCGATAAGATAAGCTCGAAAATTTGTTGATCATTTGCACCCCCGTCTTCTGTTCCATCCCTCTCTTTTTCATTTTCCCTATGCACACCAATCAGTATCCCAATATAACTGATTCTGCTCACTTAGATGACCTAGTAACTAACCCTTACTATCTCTTTCTAGTATATGGTGAACTCCTGGGGTAGGTCCTTCCGGTTCTTGATTGACCACATGAGTATAACATGCCTACACTCCCTCACTCATAGTGCTTTTGATCACGTTATAAAATGACAATAAACGTAAGTGACACTTGAATGACGATTCCAGAAAGTATGAATGGGATAATGGAAGGTATCTAGAATGATGTGAGATGAAATACAAGAAATGATAGATGATCATTTGAAAGATCAACAAGAAAGCAAGAAGTTATCAGAATGAAGTAAAGATTGGGTACCTTCTTGAATTAGAAAACAAGATTGGAAAATAACAATCTTTTTGGATTTTGAACATTTTGTACTGTTTATGGATTTTTGATATTTTTCAATGTTTTTGGGTTTTGAAAACTGATTAACGACAATCAAAACAATTTAAAACAAACTCCCCCTCGAACATAGCATTTCGAGCGAGAGATAAAAATTATATTTTGTCTGATTTTCTCCCCCTACACGAATGCATATTAATGTATTCGTGTACACTTGCGAACTGACAAAATTACAACAAACTCTCCCTCGAATAGTGTGTGTTCATTGATGCGAGCAAGGCAGAGAGCCGTTGAATTTTCTCCCCTACGTGAATGCATGTAAATACATTCGTGTAGTTTTATGATAGTGATGCTCCCCCTAGAACCGAGCGTCTTTATTCATTTCACTAACCGTATTTGTTAGTAAACTCTTGTTCCTGTGTCTATGCTGGGGACAGTCAGAGTCCATAAACCACCGAACAGGCGCCTGCACAAAGAAAACAAAGAGAAATTTGGTACCCAATTTGAGATGGGTCCTTTCACATTAGTAGAAACAACAGATTCTAATTTTATATCAATTTCTGATTCTGTTGTTTTCATAACAGGAACCCACATCTGTTTTGTAGGTAGAGGTTGGGTTGGCGACTGTGTTCGATGCACTTTGGATTTGACGGGTATGGGTGCATCTTTTGGTGTCTCGATGACTATCGGTGTGAAGCCCAGTGGGAGAGATAAGTCATCCTGAATGAATTCAAATCCTTCAGGCTTTTGTCATGTTTTCCCATCCCATGTGATTGAGGGAGTAGGAATTGATTGTTGGGTTTTAGGTTTCACATGATAGATTGGTTTGATCTGCCGTTGAGGAGTGGGAATGAACTTGGTTTGAGCTTCCTTTTTGGTCTGAGGATGGTTCCTCACGGCATTGTCATTGGCGTGGTTCCAATTGTTGTGATATCGATGGTTTGGAGTCCAATTATTTGAGAAAATATTATTTGTCTTTTGATAATTGGAAAACAGTGATTGTGATTTATGCATGTGCGACGAAGGCATGTCACTTGATTGGAATCGTTCTTTGCTTGAGCTTTTCTTGCACCAGTAGGTAATCTTGTAACCTTTTCGGTTTACATAGGAAACTTGTTGGTGCAGTTTTTCGAATGGTTGAAAATTTGGGTCTGGTTTGATCCCTCGTTTCTTAAGATCCTGATCATAAGCACATTTAATCGAGCAATGGCCCTCTAAGCAACCATCACTAGCACAAAACATTTTGCATTGACCATGATCATCACGGGGATTAACACAATTAATGCGTACAATAAACGAGTCCTTACACCGCATTAAGCTTGTTTGTTTTGAAATGTTTGCAGGGTAGACTATGGCGTCTTCATGGCATTCGTCATCCGTTTTCTCAACTTTCTTTTTCCTCCAACCTAAATTGTGTTTCAGCAATCCCTTAAAGCTTGTACCAAGATCTATACATAAGGTAGGTGAGGAATATGCTAGCATATCATCTTTGGTATATTGTTTTATGTGCCTTGCTGGTTTCTGTTTGGTGTTGACTGGTGTTGTTGGAGTTTCGTAAATGAGGCGTGTATTCGGTCGGGGAGGTGGTGATGAACTAGGTTCATTTACTTTTGCTTTTCCTTTTAGAGCCGTGGATTGAGGTGTGTGAGATCTGAACAACTCATTCTCAAAGATATTGAGTTTTGAATTTAGTGCAAAGATTTCTGATCCAAGATTCACACACTAGCCTCTGTATTCTCTACATCTTTCTTCAGAGTCAGCTAGCCTTGATTTAGCTTCAGAGTTCAGACTAACTAACTGCTTTATCCTTTCATTTGCCCCGAGTAGTTGTGATTTGGTTTGGGACAATTCATCAGTAATGCCGATGGTGATGGAATCGGAAAATGAAAAACACTCCTTTGAATGCACGTGGAAGGTGTTTGTATCAGACGTGCTCGGTGCAGCGGAATTCAGTATACGAGCGTTTTCAGATTCAAGTTCGCCGATTTTATCATATAAAATCTCAGTTTCTAACTCATGAATGATTGATTTATTGAAAATTTCGGTTTCAACCAATTCAAATCGGCATTGTAACTCCACATGAGGAATATACACACGCGTTTTTGTTTGAGTTTCAGATAAGTGTGCCCTTGACTCCATCTCTAAATTTGTAAAACTATGAAAGTAATCGTCTGACAAAAGAGGTACAAATTCAGTTGTTTCGTAAGACCGATTAAGACTTTCGTAGTTGTACGATGTTTGAGCCTTGGTTGTCGTGCGTCGTTTGATTTCTTCTTCTTCACGCTCTTCTGTTTGACTGACAAAGACCATTCTTGCAGTCAATCCCAAGTTCATAAGGTCAAATCTATACAGTTGTTTAGCAGTAATCATTTCGCTAATACGGGGATTATCAAAACCTAGGCCTTCATATGTCCATTTGGAAAATTGTTTGTCTTTAGGTTTGTTCAAGAAAATGGTTTGTGCGGTTTGATCTCTTTTGATTAGCAGATCCTCAAGGCTCTTTATCTTTGAATACAGATGACCTCTCTCCTTTTGCAGAAATTTGAAATCTTCTTGAGCTGATATTTTGGCTTCTTTGAGGTTGTGAATAATGACTTCATTTTCGTTTCTTAAAGTGATTAATTCATTTTCCTTAGCAGTTAATATCTGTTGAAATTCATTCGAGTTTGATCGTGATTGATCTTTGAGTTTCGTTTGTGTTGTATGATTTTGCCATTTAATCTCTCAATATGATCAACCAGGGTTTGAGCATGTTCAACATTTACCATTTCAGAAGCAGAAATTTCATTTGCTATACTCATCTTTAAACAGAATCTTTCCTTGATATGAATTGAGGTTATCTGGAAACTTTGAAAAATCAAATAAGTTTGATGTAGCTTTGGAGGAAGTGGAACGTTTGAAATTAGAATGTTGAAATTAGGAAGTTGAAATTAGAATGTTGAAATTAGGAAGTTGAAATTAGGAAGTTGAAATTAGAATGTTGAAATTAGGAAGTTGAAATTAGAATGTTGCAAGTTTCTAATTTCACTAGCAAGTGCAAGTTTCGAATAGAGTTTCTAATTTTGCCCGAACTTTCTAATTTCACGAGCAGGTTTCGAATTTTGTTGCAAGTTTCTAATTGTGCCAAGAGTTTCTAATTTTGCACCAAGTTTCTAATTTCACCAGCAGGGTTTCGAATTTGTTGCAAGTTTCTAATTTTGACAGGAGTTTCTAATTTTCCCCGAAGTTTCTAATTTCACCAGCAGGGTTTTGAATTTTGGCGCAAGTTTCTAATTTTGCCAAGAGTTTCTAATTTTGCCCCAAGTTTCTAATTTCACCAGCAGGGTTTCGAATTTTGTTGCAAGTCTCTAATTTTTCCAAGAGTTTCTAATTTTGCCCCAAGTTTCTAATTTCACCTGCAAGTTTCTAATTTTGCCAAGAGTTTCTAATTTTGCCCCAAGTTTCTAATTTCACTTTGCAAGTTTCGAATTTCACCCAGGGAACAGTGCTTCTTCTTCACAAACAGAGCATGTGCTTTACTGTAGCATCCAAAAATTTCAAGAACTCTCAAAACTTGATGAAAATATGATATTTCTTTTGCAAAACCTTTCTCCACTTACAAGAAACGTTTCTAAATCATTTTAAGCTACAAACAACTTCAGATTTGAGAGATTTTTTAGAAAATGTTGAAGAACACCAAAAACTTGAAAATTTTTAAAATTCGATTTTGTCACTCAAATGTTGTTTATTTGCAGAAATGAAGATAACCAAATGACTTCTCCACTTCTAGAGCTTCTATTTGAGCCAAAAAAACAAGCAAAAACAATAAATTTTGAAGATTTTGATTTTTCAAGTGGGTTTTCTCAAGAACAGAAGCTTTTCTTTGATTTTTCACTCTTGGATTGTTGTTTCCAGATGATATTGAACTAATTCAGCAAGGAATTGGCTCTGATACCAATTGAAAGTCACAAGATGTGATAAAGATGAGTAACTTTGATTATTTCTTGGTTGAACAATGTGTATATATGAAGATGAACTCAAGAACAATATAAGAACACTTTGCATAGATGAGGAGGATTTCTCCTGGTGAAACAATTGAGAGTATGGAAAAGGTTTACCTAATTAGGTTAGTAGCAACCTTAAATACCACAAGCTTCTTGGGCCCAGAGCCTTTGGGCTTGTAGTATGGACTAACCTAATTAACTAGCTTGGGCTAAACTATTACATCAATATGGACTAGCTAATTCAACCAACATAGGCTCATCTATTCTACCAACATGGGCTAAACCCTTACATGATTAACTAGTCTAATTAATATAATATATACATCGTAATTAAGATAGTTACACAAGGACTACATGTTGGTCCCTTGGTGAGAATAACAACAAGCAACAGTGTGTAGAAGGGGGGTTGAATACACTTTCAGCGGAAATCGAACAAATCAAATAAAAGTGTTACACACAGTAAATCAAACCACAACTAGTCGAATGCTTTTATTAATATGAAGATGATTACAATGCTTTGAATAAGAAGATGATTACAGTAACTATCAAGTAAGTAACTCTTGATATATAATCACCTAATATAAATCTCTCAATCTCTCAAACTTAGCTATCTATAATCAACTTATGATTATAGATACTGACGACTCTCTAAACATGATTTTTTACAGATTGAATCAACTAATGATTACTTACCAATATCACAACTAATGTGACAATTCGAACACACGAATGATCTGGCAATCTGTGAGTTTCTTGATCACGTTGAACTGACAAACAGTGATTCAAGAATCGTAACACATACGGTGAGGTGAGGTATTTGGCTCTGTAATTCTTTTCAGAATCATAGTCGTAGTCGTACCTCTAAACTTATCAGGAGATAAGTATTTATAATCCTGTTCCTACGGTTCCTAACAAACTGGACTAATCCTAATTTGCTAACTAACTATCGGATAACTCGGAATCTTGAATCTTCAATCTTCAATCTTGATTCTGGAGTCTTCTTATCCGCGCCGTAGATATAGAGAGAGATAAAGATGAATTTAAAACATATTTAAATTATCTTTAAACTGACTTCTTACTTCGGACTGAGTTACTCAGCTTGAAACTCATCAAGTTGAGTTCTTCGAGAACAAACCCGAATTCAAACATGAACTTACACGTATAATTATTAACTCATCCTTAGAAGTCCAAAGAGTTAAATAAAACATATTTATTAACTCTGTCGAGCTGACTCTGCTTTTGAGCTGAGTCACTCAGCTTGAAACACATCAAGCTGAATACTCGATATATACCTTATGTGACATACACAGATTATCAAACACATTAATAATTTAACTAAGGTATAATATAAACTGGTCGAACATATGCTAAGTTTATATTCAGCTTATACTCAGTCTGAATCACTATAAGTGTTCAGTCTGTACTAAGCTTCATAATTCTGTTTAAGTTATATGTAGAACTCATCTTACAAACTTAACTTTGTCTCATCAAATCTTAACTGATGAGATCATTTTCCCAACAAACTCCTCCTATTTGATGATGACAAAACCATCAAACAGTTCTTAAGTTTGTTTAACAGAATTATGTTTTAAATCTCAAACTTATTAAGATTTTATTATTTGAACTGATCAAATATTTATTGAACATATCAATATTAGTTTAACTTATCAATTTAAATTGGAACACACCAACTTTTAGTTGAACATACCAACTAATTACATAAATGAATAAGAACTTATCTGTTATTCATTTTTGCTGAACTTATCAAACTTATGAATAGGAACACATCACAACACAGTTGAACATATTAAACTTTATATTTGTATTAATAGAACTGATCATAATATAAAATTTGTTGATCACTTAGATCATGCACACATAGTGCTTATAAAAAATATTAGAACTAATCTAATATTAGAAAAGAACTTATCTATTCTGGATGCAGCTCTTCAAACTCCTTAATCTCTTTATTTATTTCTTCAATAATTTCTTGCAGATTAGGTATATGTTGAAGCTGATCCTTTTGTGATCTGATTGCTCTGTTAATTCTGTATCTGAACCTTGTAGTCTGTTCAGTCTTTTCTACAATTTGTCTCAGAGCAAACACCTGAGATACCCCACAAGTATAAATGTTAGCATCAGCCTGGAAGCATTTTTCACCATTTCTGTCCAAGTACATGAATCCTTTCTGAGGCTTTTCAACATATGTATTCTCTTGAAACTCCATGCCTTCAGGAAGAGCAAGACTGTACATATCTAGATTTGCTAGTCCAGCTGGCTTTGATTGCTTCTTCTTTCCAACTTTATGCAAAGAAGTTAGTAGGGTAGCTATCTCAGACCTGGGTATTAATTGCATTGCATTAGCCCTAGCAAGTAACCTCAGCAGCTCATCTTTAACTTGACTTCTTTCAGAGGACTTTTTCATCTGTTTAATGAGCACTGCCACTTGCTTCCATTCCTCATAACCCAGTTTGTGCAGTTGATTCAGCTTCAGAGAAGGTGTCTCGCCATTCTTTAAAGAAAATTCCATGATAATGATCCCTTGAACTGAATTCAACTTGAGTGAATCAATCTGAGAAGAGAAGTACAATTTTTCATAACATTGAGTTATATCTTCTTCCTCAGTTTGATCTTGGATAGGAAGTTCATCTTCTTCTTCCTTGGGCACGATAGGCAGTCTGAGTTTTGTCAATTCCTCATTCTGCTTTCTGATCAGCTCAGCCCAGTTTTGTTCTCTTATCTCTTTTTCTATAGCTAACACAGCTTGAGCATCTGATTGTCTTCTTCTTAGTTCTTCGACCGAGATCCCAAGCTGGTCAGCTTCCTCTTGTTCTATTCTTCTGACTGCCAGCAGCGAAGCTCTCTCTTGTAATGTCATTTTGTCAGCAGAGTCTTCATCTGAGGCTGATGATTCACTAAGAATCACTCTTCTTCTTTTCTGCAGGAGGGGTTCTGATTCTTCCGAGCTGACTACTACAGGTCTCTTTCCTTTAGCCTTTTCAGTCAGCCCAGCTTCTATTTCCGTTTCTTTCTCCCCCTCAACTTGATCTACTCCCTTTGCCAATAATAGTAAAGCTCCAGCTTGAACAGACTCAGCTTCAGCTTCTAGAACATTCTCCCCCTTTTTATCATCATCAACAGGGGTTGAAGTCCTTTGTTGTCGTAGAGCAGCTACTGCAGATTTTAAATGCTGGACATCTTCCTCTAGAGAATTCAAAATCATTAGCATGTTCTTCTTGTCTTGTTTTCTCTTGAGGTGCAGCTTGTCAAACTGACTTTTGAAAAAGTTCATTAAGTCGTCCAAGTCAGCTTGAGAATGTTGGAATTTGGGTGCATCATCCGAAGGTTGGTGTTTATCTTCAAAGTCATTTGCACCAGAGTGTGGACCCTGTGAATCATCTTGGTTTGAAGATGAATCATTGACAGATTGTGCAAGAGAGTGTGAGAAGTGAAGAGAATGTATAGGGCTCGAGATGTGAAGTGTATGGGTTGGTGGTTGGCTAATTTGGGTAGTGGGGGTGATTGACCATGGGGATTGGTCATTCTTTCAATGTAACCTGAGTGTGTCTGCTCAGGCACAGGATAAGGCTCTCCCATGGCTCGAGTAAGTGTGGGCTGAGTAGACACCATACCCGGGTAAGGCTGTTGGGTTTGAATGAGCCTTGAGGTTGACACCTTAAGAGAAGGCGTCTCCCCCTCAACTCCTGCCTGGGGAGGGATCAGTGTGATCTCGGCTCCAGTGATGCCTTTAGGAGTGACACCACTTATGGCAGTTTTACGGGTATATGTTAGGATATTTTCCCTAGCAGCAGTGGGCATACTAGGGCTGGCTTCAGATTGAGATTGTAAATGGAATGAAGGTGGAGGAAATGGGTTAGACTGAGTTGGTTCTACTGCAGTCTTATCTCCAAAGGTGGATGGAGAAAAGTGAGAAGAAAGAGAGAGAGGAGAGGTCTTACCAGAAGCAGCTTCAAAGGTTGCTGGTTCACCTTGAGCAGAGGACTCAGCTTGAACTTCTGTGTCAGCGTAGGAAGCTCCCCCTTGAGGTGATCTCTCATCTCCACTTGCAGATGAAACTCCTTCAGCCACCAAGAGCATTAGACCACTCAGACCCTCTTGCTCAGGGAAGATGTCATTGTTAAACATCTTGGGACTGAGAGTTGGAACAGGGAACACATCCCATCCAGCTTCATATAAATCCCTCAACTCAACTTCAAGCACCAAGCACAAATACCTTATGAATGGTACATGGAGGTCCCTGGTGGTTTTCAGTACTTGGACTTTGAGCTCGTTGAATATGAGCTATGCATAATCGATGTGTCTGTCGAAGAACATGTTGTACAGCAGCTGCATTTCAAACTTGTTAATTTGATCCAAGCCTCCAACCTTGGTCCCCAGTAAATGTACCACTGTGGAAACCATGAAGCCCCAGCTGGTTGGGAAAGTGGCCTTCTTAATCACACCTTAAGTTTGAGGGCGACCCATTTGAGGTAAAACTGACCTCGCCATTTGTCTAGTCACGGTTGGCTCGAACACATCTTAAACAGGGAGTTAAAGAACCTCCCTTAGCTGTTGAACCGTGAGGGCCACTGTTCTATCGCCATTAAGAACAGTGCCGGTGATCTCTCCTTTGTTCTGGTTGAAGGTGCATGTGTACCAGAACTCCAAAAATGTGTTGTGGAGCGATGTGAACAGGTGCTCCAATGAAAGAAAATGCCAAAGGGCATTTCTTAATATAAGCAACCCATGCTTCATATCCTCTCCCCTGTTTCCTCGCAGGGATATCAAGACATGCACGTTGATTGTTAATTTTGATCAGCGGTAATCCGTTGTTTTTCAATGCAGCACCACGAACCATTCGATCACTGAGAATGAGAGTGGTTCCTTCCATCGTGAAGATATGAATATTACACTAAGTAACTGATTTCGTTGCACTGAGCAATGATCTTCGCACCGAGCGAGTTAGGATTTCAAAGTCGATGGAACAGGGAATTGCACTTAGCAAATTTGTTGAAAGGTATATAAGCAGTTGAGAGGTTTAGAGATGAGAAGTGTAAGCGTAAACCTCGAACATGCAGGTAAGGTCGTTATATATACCTTTCCAAGGAGAGAGAAAAATTACCGTTAGAGATCCCCCTTTTTATCCGTTACGCCGTAAAATTTTGATGTAACAGTAAGTGGGTACAACTAATCATCTTCCAACGGATACTAAGGTAATATAATAATATTAACTGACAATAAGATTATATACACTGATGTATTATACCTATACATAATTTAGTATAATACGCGATTTGAGACTGACTCAAATACGCGGTAGTCATGAGTTACTCACACTTAGTAAATAACACATGAGATTGGACACACCAAGCTGAGTAAACGTATTACTCAGTTTAACTCAAGCACTCAGCTTGATTTAAGCACTCAGCTTGAAATATGCACTCAGCTTGAGAATTAAACTCAGCTTGAAATGTGCACTCAGCTTGAGAATGAAACTCAGCTTGAAATGTGCACTCAGCTTGAGAATGAAACTCAGCTTGAGTAGAGCACACAGCTCATAAGTAATGACACTAAGTCGTTTTCGTCTGAGACTGACTCAAATGAATCTATTAACCACACTGAGTAGTTAAAGAGTGTTAGGAACCAACCAAACGTGTGAACCAATCACACAGTCTGAGTTAAGCACATAGCTCAGACTCAGTGACACTTAGTCATTTATATTTGAGACTGACTCAAACTGTATCATACTACACTAAGTAGTTGAAATGTGTTTGGAACTCACCAAACAAAAGAACTCACTGTTCAGCTTGATAAGATTCAATTTATGAAAACTTATTTATAAACTGTGCACTCAGCTTAAGACACCTAGTCTTTATCAAACTGAAAAGCTCGAAATCTAGACACGTAGCTAGGGGTTGAGCATACCCAAGTTACTTAGCAAATACATAAACCTCTTCTCATCAAGTGGTTTAGTAAAGATATCTGCTAGTTGGTCATCAGTGGAGATAAATTTAATGTTAACTTTACCTTTTTCCACGATGTCCCTGATGAAGTGACGTCTAATTTCAATGTGCTTGGTTCTTGAGTGGAAGACTGGATTGTAAGTGATGGCTATAGCGCTTTGGTTATCACAGAAGATAGGAGTTTTCTTGAAACTCATGCCAAAGTCTTGAAGTTGATGCTGCATCCATAGGATTTGATCACAACAGCTTCTGCTGCAACGTATTCAGCTTCAGCAGTTGAAGTAGCCACTGAGTTCTGTTTCTTACTAGTCCAGCTGACTAACTTCCCACCAAGCAATTGACATCCTCCAGTGGTTGATTTTCTGTCTAACTTGCACCCAGCATAGTCAGCATCTGAAAAACCAACTAACTCAAATCCAGAGTCTTTTGGATACTAAAGACCTAGATTTGGTGTACCTTTGAGGTACCTAAAGATCCTTTTCACAGCTTGAAGATGTGATTCTTTAGGATCAGCCTGATACCTTGTACAAACACATGTAGCAAACATAATATCAGGTCTACTAGCTGTCAAATAGAGCAATGAACCTACCATTCCTCTATAGGTAGACTGACACACAGACTTTCCATCTGAGTCTTTACTCAGCTTGACAGCCGATGACATGGGTGTTTTCATGGTTGAACTTGAATCAAAACCATATTTCTTTATCAAATCAAGAACATACTTGCTTTGATTGATGAATATTCCAATAGGCTTTTGTTGAATTTGTAGGCCTAGAAAGTATGTCATCTCACCCATCAAACTCATCTTGTACTTTTGTGACATTATTTTGGAGAACCACTCACACAGAGATTCATTGGTAGACCCAAAAATGATGTCATCCACATAGATTTGTACAAGAATCACCTGTCCTTTACTTCTTTTAATAAATAGTGTCTTATCTATACTACCTCTGGTGAAATCCATGGATAGTAGATAAGTGGACAGTGTATCATACCAAGCTCTTGGAGCTTGTTTAAGACCATACAAAGTCTTGTCTAACTTATAGACATGATGTGGAAACTTTGAACTAACAAAGCCAGGAGGTTGTTTCACATAGACCTCCTCCTGAAGTTTTCAATTTAGGAAAGCACTCTTTACATCCATTTGATAGACTTTGAAGTCTTTATATGCTGCATAAGCCAGGAACAACCTTATGGCTTCAATTCTAGCAACAGGGGCAAAGGTCTCATCATAATCGATTCCTTCCTCTTGCTTATACCCTTGTGCTACCAGCCTAGCTTTGTTCCTAACAATCACTCCATCCTTGTCCATTTTATTTCTATAGACCCACTTAGTGCCTATAATTGAATGATCTTTGGGGGCCGGGACCTTATTTCTCTCAAACTCATTTAATTCCTCTTGCATAGCTTCAATCCAATCCTCATCCTCTAAGGCTTCTTCAGTCTTCTTTGGTTCCATTTGAGATAGAAAACCAAAGTGTGCAGCGTAATTAGTTGTAGCCTTGGATCTGGCCATGACCTTTTCTTGGACATTTCCAATAATATGATCTTGAGGATGATCTTTGAGGAATTTAAATGTTGTAGTTGGAGAGTCTGGTTCTGAATCTGAGTGATGTTGAGAACTCTGAGGTGAACACACATCCTCAGTCTCAACGGCAGCATTGTCAACAAACTGATGATCACTGAGATTCTCAGTCTGAGTGACTTCAGCTCCAAAGGGATTGATGAACTCATCATCCTTCTCAGCTTGAGAATCCCTTGGAGTTTGTGATAATTTCTTTGATGAACACACATCATCATCACTATCATCTCCTATGACATACATAGGATTTGATAAGTTGGTTTCCTTAGGCCTTTCAAGCTCACTTAGACTGACCAAGTCAGCTTGACTCTTATCAGCTTGATCAAAATAGTCTTCATCAAAAGAGACATGAATTGATTCTTCTATTGCCTTTCTCCTTGTATTATATATTCTATAAGACATGGAGATTGAGGAATAACCAACGAATATTCCAAGATCAGCTTTAGGTTCCAACTTATGGAGCTGATCTCTTTGATTCTTCTTTAGGCCTTGGGATTTCAGCATCACAGTCCTTAGCCTCATGACCTCTACTTCTACACTTGTAGCATCTCCTTCTTCCAATGATGACAGGAGGTAGAGTGTCTAACAATCCTTTTGAGAATTTGCTCTCAGTTTTAGGATTGTATGTGGTGGATAACTTCTCAACTTTCTTTGCAAGCTGATTCACCTGGTGATCACTGACTTTGGACTTACCTTTGTCAGGTCTCTGTTTGTTATCCTGAGAAGATTGACTAACAACCTTCTTCTCCATGACTTTATACTTACCTTTGCCATGGCTACTGGACTCACCAGTTTCAACAGGTTTGGACTTACCACTGTTGATCTTCTTGGACTTACCAAGATCCACAACTTTGGACTTACCATTGTCGTGTTTTGACCTCTGACTTACAGTGGTCTTTCTGTTCTTGTAACTTCTCTCCGAGCCAGAAAGAGAGTTTTGTCTTTTGAAAGGATTTGGATTAAGCCTTTCTATGACTGAAGTTCTTTGAACATACTGAGTGCCTAATCTGTCCAGCACAGACTTACCATGCTGTTTTGATGTTGAGCACTCATTCCCATGATCACTAGCTTTCACAAACATATTGAATTTCAAGTTCTGACCATGTTTATTCTCTGAGGCTGACTTCTGAGACTCAATCAGTTGTCTATCCTCCTCAGAGTTTGTACTTGCTATCTCATCATCAGCTACATAAGCTGCTGTTAGATAGTCACCTCCAAGTACAGCCTTTACCTGTTTAGGTATCTGTTGGTTTATGCACTTTTCAGCAAGCTTTGACCAGGACTCAGTGACCTTTTGAAGTTGGTCAGCTTTGTCTTTAGCTTCCTGAAGTTCTTCACTAAAAAGTTGATTAATGTGCCTCTGACATTCAAGATCACATTGTGTTTTCTTACCAACATATATGAGAGATTTATTTTCCTTAATCCCATCCTTCAGTTTTGCTATTTCAGCTTTGAGGTCATTTTGAGACTTAAGGCTGGTCTTGAAATCATTTAACAAATAATCAAACACAAGACCTTTCTCCTCATTTGTATAAGAGTAGAAGTTACTGACCTTGTACATGGAAGCAGGATCCCAATCACTTAGTTTGCTGTTTTCCTCAGCTTCCTTCATGTCAGCTTCAAAGATTGATTCAGACTGACGATAATCAATGTAGGACCGTGGGGGGTTCTAAACTAACACCCTAATGCTAGGACTGATCTAGGATGAGAAATAGTGCGGAATATTTATTTCCCAAACCTCTTAAGGATTCAAAGATCTGCTTAGGTGTCCGGCACACAGTAATCACGAAGAACACACAGAGAAAGATGAAGAACAACACTAAGAACTCACACAGAATGCTTAAGGCTGCCTTTGGATACGAAATTAACACTAACTTTACGTTTTTTCGAAAGTATCCCTGATTTCGAAGGCTTATATGTGATTATGGACGATTACGGACGATTCCCCGCGCTAATACGCGGTTAAGGAGTTTTTATACGTATAGAAAACGCGTATTTGAGTGTAACACGTCATTTCCTTAATTAACTTACAATACGCACGTAATGCTCTGCAATTCGTACGTAGTTAATTCAGTACACACGTACCGGGTGTTTTAATGATATTCAATTAAACTTTAATTATCTACTTCACTACGCACGTAGTGAGATCCACTACGCACGTGGTGACCTTCACTTATACTTAAACTTCCAAACACAAATCAACACATGACTAAGTACTTGTAGGCTTAAAACAAATATAAGTAAACACTTAGAATATATAAACATGAAAACTATTAATCAAAACACATTTGAATTAACATTTCAAGTAAACATTTATATATTCGATTGATAAGAACTAGGGATTTACAATTATGCACCAACAAACTCCCCCTAAGACCTAGTTCTATCAACAAAAATTGCACTAAGCAAAAATGACATGACTCTCTATCCTTCACAATGTAGTAGACTTGATTTCCTGCGATCCGGCATAGATGTCAAATGCAAAACAAACACGAACGACTTTTTGAAATTGCAACGCCAAATCCATATACTGCTCCTTGTACAAGATTGGATTGTAATACAAAACTGTGATGTCGTTCTTTCCAAAATTCTTCATCCACATAGGATCGAACACTCTAATCGTTTCCCCTCCAGAAAGTTCATCATCCAACACAATCACTGCCTCAGTTGTCTTCTCGTTGAAATACCACCATTTAAACCTTGCACTCCAATCTGTAGGCATTGTTTTCAACGGTAACTTCTTCATACACTGAGGAGCTTTGCAATTTAACACTTTGAGCTTCCTCCCTGTCAACGGATCAATTTTTTTTGGATGGCTTTTGACACCTGGCACATATGGCTTTAAGTTTTTCCATCCAAACCGAGCCTCACGCTTTACAAATGTCTCAAACCATTTGGCCATACCTTGATCTTCACAATCCAAAAGGGGCAGACGAGCAAGTTGTCTAATATCATAAAATGGCAATGTCTGTATATCATTTGCTCTCTGGAAATATTCAACTCCCCTTTCCCTTTTAATTGCATAAACATTGAATTCAGGGATATAGCACCAACCAACTATAGCACCATGAGTCTTCTTGCCCAGTGTTTTATAAAACTTAGTATACTCCGGTGAGCTTTCAGACTTCTTTTCTTTGCCTGCCTGGCGTTCCAGAAACCGTAGATATTTCTTTCTTCTAGCTTCTCTTTCCTCTTGCTTAGATTTTCTATCACCCAGATTTTTTTCTAAGTCAAAGTCAACATTTTCTTGTTCTCTAACTTCAGCTCTTCTGTTGATTTCCTCAACGTTAGCAGTTTTGAAGACATCAGCAAGATCAGGCAGGTCATCATCTGTTTGTTGGCATGGGTAGTGTTGATCAGTCTCATCCTCAATTTCTACCTCATTGGTGTCAAAAATTGGTTCTTTCTCAGCTTCCGATTGAGGCACGGAGCTTTGATCATCCTCATCTATTATCACGTTTTCGATTGGAATTTGCAAGAGTTCAGCAATTTGTTCCCTAGACAGGAATGGAAGAATTTCTCCTTCCTCAGCTTCATACTCCTCTTGAGATACAATCTGACCTTGTACACTGAGTAGTCTGGAAGATTGAGGAATCTCAGCTTTCAATGTCTGAACAATCAATGGATCTTCACACAGAAGTAGAAAAGACCATAAACATATGTAAGTCAAATAAACAAACATTTCATTTCAAGATAAACATTCAAATACACATGATTGTTTCAACCCTTTACATGATAACTAAATAATTACAAAATCACATAGACTAAGAGTCAACCTTCTTCATCTCCAGAATATGCCCCAGCAGGTTCAGACTCGGCAAATTCTTTCAATTTTAGCACCTCTTCATCTTGTTTCTCCACGTGTCCCTTTAACCTCTTGAACTCTTGAGTATACACAATCAGAATCCTTTCCATTGTCTCATTTTTCTTCTCCAACTCAATCATCTTTACCTCTCTCTCTGCATCTTTCTTCAACAGGTTCTCAATCTGCAAATCCTTCTCAACCATTTTCCTCTTCACCTCCTCAAGCTCTAACTTTCTTTCTTTCTCATCCTTGATCATATCCAGAACGTAGCTTTGAAGCTTGCTCAGGCTTTCTTCAATAGAAATATTTGGTATCTGAGAGCCAGTCTGAGATGATCCTGCAGCACCTTGAGCAGCGGTTGAAGCTGGAGCAGCTGTTGCTGTAGAGGATCTGACAGTGATTTCAGCAGATGCTACCAGAGGCTTGAACTTATAAACCTTCTTTTTCTTTTTCTCTGGCTCATCAATTGCAGCTTTTTCCTTCCTTTTCCTTGTTTGCTCATCCTCATCATCCTCAAAGAAATCATCAACGTTCATCTCATCTAACTCGGTGGGGATAGCCTCTCCCCCGGTGGGATCATGAGCCTCTTGGCTCTGGACTTCTGGCTCCTCGTCCTCATCATCAGAAACAATCTCAATATTCTCAACCTGAGATTCAGAACCCTCATTTCTCCACAGATGCTTTCGTTCTGGAGCTTTATAATCCTTGTCTTCTAGATGACAGATCAATCTTCTCTTTGGAGGAGCTGTGGTGCCCATGTACCTGCTCATCTGCCTGACTGTCTGATCATTCATGTGCCTCAGTTTGATTTTGTCCCCGTCTTCCTTCACTAAACCCTCAACCTGGGTATCAATCACAATTTGAAGAAACCTGGGATACATCAAAAACCGCCCCTCATTTTTTGACAAATTTTCTTTCAGACAGTTGAAAATCACTCTGGAGATGTTGAATTTAACGTTCAGCACGAGCGCCACAAATAGATGGGAAAACGTTTGGTTCAGCTGATCATGGCCGGTTCTTCGCGGCCCCAAGCAATGTGAGATGACGTGCATCAAATAACGGTATGGAGAGCAGAACTTGGTTTTGAATACTAACTCATTTCGAATCTCTCCAGTGTATCCGCACCTCAGCAAACATCCCTTAACTCGGCAGATGTTCAGAGAAATTGGAACTGTGGTAGCGTCACCTAGCTCAAGCAGCTCATTCAATACCTCTTCTGAAACAAACACCGGTTGTTTTTGCACCAACCCTCGAATCCCACCCATAGCCTCATCATATGCAGCTGTTCTCCAAAACTCTTGTTGATGTGAAGCGTAGGCAGTGCAGGTTGCTGTGATTGCAGTATGAATCCTTGACCTCATCAAATAATCAATCATTTTATCACAGTCCCGGGTTAACTTGTTCTTTCTCAGAAAGGCCCTGATGTTGTGCATGTCACCAGCTTTCAAATCTGCCTTTGTCTGACTGCCAGATATAGTCTCAACGATGTTTTGGGCCGAGGAGCTTCCAAGTTGTGTAGGTTCCATTATTTAAAATCTGTGGAATAAACATTAAGCACATTAGAAAGAAACATTCACAGACCGTAACACACAGTTAGAATCTACATAATTTAAAAATTAAGCATTAATTTCAAAATTTCAAAATTTCACCACGCGCGCACTGAAAAGCATCACGCAAGTGATGACAGGACTTCGTGCGAAGTGATTTAATGTTTATAAAACATGATTAATTAAATCCAAGATACACTACGCAAGAGGTGGACACATATACGCACGAAGTGGATTACCACTTCGTGCGACCAAAACTCATCGAATTCATCTCTTACATAGTGCACTTCGTACGAACACAGGTCAGTACGTGCGAAATGAACATCACTTCGCACGGCCAATATTCAAACTCAAAACCAGTTCGCTGAACTTCAAAACCATTGATTTGCGATGTTTTTGAGTCGATTGAGTGATTAAATATCATCTAATTACGTCCATGAATGTTACTCTTCACTCAAATCTAACAAACTAAAACATTAAAATCACTTTAGATCCAGTTTTGATGTTTTTAGTTTTTCAAACATAAAATCGATTATAACTTGAGATCCAACCGTTGGATTGAAGCGAAAAACATACCAAATTGATCACAAGACAAAAACGAATCACACAGATGAAACGAAAAAACTCTTTCAACACAGAGGTGAGAATCAAAATCGAGAGAGAATGAAATGAACTGTAGAAAATTTGAACGCGTAATGACGAATACGCACGAAAGACACTTATATACCCTCTTTCACTTCGTGCGAAGTGAGGGCACTTCGCATGTTGTTGCCCGAAGTGCACACCTTAAGTGACACTTCACTTCGTCTCTTGAACTTTGACTGCGAAGTATGACTACACTACGCACGTTGTGCCATCCAGTTCGTGCAAGGTGTTGTCACTTCGTGCGGATTGAATTTCTCATATAAAAACAGAATTTTTCTTGACGGTCCTGTACTCAGCACACAACGGTTAGTAACTTCAATGCAAGTCATAAACTTTTAAGCACACGAAAACACAAGAAACTATATAAAAAAAACACACCAAAAGAGATAAGAAGACCAAAAAACTTTTTGTATTTTTCTGATTATAAAGAAAATGAAAATGCAGACTGTTAACAAATTAAATCCTAAAAACTAAGAGACAGAAATGAAAACACTAAAGAGATTTGCAAAAAGTAAATTACTGAAATTAAATCTTTTTGTGAGAAGGTTCCAAGATGGAGTCAGTACCAGCACATCTATACTTAGTTATCATTCATTTCAGAACCTTAGGCACAAACATACTCTCTCAATTTATGTCTGTCAATCTAACTTTCCTCAGATAATGACAGATTTGATTTCAACATTTTCTGATTATCTAGACTGGGTACATGGTTAAGACTATCTCTTTCAAAATCTCACAGTGTTTTGATTCACTCAGTCGGTTGCACAACTTGAGTACCCAACCACCATGCTTATGTGCTTTGTGATTTTGTCAACGCATTTTATACTCTTTGACATGGAGGTAAATTTTTCACCTCTTTTGATAATTTCTGTTGAGCTTTTGTCACTGCATTTTATGCTCTTTGACAATTCAACACTAAAAGATCAATGTATCTATTTCTTTTGACATCTCAGATTGAGGTCAATTTTTCACCCTCTTTTTACATTTTGCTCATTGTCATCTAACACATTTGGCATGGTAACAGGTGTGTGCACCAGACTAAGTTAGTCTCAACTGTTATTGACTTGTAGACTTGGAATGTCTCGATAGTTTGAATCTTTGATGGATTTCCACATGCATAACCACTTATCAGCCTAGACTCTCATCATATGCCTTACACGCCATCTGTTTCTTATCTGATTTGACTCAAATTTTCAGACAGTTTTCTCAAGAATATGTACATCCCTTCAGTCCTAATTTTACTAGACATACTTTGTATTGAAAGCCAGTGTACCATCATTTTCCATTTGAGTTGGATCAACTTCTCATTATTGTTTTTCTGATTTTTTTGTATTTTCTATGTTTTTCTGATTTTTTTGTATTTTCTATGTTGCACCAATCTCCCCCTAAAATACAAAAAGAAATAAATACCAAGAACAGAGACACACAGACACAGAAAATAAACACACAGAAAATAGACACACAGACACATATACGTGATGTGACCTCCTTTATCACCTGCGAAACTTACATACCCTCCTTTTATTTTTCTAACATTTGAAAGCAGGCTCAGATCGCCTGTCATGTGCCTGGATGCTCCACTGTCTACAATCCACGTGTTATAGCCGCGGGCACCCTGCACAAAGAGTAAAAAGTTAGTTAGCATTAGGAACCCATGCCCGAATGGTCATGGGTTTCCCATCTTCTCCAACAATTGGCATGTTAATCCAAATACCAGTAGCTTTGAAGTTTGCATTGGTATCTGAACTATTTGACATTTTAGATTCGGGTTTATTGGTCCATTTTAAGTCTTGACGGGGAGAAGCCTTGTGATACACACTAGAAGCATTAATCACCTTATGAAGTGTTCCTTCCCTTTTTGACAGACCTCGGGACCTTTGGGTTTAACAAATGTTTCCCCAACAGTCCTCTTGATCTGAATGGGTTGAGTTGATCTTTGATTATTTTGATTAAACATTTTGTTCCTTTGAAAATTTTCAGAAAAAGAATCAACGTTCCCATTACAGCTCTGTTGTTGCTGATCACACTCATAACTGAGATGACCAGGTCTCCTACAAACATAGCAAATCATGTTTGACTGATGTTTTGCAGGATTATGTGGCACTTTCTGATCAACTGGACATTTTGGCTCAACTCCTAGACCACGTTGTTTGGGCAGGATTTTAACGTCCTCATAAGGACGGGTTGCAGGAGACTTTACACCCTCCTTCCCTATTGTTCTGAGTGCTGCTTGGACATATTGCATTAGAGTGCCTTGTCCAGTGGAATTGCCTAAAAGTTTTCTCATTCCAGGTTCAGGCATTTCTTTTTGTTTAACCTCTTTCATCTGAGGCTCACTAACTACCCCCTTCATTTTTAAATCAGGTTTTGAGGTTGAAGCAGAAGATTCATCAACCTTAGGAGGAAGTGAGTCAGCTTCAGAGAAGACATCTGTTTTCGCCAGTTGATTTAACACTGGTGGTGGACATTTAGTATACTGCTTTTTGTCCTTTTCTAAATCGGAACCTTGAGGTCTTCGGTCGATTATGTGCTCAAATAGGTAAGACGAAGTTGAATAACTTTTAAGTTTCTGGTTTAGAGTTTCATAATCTACCTTAGAGCTAGCAAGATCCCGTTTCAGAGTGTCTATTTGATTGATGTAAAAAACTATAGCATCCTGCTTATTTAACAAAGCTGCCTCTAGTTCTCTAATCTGCCTATTTTGACTTTCAATTTTGTCTTTTAAAGTCTTTTCTCTTCCTTTAATAAGTGTGTTCTCATGCAGTTTAGAGGTAAGCTCAGCAACTTGAGATTTCAGAGATACTATGTTTTGTACATAATCATTGCACGAAGCACAGGGAAGGCCCGAAATGTTACTTACCTTTGAGTCAGCTTGTCCAGTCATGCACGCCTTAGGATCTTCAGATTGAGATTGAACAGTCACTGGCGTTGGTTCGGCAGCTGGCACTGAAACTGGTTTGACATTGTACTCATCAGTAGGCATCACTGATTCTTCCTTACTGGCAACAAATTCATCATCAGCTTCCTGCACACTATCTGCTTCAGATTGTGAATCATCATTCAGATCTTGAACACTGGCCAAGTTGGTCTCTGCAACCTCGAACACATCATTATCTTGAAAGTGTACGGACCAGTCTATCCCCTCATCTTTCTGTACAACCACCATTGCCTTAGATGATTCCTCATGAGATGTTTCAGCTTTCTTTGGAGTAGTGGAAGTTAAAGATTTCCCAGGAGATGTCCTGAAAGGATACTTGGGTCCTGAGTTCTTTGGTTTTTCACACTCCCTTGCAAAATGTCCCTTTTCGCCACAGTTGTAACAGGTTACAGCTGATTTGTCGAAGCCCAGCTTTGTATCCTTAGTCGCTGTAATCTGCATCCCTGTTCGTTTAACCAAAGCTTTTGCTCTCCTCACAAGGTTGGCATAGGACCATAAAATGTCCTGTCTCTCCATTTCATCATTGTCAATCTGCTCATAGTCTTCTTGAGTCAAATAGGCATTTCCAATTTTTCCTTTAAGCAGATCATCGTAGGAAGACACCAACACACTGAGCATCCCCATGTGCTCCTTTACTTCTTCAGTACTACCATGCTTGAAATGTTCAGTGTTTAAAGCAGGTAATATTGATTCCGACTTTTTGCTTGAAGGAGCAGAATACGGTGGTCCACTTGTAGTTGCAGAACTGGTTGACCCACTGACACTTGAAGTAAATGCAGTCTGCAACGGAGCATTTGACAAGGTTGCAGGAGAAGGAATGGATCCAGAGCAGTACAAGGAAGGATTCTGAACATAACTACTCAATCTATCTAGATTTTGTTCCTCCTGTTCATGCTCTTTTAATTTGGTGATGAAGTCATTGAGGTCCATACCCTCGAAACCTTCACCATTTTTCAAGATCATTATAAACGGCCTCCAGCTCTTTGGTAATGCCTAAGATAAGATCTCTACCTGCTGTCTCTCAGATACTTGCACACCTAGGCTATCCAACTCACTCAGAAGATGGTTATATCTGTTAATCAAATCAGGAATCTTTTCATCTCTGTAAGATGTGAAGTGATCAAACTCTTTTCTCAGTTGAGAGGCTTTGAGCTCCTTCAGAGATGCATTCCCTTCGTTCCGTTTCTGTAAAGCATTCCACAAAGAATGTGACGTTCTATATCGTCGGAACTGGTGGAAGATCTCAGTTGGAATGACTTGGATCAGATAAGAATAAGCTTTCTTCTCAGCATCGTATGCTTTCCTCTGATCGTCACTCATCATATCATAGGGAACTTCAATATTCCCTTCGCCCTTAGGAACAAAGTAGTCAGCAGATAAAGCCCGGTGCAGCCTTGGATCAATCCCATCAATAAAAATTTCAAAACGTGGTTTCCAGAATGGGTAGTCTTCCATGGTTAATAGACGAGATACTTTGTTTATTCCACCTTGTTCATTGTCCATAATTAAATTACTTAGAGCAGTTATAGTTTGTTTGGTAGCCATTGCACTCATGGCAGACATTATGAATAAGACCTAAAACAAACTCACGCACTACGCACGAAGTGAGGATAACACGTATGGAGTGACAACACAACGCACGTAGTGGAATGTACTACGCACGGAATGAAAAACTTTCACACAGACTCAGGTACGTACGGAATGGATACCTAGTACGCACGACATGGATGCACTACGTACGTAATGAGTAATTTATTTTTCAAGAAATGATTTAACACTAAGAATCAATACGTGCGGAGTGTAGGACACTACGCACGTGATGAAGGCGCACCACACACGGACAAAACACGGGTTATGGAAAATTCTAGAACACGAAGAACAGACTACGCACGGACTGCTGAGCTATACGTACGTAATGCGAGACACTACGCACGTGTAAACTTCAACGATTAGGAACTAATTTCCGTAAAAACACAAATCTTTTAACGCAAAAACAACCTTATTTCGACTAAACGTACGATAAAATACCGAGAAAACGACAAAACTAACAATCCTGAAAGACCAAAACGACACCTAGATCACGAAACCTAAGAAAAAATGATCAATCAAAGCACAAGGCTCTGATACCACTTTGTAGGACCGTGGGGGGTTCTAAACTAACACCCTAATGCTAGGACTGATCTAGGATGAGAAATAGTGCGGAATATCTATTTCCCAAAGTATCCCTGATTTCGAAGGCTTATGAAGGCTTATATGTGATTATGGACGATTACGGACGATTTCCCGCGCTAATACGCGGTTAAGGAGTTTTTATACGTATAGAAAACGCGTATTTGAGTGTAACACGTCATTTCCTTAATTAACTTACACTACGCACGTAATGCTCTGCAATTCGTACGTAGTTAATTCAGTACGCACGTACCGGGTGTTTTAATGATGTTCAATTAAACTTTAATTATCTACTTCACTACGCACGTAGTGAGATCCATTACGCACGTGGTGACCTTCACTTATACTTAAACTTCCAAACACAAATCAACACATGACTAAGTACTTGTAGGCTTAAAACAAATATAAGTAAACACTTAGAATATATAAACATGAAAACTATTAATCAAAACACATTTGAATTAACATTTCAAGTAAACATTTATATATTCGATTGATAAGAACTAGGGATTTACAATTATGCACCAACAATCAACCTCATCCAATTCTAGCTCTTCATCTTCTTGAGCCATTAGACATACATCATCATCTGAGGTGGATGATTCTGTATCCCAGGTTTCAGCATATAAACCTTTTCCACTGGGTTTGTCTTCAGGCTTTGATTTCTTGAGCTGAGTGTACTTCTCCTTGTACTTATCAACTCTATAAGCATTCTTATCAACAACTGATGTTGATTATGCCTTCTTCGATCTGCACTCAGCAGCAATATGTCCCTTTTTCTGACAGTTGAAGCACACAACATTCTTGGGATCAAAGGAACTCTTCCCTTTGCCCCTGTCGGATCTTCCTCTTCCCCTTTGAGCTCTTCTCAATATTCTGGCTAACATTGCCATTTGCTCAGTGATAGTCTGAACATCATCAATATCACCTGAGTCTGAATCTGAGTGGTCAGCTTGAGATTCTGACTCAGTCTCAGATTCAACAACCAAAGGTTTGGAGTTTTTCTTCTTTTTCTGTGCAACTAATGCAACTTCAGATTTATCCAATGAGTCCTTGAGTTGTTGTTGAGAGGCCCTCTTGTGTTATGTGATCTGTTCATGATTCAGCAAGAACCCATAGATGGACTGTAGGTTATACATGGGTAGTGTTCCTCCAACCCTCAGTGCTGTAGTTACATCGTTAAACCTCTCTGGTAACACATCCAGAAATTTCAGCACAAGTTCAGCATCATCTTTCTTTACACCCACACTTAGTAGGTCATTTATCAAGCAGTGAAACCTTGCGAACAAATCTACCAAGGTTTCATTCTTCTTTGAAAAGAAGTTTTCATAGGATCTATTTAAGTGATTCTTCTTTTGCTGCTTGACAAGATCTGTGCCTTCATAAGTGACACTCAGCGTATCCTAGATATCTTTTGCAGTTTGACACCCAGTCACAGTGCGCAAGATTTCATTTGACAGGGCATTTGCTAGAACACTTTTAGCCTTATAATCCAGATTGTAGAGTTTCCAATCTTCATCAGTCCAAGATGCAACAGTCTTTCTTGTTTCCTTCTCAGATTTGCCAGGAGACGTATCACTGACAGTAGCAGGAATCTTGGGGATGATAGGTCCTTTTGTAATGACATCGAACATACGAATGTCAATGGACTTGAGGAATAGCATGGCTCTGAACTTCCACATAGGATATCAGATCCATCAAATACGGGACATCCTTTTGCAGACATCTGAGGAAAGTTTGATGGAGTATTGCTTGTCGACATTTCAATCTTTCTCAGAATCATGAACTATTCAACTGATGAAATCGTTCAGCCTGCTCTGATACCAGTTGTTGGTCCCTTGGTGAGAATAACAACAAGCAACAGTGTGTAGAAGGGGGGTTGAATACACTTTCTGCGGAAATTGAACAAATCAAATAAAAGTGTTACACACAGTAAATCAAACAAAACTAGTCGAATGCTTTTATTAATATGAAGATGATTACAATGCTTTGAATAAGAAGATGATTACAGTAACTATCAAGTAAGCAACTCTTGATATATAATCACCTAATTTAAATCTCTCAATCTCTCAAACTTAGTTATCTATAATCAACTTATGATTATAGATACTGACGACTCTCTAAACATGATTTTTCACAGATTGAATCAACTAATGATTACTTACCAATATCACAACTAATGTGACAATTCGAACAAACGAATGATCTGGCAATCTGTGAGTTTCTTGATCACGTTGAACTGACAAACAGTGATTCAAGAATCGTAACACATACGGTGAGGTGAGGTATTTGGCTCTGTAATTCTTTTCAGAATCGTAGTCGTAGTCGTACCTCTAAACTTATCAGGAGATAAGTATTTATAATCATGTTCTTATGGTTCCTAACAAACTGGACTAATCCTAAATTGCTAACTAACTATCGGATAACTCGGAATCTTGAGCTTCAATCTTCAATCTTGATTCTGGAGTCTTCTTATCCGCGCCGTAGATATAGAGAGAGATAAAGATGAATTTAAAACATATTTAAATTATCTTTAAACTGACTTCTTACTTCGGACTGAGTTACTCAGCTTGAAACTCATCAAGCTGAGTTCTTCGAGAACAAACCCGAATTCAAACATGAACTTACACGTATAATTATTAACTCATCCTTAGAAGTCCAAAGAGTTAAATAAAACATATTTATTAACTCTGTCGAGCTGACTCTGTTTTTTAGCTGAGTCACTCAGCTTGAAACACATCAAGCTGAATACTCGATATATACCTTATGTGACATACACAGATTATCAAACACATTAATAATTTAACTAAGATATAATATAAACTGGTCGAACATATGCTCAGTTTATATTCAGCTTATACTCAGTCTGAATCACTATAAGTGTTCAGTCTGACTAAGCTTCGTAATTCCGTTTAAGTTATATGTAGAACTCATCTTACAAACTTAACTTTGTCTAATAAAATCTTAACTGATTAGATCATTTTCCCAACACTACAAACATAATTAAATCCTAACAGTTAACTATTCTAGAACTCGACTTAAAATGATGGAAATCTAGTCATAAGCTTGTAAAAAAAGTAAAGAAAAAGATTACCTTAATAATTGTGACCTAATTTTAAATGCTCAATAAATGAACCTATTTATATATTATTATTTTCTATTTTCCTTTTCCTTTTTTTCCTTTTTTCTTTCTTTTTAATTCCTTAACAATTTAAGATAACAACTAACCCTAATCCACCAAACAAACTTAGCTCTTCCTAAGCCCAACAAGAATACAAATCCAAGCCCATTCCTTTAAATCAAATTAATATTAAACCCACTTTGAAAGAGTCCACCAAGACCTAATTTAAATCTTGATTTCACTATGCAAGCCCACCTTCATTATCCTAATTAATTACCTAAACCGAAAGCAACTCAACTATAAATTCAATACTTAGATGTCTAATATACTGCTCAAACCCTAACATTGACGTTTACTTGATTATAATAGTAATCATCTATTAAAGCCCATCCATCCTAGTATAAATTTCAGTTGTATATATATATATATATATATATATATATATATATATATAGTTGGAGGTTCAAATGAGAACCTTAAATAAATTGAGAATGAGAGACTCAATCCTAGCCGTCAAATTCCCCCTCCTTCAATGTCATTGCTCACCATGAATTCCTTACATGCACCATGCCACACTAGATCCCCTCACGCTCTCAATCCATGAATTCCACTTACAAAATGAACGGCCGAGATTTAGTCTCTCATTCTCATTTAATTTCTCATTCTCATTTAAACATTCTCATATATATATATATATATATATATATATATATATATATACACACACACACCCTTCTATACTGATAATTAAATTCCTTAACATCCCGACTTTTGAAATCGATTAAGGATGTCAATACATTAATATTCTTTCTTAAGTACATCGCGGCTCAAATATACAATTAATAATTAAACTCCGAAAACGGGTATTACAAAACAAAAATATAAAAAATAAAAAAAACAGCAAAACCATTTAGGCCTGGTTAGAAAAATATAAAGTCCAACTATACATCAATTTAAAAAAATCACAATGCCAAAACAAAATCATATAGGATTAGTTCTATTTTATTTTAAAGAGGACATAGATATGTTTTTATCTGTTTATATAGTGTTACGGTTGTAATCAATTGTCAAAAAAAAAATTAAGTTATGGAATATTTGTTGTATTCGTATTGATTACATATTAAATGTTTAGTTTTAAGTAGTTACATTTAGGTTTCAATAATTTACTTTAGTCTCACATTAGAACAATAATTAGTGAAAATTACTTACTATCATCACTAATTAAAATCAAATGTTTTATATAGTTTTACGGTTGTAACCAATTGTTTAATTTAGTTTTATTTATTTTTTTGTAACTTATTGAATATCTATTTTATTAGTCAATTGATTAAATATTAGCTGTTAAGTTTTGGGTAGTTAATTTACGTTTCAATAATTTCCTTCAAACTCACATTAAAACATAAATTACTGAAAATTATTTACCATTATCAATAAATATTATTAAAGATTTTAATTTAAGTTATCGTTGAATTAAATTACATTGAAACATCATTAAGTAATCATATAATAAACCTAACCATTTAAAACTATTTACAAAAAATAAAAAAACCCGATTATTATAAGAGTGCCACAAAACCAAAGACTTGTTTTTAATTGCATTCAATTTAAAAAACTACAATGCCAAAACAATGCTATATAAGATTTGTTCCACTTTACTCTAAAGATGATAAAGATATACTCTTTAGAATTATTCTAAGATTTTTAATCAACCCTGTATTCAAACATTCCAATTCCTTTAATAAATTTGAACCAAACATAAAAATTTTATTAGAATTAGATTTCAATATTTCTCCTAATTTCTTGAAATTCTTACTAACCAAACATCCCTATTTATATTAATCATCTAGTTTTTTCTATTATTTTAATTAAGAATTTCAATCAACCCCAATTTGAAAAATCTTGGTTCTCTCCTTCAAAAATAGAAAGTGAAAAGCTCTTATTTTTCTCCAAACCTCACCTTCTCTCTACCAGAAAAAAGGAAAACAACCTATACACATCTCGCATTCATCATTATCTTGCTCCTGCCTTTAACACAAAAAACTAAAGGACTCCTAATTCTCTAACAACCCTGCAAGGGGAGGAGGCCTTTGTCAATTTGATTCAACAGGGGGAGGGTCAATCTTACACTTTAGGCCCTCTCTCAATCATTAAGAATTCTTCATATATATCAAAACAGAAGTTAAATAGATAGGAAGTTTTTAAGGAATATAAGAGATAGCAGAGAATACCAAAGAAGAGAGAACGACAACATTATAGTTATTTTACATCTTTTTAACTGGCCGAGGATAAAAGATGGAAGACAAGAGAAAGACAAAATTTGCCATCCTCACCGTGGCTTTTGTCATGCTTCTGGCCATTGCTATTGCATTAATCGTCATGATGAACAGATATTCTGAGCCAAAATCCGAAAATATGAAACCTGATGATGATGTTAAGGCCTCGATCAAAGCGGTTTGCGATAACACCGATTACAAGAAGACTTGCGTGGATAGCCTTTCGAAAGCAAACATCCAATCCACGGATCCTTTTGATCTCGTAAAGACAATGTTTGAGGTCACAATTCAACAAATTGAAAACGCCACCAAGAACTCACCACTCATGAAAGAAATTAATGCAGACCCAAGAACCAATGATGCCCTCAAGAGTTGCAAGGAGCTTACAGGCCTTGCTATTAGTGATCTAAAGAGATCTTTTGATAATATCAATATTTTCAATCTTAATGATTTTGGCCAGGCACTTGTACAATTAAAGATATGGATGAGTGGTGCTATAACTTATGAACAAACATGCCTAGATGGATTTGAAAAGACAGAAGGAGATTTTGGAGAAAAAATGGAACAATTATTGAATCAATCTATGGAGTTAACTAGCAATTGCCTTGCTTTAATCACGGATTTCTCGCAAGCATTTCAATCAATCAGTGCACCCCCGGGGACTAATAATCGTCGTCTTCTCTCGATTTTTAACAATGATAACAATACTCCAGAATGGGTTGATGCTACTCACCGAAGTATGATGGAGAAAGCACCCATGAAGGATAAACCAGATGTTACTATTGCACAAGATGGGAGTGGAAACTTCATTTCGATTAATGAAGCTTTAAAACTCGCTCCCGTCGAAGCGAAGAAGACATATGTGATCTACATAAAGCAAGGCATATATAACGAAATCGTACATATCCCGAAAAATTTGACCCATATAATGCTTATCGGCGATGGCCCTGATAAAACAAGAATCACAGGACGCCTGAACTTCATTGATGGAGTTAGCACCTACCATACTGCAACTGTTGGTAAGCAATAGCCAAAGAATGGTTAATTTAAAAAAAATAATTAGAGACAAAAAAACCTCATGAAGAAAAGTAATGTATTAGAATAATGTCTATTACTCCATATATTGTATCTCATTTAAAGACTACCATTAAAGATCCATCGAAAACCAGGCTTTATGTCCTGTTTCAATGGGGTTTGAAGACCTTTTTTGGGTCCGTGAAACGGTAATATGGTCATAAATACAAGCACACCATACCTTAAATATGAAGTAGGCTATAGTACAGAACCTTGTTATCAAAGTTTTCTCATAATTATATTGCTTTAAACAATTTTCGCAGCTGTTTCTGGAGATTTTTTCATGGCTAGAGATATCGGGTTTGAGAACACAGCAGGTCCTGAAAAGCACCAAGCTGTGGCGCTACGAGTCAGCGCAGATAGAACGATATTTTACAATTGTCGGATGGATGGTTACCAAGACACACTTTATGCACACACATACCGCCAGTTCTATCGTGAGTGCACCATTTCGGGCACCATTGACTTTGTTTTCGGAGACGGTGCAGCTGTGTTCCAAAACTGCATCATGGTTATCCGCAAGCCGATGGACAACCAGAATTGCATTGTGACAGCACAAGGAAGAAAGGAAATTCGACAGCCGACAGGACTAGTTCTCCAGAATTGCAGCATTGTGGCAGATCCTATCTACTTTCCAGTGCGTATGACGTTAAAATCCTACCTTGGGCGACCTTGGAAGCAGTTTTCAAGAACAATTATAATGGAATCCTTCATTGATGATTTGATCCAACCTCAAGGGTGGTTACCTTGGAACGAATCTTTTGCTTTCGATACCCTTTTTTATAGCGAGTTCAATAACCACGGCCCAGGATCTTCCAAGTTGCAGCGCGTTCAATGGCCTGGTGTGAAAGAACTATCTTCACAACGAATTAAACGCTTCACCCCTGGAAAGTTTATCATTGGTGATACATGGATCCCGCCTACGGGTGTGCCTTACACTTCAGAATTCATGTTTGAACCCCCAAAAGATGATGATTCCAAGAACGATAATAATGACGATGATGATGATAGTAATGGTGATAGTGATAATGACGGTAAAAACTCTAAAGAAAAGGACAAAGATAAGAAATCTAAAGAAAAGGAAAAGGAGAAGGAGAAGAAGGAGAAGGAGAAAGAAAAGAAAAAGAAAGAAAAGGATAAAGATGATTCAAAGGAAAAGAAGAAGCCTAAGAAAGATACGGATAATGATAAGCCAAAAGCACCTGCAGAAAGTCCTATTAACAACATAGTACCTAAACCACTATTACCTGAGAGTGACATAAGTGCACCACCTTCAAACCAAACACCAGCCCCAGAAGCATCCCCAAAAGCCAAAAGAAGATCTTTCTTCAAGAAATTTTTTGGAAGTTTTTTGAAATCATAGTCACAAGTTAAATGTAGTTCTTGATAGCTCCATTAATGGCGGTGTGCCACCCATGCGTAGAAGCTTATGTGGCGTACATTGTATATTATGAATTTTAAATGTAGTCCTGTTCTAACATGTTTGTATAAATAAGCAAATAATGGAAAAAGCCATTACCATCTTAGTTTTGTAATAGATATTGTTCCGGCATTATATATAGACTTGCTTTGATAAGCCTGATGGCGTATATACATACACAAAGGCATCTTTAAGCATAAAAGAAAACCACATCATAGTTTTCTAACACAAATTTTTCTTCTGGATATTATGTGGTACAGGAAGAGATTACATATAAAAAGATTCAGGGGCGGACCCAGAAATTTTTTTGACCGTTGGTAGCATATAATGCGAAAATAAAATTAAATAAAATTGAGGGCTAGTTCGGGTTTTTTCTCGGGTTTTCGGTTAATCGGGTCAAATTAACGCGATTTTGGCGGCTATTCTGGTATTTTAGAGCCAAAATTTAAAACAAAAATGCTATTTTAAAGGTATAAATTGAATGATTAACCTATTTTTTATCATTTTTATTTAAAAAGTATCATTTTTCCTTTGATTTTGGTGGCATCACCGGGTGCAACCCGAAAATTTACCAGTAGCAATGTCTCAAACATTCGATAATCAACACTGCGAACCGCGAAATGACCGGTGGCGCTTGACACCCCCCCCCCCAACACAAGCAGGTCCGCCACTGAAAAGATTTATAGTCCGTATAGTTACACCTGAAATCTTAGATGCGAGTAATGATGTTTCGAAAATGGGATATTAAGCCGTAAAAGAAATACGTCCAACTTTGATCATGTTCAATGTATTGAACTCCAAAGGGTTTAATCGATTATATTTTAGATCATATATAGTTTATCTGATATGAAATCTTGATATAATTAGTTTGATTTAGACTTGAAAATAATAGGGACTCAATGTGTACATTGCCTTGTATATTTATCGGGATATGACTATGTAATCGTTAACTTTTGGCATTGAATAGAACTAAGTTCAAGGTGTATGTGTGTTACGTGTGTATCTCTAAGAGACGATATCGTAATCTTGATATAATTAAGTTGTTACATTCTTGTGTTTAATCTTAAAATCTAGAACCATAATTGGCATAAGAGCCATATGTCTCTCATTTTATAAAGTTTCTGACACATCTATTCTGTTTTGTGTCTAACTATAAAGAAAACCCGACATCCTTTTAAAACACCCGATAATAACGTTCACAAACAGTTTAATTCTTCAAGTGTTCCAAGTACTTTTTGTTAGAATATGTCCACTGATGCGTGTATACCATTTGAATCACTACCGATGATGTATGGGCCTATTGGGTCATACACCGGGGTCCAATCTGACAGCAACTTAAGTAAAGGGATCAAAAATGACAAAAGGTAAAAGTTGACATGGCAGGCATAGTTAGCGCCGCTAACCACAAGGTGTTAGCGCCGCTAACACTTATGGGTTAGAGCCGCTACGGCTGCATGTACTTTACGTCAAGTCATCTGACTGGCCGCGTTAGCGCCGCTAACTATTACAGGTTAGCGCCGCTAAATCTGGGTTAGCGCCGCTAAAGTCAGATGTCACTTTTTGTCAAATCACCTCTCCACTAGGCCAATGCATGTAAGAAGTGTATTCGAACTTGGCCGGCTTTGGGGATACCAAGTGACGGTTTGGAGTTTATAAAACACCCCAATTACTACTTCATTTGGTTCTCTTAGCAATATATACCTTTGAGAGACTCATAAGTGCTTCAAGAGACTTAGTGAGTTCTAGAGAGAGTTGAGTTCCATAAATTTGATCCTAGCTCGTGGGTTGCTGTTCCTCAAGTGATTTTCTGGAGAGAATAATCACCAAGGGCTTGCTAGCTCAAGAGATTGGCGTGTTACCGGGGTATCACACCATAGTCGATTCGTTCAAGAAAAGAGGAGCAAGTTCATCCACTACACTAACACTTACTGGAGCTTAGGAGCTGGTATAATCCCCTTTAACTTTCTCTTTTTGTTTCATTTCTGTTTATAGAGTTAGATCTACTATTGGGGTTTCATGTTTTGTGCTTTATGTGCTTGTACCATGGGCTTTTTATGTTGTACTTTGCTTCCGTTGCGTGCCCTGAAAACCCCAACAGTGGTATCAGAGCCACCTCTATGAGAGTTATGCACATGGTGGCTTTGAAAACCCGAAATCGAAATTGTTTGTTTTCTGTCGAACAGAGGTTAGCGGCGCTAACTTTTTCAAGATAGCGGCGCTAGCGTCGCTGAGTCAGTTTTTTGTTCATATTTAAAAACAGATTTTGGTCTCGGGTTTTGGCCTTGTTTTTGGCTTCTGGAAATTTTAATCTTGTTATTATGATGTTTAAATTCCAGTAGCATATATATATGTTTGGTTGTATGTGTATATAAGTTGGTAACCTTGCCTAGGCCCATTTGGTTATTTGTGTGTTTGGATGCATGATGGTTGTATTATTATTCTTAAGATAAATTTGTAATAATAATGTGGCTTGCATACCATTTCATTCATCCATGTAATTGTAATAGATAAATAGGTATTTTATGGCTTGCATGCCATTTTATTCTATTGTATGTATTATTACATTTGTGGATGATGAACACACATGATGGGTCAAAAGAGATGGAGTTTGGAGCCTATGAAGCCGATGAAGTCCAATGGAGATGGCGGAATTAGTGGGAGCTTGCATCGAAGACTTTGTCCCTAGTATTGACCAAGTTCTTCCCGTTCGGCTCACGGGAAGAACGCATAGGTTTTATGGCAAGGATTACCGATTATAGTGTTTTATGCGTGTGATGTGATTTTGTATGCATGGATTGTGTAGGATTCGCATGCTAGATAATTTTTTAAAAATTAACAAAATCACAAGAGATTTTATAAAAATGGTTTACAACTCTCTCGCGCGCTCACATACAAGATTAACCCACATAGTGAAAATAGGTTTTTGTCACTTATATGTTAATCTAAAACCAAACCGGAAACAAAAGCCCGTCTTCCTCAAAACGTAAATCACGCACCATCCATAAGACGATACCACCCGACTCTAGTCTTATGGGATTTGGTTGTCGAGCTTAGCACAAGCCAATTCCCATAAAACTGTGTGGAAGGTGAGTGTGGCAAAATTTCACAATTTTGGTTGTCGAGCTTAGCACGAGCCAACTTTGGTGAGTTTGTTACCGTATGTCTTGATGAACGATTTGCAATTTTAGGTTTGAAATCTTGGTTAATTTTTTAGCTTAGCACGAGTTAACCAAAATTTCAAGATTTAAAATTGGTGCAAGAAGGGATCAAACATGCCAAACGACCATTGGATGTCGTAGAATCCCGCAAGGCGCTAAGGATTGCAATAGAGATTGCAATTGGCAAAATTGTTGCCGACCTAAATAGTTTTATCATGTGATCCGCGGTAACCCCGTCACATGGTGGGATGAAATATGGTTCTTAGCCTTGTTAAAGTTAGTTCTTTATGGGTAAATTAATTTAACAAGATAATACATATGCAACAAACTAACTTAAGTCTACTTTGCAATTTTAGATGGCATCAACAAGCGCAAACACCACCACCACAAACGTTTCTCTACGAGTTTTCCTTGAGAAGGAGAAACTCGATGGTAGCAACTTCATGGATTGGTATAGGCAGCTTAAGCTTGTCCTACGCTATGAAGGGAAGATGCACACCATAGAGGAACCCTTACCCGAGGCACCTCCAAGCGGTGCAACGAGGGCAATCCGTGAGGCGTACGAGAAACGCCTCAAGGAGACTGAGGAGATTACATGCCTCATGTTGAGCACTATGAGTACCGATTTGCAAAAGCAAATGGATCACTTGGGTGCTCACGACCTGATCGTGCAGCTGCGGGATATGTTCCAGCAGCAGGCGAGGTAGGAGAGGTATGAATGCTTCAAGTCGGTTCTCACTTGCAAGCTTCAAGATGGAGAGAACGTGAGTGCTCATGTTTTGCGTATGAAAGCAAACATTAAGCGCATGGAGAAGCTAGGATTTACCATCGGGAGGGAGATGGCGGTCGACATGATCCTCCAATCCCTGCCCAGTGTATATGATCAATTCACTATGAGTTATCATATGCATAGCATGGATAAATCCTTGATGGAGCTACATGGTATGCTCAAGACTGCCGAAGCGAGCATGACCAAGAGCAAACCATCCTCCTCCTCTACTCCCGTTCTAGCCATCCGGGAAGGCCGCATAACCAAAAAGAAGGCCGCCCCTTCCAAGAAAGGGAAGGGTAAGGGAAAGATTGGCGCTGCCAAGTCTGCCCCGGCCTCCGAAGGCAAGGGTAAGGGGAAGATTCCCCAAGCCAAGACTCCGGAGGATGCGGAGTGCTTCTTTTGTGGGGGCAAGGGCCACTACCACCGAAGCTGCCCCAAGTACTTGGAGGGACTCAATAAGCTCAAGGCAATGAGCATATCGGACCCGGAATCTTCAGGTACGTTCATGATAGAACTCCATCATACTTCTACTTCTAAAGGCTGGGTCTTGGATATCGGCTGTGGCACTCACATATGTAATATGGTGCAGGTGCTAAAGGCAAGTAGGGACTTGGAGCGAGGAGAGCTGGATCTTGTGATGGGAAATTCAGAGATTGTCCCAGTAGAAGCTAAAGGAGAAGTAGAGCTTTCGTTCAAGACCGGCTACTCTATTTTATTAAAAATGTATGTTATTCGCCCCATGTGGCAAGAAACATTATTTCTTTTCATGCCTTGTATGACGATGGTTACTATTTTCATTTTGATAATGGTTCTATTATATGCTTGAAAGATAATCTTGTTTATTTTAAGGCTTTACCATGTCATGGCATTTATGAGGCAAGTGCATACATTAAATCAACAAAATCTATCATGAACATTGATTCTAGTTCCAAAGATGGTTTGGATAAGTATTCCTTGTGGCATGGTCGTCTTGGCCACATAAACAAGACCCGCATCACCAAGCTTCAAACTGATGGAATCTTGGAGTCATTTGACCAAGGGTCGAATGATGTATATGATTCTTGTTTATTAGGCAAGATGACAAAGGCACCCTTCACGGGGACAAGTGAGAGGGGTAAAGACCTCTTGGACATCATCCATACGGATGTATGTGGGCCTTTTAAACATGTTACAAGGAATAACTCGAGATACTTCGTAACCTTTATAGATAATCATTATAGTAGGTATGGATATGTCTATCTTGTTAAGCACAAGAATGAAACCTTTGAGGTGTTCAAGACATTCCAAAACGAAGTTGAGAATCAATTGGGCAAAACAATAAAGATACTCCGGTCTGATAGAGGTGAAGAGTATCTAAGTACCGACTTTACCGATCATCTCAAGAATTGTGGAATTATTTCGCAATTAACACCTCCAAGGACTCCACAATTAAATGGGGTCGCTGAGAGGAGGAACCGGACTTTACTAGATATGGTAAGGTCCATGATGAGTCGAACGGAGGTACCAATTAGTTTCTGGGGATATGCCCTAGAGACGGCGGTAAGGATCCTTAACCTTGCACCAACCAAGAAAGTATCGAAAACACCTTATGAAATGTGGCACAAGAATAAGCCGACACTTTCATACCTACGAGTTTGGGGTTGTCAAGCCTACGTGAGACGTGAGACTGAGGACAAACTTGAACCTCGATCGGAAAGGTGTTACTTTATCGGATATCCTCCTGCCGGTGTTGGATATATATTTTATAAACCTTCTGAGAACAAAGTTTTTGTTGCTCGAAGGACATTTTTCCTTGAAAGAGAATTGATATCCAAACAAAGAGGCAACAAGGAAATTGATCTTGAGGAAGTTCAAGGATCAACCGATAAAGAGCTTGAGGTTGGCACTAGCACTCAACCTAGGACGGTTGAAACTGAGCAAGAGAATGCTGCAGTACCTGACACTAATTCATTGCTTACTCCTAGGCGTTCCAGTAGAACTCGTTTCGAGCCAGAGAGATATGGATTCTACATATCTGAGGGCAGCGAGTTAGTAGTGGACTCTGATGAGCCCTCTAACTACAAGGAAGCTATGGCGGGCCCTGAGTCTGCACATTGGAAGGAAGCAATGGAAAGTGAGATGCAATCCATGTCGGATAACCAGGTCTGGGAACTGGTTGATCCTACGCCCGGGGTTAGACCCGTAGGGTGTAAATGGGTCTTCAAGAAGAAGACCGGCATGGATGGAACCTTGGATACTTTCAAAGCACGACTAGTGGCGAAGGGTTTCACTCAAACACACGGTGTTGATTATGATGAAACCTTCTCCCCAGTAGCTATGTTGAAATCAATCCGGATACTTCTGGCCATTGCGGCATTTTATGATTATGAAATATGGCAAATGGACGTTAAAACCGCCTTCCTTAACGGGAAGCTTTCCGAAGAGGTGTATATGACACAACCTGATGGTTTTGAACATCCAGAGTATCCGAACAAGGTTTGTAAGCTAAAGAAGTCCATTTATGGACTCAAGCAAGCATCTCGCAGCTGGAATCTATGCTTTGATGAGAAAATCAAGGAATTTGGATTTTCGAAAAGCAAAGATGAACCATGTGTATATGTCAGGGCTAGTGGGAGCACTATTGTCTTCTTAGTCCTATATGTGTATGACATATTGCTCATTGGAAACCATATTCCGAGCCTTAAGAGTGTAAAAGCTTGGCTAGGGAATTGTTTCTCAATGAAGGACTTAGGGGATGCGAGCTACATTCTGGGAATTAAGATCTATAGAGATAGATCTAGAAAGCTGCTCGGGCTTTCTCAAAGTGCATACATAGATAAGGTCGTGAGACGCTTTAAAATGGAGTAATCCAAGAAAGGAAACCTCCCTATGGCACAAGGCTTGATGTTGAGCAAGACTCAATGTCCTACCTCCCATGAGGAGATAGAAGTAATGAAGCGAGTACCATATGCTTCAGCTGTGGGATCGATCATGTACGTCATGTTATGTACTCGTCCTGATGTGTCATGTGCTTTAACCATGACTAGTAGATATCAGGCGAATCCCGGGGAGCCTCATTGGAAAGCTGTAAAGAACATTCTTAAGTACCTTAGGCGTACAAAAGAAATGTTCTTGGTTTATGGTGGGGAAGAAGAGCTAAGAGTAAAGGGTTACTCGGACGCTAGTTTCCAAACGGATAGGGATGACTGCCGATCTCAATCGGGGTTTGTATTCCTATTAAATGGTGGTGCTGTCAGTTGGAGGAGCTCGAAGCAAGACACGGTGGTTGATTCGACTACCGAGTCGGAATACATTGCGGCAAGTGAAGCTGCAAAAGAAGCCCTGTGGATGAAGAAATTCATCCAAGATTTACAAGTGGTTCCAAGCATCACTGACCCTATTGAGATATTCTGTGACAATGAGGGTGCAGTGGCTTTGGCGAAGGAACCAAGAGCTCACAAGAGAACAAGACATATTTTGCGCAAATACCACTTCATACGGGAAGTAGTTGAGAGTGGTGAGAGTAGCATCGGATGGAAACCTTGCGGATCCATTCACGAAGCCGTTATCGCAAGCAGCTCATGATTCTCACACTACTGCTATAGGTGTAAGATTTGCCAGCGATTTGGTTTGAGTTATGTATTTAGTTTGTTTGATATGTAAACTATATTTTATTTTTGGGAACGATATAGACAGTATTGTAATTTATGCTTGTTTCGATATATAATAGAGATTATATATGCGTATGATACGGTTACATTCATAAGACTCTACTGTGTTCCATCTTAGCATGTTTAATTACTTCCGGAAATATGTTATATTTCAAAACTTTCCACAGTCAGTCGATCTTGTGGAAGGAAGATTGAATTAATACTGAGATAAGCATGTGACCTTGAATTCAATATGGTCGAATTAAGGGGCAATGCCTATCTGTACTTGAAAAGAGTTTCAAGTGATTGGAAGACCCGCACCCAAGTATACTCCATGGATTATAGTCACGAGTAACTTGGGATGATAATATCTTACATCCTTAGACCTGAGATGTATGAACCGCTATATCATATTTCTTTCTTACTTTATTCATTTTCAAAAGCAGTTCGTAACTGGCTGTGATAAAGGAAATGACTAGATAAGTTAAGGGGTATGGTTTAGAGTTATACAGTCAAAAAGGGATTTGTTCCTCTGATATGAGAGATATCACTGGGGCCCTCGATGATTGGGAGCTGACACCAAAATTATGCATGGCCATGCGCAAGGAATATTGATTTAGAATCTGATATGTCCTTAACTTTTGGTCACCACCAATCAAGATCGAGAAACACAATCGTGGACGATCTGGAGATTGACACTCAATCCATGTCTCGTGTTCACATTTATATCGTGAACAAAAGGATGTTTAAGATCACTTATCTATAGGACCTTTCTTTAAGAACAGGTTTCATTCGGATAACGAAACCCATACTGACTTGGGGGCAATGATGTTTTTGCTAGAGACCGCTCATTGTCTGTGATTTGTTAGAAATGGTGCATCATGTGCAAGTGGGAGTTTGTTAGAATATGCCCACTGATGCGTGTATACCATTTGAATCACTACCGATGATGTATGGGCCTATTGGGTCATACACCGGGGTCCAATCTGACAGCAACTTAAGTAAAGGGATCAAAAATGACAAAAGGTAAAAGTTGACATGGCAGGCATAGTTAGCGCCACTAACCACAAGGTGTTAGCGCCGCTAACACTTATGGGTTAGAGCCGCTACGGCTGCATGTACTTTACGTCAAGTCATCTGACTGGACGCGTTAGCGCCGCTAACTATTACAGGTTAGCGCCGCTAAATCTGGGTTAGCGCTGCTAAAGTCAGATGTCACTTTTTGTCAAATCACCTCTCCACTAGGCCAATGCATGTAAGAAGTGTATTCGAACTTGGCCGGCTTTGGGGATACCAAGTGACGGTTTGGAGTTTATAAAACACCCCAATTACTACTTCATTTGGTTCTCTTAGCAATATATACCTTTGAGAGACTCATAAGTGCTTCAAGAGACTTAGTGAGTTCTAGAGAGAGTTGAGTTCCAGAAATTTGATCCTAGCTCGTGGGTTGCTGTTCCTCAAGTGATTTTCTGGAGAGAAGAATCACCAAGGGCTTGCTAGCTCAAGAGATTGGCGTGTTACCGGGGTATCACACCATAGTCGATTCGTTCAAGAAAAAAGGAGCAAGTTCATCTACTACACTAACACTTACTGGAGCTTAGGAGCTGGTATAATCCCCTTTAACTTTCTCTTTTTGTTGCATTTCTGTTCATAGAGTTAGATCTACTATTGTGGTTTCATTGTTTTGTGCTTTATGTGCTTGTACCATGGGCTTTTTATGTTGTACTTTGCTTCCGTTGCGTGCCCTGAAAACCCCAACACTTTTGTCATCCCAAGATTCATCGGATAACCTTATACACCTGACATCTTTGTGTTAGGATTAAGTATTGTATATAAATATATAAGTTCACATTGTGGGTGATGTTTACAAAAAAGGAAAAGGAGGAAATACGTGATATACTGAATGAGTATAATTAAATAGGGATATGGCTCCATGTAGTCAATATCGGTTTTTCAAGATGTATTATATATTCTCTGTAGTTCTTTTCAATGGAGAAAATTTACAAGTTCTTGAATCACAAAGGACTTTCATGTGGTATAAGAACCAAATGGAGTGAAGATTTGGTTCAAATACATCACTTAAATTTGAAAATCTGAAGTTCTGTTTGAAACCGAGGTGTGTTAATCGTGTTCTTAATCAGGTTTTTTGAAGTTTCGTGGAATCATTGTTTTAGATCTTTTTACATTGGTTGATTTGTGATCGCAAATGCATATATAACCTTTACAAATTGGTTAGAATCCAATTGAATTACGTTTTGAAGGACTTTTACTTTGTTTCATCAAATATCCTTGGTTCGCTAGATACAATTGATTTCTAGCCCAACAAAGTCTCAATCCATTTGATAAGTTCACAGTACTACACGAATTATGGGTCACAGCAGCGACAAATGTCATGACCAAAGCCCCTTAAAGTTGCCGCTAAGGCTTTAGGGGCGATATGCCGCCGTTAATTCTTTGTCACTAATGCTCAATTCTCGTTGCTGCCAAGTGTTGCCACTATTAATGTCGTTGATATGGCCTTTTATCGCTTCTAATGATGTCTCCCCTAATAAAGTCACTCGTATAAAAAATATAGCACCTAAAAGCTTCGCTTCTAATTTTGTCGTCTCTAACCTATGGTAGCCGCTATTTTTAAAAACAAAATATTTTCTATTAGATGCAAATAATAATATATTTATATTTATGCTTCAATAACACAATTATATGCTAATGCTGAAAACTTCACGTTATATTAAACATACTAAACTGTTACAAAATTCATAATATATATGTTTCAAGTTATTCATTACACAATAAACAAACATAAAACTACTCGTCACTATAGTCGTCCCCATTTGCATAGTTGCACATGTCATTTTCAGTCGAAAACAATCACATCACTTATGTCATTACCGCTCTAAACATCAGGTTACAAAGCATAAAATCAAGTTGATTCGGCAACAAATTATTAAGTATGTATATTAGTAAATTGATAAGGTAAAACAATAAACCAAAATAAACTAAAATACCAATTAAATTAGCAAAGTATCGAATTAACAAATTCATAACGAAGATATACGAATTAATTAGTCCATGCTAAAAGTAAATTTCATGTCTCATATCGACTAAATAAACCAAAATACCAAATGGCGCACGGTGTGCCACCCATGCATATATTAGAAGCTTATGTAGCTTACAATTATAGATTATGAATTTTACATGTAGTCTTTGTAACAACCTAAATTATTATTATATCATATAATTAAAATCCGTCGCCTCCTATGGATCCGTGCCCGGATCCGGGTTCGGGTCAGAAACCGGGTTTGGGCCGGATTTATTTTTGGGCTTTTTTTCGGTTTGGGCCGGATTTCATTTTAACGAAGAACAGAGAAGCAAGAACTAAGACCAACCAACAATGGAGTTTTTAGGATCAGACTGACGTGCAAATAAGATTTCGTTCAGCAAAGCACATAATTATGCGCCTATGATAACATTAATCAATATCTTTTAGCATCATTTCCCCAACTCCGTTAAAACCTTTTTTCTCCAGATTAACAAAACCGACAGCGTATGAAAACAAATCGAAGGCAAAGAAGCTAAAAAGAAAATTAAAGAAATTCAAAAATCAATCAGATACGTATTATACCTTTGAAAGAGAAGAAATATACCAAGATCAGGGAGGGTTATTATAGAAGTTAGAGAGGTCAGAGTGAGGGGTAGCAGGGGCGTGAAAACACCCCCACCGCGCTGTGGTGGGAAGAAAACCCACACCATGGCGGCGTGGTCACCCCTCGGTGTGGCATCCACCGCGCATCTTCAATGGCGTGGAAGGAGAGTTTAATGTTTTTTTTTTCTTTTTCATTAAACCACACCATACAAAGGAAGAAAAATGAGTTGTAAAAAAATAGAGAGCAAAGAAGATGCAATGGACTGTGAAAATAAAAAAAACAGATAATAAAGAAGAAGAAGGAGGCGGCTCACCTGGGAGGCTGGGTGAGACTTCTTCCAGTTCTAACCTAATATTTATTTAAATATTATAGTAAAATTTTAAAATGATCCTCAAAGTTTATAATACTTATACTTTTACCCCCTCCAATATAATTATCTATCCTAATAAAAAAGCGTGGGTGCCTATGAAATTGTGCCAGGCGGGTCTGGATCCTCATATATGGGTCGGTTTTGGATCTATGGGTCGGTTTCGGGTCTGTCATATCTGGTGTTACCTTTTCCTTTTTAACACCTCTCTCTACAAAATCAACATCCTTCTTCACGATTTACTCTCTCTCTCTCTAGACGGTTCATGCACCGGCTCTCTCTCTCTCTACACGATTCATCTTCTCAACTGCGCCGTTAGGGTTCCTGCGAGGGTTTCTATGGTGGTCGTCGGTCTGTGGTCGCCGCCGTTAATCTTAACGGGTGTGGATCCTCCGGCGAGGGTTTCTATGGTGGCCGTCGGTCTTTAGTCGCCGCCGTTAATCTTAACGGGTGTGGATCCTCCGGCGACGGTTTCTATGGTGGCCGTCGGTCTTTGGTCGCCGCCGTTAATCTTAACGGGTGTGGATCCTCATATATGGGTCGTGTTTGTTCATAACGCGTGTTACCTTTTCCTTTTTAACCTCTCTCTCTACATATTCAACCTCCCTCTCACGATTTACTCTCTCTCTCTAGATGGTTCTTGCGCCGGCTCTTTCTCTCTCTACACGGTTTATCTTCTCAACTGCGCCGGTAGGGTTCTGGAGAGGGTTTCGATGGTTGCCGCCGGTCTGTGGTCGCCGCCGTTAATCTTAACGTCGTGGTGCCGCCGGTGTGCCACCGTCATACGGCCATTAAACGATTTTTTACCCAACGGCGCCGCTAGGGTTCCTGCTAAGGTTTCGATGGTGTCCGCCGGCGTGTGGTCGCTGTCGTTACTCTTAACGACGTGGTGCCGTCGGTGTGCCGCCGTCATATGGTTATGCTTTCGTCAGATTTGATCTTTGCATTTCGACTCCATCATTCCTGAGTGGATCTGGGTTTTGATGCCTTAGATTTGCCGGATTTGATTTTATGTTCAAACATGAAAGAAAAGAGGCGGTAGGCTCTGATTATTAAGGGTTCTTTGTTGAGATATTGTTACATTCATCTGCTTAAGTTGATTTTTTCTGATAAACTTCTTTTTACTTGGATTTGTATATAAGGTTATGAAGATAATGATCTGACCCAAGGCTATGATGAAATTTTTCTGAGCCTATGTTGCTATTTTCGAATTTATTTCTTGATTAAACTTAGCTGCTGATTCGTTGGTTCAAAGCTTCTTGATGGTTTCTATTAGGCTATGATGAAATTTTTCTGAGCCTAAGCTGCTGTTGGCAAAATATTTTTAGTTGATGGCGTTATGATGTTCTTGATTTTTAAATGAAGTTTAACTAGAGAAACAGGAAAGAGATGATTATCTTGGCTGATGATTTATTGGTTCAAAGTTGGTTGGATTTGTGTTGGTGGCTAACACGTGATATGAACAGTTTCTATACCGTGTACACCTAAGACTTTCAAATTATCTTTATCCATCCTAATAAAAAAGCGTGGGTGTCTATGGAATTGTGCCAAGCGGGTCTAAATCCTCAGATATGGGTCGGTTGTGGATCCTCAGTTTGGGTCGGGATTTCAGTTTTCATACTATAAATATAATGTGGGGCTATGATGATATTTTTCTGAGCCTATATTGCTTGCCCAAATAATTTTTTGGATAAAATTGGTCCAACTCTTAACTAATGTTTCACTAACATTGAAAGAGAAAACTGTTGCAACGTGTGTACGGCATAAAAACCTCTTAAAACGCTCCGCACATCGCACCGTGCGGAGCACGGGTTTCAACTAGTTACACATAAATATGCGTTATATGTTATATAATATAATAAGTAATATATTTTTGATATTTTAAGACTTGCATTTAAGATTACATTCACTCTGTCCCTTCAAACTAAACATGTCACGTTTTAATGTTTTTTTTTTCTTTTATAAACCCAATATATGTATTTCTAGATTTTGATTATTTAACTATTACTAAAATTATATACATATAATTAAAATGTGTTGGTGCCTATGGAACCGTGTCCGGATCCGGGTTTGGGTCAGAAACCGGGTTTGGGCCGGATATCCTTTTTGGGCTTTTTTTTTGAATTTGTTTTTGGGCCGGATCTTTGGGCTTTTTGTTTTTTTTGAATTTGTTTTTGGGCCGGAATCGGGTTTGGTCCGGATTTCTTTTTTGGGTATTTTTTTTGAATTTGTTTTTGAGCCGAATTTCTTTTTTGGGTTTTTTGTTTTTTTTTTTGAATTTGTTTTTGAGCCGGGCATATATTGGGCCAAATTTTTTTGGGGCCGAACCAAAAATTTTTTTTTTTTTTGAAATAAATTTTTTTGGCGGGTCGGTTACGGGAGTCGGTTACGGGTTTGTGTTTTGAATTATAATTTTTTTTATCGTGCTCTTGTGGGACTGGGTCGTTTTTTATTCTTTTTTTTTGTCGGATAAGAGCTGGGTTTAGAATGGGGATCGTGGGATGTGTGGTTAGTTTTCCCATCGCTCATCAAATATTAAAGTCAGTAGCGTTAGAATTAATTGTTAGTTTGAAAAAAGTAATCACCTAGATAGCATTTATATTACTAACAGTTGGGTATCATTATTGTAAGGGTTGTAAGCTTTGTAAGTTTGGATGCTAAGCCTGCATATCAACAGCTTAGCAAGTATATATATATAGAAGAAATTGCCTTTCAAAAAAAAAAAAACTGATTGTACTTTGATATAATTTGTTATTATTGACTAATAATGGAACTTTATAATCATATTGTCTCCACTCCCATTATCTCACTGGAGTTATGTGAAAGAATGTAAACAAACATGGATCCTTCATATCTTGTTATTATTAAAAAGGGAATGTTGTAACTGCTACTTCAATTGCCAATTATATTAATGAAATTCTTTTGTGTTGATTAGTATTATTTCTTGTATCTTTATGTAAAAAGAAACATAAAGGAAAATAGTATCAATATAAAATCACCTCTTAAATATAGAACATAAAGAACTAATTTGGGCTTTTAGATTAACTTGATTAAGGGCTCATATTAATTTGTGACAAAATTGTAGTTATCATATATTAATTAAGAAGTAAAAAAACAAACATGGAAAATCCCTCCTCCCAAACCCAAGATTACAGCTCAAATAATACCCCCATTTTAACTTAAAAGAAATTACCCTCAAAACTTTAAATTGTTATAACTATTTAAGTTTTGTGAATTTACGTAAATAAATTATACCAATCTTTTAGTTTTTTTTTAATTCTATTTCGGTCAAGACCACTCTTCCAATATTTTCTAATTTTATTTTTAAAAATGCAAATTTTGAATATGTAATCTGCGTTTTGGGTTGCATTGTAGTGTTTTTGTATGAATTTTACATTTTTGGTTTGAATATGTAATTTGTATTTTAGGTTTGAATATTTAGCTTTTTATTAAGGCCAAATGTTTTAATTCTCTATATAAACGTTCAAAAATATTTTTATTATGAAACTTGGAAAGGTTTGAATTACAGTCTATGTCCCTAGACATTTAGAAAACTAATGATGACTGTATGTGATGATTGTCATATATATTTTCAAGTTGTTGATTTTTATTTTGGAGTTAAAAATGTTCAACTAGGTTTTTATTAGATTAGGTTTCAACGGAAATGGTTGATAACTAATCACATGCCCAACGTACATTAAATATAACCAAGTTCGAAATATTTACAATCAAATTTATTGTCATTTATTTGTATCTCAATAATAATAATATTAAACTACATAACATTTACCAAATGTTAATTTCACTATTCATAAAAGCACTGTTCATATACAGTGTTTTTTTTAGTATATTATTTATCTAAACTAAAGATTTTTTATCTATGGTAAATGTAGTTTTCTCATAAAGATTATTTTTTTTTACAAAAAAGAATTTTATCTCAAAATCTAATTTATTAAACTTAATATTTGAAAATTTACAAAAAAATTCTTTCTCAAAGTTTAATTTATTAAACTTAATATTTAAAAAACTAACTAACAAAGTTTACCTCAAAATCTAATATAGTTAAACCTTCTAGGGTTGTATGACACATGGTTGATTTGTGTGACGATTAATAGTGGATGAGACTCAGTTTTGCATATTTTCTTGGGGTTTTTAAGTTTGATTTTTCAATAGATGTGTATTTTAAAGTTTGTTTATGTAATTATACCTGTTTGATACAGAGATAAATGAACAAATCTTCCATCTTATATATACAAACAACACAATCAAATCAATCTCGCGAATAATTTAGCCAGGATTCTTGGTTGCTAAATGCAATAAAGTTAAAATAGTAGATGTGTTTTCGTTCAAATGTATTTTACATATTCCTATAATTTGACATGCTATTTTATAAACAAATGTGTCTCAATTATGTTACTATCAATATAATCTTCATGTATACTTCTCGAACTTGCCATAAATGTTATCAATGGTAGATAATTCATACTTCTAAAATTTGTTAATCTATCATTCATGTTAAATCTTGCGGATAGCTGGGTAACTCATACTTTTTGTGTGAATGATAATTGTTTATATGAGGAAGGAGGACATAAAGTATCAAATTCATAATCTAGAATAATGTTTATGCCTAACTCGAGATTCTCCTTCAACGACCCAATACGCGAGTAAAAAAGGTGTTGATTTCTATATATTATAAAATGTATTCGTTGAAACCACGGGCGCCGCAACGCGCGGGCACCAAAACCTTGTTTTTAACAATTGACAGATTTAATAAAAAAGTACGTTAGATATATAGATCACCTACTCCTCTATTATCACTGTTCAACTTGTACATATGAACTCCAAAATAACGCTTTTTAGTAAGAAAGTGAATTATTTGTTCTGTTATTAACAAACAATTTTACTATTTAATCTAATATTTAGCTATTTATTGAATCAAATTGTAGAAATGCACATGAGATTTATGGGTTCGCATTTTAAAAGCATCTGCATAACTTGCATCTTTGATATTTTGCATTTTCAATTTTTTGCATTTTGCATTTTAGAATGAAACCCTAATGAAATTGCAAATTTTGAAAAAAAAAAGTTTGAGAAATATATCAAGCCTAGTCTTGTTTGAATTAGGACGAAAAACTGAATCTAATTATATAATTTTCTTGCTTAAACTCTAATTAACGAAAAAGTTATGATCATTCAAATGTTTGATTTTTTTTTTCTTAAAAAAATAGGTTTCCTGGAGTAAGAAGGAGGTGGCGCATGGTTGGGTGTTTAGAGTTTATTTTTCAGTTTTGCCGCTATTCATAATGTCACGTGTCATCATCAGGTTAGTTCTTTAGGTTTTATATTTAATGGAGGTTCTATATGAAACCTTACCCTTTTATAGGACCCTAAATGACTATATGATTGGTTTAGGGACTGGTCTTGTCTAATTGTTAGTTTTTATTGTGTTTCTGATGGTTAATAAATCGAAAGTGATGTTTTGTTGGGGTAGGGGGTGGTTTACCCCTCAAATCGATAAATTTTTGAAATTAAAATTCATAATAGGATGTTATGTTGGTGCATAATTGTAAATCCCTAGTTCTTATCAATCCAATACATACATGAAATATTAATTCAAATGTGTTTTGATTAATTGTTTGCATGTGTATATATTCTTAGTGATTCTATGTGATTATCTTAAGCTTACAAGTACTTAATCATGTGTTGATGTGTGTTTGGAAGTTTAAGTCTGTGTGAGAAATCACCACGTGCGAAGTCAGTCCACTACGTGCGTAGTGGAGCTCACTACGCACGTAGTGAGTAGGTCGGTTTAAAACTAATTAATTATTATTAAAATAACCAGTACGTGCGTACTGGACTAGCTACGTGCGCAGTGAAGTTCATCACGTGCGTAGTGACTTTAATTACTCTATAAATACCGCCTAATCTCGCATTAGCGCGGGAATCGAGCGAGTAACCTACGTAATCGACGAATCAATCAAGTATTTTACGGGAGCCTTCATAATCGACCTCATAAGACCTTAAGCCTTACTAAATCGCGACTTTAAGCCTCGTAAACGAATACTGTGTGTTTAATCCGAATCCAAGGGCAGCCTTAAGCATCTCTGTGTGAGTTCTTAGAGTGTGTTCTTGTTTCTACTCTGTGTGTTTCACTGTGTGATACTGTGTGCCAGACACCTAAGCAGATCTTAGAATCCTTAGGAGGTTTGGGAAATAGAATTCCGCGCTATTTCTCATCCTAGATCAGTCCTAGCATTAGGGTGTTTTAGTTTAGTTTAGAACCCCGTCCCCCAGCCGGTCCTACAAAGTGGTATCAGAGCCTTGTGCTTTGATTGATCACTTTTCCTTTAGGATTTCGTGATCTAGGTGTCGATTAGGCCTGTGTGTTTGTCCTTTTCGTCGTTTTTAAACCGGTTAGTAGGTCGAAAATAGGTCGTTTTGCGTTAAAAAGGTCGTGTTTTTACGTTAACTGTTTGAGTTTTACTCGTGCGAAGTGATTCCCTGTGCGTGCGTAGTGATCCTTAGTGCGTGCGTAGTGTCGTTGATCCTCTAGAATCTTCCATAGGCTGTGTGTTCATTCCGTACGTAGTAGGTCCTCAACGCGTGCGTGGTAAATCCATTACGTGCGTGTTGAGTCTGTGTGATAATTTTTTCTTTAAAAATATTTTAAGTACTCCGTGCGTAGTCATTGCAATCCGTGCGTACTAGGTTCTCAGTTCGTGCGTAGTACTGTCTGTGTGTTTTCGTGTCAGTCCGTACGTAGGTCTTTAACTTCGTGCGTAGTTCTCTGTGATCGTGCGAAGTGCTCTACATTCCGTGCGAAGTGTTCTAAAATGTCTGACATGAGTGCAATGGCTGCCAAACAAACAATAACCGCATTAAGTAACTTAATAATGGACAATGAACAGGGAGGCATTAATAAAGTACCCCGACTACTAACCATGGAAGACTACCCATTCTGGAAACCAAGGTTTGAGATCTTTATTGATGGAGTAGATCCAAGGTTACATCGTGCCATCTCTGCCGATTACGTTGTGCCAAAGGGAGAAGGGAACATTGAAGTTCCCTATGATCAAATGAGTGATGATCAACGTAAGGCGTATGATGCGGAGAAGAAAGCTTATTCCTACCTTATTCAAGCTATTCCGAATGAGATCTTTCATCAATTCCGACGATACAGAACGTCACGTTCCCTGTGGAACGCCTTACAAAAGAGGAATGAGGGAAATGCATCTCTGAAGGAGCTCAAGGCATCTCAGTTAAGGAAGGAGTTTGATCACTTCACGTCATACGTAAATGAGAAACTTCCAGATCTGATCAACAGATACAACCATCTTCTCAGTGAAATGGATAGTCTGGGGGTGCAGATTTCCGAACGCCAACAAGTGGAGACTTTGTCTAAGGCACTACCAAAGAGCTGGAGGCCTTTCATCATGATCTTGAAGAATGGTGAGGGATTTGAAGGAATGGATCTAAATGACTTCATCACCAAACTTAAAGAGCATGAACAAGAAGAGCAAAATCTAGACAGACTAAGCAGCTATGTGCAGAATCCATCGCTATATTGTTCTGGACCCATTGCTTCTCCAGCCACCTCATCCAATGCTCCGTTGCAGACAGCTTTTACTTCTAATGTCAGTTCTTCAAGCAAGTCTGTTTCTGAAACTCCAAGTGGACCACCTTATTCCGCTCCTTCAAGCAAAACGTCAATGCCTGCCTTAAACACTGAAAATTTCAAACATGGCAGCACTGAAGAAGTTAAGGAGCATATGGGGATGCTTAGTGCATTGGTCACTTCATACGATGATCTGCTCAAGGGAAAGATTGGGAACGCCTATCTGACCCAGGAAGACTATGACCAAATTGACAACGATGAGATGGAACGTCAAGATATCTTATGGTCATATGCCAACCTGGTAAGGAGAGCCAAAGCCTTAGTGAAGAGAACGGGGATGCAGATTACAGCAACCAAAGATACGAAGCTCGGGTTTGACAAGTCAGCTGTAACCTGCTACAATTGTGGTGAAAAGGGTCATTTTGCACGTGAATGTGAAAAGCCAAAGAACTCAGGACCCAAGTATCCCTTCAGAACCTCTCCGGGCAAAATGTCAAATACCACCACACCTAAGAAGGCTGAGTCACCTCATGAGGGATCATCCAAGGCAATGGTGGTAGTACAAAAGGATGAGGGGATTGACTGGTCAGTACACTTCCATGATTCGGATGCGTTTGAAGTTGCTGAAACCAACCTGGCCAGTGTTCTAGATCTGAATGACGGCTCTCAGTCTGAGGCAGACAGTGTCCACGAAGTCAATGATGAAGAGTCTGTTCTGCCCACTGACGAGCAAAATGTGGCATCAACTTCTGAGCCAGCTGCCGAACCAACGCCAGTGCCTGTTCAACCTGAACCAGTAAATCAAAAGGCGTGCATGACTGGACAAGCTGATGTCAAAGTAAATCCTACACCTGGTCTTCCCTGTGTGTCGTGTAATGATTATGTGAAGACCATAGTATCCTTGAAATCTCAAGTCACTGAGCTAACCTCTAAACTGCATGAAAACTCTATCATTAAGGGTAGAGAAAAGACTTTAAAAGATAAAATTGAAAGTCAAAACAAACAGATTAGAGAACTAGAGGTAGCTTTGCTAAACAAACAGGATGCTATTGTTTTCTACATTAATCAGATTGATACTCTAAAACGGGAACTTGCTAGCTCCAAGGTCGATTATGATACTTTAAATCAGAAATTAAAAAGTTACTCAACTTCATCATATTTGTTTGAACACATAATCGACCGATGACCACAAGGTTCTGTTAAGGAGAAAGACACGAAGACCTATTCGAAATGTCCACCACCAGTCTTAAACCAACTGGTGCAATCTGATGTCTTCGCTGAAGCTGACCAACTTGCTCCCAAAGTTGATACACCTTCTGCTTCAACTTCAAAACCAAATTTAAAAATGAAGGAGAAAGTTGGTGAGCCTCAGAGAAAAGAGCCTAAACCAGAAGAAAAACCAGAACCAGGTATGCGAAAGCTTCTGGGCAGTTCTTCTGGTCAAGGTTCCTTAATGCAAAATGTTCAAGCTGCACTTCGAACCATTGAGAAGGAGGGTGCAAAGTCTCCTGCAACCCGTCCTTATGAAGAAGTCAAAATCTTACCTAAACAAAGTGGTTTAGGAGTGCACCCCAAAGGTAAAGTTGAACCGAAGGAGCCACATACACCTGCCAAATCTTACTCTAACCGGGTTTGCTATGTGTGCAGGAGACCTGGTCACCTCAGTTATGAGTGTGATCAACAGCCTCAGAGCTCTAGGGGGAAAGTTAATTCATCTGAACCTGCTCAGAAAAATAAAATGTTTAATCAATCAAATCAGAAATCAACTGATCCCCCTCAGCTCAAAAGGACAACTGGGGAAACTTCGTGTAAACCCAAGAGTCCTGAGGTAAGTGTGAAAGGGAAGGAGCCTATACATAAAGTCATTAACACTTCCAGTGTTTATCATAAGACTCCTCCCCGTTCAGACTTGCGATGGATAACAAAATCTGAACCTAAACCATTCAGTAGTCCAGATACCAATGTAGACTCCAAAGCTACTGGTGTGTGGATAAATATGCAAGTTGTTGGAGAAGATGGGAAACCCATGACCATTCGGGCTTGGGTTCCCAATGCTAACTAACCCTTTACTTGTTTGTGCAGGGTGCTCGCCGGTATAACACGTGGATTGTTGATAGTGGAGCATCCAGGCACATGACAGGCGATCTGGGCCTTCTTTCAAACGTCAGAAAAATAAAAGGAGGGTATGTCAGTTTCGCTGGTGATAAGGGAGGTCACATCACAGCTCAAGGTTTCTTGTCTAATGGGAGAGTGAGCTTTGACAAAGTCAATTATGTCGAGCAGCTAGCAAACAATTTGCTGTCAGTTTCCCAAATTTGTGATAAAGAGTTCAAAGTGATGTTTGACGACAAACAGTGCTATGTGCTAAAGAAGGAGTACCAAATTCCCGAAGACATGATCTTAATGTCAACTCCAAGACAAAATGACCTTTATGTCTTGGATATGTCCAATGCTTCGGTGAAAGATGTAGAACACCAATGTTTTCTCACAAAAGCCACTGAGAAGGATTCGGTGTTATGGCATAAGAGGATGTGTCATTTAAGCCTGAGAAAGATGAATCACTTAGTGCATCATGAGCTGGTCACGGGAGTCAACTTGAAGAGTTTCCATCTGCCAGACAAGTGCGTATCATGTAAAATGGGGAAGCAGACGAAGAAGCCCCACAAGTTGAAGAAGTATCACTCCATCTCAATTCCACTTGAACTACTTCACATGGATTTATTTGGTCATGTGCGGTACAAGAGCATTCATGGAGATAGATACTGTCTGGTAGTGACTGATGACTACTCGCGGTTTTCCTGGGTTTTCTTCTTAAAAGAGAAGTCTGAGACATTCGAGACCTTAGAGGTCATGATCAACAAGTTAGAGACTATCTATAAGTTGAAGATCAGGAAGCTTCGTTCAGATAATGGAACCGAGTTCAAGACCCAGAAGATGGAAAAGTTGTGTAACGAAAAGGGTATTCAACATCAGTTCAGTGCCGCATACACTCCTCAAATGAATGGAGTGGCTGAGAGGAAGAATCGGACCTTAATAGAGGCAGCACGCACCATGCTTGCTGACTCTGCTTTGCCCGTAAGGTTTTGGAACGAAGCTGTCGCAAATGCTTGTTACACACTTAACCGGGTCTTAGTGGTCAAACGATTAGGAAAGACATGTTATGAGCTGTTGAATAACCGGAAACCAAATCTTAGCCATCTTGAACCGTTTGGCGCTCCGTGCACTATGCTAAAACGGGAAGCAGAGGGAAATTTCAGTTCCAAGGTAGAAAAAGGGTTTTTCTTGGGATACAGCATTCCGAACAAGAGGGTATACAACTTAACGTCTAATTGTGTGGAAGAGTGGTTTGAAGTGGATGTACAGAGAAATTCTTCTCCTCCGACAAAAACTGGTGATGCCTGGCTGTTTGACTATGATAATCTATTTGACTCATTCAACCTGCCACCATTCGCCTTAGAAGAAGATATTGCAATACAAATGTTATATGATCTTCACAACTCTTCTGACGGTGCCCCATCAAACCTGCCCTCAAGTACTGCTATACCTATTCTAAGTGATGCTGATTCTGATTCTGAAGATGAGCCGCATACTCCACCAGACAAGGGGTCGCAGGGTGAAAGTTCCTCCAATGATCAAACGTTAACATTTGAAGAGACACCCGTGGTTACCAATCTGGAAACTAATGTAGAGGCTCAGTTGCAGAGATCAAGTAGAGTTGATAGAAACCATCCTCCTGCACAAATTATTGGCGATCCGAATTCTCATGTTCAAACCAGGAGGCAAGTGGCAACGCTATCAGGTTCTCAATCTTCAGAATCACCGGGATTAAAGCTGATGCAAGACTTCTCGGATCTGGGTGCTAATTTGGTTCAGTCTGTGGATTTCACACAATGTCTATGTTCGGGATTTCTCTCCCAGATTGAACCAAAGGATCATCTTGAAGCTCTCAAGGATGACTCTTGGATTAATGTTATGCAAGAAGAGTTGCTTCAATTTCAGAAGTTGAATGTATGGCGCTTAGTGAACAAACCCAAGGGAGCTAAATCTTTTGGCTGCAGATGGGTTCTGAAGTGCAAAAGAGATGATCAGGGGGTGATTGTCAGGAACAAGGCAAGGCTCGTTGTTCAGGGGTTCAGACAAATTCTTGACATCGACTACACTGATGTGTTTGCTCCAGTCGCTCGGCTGGAAGCGATCCGCTTATTTCTCGACTTTGCCTCGCACAAACGCTTTAAAGTCTATCAGATGGATGTTAAAAGTGCGTTCCTGTATGGCGAAATTCAAGAGACAGTCTATGTGAATCAACCTCCGGGGTTTGTCGATCCGATCCATCCCGACAAAGTGTTCTTGCTGAATAAAGCGTTATATGGTCTTCATCAGGCACCGCGAGCATGGTATGAGACCCTCTCTCAATATCTGACTGATAATGGGTACCGGAGAGGAACCATCGACAAAACATTATTTATCAAGGGTGATGATAAAGATTTGATCTTGGTGCAAGTATATGTGGATGATATCATTTTCGGTTCTTCCAATCCGATTCTGTGTGAAGACTTTGCAAGGATTATGAAGGAAAAATTCGAAATGAGCTCAATGGGAGAGATGAAGTTCTTTCTTGGACTTCAAGTGGAGCAGACCGAGACAGGGATTTTTCTGCATCAGTCGAAGTATGTTGCTGACATCCTAGCCCGTTTTGAAATGTCTACTGATAAGACTGCTGCAACACCTCTTCCCATTAACCACGGCATGTCTCCAGATACTGAGGGGGAGTTGGTGAATGAGTCTCTCTACCGAGCGATGATTGGATCTTTGATGTATCTCACTGCATCCAGACCAGACATCATGTTTGCTACGTGTCTGATGGCAAGATACAAATCAAGCCCAATGTCAAGCACCTGATGATTGTCAAACGGATCTTTCGCTATCTGAAGGATGCTCCCAATCTTGGACTGTGGTACCCATGTGACGACAACTTTTTGTTGACGGCCTACAGTGATTCTGACTATGGAGGATGCAAGAAGGACCACAAGTCTACATCTGGAGGTTGCCAATTTCTTGGATCACGTCTTGTAACTTGGCAATGTAAGAAGCAGACTGCAGTTGTGCTCTCTACGTGTGAAGCTGAATACATTTCGGCGGCGAGCTGCTGTTCTCAGGTCATCTGGATTCAACAACAAATGCGGGATTACGGTTTGCAATTCTCTACTACTCCCATTTTTGTTGATAATACTGCTGCAATTGCAATTACTAAGAATCCAGTACAACATTCTAAGACCAAACACATTGGTATCAAATACCATTTTATACGGGACTGCTGGGAAAAGAAATTAATCGATGTAATGTCTATTCAAACCGAATTTCAAAAAGCAGACCTGTATACTAAGGCATTTGATAAACCCCGCTTTCTATTCTTAGTGAATGAAAACGGGATGAAAACCAAGTGTGAGGTTGTCCCTGATGATTCGACTTAGTGTCCTTACTCGTATTTGTGACTGTGTGTCTATTTTCTGTGTGGTTATATCTCGTTTGTCTCGTTTGTCTTTCAGTTAATTTTCTGTGTGTCTTTGCGTTTCTATTTTCTTAGTTTTTAGTTTCTTTGGTATTTTAGGGGGAGATAGTTCAGAAAACTTAGAAAATACAAAAAAATCAGAAAACTTAGAAAATACAAAAAAATCAGAAAACTTAGAAAATACAAAAAAAAAAAAATCAGAAAAACAAAAATGAGAAGTTGATCCAACTCAAATGGAAAATGATGGTACACTGGCTTTCAATACAAAGTACGTCTAGTAAAATTAGGACTGAAGGCATGTACATATTCTTGAGAAAACTGTCTGAAAATCTAATTGAATCAGATAAGAAACAGATAGTGTGTAAGACATATAAGGAAAGTCTAGACTGATAAATGGTTATGCATGTGAAAATCAATCATAGATTTAAGCTATCGAGACATTCCAAGTCTATAAGTCAATAACAGTTGAGAATGACTTAGTTTGATGCACACACCTGTTACCATGCCAAATGTGCTTAGATGACTATGAGCAAAATGTAAAAGAGGGTGAAAAATTGACCCCAATCTGAGATGTCAAGGATCTATCAATGTTGAATTGTCAAAGAGCATAAAATGCAGTGACAAAAGCTATATTGATCTATTAGTGTTGAATTGTCAAAGAGCATAAAATGCAGTGACAAAAGCTCAACAAAATTATCAGAAGAGGTGAAAAATTGACCTCCATGTCAAAGAGCATAAAATGCGTTGACAAAATCACAAAGCACATAAGCATGGTGGTTGGGTAATCAAGTTGTGTACCTACTGAGTGAATCAAAATACTGTGAGACTTTGAAAGAGATAGTCTTAACCGTGTATCCAGTCTAGATAATCTGAAAATGTTGAAACAAAATCTGTCATTATCTGAGGAAAGTTAGGTTGACAGACAGAGTTTGAGAGAATATGTTTATGTCCAAGGTTTTGAAATGAATGACTACTAAGTATAGATGTGCTGGTACTGATTCCATCTTGGAACCTTCTCACAAAAAGATTTAATTTCAGTAATTTTATTCCTGCAATTTTTTTAGTATTTTAAATTCTGTTCTTTAGGATTTAATTCGTTAATAGTTTACTTCTGCATTTTCATTTTCCTTTTTAATCAGAAAAATACAAAAAGATTTTTGGTGTGTTTCTTATTTCTGTTGGTATGTTTATTTTCTATATATATATTATTTCTTGTGTTTGCATGTGCTTAAATGTTTTTATCTGCATTGAAGTTACTAACAGCTGTGTGCTGAGTACAGGATCTTTGAAAAAAAAGGCTAACTCTATGTGAAGAAGTGAGCTCACACGAAGTGAATCAATCCGTGCGGAGTGAATGAGCAGGCCGTGCGAAATGGGTTGATGTGTGCGAAGTGAGATCGAACTCGCACGAGGTAAGAACCACTACGTGCGAAATGGTGAGCCACTTCGTATGGCCTTGTTGGATAACGTCATGCGAAGTGAACCCACTTCGCACGAAGTGGAACAGGGTATATATACTCGTCTCGTGCGTGTTATTCAGTACGCGTTCATATTCTCTACAGTATACTTGCATTCTCTCTCGTTTGTGATTTTGATTCCTGTGAGAAAAGAGTTTTTCAATCCACGATTGTTGAACACCTTTGCTTTGTGAACATTCTGGTATAATTTTCGTCTCAATCCAACGGTTAGATCTGGAGTTATAGTCGATTTTGTGTTCGAAAGTCAAATAACCTTTAAAACTGAGATTTGAGATCTACACGTGTTAATTTGTTAGATTTAAGTGAAAAGGAACCTTAGTGGACTTAGTTAGATGACTTCTAGCCACTTAATCGAGACAAATACACTGAAAATCGAGGGTTTTGAGTCAAACACATCGTCAAACTGTTCTTCGTTGTTGATGATTGGCCGTGCGAAGTGAAGGCCAGCTCGCACGAAGTGGGATTCACCTCGCACGTACTCAACCGTGGGGACGATGAAGCCGATGAGTTTCAGCCGCACGAAGTGAATTTCAATCCGTGCGTGCTGTACCCATCACGTGCGAAGTGAATCGATTTTTAATTAAAATTAAAGTTTATTACCTCCAACCACTTCGCACGTAGAATTTTCATCACGAGCGTAATGATGGTCATTTCGCACGTGGTAGAATGTCAATTTTGAAACGAACGTTTATTTTAATCTACAGATGTTAACTGTGTGTTCTGGTCTGTTGAATGTTTCTCACTAACGGGCTAAATGTTCTGTTCGCAGATTTTAAGTAATGGAACCTGCTCAAATTGAAAGTTCATCGACTCGAAGTGCGGCTCAGACCGCATCTGGCAGTCAGACGAAGGCAGATTTGAAAGCAGGAGATATGCACAACATCCGGGCCTGTGTGACAAAAAGTAAACTGACCAGGGATTGTGACGAAATCATCGATTACCTGACAAGGTCGCGGATCTATAAAGCCATTACAACAGCCTGCACGGTATATGCTCCACATCAGCAAGAATTCAGGAGTACTGCTGTATATGATGAATCCCTGGGTGGGATTCGAGGGAAGGTGCAAAATAATGATGTGTTTGTGTCGGAAGGTATACTGAATAAGCTGTTTGAGCTCGGGGATGATATTGCAGACCCAATTCTGCTGAACAGTTGCCGAGTGAAGGGATGTTTGTTAAGGTGTGGATATACGGGGGAGATCCGTAATGAATCAGTTTACAAAACCAAGCTCTGCCCCCCGTATCGTTATTTGATGCATGTGATATCTCATTGTCTGGGCCCAAGGAGAACCGGACACGATCAGCTTAACCAAACGTTCGCCCATCTGTTTGTAGCCCTTGTGCTTAATGTCAAGTTTAACATCTCCAGGGCTATCTTCAACGGCTTAAAGGAGAATCTGACAAAGAAAGAGGGGCAATTCCTGATGTACCCCAGATTCCTACAAATAGTTATTGATGCTCAAGTGGAGGGTCTGGTGAAAGAGGACGGTGATCGAATCAAGCTGAAGCACATGAATGAGCAGACCGTGCGACAAATGAGCCGGTACATTGGCACCTCCATCCCTCCGAAAAGACGGTTGATTTGCCATCTGGGCAACCCAGACTACAAGGCTCCAGAAAGGAAACATCTCTGGAGGAACGAGGGCTCTACATCCCAGGTGGAAAACATCGCGATAATTTCGGATGATGAGAAGCCTGATGTTCAGAGTCAGGAAGTCCGGGATCCCACTGGGGGAGAGGCTATCCCTGGGAGCTTAGATGACATTAACGTTGATGATTTCTTTGAAGAAGATGATGAGGAGGCAAGTCGCAAGAGGAAAGAAAAGGGGGTGGTTGATGAGCCAGAGAAGAAAAAGAAGAAGGTCTACAAGTTTAAGCCGCTGGTGGCTTCGTCTGAACTAATTGTCCAACCATCCTCCGCCACAGCTGCTCCAGTCATCACTCCTGCTCCAGGTGCTGAAGGATCATCTCAGACCAGGTCCCAGCTGCCTTCCCTAACCATGGAAGCAAACCTAAACAGACTCCAAGGCTACATGCTGGAGATGATCAAAGATGAAAGTAAAAGAAAGCCGGAGCTGACAGAAGTCAAGCAGAGACTGATCGAGAAGGATGCTCAAATAGAAAATCTGCTAAAAAGGGATGCGCAGATGGAGGACTTGTTGAAAAGAGATGCTGAGAGGATTGAAAGCTTAGAGAAGAGTAATGAGGAAAGAGCATTGATAATCAGCGAGCTTGTCAAGAAAAACGAGACAATGGAGCAGATCCTGCTTGAATATACCTCTGAGTTCAAACGGCTGAAAGATCATGTTGAAAAACAGGATGAGGAGGTGCTCAGATTGAAAGAAGCCGCTGAATCTGAACAGGCTGGTACTTATTCTGGCGATGAGCAAGGTTGATTATAGTCTGTGTGACTGTGTAATAAATTTTTATTGATGTATTCTGTGTGACGATTAATCTTTTGTAATGAAATATTTATTCCTTCTATGTGAAATGAAATGTTTAATCTTAACTTACACATGTTTATGGTTTCTTATTTCTGTGTGAAGATCCGTTAATCGTCCAGCCATTGAAGGCTGAGATTCCTCAATCGTCGCGCCTGTTGAATGTTGAAGAGCGAATTGTTCCTCAGTATGAATATGATGCAGAGGAAGGGGAGATTCTTCCATTCCTGACCAAGGAACAAATCGCTGAACTTCTGCAAATTCCAATTGAGGATGTAATTTTGGAAGAGGTGGATGAAAGCTGTGTGCCACCACCTCGGGCTGAACAGGAACCAATGTTTGATACTGATGAAATCGAAGTTGAGGACGAAACAGATCAACACTATCCTAGCCCACAAGAGGAGGATGATGTACCTGATTTTGCCGATCTATTCAGAAATGCCAACGTTGAGGAAGTTGATCGGAGAGCAGAAGTGCGTGAACAAGCCAAAGTGGACTTCGACTTGGAAAAATATCTTGGTGATAGAAAGTCCAAGGAAGAAGAGCGAACAGAAAGGAGAAGAAAGTACCAGAGATTCCTGGCACGTCAAGCTGGGAAAGCCAAGAAATCCGAGAGTTCTCCAGAGTATTCAAAGTTTTATCAAACACTGGGGAAGCAAACGGATGGCGAAATAGTTGGTTGGTGTTTCATGCCAGAATTTAATGTTTATGCAGTCAAAAGAGAAAGGGGAGTTGAGTACTTCGAAAGGGCAAACGACATTCAAACATTGCCATTCTATGATATACGACAACTCGCTCGCCTGCCTCTTCTGGATTGTGACGATAATAGCATGGCAAAATGGTTCGAGACGCTGGTAAAGCGTGAGGCTCAATTTGGATGGAAAAACATAAAGCCTTACATACCAGGGGTCAAGATCCATCCAACCAGGATTGATCCACTGACAGGGAGGAGATTCAAGATACTCAACTGTAAAGCTCCCCGTTGTATGAAAAAGTTGCCATTAAGGACCATGCCGACTGGGTGGAACGCTAGGTTCAAGTGGTGGTACTTCAACGAGAAGACAACGGAGGCAGTGATTGTTTTAGACGACAACCTGTCAGGTGGAGAAACTGTAAAGGTATTCGATCCTATGTGGATCAGAAATTTTGGTAAAGACGACATCACTGTTCTGTACTACAACCCAATTCTGTACAAGCATCAATATATGGAGTTAGCGTTGCAGTTTCAGAAAGTCGTCAGAATTTGTTTTGCATTTGACATCTATGCTGGATCTGAAGAAGTAAAGTCTACAACTGTGTGATAGCTAGATTGTCAGTTTTGTTTACTTTGTGTAAATTTTGCTTAGTGCAAATTTTGTTGATAGAACTAGGTCTTAGGGGGAGTTTGTTGGTGCATAATTGTAAATCCCTAGTTCTTATCAATCCAATACATACATGAAATATTAATTCAAATGTGTTTTGATTAATTGTTTGCATGTGTATATATTCTTAGTGATTCTATGTGATTATCTTAAGCTTACAAGTACTTAATCATGTGTTGATGTGTGTTTGGAAGTTTAAGTCTGTGTGAGAAATCACCACGTGCGAAGTCAGTCCACTACGTGCGTAGTGGAGCTCACTACGCACGTAGTGAGTAGGTCGGTTTAAAACTAATTAATTATTATTAAAATAACCAGTACGTGCGTACTGGACTAGCTACGTGCGCAGTGAAGTTCATCACGTGCGTAGTGACTTTAATTACTCTATAAATACCGCCTAATCTCGTATTAGCGCGGGAATCGAGCGAGTAACCTACGTAATCGACGAATCAATCAAGTATTTTACGGGAGCCTTCGTAATCGACCTCATAAGACCTTAAGCCTTACTAAATCGCGACTTTAAGCCTCGTAAACGAATACTGTGTGTTTAATCCGAATCCAAGGGCAGCCTTAAGCATCTTTGTGTGAGTTCTTAGAGTGTGTTCTTGTTTCTACTCTGTGTGTTTCACTGTGTGATACTGTGTGCCGGACACCTAAGCAGATCTTAGAATCCTTAGGAGGTTTGGGAAATAGAATTCCGCGCTATTTCTCATCCTAGATCAGTCCTAGCATTAGGGTGTTTTAGTTTAGTTTAGAACCCCGTCCCCCAGCCGGTCCTACATGTTAAGCTAGGGTGTTAATTATGAACAATGAAATTGGAATGATTGATCTTGGTTAAGAAATCAAAAATTAAGTGGTAAAATATTAAACATGTTCATCGAGAACTTCAAATGTTGTGAATTGCGATTTCTTTCCTTGATGAGCTGATTTGCGATTAGTGATGGGTATGTAATTTGCTATTGCCTGTACGTGTGATAGGTCGTTGACTATCAAGAAAATAAATACCTTAAATACACCTATTAGCTAGTGCAAGTAAGAGTCGAACCCACAAGAAACTATGATTGGTAAACTAGTTTTTGGTTAATTTAAAATAAAAATCAAAACTGTATTATTACAACTGATTTGATATATATATATATATATATATATATATATATATATATATATATATATATATATATATATATATATATATATATATATATATATATATATATATATATATATATATATATATATATAGGGAAGGGTTCATGCGAGAACCGTTGTTAGTGCGAGAACCGCGAGAACCGCGAGAACCAATCTCAGCCGTTCATTGGATATGGGAAGTATCATGGATGGAGAGCGTGGAGGGATAGGGTGTGGCAGGGTGCATGTGAGGAATTCATGGGTGGGCAATGACATTGAAGGAGGGGAAATCCGACGGCTTAGATTGGTTCTCGCAGTTCTCGCACTAACAACGGTTCTCGCATGAACTTTTGGGTATCACTAAACTAATTAATTTAAACTACTTTAAAAGAACTAAACTTTTTAAAATAATTAATTTAATAATCAAAGATGGAACTAATATAAAAACACCAAACCTAAAACTAAGGGTATCACTAAACTAATTAATCTAAAGTATGCAACCTAAAAACGAAAGTAAATAACCTTAGACAAGAAATAATATCTAATGAACATAATTATTACAAGTTTTAGTTTCAATCTTTTCTTTAAAATTACTAAATATGATTATTTTATTCCATATAGGGTTGTTAGGTTTTTTATACAAAACCATTAATTTTATTCTCAAATACTAAGGGGGTGTTTGGTTCAATCTTTTGGGAGGAATTGGGGGGAATGGGATTTCAAATCCCTCTCATTATGGTGTTTGGTTTGGAAAATGAGGGATGGATTTTAATTCCCAGGAATCAAAAAAATCCACAAGTGAGGCATTTCCAAATCCTCCCACCCCCCTAGTATTTTGAAATCCACAAGTGAGTCATTTGCTCCGGCGACGCTCCGGCGAATATTCCGGCGAAGCCTTCGACAGAAACCGCCACCGTTCTTCGTCACCGCCGTCATCACGTCCGTCGAACATAGCTGTCGCCGGCGAAGCCTTCGACAGAAACCACCGTTCGAAACCTTCGACAGAAATCGTCGAACATAGCCGTCATCACTTCCGCTGCAACCTTCGACAGAAACCACCGTTCGAAACCGACGCCGTTCTTCGACAGAAGCCTTATTCGTCACCGAGAAACCCTAACCGTCGCCGCTGCAACCTTCGAGAAACCCTAGCCGCTGCAACCCTCGAGAAACCCTAGCCGCTGCAACCCTCGAGTAACCCTCGCCGCTGCAACCGTTCGAGAAACCCTAGCCGTCGTTCGAAACCCTAGGGCGGCGGTGTTCGCAGAGCAGCGAGGTGGTGGCCCCGTCGTTCGTAGAGAAGGGAGCAGTGAGCTGGGGCGGCGTTCGCAATGGTGGCTGGCGTTCGCAGTGGTGGCCGGCGTTCGCAGTGGTGGCCGGCGGTGAGATGGTTGCCGGCTGTTATATGTTTAGTGGTGTCTTGGATGAGGTGAACCAAACATAGGTGTGGGATTTTAAATCCCACTAAATGAATTCCTACCAATTCCCAATCCCATCTATAAATCCCAATCTCCCCAAAATCAAAGAATGAACGAAACACCCCCTAAGTCTGGGCACACGTTGTGTGAGTCAGCACCCATCGTCTATAGCATCACGACAGATGGTTAAGCATGTTCAGTCCAACCACTACAAAATTATCTTACATTTAGCTTAAAGAATAAACAATAATACATATACAGAAAATATATAACGTAAATACAATAAACATCCCTAAATATTTCAAACAATACTACTACGTTAATTACATAAAAAAAGAACTGAAACCTACTCCTAATCTTTAATACTTATTAAAAAAAAAGGTTTCTTCCCTCTCCTAAAATTTTTTCACCAATCATAACCTTTCATTTAAAAAAAAATTAAAAAAAATCGAATAAATAAGGATGAGTACGTAAATACACAAAAATCCTTAAGGTTTCATCAATTTGGAAGAGGTGAAATATAAATTGTTAAGGGGGTAGTATGAAATATATGAGAGGTTTTAAGAAAATTGTATATTAATATAATTAATTATAAGTTGTTTGAAAATTATGTTTAATAATTTCAAATATATTTTGTTTTGAGAAAAAATAATTATATATTCGTAATCGTCTCATTTTTATCTACGTTTTGATATAAATTTTATCGAAATATGAGCTTTTTAAAAAAATTAGTATAATTTAATTGTTTTATCAACATGAAACCTTAAACCCTAAACCCTACATAATTACTGGGTAGTGAAACAACTGTTATGATAGTGAGTTTTGTAACTACACATACAACTTGAAATTTTATATAAAATTTTTAATTGTCTAAGTTTTCTTATTTTTTAACTAATAACTTGATACAGAAAATAAAAGTTATTATTACATGGATATATGAATTCAGTGAGATCTCATTTTTCAATTATATTTAATTAAATAATAAATTACACTTAAGTGATTTACGTATGTATAGACATAATTTATTCTATGTTAGAATCTTATTTTTATACGATCTAATTACGTATACTTAGATGGATGTCATCATTATTTAACTTTTAATGAATTTAGTTTACAATTTCAAATATTCAAATATATAATTGGTTAATAGAAATGTCTTTAAAGCACTTGATATTATAACATCGACAATTATTTTATAGTTATATCTGCGTCGCCAGTGCTTAAACTTCCAGCCGTCGAGATTATTTTCTTTCCGCCGTCGCTTTCTAATTAGTTCTGCCGTCACCGTCTTTTTTATTTCTGCCGTGACATCCCTTCTAATTTGTTGATTTTTTCTAATTCATGGCCTCCTCTTTTATAATTACAAGTATCTTATAATTTGCTATCTCAAACTCTTTTAAAATTGTGCTTTATCTCTTCCATTTACTCACGGTTCCTTTTTATGTTCTTTTTAAATAAATTGTGTTGGTCTACAAATATATAAAACAAGTAAATATTACCCGTGTTTCGCGGCGGGTAAAAATAATATCTCGTCTACTGTAAGATTATATTGTTATTTGAATTATTAATGAGATACGATTAAAAAACTTTATAAAAATAATTAAAAAGGCTTCCAATTTTTATCTTTGACTTCGTCATATAAATATAAACAACTGTTGTATTAAACTAAGTTGTTTTTAATGTAAATAATCTACTACTACTACTACTAATAATAATAATAATAATAATAGGGTGAAGATCCTCTCATGTTTGGGCAAACATGATCTATCATGTTTACTCATAAACATGAGAGTGGACCCTACAAAGGGGGCCAATTATTGACTAATATAAGGGACCCACTATCATGTTTGTGAGAGAACATGATGAATCATGTTGGACTTAAACATGAGAAGATCTTAACTCATCTTCTAATCTTCTAATATATATAAAAGACTAATTTGAAAAATTCAATTAGATGATCTGAACCTTTCATTTAATAAAAGATTTGATCTTAACCATTCATCCATTTACAATTGAAAAATCAATTTTGACTATTTAAAGTCAAACTAATTCAAATTACTTTTAAAAATAAAACTTAAACTAATTCAAATGACTTTTTAAACTCAATTCAAATTTCAAACTCCCATTATAATTTTTATCATGACCTGGCATTTTAATTCAACCTAATTTCATTTGTGTGGGGGCTATTTTATTATTTGTGTGGGGTATTTTATCGAGGGGTTATTGAATTTTAATGATCCGTTTTGATAAAAATTAAATTTCAATTTTAATTTTTTTTGTCAAAATTAGATTCAATTTGATTTTTTATTAAAATCAAAATTATTGGAGATTATTTAATATATACCCTTCTTAAACCCTAAAATTTCGTATTTACAAACCTTAATTTACAAATATTATATTTACCCTTTAATATATTTCAAAATAGTATATTTAACCCAAGTTCTTAGTTTTATTATTCTAAAGTATTATATAATCATTTTAATTTTTTTAATTAGCACCAATAAACACTTAACTTTATTACCTTAATTGTAATATTGTATTGATGAGTTGTACAAGGTATACAATCATGTCTCTTCGTATCATGATATCATGTATCTGACGTTTCTACCGATATTCAAAGTATTGATGCCATCTATCATTATTTTTTAAAATTCTCATTTTATTCGCGTTTTATAATTATTTAATATCTTAGCATTAATTTTGAAATTTAATATTTTTTAAATCACCCGTGTATCACACGGGCAATTAATCTAGTATATATATAAAAGACTAATTAGAAAAAAATTATTAGATAATCTAAACCATTTATTTAATAAAATATTTAATCTTGACCATTCATTTTCTTCAAATCAAAAAATCAATTTTGACTTTTTGGAGTCAAAGTATTTTTAATCTTATCCTACTAAATTAATCCTTATGGTAATTTGAATTACATATGTATATTATACTTATCTATACTGTTTAACATAATTAATTAAATTTTTAAACGCATACGTACATAAATAAAAAAAGTAGTATTTAGTAAAATAGCGTAGTTTTATTTAAACAATATTTAAATAAAGAAAAAGGCAATACGTACGTATTAAAAAAAAAGGAATATTTAATAAAAAAAATTAATTTATATTAAACTATTTTTCTAATTCAAATTTCTATGTTTAATATAAATATATAGGGGATGGTTCAAACGATAACTGTTTTTCGTACAAGAACTGCGAGAACCAATCTCAGTCGTTCCTTGGATATGGGAAATTCATGGATGGAGAGCGTGGAGGGGATCAAGCGTGGCAGGGTGCATGTGAGGAATTCATGGGTGGGCAATGACATTAAAGGTTGGGGAATTAGACTGCTCAGATTGGTTCTCGCAGTTCTCGTACGAATAACAGTTCTCGTTTGAACTTTTGCCTATATATATATATATATATATATATATATATATATATATATATATATATATATATATATATATATAGGGTGGGGATCCAATACGAACGGCTCCCACATTGCAAACTATGCGAACGACTGAGATGCACTAGAAAAAACCACTGCATCTAGATGCAGCAAAAATTAATTGGGGGAAAATCACAGGAGAAAATGCAACATAGGAAATCAAATAGGAGTGTAGATCTGCTTGGATGATGCAAAGAACAAGATAATTGACGATCGAGAGTTAAAAGGAACAACAAGAGAGATCTTTAGGTTTACTAGGAGGATATATCATTTTCCTTTCTTCTTCTTCTTCAACTTCAAATGTCCTTTTTTGTTGCAAAGGTTGTCATTGATGGTGAGAGTGTTAGATTATGTGCAAAGATAGATAACACGTGTCATCGTGTCCAATACTATGTGACATTAAAGGATCACACTGCTACACACCCGTTTAGAACCATTTGGATTTTTACCAAGTTGTATGTGTGTGGAATAATTAATTAGTTAATTAATTATTGAAAAGAAAAATAATAATAGTTATTTATTATTTTGAAAGGAAAATTAATATTTAAGTTTAAATATAAATTGGACCAATTAATTAATAGTTATTAACTAATTAGAAAGGTCAAGGGTATTTTATGCAATTAGATGATAGTTTAATTAAAGCTGGACTTTAATTAAACGGGCTTGGGCCTTAATAAGGTTTATAATATAAATAACCTTTTTAAGGTTTAAGGAATCATAAGAAATCACAAGTTGCAAAAAAAAAAACCTAGCCTCTCCCCTCTCTCTCTCTGCGTCGAACACAAGGAGGCCCCAAGGGGGTTCTCGGCCTTGGTCGACAACACACACACACACACACACGTAGGGCTTGCGTGATCGAGTTTTTGGTGATATCCTGTGGTGGTCTAGCAGCCTATTCAAGGTGGTGCAGTAGCGGTGTTCTACCTTTAGAAATATGGCTTAATGTTTCAAGTTTTTGCAGTAAAGGTATAATCTTTAATCCTTATTCTATGTTTAGTTTCTTGTACGAGTTAGATGAGATCACTAGAGGGGGTTTTTGTTTATCTCCGATGCGTATGTTTTTATACCCTACAAAACCCTTCAGAGAGCAGAGACGAAAATTGCTTTCGAAGGAGAAAGGAGGAAGATGGATCTCCCGGGTGGCAACACTAGCAAGAGGCGGAGGCGGTGATGATGATGGTGGCGATGAGGCGGTTTAAGGGCGAGGTGAAGGTGAGATAAAGGTGAGGCGAAGATCGTTGGTGAACCGTTCGTATCAGATCCCCTTTTTGTAATTTTGATACATCTAGATGCAGTGGTTTGTTATAGAGAAGCGTTTTGCAGGGGTTCGCATGGTGCGAACGTTTCTAAATTTTATATTGCTCACAACCCTTATTGTAACTAAATTTTATATTATTTCTAAAGTTATCCTTTACTTTTTTATATCGACTATAATCAATATAAAATTCCTTTCACTTTTAAGAAAGTTTTAATTTTGACTTTCTTATGTCTATACAAAACAATAATATATTTAACTAAACAAATATAAATATTATATTATAGATGTAATAGGGAAGACTACGGATTTAGTCCTTGTTGTTGGTGCATATTTTATGAATCCCTAGTTCGTATCAATAAAGTATATTCATGTGGTATTAATTAAATGTGTTTTGATTAATGGTTTGCATATTTATACATTCTAAGTGATACTATGTGTTTATGAAAAGCTTACAAGTATTTAATCATGGTTTGGTTTGTATTTGGAAGTTTAGTCATAAGGAAATTCACTTCGCAAGAAGTGGATGTCACTTCGCACGAAGTGAATGTCAGTTCGCGCGAAGTGAACTGTGTCATTCGAAAACGCGTAAAACTCACTATAAATAGTGATTAACCCCTCATTAACGAAAAAAAACAATCGTCCAGGACACTTCGTGAGCCTTCGTAATCGTACATATACCCTTGAAACTCGCGAACTAAGTGATAATTCTCGAATTCCAAGGCAGCCAAAGCATCTCTGTGTGGTACTGTGTGTTTGTTCTTCTATTCTTTCTTAGTGTCACTTCTGTGTGCCGGACACCTAAGCAGATCATAGATCCTTAGGAGGTTCGTGAAATATAATTCCGCGATATTTCACGTCCTAGATCAGTCCTAGCATCAGGGTGTGTTTAGTAATAGACCCCCGCCCCCGGTCCTACAAAGTGGTATCAGAGCCTTGTGCTTTGATTGATCACTTTTCCTTAGGATTAAGTCGATCTAGGTGTTCCTTTAGGCCTGTGTGTGCCCCCTTGCGTCACTTTTTACCGAAAATAGGTCGGAAAATAGGTCCTTTTGCGTTAAAAAGGTCAAGTTTTTACGTTTAGGCTCTTTGAGTTTCGACCGTGCGTAGTGAAACCCCACCTCGTGCGTACTGACCTCAGTTCGCACGAACTGTGCCTGTGTGTTCTAGATCCTTCGTTTGTTAGTTTCTGCCTCGCGCGTAGTGGTCCGTCAGTTCGCGCGTGGTGAATCAGTCCGCGCGTAGTTTGTCAGTCCGTCTGTCCGTGCGTGGTGTGTTCTCCAGTACGTGCGTGGTAAAGCCAGTTCGCACGTACTGTACTGTGAACAAAAAAAAAAAGGCATTTTATTTCCGTCTTCGTGCGCTGTGCTTTTCTGTGCAGTTCTGTGTGACCTTTTTCTATCAAATTTTACTCCGTGTTTTCCTGTGTGCTTTTCAAATCCAATCCGAATCTGTGTGCTTGCTGCCTTGGTTCATTACATCAATTCAAATGGCCTCTAAACAAACCACTGCCTTAAACAACCTTCTACTAGAAACAGAAATGGGCAGTATCAACAAAGTGCCGAAATTGCTAACCATGGAGGACTATCCTATGTGGAAGCCCAGATTCGAAATTTTTCTAGATGGGGTCGATTGTAGATTGTGGAGAGCCATGAATGTTGAGTATATGGTTCCAAAAGGGGAGGGAAATATCGAAACCCCTTACGATAAAATGACGGTCGAACAGCAGACCAGTTACAATGCAGAAAAGAAGGCATATGCTCAACTGATTCAGGCCATCCCCAACGACATCTTCCACCAGTTTAGGAGGTATCGAACTTCCTACAGTCTATAGAGAGCTCTTGAGAAGAGGAATGAGGGAAACGCTGCTCTGAAAGAACTTAAAGCAAGTCAATTAAGGAAGGAATTAGACCATTTCACGGCTACAAGAGATGAGAAGATTCCTTCCCTTATTACAAGATACAACCACCTTCTAAGTGAACTGGACAGTCTGGATGTTACTGTTCCAGAGAAGCAGCAAGTAGAGATCTTGGCGAATGCTTTGCCCAAGAGCTGGCGGCCATTCATCATGATACTCAAGAATGGTAACGGTTTTGACGGGATGGACCTTAATGATTTCATCACCAAGTTAAAGGAGCAGGAGCAGGAGGAACTAAACCTGGATTCAATGTCTAGTTATCAACAGAACCCCTCACTCTACTACTCCGGAACACCTGTCTCGTCATCTACCTCTTCACATGCCCCCCTACAGTCTGCCTATGTGACCAACGTGAATGAATCGGGCAGATCTACCTCTGATGCTTCATCCTCTGGGCCATCTTATACTGCATCTTCCTCCAGACTTAATGTCGAACACTTCAAGTATAGGAGTACAGATGAGGTTAAGACACATATGGGCATGCTAAGTGCGCTAGTCTCCTCTTATGATGATCTACTGAAGGGGAAGATTGGTAATGCTCATATGACTCAAGAGGACTATGACCAGATCGACGAGGATGAGATGGAGAGACAAGATATCCTCTGGTCGTATGCCAACTTAGATAGACGGGCAAAAGCTTATGAGCGAAGAACGGGAAAGTCAATATCAGCAACCAAGGATACCAAACTCGGCTTTGATAAATCTGCTGTGACCTGCTATAACTGTGGTGAAAAGGGTCACTTCGCGCGTGAATGTGAAAAGCCGAAGAATTCGGGACCGAGGTATCCATTCAAAACTGGTTCTGGCAGCAGATCATCTACCTCCACAACCATAAAATCTGAAACAACTCCAACACCGACTAAGGCTATGGCAGTTATTCAAAGAGATGAGGGAGTGGATTGGTCTGTACAGTTCGGGAATGCTGATGCTGACATCAACTTGGTGAACGTTCATGTGTTGAACGAAGATTCTTCATCCGAGACCGAAAGCTATTCAAGTGAAGAGGAATCAAGTGCCAGCAATGATGATGAACCAGCCTCGACACCAGCTGCAGAAGAGACACCAGTGAATGTCCGTGCCAAAGAGTCAAATCAAAAGGTGTGCAGCTGTGGTCAACCGTCTGCGGATCAGGTATGTACCTTTGGATTACCTTGTGGTTCGTGTGATGAATATGTAAAACAGATAGTGTTCTTAAAGTCTACTATTTCAGATCTCACATCTAAGTTAGATAATAACCTGTTGATCAAAGGAAGAGAAAATCAATTAAAAGTAAAGAATGAAAGTCTAGGTAAACAGGTTAATGAACTAGGTGTGGCTCTGTTAAATAAACAAGATGCTATCGTGTTTTACATAAACGAAATCGATAAGCTGAAACGGGACCTTGCTACCTCAAAGGTCGATTATGAGACTCTGAGTCAAAAACTCAAAAGCTATTCCACGTCTTCTTATCTTTTTGAGTACATAATCGATCAGAGAGGTCAAAGTACCGATTCAGAAAAGGACAAAAACGTATATTCAAAATGTCCACCACCAGTGTTAAATCAACTGGTGAACGATGATGTCCATTCTGAAGCTGACCCACTACTCACAAAGGTTGATGAATCTTCTGCATCAACCTCAAATGAGGACTTAACTTTACATGAGGATGTGGGTAAGCCTCAGAAGAATGAGGTTCAGCAAGAAGAAATCAAAAAGGCTGAACCAGGTATAAGAGAACTGTTGGCTAGTTCTAATGTGAAAGGTCCGTTGATGCATCGTATCCACGATGCTCTTCGGAAATTTGAAAAGGAGGGTGTAAAGTCTCCTGATACCCGTCCATACCAAGAGGTCAAACAACTACCCAAACATCAAGGGTTAGGGTATCGGCCTCAAAAGGTAACAAAAGGCTCTGTGAAGCAATACCCAGAAAGGGTCTGCTATGTGTGCAGGAGACCTGGTCACCTCAGTTACAAGTGTGATCAGAAAACACATCAAAGCTGTAACAAGAAAGTTGAGATTTTGCAAGAAAATAAAACGTTTCTTAAAAACCATCAAAACTCAACTCTTCCTGTTCAGCATCAAAGGATTCCTAAGTGGACTAACAAACTGTGTGTTCAAATGTCCAAGGAATCAAGTGACAGGATCATCAAGACTGGAACATGGATGAAACTTCCAGTGGTTGGAGAAGACGGGAAATCCATGACCATCCGGGCTTGGGTTCCTAATGTTGTCTAACTCATTCTTCTAAGTGAAGGGTGTCAACCGAAATAGTCCAATACTAACAGTAATTAAGGTTCACAGATGAGAAACTCATTACATGCGAGATGGAATCCCACTAAGCACGAGTTACAGCTCACATCGTGCGTAGTGCAGGTAAGGGCATGACGAAAGGTATTCGTTATGAATTTTGCTTTGTGCAAATTTTTGCTGTGTGCATTTTGCTTTGTGCATTTTACTTTGTGGAATTTTTTGCTTAGTGCAATGGTTATTGATAGAACTAGGTCTTAGGGGGAGTATGTTGGTGCATATTTTATGAATCCCTAGTTCGTATCAATAAAGTATATTCATGTGGTATTAATTAAATGTGTTTTGATTAATGGTTTGCATGTTTATACATTCTAAGTGATACTATGTGTTTATGAAAAGCTTACAAGTATTTAATCATGGTTTGGTTTGTATTTGGAAGTTTAGTCATAAGGAAATTCACTTCGCAAGAAGTGGATGTCACTTCGCACGAAGTGAATGTCAGTTCGCGCGAAGTGAACTGTGTCATTCGAAAACGCGTAAAACTCACTATAAATAGTGATTAACCCCTCATTAACGAAAAAAAACAATCGTCCAGGACACTTCGTGAGCCTTCGTAATCGTACATATACCCTTGAAACTCGCGAACTAAGTGATAATTCTCGAATTCCAAGGCAGCCAAAGCATCTCTGTGTGGTACTGTGTGTTTGTTCTTCTATTCTTTCTTTGTGTCACTTCTGTGTGCCGGACACCTAAGCAGATCATAGATCCTTAGGAGGTTCGTGAAATATAATTCCGCGATATTTCACGTCCTAGATCAGTCCTAGCATCAGGGTGTGTTTAGTAATAGACCCCCGCCCCCGGTCCTACACTTGTAGATTACCATTTGTTTCAATCTTGGTCTTTGACACACTTGAAAAGACAAAAGTGCCCTTACCCTTTCTTTTAATTATTTTTTTTAATTTTAAAATCATTTAGAAATACATATTAATCATTATTATTATTATTAAATAAAAAAACAAAAGGAAAAAAATATATTGCAAATCATCTTCCCCATTCACTTACTCATCTTCTCTCTCTCACACTCTCTTTTCCGGCGAGACTCTTCCGGCGGCCCCTCCGATGAACACCCTCCCCACCCTCTCCTTTTTAACCATCTCATCATCATTCTCTCTCAATCCCTTGTCTCTCTCTCTATCCCCATTTTCTATCTATTCAGTGCTCGTATGATTTGATTTTAGGGTTTTAGATTCATCTTCATGGTTTGATTTGAGGATTACTTCGATTTTAGGGGTTTAGATTCATCTTCATGGTTCGATTCCGGCGGAATGGTGAGCAGTGGCTGTGATGGTAGATGGCAGTGGTGCGGCGGCGGTGATTGTTGCAGGCGAGACGGAGAAGAAGATCTGTAATGGCGGCGGTTGTTGCAGGTCACTACGGTGGTGGTAGTCCAGATCTGGGAGGGGCAGGGAGGTCTATGGCGGGAGTATACGGTGGAGTAAGGCGGAGGTCCAGATCTGGTGTAAGCCACTTGACACACTTGGCGGTGGTGCGGCGGCGGTGGTTGTTGCAGGCGAGACGGAAAAGAAGATCTGTAATGGCGGTGGTTGTTGCAGGTCTACTACGGTGGTGGTGGTCCAGATCTGGGAGGGGCAGGGAGGTCTATGGCGGGGGTATACGGTGGAGTAAGGCAGAGGTCCAGATCTGGTGTAAGCCACTTGACACACTTGGCGGTGGTGTGGCGGCGGTGGTTGTTGCAGGCGAGACGGAGAAGGTCTGTAATGGCGGTGGTTGTTGCAGGTCTACTACGGTGGAGATCTGGGAGGGCAGGGAGGTCTATGGCGGGGGTATACGGTGGAGTAAGGCGGAGGTCGGTTGGACATGTGGTGTGGTATATGGAGGAGGTATGGTGGAGAAAGACATATCGTGGACATGGTGCCATGGTGGTGGCGGTGCAATGTATTAGAAGAGAGAGAGAGAGAGGGAGGAGAGTGGATCAAGGCATGGGGGAGAGTTGTTTATTATTATTATTCATTTTTTTAATTAGCTATTATGTAAAGGAAAATAAAAAAGGGATAATAGTATTTAATTAATAAATTTTGATTATTTATTAATAAAAGAAAATGATATTAGAATTAAAAAAATAATTAAAAGAAAGGGTAAGGGCACTTTTGTCTTTTCAAGTGTGCCAAGGACCAAGATTGAAACAAATGGTAATCTACAAGGACTAAATCCGTAATTAATGAAGCTTAAGGATCAAATCTGCAATTTCGTTTAAACCACAGGGACCAAAAATGTAATTAACTCTTTTTTTAATTTTAAAACAAACAAATTGTATTAAACAAACTAATGAATACATAATATTTTCATACATACTCCTTTATAAAATTGTCTAATGATATCATTCGAGATCGATATTGATAATTATTTTAGCGTGACTTAAAATGTGGTAACTTCATTACTTTTAAATAATGGTAAATCATTAAAGAAGTTATACAAAATGATCAGTTAGTGAAAGTATAATTATATTAAAATTTGTATTATTAGATAATATAACTTTTTTAAAATTCTGATACACCATAAATTAAGTAGTATATAAATTTCTTTTATCCCGGCGCAACGGGCGGACTATTTAAACCTCGTTGATAATCAAATTGCAAAAGCAATAAAGCATGTCCTTCTCGTAGAAGACCCACCTGGCAAACACACATATTTGAAAAGGAAATGTCCTTCTCGTAGAAGACCCACCTGGCAAACACACATATTTGAAAAGTAAGCTGAATCTTATATAACAATTTTTAGCTATACATAACAAGGTACAAACAATTAATGCATATAAGTATATGATGTATATAATTGTTGTGTATGATCAGTTTTGTTGTGTACGAATCACTCTCCATTTGAAAGTATTGATCGATTAATTCGATCTCTCTTTATTTTTATTATTTTTCGGAAAAACATGAAAATTAAAATGCAATTTATTCAACATGAGAAATGTTTAATAAACAAATTTCTAATCTAATCTTATACAGTAGTCTTCCCTATTACATCTATAATATATATTTTTTTATCAAAACCTAGAAAATATTAAGGAGTTGTTTGTTTGCTACTAAATAGAATTATATAGCGTTAATGATGAATCGTTTAATATTCGGCTTGTTTGATTGCAATATCTGGATTAAGACTATGCCGAATATAACATAATAATTTGTTGTATCATTCCACCTTAAATTACATTATTATATATAATAATAATAATCGAAAAATTATGAACTTAGTAATTATATATATATATATATATATATATATATATATATATATATATAACAATTAGCTTACTTTTCTACTAACTGTTATATATTTAAAGTCCGCTAACATTAACAATGTTTCCAATTGGCGCAGTGGTTTGATGGTGTGCTCACATGATGAAGGTAAAGGGTTCGACCCTTACATTTGTATCTTCTTTTCTTTTCTCCATTTGTCATCTTTTACCCATGATAGCTGAAGCCTCGAAAACATATATGTTAATTTATTATTTATATTTAATTATTAAATTAAATACTTAATTTTTTATATTATTTAATTTTCTTTTATAACTTTTGACATTTAGTGTATGTATGCATATATATATATATATATATATATATATAATTCTTATTTGAATCTCTCTATTTTTTTGAGTTTGGCGTTCTCATTTAATTTCTAATTCTTATATGGATCTCTCTCTCTCTCTCTCTCTCTCTCTATATATATATATATATATATATATATATATATATATATATATATTTATATATATATGGCAGTTATCTTTTACCTATAATTTGATATTAACAAGTAAATATTACCCGCGCTTCACGGCGGGTAAAAATAATATCTCGTTTGCTGTAAGGTTATGTTGTTACTTTAATTTTTAAAAATATTCGTTTAAACAACTTTATAAAAAATAATTTAAAAGGCTTCCAATTTATATCCCTGACTTTGCTCACTATTATTAATATAACTATTATATTAAAGTAAATTATTTTTAATATAAATAATCTACTACTACTATAACTAATAATTATAATAATAATAATATTAATAATAATAATATTATTATTATTATTATTATTATCATAATAATAATATAATAATACAGTAATATAATAATATTATTATTATAATAATAGTATAATAAAAATATAATAATATAATATTATTGTTATGGTAATAATACAATACTATTATAGTAATAATGTAATAATATAATAATAATAATAATAATATAATAATAATAATAATAATAATACAATAATATTAATAATAATAATAATATATATTATAACAATTATAATAATAATATAATACAATAATAATATTACTAATAATAATAATAATAATAACAATAATAAAAATAATAATAATAATATTAAATTCTTACACAAAAGACAAAAAACACTAAAAACAAAATTTTTTCCTCCATTTTGTATTTATTTATAATTTTATGAATACGGCATATATTTAAAAAATATTATTTTTCAAATAATAATTTGAATTATTATGTAAATAATGGTAAACGTTATGTTGGACATAACAAAAAATATCTATTTTTATTTGTTTCCCGCAGCGTCGCGCGGGTCACGCACGACTCCTCATTATATAAATTAGAAGATTTAAATCTTAATCAAGTTGATGTTGGCGGATTGGCCAAATCATTTTGTTTCTTACAAAAAGGAACAATTTGTTTTCTAATTTGTCTCTATGATCGAATTAAAAAGACTAATGAAGCCTTAAGTTATCTCTATTGAGTTATAATCATACAAGATAATTTGATTGAATGTATAAGAAATAATATATGGTCTCTTATGTTAAAACCAAATAATAAATATAACCATACATGATATTTTGATTGAATATATAAGAAATAATATATGGACTCTTATGTTAAAACCAAATAATAAATCCATCATTCATATAATATGAGGTGGTGTTTGGTTTGCAAGAATGTTTCTGATGGAATTGGATTCTCTAAGAATTGGATTTTAAATCTGTTATCTGTTTGGTTGGCAGGATATGGAATTGAAATCCATTTCCATAATCTGTTTGGTTTGCAGATAATATAGATGAATTTGATTTCTGACATGTAAAATGACATAATTACCCTTCCTATTTTTTTTACTAAATTAGATTGCTTTATAACTTTTCTGTAAAAATTAGATACCCACAAAATCATGACTTGAGATGTTAAAACAAGATGAGTTTTCAAAGGAGCCTGTGACAAATTAATCAACAGATCAACAAATAAGTAGTAGTTCACAGTGACAGACAATTGAACAAATAGTCAACAATCAAAAGTTCAAACAATCAAAACTTCAAAAAGTCAATTTCATAGTGAGAGATACGACGACGATGGCGAGAAAGAACCACGGCGACGAGGAAGAACGACGGCGAGGAAGAACCAAAGGATACGACGGCGACAGCGAGAAGAAGGCGCAGAGAGAGAGAGAGAGAGAGAGAGAGAGAGAGAGAGAGAGAGGAAGAAGAGAACTTACCGGCCAGCGGCGACTAACGGGGCTAACGCGAAGAAAGCAGCGAAGGCAGCAAAATGACGGGCGACACGAACAAGGACGACGACCGGCGAGATACGACCGGCGAACAAGGGCGACGACCGGAGAGATACGACGGGCGACGAGGGCAACGAAGGCAGCAGAATGTCGGCTTGGGTGAGCAGATGAAAAGAAGGGGTAATATCTAGGGTTGAGGGTAGAATGGTAAAAGATCAGAATCCCTTATCCACTTATTTTAAATTCCTCCCTTGTCTTGAAGGATTTTACTTTCCCTCATTTGAAGGATTTTAAATCCTTAAAAATCCAATTCCATAGTAAACCAAACACTGGATTTCATGGGAATTAGATTCCAATTCCCAGAAAATCCCATGGAATCCTTCAAACCAAATAGGCCCCGAGTGTTCAGAAACAAGGTGTATGAACAAGTTGTAGAAACAAGACATACTAGTTGTCAAACGAGCCTTTTCTCAACCATTAACTTTTTGTAATGCTTTGCGCCATTTTTTTTCACTTGCTGCCGCCTTCGCTGTAATTTATCTAATTCGCTCTCTTATATCTTTGTTAGGCCATGCGTATGGCATGATTTCAACCCAAATCAACCTAATGTCACATTAATTGTTATATCAATTTTTTTAAATTTTTTTCTTTCAAATCAACCCAAAACACTAGTAGCATCAAACATTCAACCAAATCAACCTAAAGTATTTTCTCTCTTCTTACCTAGTCACAAAACAAAACAAATTAAAGATAAAAGAAAAAGGCTACAAAATTTGGTTCGGTTTGGTGAAACCGGAGGAGAGAGAATGGGATGGAACCCGATCAAGGAGTATAGCAATTGGCTTAGGGAGCCGGTGGAGTCCGAGGCCATCCCGAAGGCCATACGGATATCCTTAGAAGTGAAGTAAATGTAATTTAATATTTTAATTTTTATTACTATTGTATAAAAAAAAAACTAATATTCTTTTTATAAATTGCAACGTATAATGGTGTAAATATGATAATGTATTATTTTAATACGATAATTATCTATAAAAACTATTTCTCAGAATCATAATACTAGAAAATTATGTTTGGTTGAATACTTGTAAGGATTTATTTAGATTATTTTAACTTTATTTTAACATTATGTTTGAATGTAATTTTAATGTGTCATTTGTTTTAAATTTTTGTTGCCCACCGCAGTTGGCGGGTTTAAAATAGCTCATTAATTATTACGCACCAAGTATTTATTCTAATACTTTTTTTATTTATTGCCTTAATAACAATTATATATTATAGTATAATAAATTATTTTTAAGATTAAAATGATAAATATTTATTCAGAATTTTTATTAAACATAATATTATATTCATAAACAATTTCATACCTAACCTTCAAGTTACTCGGTTATAAATCATTCAATTTTAACTAAAAAAACTTTTTATTTTTAAATTGTTTAAAATAGTCCATGACCTTTATTTCTTTCTTTATAACTCTCACAGTTAGAATTTTGATTTTTATAAAAGTTTACCTTTAATCCGGATATCTCCCAAAAACATTTAAATACCTATTAGGATCGAAAAGTATTATTGTTATTATTTTAATCATGATCAAATTACATCAAAAGTAATTGAGAAATCTTTTTAATATATATAAAAGAATAATTCAAGTACAGTTATTAGATAACCTCCTGGAAATTAAATTTAGATAATAATTTTAATTATTAAATCTTATTTTAATAAAAATTTTAACACCAATTTTACATATACCCTTTTAAACCTCAAAATATTATATTTTATCCATCTTAATTTACTATCATATTTACCTTTTCTATTATATAATATTTTTATTAATGTTATTATTTTTTAATTAACCCGTATATCACACTTACTTTGATCCGGTCAATTATAGAAGGTATTAAATAAAAAAATGATAGAAGGTATTATCTATTACATAGACAAGTATACTACTATATAAAAATGCTTTGGGATATTTCTTATCATAAATAAATTATGGAGCTAAGTTTATACTTTATAATTATTAATTAATGTGGGTTGAGTCATGAGTGTGCGTGGGCGTGGGTTTGGGGGTGAAAGGTGAATAGGTGTGTACACACGTGTTGGAGAGGAGGTGAGTTATCATTGGAGTTTTACTCGTGTCACTATCTTAATTTACTCGCGTCGACTTGGTGTGCAAAAGATAAATTAAAAAACAATTAATTAATTAATTAATTAATTAATAGATAATTTTAATAATTCTTCGTTCCATAAGGAGTGGTGATTTAGACGTACGTTAATACTTAAATGCATGCAATACATACGTGTTTAATTATTTATATTATTATTTTTATTTAAGTCATAGCTGGTACGTGTGAATATTTGATAGTTATTGATAAAAAATGGTTTAACTTTTATATTTTAAAATCTTTATATTTTTGTAATGAGTCTGTTGCGTCCTGATATCCTAATCGCTTACTTAAGAATCATTATTATAAATGTACTATTATGAAATTATGAAAAATAGTTATAAATATTATATACCATACAATTATAAGAAAAAAAAAACCTTCTTTAATAAATATAGTGTGCGCACACTTTTATCAAATTTATTTTTGGTGTAGTGGATAGGGTAATCTTTGTTGGGGCAGTCCACTTGGTTTCGAGGCCTTCTTCTTTCAAACTTTTTGTTTCTATCATTTATTGTATTTATTCTATAAAAATAAATATATGCATATCTTTTAATTTCTATGTATTTATTATACTTACCTATGAAGTTTAATATCAATCTTAAAAATTTTAATATAGCAATAGTATATATATTTTGATCACTTTTTGTTTTCTTAGCATTGTGTGTACCTTTTTTTTTATGTAAACAATATTTAATATAAGAGTTTTAAGGTTAAAAATTATTTATCTATTTCGATTAAACTCTATAATTTTTTTTAATATTTTAACTTTAAACCTTATGTTTATTTTGTTGAGTCCCTTCTCACGAGATGTCAGTTCAAGTTCCGTTGTGATTAATAATGTAGATTTAAGAGTAGAGTTAATGGGGGTTTGTGGGTGTTTGATGTTAAAAAAGTAGTGAAACAGGCTCTCATTGTTTAAATATTTTATATAGTTTTAAGATACACAAAAGCTAAATTACTTTTAAAAATTTCAAATGAGTCAGTTGTTTTAGGTTTCAAGTCTAAATTTAATTTACCATTTTTGCGTAAGTGGTAAAAATTCAAATTTTATTTACTTTTAAAAAATTCAAATGAGTCAGTTATTTTAGGTTTCAAGTCTTTTTGCGTAAGTGGTAAATTAATTTACTAATAATAATAATAATAATAATAATGGGATGGAGTAATGGCGGGTTTATGGGCTTAAGTAATGGGCTGGCTTATGTGAGTTTATGGGCTTAAGTAATAGGCTTAATTTTAATTTAGTTCATCAGAGGGTGGGTAGGTTACACACTTACACTAATAAATTAGAAAAACTAATAAACACTTCCAAGTGAAAAAGGGTTTCATTTTTTAATTAAATTTACTATATATAGCAACTTGATAAGGATACAACTACTTTTATTGACGGGTTTACACATCGTAAATCATACTAACTAGTGGTTAGCGTGTCCACGCTTCGCGTCGGGAAGTAATTACTTTTTAATCGAGAGCCTGTTTAGACTTGAAACCTAAATTTAATTTACTCCATCCCATTATTATTATTATTAGTTATTATTAATTAAATCAAATTACAATTAAATAAGTCGTCCGTTCCGTCATTCATTCGTGAACAACAGCTGCAACAACCCAACCTCAGACAGCTGCCATTCCGAACGAATCCCAAATTCTCACCCACACCCTCGCCCTGACGCCTCCGAAATTCTAAACCTTGAGGTTTATAAACTCTAACCCTAAAACTTAATTTTGTTGAAATTAAAACCATCACTAGTTTGTTCAATCATGATTTTTGTTTAAATTGAATGTTTTATTTGTGAATCTGCTTGTTTCAATCAACTTGACCTACAAAATAATAAAACGAGTTAAAGTAGTATATTTAAGCATATATCGGTAAACTTATAATCAAATAAAGCATAATAAAATGTAATGCAAAATTTAACGATCAAACCTCCCCAACTTAAATCCGTACTCGTCCCTAGGAATGCTTAAAACGAAATCAGAATTAAACATAGTTTACTAATAACAATATTCATGATTCAAAACAAGAAAGACCAATCATAATTAGAATCATATATGTGCTTGTGTAAATGATCCACTTTAACTTCTCAACTCTTCAAGTACTATCACCCGCTTATATCTACTAACTCGACAATTTGGAAATTACTCATTTATACATACTTATCTAATATACCCTCAAAGAAAATGCTCCTAACATTAAGATGTATTGACGATTTTCATTCCACTTGTCATATCTTTAATCCAAGTTCTTTAACCGCGAAGCATAACTTATTTAGTATCTTAACCGCATGACTTTCGATCAGATCCATGTAGCGGACTTTCGGCCAACATTCCCATGCTAGTTTGTCTTAAGATGCTAGATTAAAAAGGGATCCCTCGGGTCTACTTGTCCGAACCTCAAAGGCCACTGATTGACTTAATTTACCATTATTATCTATAAAGCGAATGACGTCCATGACTTTTGATGAAACCCGTGTAGTGAACTTTGGACTCAACCGATCCCAAGAGCATAGCCATAAATCCTTGCTATTTAGTGTTGTTTTGCTACTAATTCAGGGTTAGTTAGTGATTTTAATATTAGTTCTTGATGTGTTCTTGCAAAAATTACCCACTTGATTTCTAGGGTTCTTGATAAATTGGGTATTTGTTAACGTGATGATGTTTATGTGTTTTGGTATGTTAAGATGGTTAGATGTTCATTGATTTTGCATTACCTTGATGTATAATTCCGTGTTTTGCTTGACTTGAGCGTTGGAATCTACTAATGAAGGTAGGAGATGAACTTGGAAATTGGGATTGATCTTCTAATGGTTCCAAATGAGTTTTATTGTTGTTTACAAGTTATGTGATGTTTTATGATGCCATAGAAATGCTAGAAGTTACTTTTTACACATGCAAATTGAGTTTGAGTATGTATAGTGTGCTGTTGGAAAAACAGAACAAAAAGCATACCTGGTGTTGTAGGCCCGAGCCCGGCGCGACGCGTCAAGCATGGGGAACGCGACGCGTTCCCATGTTTTTAGTAATGGGAGTTTTTTTTGCTTGGGCTTGGTATTGTATGTTGTCATACTCTATAATACTTGGTTCTTTTATGGTTTATCAGGTATAAATGAGACGGTTTGGTTGTTGGATGCTATATAAGGGGTTGTTGGTGATTTATATGAACTTTAGTTTTAGAAATGAATATGATGAACCATTAAATGTGTATGATTCCTACATGTTCCAAATCATACATGTGGAGATTTTAAATGGTTGTGGATGTAACTCATGTTGGTTATATGTGTTAGGTTTATCGGGTGCATTTTGATCCGTTTATGAATTAACTTTGTTTCTTTGGGGTTAATTGGGATTTAAATTCTAATTTATTTTATGATGTGTTCTCAAGGGAGAAGAAGACTCAGTGATATAAGACAAATGAGCTCGGTGTGCGGGGAACATAGGTGACTGGAATTTTAACTCATGAGTTGTATTGGTTGTAATGGTCATGGTTGCAATAGTTTGTTTTGATTTATGCTTTGATATACTCTATAGTTTGGTGATTGATTAATTGGTTATTTGTTAATTAATCATTGAATCATAGATATGTGCACATGGATGGTGGAGGTCAGCTTGGCTGTGCAATGGGCTTGGCTTATTTGCTAACGGCTAACCAGTATTAGAACTTGTGATGCATTCGTTGCAATATAAGGGTATTACTGTGTGAGTGTAGCAAACAGTCTATCGATAAAGCTTTGCTAGGGCAGGTTGCATGTTCTACAGAACCGCCGGTCACCTATGTTGCTTGCTTATATGATGTTGTTAAATAATTATTGTTGTATTAGGTGCTATTCGTTGATTAAACTTCCTGTTGGAGTATGCCCACTAGAACACGTATGCCATATCACTGCCAATGAAGTCCGGGCCTATTGGGTCATACACCAAACTTCTACCCCGACTGCCCTAAGTGAAAAGAGCCGGTCAAAGTGGTCAAATTCCAGTTGACCTAGGCTTCACGACCGTGAAGGATATTCCACGGGTCGTGAAGCACACTAACCCCACGAGTTCCTACGTGGGCTATGCGGCCCATGGACCAGAGTGGCTTCACGGCCCTATACGGGTCGTGAAGGGGATCGTGAAGGTTAAATGCGCCACGAGTACCTCCACGACTTCCAGAACACGGCACAAGCCATGAAGCTTTTAAGCTTCACGGGCCGTGAGGGACCGTGAGGGGTCGTGAAGCTCGAAAAACTAAGTGGCACTTGATTTCTATTGGCTTTGGTTAAGTGGTCCGATGGGAATCAAGTTCTTGGCAGGCTAAGGGAGCTGAAGTGACGAAATTATGGTCTATATGGGTGTTCGAAAAATCCGCAAAACCGAGAAACCCCGCATGAACCGAAACCGAAAAAACCGATACCCGAAAAACCCGTAACCTGAAAAACCCGAAAAGTAGGGTACCCGTTAAACATGGGGCGTGTTTGGTTTTTATAATTTGATATCCGCGGGTACCCGCCCCGCCCCTCATGCTTTTAGATTATATATATATATATATATATATATATATATATATATATATATTGTTAGACCTTAATAACAAGTGGTTCAAATATCATGTAGGATTTATGAAGGTTTGTATATGAATAACTAAAGAGAACAAGGTTTACATCTTAGAAAACACATAGTTATTCTTTCATTATGCCCAAAACCTTAGCTATTACAATAGTCATATCCCTATATATACTCCATGAGTATATTATATAGAAACTCTTATTTTTATACAATTTATGAATTTACATATTTTGTCCCCCTTTGTATTGAAATAGAAGTGTACACGCCAGTAACCTAAGTCTTCCTTAGATTATATAAGCAGTTTAGGATATATCGTCCCACCAAATACATCAGTCTGGAACAATGTTTAATCTTGAGCATCTGTATAGGACCGTGGGGGTTCTAAACGAAAACACCCTAATGCTAGGACTGATCTAGGATGAGAAATAGTGCGAAATATCTATTTCCCAAACCTCCTAAGGATTCTAAGATCTGCTTAGGTGTCCGGCACACAGTAACACTAAGAAACACACAGAGTAGAAACACGAACAGACTCCTAAGAACTCACACAGAATGCTTAAGACTGCCCTTGGATTCGAGATTAACACTAAGTTTGCGTTTACCGAGGTTAAACTTGCGATTTCGAATGCTTACTAAGGCTTATGGTCGATTACAGGTCATTCCCCGATCATTCCCGTTGATTCGTTGATTCCCGCACTAATTCGCAGTTCATACGTATTTATAGTGTGGAATACGCGTTTACCTTAAATAACTTTCACTACGCACGTGATGAGACTCACCACGCACGAAGTGAATCCAGTACGCACGTACCGGTTGTTTTAATGATAATTAATTTAAATTTAACCGACTACTTCACCACGCACGTAGTGAGATCCACTACGCACGTAGTGGACTCATCACGCACGTGATGACCTTCACACATACTTAAACTTCCAAACACACATCAACACATGATTAAGTACTTGTAAGCTTAAGATAAACATAAATAACCACTTAGAACATATAACCATGCAAACCATTAATCAAAACACATTTGAATTAACATTTCAAGTAAGCATGTATATATTTCATTGATAAGAACTAGGGATTTACAAATATGCACCAACAATCTGACAGCGGAATCATAAACACTTTTAATGTGTTGGGAAGAATCTTCTTTTTGTCTCCCCCTACAATGTAGCTCAGATTGTTCCCATGTCTTCATATGATAGATCTTTACTCCCTCTAGACATGACATAGACTGATGATCTCTTCCCCATGAGTAAACACAATGATTTTATCAATAAAACATTCAAACTCCCCCTCAACAACTGAATATCTTCAACAATGTAAAATTTCTTCACTTTTTATCTCCCCCTCATGATGATTATGATTTATCATGAGCATCATGCACAAAAGTCATCAACATGAGATTCAGTTGCAAAAACATGGAAGAGGGGTGGGGAAAGTCCTACACTTCAAGTCAAAATAATCTTCAAACATTCCCTGACTTGAATAGATACTTGATCCACTCTTGATCGTTGAGGAGTGGTAATGATTTGATCTGAATTCTTGAAGATTTAGAACTCTGTGTTGGATGTTATCTGATATTGGAGAATAATTTTGGCAAGTAAGTTTCCCAATACCGTGAAATCAACCTTCACCAGATCACCGCAAGACATACAAAGATTTTGAAAGACATACGGGTGCAAATGAACTTGGGTGAAGAATGTGACTTTGATATAATAATAAGTGAGTCGGATTCATCCTTATTCAAGAGCACCAAACGATTGATAAGAAGTGAGTAAGCGCGCATGTAATACAAAATCTTCTCAAAAACCTGAAGGAATATGATGTCGGTCAATTCTTCAAATAATTTCACCAACAATGTGATCTGGGGCTTCAAAAATGACTGAGAAAAAGATAACCAAGAATTCAAAGAAACAAAGAATGGATGGCCAAAATCTGGTTTTGAGACAAAAAATTGGTGACACTAAGAAAGAAGAAACAAAAATCAGTTAGGAAAGGCCAGGATGACTATACATAAGGGTACTAGACATTCAACACCTGGTTCACGGGAAAACTGAATATGACCTAAATCTAGAAACAGCAGAATGATAACCGAAACTTTGAGAACTTTTGACTCAGCCAAAAAATCCAAACACCTGACTTAGGAATCAAGGTGACAAGATAATTCAGTCATAACAGCGACGACGGGGGTTCGGGGGCAGCGCCCCGAATAGCGGGGTCCAAGGGCAGAGCCCCTGGCTGGGGTCAAATTTTTTGAAATTGAAGTATATTGCTATGGTAAAAATGATCAGAAATTTCAAAAATCTTGAAAAATGAGTTAAATTCTGAATGATCAAAATGAGAGAAATTCCGGATGATCTTGAATTCCGATCAAATTGAGAATTCCGAGCAATGTGAACTCCGAGTAAAATAAAGAATTCCAATCAAATAGAGAATTCCGATAAAATTGTGAATTCCGATAAAATAGAGAATTCCGATCAAATTGTGAATTCCGATCAAATAGAGAATTCCGAGCAAAGTTGAATTCCGAGTAAAATCACAAATTCCCAACAACCAATTCCGGTCAAAGTTGTACTTTGATAAATCCGATCAAATTTCAGTCGGAACAAGAGTATTCCGATCAAATTAACTCGGAATTATGGTAATTCCTATCAAGTTTTGCACGGAATTAGGAGATTCCGATCACAATTTACTCGGAATGAGCAAATTTCTGTCAAATTCTACACGGAATGAGTGAATTCTGGCTGATTCAAGCGAATTCCGACCCCTTGAAACCTGGAATTCCGATCACTTCATCTTCATCCCGCTCATATTCAAAAATCTCGAAATTTTGCTCAAATCTGATAATTTCTTGCCTAGATCACTTCATATACCCCCGATTTACACTTCTTAATCAACGATTATCATAAACATTGATCAAACAAGCAGATTCGATTGAATTTCTTCAAGAACTTCAAAAACTCAAAAATCTTCGAATTGTCTGCTGTAATGTTGTCCAATTGCTATAAAATCAAACGACGATTGTTCCATTATGCATTGTGATCTCAAATCATGTAAAATATCAAACAAACAGGATCAAATCTGAGAAGTTGATTTATCCCACGTGAATAGTAACTTTTTCTTCAAAATCTTCAAAAATCCGACTTTTGTTGTTGAATTCAGATTCAAATCACACTCCTTAGGCTCTGATACCACTTGTTAGGTTTTGATAACAAGTGGTTCATGTATCATGTAGTATTTATGAAGGATTGCATATGTAGAATTAGAGATAATATGAATTTACACCTTGGAAAACACCAAGTTCTTTATTTTATTATGAGCAAAACCTTAGCTATTACAATAGCCATATCCCTACATATACTCCATGAGTATATTACATAGAAACTCCTATTTCTTTACAATTTATGATTTGAGTCAATTTTTGATCAAATTTTGAAGATTTTTTCTTAATTTTCGAGATAAACTGGGCTGGAAATTTCAAAATTTAGTAGAAAATTCATACGAGCTTGGATTGATCTGATTTTTGGATATGTTGTTCATGTAGATGAAAGAAACGTTGTGTAAAAATTTCATGTCAAAACTCCATACGGTTTGAGAGAAATCTGAATTTTCGTTTTCCGGGTTTTTCATGTGTTCTTCACGATTTTTGCCCAAAAACAGGATTTTTGATACTTGTTTTCGAGTTTGGAGTGCATAAAAAGTGTTTGTGGAAGTGGAGATACATAGATTTGAAGAGAACACTCGATTTTGATGAGTTTTAAAAAATCATATTCTTGGTGTTCTTGAGGTTTTCTTAATGAAGAAGATGAAGATTGTGGGTTTTGATCCAAAAATTTGAGTTAGTGTGTGGAAAAAGGTGTTTGTGTGTGTTTTTGATGAAGATTTCGAATAAAAAAACTCGAAATTGAAAAATACTCGGAATTTTGAAAAATACTCGGAATTTTGAAATTAGTCGGAATTGATGTGTTCGGAATTGAAAATGCTCGAAATTGATATGTTCGGAATTGAAAATGCTTGGAATTGATATGTTCGGAATTGATAGTGTTCGGAATTGATTTGTCCGGAATTTGGTTATTCCGGAATTTGGCATTTGGATTTCGAGAATCAAAGCGCGTGAGGAGTGTGTGTTCCGAGGCCAGCTATACACCATTCAATTTAATTGAATATCCATCGAGCCTTGTGTCCATCGAGCTTTGTGCAAGCTATATCATTTATTTTCGGAGACCTGCACATTTAATATTCAAATAAAAAAAAAAGGCTGTCAACATACATCGAGACCTGCACAAACAGCTGTCCATTAAATGTTATGCTTTATCAGTAATCTGAGACCTAAGCATCAATATTCAAACACAACCATCGAGATCTGAGTTGTCATTTTTTTAATAAAAAAAAATCAATAGCACATAGCTGTCATTTACTGTCTGAGCTACGATTTTTTTCGAGAACAACAATTCACAGCTATCGAGGTCTGCACAGTCTATTATTCGGTTTATTTTTTTTGTCAGGCAATTATCTTTTGTTTTTGATTTTGTCGGTTTTTGTATGTGATTGTTTTGAGAGTTGACTTTGTCAACTTTTAAGTTGGTGATATTCAATTGATACGGTTTGATTTGCATTATTTGCACTATGTTGTTTTAGATCTACTAATAATAATAATAAAAAAAAAACTAGTTGCAATTAATTCCATGTAATATTCATCGATCTTGTCTCATGTAATATTCATCAAGTATAGATCTAAATGGTGCAACATTGATGTTGGGGTCCACTTTTCTCTTGAACAATTGATGTATAATATAATTGATGGTACCAATGATCTCTTAGCTTAGTGGTTAAGAGTGAGAGGGAGGCAAAGCCTTCTAGGAGGTCCAGGGTTCAAACCTTGGTATTGAGTTTAATTCTAAATTGGTGTTACTAACTTACTAACAACTAACTTTGCCGTTCAAAAAAAATAATATAATTGATGGTGAGAGTTCTAGTAAAAAGAAAAAATTTCTTGAAGCTGCAATTGGAAGTCTGCTTTGGTTCGTTTGGAAAGCCCGTAATAACGTTGCATTCGATCGGAAAAGATTCAACTCGGCGATGGTGGTAGCGGAAATTCAAAGTTCTTTGTTTGTTTGGATCAAGTATGGATCTAAATGTAATTTCCATTTAGAGTCGACGTGGAGTTGTAATCCTTTAGCTTTGTTTTAACTTTTATGTATTGGTTTTTGGTTCTAGCATCTTGCTAGAAACATATTCTATATAATATATTTTTGGGTTCTCTTGGTCCGGGTGATGACAATGCCGAAGCTCGGCCCTTGAGTATCCTTATTTGCCGTTCAACAAAAAAGTAATATTCATCAACAATTAAGAACCATTTTTGTTAATTCTTTTTAATTGTCCTCATCGATCTTGTATCATTTCGCGCTTATTCCTAAATCATTGTTGTCAACAATCATTTTTGTTGCGTTTAATCAACTCAAAATAAATTGACTTTAAAATCATTTTAGTTGATTAAATTTTTTATCAAATCAAATCATTCCTAAACGATCATTTTTTTCAGGTATCACAATGGATAATTCACTGGTATATTTTTCCAAAGCAACCATTGCGGAATGGCAAGCGATGAGGAGCAGGGAGACTGAAAAACATAAGGAGCTTACACAAGAAAATTCTGATTTAACTGCGCAACTCAAAACGTTTAAACAAAATTCTGAAGATTTACATTCTGAGAAGCAAAAAATAGATGATCTGACTACAACTAATGCAAAGCTAAAAGAGCAGGTGTCTACATTGTCTGAGGAAATACAACTTCTGAAAAGGTTAAATCATCGTTATGATTTAAAGATTGAACATATGTTAGACCACAATTATGAACAGTTACATTCTGAGAGACAGAGAACAGATGATCTGTCCGCAGCCAATGCAAAGCTAACAGATCAAGTGTCTAAAGTGTCTGAGCAATTTCAATTTGCAGAACAGAAATGTAAATCTCATGCAATTGAATTGGAGCAAAGGCAAGCAGATATTGAAATTGCGATGAATAACGCTAAAGAATTGTCACAAGCCAATGCCGAGCTAAATGTTAAATTGTCTTCTGTGTTGAATAATGATACAAAGATCATAGACAAATTGTGCGCTGAGAAAGCTGCGTTGAAAGAAAAAGTCAAAGGACTTGAGGAAAAGCTGCATGTGTCAATTCAATCATATGTTCCTCGTTGAATCTTGGAGAGGAAAATATCTGAACTGCAAATGAAACTTGACACTGAGAGAGTGCAGTTTGAGAAAGAGAAGAAAGAGTTAATGGCTAAAATTCTGAATGCTGAGCTTAGCGCTGCAAAACTTGCTGAATCAATCAAGACTTCCGCTGACAATATTAATTTTGATTCAGTTTCACATTGTAGTAGCCAATCTGATTCTTATTTCTCTGTTGCAGGTTCTGAGCTCTCAGATAAAGACTTCACCAATGCATCAACTGCTGCGAAGCATCCTAACATCACAGAATCTGTTGGATTTTCCTATCAAGTGAAATCACCTTTAGTTGCAACGACTCACTCTCCTAAACAAAATACTAAATTCAAACAAGCTGCTTTTAATTCTAAAAAGAATACTTGTTCTACGAGTAATTCTAATTCTGCTTGTTCTATAATTACAGATGATACTTTGTCAACGTCCAAGCTAGCATGGATTTTAAAGAAAAATCTATATGATGCGGTTGCAAAGGTATCATCATTATATAGTCCATCCATTTCAAAGCCTACGAAATCATCCTGGATTGAAAAGAAGAAACCTTCTGAATCTGCACCAAGTACACCAGAGTACAAAGTAAAGAAGGTCTTTAATGATGAATTTTCGTCAAATTCAATTCCAACAACAAGGATTCCAAAGAAAGAGAATAGAGCTGATAAGTCAAATCAGGCTTCTCATCACAACAAAAGATGCCAATCGTTCTCAAAACCAAGGTCAACAGGGGAATTTGTGCTTAAGACAGATGTCATGTATCCTTTTGTGGTTTACTCAGCAAAGCACTTAATCCGCCTTTCCAAAGAGAAGATTTGTAAGATGTCCAGAATAAGACAAGAGTTTGTTGTAAAGAACGGAATTCCTCAATGACATTCAGGACCATTGAACAAAAAGGTCCATAAACCTGTTATTACTGCAAATACACAAAAATGGATGCCAAAACCTGCTACTAACAAATCTGGACCCAAAAGAGAATGGGTACCAATTTTTGTTAATCCTTTTTGCAGGTAAACAAAGAGAGACATTGTTGGAGCATAATGAAGATCATTCAGTCTGCAGTGAAGATCATTGTGTTCAGTGTGCTGAAGTGGTTTAAATCTCATTATTTTTCAAAGATGACGGAGTCTCCTTGCATACAATTCCAATATCGTTTTGTTCAGCATTAGCCTGAGTCTAATGTCTGAGAAACTTATTTTCTGCAGTTTTATCATTTCATGATAGTTAACTTGCTTTCTAATGGATTGTTGATTGCAGGGGGAGCAAAATTTTATTTTCTTCACCTAATTGATGTCAAATGATTTTCATGCATCAATTTAGGGGGAATTTGTTTTTACTGCTTTATATATTTGAAAAAGCCAAAAATATTCAAATATTGAAAAGCCAAATATATTATAAAATTTTAAAATACAAAAAGATTTACTGTTTTTCATTTCCTGTTACTTCTTCAAGCAAGTATTAATTCATTTGACTAATTCTGATACCTTGCTTGATTCAAATTGTTGTTGATCTTTTGCAAGATCGTCTTTCATTTATGCGTTTCTACCACAAATCCTTCCTTCTATGCAAATGGTTTCAAATCATTTCTTGAACCGTTCATTCATGTGATATTATTTCAGTGATCACAACGCACCATGAGTGAGGGAGTGTAGGCATTTATACTCCTATGGTCTATCCGAACCGGAAGGACCTGCCCCAGGAGCTCACCATAATCTAGAAAGAGATAGTAATGGTTACTTACTAGGTCAACTAGGTGAGCAAAATCAGTTATCACGGGATACTGATTGGTGTGCAGAGGTAAAATGAATCTGAGAGGGGTGGAACAAGAGATGGGGTGCATATGATCAACATATTATCTTGAGCTTACTGTAAAATCATTCTGTGACATCATTTGTCAAAATATTCCCTGATTCTTCTTATCCTTTGATTGTTCAAATCTTCCTTGACAATCCTTCTCAACATCGAATTTCTTGAAAATCATTCTTGTTGATTGATCACTATATGATTTCTCGTATCGGTTGCGAAAGATAACCAGTGTCCAAATGTATCCAATCAGAGATATATACATAAAATTTTGGAAAGTGAGTTCGAAGGAGAAGTTGAAAAATATTTAAAGAGCTGTGGGTGAGACAGGATCAAAAGAAAAGAAAGATCCTTACCAAATAGTATACATCTGGGTAGCCACATCTGCTACTGGATCTCATTCGTTGAGATTTGGTATTGAAATAGACATCATGGACACAGTGATGCAATGCACTAAACCCACCCAACTACTCAATTATCTCTTAACAGATAATTGTTTCAACTTCACACGGAGAATTAGCACATTTCTATTGACATCTCATTTGGAGATTATTGATATTGAAACAAGGAGGACAGCTACTCCGGTCCCCGACTTCTTTCATGCACTGATAGAGTCTAGAACTTATTTGAATATATATTTCGTTTCTTAGGACACATGTTGGAACTTAATGCATATCTAGTCTTTCGTGACTACCGGAACATCTTGGAGTGATACTTTTGTGATATTCACGATGATCAGATGGAAATCCTACCAGTGCTAACATCACGCCAACGCTGAAAGTAGGTCACACAGTTTTTAACTGTTGTGTTAAAGAGAATCTCTGTGATCTCGGTGTTATCCCACAGGAACTTTGAGACGGTGCCCTAAATACTGTCTCGCATCCTTTAATTGTTATATCATTGTGGTTACACTGCTATTCAACTGATTCTCATGATGAGGGTTCAAAGCTTCAAGTGTTCATATATTCAGGCCAAAATCAAGCTGAATGTAGAGTTCATGTACATGATGTTCATGAAGAATCCTGATCATCATGAGGGGGAGAAAACTTTGATACTTAATTCAGTTGATTTTGAGCTTATCGATCAAGAAGAGATTCGTTTGTTGAGGGGGAGACTAAGAGAGCTAAAAGATTATATATGTCAAGTCAAGGGGGAGTAACAAAAAGGACAACAGAAGAAGGATTCAAGTTCAGAACAAAAAAAGTCCTTAATGAAAATTCAAGAAGTTTTGAAGAAGAAAACAGATCTTGAGCTACATTCAAGGGGGAGAGATCAAATATTCTTCCTAAATCGTTTTGCTTAAATGCTCGAGGTCGCGATTGCTGAAAACCACCTAAAGCTAAACCATTCATACAGCCAAAGGTTGCATAACCTTAGGTTACTGGTGCGAATCTGAAAATTAGATAAAAAAAGGATGTTACTGTGTGCTTTGAAGATTCAAGTTCTCATCAAGTTCATAAAGTGAAGACTATTCTTAAAAATTGAAGAGTCTATCTTTCAAGATTAGAAGACATTATGAAGACATCCAATCAAAGACTGAAGATTCAAAAAGAAATCTTTCAAGTCTTGTCTCCTAAAGCTTAAAGAATGCAGCAAGAAGTCTGCATATTCATAAGAGGAGATTGTTAGAGTTCATATGAAGCTTAAAAGACAAACATATTCTATTTCTATACAAAGGGGGAGATTGTTAGGTTATAAATATTGTATAGAATAGAAGATTACATTTTAGTTAAAGTTTGTATTAAATATACAAACTAGAGGGTCAAATATGTAAATAGCCTTAGGGGTATATATACTAATGACTAATTGTCATTAGTAAGGTCTTTGGTATAATCACAATCTTAAGTGTGTGCTTTAATGGTGTTTTACATTCTCTCTCTACATTTCATGATTATGTTACATTGATCTTCATTACATTGTTGATACCTGAATCACTTGGGACGAACATATATATATATATACATATATTAATATGAAATAAAAAGCTAATAGAAAACCGAAATTCCTCAAAACTATCTAACTTACTTCTTGAAGCCTCCACCGTCTCTCCCAATTCTTTTTTTTGAGTTTCCAAATCGAGACTTTGCAAGCTAGCAACAATCGAGAGTTCAACATGGAGACTCTAAATCGATCAACAGTGTCAACTTCAATCCTATGGGTTTTTTTCTCTACAAGGCTCTCATCTAAAAGAGTGATTTTTCATTATTATTGACGTGTTTCTACCATTGTTTATTGTTTTATTATTAATCAAAACATGTTAAAGTGGGAGGAGCACAACCTTGGATCGGAAGGTCCGTGGGAGACGCGATGGGTCAAGTGGGAGGAGCACACATAAAGTCATTCGGATTTGTCCTTAGATGACTTAGTCTTGCCCGTTGGCTCACGGGCAAGGCGCATAGGGTTGGCTCGTTACTGGATATTTTATATACATGCGTGGTTGTTTATTTATTTTGTATTTTCTCGCATTGTTGTTTAGGATTTTCGCATGCTTGAAAAGTTTTCAAAATAATAAAACCAAGAGTTTTGAATTGGTTAACAAACCTCGCGCGCCACATAGACAAGAGTTGGTTAAAAATCATTTTTCAACCGGAAAAATAAAAACCCGTTTTTCAAAAGTAAATCACACGCCACCCGTAAGATGACACCACCCGAATCTAGTGAAACAAGATCGGTCGTCGAGCTCTAGCAGAGGTCGGTTTTGCGTAACTGTGTGGAAGGTGCGTGTGGCAACTCACAAGGTCGGTTGTCGAGCTCTAGCCGAGCCGGCCATTGGGCTAGAATACCACCGTGTATCTTGACGGTCGATTTACAATTCTAAGACTTAAAACGCCTTGGTACTTGTTGTGCCCATACGAAGCTACCAAAGTGGATTAATGAGGAATGGTGTGGAGGGATCAAACATGTCAAATGGTTCTATGAGTACCTAGGATCCCGCTAGTGCCTAAGAGTTGTGATCTCGGATTGCAATTGGTAAATTGTTTACCTGCCTAAGTAGCTCCATGAAGTGATCCGCGGAAAACCCGTCATGGATTGTGGTACTTTGAGGTTCTTAGCCCTTGTTAATATAATTTGTTTTATAAACAAGTGAGTAATTATTTAACGAGGATTTAATATATCAAACTAACCAACTTTGTACTTTGCTTGTAGATGGCATCTACTAGCAACACCAACACCACCAACATGTCACTCCGTCCATTTTTGGAGAAGGAGAAGCTCACTGGGCCAAACTTTATAGATTGGCATAGGACCTTGAGAATCGTCCTACGTCATGAAATGAAGCGAGAGGTCCTTGAGTCACCTCTCCCGGAGGCTCCTGCTACCAACGCGGCGAGGGCCGTCCGAGAGGCGTATGAGAAACGCCTCAAGCACACAAATGACGTAAATTGCCTAATGCTTACGGCCATGAGTCCCGAATTGCAAAGGTAATTCGAGAAAGTGAGTGCGTATGAGATGATATCTCAGCTGAAGGACATGTTCCAACAACGGGTACGGCAAGAACTCTATGAGTGCGTCAAGGCGTTTATCGGTTGTAGGATGCAGGAGGGCGGCAATGTTAGCTCCCACGTCCTTAAGATGAAAGGGTATGTGGATCAGCTAGAGGAGTTGGGATTTCCAATAGGGAAAGAGTTGGCGGTTGATATGATCCTCCATATGCATAGTATGGATAAAACCATAATGAAACTTCATGGGATGTTGAAGACCGCCGAGTTGGAACTTTCCAAGTCGAAGCCCTCCACCTCCACTGCCGTCCTTGCTATAAATGAGGGTGGTAGGAAGCGGAAACAGCCCACTTCGAGCTCCAAGGGAAAGGGGAAGGGGAAAGCTAAGGCCAATGGGCCAAAGCCCAAACCTAACCCAACCCTGGAGGTGAAGGGGAAGCAAGTGGCTCCCGCTGCCACCTCACCTGAAGAAGTAACCTGCTTCTTCTGCGGGGAGAAGGGACACTACAGGTGTAGTTGCTTCATGTGGAGCTACCACCTCAAGAAGATTCGAGCTAAAGGTGGCGCTGCCTCCGGTACGTACATGATTGAACTCCATAACACCTCTACATCTAACGCCTGGGTTTTAGACAGTGGGTGTGGTACCGACGTGTAACGCCACCGTTTCACAAGCTTAATTTATAAAATAAAGTTAAGCGTTTAACCAAAAGATATATTTACAAAACACAGCGGAAGCTAAATTTAGTTAATTACACAAACTGTATCAGTGTTTAAACAAAACAATTCAGCGGAGTTACCAAATATCTGCCGACCATTACTCAGAAAATCAGAGTGAACAAAAACAACCAGAAAGTAGTGTTCCCCAAAAACTTCGGCAGTACAAACCAAAACATGGCACCCCGTCTCACCAACAGCTAATTACCTGAACATTGGACATAAACATGGAGGGGTTAGCTATAAATAGCTAGTGAGTAACGATTAAACATAAGTATCGTTACAAAAATGTTATAGCATGCAGAAGGTATCACAAAGTAACAAACAAGTCTATCCAAACAGCTAGTGATGTTCCGGTGCCCAAGAGGAGTCACATCTTGTAGGGTTGTGAGCCAGGCTCAATGATCCAAACTGGGGGAAACCGAACACATCCATAATATCGCGTTGGTGGGGGAGCGGGTAGCAGTCCACCATTGCATTAACGAGCGGGGAAGTCCGATGAGAGCCCCTTTAACGAGCGGGGAAGTCCAATGAGAGCCCCTGGTTGAGGCACGGGGTTTTGCAAGAACCCGATCCGCGGCCGCGAATCACCGTACCTCAACAATAACAAAGTGCCGGCACGAACACGTACTGGCCGACTCTGGCCGTATCATAAACATAACTGGCCTACTTAAGCCATAATATATCATATTGGCCTACAAAAGCCATAACATAACATATACCAAGTTTACAACATGATTGGCCTACTCAAGCCTAACATAAGTGCATTGCAGCGTATACCACAGCAAATTAACAACACATAAACCACAACTTACCTTAAACTTGTTATAACATGTTTATCACGAAACCTAAGGTTAACCGGTACTCACCTCGAGATCACATGAGGCAAATATGAATCCGGGAATCCCAGGAGCACACAGAATTGTCCGAATCACCTAACACATCATGTGTAGGTTCAGTCAACATCTAAAAGTACTATCAATGCTTCTATGTAAACGTGCAACGAACAACAAGAAACAGGCATTCCTAGAACAGTTACTACGGCCGCAGTAGATGGGTCGTACGGCCGTAGGACACCTTCCAAACACCTCCTACGGCCGTAGGAATACATCCTACGCCCGCCAGAGTTTCTTTCCTAAAAACCATATCCTACGGCCGAAGGGACCTTACCCTACGCCCGTAGGAGTGATTCTTTGGGTACCAACGGTCGTAGGTTATGTACCTACGCCCGAAGGCTTCTTTCCATCACCCGTAGGTGGTAAACCATGCAAAACACATTACTACGGCCACAGAGAACCCTGCCTACGGCCGTAGTGACAATGACAACCTACTACGGCCGCAGGAAATACTTCCTACGCCCGTAGTAACCCCTGTTACAGTAAGCTTCGTCCCTGTTCGTGAAATAGCCCCGAAAATCCCATTTTTAACATACTAATCGACCATATCTCAAATTCAACAGTTTCTACACGTTCCTTATGATCATATGGAACTTAGGAACCCATTTAACATCAAAGAACAACACTAAAACACCACTTAAATTATCAAAATGGTGAATCTCATTCATGAACTCAAGAACACACTTAAACCCCAAAACACTTACAAATTTTGATGATTTCTGTTGAAGATGATGATTTTAACAACGAAATCAGTAGCCAAACTCGAATCTACAACTTCCCTCTTTGATTTCCTTCTTTGAATTTGAAAGAGTTGAGGCGTGTGTGTATGTTCGTATATGTTAGTGTGTGTGATGTGTGTGTTCCTAGCTTCAACAGGGGATAAGAATCCCTTCACCGACCCTTGTGGTCAATTTAACAAAATGAGGTATTTTGTTCCCCTTTTCAACCTACAATTTAATACCCATTTACCCTTTTCACCTAACGGAGATATATTTGGAACCCTTATCTAAAACCGGTTACTAATTACCAATTCTACATATCAACATAACTATTTTATATAACACCTCTTTATCACGTACAATTAACAAATAACACATTTAGCAACAAAATACATTGATTAAATCAATGTACAAGTACTTAAGCATATAGTACAACACAGTACTACTAGGCCCTAATTTAGGATGTTACAAATCTACCCCCCTTAAGAAGATTCCGTCCTCAGAATCTGTTTTACCGCAAACAAATGAGGGTATCGAGCTTTCATCTCATCCTCTGCCTCCCAAGTCAAGTTAGGACCCAAATTGTGCTTCCACTTTACCAAAACCAACTTGATCATCTTTTTACGTAGCTTTTTGACTTTAGCATCTAAGATTTCAACAGGTTCCTCCACAAGGCGTTTAGCTGGATCAATTTTTAACTCTTGCAGAGGTAAGATCTGATCATCTTCAACCTTACACTTTCTCAGATAACATACGTTAAAAGTGTTGTGAATACCAGACAATTCAGGTGGCAACTCAAGCGATACTGTCTGATCGTTAACGCGTTGTAGAATCTTAAACGGACCAAGGTGAAACTTTTAAAAACACGCGGTCACCCACTTCGAACGTAACGGGCGCCGTTTAGGATCTGCGTACATTTTCTGCCTTTCACGTGCCGCTTTCAACTTCTCGCGTGCTACTTTAACTTTATCAGCGGTTATTTGAACAATATCAGGACCCGCATATTGCTTCTCGCCAGGTTCTAACCAACAGGTAGGAGTACGGCATCGCCGACCGTATAGCATCTCATAAGGCGGCATACCAATACTCGAATGATAAGAATTATTATAAGCAAATTCGATTAAGGGTAGGTGAGAATCCCACGAGCCACCAAATTCGAGTATACACGCTCGCAGCATATCTTCAAGCGTTTGAATCGTTCTCTCGGACTGACCGTCGGTTTGAGGATGATACGCCGTACTAAGATTTACCCGCGTACCAAGCTCACGTTGAAGGCTACTCCAGAAGTGAGACGTAAAACGTGCATCTCGATCACAAACAATAGACAACGGTATACCATGACGAGATACTATTTCGTTAACGTAGAGTTGGGCTAACCGATTCATAGGCGCAGACTCGTTAGTCGCAAGAAAATGAGCGCTTTTGGTAAGTCGATCGACTATAACCCATATCATATCGTGCCCTTTAGAAGTACGAGGTAACTTAGTAACAAAATCCATAGTAACATGATCCCATTTCCACTCCGGAATTTCTAACTGTTGTAAATTACCATAGGGCTTCTGGTGTTCCGTCTTGACTTGAGCACAGATCTGACACTTTTCAACGAACGAAGCTATATCACGTTTTAAGGTAGGCCACCAATACAAAGTCTTCAAATCCTGGTACATCTTGGTACTGCCAGGATGGGCAGACAACTTTGACTTATGCGCCTCTTGTAAAATGATTTCTCGATTACCACCAACATTGGGTACCCAGATTCGAGATTGAAATGTTTTCAAACCTCGACTATCTTCTTCTAATAGCTTTGACAATTTAACCATCGTCTCAGCCTTCAAATTAGCTTCTTGCAGTGCTTCCCGTTGTGCTTCCTTTAATTTAGCAATAATATCTGACACAATCGTAAGTCTCATGAACTTAGCAACTCCAGGAGAACTTTTCCGACTCAGTGCATCAGCAACAACATTGGCTTTTCCCGGATGATACTTGATTTCACAATCATAATCCTTGATCAACTCCAACCATCGTTGTTGTCTCATGTTAAGTTCCTTTTGTGTGAATACATACTGCAAGCTTTTGTGGTCGGAATATACCACACATTTGGTACCGTACAAGTAATGTCGCCACAGCTTCAAAGCAAACACCACTGCTGCAAGCTCAAGATCATGGGTCGGGTAATTCCTTTCATGAGGTTTCAGTTGACGCGAAGCGTACGCAATCACCTTATCTCGTTGCATCAGAACGTAGCCGAGACCTGCATATGAAGCATCGCAGTACACAACAAAATCTTCGCAACTGTTAGGCAGCGTTAGAATAGGAGCTTGACACAACAACTGCTTCAGAGTTTGAAACGCTTTCTCCTATTCACCAGCCCACGCATAAGTAACATCTTTGCGAGTCAACTTGGTTAATGGGCCAGCAAGTTTAGAAAAATTCTGAATGAAACGTCGGTAATATCCAGCAAGACCCAAGAAACTCTTAATCTCTGAAGGATTGCGAGGAGTTTCCCAGTTCATCACAACTTCAATTTTGATTGGGTCGACTTTAACACCTTCGTTACAAATAACATGACCCAGAAAGTGCACCTCTTTGAGCCAGAATTCACATTTGGACAGCTTAGCATAAAGTTGTTCCCGCTGAAGGGTTTCTAAAACCACCCGCAGGTGTTGCTCGTGCTCCGCTTCGGTTTTGGAATAGATCAATATGTCATCAATAAAAACAATAACAAATATATCAAGGAAAGGACGACACACACGGTTCATCAAATCCATGAAAACAGCAGGGGCGTTGGTTAAACCAAATGGCATCACCAAGAATTCATAGTGCCCATACCGAGTTCGAAAAGCAGTTTTAGAAATATCATCATCATGAACGCGGACCTGATGATAAGCAGAACGAAGATCAATCTTCGAGAAACATGTAGCACCTTGCAACTGATCAAATAGATCATCAATACGGGGTAGCGGATATTTGTTCTTTACCGTTCGCTTATTCAGCTCCCGGTAATCGATACACATGCGTAAGGTTCCGTCTTTCTTCTTAACAAACAAAACCGGAGCTCCCCATGGTGAAGAACTCAGGCGTATGAAACCTTTATCAAGCAGTTCTTGGATCTGTGTCATCATCTCCCGAATCTCAGACGGTGCAAGATGATACGGAGATTTAGCTACAGGTGTAGCACCAGGAACAAGATCAATCCGGTATTCTACATCCCTGACAGGAGGTAAACCCGGTAATTCCTCAGGAAACACTTCAGGGTACTCCGAAACCACTCTGATATCTTTGACAGTCTTTCCTTCCGCCTCAGCATTAATTACATATGCCAAGTAGGAATCACAACCTTTAATAATGGATTTCTGTGCTTTGATCATTGTCATCAACGGAATATCAGATCTAGGTCTTTCTCCTCGCGCCACCGAATAAGTACCATCAGGTAGTGGGATTTTGATTAACTTTTTGGAACACAATATCTTGGCATTTTGACTGGTAAGCCAATCCATGCCAATAACGACATCAAAACCAGTAATCGGCATGAGGAGTAGGGAAACAACAAAATAGTGCCCATCAATAGTTATAGAAACCTGAGGTACGTGCGACGTAACACGAACTCGACTACCGTCAGCTACTTCTATTCTAACAGAGTCTTTCATCATTATAACAGGTAGTTGCCATTTATCACAGAAAATGGTTGACACATAGGAATAGGTAGCACCAGTATCAAACAAAACACATGCTGGTACATAATTAATTAAGAAAGTACCAGTAATAACATCACCTTCACTCTTTGCTTCGTCTGTAGTCATTTGGAAGGCTCTCCCTTGAGGACGTGGAGCACCTCCCTTTTTCTGAGCAGCAGCTCCAGACGATCCACCCGCACCCGAACCTTGCCACTGAGGGCAATCAGTTATTCTGTGTCCAGACTTATGACATTTAAAACAAACATTATCTTTGAACCTACAGTCACGCGTCTGGTGACCCTTCACTCCACACTTACCGCACTTTACCACGTCCCAGCTTCTAGACCTCTGGAACGAATCACCTCTTGGCCTATTTCCAGACCCACTATCACCTCTCCTATTACCAGACGACTGATCGAACTTCCTCTTGTACCCTCCTCCCTGTTGCTGTGGTTGTGCCTTCGACTTTTGCCTATAATCATCTTCAGTCTGCCGTGCTAGATCAAAGGCTGAATCCAAGGTTGCTGCAGACCTCACAGCAGATCGGTATTCAACAGGTAAAGCGTTGGCAAATTTGCTAATCTTAGCTCTCTCGTCCGGTAGCAAATGAGGAACAAACTTCATCTTATCCGAAAACTTTGATATCAAATCCTCCACAGGTTTATCGCCTTTCTGGAGAGCTCGGAACTCATCCTCAATCTTTTGCATGTCGTAATCTGAACAGTATTTCTTTCGGAGCTTTACCAAAAAATCCTCCCATGTTAAAGCATCCAAAACCTCTGGCGATGTAACACTTACAACCGTATCCCACCAGGTAAGTGCACGATCACGTAACATCTGTCTGGCAAAAGTAACCTTCTTCTTCTCTTCACACTCGCTGGACTCGAAAGCGTTTCGTATGTTCCGAATCCAAGTTTCCACAACCGACGGATCACTTACCCCATTAAAAACTGGAGGTTTACAGCTCATAAAATTCTTATAACCCGCAGACTTAGAGATTTCATGAGCGATTCGTAACGACTCTCGATCATTTGCTTGCTTCAATTGGGTCTCCAACTGACGTATGTAAGCATCCCTGTCTTCGTTACCGGAAGAACTAGCCATCTGATTCAATTTCTATACCAAAACAAGAATACTAGCTATAACTCTAGTAATCTAACAGTTGTCACATACTAGTACTAATTTAGTACATAACAATTTACATACCACTCTCATCACACCCCAATGCCACCCAAGGAACACTTAATAATGGTCGGGCCTGGGTTTGAGATTGAATACTCGTCAAAGTACCCAATTACCTCAAACCAAGGCTCTGATACCAACTTCTAACACCGCCGTTTCACAAGCTTAATTTATAAAATAAAGTTAAGCGTTTAACCAAAAGATATATTTACAAAACACAGCGGAAGCTAAATTTAGTTAATTACACAAACTGTATCAGTGTTTAAACAAAAAAATTCAGCGGAGTTACCAAATATCTGCCGACCATTACTCAGAAAATCAGAGTGAACAAAAACAACCAGAAAGTAGTGTTCCCCAAAAACTTCGGCAGTACAAACCAAAACATGGCACCCCGTCTCACCAACAGCTAATTACCTGAACATTGGACATAAACATGGAGGGGTTAGCTATAAATAGCTAGTGAGTAACGATTAAACATAAGTATCGTTACAAAAATGTTATAGCATGCAGAAGGTATCACAAAGTAACAAACAAGTCTATCCAAACAGCTAGTGATGTTCCGGTGCCCAGGAGGAGTCACATCTTGCAGGGTTGTGAGCCCGGCTCAATGATCCAAACTGGGGGAAACCGAACACATCCATAATATCGCGCTGGTGGGGGAGCGGGTAGCAGTCCACCATTGCATTAACGAGCGGGGAAGTCCGATGAGAGCCCCTTTAACGAGCGGGGAAGTCCAATGAGAGCCCCTGGTTGAGGCACGGGTTATTGCAAAAACCCGATCTGCGGCCGCGAATCACCGTACCTCAACAAAAACAAAGTGACGGCACGAACACGTACTGGCCGACTCTGGCCGCATCATAAACATAAATGGCCTACTCAAGCCATAATATATCATATTGGCCTACAAAAGCCATAACATAACATATACCAAGTTTACAACATGATTGGCCTACTCAAGCCTAACATAAGTGCATAGCAGCGTATACCACAGCAAATTAACAACACATAAACCACAACTTACCTTAAACTTGTTATAACATGTTTATCACGAAACCTAAGGTTAACCGGTACTCACCTCGAGATCACATGAGGCAAATATGAATCCGGGAATCCCAGGAGCACACAGAATTGTCCGAATCACCTAACACATCATGTGTAGGTTCAGTCAACATCTAAAAGTACTATCAATGCTTCTATGTAAACGTGCAACGAACAACAAGAAACAGGCATTCCTAGAACAGTTACTACGGCCGCAGTAGATGGGTCGTACGGCCGTAGGACACCTTCCAAACACCTCCTACGGCCGTAGGAATACATCCTACGCCCGCCAGAGTTTCTTTCCTAAAAACCATATCCTACGGCCGAAGGGACCTTACCCTACGCCCGTAGGAGTGATTCTTTGGGTACCAACGGTCGTAGGTTATGTACCTACGCCCGAAGGCTTCTTTCCATCACCCGTAGGTGGTAAACCATGCAAAACACATTACTACGGCCGCAGAGAACCCTGCCTACGGCCGTAGTGACAATGACAACCTACTACGGCCGCAGGAAATACTTCCTACGCCCGTAGTAACCCCTGTTACAGTAAGCTTCGTCCCTATTCGTGAAACAGCCCCGAAAATCCCATTTTTAACATACTAATCGACCATATCTCAAATTCAACAGTTTCTACACGTTCCTTATGATCATATGGAACTTAGAAACCCATTTAACATCAAAGAACAACACCAAAACACCACTTAAATTATCAAAATGGTGAATCTCATTCATGAACTCAAGAACACACTTAAACCCCAAAACACTTACAAATTTTGATGATTTCTGTTGAAGATGATGATTTTAACAACGAAATCAGTAGCCAAACTCGAATCTACAACTTCCCTCTTTGATTTCCTTTTTTGAACTTGAAAGAGTTGAGGCGTGTGTGTATGTTCGTATATGTTAGTGTGTGTGAAGTGTGTGTTCCTTTCAACAGGGGATAAGAATCCCTTAACCGACCCTTGTGGTCAATTTAACAAAATGAGGTATTTTGTTCCCCTTTTCAATCTACAATTTAATACCTGTTTACCCTTTTCACCTAACGGAGATATATTTGGAACCCTTATCTAAAACCGGTTACTAATTTACCAATTCTACATATCAACATAACTATTTTATATAACACCTCTTTATCACGTACAATTAACAAATAACACATTTAGCAACAAAATACATTGATTAAATCAATGTACAAGTACTTAAGCACATAGTACAACATAGTACTACTAGGCCCTAATTTAGGATGTTACACGACGTTTGTAATAATGTGCAGGTACTAAGAAGAAGTAGGGACCTGGTTGATTGAGAGCTGGACCTCATCATGGGAAGCAAAGCGGTTGTCCCGGTTGAGAAGATTGGGAGTGTGGAGCTCGCATTTCCGTCCGGCTTATCTATTGTTTTGTTAAATGTATCTTATTCACCCTGCGTGGCAAGAAACATTATCTCATTATATGCCTTGTTTGACGATGAATTGAAATTTGAATTTGATAATGGATCTATTTTGTGTTACAAAGATGGTGCATTTCATTTCAAAGCTTTTCCATGTCATGGCATATATGAGACAAGCGTAAGCTTGCAAAACAGTAGGTCAATCATGAATGTTGATTCGGGATCCAAAAACATTTTGGATAAGTTATCTTTATGGCATGGTCAGTTAGGCCACATAAACAAGAAATGCATCGCCAAGCTCCAAGCGGATGGGATCTTGGAATCATTTGACTAAGGGTCTAATGAAGTACACGAATCTTGTTTATTGGGCAAGATGACCAAAGCACCCTTTACCGGTGTGAGTGAAAGGGCGCAAGACTTGTTGGATATCGTTCAAACTGATGTGTGTGGTCCGTTTAAGCATGCCACAAGAGATCACTCCCGCTACTTTGTTACCTTTATTGATGATTATAGTCGATATGGGTATGTCTGCTTGGTGAGACAAAAGTCTGAAACCTTTGAGGTGTTCAAGACTTACCAAAACGAAGTACAAAATCAACTAGGGAAAAGAATTAAGATGCTATGATCTGATAGAGGCGGTGAGTATCTTAGTTCTGAAATCCGTGACCTTCTAAGGGGTTGTGGGATTATCTCGCAATTAACCCCTCCTAGGACGCCACAATTAAATGGTGTCGCCGAGAGGAGAAACCGAACATTGTTGGATATGGTTCGGTCAATGATGTGTCGTAAGGATGTTCCCGTTACGTTTTGGGGATATGCATTAGAAACGGCCGGTAGAATCCTTAACCTCGTACCAACAAAAAAGGTTAAGAAAACACCGTATGAGATGTGGTATGCAAAGGTTCCATCCATTTCATATTTAAAGGTCTGGGGTTGTCCTGCTTATGTGAGACGTGAGGTAGAGGACAAGTTGGAGCCCAGGGCCGAACGGTGCTTTTTCATTGGTTATCCTGCTGGGTCTATGGGATATTTGTTTTACAAACCTTCGGAGAACAAGGTATTTGTTGCTCGAAGGGCAGTTTTCCTTAAAAGGGAACTGCTATCCAAAGACGCTAGTGAGAGGAAGGTTGATCTTGAAGAAATTCAAGAACCTACCAATGTAGAATTTGATGTTGGCCCTAGCTCACAACCGGGAACGGTTGAATCTCAACAAGATGATGCTGGAGATAATGTAAACCCATTGCCTCTTAGAAGATCTGGTAGAAGTCGGCATGAGTCAGAGAGATATGATTTTCTCATATCTGAGGGCGCCGATATGGTAGTGGTCTCTGATGAGCCTACCAAATACCAGGACGCTGTGGTGGGCCCTGAGTCCGCCAAATGGAAAGAAGCAATGGAATCCGAGATAAAATCCATGTCCGATAACCAAGTCTGGGACTTGGTAGATCCTGTGCCTGGGTGTAAACCCGTAGGGTGCAATAGGGTCTACAAGAAAAAGATCGGTGTGGATGGCGAGGTAGATACCTTCAAAGCCTGACTAGTGGCTAAGGGTTTCACTCAAACTCATGGTGTAGACTATGAGGAAACTTTTTCCGTGGTGGCTATGTTGAAGTCTATCCAGATACTCATGGCCATTACCGCATTTCATGATTATGAGATTTGGCAAATGGACGTCAAAACCGCGTTCCTTAATGGAACACTTTCAGAGGAGGTGTATATGACACAGCCTGAGAGTTTTGTACATCCAGAGTTTCCAGATAAAGTCTGCAAGCTTAAGAAGTCCATTTATGGGCTTAAACAAGCATCTCGGGGTTGGAACCCGTGCTTTGATGAGAAATTCAAAGAGTTTGGCTTCTCTAAAAGCAAGGATGAGCCATGTCTTTACATTAGAGCTAGTGGGAGCATAGTTGTATTCCTAGTTCTTTATGTAGATGATATACTACTAATTGGGAATGACATCCCAACTTTGCAAGGTGTAAAAGCCTGGCTAGGGAGTTGTTTCTCAATGAATGATCTAGGGGATGCAGCTTATATCCTTGGGATAAAAATCTACCGAGATAGATCCCGCAGGTTGATCGGCTTGAGCTAGAGTTCGTACATTGACAAGGTCCTAAAGAGATTTATGAAGGAGGACTCCAAGAAGGGGTTCATACCTATGTCGCATGGTTTGGTATTGAGTAAGACTCAATACCCGAGTTCCCCCTGAGGAATGGGAAGTAATGAGGTGAGTACCTTATGCTTCGACAATAGGCTCGGTCATGTATGCCATGTTGTGTACTAGGCCTGATATATCTTGTGCACTGAGTATGACAAGTAGATATCAAGCCAACCCTGGTGAAGCACATTGGATGGCAATGAAGAACATCCTCAAGTATCTTCGGAGGACAAATGAGATGTTCTTGGTATATGGAGGTGAGGAAGAGCTTAGGGTAACTGGTTACTCTGATGATAGCCTCCAAACTGATAGGGATGACTGCCGATCTCAATCGGGGTTCGTGTTCCTGTTGAATGGTGGTGCTATCTCCTGGAGAAGCTCCAAGCAAGATACTGTGGCCGATTCTACTACCGAATTGGAGTATATTGCGCCCAGTGAAGCTGCGAAGGAGGCTGTATGGATGAGGAAGTTCATCCAAGATCTGGGAGTGGTTCCTAGCTTTTCCAACCCTGTTGAGGTATTCTATGACAACGAGGGTGCGGTTGCTTTGTCAAAGGAACCAAGGTCTCAACGACGCACGAGGCATATTCCGCGAAAGTATCATTACATCCGGGACATGGTCGAGAGTGGATATATTGTCATCAGCAGAGTACACACGGATAGCAATGTGGCGGATCCGTTCACCAAACCGTTATCGCAGGCAAAGCACGATGCCCACACCCGTGCTATTGGTATTAGATTTGCAAGCGATTTGGTTTGATTATGTACTTGTACATTTTATTTGGTTATTGTATTTGATGTATTTGACCTTTTGGGAACATTGAGCAGTATTGTATTTGTTGTATTTATCGATTATTAAATGGAGATTTAGTAATACACAAGTTGCGGGTATTTCTTTAAATCAATATTGTGTTCCAACTTAGCATGTTTTATTCTTCCCTGAATGTGTATACATTCTAAATTTCCACAGCCAGTCATTCTTCATGAGAAGGAAGTCTGAACGAAGGCTGAGGGAAGTGATTGGTCAAGTGTCTAATGATGATTGGGGCACAGGGACGCAATTCTTTTCCTGTACTTGAAAGTATTTCAAGTGACTGTACGACCCACACCTGAATTCACTTTGTGGTATTAGTCATGAGTGAATCAGTATGATAATATCATTTCATCCTTAGACTGAAGATGGATGTGTCTGCATCACTTTGGTTTGCTTTGTTCTAGTTGCTTTCAAACGCAGTCCGTAACTATCTGTTATAAAAGGAGTAGGTGGGCAGAGTATGATCAATTTGGTGAGCAATGTAGTCAAAGGAATTTGTTCCTCTGTTTACAGAGATATCCATGTGCCTCTCGTTGATTGGGCGCTGACACCAAAATGCATGGCCATGCTCAAGTGTGCAATGATTTTTATGTATAATCGATTGCAGCTTGTATATTTTGGTCACCACCAATCTTGATCGATAAACACAGTGAAGGACTGAGAATGACTTTGTACCATGTCTAGTCTTCACATGGATATTGTGAACAAAGGGATGATGGATTGTTTATCTATAGGACCATTTCAAACCAATTGGGTTGTGATCTGGAACTTGTCAGGGATGACATACCCCGTTCTGACTTGGGGGTAGAGATGTCTTGCTAGAGGCCACTCTCTGTCTGTGATATCTTGGATACGGTGTCCCATGTGCAAGTGGGAGTCTGTTGGAGTATGCCCACTAGAACACGTATGCCATATCACTGCCAGTGAAGTCCGGGCCTATTGGGTCATACACCAAACTTCTACCCCGACTACCCTAAGTGAAAAGAGCCGGTTAAAGTGGTCAAATTCCAGTTGACCTAGGCTTCACGACCGTGAAGGATGTTTCACGGGTCGTGACTTCACGGGTTGTGAAGCACACTGACCCCACGAGTTCCTACGTGGGATATGCGGCCCATGGACCAAAGTGGCTTCACGGCCCTATACGGGTCGTGAAGGGGATCGTGAAGGTTAAATACGCCACGAGTACCTCCACGACTTCCAAAACACGGCACGGCTCGTGATGCTTTTAAGCTTCATGGGCCGTGAGGGACCGTGAGGGGTCGTGAAGCTCGGAAAACTAAGTGACACTTGATTTCTATTGGCTTTGGTTAAGTGGTCCAATGGGAATCAAGTTCTTGGCCGGCTAAAGGAGCTGAAGTGACGAAATTATGGTCTATATAAGCTTGTAACAAGATAGGCTTTTGATCCTTTTGTCACTTTGGTAAATTTACGTACACATTACACTAAACTTGGTGAGTTGTGAGTGTTCTTGTGTGTACTTCCAGAAATCTAAGGGCTGAAATCAAGATCTCAACCAAAGAGTGTGTGAGATTTGATTGTTCTTGCTGGTACAAGGAAGAAGGTTTTTGATGTATCACTTCGGTAGAGTTCTTGGAGGCTTATTCTTCAAGACAAGTTCATCCCATTCGATTCTACCTTCATTTCAGTAGCTAGGAGCTAAGGAGGAAGGTATAAATCTTTTTATTCCTTGTGTTTGTTCTCTTGGTTGCATGCATTTGTTTCAAGATTGTACCCTTTATGTAGTTCTTGTAAATCCTTTGTGTAAATGCATCTGAAATTGCTTCCGTTGCATTTTTGTTGTCCTACATGAACTCCTACACTTCCATTCACGTAGCTTTGAGCTAACCCCTCACCTTAAAATCCATTTTGCAGTTTTGTGGTAAGTACACCGGTTGTGCTGAAAGTTGGTGTTCTTTTGGGATGTTTTGACCGCATTCTGATATATTTTTTACGGACGAGTCTTTTGTAAACTTATGTAACACTAGTTTTGAGATATTGATATTTTGTTGACATAATGTTTATTATTTATGTATACTACCCATGTAAATAGGTTTATATTTGTACTTAAAATGCTTCCTTCGTAAAATCATTTAAAAAAATAGCGGTGTTACAAATTTAGGCTCGAGTTGGATCAAACATTCCTTGTGTGTGGTAATTAGGGTGAATGAAAGTTTATTGTTGCTATTGTGGTAAGTATGTTATGTACTAAAGGTTTATCTAATAAGTAGTGACATGTTGTGATTGAAACAGATGTGGTTGATAATGAAAACTTGTCCAACTCCCCCTCGACTCCAAAAAGAGCGGGAACTTCTTCATCGGGTCTTCTTGTGATTCCTACATTGGTTGGTACAGTAGTTCATGATGTTTATATAGATCGGTAGGAGTATATGTTAGAGTATACCCACTGACACACATACGCCAATTCATCGCTGCCGATGATGTATAGGCCTATCGGGTCACACGCCGGGGGTTGATCTTGACAACAACCTAAAAGGGAGGGTGAGAAAGAATAAATAATGATGGTTGGAAAACTGGATAGGTTAGCGGCGCTAACCATTGGGTGCGGAATTTTACTTAGATCGTGGCGTGTCGTTCACGGCGCGAACTCAGTTAGGGTTTAGCGACGCGAACATGTCTGACAAATTGCAACTTTATTCTTTTCACCTCCTCTTTCCACCAATGCATGTTGATGCTATGATAACTTCTCAGACCGTTTTGGGGACATGGAAGAGGCACATTTGGGTTTATAAAAGAACTACATTTGTCTCTCATTTCACCTCTTGGCCATACACACATTCATACACATAGAAATTTTTTGAGTTGTCTAAGTGTTCAAGAGTGTTCATCTAGAGAGAGTTTTCTGGTGGTTTTAAGGTTGTTGTTCCAGAAGTACATTCAAGATTAGAAGTGTACTCAAAGGGTGCTAGTACACCAAGGTCACGTGAATCTCGGGGTGGACTTGGATAGCCGAAAAGAGGAGTTCTAGCTTGGAGTTTATGCATTTCCTAGTTGTAGAGCTTGGTAGCACCATTGAGGTTCTTGTAGTTCCATTTTATGCTTTTAAAATCCGTTTTTGCTTCCGTTGCGCTCTACCCGAACCCCAGGAGTGGTATCGGAGCCACCTCTACACTAGATTTGCACTTGGTGGCCTGAAAAATCCGAAAAAAATGTGGTTTTGCTTCGGACCAGAGTTCGCGACACTAACTGCTGTATAGTTAGCGGCACTAACTTCTATCTCGTTCGTGGTCGCTAACTCTGTTATAGTTAGCGCCGCGATTTCAGTTTGGTTTAGCGGCGCTAACTTCTGTATAGTTAGCGGTGTGAAACCTGTAAAGTGGCAGAATGCATGTTTTATACTTAAAATCAATTTTGTTCGGGTTTTTGGCCCATTTGAGGTGTGTGGAATTTTTTTCCAGAATTGATGATATGTTATGTTTAAGTTTCCTTATATCTTGGTTGCTGGATTTATATGTGGATTAACAATTTGGCATGAAAATGGTTAATTGCATATACTTACATTATGTATATATGACTATGGAATTTCAAATTGTTTGAGGTTCCTAATGCATATGTACATGAGATTATTGGTGTCTTAGATGTTTTGATAATCTTAATCAAGATATATAAGATTTACATGGTTTTATTGGCACACCATGTGTAGATTTGTTGTATCTGGTTGTGATATTAAATCCGGTAACAAAATGAGCCCATTTGACCTATGTGATGTGTTTGGTTGATTTAAATTATGTATTCTTTCATTTGGTGGTTTATCCACAATGGTTTGTAATAATAATTTATTTATTCGGTTTGTAATTATTTAACGGCTTGCATGCCAATTCCTGTTCTTTGTAATTGTAATTAGTTTAGAATAGATATTCGTGGCTTGCATGCCATTTCCTTTTAAATTTGTAAATTGTAAAAGGAGGAGCGAAGGCAACCAACGAGAACCTTGGAGAGGTGTCTTGGCGATACTTGGATACGGAGGTCGGTGGGAGACGTGATGGATCAAGTGGGAGGAGCACACATCAAAGTCTTGGGATTTGTCCTTAGTTGACTTTGTTTTGCCCGTTGGCTCACGGGCAAGATGCATAGGATTATTTTGGCTCGTTACCGGATTATTATTGCATGCGTGGTTGTTTATTTATTATGTATATTTCTTGCATGGATGTTTAGGATCTTCGCATGCTAGAAAATTTTTAAAAATAATTAAACCATAAGAGTTTTTGAATTGGTTTACAAACTCCGTGCTCCACATAAACAAGAATTGGTTAAAAATTGTTTTTAACCGGAAAAACTAAATCCCGTTATTCAAAAGGTAAATCTCACACCACCCGTAAGATGACACCACCCGTATCTAGTGAAACAAGATCAATCGTCGAGCTTTAGCCGAGATCGGTTTTGCGTAACTCTCTAGAAGGTGCGTATGGAAACTCGCAAGGTCGGTTGTCGATCTTTAGCAGAGCCTGCCATTGGGCTAGAGTACCATCATGTATCTTGACGTTCGATTTACAATTCCAAAATTTAATACGCCTTGGTAGTTGTAGTGCACATACCGAGCTACCAGAGCGGATTAATAAGGAATCGGTGTGGAGGGATTAAACATGCCAAATGGGTGCTATGAGTACCTAGGATCCCGCAAGTGCCTAAGAGTTGTAATCACGGATTGCAATCGGTAAAGTGTTTACCTGCCTAGATAATTTCATGATGTGATCCGCGGAAAACCCGTCATGGATTGGAGTGAAATAAGGGTCTTAGCCCTTGTTAATATAATTTGTTTCATACCAAGTGGGTAATTATCTAACAAGGATTTAATACATCAAACTAACCAAATTCGTACTCTGCTTATATATGGCATCTACTAGCACCAACACCAACAACATGTCATTCTATCCATTTTTGGAAAAGGAAAAACTCACGGGGCCAAACTTTATGGATTGGCATAGGACTTTGCGAATTGTCCTACGTCATGAAATGAAGTTAGAGGTCCTTGAGTCACCTCTTCCGGAGGCCCCTGCTACCAATGCGACGAGGGCTGAAGAGAGGCTTATGAAAAGCACCTCAATGACACAAATGACGTTACTTGCAAAGGAAATTCGAGAAAGTGAGTGCGCACGAGATGATTTTACAGCTGAAGGACATGTTCCAACAGCGAGCACGACAAGAGTTATACGAATGTGTCAAAGCCTTCATCGGTTGCCAGATGTAGAAGGGTGGTAATGTGAGCTTACACGTCCTTCCTATGAAGGGGTACATGGTGTAACACCCTCTCACCCGGCCTAGTAGGATTAATGTAATTAATCAAGTTTAGATTTGGGATTTAAATTAATTGTGGATTAATTGATTTAAATGTGATTAGTTGATTAATTTGTTCAATTAAATTAATTGTTAATTAATATTGTGTTAGTGGGGGTGAGGTGGCCGATTTGGTGAGTTAGTCACCACCCCAATGGCATGCAATTAACAACAAAATTACCAAAGTGTGTGTGTGTGTAAACATTTCTCTCGGCCGAGACTAAGAAAAGAAGAAGGAAATCCACCAATTGATCTTTACACTTACTTTGCTATTAGGTTTCTGAAGTCATAACACAATCAAGGTTAGAATACTAAATTCATTTTGTTAATTGATAGATTATTTCGGATTTGGATATTTGATCTGAATTCCGATTGATGCTAATTGGTAATTTGATGAACTTAGGTTGTATGCATGTTAGATTTTATGCTTGTTATATGTTCTTTATAGGTTTAGAATGATTACTGGAAACATATATAATTTGCATGTTTAAAATCAGTGATTAATTGTGTTAGAAACTGAAATTGGGGAAGAACTTATGAATTTATCGGATTTGGGGATGAATCTGTCGGAATTAGATAAATTCCGATGGATTTGATCAGTATTGGTGAAATCCGATAAGTTTTATCGGAATTGGATAGGAATCCGACATATTATTTGCGGAATTACCTTAACTCTTTTCTCGGAATTTCATTCTTTCGGAATTGAACATTTACTCGGATTTTACCTATACTCGGAATTGGGATAACATATCGGAATTGCTTACTTCTCGGAATTGATAATTGCCCTAACACTTATATCGGAATTCAGTTTATCGGATTGTATCTTTTCTCGGAATATACCTTTTCTCGGATTGTAACTTTACTCGGATTGTGCCTTTGTTCGGGATTTGATTTTATCGGAATTGGTACTATCGGATTTGGACATTATCTGATTTGGATATGGTTCTATCGGATTTGAATATTATCGGTATTTGGCCTTTACTCGGAATTCAATTCAATCGGAATTGGGATTTACTCGGATTTGAAGATTTGAAGATAAACATGAATTTGTATATCTATTGGATTTTATGTATGATAAATGTATATAGGTATATGTGCATATACATGTTTAACATGGTTAGATATGATATCTATTTTGGATCAGTATTATAAATTGAATACTGACTTGGGTTACTTCAATCTCAGGGACTGAGAAGACTCAGTGAATTAGTCACTCGAGTGTGCTCCGAAGCTTTGAAGACTTTGGTGAGTGGGTTTATATCTTTTGATATACAGGATTTAATATCCTATTTGGAATGCTCTTGTTTGGATTGTATATACATGTTAATTTGGAGATCAGTATTATGCTGGGCCTCTTGCTGGGGGATTTACAGTATCTGATCTTGATGTACATTTATGTTACTCAAGGGGGCTGATACTGTTGTCCATTTTGCAAGGCTATCGGTAAACCTTGGTTTTGGCCGACCTTGGTTGTAGGTGCTTGCAACACCGCCGGTTCTCCTGGGATTCATGAGCTATTTGGGTTTAGGCATGTTTGCCTTGTTTATGATTGGATATTGGTTCCCTCACTTAGCTTTGTGCTAATTCTCCACTAGATTGTTTTGCAGATTCTCCGTGGTGAGATTAATGCTTTGGGCTGGGAAAATGGACAGACCGAACTCTGATGTCAACATTTTGATAGAGCCTGTTTTTGTATTAACACTGTAAAAGTTTTGGTGTATAAAACAAGTTAAAACTTTTGTATCTATTATGTAATTAAAATAAGTATATGTATTTAGCTTCCGCATGCGATTATATTATATGTTTAAAAAGTACAGTGTTACAAATTGGTATCAGAGCCCTGGTTTTAGGATTTGCATGAATAATTTGTGCAATACTCGAACCTTGGCTCTTGTCAGTCCAGCATTCCCAGGGTGGGTAATTAGTAGGGTAGCATTGAGGGTAGTTAGTGTGTTTAAACTAACGGATTATATCTAATAATTGGTGAAATGTTGTGTATAGCATAGAAAATGGCTGATAACGTGAACCAGAAAACTACCCCTGCGTCCCCCAGAAAAAACAACCAGTCTTCCACAGCAGCAAATGAACAACACAACAGGGCAGGAACTTCTCATAATGACGAGTCTGATCAACAAGAATATGTGTTACAGTTGGAAGACACTTTACAATCATTAAGGGATAGGGTTCAGGAACTGGAACAACAACAGCATCAGACTCAGTCATCACAGCAAACTCAAACTATCCATATGCCTCGAGAGTCAGCAGTGTTCACTCAGGCAATACCACCCCCAGTCTATTCAGCTGCACCATATAACACCGTGTCAACTCCATTTGGAACTTTACCGTTCGTATCAATACCACCGGTGTCTCAACCCTACCAACACCAACAGTACCAACCTCAACAGAATTTCTTTATCCCGTGGTACCCAACTCAGGGTGGATTTAAACCCAAAAGCCAATTTAAGGACTTCATGGATTGCCAGCCACCTGAGTATTCTGGAAGTTCTAATCCTACCGATACCTTGAACTAGTGAGGGAGACCGTCAAAGCATTAGATACCTGCAACTGTGAAGAATCGGATCGAGTTAAGTTTGCTACAAAGCGATTGAAAGGCCAAGCGGCAACATGGTGGGATTCTTTAACTGCTCATCTGTCTAGGGAAGTGATGAATTCTATAACTTGGGATCAATTCCAAGCTAAGTTTTATGAGCAATTCTGTAACACTTATGACTTGTCAAAAGTGAAGCGGGAATTTATGGATCTGGCTCAGGATGACAACATGTCGGTGGATGAATTAATTTCGAAATTTAATGAGAAGCTGAGGTTTGCTAAACAGTGGGTACCGGATGAGTCTTCCCAGATTGATTACTTTGTTCAGGCTCTGTTGCCTGAGTATCGGGGTAACACCCGAATGGCAACTTTGTTAGTAAAAGCTTTTATTCTAGCTAGGCCTGCGGAGGGTGATGTGAAGGCCCGGGAAAGGATGAATCGTGAGAAAGGGTCGACTCACAAATCTGGAGGGAATCAAAGTGGGAGCAAAGGTAAATGGCTGGGAAATCAGAACCGAGGGGATCAGAAATCAAAAGGTTCGGGGTCTTATCAGAACAAGCCGTGGTGTAAACCATGCAACTCTAGTCACACCGGTCCTTGCACGGCCCAGACTAAACGGTGTTTACGATGTGGTGGGTTTGGTCACGAACCATCTGCTTGTAGGTTCAAAACCAATGTCTGCTGGAACTGTCACGAGGAAGGTCATAGAGCCGGAGCTTGCACGAAACAGAGGCCGAAGGGGACGGGGCAGGGGGTAGCATTTGTCGGGGGATCGTCTGTAGGTCAGAAACGGAAAGCCGCACCTTCTGCGGAAGGTAGAGCTTTTAAGATGACGGTTACAGAGGCTACAGAGAACAGTGATGTTATCACGGGTATGTTTATTGTGAACTCTATGCCTGCTCGTGTGTTATTTGATTCGGGTGCCAATAGATCTTTCATGTCAATAGCTTTATGTGACAAACTGAAACCACCTGTTACTGTTATTGCTTCTCCTTTAGAAGTAGAGGTAGCTGATGGTAAGTTAGTGCCTGTAACTTCTTCTGTAACTGGGGTTTCAATAGATATTGATGGTACTAGTCTGCCTATAGATTGCTTACTGATGCCTATATCGGGGTTTGATTTAGTATTAGGCATGGATTGGTTAAGTTATCATAGAGCTAGTATCCAGTGTCATAAGAAACTGATTACTATTCCTCTGGCTGACGGGTCGCATGTCGTGGCTCGTGGGGATAGATCTTCTTCTTCTTTTCCAATCATCTCGTATATGAAAGCTAGAAAATCTCTAGCTAAAGGTTGTGCGTCTTTCCTGGCCTACGCAATCGATGTAAAGAAAGAAAAGAAAGTGGTTACCGATGTTCGGGTTGTGTCAGAGTAACCGGAAGTGTTTCCAGATGATTTACCGCGATTGCCTCCTGTTCGGGAAGTTGAGTACAAAATAGATCTGATTCCTGGTACTTCACCGATCGCGAAAGCTCCGTATCGTTTGGCTCCATCTGAGATCCGAGAAATGATGCACAGATTCAAGAGTTGCTTGATAAGGGGTTTATCCGACCGAGCTCCTCGCCGTGGGGTGCACCAGTTTTGTTTGTTAAGAAGAAGGATGGAACTCTTCGTATGTGTATTGATTACAGAGATCTGAACAAGAGAACCATCAAGAATAAGTATCCGTTGCAAAGAATCGACGATTTGTTTGATCAGTTACAAGGCTTCGTACTTTTCAAAGATAGATCTGAGATCGGGTTATCATCAAGTCAGGGTAGCAGAGGAGGATATTCCAAAGACTGCTTTTCGTACTCTATACGGTCACAACGAATTTTTGGTGATGCCGTTCGGTTTGACAAATGCTCCTGCAGTGTTTATGGATTTGATGAATCGTGTGTGCAGACCTTTCTTAGATAAGTTTGTCATTGTGTTTATCGATGATATTTTGGTGTATTCAAAGACTGAGGATGAGCATGATCAGCATTTGAGACAAGTATTGGAGATTCTGAAACAACACAAGTTATATGCCAAGCTTTCGAAGTGCGAATTTTGGTTACGTGAAGTTCAATTTTTGGGACATGTGATTTGTAAAGAAGGTATCAAAGTGGATGCATCCAAAATTGAGGCAGTGATGAACTGGAGTGCTCCTAAAACACCAACTGAGATAAAGAGTTTCCTTGGTTTGGCGGGTTACTATCGCAGGTTTATCAAAGACTTTTCCAAACTGGCTGGTCCGTTGACTAAGTTAACTCGAAAGGATGTTCCGTTTTTATGGGGTTCACCTCAAGAAGATGCTTTTCAGACTCTGAAATAATTGTTATGCCAAGCTCCTGTTCTTTCGTTACCTGAGGGTTCAGAGGATTTTGTTGTGTACTGTGATGCTTCTCACGCTGGTTTGGGATGTGTTCTGATGCAAAGAGGTAAAGTGATCGCATATGCTTCTAGACAATTGAAACCGAATGAACGAAACTACCCAACCCATGATTTGGAATTAGCGGCAGTAGTATTTGCATTAAAACTGTGGAGGCACTATTTGTATGGAACCAAGTGTATTATCTGTACTGATCATAAAAGCCTTCAATATGTGTTTACACAGAAGGATCTGAACATGAGACAACGTCGTTGGTTGGAACTAATTAAGGATTATGATTGTGATATTCAGTATCACCCGGGTAAAGCCAATGTGGTTGCAGATGCACTCAGCCGAAAGGGATCTTCAGAGACTGTGAAGTTTATGAGATTAGAGATTAAGTCTGATTTAGTGGATCAACTGTTAGCAACACAATTAGAAGCCTTAAAAGATGAGAACTTGAAGGATGAATTGATGATTAAAAGACAGCATGAGTTAAATACTGATTCGCGTGGTTTAAAAGTTTATCATACACGCGTTTGGGTGCCGAAATTTGGGAACTTGAGAGAGTTAATATTGAATGAAGCTCATAAATCTAGACTGTCAATACATCCGGGTAGCACGAAAATGTACCATGATTTAAAAACTCGATATTGGTGGCCTACAATGAAAACATATATAGCTAAGTTTGTCGAGATGTGTCATATCTGTGCTCAAGTAAAAGCTGAACATCAGAACCGTACGGGTCATTGAAACAGTTAGAAATACATGAGTGGAAATGGGATCACATAACGATGGATTTTGTAACTAAACTTCCACGAACTCAACGAGGTCATGATATGATTTGGGTAATAGTTGACAGATTGACCAAGAGTGCACACTTTCTTGTTACTGCAGAAACTGCTTCATTAAGTAAGTTGGCACAACTATATATTGATGAAATAGTATCAAGACATGGTGTTCCGTTATCTATTGTCTCAGACAGAGATTCGAGGTTTGTATCCAACTTTTGGAATAGATTACAACAGGAATTGGGGTCCAGGGTAAATTTGAGTACAACTTATCATCTGCAAACTGATGGTCAATCAGAAAGAACTATTCAAACTCTTGAAGATATGCTCAGGGCTTGTGTATTGGAGTTTGGGGGTTCATGGGATTCGCATTTGCCATTAGTGGAATTTTCTTACAACAATTCATATCACTCCAGCATTGGTATGCCACCATATGAAATGCTGTATGGTCGTCCTTGCAGAACTCCGACTTGTTGGTTAGAAGCTGGGGAAAAGTAATTTGTGGGGCCGGATATTGTACAGATGACAGTTGATAAAGTTGCAATTGCTCGTGAGAAACTAAAAGCTGCAAGGGATAGACAGAAAATGTATGCTGATCCGCGTCGACGACCGGTATCGTTTGTTGAAGGAGAAATGGTTTATCTTAAAGTTTCTCCATGGAAAGGTGTAATCAGATTCGGTAAACGCGGGAAGGTAGCTCCTCGTTACATTGGTCCTTTCAAAATCCGAAGAGTTGTTAATGATCAGATTGTTGTTTTAGACCTACCTGATGAGTCAGTGGGAATTCATGACACTTTTAATGTTTGTTATATGCGTATGTGCAATGTAGAGGAACAGACTCAGGTTCTACCGATACAAGATCTTAGTGTGGATATTAATCAGAAACTTGTAGAAGAACCAGTTGAACTGTTGGATCGAAAGGTTACAATGTTAAGAAAGAAACAGATACCGATGGTTTTGGTTAAATGGAAGCACAGTTTGGGATCTGATTTAACTTGGGAGACCGAAGTGGATATGAGGAGCCGTTATCCTTCCTTGTTCGAGAGCGATCAGATTCCGAGGACGGAATCTTCTTAAGGGGGGTTGATTTGTAACACCCTCTCACCCGGCCTAGTAGGATTAAGGTAATTAATCAAGTTTAGATTTGGGATTTAAATTAATTGTGGATTAATTGATTTAAATGTGATTAGTTGATTAATTTGTTCAATTAAATTAATTGTTAATTAATATTGTGTTAGTGGGGGTGAGGTAGCCGATTTGGTGAGTTAGTCACCACCCCACCCCATTGCATGCAATTAACAACAAAATTACCAAAGTGTGTGTGTGTGTGTAAACATTTCTCTCGGCCGAGACTAAGAAAAGAAGAAGGAAATCCACCAATTGATCTTTACACTTACTTTGCTATTAGGTTTCTGAAGTCATAACACAATCAAGGTTAGAATACTAAATTCAATTTGTTAATTGATAGATTATTTCGGATTTGGATATTTGATCTGAATTCCGATTGATGCTAATTGGTAGTTTGATGAACTTAGGTTGTATGCATGTTAGATTTTATGCTTGTTATATGTTCTTTATATGTTTAGAATGATTACTGGAAACATATATAATTTGCATGTTTAAAATCAGTGATTAATTGTGTTAGAAACTGAAATTGGGGAAAAACTTATGAATTTATCGGATTTGGGGATGAATCTGTCAGAATCAGATGAATTCCGATGGATTTGATCGGTATTGGTGAAATCCGATAAGTTTTATCGGAATTTGATAGGAATCCGACATATTATTTGCAAAATTACCTTAACTCTTTTCTCGGAATTTCATTCTTTCGGAATTGAACATTTACTCGAATTTTTCCTATACTCGGAATTGGGATAACATATCGGAATTACTTACTTCTCGGAATTGATAATTGCCCTAACACTTATATCGGAATTCAGTTTATCGGATTGTATCTTTTCTCGGAATATACCTTTTCTCGGATTGTAAATTTACTCGGATTGTGCCTTTGTTCGGGATTTGATTTTATCGGAATTGGTACTATCGGATTTGGACATTATCGGATTTGGATATGGTTCTATCAGATTTGAATATTATCGGTATTTGGCCGTTACTCGGAATTCAATTCAATCGGAATTGGGATTTACTCGGATTTGAAGATTTGAAGATAAACATGAATTTGTATATCTATTGGATTTTATGTATGATAAATGTATATAGGTATATGTGCACATACATGTTTAACATGGTTAGATATGATATCTATTTTGGATCAGTATTATAAATTGAATACTGACTTGGGTTACTTCAATCTCAGGGACTGGGAAGACTCAGTGAATTAGTCACTCGAGTGTGCTCCGAAGCTTTGAAGACTTTGGTGAGTGGGTTTATATCTTTTGATATACAGGATTTAATATCCTATTTGGAATGCTCTTGTTTGGATTGTATATACATGTTAATTTGGAGATCAGTATTATGCTGGGCCTCTTGCTGGGGGATTTACAGTATCTGATCTTGATGTACATTTATGTTACTCAAGGGGGGCTGATATTGTTGTCCATTTTTCCAAGGCTATCGGTAAACCTTGGTTTTGACCGACCTTGGTTGTAGGTGCTTGCAACACCGCCGGTTCTCCTGGGATTCATGAGCTATTTGGGTTTAGGCATGTTTGCCTTGTTTATGATTAGATATTGGTTCACTCACTTCGCTTTGTGCTAATTCCCCAATAGATTGTTTTGCAGATTCTCCGTGGTGAGCTTAATGCTTTGGGCTGGGAAAATGGACATACCGAACTCTGATGTCAACATTTTGATAGAGCCTATTTTTGTATTAACACTGTAAAAGTTTTGGTGTATAAAACAAGTTAAAACTTTTGTATCTATTATGTAATTAAGATAAGTATATGTATTTAGCTTCCGCATGCGATTATATTATATGTTTAAAAAGTACAGTGTTACACATGGACTAGCTAGAGGAGTTGGGCTTTCCTAGAGGGAAAGAGTTGGCGGTTGATATCATCCTCCAATCTTTGCCTCCGTCATATGGGGCGTTCATTGTGAACTTTCATATGCATAGTATCGATAAGTCCATTATGGAACTTCATGGCATGTTAAAGAGCGCTGAGTCTGAGATTGCCAAGTCGAAACCCTCCACCTTCACTCCGTCCTTGCCATCAACGAGGGTGGTAAGAAGCAGAAGCAGCCCGCTTCCGGCTCAAAAGGGAAGGGGAAGGGAAAGGCTAAGGTGAATGCGCCGAAGCCCAAATCTAACCCAACCCCGGAGCCGAAGGGGAAGCAAGTGGCTACCGCTGCCACCTGACCGGAAGAGGCAACCTGCTTCTTCTGCGGGAAGAAGGGACACTACCGGCATAGTTGCCCCAACTACACAGAGGAGCTAAAGAAGTTTTGAGTTAAAGGTCCCGTTGCCTCCGGTACGTACATGATTATACTACATAACACTGCTACTTCTAACGTCTGGGTCTTGGACACCGGGTGTGGTACTCACGTTTGTAATAATGTGTAGGTACTAAGAAGAAGTAGGGACCTGGTTGATGGAGAGCTGGATCTCATAATGGGAAACAAGGCGGTTTTCCTTATTGAGAAGATTGGGAGTGTGGAGCTCGCCTTTCCATCTGGCTTATCCATTGTTTTACTTAATGTAATTGGGGTTTCATGGTACAACAAAAATTACGCAAGGTACAACCATGTAAAGCATGAAAGCAAAGAAACCCCAAGAGAAAGTAGCAAACACCATATCTATGAAATGCAACATGTAAAAACAGAGGAAAGGAGGTTATACCCTTGACAAACTTTTGGAGTTTGTGAAGAAGGTGGTGATGATCCAAGAAGCCGAATCTAGCTTCCTCTATTGAATTCCACCTCGATTTTATTCAACCTCCATGTAGTAGCATGCCTTTAGTAGTCTTCAATCCATGAAACCACCTCTGGAACTAGCAACCTTGTTTCTTCCTTGCACTCCTCTTCCAAGAACTCACCAAGATCCCTCTTCTTGTACCTCACATAAGAGTAAGTTTTTGGTGTGTGTATATTGGCAAGAGAGAATTCCGTCCAAGAGAATGCATGTGTTAAGGTCTAAAATGAACTCTCTGGACACTTAAACAAGCCCCAAAGCTGGACATAAGATTCCCCTCTTGGATTGGTAGAGAATGGAGGTAACATGCAAAAGTTGCATGCAATCTGACAGGGGTTAGTGCCGCTAACTTTTAGAGATAGCGCCGCTATCAGGCTCAAGTTAGAGCCGCTAACCTTTAGGAGATAGAGCCGCTAACTTTTAAAGTTAGAGCCGCTAACTCCATCAGCATGCTAACTTACTTGCAATTTGACCAAATCAGTCCCTCCACTTAGGTGGTTGTTGAGATTGATCCTCGGTGTGTGACCCAATAGGCCCATACATCATCGGTAGTGATTCATATGGCGTACGTGCGTCAGTGGGCATATCCCAACAAACTCCCACTTGCACATGACACACCGTACCCCAGAAATCACAGACAAAGAGCGGCCTCTAGTAAAGCATCTTCGCCCCCAAGTCTGTATGAGTTTTGTCATCCTGAACAAAACCAAAAACCAAAACAAATATGGGATGGCCAAAAGATAAGTGATCAAACATCCTTTTGTTCACAATATCCTTATGAACATGAGACATGGATTAAAATGTCAATTTCTAGATCGTTCGCGATTATGTTTCTCGATCTTGATTGGTGGTAACCAAAAGGGTGAGATATATCTGATCCAAATAAAAAATCCCTGTGCATGGACATGTTATTTTTGGTGTTAGCTCCCTATCATCGAGGGGCCCATGGATATCTCTCTACACAGAGGAACAAATCCCTTTGACTACATAACTCCGCCACACGTCTCATACTTTATTTGAAACATCCTTCATGGCAGCCAGTTACGAACCATGTTTGAAAGCAATCAAAATAAAGCAGATTCGTGCTTTGGATACTCATGTATCTCCAGTCTAAGGATGAAATGATATTATCATCCCGAGTTACTTGTGACCATGATCCATGAAGTGAACTCAGGTGCGGGTCTTCCAGTCACTTGAAACTCTTTTCAAGCACAGGTTAGTGTTGCGTTTCATGCATTCAATCCTTGATTAATACATAACCAACACCTAACCTCAACCTTAATTTAAACTTTCTTCCCATGAAGAATGACTGACTGTGGAAATTTAGAATGTATATACATCCTGGGAAGTGGTTAAAGATGCTAAGATGGAACACAGTAAAGACCAATGAAGGTAACCGCGTCTTGCGTATATATAGTCTCTACTATATATCGATACAGTCATCGGTAACGGTACTGCTTTACAGTTCCCAAAGCTAATTAATAAATCAAAAATTTACTAAAACGATGTTTAGCCTAGTCATCAACATAAAGGATGCTAATATACCTAGTTTGACATCCACCACTAGTATATGACAACGACTTAACGATGGGACCATCAACGCAATATCCATTTGTACTCTTTTATCTCTTTTATTAAACCACTTTCATAGTGTTTATTAAAGAGATCATACATGTGTTTATTAGCGTCGTCACACCCTCAATGTCACCGATGTTTACAACAGGGTAAATGACACTAAGACTTTGTAATCTTTTGTGTTCTCTTATTAAACCACTTTCATAGTGTTTATTAAAGAGATTACATATAAGTCTATTAGAGTCGTCACACCCTCAATGTCACCGATGTTCATAATAGGGTCAATGACACTCAAAAGGATTTAGATGTCAAGGTATAGATTAACACCACTAAACTAAAGGATCATAAACTTCGATAAAGATCGATAGTTATCCTATTGTAGATTGGCTTATAGTAAATACTTACTCAAGATAAATCTCTTTTGTCGAACATTAAGAACATACTTCAGTATTTCTTGAATTAAATGATATTCAAATCCGTATTTCCCATGTGTTCTCATGAAACAATAATTCCAACAATAGGTTGAAAGCAATTCTAGATCAAGACATTATTTCCAATGAATGCACTTTTCTAGGAACATTTAAAGCTCCCACTAGCCCTGACATATATATCGGCTATATCTACGCTTTCTAGAAAACTCATCTTCTCGATTTTCTTATAGAGCAAAGATCACAGTCATAAGATGCAAGTTTAAGTCCATCAGGACTTCTTCACAATTGAAGACCAAATTTGGATATCATGAATATATATAAGACCCTCGTAAAATGCTATAAGCATCTCCTCAACCTTGTCCTGTGAAGGAACTCAGTCTTTTATATCAGGGTGAACACAATAATTACCGTAAAGGTGGTAACAAGTTTTACCAAATCCAAATTATCTTCAACATAACCACTAGGGTAGGTTTCCATATATCTAATATGAAACCCTTTGCCACTAGTTGGTATTTAAAGTTGTCTACAATTGTACGTATGTTAATCCCTATGACCTCCTAGGTTTACACCTCGATGTTGGATTAACCCAAGTCAAATACTTGGATGCATCTATCAATAAGCTACTTCTTTTAATTACTAGTGAACTCTGGGCCCACTATGTTCTTCCGGTAGGTAGTGGCCTCATCATGACCCACCATCAAGCCTTATGCTTTTAAAAGAAGTAATGACTCTACGTCCGGTTTTTCTAGCATCTCTATGCTGGTTGCGCTAGTGTCAACATCAGGTCTCTTAATTAAGTTTTACGTTCTTCCACTGGAATGCTTTTGGATATTGTCTTCTCCTTTTGAGCAACCAAACATGGTTCCCGTAAGTGTAAGAAACAATTATCCAAAAACTCAGATGAACTACGGAAGCATGGTACAATAAAAATTGCGCAAGGTACAACCATGTAAAGCATGAAAGCAAAGAAACCCCAAGAGAAAGTACCAAACACCATAGCTATGAAAAGCAACATGTAAAAACAGAGAAAAAGAGGTTATACCCTTGACAAACTTCTGGACTTTGTGAAGAAGGTGGTGACGATCCAAGAAGCCGAATCTACCTTCCTCTATTGAAGTCCATCACGAGTTTATTCAACCTCCATGTACTAGCATGCCTTTGGTAGTCTTCAATCCATGAAACCACCTCTGGAACTAGCAACCTTGTTTCCTCCTTGCACTCCTCTTCAGAGAACTCATTAATATCCCTCTTCTTGTACCTCACAACAGAGTAAGTTTTTGGTGTGTGTATATTAGCAAGAGAGAATTCCCTCCAAGAGAATGCATGTGTTAAGGTCTAAAATGAACTCTCTGGACACTTAAACAAGCCCCAAAGGCAGACATAAGATTCCCCTCTTGGATTGGTGGAGAGTGGAGGCAACATGCAAAAGTTGCATGCAATCTGACAGGGGTTAGCGCCGCTAACTTTTAGAGATAGCGCCGCTAACTCTTAAAGTTAGTGCCGCTATCAGGCTCAAGTTAGAGCCGCTAACCTTTAAGAGATAGAGCCGCTAACTTTTAAAGTTAGAGCCGCTAACTCCATCAGCATGCCAACTTACTTGCAATTTGACCAAATCAGTCCCTCCACTTAGGTTGTTGTCGAGATTGATCCTCGGTGTGTGACACAATAGGCCCATACATCATCGGTAGTGATTCATATGGCGTACGTGCGTCATTGGGCATATCCCAACAAATGTATCTTTTCGCCCTGCGTGGCAAGAAATATTATATCTTTATATGCCTTGTTTGACGATGGTTTTAACTTTGAATTTGATAATGGCTCTATTTTATGTTATAATATTGGTGCATTTTATTTCAAAGCATTTCCATGACATGGCATATATGAGACAAGCGTAAGCTTGCAAAACAATAGATCAATCATGAATGTTGATTCGGGATCCAAAAATGTTTTCGATAAGTTATCTTTATGGCATGGTTGGTTAGGCCACATAAAAAAGAAAAGCATTGCCAAGCTCCAAGCGAAAGGGATCTTGGAATCATTTGATCACTAGTGTAATGAAGTATGCGAATCTTGTTTATTGGGCAAGATGATCAAAGAACCCTTCACGGGTGTATGTGAGAGGTGTCAAGACTTGTAGCATATCGTTCACATTGACGTGTGTGGTCCGTTCAAGCATGCGACAAGAGATCATTCCCGCTACTTCCTTACCTTTATTGATGATTATAGTCGATACGGGTATGTCTACTTGGTGAGACAAAAGCGGATACCTTTGAGGCATTTAAGACTTATCAAAATGAAGTAGAGAATCAACTAGGGAAAAGGATTAAGATGCTATGATCTGATAGAGGTGGTGAGTATCTTAGTTCCGAGTTTCGTAACCATCTAAGAGATTGTGGGATTCTCTCGCAACTAACCCCTCCTAGGTCGCCACAATTAAATGGTGCCGCCGAGAGGAGGAACCGAACATTGTTAGATACGATTCGGTCAATGATGTGTCAAACGTGTTGGAGTATGCCCACTGACATAAGTACAATGGTGTTACTGCTGATGAAGTGCGAGCCTATTAGATCACATGCCAATGATTGATCCCGACAGCTTAATGATAGAGAGAAGATCGAAAGAATTAAATTTGTTTGATTCTGGTGCTTCAAGGCCGTGAAAGATGCTCCACGGGCCGTGAAGCACACCGCCCTGACTAGTCATTAAACGCGGCACGGGTCGTGGAGGACTGAGGCAGGTCGTGGCGCTTTTTGTCTTCACGACCGCTTCACCGGCCGGGAAAGGCCATGAAGACCTGTCTGCATGAATTCCTTATTTTTCATTGGGCCATTCTTTGGTCCAATGAGAGATGGGCTTTGAAACCGCCCAAAAACGTATTTTATGGTCTGGTTGAGAGTGAGAACATGCAAGACACACTTTGATACTCTCTCTCTAACATCTCTCTTGGCATCTTGATGGTATACACTTACATGTACACTAGATATATGATCTTGAGTGTAAGAGGAGATCATCAACCTCTGTTCCAGAAGGTGTAGTGAATATGAATGTCTATTTTATGGGTCACTAGCATGATGGGATCATACAAACTTGGGGTGGATCAACAGTAGAGGAGGATTCAACTTGAGTTCTTGTTCATTCCAAAATTGCTACTTTCTACAGCTGATTTGTACATGGTAAGGAGGTATATTTCTGTCCTTATTCCCTTTCTTTCGTTGCATGTATGCCTTATAGAGATTTACCCACTTTGGAGCATGGTTGGCACCTCGTTTTGTATCTTGAAAATCATTTTTGTTGTTGCTTCCGCTGCGTGTGCCCACCGTGACCTAACAGTGGTATCAGAGCTAACTCTGTAAGATACATGCACGATTTTGGCTTGAAAAACTGAAGTATTGAATCTGGACTTTCTGTCCAGTTTGTCTTCACGGGCCGTGACGGGCCGTGAGAGCGGTCGTGAAGGATACAAGATCTGTCTTGTGGGGTGCCGATCGTGAGGGTTTTTTGACTACTTAATGGGTCGTGAGACTTTTAGTCTTCACGCGCCGTTGGAGGTCGTGAAGGACTTCAGGTCGTGAGGAGCTCGTGAATAGTATATTTTTGTCCCTTTTGTTAAAAGAAAATTAATTTCTGTTTTTAGCATTTATTTCTGGTTTTTCCAGTTTATGTTCAAATTTTATTTGGACTTAGAAAAGCCCCATAATATCCTTACTCGCATATTTATATGTATCGGGCGGTTTTGGCATGATAACGCGCATGTGCATATACTTATGTTGTGTATGTATGAATATGGTTTTTCAAAGTGTTTGGGATTCCTAATGCACACGTACAAGATTTGTTCACTCGTGCCTTGAGTGTTTTAGGTAGTTTAGGAACAAATCTAGTTGGGATATTTCTACACGGTTTTGTTGTGGCACACCGTGTTTATACTTGTTGTTTGTTTGTGGTTGTATGTAAATCTGGTAACATGTGAGCCTTTAAGACCTATGTGATGTGTTTGGTTGTATGGAATTATTTATTCATTCATTTGGTGGTTTATACCACATATGGTTTGTAATAATTAATTCATTTATCCCGTTTGTAATTTAATGGCTTGCATGCCGATATCTATCCTTTGTAATTTTAGATTAGCTTAGAATAGTTGTATCGTGGCTTGCATGCCATTTCTTTTAAAATTTGTATTTGAAAAAGAAGAACCGAAGATAACCAACGGGAACCATGGAGGAGGTGTCTTGGCTCAACTTGGATCCGGATGTCAGTAGGAGATGCGATGGATCAAGTGGTAGGAGCACACATCAAGTCATTTGTCCTTAGATGACTTTGTCTTGCCTGTTGGCTCACGGGAAAGGCTCATAGGAATTTTGGCTCATTACCGGATACTTATACATATGCGTGGATGTTTCATTATTTTGTACTTTCTTGCATGGTTGTTTAGGATCTTCGCATGCTAGAAATTTTTTCAAAAATAATAAAAAAACCAATAGTTTTGAATTGGTTATCTCTCCGCGTGCCACATAGAAGAGAATTGGTTAAAATCATTTTAACCGGAAAAACAAAATCCAGGTTTAAAAGGTAAATCTCACACCGCCCGTAAGATGACACCACCCGAATCCAGTGAAACATGATCGGTCGTCGAGCTCTAGTCAAGGTCGGTTTTGCGTAGCTGTGCGGAAGGTGCGTATGGCAACTCGCAAGGGTCGGTCGTCGAGCTCTATCCGAGCCGGCCATTGGGCTAGAGTACCACCGTGTATCTTGAGGGTTGATTTATAATTCCAAGATTTAGTAAGCCTTGGTAGTTGTCGTGCCCATACCGAGCTACCAAAGTGGTTTAATGAGGATTCGGTGTGGAAGGTATCAAACATGCCAAATGGGTTCTATGAGTACCTGGGATCCCGCAAGTGTCTAAGAGATGTAATCTCGGATTACAATTGCTAAAGTGTTTACCGGCCTAAAATAGCTCCATGAAGTGATCCGCGGCAAACCCGTCATGAATTGGGGTATTTTGAGGTTCTTAGCCCTTGTTAAGATGATTTTGTTTTCTTAAATCTAGTGGGTAATTAATTTAACGAGGATTTTATTGAAACTAACTAAAACGTGTACTCTCATTTAGATGGCAAACCTTAACGACACCACATCAAAACTATCCTTTCGTTTGTTCCTAGAAAAGGAGAGACTCATAGGAGTGAACTTCGTTGACTGGTATCGTGTGCTAAGGATTGTCCTTCAACACGAGTCAAAGTTGCACATCCTTGAGGAGCCTCTTCCGGAGCCGCCTGCTACCAAGGCAAACTGTGCCACTAGATACGCATGGGAAAAGCGTGTCAGAGATACACAAGATATTTTTTGTCTCATGTTGTCGACTATGAGCTCCGAGCTACGACAGCAACTCGAGCAATTGAGTACATACGAGATGATTAACCGGCTAAAGGACATGTTCCCAAAACAGGTTAGACAAGAGTTTTTTTGAGTATGTCAACGCTTTCGTCGGTTGTAGGATGCAGGAGGGCGGGAATGTAAGTGTTCATGTTCTTAAGATGAAGGCGTACATGGACCAAATGGGGAGATTTAGATTTCCTATAGGGAGGGAGCTTGGGGTGAATATGATTGTCCAGTCCCTGCCCGCGTCTTATGAGAAGTTTGTCAAGAACTATCTCAAAGACAATATGGAAAGGTCCTTGATTGAGCTACATGGCATGCTGAAGGCTACTGAGTCTAACATGGCCAAAGGTAAGCTTGTCTCATCCACACCTGCTAAGGTTACTAGGGAACAAATTTTTGAGAAGAAGAAACTGACCTCAAATGGAAAGCTTGGTTTGACTAAGCCTACCATAAACGTGGAAGTAGAGGGAAATGAGATTGTCCCTCAAGATAGCGTTCCACTTGGGGTAGTTTGCTACTTTTGTGGAGAAATTGGAAATTGGTGCCGTTACGCCTGGCCTAAATGCCTGAATGAGCTAAGTATCCTAAATCGGAAGAACGTTAGCTCCTCAACTTCAGGTACATTCATGATTAAACCCCATTGATCTTCTACTTCAATAGACTAGGTTTTTTGAACACTCACGTTTGTTACAAACTTGTTTGTTGCAAAGTGTAGGTGTTTATCCGAAGTAGGCCGATGATGCATGGAGAGTTAGAGATAGTGAAGGGAAACATAGTGTTTGTCTCTCACGAAAAGGATTGGAAGTGTGAACCTTGCCATTCCTTCCAGCGAAATTATTACTTTACTAGATAGATGTTTTACGCCCTGCGTGGCAAGAAGCATTGTATCTTTTATGCCTTTGATGATGATGAATATTACTTTGAATTATGTTATTGTGGGTTTTAGAGATTTATTTCAAAGTTTATTCATGTCGTGGCATATGTGATAAGCTTTTTCTTAAGAAGTAATAATATGATCATGAATGTTTATGAATTAGTTATCCTTATAACATTGTTAATTTAACCATATAAACAAGACTAACATCACCAAGCTCCATGTGGATAGGAACTTGAAAGCATTTGACTTTGAGTCAATTGTTGATTGTAAATCTTGTTTATGAGGTTAAATAACTAAGACATCCTTCATTGGTTGATGTGAGAGGAATAAAAGCTTGTTGGACTTCGTTTGCACTTTTGTGTAAGGGCCGATCATTAATTTGTCATAAGGATTAAATAAATATGATTTGTTACCTTTACTAATGTTGGTAGAAGGGAAGGGTATATCTAATTTATTAGATAAATGTCTGAAACCTGAGAGGTGTTCAAGACTCACCCGTAACAAATTTAAGATAAAGAGGGCAAGAGGAACTGAGTTACTCAATTCTGTAATAATGTTGAGCATGTAGACTCTACATTCCTCAACCATCATAAGAATTATGGTAATGTCTCGTAATTCATTTCTGTCAGGATCGGATATAGATTATATCAAATAACAAGAACTAACTTTTGAATAACAAATCAGAGTTGAATAAAAGTTAATCTTTAACTATGATCACAATCAACTAAGAAGTTGCGGAATCACACTTAATTGATTAAAGAAGGTTTTGAACACAAAGCAATTCAATCAAACAGTAGTTTTATTGATCAACCATAATTATTACAATAGCAAACTTAACCCCCCATCTAACTTATTATGTTAGACGAAGAACACAGATTGTTCTTGGGTTTCAAAGAGAAACTTAGAGGCTTAGCACTATTCTAAAAGCAAATTACAACTTGAAGAATGAATGCAAAAACTTAATCAATGAGTACGTACGTATTATAAATTCTAATCTAGCATTTATATACTCCTTGATCTTCCTTGATTTGCTGACAGTTAGGTAATCTTCTATCTTCTGAGATAATCTTGATGATCTTCCAAATATTTCGAGATATCTTCAAAGATAGGATTTTCCATATTTAGCTCAACCGAAACTGTTTATTGGATGCAACAGTTCTGGTTCATCTAACATTCTTCGGCTTCAAGGTCTTCAAACAGTTGTAGTAGTTTGTACTAACAGTTCTGAACTCTATATAACAGCTTTGAAGTTCACAGCAACTGTTGGTTACAACTGTTTTCACAATCTTCACTAACAGTTCTAAACTGTTTCTTCACCAATTCTTCTAACAGTTTCGAACTGTCTTCCCAACATCCATTAACAGTCTTAACAGTTTTGATTTTTGCATGTATAACAGTTTCAATGACTTAGCCAATTTCCCAACAACTTCTCCTAGGATACATGTTTTACATGCATCTTCGAGTTGGAGAAATGGAACATACTAGTTGTGATTCCATTTGATGGCTTAAACTTAAGTAACCTGATGAGTGGGTGTGCTTGAGTAATGGCGGGCAATGTTCCTATTTTGTATCAACAAAGATGGTCAAATAGCATCTAAGGACATTTGACTAGAAAGAGTTATTTGCTTGTCTATCTCATAGATTAAAGTCATCTGATCTACATTTAGTAGGAGACGGATGGACTTTAAAAGATACGAATACATTGAATAAGTTCATCCTTGTTTTAGATGTTCTTTTCATAACCTTTTTGGGAACTGAGATTGAGTTGCTCGAAAAGGGAAATGAATAACTGAAGCATTCCAGTGCAAGAACGTGAGACTTAAATTAAGACCTGATGTTGACACCAGCATTTAATCAGAGATGATTGGAACTCAACATGGAAATGTTGGAGTACCTGGCATAAAGATATTACCTCTTCATAAGTCTGGTAAAAGTCGTCATAAGGCAATAAGAGTATAATTGATTATACCCGAGGACGATGAATTATTGATAATACTTTATATATGAATCAATTACCAGAATCTGTAGTGGGCCCGGCGTCTAGAGTATAATTAATTAGAAAGTTATACCTTGATGCAAACCAAAACTTTTCTTTAAGCCTCTAGAAAGCTGCAGGTTATCCACCGCTACTGCACCACCTTGAACTGGCTGCTAGACCGCCTAAGGATTAAACCTTGGATCAAATAACCATGATACGCGATGTGTGTGTGTGTCTTTCGCTGCGTAGCCGCCGGCCACCGTCGCTCGGTGGTTGGACCTCGGCCTTGCGCCGCCGCCGAAGAGAGAAGAGAGAGAGAGAGAGAGGGGAGAGCCTTTAGGGTTATCTTATGTCATTAGCTTATTGATTAATGAGGCTTAAACAAGATTATATAATAATCCTTATTAGGCCAAGCCCGTTTAATAACTATTAATTAATTGGTCCCGTTAATATTTAAACTAAATATTAACTTCTCCTTTTAAATAATAAATAACTTTTATTATTTTTCTCTTTCTCAATAATTAATTAAACTATTAATTATTGTGATACACAAACATGTAAAATCCAACAGGTTCTAATTGGGTGTGCAGCGGTGTGATCCTTTAGTGTCACATAGTATTGGACACGATAGTACATGTTATCTATCTCTGCACATAATCTAACAGACTCCTACTTGTGCAAGATAAGTAACACTCCTTGTACATCGTTGGCCTAAGGAGGTCCCTAGCCAGACACTTAGGTTAACCAGACTATAAGATCTCTTACATCTAGAGATATAATCCATACCTTGGATTATCTAGGCTTTTCCTTTTGCATCGCGATATTCTGTAATGTGAGTATTTGACATGGAGCAGGGATCTCATCTAATACTCAGATTTTCTCGACTCTGATTTCGACACTCTGCAGTTACGGTTTCCCGAATGAATAACTATCATTCTAACCGAGCGCGGCCACGCATTTTCAGTAATCTTAATCGTCGAGGAGCTCAGAAAATATCTCTCCTAAAAAAGAGGTGCAAATTCGATCTTGACTATTTTCAATTTGAGCACATGGCTTCCGCTGCACCTAGACAAGCCCCTTATGATCACCCTGTTACGGCGTGATGTTAGAACATGCTAAAGTACAGAAGTTACCATGCCCCAAACCAAATATCTCAGGTCTAAGGACAACCTATCAAGTTTACTTATGTTAATGCTCCATGAAGTAAACTCGATGCGGATCACCCCAATATTTATCCCCTGATAAATATCTATGAATACTTGGTCACAACCTTGTGCCTTTATACATACCCGAATAAATCATCAAATATTCATAATAGCGTTACCTCCCTAATGTAGCTCCCACTACATTCAGTAGCTACGGGCATTTAGACAACTCATCACTTGAATTGTCATGGGTAGGTTAAACATGCTAAAAAATAGACAACTAGAAACAATAATGTATAAACCTCCTATTTCAATCCCATGAAATGTAATTACATAATAAAAGAGTCTCAAGTTATATCTATGGTAATAATAAAAAACACGAACTAGCTGCTATGTTCCAAGTACTTCATTCCTATAGAACTCGCATGCCTCTCATGCTTAGCCCTAGCTAGTGGCTTCGTTAACGGGTCAGCAACATTGTCGTCCGTCGGTATCTTTTGCAGTCTAATATCATCTCTTCCAATGATCTCTCGGATGAGGTGATATTTCCTGAGTAAGTGCCTTGTCCGCTGATGATCTCTAGGCTCTTTAGCTTGCGCTACAACCCCTGAGTTGTCACATAATATATCGATCGGTCTAGAGATACTGGCAACAACTCTAAGATCCGAGGTAAAATACTTCAGCCAGACAGCTTCCTATGCCGCATCACTTGCCGCAATATACTCTGCCTCTGTAGTAGAATCTGCTATTGTATCTTGCTTCTGACTCTTCCAAGATATGGCTCGTCCATCTAGGGTAAAGACAAATCCTGACTGCGACCTGAAGTCGTCTCTGTCGATCTGGAAACTAGCATCAGTGTAACCAGTTACACTGAGCTCATCCATCGAACCTCCATATACTAGGAAAATGTCTTTCGTCCTTCTCAGATACTTGAGAATATTCTTGACGGCTACCCAATGAGCTTCACCAGGATTTTGCTGATATCTACTCGTGACACTGATAGAATAGGCAACATCGGGTCTAGTACATAGCATGGCATACATAATCGAACCAACTGCCGAGGTATATGGTATCAATGTCATCTTGTCCTGATCTTGACTAGACACAGGACACTGAGCCTTGCTCAAAATCGCGCCAGATTGCATAGGAATAAATCCTTTCTTGGATCCATCCATCTTGAATCTTTTCACGACTTTGTCAATATAAGTGCTTTGACTTAGTCCGATAAGTCGCTTAGATCTATTACTATAGATCCTTATACCCAATATATAAGCAGCTTCTCCCAAGTCTTTCATCTGGAAACATTTACCTAACAAGGATTTTACTCCTTGTAATACTGGTATATTGTTTCCTTTTAACAGTATGTCGTCTACATAAAAGACTAGGAAGGTTACCGCGCTCCCACTGAATTTTGTGTAAACACATGACTCGAACTCACTTTTGGTAAAACCAAACTCTTTGATGCGCTCATCAAAGTGTAAGTTCCAGCTCCTAGATGCTTGCTTTAGTCCATAAATGGATTTAAGCAACTTGCATACTTTATTAGGGTTATTTGGATCCGCAAAACCATCCGGTTGTATCATATATACATCCTCTGTCAGTTTCCCGTTAAGGAAATCAGTTTTGACATCCATCTGCCATATCTCATAGTCAAAATATGCTGATATAGCCATTAGAATCCTAATAGTCTTAAGCATTGCCACTGGGGAAAAAGTTTCATCAAAGTCAACGCCATGAGTTTGCGTGAAACCTTTTGCCACTAGCCTTGCTTTAAAAGTATGCACCTTTCCATCCATGTCTGTCTTCTTCTTGAAGACCCATTTGCACCCAACAACTTTACTGTGTTGAGGCAAATCCACTAACTCCCAAACTTGGTTGTCATACACGGATTGCATCTCTGCCTTCATGTCTTTTAGCCATTTCTCAGATTTTAAACCTGAGGCAGCGTCTTGGTAGGTAGTGGGTTCTAAAAGATCCCTTTCGTCTTCAGCAACTAGGAATCCCAGATACCTATCTGGCTCATTACGAGGCCTACTAGACCTGCGAAGGTCTTGTGTTTGCACTTCTTCCTCAACCACAGACTCGGGTCGAGGTTCAACAATTCTCTGTTGAACTACAGGTTCAACTATCGGTTGTGGTGTAATATCCTCCACTTCAATTTCTTGAAGCTCTATTTCTTTTCTTGGAGTCTCTGAGTTTAGAAACTTCTCTTCCAAGAACACCCCTTTACGAGCAACAAAGACTTTATTCTCATCTGGGTTGCAGAAATAGTATCCCATGGTTTCCTTGGGATAGCCCACGAAGATACACTTATCTGATTTGGGATTGAGTTTATCCGTGAATGTTCGCTTGACATACACCTCACATCCCCAAACTTTTAGAAAATACATTTTGGGGCTTTTCCCCATCCATACCTCGAATGGTGTCTTTTCAACCGATTTGGTTGGAACCCGGTTCAGCATGAACGCTACTGTCTCGAGTGCGTGTCCCCAAAACGACAATGGTAGTGAACTTCGACTCATCATTGATCGTACCATGTCAAGCAGTGTACGAATCCTCCTTTCTGACACACCATTCATCTGAGGTGTATACGGAGGTGTGAGTTGTGAAACAATCCCACATTCCTTCAAATGAACGTCGAATTCCTGACTCAGATACTCGCCACCTCGATCCGACCGAAGCGACTTTATCTTCTTGTCCAGCTGATTTTGTACCTCATTCTGAAATTGTTTGAACTTGTCAAAACTTTCAGATTTAAGTCTCATGAGGTAGACATAACCGAACCTACTGAAGTCGTCAGTAAAGGTTATGAAATACCAGTATCCTCCTCTAGCCTCCGGAGTAAAGGGTCCACACACATCTATGTGTATAATCCCTAATAACTCGCTGGCCCTTTCATTCTCACTGTTGAAAGGCTGATTTGTTATTTTACCAGACAAACAAGATTCGCAAACATCATATGACTCCAAGTCAAATGGTTCTAGAATTCCGTCATCTCGGAGTTTCTCTATGCGTTTCTCGTTTATATGTCCTAAACGACAATGGCAGACGTAAGTATGATTAAAGTTACTCTTGGATCTCATACTTATATGATAGATGTCATTGTTATCTAGATTTAGCGTATATAGACCATTTTTTGGAGTAGCTTTAAAATAGAAAACATCGTTTTTAAAACAAGAAATAGACGTTTCATTTAAAACATAAGCAAATCCACAGTCTATAAGCAAATCAAACGAGATAACATTTTTAATAAGTCTTGGAACATAATAACAGGGTTCTAGTTCTAAGACCATGCTCGAGGGCAAACTAAGACAATATGTCCCTATAGCTTCAGCACCAACCATGGAGCCTTCGCCTACCCGCAGGTCCATATCTCCTTGTCTCAGCTTCTTACTTTTCTTAAATCCTTGCAAATGATTGCATATGTGATGACCACATCCGGTATCCAATACCCATGATTCATAAGAAGTAATAAGACAATCTATCATAAAGATACCTGACTCATTGGGCGAACCAATGTCCAGCTGATCTATGTCGAGTGAGTGCTCGCATGAATCCTTGCTACCAAAGTCTGGGCAACAAATCTCTCCAAGTTCTTCCAGCCAGTCATCCTCCTGCATAGGGTCCACAACTGTTGACTCTAGTTGCTTTGGATTCAACTCATCGGTAATGCACATAAGGATTTCGTGCAACCCTGCGACAGTCATCTCAAAATCACCGAGGACATACATTACTCTTTTCTGGTAATAGTCCGACAGGGAACCGAACAAGAGCATAACTAGCTCATGTGGTTTTGATTTTGATCCAAAACTCTCATAGCAATCTAAGAGCCTTCTCATGTTAATGAGATGATCGCCAATAGGCTGACTTTCTTTCATCTTCGCTGAAAGGATTTTCCTCATCAATAGCATACGACATATCCGGTCACTAAACTTGAACTTCTGCTCCAGTCCTTGAACAACTTCATAAGATGACTTCTCACGGAGATCGTCCGTAAACTTGGATGATGCGGTGTCATACTCACTATCCTGGGCATCTACTCCTGGTCGCTCTGGAGGCAATGTCTCAATGATGTGAAGCTTTCCCTGTGCATCCAAAACAATTTTCAGATGCATCTTCCAAACAGCAAAGTTTAGACCTGAAAGCTTCCACTTGCTAGTGATGAGACTTAGAGACTCTCTTGGTGAATAAAACGGAATAACAGATATAATAGACATCTACAGCAAAAGAAAAAGATAAAACCGATTCAGTATTGATTATATCTTCTAATAATTATTACCTTTTTAAAAATAAATTATTAGACTAGGATCCATATTTCACATTTCCCGATGCAAGGTTTGGGCACTTCCCACTGGGATAATGTTATTTCTGGTAGGTAAAAACTATACCAATCGTATCCTAACTGGACACGACTCCTAGATCCGCGGGACATCGGTTACACGGACCGTGCATGTTTAGTCCCTCTAGTGCATTTTGGGCCGGGACTCCCGATTATAACCAAAATAGATCGCACCACCTAAGACAGCATGAATTCTGGCCGGGTCTCCCGATTATCGAAGAATCTTTCATGCCCCTTCCCGCAATGGTTTGAACCCGGATGCCCAAGGTTTGGGCACTTCCGACACCTGAGTACCGTTTAACAGCAAGGGTGTACCATTAGGTGGGTAGCACACTGATCTAAGATTTTTCTAAAAAGGATTTCCAAGTTTTTAACGAGAAAAACTTTAAAGCCAGTTTTCTTTAAAAACATCTGTTTCAATAATTAACTATTATTAAAACCCTTGTTTTATTTCATCGTGTTAATCATAACCACGCATATATATAATATGTAAAGAAATAAAACAACGACAAACAACTATGCTTTAGCCTTTCCCTTAATTAATGTCGGTTTCGTGAGCCACACGAAAAACCCGACGGTCAAAACCTAAGTGGAAAAAACACAACACACATGGCATGACATTCTGAAGCTCCCATTGGCTCCAGCATCCAATCTTGCTCCCTGCTCCTTGTTTCTTGGTTCTTGTATCAACTTCATATTTATTCTAATAATCTATTCTATTCTTAAAAAAAACTAAAAAATTATAAAAATTACAAGATGATCAAAGGCACGCAGGCCCGCTAATTCTAGTACTTTTACAAAATAGAATAGGGGTTGTAAGTGGCACGCAGGCCTCCCTACACCATAGAATAATAAAACCAATCACAACCACAAATGCGAGAAATTAAAACAATCCACAAGGTCTAGGGCTTGGCTATGACATCCCAAACATGTACTAAACTAATACATGAAAGTAAACAACAACTGATTTCTAATTATCCAAGTTGATGAAAAATACTGATTTTAACAAACTTGTCAAAACCACCTATATTGTTTTACCGTTATTTGCAATAAATATATATTCCAAGTTTCATACTTGATAATTAATCAAAAACTCGAAATAATATTTAAACTCAAAAATTAAAAATAACAACTGTATTTTTTTTATATCAACCACAAATATCCGAACCACAAACTGGGCCAAACATTTAATACAGGGTCGAAACAAAAAGAACCTGGGCCGAGGAAGGAACTGGGCCGTAGCCCCCTTCGGACCCGTGGATCGGCTGGGCCGGCTTTGGGCCTTGGTTCCTGGGCTGTAGCCCACCACACCGTAGCCGTCGCTGTCCTGGCCGCCGTATACCACCATGCCGCCGCCGACTTCAGCCGAGATCGGCTTCTGTCGAACAGAGCCGTCGAAGGGCCTAGCCGCCGAAGCTGGCTGCCGTCGGCCACCTGGGACCGCCGTCGATCACGGCCGGCTTCCCGCACTCCGGAGCCGCCTGCTACCAAGGTGAACTGAGCCACTAGATACGCATGGGAAAAGCGTGTCAGAGATACACAAGATATTTTTTGTCTCATGTTGTCGACTCTGAGCTCCGAGCTACGACAGCAACTCGAGCAATTGAGTGCGTACGAGATGATTAACCGGCTAAAGGACATGTTCCCAAAACAGGTTAGACAAGAGTTTTTTTTGAGTATGTCAACGCTTTCGTCGGTTGTAGGATGCAGGAGGGCGGGAATGTAAGTGTTCATGTTCTTAAGATGAAGGCGTACATGGACCAAATGGGGAGACTTGGATTTCCTATAGGGAGGGAGCTTGCGGTGAATATGATTCTCCAGTCCCTGCCCGCGTCTTATGAGAAGTTTGTCAAGAACTATCTCAAAGACAATATGGAAAGGTCCTTATTTGAGCTACATGGCATGCTGAAGGCTGCTGAGTCTAACATGGCCAAAGGTAAGCTTGTCTCGTCCATACCTTCTAAGGTTACTAGGGAACAAATTTTTGAGAAGAAGAAACTGACCTCAAATGGGAAGCTTGGTTTGACTAAGCCTATCCTACTTTGATTCAAGGGATCCTGAAACGGCAGACATTCGTCTGAAGATTGTCAAACTTTTTGAAGCCAAGAAGCCTAGAGATTCTGAAACTGATATATGGGAAGAAAAGGCCAAGGTCTTAGAAAGCACTCAAACGCACAAGCCTTCAAAAAGCTCTTAATTCTCTGTGTACCTTATTTTCTTGATTACTTTACCCTTTTAAATCTGAAAAAATTAAAATTTTTTTTTCCAAAAACAGTTCAGTATGGATCATGTATATATGAGTCCTTTTATGTAAATAGTTCTATTTGTTTAGTATTTGTAAATAATGATGGATTATAAACAAATAGGGGGAGATTGTTAGTCTTGATTTGTTTACACTCCATCAGCGCTGAAGTATTCAAAGAAGATTTCAGCAAAAGAAGATTTCTGAAGATTTGCCTCTCGTCTCAAATAAGGTTCATCTGAAGGGCTGAAAGTTTCATCATTGAAACTTTTAGTCGATGTCTACTGAAGTTTATCTTCAGCAGATGGTCCCCTCGGTGACTTCATCAGCTGTCCCTTTCAAGATGGTTATGCATGAGGAAATCTGTTACTTATCAATCTACAAGATTGTGACGTGTGTAACTAGTTCAACGGTTAGGATTGATAAGGGAAATGTATAAATACTCTTCTCTTAATAGAGAAGAGTGAGCTTGCGAATTCTGTCTGTTCAGATATTGCAAGAGCTTTGTGCGTCTGTATTCTCTCAGGTCTGTCCTTGAGTGTTGGTTGAATTTAAGAAGTCTGTTCTTCTTAAATTCTAGTCTGTAAAGTTCGTTATATCAATATTAACAAACTTTAGACATTTCTTGCTGTTTTTATAATTACTATTTCCGCACTTAATATTTCTTTAAGTTAGTATTATTCGTAAATTTGGGAACAATAGATTCCCCTAGCACAAGAAAGCTGGGACACCACATATGCTATTGGACCTAACCCAGTTAGGTCTGATATTGAAACAGACACGACTATCCCAACCGTGCAAATTCAAACCCCATCCAGCCACTTAGATGGTCCTCAAAGTCCATCTACTTCATTGCACAGGGACTTTGCACATAATCTACGACCATCTCCCTCGGAGATGGGACGTTTTGAAATTAGAGGACAGCCTCCCTCGTCCTTGCCCAGTCTTTCAGAGCACATCGATTATCCTCGGATATCCGTATTTCTTGATAAACACAAAGACACAATTGAGGCACTGGTTACACTGATCAAAAGTGTTCCCAGAACATCCCTAGGTAATACTGTTGATAGTATTATTTGAGGATGGGATGGAAATCCTACTGGAGTCAACCCCACAACAGCTCCTTTAGGTGGTCCAGCCTCTATGGCCGGAACCTTAATGGGAATCTCACGTGATACCCCGTATGTTACACAGTATGAGCTTCACGATGCCATTCACCAAGCTGTGGCTCCATTACAGGCAAAACTAGATTCCATAGATTCAAAACTTGACAGTTAGTTCTCTGACATCAATGCGAAATTTGCTGAGATCTCTGAACGGTTGCGAGCTATGGATGTTGCTTGTAAAACTCAAGCGGTTACCCGAACAAGGAGACGTGACGATCATGATCCTGATGATTGCCCCGAGGGGGAGAAACGAAGAAGGGTGTATATGGGTACGAGTGAGATTGTACCATTCACCCCGTCGAGTCAAAATTTTACAGGAGAAGGGGGAAGTGGAAGTCAAGGTAGGGATACTCGGGCCGATGATGTTCTAAACCAACAATTAATTACCTTTGAACAGAGGCTTGGTGCAAGTAAAGAGGGGGAGATAGAACATAGCAGTGAACAAACCGAAGAGGTTAATCTTGAGAAAGACACAGAGGAGGTACATAATTGGTATGGTGATGCTGGAAATGATATGGATTTTAATGAAAGTTCTGATGAGATGGATAAAGTAATTGATGGGTATGTTACATCTGTAACAAATCCTGAAGCTCAATATACACAAGTTGTCAGAAGATTTGAAGATTATCTGGAACCAGCAGAGATTGAAAAGAGAAGAAAAGGAAAAGGAAAAGTTAATCAAGCTACAAAGAAAACATTTGATATTTCAAGGGTTTTGAGCGATGTAAATTTTGAGGTACATTCTGTTTTTCCACCTCCAACTGGTCAATTTCAAACATATGCTGCTGATTTACTTAGTCAAAAACAACAAGAGGAAGCAACTAGAGAGTTTGTTAGAAATACTGCTGGCCAGTGCCCCCAAATGTATTTCTACCTCATGCTTCTTCAGTGTATACAGGTACTCCGTCTCTTGATAGAAGCAACATGTTTACAAGACCAGCAAAATTAAATCCAATCTGGAGGGATTACTCTGTGAACGGTCCATATCTCGAAGACAGAATTCAAGAGATTTATGTGAATGAACTTGAAACGAGGACACCTCCAGAGTTGAGACATTTGAATGAAAGTCAAGTAATAAGATATCAACACATGTTGGAAAGGTTCAGAACTCCAAAAGAGCAGATCGTCTCAGAATATCCGATAACTAAACTTCTCAATATCTACAGTGATGATGGATTTGGTCATACCATTGTTTGGTTTGAAGTAGAAAGGGCAAATGGTCAGAAGTTTACATTCAATGAGGCAGATCTAAGATATATTCAACTTCATGACATCAACTTCATGACATCAACTTCGTCTATTTGTACATGTCAGAAAAACAAGGAAAGAAATCAAATGAGATTTTTGGCCGATCTGCATTGATGAAATACACGAGAAAGCTGATGGAGTTTATCGAAGAACATGATATGCAACTGGCAGCAGAGAACAACCATGAAAAGGTTAATGTCCTGAAACCTCAACAGAGTCATCCTAACTTGGATCAGATGGATTTATTAACTATAGTTGATGCTGACCACAAGTTCTTCAACGGTGAACTAGGTGTCGTCTTCATAAATTCAAGAAAAGAGAATTTTTTTTTCGTATGTGTGATCTCTTGGGTTATTCAGACGGCACGCTGAGAATCTTATATAATAGTCTTGAAATGAAGAACGCAAATGCTGGAGCTTCTATCACTGAAAAAGAGAGATAGCGTGTTTGGCTTCACATTGAAAAATTTAAGAAAACACTGAAGAGCAGGAGGATCATTCGCAAATGGCAAAGTTATTTTGGATTACGCATTGCTGTTCCATAATTGTTTTTATCTTATGTAATTCAAAATATTTGTAATAGGTACACTCCTCACTTAGGAGGAGTTTGTTAGATCTTGAAAAAGTGAGGGTGTAAAATGTAACTTTCCAAGGGTATAAAAGGTCTTGGTGCAATTAATGAATCAAGATTTGCATTCATTATCTCACAAATTCCAAGGTGTTTGTGTGTGTTCTTCTCTGCCATTGCATTGCTTCATCCATATTAGGGACCATCAATTGGTATCAGAGCCAAGGGAGTGAAGATCAAATACAAATTCAACATCAACAAATCAATTTTTGAAGATTAAAGGGGCTATTCATCTTCGATTTCTGCTGGAACACAATTTCTCGATTTCTTTGCAGTTTGATTGAAGAATCATTATTCAATCATTGGTGTTCAATCATTGGTGTACAATCATGGCTGGAATTGTTCTTCAAGTTATGCTACTGTTCATCATTCAAAATTTTTTAAGTTCTTCTCTGGAATTCAACATTCTTCTTCACTAATCATTGGAATGATGATTAAAGTCAATTGGTAATCATTACAATTTGTCTTATATGGCTATTACATCAATCATTTATTGGGAATTGTGAAATCAAAGTGGAGAGTTTCAAGTTCTACGAGATTTTCAATTTTCCGATTCATCAAATTGAGATTGAATTTGAGTTCAAATTGCTTCTATAGAGATCGCCAATAATTGAATTTACTTTGGAAGTTGTTTGGAAAAGATTGATTGGTTAATCATTGGTTTCTGAAATCTCGAAGTTTGAGCTCAAGAACATCAAGAACAATTCAGATCTGACTTTTTGATCCATAAAAGGTAAAAACACCTACAAAAAGGTGTTTGTAGGTGAAAGTTAGTTACTGATTGAAGTAGGTAGGTGGAACTGACGAATTCAAATGAATTGAAAAATCAACCAAGTTAAGTTGTGATTGCATGCAATTGAAAGATAGAGGATTGCATGCAATTGAAAAATCAATCAAGTTAAGAAGTGATTGCATGCAATTGAAAGTTAAGGATTGCATGCAATAGTCAAAGTCAACCTTCGGATTTCACTAAGTCTTGAATTCAACAAATCCGATCGCATGCAATAGTCAAAGTCAACCTTCGGATTTCACCAAGTCTTGAGTTCAACAAATCCGATCGCATGCAATAGTCAAAGTCAACCTTGCTATGCAATCCCTCTTTGCGATCCATTTCCCTTCAACCAAAATGCCTAAGTGTTGCTTGTGAGTGTTGTACCTGATCGGATGCAATCCCTCAACTTATACAAGTTCCAATCGAACGCATGCAATCCAATCCATACCAGACTTGAAAATTTTCAACTCTTTCAAGGATCAAAGCAATTGCATGCAATTCATTCTTTCAAGAGTTCAAACCAATTGCATGCAATCCACTTTTAATTGCATGCAATCCATGCTTTAATACCTTCCAAGTGTTGGTCAAACCAATCGCATGCAATCCGTACTTTGGTCAAAACAATCGCATGCAATCCATACTTTAATTCTTTCAAGTGTTGGTCAAACCAATCGATTGCATGCAATCCATTTCTCGATTCAACCAACCGATTGCATGCAATCCATCCCTATATTCAACCAAGTGACTGCATTCAATTCATCCTTCTCAATTCTACCAATCAATTGCATGCAATCCATCCCTCAATTCAACCAAGTGTTTAAGGGTCAATCTGAACGATTGCATGCGATCCACCTTCAACTTCTAGTATGTGTTAAACAAGATCGCATGCAATCCACCTTTCACTTCAACCAAGAATTCAAAGTGTTATCCTTTTTCAAAAGGTCCATTCAAAGGTTGTCACCGAACCCCCGAACCCCCGTCGTCGTCCTGATTGATTTCTCTTGTCACCTTGATTCCTAATACAAGTGTTTGGATTTTTTTGACTGTGTCAGGAGTTATCAAAGTGTTAGTTAAATTTCTGATGTTTCTGGATTTGGGTTTGCTTTAAAGTCCTTTCGACTTTGTGTTTAATTCCTAATACCCTATGTCTAGTCATCCTGTGCTTTCGTAACTGATATTTGGTTCTTCTTTCTTAGTGTCACCAATTTTTTGTCTCAAAACCGGATTTTGGCCATCTATTCCTTGTTTCTTTTGAATGTTGGTAATCTTTTGTCAGTCATTTCTGAATTCTCTTATTTCATTCCTATCTTTCAGAATTCAAGTTTCCATCCTTCACTGTGTTGACCACATCCGGTTACACAAGTATTTTTTTAGGATTTTGAAAGTTCATTTGTATGCTTTCAAATGAGGATGTATCCGACTCCCTATTCATGTTATACGTTCAAAGTCACCTTTTCTATAGTCGTACATAATGCTTATTTCACACTATAGAGTCACTATGTGTCCCGAGTTTGTTTGCATCCTTATGTCTTTCAGGATCCTTTTCACTTGATGTGATTCGTACAAGGTTGATAATTCTTGTTTGAGACATCGGGGTATTTGATTTGGTTGATGTATTCATCTGATCTACACCACTCCTTAACGATCCGTCTTGGCTCAGAAGTGGTAGAAAAACAATTGACTGGTATCTTTCAATTGAATTATTTTGCATGATGGCCATTGAAGATTATGGACATCTTGAGGGGGAGATAAGGTTTACTCAGTTGATTTTTACTCTGATGAGACATATTTTACGAGGTATTTAGTCTAGGGGGAGAAGTACTCAAATGAAAGAACAATTTATTCTCACCCTGAATTTGTCAACAAGGATCGAGAGCAACATTGTAGGGGGAGAGTTTCCCCGTTCGTGATTCTAGGGGAGTGAACACTATATTCTCTCTTGTTGATGAATCCTTATGTGCTTCTGCTGATTGCTCAAATACTCAAGAGATCCAAAAGCTAAAAACCTCTATATGCTAAACTGCTAATATAACTGGAGGCGATCAATGCCTTAGGTTACCGGAGCAATACAAAACAATAAGCACAAGACCCTCAAAAAGCGGAAGAGATCAAGACTCCTGTTCAGATTTTTCTACAACTCCTATTCCATTCCAAAGGGGGAGATTGTTAGAACACCCAAAATATTGTAATAGAATAGGAGTTCTAATATAGTTTGAGGGGGCTTATTGTAAATAAACCCAAGGGGTATATATACCTTATGCTTACTGTAGAAGTGTAAGGATTGCCAGATTTCATGAAATAAACTATGTGTTTTCTAAGGTATAAATGAGATTCTCTCTACCTTTATCATAGTTTCTATTGCAATCCTTCAATCTACCACTTGTTATGTTCTATCAGATCAGCATTGATTAGTTTGTAGATAACTTCAAATACTGACTGGTGGGAATTGGCTTCATGATGATTGACCATGTGGAAGGTATAATATGAAGACATTCTTCCAGTAGTTATGTTGAAGTTTACACGGACACTTACGCCGTTTCATGGCAGAATGATGCAAACACAATATTCCGTCAAAGGAATTCAATGAGGAAGTGCTTAAAACACTGACCGAGGGTGCTTTACATCTAAAGTATCCTTGTAAAATCTACAAAACATGGAAAAGACAGTCTTGGACTTCAACAAACATCTAAGTTTCGTGTTTTGCTATGAAAATCATGTGGATGAGTTTTCGATGAGCAATGATGAAACTTGGATAGATGCCAGAGCTAGTGGGAGTGCTGTTGTTATCCTATGTAATATGTCTTGGACATATGTAATAATGGAGATAATGTCTTGATCATGTTTGGCTGTAAGTTTGAATCAAGAAATATACATCCGTTAAGGATAAACAAAGCAATTTGTAAAGTACATAAAATATCAAGATATGTTCTTGTTATTCAAAAGAAATGAGAGTAAATTATTACTCTGAGTGATAGTTTATGTTTTAAGGATAACCGCCAATTCGATTGGGGTTCGTGATCCTACAAACATTGTGTCATTAATAAGTGTAATTATTAAAGCATCGGTGACTCTATAGAGATCTTTTTGAATACTATGAGACTACGATGGCTTTATCACATAAAATTTTATTATTAAAGCATCGATGACTATATAGAGATCTTTATGAAAACTATGAGAGTACGATGACTTGAGTAGATAAGATTTTTTCTTAGAGCATCAATAACTCTATAGAGATCTTTATGAAAACTATGAGAGTATGATAGCTCATGCACATTAAAATTTTAGATCCAAGCGTTGTTTGTCTTTTTGGATTCCTTGAGACATTGAAAGTATAACGGCTTGGATGGATGATCATAATCCCATCAACACACGCTTTGGAAGTGATTGGTTGGAGTGGGGATACGATCATAATCAGAGTACACACGGAGAGCATGGTGGCGGATCCGTTCACTAGGCTAAAGTAGCAGGTTAGTGATTATCATCAGACTAGGGCCTGCATATACTTGGCTTAAGTTCATTTTAGTAATGTTTTGATATACTTTTCTTTTGGGAACGTTAAGAAATATTGTGCTTCTACTTGTATCAATTATCAAATGAGGATTTGGTAATGTGCGTGTAGCGTGTACTCTCAGTAAGCCTTATTGTGTTCCAACTTAGCATGTTTTACCTCTTCCCTGAATATTTTAACATTCTAAATGTTCACAGTCGGTCATTCTTCATAGGAAGGAAGTCTGAACTAAGACTGAGGGAAGTGATTTGTCAAGTGTCCAATGATTTATGATCGATTGGGACACAGGGACGCAATACTTCACCTGTACTTGAAGTGTTCAAGTGACTGGACGACCCATACCTGAATTTACTTTGTGGTACTTGTCATGAGTAATTCGGGAAGATAATATCAGTTCATCCTTATACTGGAGATACATGTGTCTGCAACACTTTGGTTTGCTTTGCTCTAGTTGTTTTCAAACGCAGTCCGTAACTGGCTGTTATAAAGGGAGTAGCTGGGCAGAGTATGATCACTGTGGTGGGAAATGTAGTGAAAGGAATTTGTTCCTCTGTTTAGAGAGATATCCCTGGGCCCCTCGATGATTTGTCGCTGACACCAAAATGCATGGCCGTGCTCAAGTGTGCAATGATTATAGTATATGATTGCAACTTGTATGTTTTGGTCACCACCAATCTCAATCGAGAAACATAATCGTGAACGAATGGAGAATGACTAAGTACCATGTCTCGTGTTCACATGGATATCGCGAACAAAAGGATGTTTGATCCCTTATCAATAGGACCTTTTCACACAGGCTGCAGTTTTTGTTTTTGTAAAGACAAAACCCATACTGACTTGGGGGCAGGATGTCTTACTAGAGGCCGCTCCTTGTCTGTAATGCTTTGGGTACGGTGTGTCATGTTCAAGTGGGAGATTTTTGGAGTATGCCCACTGACACACGTACGCCAATTGATCACTACCGATGATGTATGGGTCTATCGGGTCGCACACGGGGGGTTGATCTTGACAACAACCTAAAGGGGAGGGTTAGAAATGAATAATTAAAGAAGGTTGTGAACAAGGGAAACACCATAAAGGGTCCTTCAAATCAAAGCAAAATTTTTCTATAACAGACCCACTGCATATGTTGCATATGGATCTGTGTGGACCCATAAGTACTCCTAGCCTAAGTGGCAAGAAGTACACACTGGTGATAGTAGATGAGTTCTCACGATTCACCTGGGTAATATTCCTAAAATCCAAAAGTAAAGCTGCCCTGGAGATAATAAGTTTTATCAAAAAGGAAGAGCTGCAGAAAGGTAAGTCTGTAAAGCAACTCAGGAGTGATCATGGGACTGAGTTCAGGAACTCAACCCTAGAAATATTTTGTGACGAAAATGGAATATTACAAAATTTCTCCTCAGTCAGAACTCCTCAACAAAATGGAGTGGCTGAAAGGAGAAATAGAACCTTAATTGTGGCTGCTAGAACAATGGTATGTGAGGCAGGATTAAAACATTACTTTTGGGATGAAGCTGTCAGTACAGCCTGTTACACCCAAAATAGATCAATCATAATACTAAAATCAAACATATACGTACATATAATCACAAGTACATATCAACTCATGTATATACAATCAATATACCACAATTCACTATTACTCTTTTACTTACTGTAATCTTGAGAATTCATCCAACTCCTTAGCTTAGGCAAATCTTTCATTCCTTTAATAAGCCAAGGCAACAAGTTCATGTTCTAAAATTGATCTTTCACATCATAGCACACAAATTCCGAGCATAGGTATGACTGGAAATCCGATTGTTTCAAATCCGACAAAATCAAATCCGATTGAACCAAATCCGATGAAATCAAATACGAGATAAGGCTAAATCCGATAAAACATGAATTCCGATCATTCAAATCCGAGAAATGGCAATTCAGAGCAAAGGTAATTCCGATATAATCGGATTCCTTGTCAATGCAGAATCCGATAAAGGACACAATCCGAGAAAAGCCCAAATCCGATCAACTCTTACAATCAGATAAAATATCAAATCCGAGTAACATGGAATCCGATAAAATCTAGCAATCCGATAGACTTAAAATCCGAGAAATATACAATCCGATAAAACAATCAGAATCCGATAATAGCTAAGGCAATTGTTTCAGTTTCTCGGATTCTCAACAATACGATTAAATTTAATCGGATTTCTCCTAATCCGATCCATTCAAACACAAAATCCGATCGATTCATACTTCCCAAATCCGACAGATTCAAAAATCATCCTTAACTTGAATTTTAATTCTAATTTTAAGCATGCAACAACATATATGTTTCCAGAATTGAATTCTAACATATATTGATCATTCTAACATCATAATCTAACATACATGCAACCTAAAATCATCAATTCATCATATATTTGCATTTAATCGGATTTCACATATAAACTCAAATAAATCCGAAATTAATTGACAATTAACAATTGATTCTCTAACCTCTTGATGATGTTAATTACTTCAATTCAGTTAATTGTGAAATCAAGATCAACAATCTCCAATTCTTGTTCTTTCTTGTTCTCTCGGCCGAAGTCACACACACACACACACTTTCTAATTTGCATGTAAATGAAAATGAAAGTGGCATAGTGGTGGATTTAGGTGTCAAAATCGACACCTCACCACCTAATAACAATTAATTATTTATTTAACAAATAATCACATTTTTAATTAAATCCAATTAATTAAAACACATTAACAATAATCAACCAATTAACTAAGGTATTCCTACTAAATTACCTTAATCCTACTAGGCCGGTAAGGAGGGTGTTACAAATCTTCCTCCCTTAAGAAGATTCCTTCCTCGAAATCTGATCGCGCTCAAACAAGGTAGGGTAACGATTTCTCATATCATCTTCGGTTTCCCAAGTTAAGTCTGAACCCAAGCTGTGCTTTCACTTTACCAATACCATTGGTATCTGTTTATTTCTTAGCTTTGTTACCTTACGATCTAGTAACTCAACAGGTTCCTCAATCAACCTCTTGTTGCAATCTACACGCAGATCTTTTATTGGCAAAACCTGTGTCCGATCCTCTACATTACATTTTCTCAGATAACAAACATTGAACGTGTCATGAATACCTGCCAATTCATCGGGAAGATCCAATACAACCGTCTAATCATTAACTACTTTTCGAATTCTGAACGGACCAATATATCGATTAGCTAACTTTCCACGTTTCCCAAAGAGTATCACGCCCTTTCATGGAGAAACTTTTAAATAAACTTCTTCACCTTCAACAAAAGTCACTGGTCGACGACGCGGATCTGCATACATCTTTTGTCGATCTCTTGCAGCTTTCAACTTTTCTCGAGCCACTGCAACTTTATCCGCTGTGATCTGAATAATATCTGGCCCAACAAACTGCTTTTCTCCTGCCTCTAACCAACAAGTAGGAGTTCTACACGGTCGCCCATATAACATTTCATACGGCGGCATTCCGATACTGGAGTGATAAGAATTGTTGCAAGCAAACTCAACCAATGGTAGATGCGAATCCCAAGAACCTCCAAACTCTAACGTACATGCCCAAAGCATATCTTCTAAAGTCTGTATTGTTCTCTCTGATTGGCCATCTGTCTACGGGTGGTAAGCTGTACTCAGATTAACTCTCGATCCCAACTCTTGCTATAGTCTGTTCCTGAAATTCGACACAAACCTCGAATCCCGATCTGACACAATAGACAAAGGAACTCCATGTCTAGAAACTATCTCATCGATATACAACTTGGCTAACTTACTCAAGTTTGCAGTCTCAGCAGTAGCAAGAAAGTGTGCGCTCTTGGTTAGTCTATCCACAATAACCCACATCATGTTGTTTCCCTTCTGAGTCCTCGGAAGTTTCGTTACAAAATCCATCGTGATGTGATCCCACTTCCATTCAGGTATTTTCAAGTGAGTCAAAGTTCCATATGGCTTCTGGTGCTCGGTTTTCACTTGTGCACAAATATGACACGACCCTACATAACGTGCAACATCTACCTTCATAGTAGGCCACCAATAGAAGGTTTTCATACTGTGGTACATCTTGGTGCTACCCGGGTGAACAGACATCCTAGACTTGTGAGCTTCTGTCAAAATCAATTCTCGCAAATTACCAAACTTTGGTACCCAAACACGGTTCTGATACAATTTCAATCCACGAGAATCAGTAGTCAACTCATGTTGTCTCTTAACCATCAGTTCATCCTTCAACTTTTCCGTTTTCAGTGCTTCTAATTGTTCAGCTTTTAATTGATCAATCAAATCCGACTTAATTTAAATTCGCATAAACTTAACTGTTTCCGTAGAACCTTTCCGACTGAGTGCATCAGCAACTACGTTAGCCTTCCCGGGGTGATACTGAATATCGCAATCATAATCCTTAATCAGTTCCAACCATCGGCGCTGTCTCATATTCAGTTCCTTCTGAGAAAATACATACTGTAAACTTTTGTGATCCGTGCAGATCGTACACTCCAGATCATGAGTCGGGTAGTTCTTCTCATTGGGTTTTAAATGTCTGGAAGCATAAGCTATCACTTTACCTCTCTGCATCAGTACACACCCTACCCCGGCATGTGAAGCATCACAGTATACAATGAAATCTTCAGATCCTTCTGGCAACGCAAGAACAGGAGCTTGACACAGAAGTTGCTTCAAAGTTTGGAAAGCATTTTCCTGAGCATCGCCCCACTGAAAATGTACATCTTTTCTGGTTAACTTAGTTAATGGATCCGCAAGCTTTGAAAAATCTTTTATGAACCTTCTGTAATAACCTGCCAATCCAAGAAAACTCTTGATCTCTGTCGGTGTCTTTGGAGCGTTCCAATTCATCACAGCTTCTATCTTTGACGGATCTACTTTGACACCGTCTCCACAAATTACGTGACCCAGAAACTTGACTTCACGCAACCAAAACTCACACTTAGGCAACTTGGCATACAGTTTGTGTTGCTTGAGAATCTCTAAAACTTATCGCATATGTTGATCATGCTCATCTCCCATTTTAGAATACACCAAAATATCGTCAATAAACACGATAACAAACTTATCCAGAAAAGTTCGGCAAACCCGATTCAGCAGATCCATAAACACTGCAGGAGCGTTAGTCAGACCGAACGGCATCACGAGAAACTCGTAGTGACCATACCGCGTACGAAAGGTTGTCTTTGGAATATCTTCCTTAGCTACCCTTACTTGATGGTATCCTGACCTCAAATCAATCCTCGAGAAGTACGAAGCTCCTTGAAGTTGATCAAACAAATCGTCTATTCTTGGCAACGGATACTTATTATTGACAGTTCTCTTATTCAGATCTCTGTAATCTATACACATACGCAAAGACCCGTCTTTCTTTTTCACAAACAATACCGGTGCACCCCAAGGCGAAGACTTGGGACGAATAAACCCCTTGTCTAACAGTTCCTGTATCTGAGTCATCATCTCTCTGATCTCTGAAGGAGCTTATCGGTAAGGAGCTTTCACAATAGGTGTACTACCAGGTATCAGATCAATCTTGTATTCAACATCACGAACAGGCGGAAATCCAGGTAAATCATCTGGAAATACCTCCGGATAATTCAAAACCACACGAACATCGGTAACATGCCGCTTTTCTTTCTTCACATCAATTGCATAAGCTAGAAAGGACGCACACCCTTTGGCTAAAGATTTTCTAGCCTTCATGTATGATATAATCGGAAGAGAAGATGGAGATCTATCCCCACGACCCACGACATGCGAACCGTCAGCCAGAGGAATAGTTATCAATTTCTTATGACATTGGATACTAGCCCTATGAAGACTCAACCAATCCGTGCCTGAACTCGCATCACCAAGCAGTCTACAAGGAAACTATTACCATCAATACTAACCTGAACTCCCATCACAGAAGTGGTCACAGGTACTACACTACCATCCGCTTAAAGGAGTATCATTCACAGAAATAGATAATTTCAACTTGTCACATAGAGTCACAGATATAAATGACCTATTTGCACCAGAATCAAACAAACCACGTGCAGACATAGAGTTAACTATGAACATACCGGTAATCACATCATCACTGCCTGTAGCCTCATTGGCAGTCATCTTAAATGCTCTACCTTCGGCAGAAGGTACAGTCTTTCTCTTCTGACCTGCAGAAGACGATCTCTCGGTGATATTTACCCCAGCCCCGGTCCCCGTGGTCTTGATCTTGGGACAGTTTCCCGTTCGGTGCCCTTCCTCTTTGCAGTTCCAACAAACAAAAGTACTATACTTACAAGCACCTATATCATGGCCTATCTCACCACACCTCAAACATTTACGTTTTTGTGGTGTACACTGCCCAACATGACGAGACTTACAACCATGGCACCATGGTTTGTTCTGTGAAGATCCTGACCCCTTGGACCTCTGATCTGACTTTCCTTGCTGATTCTGCCCTTTACCCTTGCTTTGATTACCACTTGAACCTCCACCAAACTTTGATTATTCATCTTCTCACGATCTTTCGCATCGGACTCGGCAGCTCTTGCTAGAGTGAATGCCTGAACGAGTGATGTTGCCATACGGGTGTTACTCCGATACTCAGGCAACAAAGCTTTCACCAGATGTTGAATCTGTGAATGCTCTTCAGGAACCCACTGCCTAGCAAATCTCAGGGTCTCTTGAAACTTTGTGATCATCTCATCAACAGACATCTTGTCCGTCTGTGCAAGATCCAAGAATTCCCGCTGTATCGTGGCCATATCATAAGCATTACAAAACTGCTCGCAGAACTTATCCTGGAATTGCTCCCAGGTGATAGCATTCACAATCTCTCTCGGTAAATGTGCAGTCAACGAATCCCACCAAGTCAAGGCCTGATCCTTGAAACGTCTAGTTGCGAATTTGACCCAATCTGACTTCTCGCAGTTACTTGCCTCCAAAGTATTCACTATCTCTTTCAACCAGTTTAATGTAACATTCGGGTTCGAACTTCCCGAATATTCAAGTACCCCACACACCACAAAATCCTTGTACTGACACTTTTGTTTGTTTTCTTGTTGGGGAAACCAGGGAATAAAGACAGTTTGTGGTTGGGGTTGGCTTGACACTCCCTGAGACATCTGGAGAAATGGAAAAGATAGTGAATACTTTGGAGGCATCTGTACTGTGGTGGTTGGTTGGGAAGATTGTGTTTGGTTCAACTGCTGTTCCAGTTCTAAAATTCGGTCTCTCTGTGTCTGCAGAGTGTCTTCCAATTGCAGCACATAATCTTGATTGTTTGACTCCCCGTTGTGAGAGGTACCCGCTCTGTGTTGTTCATTTGCAGCGGTAGAGGAGATATTGTTGTGTTGTCTTCTTGGGGATGTAGGGGAAATACCGGGATATCGTTGTTATCAGCCATAATCTGTTCTACACAACAACTCACCAGTTGTCAGATTATAATCCGTTAGTACCACATCATATTCTCTATAGCTACCTTACTAATTATCCACCCTCGAAATATTGGACTGATCAGAGTCTTGGTTCGAGTATTGCACAACTACAATGCAAATCCCCAAACCAGGGCTCTGATACCAAAATTTGTAACACTGTTCTCACTAACACTATTTTAAATACGCGCGGAAACTTAATTTACAAAATATAATATAATATAATTTGATTAAACACAACTTTACAGGTTTTGCTTTACAAGTACATTTACAGTGTTACTACAAAACAGGCTCTTATACAAAAACTACTGATATCAGAGTATAGATCAGTCCCAATTTCCAGTTTAACTCCTGTCATCCACATACTAGGTATATCCTGTAAAAGAGTACAACAGTGGGGAATTAGCACAAAGCTAAGTGAGAGAATAGATATCACAAACGTACAAGACATAAAGCTCAAAACAACAATGCTCAAACAAACAAGAGAACCGGCGGTCTTGCGGGACCTTCAACCAATGCCGGCCAAAGCAGAGGTTTACCGATAGCCAAGTTACAACAGACAACAATAATAGCACTTCTTGATTACAACAAATGCAAATCAAGATAACTACTAATACTGTGTATCTCTAAACATAGGCCCAGCTGAATAACTACAGCCAAGCTGATCTCACAACAACGTCATGAATATACAGAATAAGAGCAAACAATCAGGTGATATATCTTATACATCCAAGATATATATCCACTCACCGATATCTTCAAAAGATCAGGCAACTCAGTTTATTCTCATCTAATGAGTCTTGTCCCCATCTGTACAAACAACTAACAATCAGTATTTGCTTAATCAACAAACAATAAGCATAATACTAAAATCAAACATATATGTACATATAATCACAAGTACATATCAACTCATGTATATACAATCAATATACCACAATTCACTATTACTCTTTTACTTACTGTAATCTTGTGAATTCATCCAACTCCTTAGCTTAGGAAAATCATTCATTCCTTTAATAAGCCAAGGCAACAAGTTCATGTTCTAAATTGATCTTTCACATCATAGCACACAAATTCCGAGCATAGGTATGACTGGAATCCGATTGTTTCAAATCCGACAAAATCAAATCCGATTGAACCAAATCCAATGAAATCAAATCCGAGATAAGGCTAAATCCGATAAAACATGAATTCCGATAATTGAATCTCGAGAAATGGCAATTCCGAGCAAAGGTAATTCCGATATAATCGGATTCCTTGTCAATACACAATCCGATAAAGGACAAAATCCGAGAAAAGCCCAAATCCGATCAAGTCTTACAATCCGATAAAATATCAAATCCGAGTAACATGGAATTCGATAAAATCTAGCAATCCGATAGACTTAAAATCCGAGAAATATACAATCCGATAAAACAATCAGAATCCGATAATAGCTAAGGCAATTGTTTCAGTTTCTCGGATTCTCAACAATCCGATTAAATTTAATCGGATTTCTCCTAATCCGATCCATTCAAACACAAAATCCGATCGATTCATACTTATCAAATGCAACAACATATATGTTTCCAGAATTGAATTCTAACATATATTGATCATTCTAACATCATAATCTAACATACAAGCACCCTAAAATCATCAATTCATCATATATTTGCATTTAATCGGATTTCACATATAAACTCTAATAAATCCGAAATTAATTGACAATTAACATATGATTCTGATTCTAACCTCTTGATGATGTTAATTACTTCAATTCAGTTAATTGTGAAATCAAGATCAACAATCTCCAATACTTGTTCTTTCTTGTTCTCTCGGGCGAAGTCACACACACATACACTTTCTAATTTGCATGTAAATGAAAATGAAAGTGGCATAGTGGTGGATTTAGGTGTCAAAACCGACACCTCACCACCTAATAACAATTAATTATTTATTTAACAATTAATCACATTTTTAATTAAATCCAATTAATTAAAACACATAAACAATAATCAACCAATTAACTAAGGTATTCCTACTAAATTACCTTAATCCTACTAGGCCGGTAAGGAGGGTGTTACACCGCGACCAATCATCGAAGGACCCAGGGATATCCCTCTAAACATAGGAACAAATTCCTTTGACTACACTGCCCACCACAGTGATCATACTATGCCCAATTACTCCCTTTATAACAGCCAGTTACGGACTGCGTTTGAAAGCAACTAGAATAAAGCAAACCAAAGTGATGCAGACTCATGCATCTCTGGTATAAGGATGAACATATATTATCATCTTAATTTACTCATGACGTGTACCATGAAGTGAAATCAGGTGTGAGTCGTCCAGTCACTTGATCAATTCAAGTACAGGCGAAGTATTGCGTCCCGGTGTTTCATTCCCTATTGAACACATGACCAATCACTTCCTTTAGTCTTAGTTCATACTTCCTTCCCTAGAATAATGACCGACTGTGGACATTTAGAATGTTAACACATTCAGGGAATAATAAAACATGCTAAGTTGGAACACAGTAAAGATTTAAAAAAATATCCGCTACTTGCGTATTACTAAATCTCCATTTAATAATCGATAAGTACAATAAATACAATACTGCTGAATGTTCCCGAAAGGGTAAATACATCAAATATACTAACGAAAATACAAATAAATGATCAAACCAAATCGCTAGCAAATCTAATCACAATAGCACGTGTGTGAGCATCGTCCTTCGCATGCGATAATGGTTTGGTGAACGGATCCGTCACATAGCTATCCGTGTGTACTCTGCTGATGATAATGTCTCCACTATCGACCACGTCCCGGATGTAATGATACTTCCGCAGAATATGCCTCGTGCGTCGGTGAGACCTCGGTTCCTTCGCTAGATCGACCGCACCCTCATTGTCACAAAATATCTCAACACGGTCGGCAATACTAGGAACCACTCCCAGATCTTGGAAGAACTTTCTCATCTACACAGCCTCCTTCGCAGCTTCACTGGCCACAATATACTCTGACTCGGTAGTAGAATCGGCCACAGTGTCTTTCTTGGAGCTTCTCCGGGATATAGCATGGAACACGAACCCCGATTGAGATCGATAGTCGTCCATATCGGTTTGGAATATGGCGTCAGAGTAACCAGTTACTCGAAGCTCTTCTGCACCTCCATACACTAAGAACATCTCCTTTGTCCTCCGGAGATACTTGAGAATGTTCTTCATTGTTGTCCAATGTGCCTCACCATTATTGGCTTAATATCTACTTGTCATATTAAATGCACAAGATATATCAGGCCTAGTACATAACATGGCGCACATGATCGAGCCTATTGCCGAAGCATAAGGGACTCGCCTCATTACTTCCCGTTCCTCAGGGGAACTTTGTCTTTGAGCCTTGCTCAACACTAAACCATGTGACATAGGTATGAACCCCTTCTTTGAGTACTCCATCCTAAATATCTTTAGGACCTTGTCAATGTCGTACTCTGGTTTAATTCAATCAACCTACGAGATCTATCTCTATAGATCTTAATCCCAAGGATGCAAGCCGCATCCCCATGATCTTTCATTGAGAAGCAACTCCCTAGCCAGGTTTTTATACCTTGCAAAGTTGGGACGTCGTTCCTAGTTAGTAGAATATTATCTACATAAAGAACTAGCAATACAACTACGCTCCCACTAGCTCTAATGTAAATGCATGACTCATCCTTGCTCTTAGAGAAGCTAAACTCTTTGACCGTCTCGTCGAAGCACAGGTTCCAGCTACGACAAGCTTGTTTAAGCCCATAAACAGACTTCTTAAACTTGCAGACCTTTTCCGGAAACTCTGGATGTACAAAACCCTCAGGCTGTGTCATATACACCTCCTCTGAAAGTGTTCCATTAAGGAATGCGGTTTTGACGTCCATCTGCCAGATCTCATAACCATGAAATGCGGCAACGGCCATGAGTATCCCGATAGACATCAACATAGCCACCGGGGAAAAGGTTTCCTCATAGTCTACACCATGAAACCCTTAGCCACCAGTGAAACCCTTAGCTACCAGTCGGGCTTTGAAGGTGTCTACCTCGCCATCCACACTGACCTTTTTCTTGTAGACCCATTTGCACCCTACGGGTTTGCACCCAGGCACAGGATCTACCATGTCCTAAACATGGTTATCGGACATGGATTTTATCTCGGATTCCATTGCTTCTTTCCACTTGGCGGACTCAGGGCCCACCACAACGTCCTGGTATTTGGTAGGCCCATCAGAGACCACTAACATGTCGGTGCCCTCAGACATGAAAAAACCATATCTCTCAGCCTCATGCCGACTTCTACCAGATCTTTTAAGAGGCAATGGGTTTACATTATCTCTAGCATCATGCTGCGAATCAACCCTTGTAGGTTTTGAGTAGCCAACATTAGATTCTACATTGGGAGGTTCTTGAATCTCTTCAAGATCAACCTTCCTCCCACTAGCATCTTTGGATAGCAGTTCCCTCTCAAGGAACACTGCCTTTCGAGCAACAAATACCTCAGAAGGTTTGTAAAACAAATATCCCATAGACCCAGCAGGATAACCAATGAAAAAACACCTTTCAGCCCTGGGCTCCAATTTGTCCTCGACCTCACACCTCACGTAGGCAGGACAACCACTGACCTTTAAATACGAAATGGATGGAACCTTTCCATGCTACATCTCATACGGTGTTTTCTTAACCTTCTTTGTTGGTATGAACTTAAGGATTCTACCTGCCGTTTCATTCGCGTATCCCCAAAATGTAACGGGAACGTTCATACGAACAACCATTGATCGAACCATATCTAATAATTTCCGGTTCCTCCTCTTGGCGACACCATTTAATTGTGGCGTCCTAGGAGCGGTTAATTACGAGACAATCCCACAATCCCTTAGATGGTTACGGAACTCAGAACTAAGATACTCACCGCCTCTATCAGATCATAGCATCTTGTGAAGTCAGAGAGCGATTGTGAAGATCGATAATTCTCATTGATACTAAAAGAATGACGTTTACAAAAATATATAAATATGAGAGAGCTATACATGGAAATAGCTAAACCTATTTTATATGTATTTACACTTCCAAACCTTAAGGAAAAATTTTCTAACACTCCCCCTCAAGCTGGAGCGTATATATCATAGGCTCCAAGCTTGCCATATATGTATTCAACACGAGGGCCTCTTAGAGACTTTGTAAAACCATTTGCTAGCTGGTCACTTGAATTAATAAATCCTGTGATGATTGAACCATCTAGCAGTTTTTCTCTAATGAAGTGACAGTCGATCTCGATATGTTTTGTTCTCTCATGGAAAACTGGGTTGGAGGCAATATGAAGTGCAGCTTGATTGTCACAAATGAGCTTCATTGGTGATACCTTACAAAACTTTAGTTCTTCAAGAAGTTGCTTGATCCATATGAGCTCACATGTTGCATTGGCCATTGCTTGATACTCGGCTTCTTCACTTGATCTTGCTACCACATTTTGTTTCTTACTTTTCCAAGAAACTAGATTACACCCAAAGAGGACACAATAACCTGAGGTTGACCTTCGACTGAAAGGACAACCACCATAGTCTGCATCAGTGTAGCAAAGTACCTCAATGTTCCCCTTATTTTCTTACAACAAACCCTTTTCTGGAGCTCCTTTGATGTATTTCAGGATCCGTAAAGCGGCTTCCCAATGAGTATCACACGGAGCATTTAGAAACTGACTGACTATACTCACAGCAAAAGAGATGTCTGGTCGAGTTACTGTGAGACAATTAAGCCAACCAACCAGTCTCCGATATTTCCCTTGATCTGTTAAAAGATCCCCCTGTTCAGGTAAAAGTTTAACATTAGGATCCATTGGAGACTCAACAGGCTTGCAATCCGTTAGACGAGCTTCTTCCAGAACGTCTAAAGCATACTTCCTTTGGGATATTGAAATTCTGTCTTTCGATTTTGCAACTTCAAAACCTAGGAAGTATCTGAGATTGCCCATATCTTTTGTTTGGAAATGCTTGAAAAGATGGTCTTTAAGTTGTCATATCCGATCATGATCAATTCCGGTGATAACTATGTCGTCGACATACACTACAAGATAGGTACACCATGTCCCTGAAAGGTGATAGAAGACTGAATGATCCGCTTCACTCTGTTTCATCCCAAACCCTTTCACTACAGAGCTGATTCTCCCAAACCAGGCTCTGGGAGATTGATTTAGGCCCTAGAGGGACTTCTTTAGTCTACAAACCAATCCGGACTCCCCCTGAGCAACAAATTTAGGAGGTTACTCCATATAAACCTCTTCATGCAGGTCACCATGGAGGAAAGCGTCTTTAATGTCAAGTTGGTGTAGAGGCCAATCACGCATAGCGGCCATGGATAGAAGAATACGGATACTAGTCATTTTGGCAACAGGAGAAAATGTATCACTATAATCAAGAACACATATTTGTGTATACCCTTTGGCCACCAGTCGGGCTTTTAATCGATCAATTTGGCCATCCGGTCCGACTCTTGGAGTGAATATCCAACGACATCCAACTTTTGATTTACCCGGAGGTAATGGAACCAACTCCCATGTTCCATTAGATTGTAAGGCTATCATTTCATCAACCATAGCCTGACGCCAACCGGGATGAGATAAAGCGTCACCTACACACTTATGAATAGTAACAGAAGCAAGACTTGAAATACAAGCAAAATATGTCGTAGATAAACGATTATAATTGATATAATTGTATATGGGATAAGGATTTGCAGTAGATCTTGTACATTTCTGTTGGGCAATGGGTAGATTGTCAAGAGGTACCATTGTCAAGAGAATCTGCATGTTCATCCGTCGGAACAGTGGGGCGAGGACGTCGCTGATAGGTTTTTAATGAAGGATCAGTAGTAGAAGGACTCGAAGGATCAATATTGGAAGGATTCGGCGGGTTGTCGGCAGGTAATGACGTAAGGACAGGAATAGGAATGACTTGATCAAAGTTGGAAGACTCCTGTTGATCAACGGAAAAATAGAGTTGATGATCAAAGAATGTAACATCTGCAACCATGAAATATTTATTTAAGCTTGGAGAGTAACACTTGTAGCCCTTCTGTAACCGAGAATAACCCAGAAAGACACATTTGAGTGCCTTAGGAGCTAATTTATCTTTACTAGGATCCAGACAATGAACAAAACACACTGAGCCAATTGGATGTAGAGGAAGGTGATATGGGGTTTGATTTGGAAACAAAACAGAGAACGGGGTCTGATTTTGTAAGACTGATGATGGAATGCGATTGATTAGGTAGCATGCAGTCATAACAGTATCAGACCAAAATTTTAGCGAGAGTTTAGCATGCAACAATAAGGTGTGGGTCGTTTCAATTAGATGGCGATTTTTCCTTTCGGCCACACCATTTTGCTGTGGAGTTCTAGGACATGAAGATTCATGTAACATGCCTTGGGAAGCCATAAACTCTTTGAAGGGTGTGGAGAAATATTCAAGGGCATTATCACTTCTTAAGGTACGAATGGTTACACCAAATTGAGTTTTTATTTCAGCACAAAATTCTTGGAAAATTGGAAATAATTCAGAACGTTGTTTCATTAAGAATATCCAAGTAGAACGAGAATAATCATCAATAAAAGTGACAAAATAATTGAAACCCAAAGTTGAAGAGACTCTACTAGGACCCCACACATCAGTGTGAACCTGGGAAAAAGGAGAATCAACTCTTTTATTTGCTCGTTTAGGAAAAACACCACGGGTGTGTTTTCCTAACTGACACGACTCACACTCTAAGGATGATAATGAAGACAAACTTGGCACTATTTTCTTTAACTTAGAGAGAGAAGGGTGGCCATAAAGATGATGGTAATAGTGTGGAGACACCGCACTTGCTGCAATTGATGGATGAGATCCCCCTAAGTAATAGTGTCCGTGTGACTCATGCCCTTCACCAATGATCCGTCCTGTGCTTAGGTCCTGTAAGAAAACAGAATCAGGTGTAAAGGTTATTGAACAAGAGTGAGTTTTAGTGATACGACTAACAAATAGAAGATTAAAGGGGCTTTTAGGCACATATAAAACAGAATCTAAGGACAATGATGAAATAGGTTGGGTTTTGCCAATTCCATTAACTGCTGTTTTATTTCCATCAGCAACAGTAATAGGGGGTAAAGTATCTGAATACGTAAGAGCAGAGAAAAGATATTTGTTACCACACAAATGATCAGTAGCACCTGAATCAATAATCTATGAGCCCATAGACTGGCCTTGGACAGCAAAGGCTGAGTAATTACCAGAGTGTCTTGTGGTACTAGGAAAAGATTGTTGTGCTGCTTGATACTTCAGGAATGCATCATACTCGATTGCAGACATATGTATTGTTTGTGTTGTTAAATTCCATGGACTATAATCAGTCCCAAATGCATGAAAACACTCAGAAGACTGTTGAGTGGACTGGTTTCCAGTAGTAGTACATGATTGTGTACTTGTACCAGAGACATAGTTGGCTGACCCAGTCAGCTTATCCGAAGTAATTGACGAGCATCCCATGATAAATGATTGTGCGGTTGCTAGAGGATCAATAACATCACCCATGATAATCAATTAATGGCAGACGAGTAAATAATGCAAACAAATAGGAAATGGCTTGAAACAAACAGCAAATGATTTGAAACAAACTGCAAATGGCTTGAAACAAATAGCAAATGGCTTGAAAATAGCAAATGGCTTGAATCAAACAGTGAATGGTGCAATGCAATCAGCAAATGGCGCAAGGCAGTGGCTGAAAGCAAATGGCTTGAAGCGATGAATGGCTTGAAACGAACGGCTTGAAGCGAATGGCTTGAAGCGGCTGAAAGCAAATGGCTGCAAGGTCAAACGACTTGAAGCAAAATCCTCGACAGTCGATAGGGTTATACGTCGAGTTGCAGAAATAACAATTGAGAATCACAGCGGTATGGAATCAATCAAAAAACCACACAATTGGTGAATCATTCGAACCCAACAAATCAATCGATGAATAAATCACACACTTGATAGAGTTACAGAGTCAATTGAGAGGTACGTACAAATAATAACGCACGGATAATCAATCGAACTCAGCAATACTTGGAATCTCAAACACAATCGGAGGGATACACGACTGTAGTCGGATAAGGAGAGTTCCAATGGTGATGGCGGTTGCGGAAAAGGATCGAGCGGACGTAGGGTTTACGTCGGCTCTGATACCATGTGAAGTCAGAGAGCGATTGTGAAGATCGATAATTCTTATTGATACTAAAAGAATGATGATTACAAAAATATATAAATATGAGAGAGCTATACATGGAAATAGCTAAACCTATTTTATATGTATTTACACTTCTAATCCTTAAGGAATAATATTCTAACACATCTTAATTCTTTTCCCTAGTTGATTTTCTACTTCATTTTGATAAGTCTAAAATACCTCAAAGGTATCCGACTTTTGTCTCACCAAGTAGACATACCCGTATCGACTATAATCATCAATAAAGGTAACGAAGTAGTGGGAATGATCTCTTGTGGCATGCTTGAACGGACCACACACATCAGTGTGAACGATATCCAACAAGTATTGCGCCCTCTCACATTCACCGGTGAAGGGTGCTTTGGTCATCTTGCCCAATAAACAAGACTCGCATACTTCATTAGACCCGTGGTCAAATGATTCCAAGATCTCATCCGCTTGGAGCTTGGTGCTGTGTTTCTTGTTTATGTGGCCTAACCGACCATGCCATAGACATAATTTATCCAAAACATTTTGGGATCCCGAATCAACATTCATGATTGCTCTATTGTTTTGCAAGCTTAAGCTTGTCTCATATATGCCATGACATGGAAGTAATTTATAATAAAAGACATGATCTTTGTAACATAAAATGCTACCATTCTCAAATTTAAAATCAAAACCAATGTCATACAAGGCATATAAAGATAAAATGTTATACATTATCTAAAACAATAGATAAGCCGGAAGGAAAGGCAAGCTCAACACTTCCTATCCTCAACCGGGACAATCTCTTTGTTTCCCATGATGAGATCCAGCTCTTCATCAACCAAGTCCCTATTTCTTCTTAGTACCTGCACATTATTACAAACGTGAGTACCACACCCGCTGTCTAAAACCCAGGCATAAGAAGTAGAAGTGTTATGGAGTTCAATCATGTATATACTGGAGGCAGCGGCACTTTTGGCTCATAGCTTCTTGACCTCCTCCAAGTACTTGGGCAACTACACCGGTAGTGTCCCTTCTCCTCGCAAAAGAAGCATATTGCCTCTTCCGGTGTGGTGGTGGAAGCCACTTGCTTCCCCTTCGGCTCCGGGGTAGGGTTTGGTTTAGGCTTCGACGACTTCGCCTTAGCCTTTCCCTTGCCCTTTCCATTCGAGCCGGAAGCGGGCTGCTTCCTTTTCCTACCAATTTCGTTGATGGCTAGGACGGCAGTGGAGGTGGAGGTCTTTGCTTTGGAAAGCTCGGACTCGGTAGTCTTGAGCATGGCATGCAATTCCATAATAGTTTTATCCATACTATGCATATGGAAGTTCACAATGAACGGTCCACATGACCGAGGCAAAGATTGGAGGATTATTTCAACCGCCAACTCTTTCCCCATGGGAAAGCCCAACTCCCCGAGCTGGTCCACGTACCCTTTCATCTTAAGGACATGGGAGCTCACATTGCCACCCTCCGGCATCTTACAACCGACAAAAGCCTTGACACACTCATAAAGTTCTCGCCTTGCTTGCTGTTGGAACATGTCCTTCAGCTGAGAAATAATCTCGTACGCACTCACTTTCATGAATTGCCTTTGCAATTCGGGACTCATGGTGTAAGCATTAGGCAAGTGACATCATTTGTGTCTTTGACACGCTTTTCATGCGCGTCTTTCAAGGCCCTTGGCGCGTTAATTGCCGGAGCCTCCGGAAGAGGAGCCTGAAGGATCTCTAATTTCATTTCATGACGTAGGACGATTCTCAAGGTCCTATGCCAATCCATGAAATTCGGTTCAGTGAGTTTCTCCTTCTCCAAAAAGGACGGAGTGACATGTTTGTGGTGTTGGTGTTGCTAGTAGATGCCATCTACAAGCAAAGTTCGAATTTGGTTAGTTATGACGTATTAAATCCTTGTTATATAATTACCCACTTGTTACTGAAACAAATTATATTAAGAAGGACCAAGAACCTCAAAATACCCCAATCCATGACGGGTTTGCCACGGATCATTTCATAGAGCTATTTTAGGCAAGTAAACAATTTACTAACTGCAATCCGAGATCGCAACTCTTAGACACTTGCGGGATCCTAGGTACTTATAGCACCTATTCGGCATGTTTGATCCATTTACACCGTTCCTCATTAATCCACTTTGATAACTCGGCTAGAGCTCGAAAACTACCAAGGCGTTTTAAGTCTTGAAATTGTAAATCTTCCGTCAAGATACACGGTGGTACTTTAGCCCAATGGCCGGCTCAGCTAAAGCTCGACAACCGACCTTTCGAGTTGCCACACGCACCTTCCACACAGTTACGCAAATTACAAAGAATAGAAATTGGCATGCAGGCCGTTAAATAATTATAAACCGAATGAATTAAATTAATTATTACAAACCAATGTGGTACAAACCCCCAAATGAATGAATAAATTAATTTTAATCAACCAAACACATCACATAGGTCTTACAAACCAACTGGTCAAACCTGGGTTTGATTCTACTAGTTCAATCCTAAAGCGGAACTGGATTGAACTCAACCCTTTAAACCCCAAAAGGGTTAGGATCTTTAACTAATGATCAACATAGCTTCTAATAAACAAACAATCCACTAAAAATGTTACAAGATAATATACCTGATAAAAAACTTGGGATTGCTAAAGACAGTCTACCACTACTGCACCTCCTAACGAACTGGCTGCTAGACCGCTCCTGGATCACCAATCAACAATACTCGAAAAACCGAGATTGTGTGTGTGCTTCGACCTTCAAATAGCAAAACACACTTGGTGTGTTTTCTTGGTCGACTTCGACGTGAAGAGAGAGGCCGAGAGAGAGAGTTCGACGAGTGAGAGAGTGAGGGAGTATGTGGTGGCTAGGTTTTTATCTCTTTAATCTCTTGTTAAGTATATGATAATCCTTAAGGCTTAAGGATATATATATAGAGATTAAAATGACCAGCCCGTTTAATTAAAAAGCCCATTGGTTTTTATTAAACTTTCATCTCTTGCATTTCAACCCCCTGGACTTCACTAGTTAATTAACTGGTTCGTTAAATATTAAACTTTAATATTTAATTCTCTTTAAATAATAAATAACTATTATTATTTATTTCCTTTCTAATAATTAATACAAACTGATTAATTATTTATTTCTCTCTTTCCAATAATTAATACTACTGATTAATTATTTTCTTTTCTCTTTAATAATTAATCCAACCTGATTAATTATTTCCACACAGATTTATGGTAAAATCCAACTGTTCTGATTTGGGTGTGTAGCAGTGTGACCCTTTAGTCTCTTATAACATTTGATACAATATGCCCATTAATTATATCTGCACATAATCTAACAGACTCCCACTTGTGCAAGATAAGTAATAGTTACTGCACATTGTTAGCATAAGGAGGTCCCTAGCCAGACACTTAGGGTAACCAGGGTACAAGAACTCTTATATCCCAAAGTAACTTGTGATAAAACTTCATAAGCAACCTGCTTAGAAGTAACTTGTTATAAACTAACTGTTTATAAACTAAACTATCATAAACTCCCTGTTCATGAATGGGTACGTTTTATATATATACATGTGTATATATATATATATATATATATATATATATATATATATATATATATATATATATATATATATATATATATATATATAGGTTTGTCCCTTGCAGCGCGATATTTCAATTTTGAGCATGAGTATGGAAAAAAGTCAACTCAGAGACTCAAGAACTTTGGTTCATGACATACTTGATTTCAAAACTGCGTGATAAACGACAAAGAACATATTAGTTCGTTTGGGCACGGCCGTGCACTTACCAGTTTCTCTAATCAGTCAAGGTGCCCGGAAATATCTCTCCTAAAAAGAAGGTGCAATTACCATCTTGCATATTTGCGTCTGGAAATATGGCTCCCACTGAATCTAGACACGCTCCTGAAGACCACCCTGTTACGGCGTGTCGTTAAAACACGCTAAGAAGACAACAGTTACCCTAACGAATATCAGTTAATTTTGACATGAATCCACGTAGTATTTTTCACAGTGGGTCAATCGAATATTCGTAACCCTAACGAATATCCGTCAATTTTGGTCCGCAAAATCCTTTTGCAGCTATATTCGACATACTTTCGAATCTACCCCAAAATTACGATGACTTTATAGCCCTATCATAGTTCCCACCACGATAAGTAGTCACGGATAATGTTTTGAATAAACTAGTTTATTCCTGGATGAACCAAAACATACAAAAATTTGGGAAGAATAATAAAACTAATTTCTACACCCTTCCATATTCCGCCCAGGAATAAAGATGCATAAGTTCTACCATTTCATTGACTCGATTCATGGTGTATATCTGAATTACTTATTATTTTTGCATTGTAACTTATCACAGATTACAAGGAAAAATTAATATGGTTATAAACCGAAAACTCAAGACTAGTACCCTGAAGTACTCCTTCTTGGTTTCACTAGAAATCATTCTTGCAACCTTGGAACAATTCTAGACTTACTTATTTTATAAAATTCCTTAAACTTGGAGAAACTGGAAATAACTCCTAAGTTTCTGATTTTATAAAATAACCTCCCTGTAATTAAAACTTTAATTACATTTGTAGATATATTAAATATTACTAGATTTTATTATTCATTTGAAATGATAAACCTTCTTACACCTACTTGTAAGAAACTTGAAATTAGATTTCCTGTGTATATCAACACTAATCTAATATCATTACTAAGAATGTTAAAGAACATCCTATTTCATCATTTCTAACGTTGACCAACCAACAATTATTTAATTAAGCTGACTTACTAAACATTTTAGAACGTGTATAATTTTATTTAAGTTATAACTTGACTCAAAATCTTGCAATGATATCTCTATTGAGTACCTCTCAATAAATCATGCATTCCTCGGATTAGTCCTTTCTGAAGAACTTACTATTTTAGATAACCTTTAAAATCATCCGATAATTATACACTCTAAAAGTTCAATCTTGTATTTATCATACTAAAAAAAACTTTTATTAACTTTGATAAATACATTAGTCAGATGCTCCCACTATCTTTTATAAAAAAGTGCATTACTTTAAAACATGCCTAAAACTTGTGTTCTAAACACATGTTTTAAAACTTAGTTTTTGTAAGAAATTTGTTTTATGAAACCAAAAACTTGGATCTCCATATATCCATCTTTCTAGTTACAGAAAGTGGTTTCATTAAACTTACCATAAGTACAAAAACACTTGTGAAGGCATTTTAAATTTCTTTCTCTTAAAACATTTAGTATAAAACTCCCTTGATTATAGTGACTGCCATAATCACTTTTATACTATCTTAAATGTTTTATCAAAAACTATTTTCCTTAGAAATAATGACTATTATTTCTATTTGTTCAAGACCTTGAACATTTGCTTTTCACAAAAACTTAAACACTTGTTGAATTAGAAAAAACTATCTAATTTTACAAACAACACTTGTTAAATTAAGTATTTGAATAGTGGAGCCAACATTTATGTAATTACAACAAATCACAGCATAAGATCACTAGAATCACCAATCAAGTCAAGACTTGACTTAATGGTATTCTCATAGTCACAACTGGTCTAATCATGATTCATAAAAAAAATACGTGCACATATATGAACTAAATAATTAAATTTCCATAATCTCAATCCAAAAGTTTCCAAAAACAATCAAGATAAATATGATCAAATAAACTTTAAAAAGAGATTAATAAACTAGGAAATAGAATTATTAATAATATCCGCATCACTTTCCATCTCCTTCTGCAATAAACGATTACAAGATATTAGAATACTCGTAAAAACTTTTACAAGTGGAAAGTGATAAATAAGCTATTCACACAATACCTGAGGGGCCAGCCTTGCCACATGCCTCGTGACCCTTCGGACAATCTCTTTTCCAATGTCCGACCTCACCGCACATGAAGCACCGATTCTCGGTTCTTGCTTTGTTCGGCTTCGGCTTCTTGCCCTTGTTGTCGTTATTAGCCCTGGGTGCATTCTGGCAGGGCTGGGCCTTGCCCTTTCCCTTTCCGTTGCGCCCTTTCCTCTTCTAATGTCCGCCCACCATGAGAATGTCCTTAGACTTGGTCCCGATACTCTGCCCCGTTGTCTTAAGCATGGAGTGCAACTCAGCCACGGATTTCTCCATGTTGTTCATGTTGTAGTTGACTATGAAAGGCTTATAGTCATCTGACAACGAGTTGAGTATCGTATCCGTTGCTAGCTGCAACGGTACTGAGTGCCCAAGTCTCTCCAGATGGTCCATGTAACCCTTCATTTTCATGACGTGGTTACTGACCGAGGTCCTCTTAGCCATCTTGCACGAGTTAAATGCCCTGGCGTCATCATAACGTTCTGTGCGAGCTTGCTCCTGGAACATATCCCTCAGCTGGCGGATCATGTCATAAGCAGGAGTCTCCATCATGCTAGACTGCAACTCTGGACTCATAGTTGCAAGCATGAGGCAGCTGACATCTAGGGTGTCGTTGGAGCGCTTCTGAAAAGCCTCCCTGACATCTGCCCTTGCATTGCTGGCAGGAGGATTTCCTAGAGGTTGTTCTAGGACATGCCACTTTCTCTCGTGCCTAAGCACGATCCGGAGATTTCTCTCCCACGTGAGAAAGTTTGGTCCGGCAAGCTTATCCCTCTCAAGGATAGAGCCGATAGAGATATTGTTAGTACTAGTAACGTTGGTTGCCATCTACAAATTAAAAACTTGGTTTAATTAGTAATTGCAGATAAACTTTTCTAATCATATATCATCAAACCCATAAATAATATATATTAGACCTAGGACCCATATTTCACATACTTGACGCAAGGTTTGGGCACTTTCCGCCAAGTCATGTTATTTCTGGTAGGTAACACCCTGTACTAATCTTACCTAACTGATACGACTCCTAGAAACTCGTAGAGCACTTAGACCCAGTCTAGTATGTTTAACTCTACTCTAGTGCTTTTTGGGCCGGGACTCCCGATTATCAACAAAATAGATCGCACCACCTAAGACAGCATGAATTCTGGCCGAGACTCCCGATTATCGCAGAATCCTTCATGCCTTTTCCCGCAATGGTTTGAACCCGGATGCCCAAGGTTTGGGCACTTCCGACACCCGAGTACCGTTTAACAGCAAGGGTGTACCATTAGGTGGGTAGCACACTGATCTAAGATTTTCTTGGGTTTTACTATTAAGTTTAAAAACTTAATTTTCCAATTTTGGAAAAAACATTTCAAAACTAATTGTTTAAAAAAAATACGATTTATATGTGTACCTAAACTAGGTGCACAAAACGGCTTTTTTAAGTTCCAAACTTAAAACTTTGACAAAATTTTAAATTTATAAAAAAAATTTAGTTAATACGACTACCAAACTGAAGTCATATATTAGTTTGTCATAAAAACGTGGTTTTTCACTGTTTAATAACAACCTGTTAATTTAGCATCATATAAATATCACATATAAATATGAATTAGCGGTAAATAAAAAACACAACCACGCAAGTAATAATAAGCATATGAACCCTATAGTTTTGCCAACTAATCCTAAGGTCAAACCTAAGGATAAAGTGACTTGGATTCGCCTTCTTGATGTGCTGCTCCCACTAGCCTTGACACCTCCCCGAAGTATCTGTGCTTCGTGTGAAAACACCATTTTCTTGATCACCTTCTTGGAGTTCATTTTGGTTGAGGGATTAAACTGTTGGAACACGGTATGGAGCAGAGCACAGCGGAAGTAAAAACAAAATTTCAAAAACCGTACAAAACCGGGTCCGTATCGTGTTCCAAAGTAAGATCTCTCTACAAAACCAAATTACAACTTAAAGAAACAAAGGAGAGCAGAAAATACCTCCTTACCATAAACGAATTCGGCTGTAGCAAATGCGAGAGGGATGAAACTGAGAACCCAAAAGTGTCCTCCTCTATCGTTGATCCACACCAAGTTAGCTCGATCCCTTTATGCTAGTAAACCATCGGGTGAACATCCACCATGACTTCACCTTCTGGAACAGCCTTCGAGTTTCTCCTCTTGGACCAAAAGTACTCACACAACACTCAAGGATGTCACACTTAGTGTATAATGTGTGTAATGCATGTAGGTACCAAGAGAGATTAGAGAGAGTGAGAGAGTGAACCTTCTAGCATGTTACTCTAACTGATCCAGACCTCAGATGCCTCTTTTGGCCGGATTGTTAAGTGTATTGTCATTGGACCAAAAAATGGTCCAATCAAATACAAGATTTTCATGCACACAGGTCTTCACAGCCTCTCACGGCCCGTGAAGACTAAATGTGCCACGACATGCCATAGTCCTTCACGGCTCGTGTCGCGTTCGAGTGACTCGTGACGGCGTGTCCTTCACGACCCCTCCACGACCTCTCACGACCCGTGAAGACTCCACGAGCCGTATGAGAGTCATTGAGTCAAACGTGAGGGCAGTGGGCTTCACGACCCGTGGAGCATCCCTCACGGCCGTGAAGCCCAGAAATAAAACAATTTGATTTTTGGACCTTCTCTCTTTATCAGTAAGCTGTCGGGATCAATCCTTGGTGTGTGACCCAATAGGCCCGCACTTCATCAGAAGTAACACCAATGTACTTGTGTTAGTGGGCATACTCCAACAGACTCCCACTTGCACATGACACAACGTACCCAGAGGTATCACAGACAGGGAGCGGTCTCTAGGAAGGCATCCGTGCCCGCAAGTCAGTACGTGGTATGTCATCCCATAGACAAGTACCAATTCACAACCCAAAGGTTTGAAATGGCCCTATAGATAAGTGATCAACCATCCTTTTGTTCGCGATATCCAAGTGAAGGCGAGATATGGTACTAAGTCATTCTCAGTCCTTCACGATTATGTTTCTTGATCGAGATTGGTGGTGACCAAAATAAACAAGTTGCAATCGATTATCCAAATCATTGCACACTCGAGCATGTCCATGCATTTTGGTGTCAGCGACCAATCATCGAGGGGCCTAGGGATATCTCTCTAAACAGAGGAACAAATTCCTTTGACTACATTGCCCACCACAGTGATCATACTCTAATCAGCTACCCCCTTCATAACAGCCAGTTACGGACTGTGTTTGAAAGCAACTAGAGCAAAGCAAACCAAAGTGATGCAGACACATGCATCTCCAGTATGAGGATGAACTGATATTATCATCCTGAATCACTCATGACAAGTACCACAAAGTGAATTCAGGTGTGGGTCGTCCAGTCACTTGAAACACTTTCAAGTACAGGCGAAGTATTGCGTCCCTGTGTCCCAATCACCATTGGACACTTGACCAATCACTTCCCTCAGCCTTCATTCAGACTTCCTTCCCTTGAAGAATGACTGGCTGTGGATATTTAGAATGTAAACACATTCAGGGAAGAGGTAAAACATGCAAAGTTGGAATACAATAAGGCTTACTGAGAGTACCCGCTACACGCGCATTACCAAACTCCTTTGATAATCGATACAAGCAGAAGCACAATATTGCTTAATGTTCCCAAAGATAAAGCATATCAAAACTTTGACTAAAACATACTCAAGCCAAGTTCATGCAGACCTTAGTATGATATTCATCACTAGACTGCAACTATAGCTCAGTAAATAGACTGTCCATGACGTAATCCGTGTGTACTATGACATTGATCATATCCCTACTGCAACCAACCACTTTCAAAGTGTGCGTTGATGGGATTTTGATCATTTGTCCAAGCAGTTATACCTTCATTGTTTCAAAAGAACCCAATAAGGCAAATAACGCTTGGTTCTATGATTTTATGTGCATAAGCCATCGTACTCTCATAGTTTTCATAAAGATCTCTATAGAGTCAGCGATACTTGGTTCTCAGTGATCATATCCCTACTACAACCAACCACTTCTAAAGTGTGCGTTGATGGGATTTGATCATTTGTCCAAGCAGTTATACATTTATGGTTTCAAAAGAATCCAATAAGGCAAACAACGCTTGGATCACAAAAATTAACGTGTATAAGCCATCGTACACTCATTGCCTCAAAAGAACTCAATAGAGTCAACGATGCTTTAAGTAACACATAAATTAACAACACCATATTAAAAAGGATTACAAACCCCAATAAAGATTGGCGGTTATCCTTTCAAGTAGAAGCTATCACAAGAGTAGCAACTCACTTTAAGCTTCTTCTAATTACATCACCACAAGAACATATACTCATATTTCTTGTATTCCATAAACTTCTTTGAATATTCCATATTTGTTATGGACGCATAATTCTAAATTTACGCTTGTTTCCAAGCTAAATCAAGACATTATCTCCAAAACATAGCATGTTCAAGACATACCAAATAGGATAATAACAGCGCTCCCACTAGCTCTGGCATCTATCCAAGTTTCATTATTGCTTACTGAAAATTCAAAAACTTAATTTTCTTAGCAAAGATTCCAAAACTTAGATTTATTCTAAGCCCAAAAGGACTACACCTTTGTAGACTTCATAAGGATACTCAGGATGTGAAAGACCCTCAGACAGTGTTGTGAGCACTTCCTCATTAAAATTCCTATAACACGGGAATGCGGTCTTTGCATCATACTGCCATAACACGGCATAAGCATCCCCTTAAACTTCAACATAACTACTGAGAGAATGTCTTCATGTGATTCCTACCCAATGGTCAATTATCATGAAACCAATTCCTTCCAGTCAGTATTTGAAGTTATCTACAAATTAATCCATGCAGATCTTATATCCAAAAGATCTATATACACCTTATAGTTAAAAAATTAGGTGTTAGATTAACCAAGTTCAAAACTTGGAAATCAAGCATGGAATGTATTTTATGTTATTACACTTCTCTTCTTAGCACACTCAAAGGGCCCACTACAGCTTCCGGTAGTTGATGCATACATCACGTATCATCAATAAGTCATCGTCCTCAGATATAATAAATTATATTCCTCTGGTCTTATGACGACTCTTACCAGACATATGAAGAAGTAATAACTTTATGCCAGATACTCCAACATAGCCACGTTGAGTTTTAATCATTTCTGATTGAATGCTAGTGTCAACATCAGGTCTTTTATTTAAATCTCACGTTCTTCCACTGGAATGCTTCAGTTGTTCATTTCCCTTTTCGAGCAACCAAAACCGGTTCTCAAAAGGATATGAAATGAATATCTAAAACTTAGAAGAACTATTAAATACATTAGCATCCTTTAAGTTCATCCATCTCCTACTAAATGTAGACTGGATAACTTTGATCTATGAGATTGACAAGCAAAGAACACTTTCTAATCGAATCTCCTTAGATGCTAATTTTGTTGGAGTATGCCTACTGACACACGTATATTAGTAATGCTACTGATGATACACGAGCCTATTGGGTCACACGCCAATGATTGATCCCGACAGCCCGCAACAGGAATAGAGAAATAAAGATTCTGGAATTGGTGTTTCAGCGGCGCGGAACCAGTATGGTTACGCGACGCGTAAACCACCTGACAGAATCTTGACTTTTTGGTTGTTGCTTGCTTCAAGTTAAAGACTTACGTGGTATCATGTAATGATGAGCTCCGACTTTGAGACTTACTTTTCTGCTGAAAATATCTATGGATGGCTTGAGATATAATAAGTCTCTTTCTTGATCAAGATTCAATAATAAGGAAATCTCTCTCTCACTCAAGAACATTTGGCATACACTTTCTTAAGGGTTCTTGGTAGTTCTTGATTTGTTCCAGAAATCATAAGTGTTCTTAGTGTTATCTTGGAGCTTATGGGTTGTTCTAAAAAAAATGATTTCAAGTCTTGAAGATCATTTTTGGCTTACTAGCATTTGCGGATCAAACTAACTTGGAGTGGACTATCAATAGAGAATTGCTCTTTTGTAACTTAGAGTTCATCCAAACTTGAAGATTTTCAGAAGCTAGAGCATGGTATAATTCTTTATACTTCTCTTTCTTTACATGTTGCATTTTGTAGTTATAGAGTTCTTGGTCCATTTTTGGGGTTTCTAGCTTTTATGCTTCCGCTGCTGTGTTCATGAAAACCCAACAGTGGTATCAGAGCCACCTCTATACTAAAAAAAACAGTTTTGGAGTCGGGTTTTTGGCATAAAAAAAATAAAAAATGGTTTCAGGAATTTTTATTCTGTAAATTATTTTTGGTTTATTAAGATGCCTTGTATCTTGGTTGGTGTATTTATATGTATATTATTATTTTTGGCATAAAAATAGTAATTGCATATACTTATATTATGTATATATGAATATGTTTCTTCAAAAAAAAAATGGTTTGTTGTTACTAATGCATATATACATGGGATTATTTAGTACCTTGAGTTTTGAGAAATAATCTTAATCAAGATACATAAGAATACATGGTTTTGTGTGGCACACCATGTTGTTCATGTGATGTTGGTAACCAAAAGATGCCCTAGACCTTGTGGATGTTTGGTTGTGTTAAATTAGTTATTCATTCATTTGGTGACTATATGTCACATGGTATGTAATGATTAATTTATTTGATTTATTTGGTATGTAAATTATTTTATGGCTTCCATGTCATTTTAAATTCCTTGTTATGTATTTTGCACTAAAAAATAGGATTTGTGGCTTGTATGCCATTTATTTCATTTTCTGTGTAAAATTAATATAGAGGCAATCATCGGGAGTCAAGGAGTGACGTCTTGGCAAACACGAAACCAAGAGGTCCAATGGAGGTAGCGGGTTTAGTGGGAGCACATCCAAGTCAAGGATATGCCCTTAGATGACTTCGTTTTTCCGAAGTGGCTCACAGAAAAACGCATAGGTTTTAGGGGCATGGTTACCAATCTTTCTGTATGCGTGTGGTTGTTTTATTATTTATTGTTTATGCATGGATTATAGGATTGATTGCATGCTAGACAATTTTTACAATAATAAAACTCAAGAGTTTTTAACTATGGTTTAACAAACTCTCGCGCGTATACTTGATTAACAAGACGGATTTAAATTGGTTTAGTATCCGATTAGTGAAAACTTTTTGGTTATTGTCACTTTTGTTAATCAAACTCAAAATGGGTTTATAACCGGAAAACTAAATCCCATTTTCTAAATGTAAATTTCACACCACCCATAAGATGACACCGTCCGAATCTAGTCGTGCAAAGGTTGATTGTCGAGCTCTAGCCGAGTTGACCCTTGTATGTGCTGTGTGGAAGGCGCGTGTGGCAACTCGCAAGGTTGGTTGTCGAGCTTTAGCTGAGTCGATCATTGGGCTAGAGTACCACAGTTATCTTGATGGTTAATTTACGATTTCAAATTAATATTTCATATGGTCGTCGAGCTCTAGCCGAGGTCATGTAAAATATTACTTTGGGATTGGTGTGGAGGGATCAAACATGCCAAACTAGAAACTATGGTTGTCTAGTAGGATCACGCAAGGAACTAAGAGTTGCAATAATGGATTGCAATCGGTCTATGGTTGCCGGCCTAAATAGCTTTGCCACGTGATCCGCGGAAAACACGTCACGGTGCAAGGTGAAATAGGGTTCTTAGCCCTTTTCAAAATAGTTGTTTTTAAACACATGGGGTAATTATTCTAACAAGGTTTATCAAACTAACTAAAACTCTCTGCGTTTATAGATGATATCGACATACATCAACAACACCGACTTTACTCTACATATGTTTCTAGAGAAGGAGAAACTCGATGGAAGTAACTTTATGGATTGGTCTAGGAAATTATATATTGTCCTAAGACGCGAAGACAAGTTATACACCTTTGAGGAACCCCTTCCGGAAGCCCCTGCTACCAACACAAGTAAGACCGTTCATGATGCCTATAATAAACGCGTCAAAGACACCAACGAGGTCTCTTGCCTCATGTTAAGCATGATGAGCCCCAAATTGAAAATGCAATTGGAGCATCTGAGTGCTTACGAGATTATGCTTGAGTTGAAGGACATGTTCCAACAACAAGCGAGGCAAGAACGGTTTGGGTGTTTGAACGACCTACTTGGTTGCCGGCTGCAGGATGGTGAGAACATTAGCATTCACGTGCTTACGATGAAAGTACTTATGGAGTGCTTGGAAAGGTTAGGATTTACCATTCAAAGGGAGATGACGGTATATATTATACTAAGATCCCTTCCACCATCATATGAGCATTTCATTGAGAATTATCACATGCATGGTATGGTCAAATCCTTAATGGAGCTTCACGGCATGTTTAAGACTTATGAGTCTAACATGGCTAAAGGTAAGCTCACCTTGTCCACTCTCACTAAGTCTACCAACAAGCAAACTACCTCAAATGGTAAGCTTGGTCTAACTAAGCTCACTATGACCATGGAGTCTGAGGGCAATGAGATTGCGCCTCTTGATGAGACTTCTAATGGGGAAGTTTGCTACTTTTGTGGGAAGATTGGAAATTGGCGCCACCACACCTGCCCTAAGTGCCTGGAAGAGCTAAGGATACACAAAATAAGATATGGTGGTTCCTCGGCTTCAGGTACATTCATGATCAAACATCACTGATCTTATATTTCTACTTCTATTGGCAAGTTTTGTATACTGTCCATAATACTCACGTTTGTTACAATTTTCTTTGTTGCAAAGTGCAGGTAAGAAGTAGAAATATGGTATATGGAGAGCTGGACTTCATAACGGGAAACAAAATGGTTTTCCCTTATTGAAAAGAAATGGAAGACAGGATCTTGCCACTCCTTCGAGCTAGACTATTACTTTACAAGATCTATGTTTTATGTCCTGCGAGGCAAGAAAATTATAAATCTATTATGCTGTTGATAACGATGGATATTACTTTGAATTATGTTTTTTTTTCATGGTTTATTTCAAAGTTCATCCATGTTGTAGCATTTGTGTAAAAAGTAATAGAATGACCATGAATGGTTTATATATGTTACTCTTATGACAATAGTCAATTTAACCATATAAACAAGGCTTGCATCACCAAGCTCCATGTGGTTAGGAACTTGGGATCTTTTGATCTTGTATCAATTGTTGGGTGCAAATCTTGTTTATTAGGCTAAAATGACTTACATATCCTTCACTTGTGTATGTGAGAGGAATGAAGGTTTGTTAAGTTTCGTTCACATTTATGTGAAGATCATTCAAGCAAATCGTGAGGGGTAACTATTGATACTTTGTTACCTTTACTAATGAAGGTAGAAGGGATGGGAATGTCTAACTTGTTAGACAAGCGTCTGAAACCTTGAGAGGTGTTCAAGACATACCTGGGACAAAGTATATGAACAAAAGGACTACAATACTCAAATCTGTTATAGATGTTGAGTGCTTTAGTTCAGGATTTTTAAATGACCATCATAAAGAGTTATGATGTTATCTCATAATTCATTCCTCCTAGGACACATTGTGAAAATTAGTCGACAAGTGGAGGAATCGGACATTTTTTAAATGGTCCGTCTTTGATGGAATATATTATGATAAAGTGGTGGGCAATGTTCTTAATCTCAAATCAACAAAGATGGTCAAATTAGCATATTAGGAGATTTGACAAGAAAGTGTTCTTTGCTTGACAATCTCATAGATAAGAGTTATCCATTCTACATTTAGTGGTAGATGGATGAACTTGAAGGATGCTAACACATTTAAATAGTTCTTCTAGGATTCATATATTCATTTCATATCCTTTTGGGAACCGGATTTGGTTGCTCGAAAAGGGAAATGAACAACTGAAGAATTCCAATGGAAGAACGTGAGATTTAAATAAAAGATCTGATGTTGGCACTAGCACACAATTAGAAATGATTGTAACTCAACATGGCAATGCTGGAGTACCTGACATAAAATTCATTACCTCTTTATAGAATTAGTAGAAGTTGTCATAAAGCCAGAAAGATATATTTTTATATCTGAGGGAGACGACTTAATGATAGATACATCAACTACTGATAAACCAGAGTGGGCCAAAACTCCACTAAGAGAATACAGGTAGTGAAAGTGAGATGCAATCCATGAGGATACCCAAGTATTGGATTTGGTTAATCCTATACCAAGGTGTCAACCCAAAGCGTGAAATTGGTTCTTTGTAGAAAGAGACCAACATGGATTTATTTGCAATTTCGAATACCAATAGATAAGAATAGTTTTAGTGATGATTGACCATTTGGAAGGTATTATCTGGAAACTTTATCTAAGTGGTTATGTTCAACAAAAAGTTTGTAGACAACTTCAAAAACCGACTAGTAGGAGATGGTTTTACGATAATTGACCATGAGGAAGGTATTATCTAAAACTCTCTACTGGTGGTTATGTCGATGTTTACTAGGATACTAATTGTGCCTTATTATGGCTGTAACAATTTGATGTAAAAACCACATTCCTTAATAGGAATTCTCTGAGGAAGTCCTGACAAGACTTTCGAGGGTCTGTTACATCAAGCGTATCTTTCTATTGTCTACAAACGAAAAGAAGTCCACTGATGGACTTATATAATTATGCATCTCAAAGTTCAATATTTGCTTCAATATGAAAATCATAGAGTTTGAGTTTTCAATAAGCAAAATGAAACATGGATGAATGTCAGGGCTAGTGGGAGCGTTATTGTAATTCTATATTTGTATGCAAATGCAACGTAATGAAGATAATGTCCTGACCTTACTTTAAAAGATAAGTTAAGGAATTATGCATTCATAACGAATATAGAATATACTAAACCAGTTTAGGGGATCAAGAAATATTGAGATATGTTCTTGATGCTCTATACAAGAAGAAGCTAGAAGTAAAGATTACTCAAATGTTGTCTTATGAAAAGAGTGGGATAACAGCCGATTTTAATCGGGGATTATGATCCTACAAAATTTGGTGTTGTTGATCATAAATTGTTCTTAAAGCATCACTAACCCTATTGGGATCTTTTGAAACAATGAGGGTATGATGGCTTTAATAGAAGAACTAAAATCCCAAGCATTGTTTACCTTATTGGGCTTTTGAGACAATGAAGGTATGATTGCTTGGAGTTCGAGCATCTTTTACCTTATTGGGATCATCTGAAACAATAAAGGTAAAATGGCTTGAACGAAGGACCATAATCTCTCCAACACATACTTTGCAAGTGATAGGTTAAGGAAGAGATATGTTCACTGGCAGAGAACACACGGATAGCTTTATGGCGGATCCGTTAACTAAGCTATTGTTACAGGCTAGTGATGATAGTCATACTAGGCCTAGGTGAACAAGGCTTGAGTTTGTTTTAGTTATAAGTTTGATACATATAAACACTTGGGGAACGTTAAAGCAGTATTGTACTTCATACTATATCGATTATTAAATGGGGATTTAATAATGCGCTGAGGGCGGATATGTTCATGAATCCTTACTGTGTTCCATCTTAGCATGTTTAATACTTCCCATAATGTTCTTTTTCATTCTAAATGTCCACAGTTGGTCATTCTTCATGGGGAGGAAGTTTGAGATAAGGCTGAGGGAAGTGGTTGGTCGCTATCTAATAATGGTTTAGATAAAAGAGACGCAACACTTCGCCTGTGCTTGCAATGGTCAAGTGACTGGATGACCTGCACCTGAGATTACTTCATGGTTTTTGTCATGAGTAACTCAGGATGATAATATCATTTCGTCCTAAGACCGGAAATACATGTGTTCAACAGCATGGTCCAGCTTTGCTTTGATTGCTTTCTAACACAGTTCGTAACTGGCTGTTATAAGGGGAGTTTTTGGGTAAAGTTTGGGGTATGTGGCGGAGCAATGTAGTCAAAGGGATTCGTTCCTCTAGTATTAGAGAGATATCCATGGGCCCCTTGATGATTGAGAGATGACGTAAAATGCATGGCCATGCTCAAGCTGCAATGATATTTGATCGATTGCAACTAGATTTTGGGTCACCATCAATCAAGATCGAGAAACATAATCGTGAACGATCTGGAGATTGACATCTAACCATGTCTCGTGTTCACTTGGATATCGCGAAAGAAAGGTTGATTGATCACTTATCAATAGGGCCATATCAAACCTAAAGGGTTGTGATTTGGTACTTGTCTTGGGATGACATAACTCGCGTTCACTTGGGTGGCTGAGATGCTTTGCTAGAAGCCGCTCTCTGTTAGTGTTACTTATCGATATGCTGTGTCATGTGCAAGTGGGAGTTTGTTGGAGTATGCCCACTGACACACGTATATAAGTAATGCTACTGATGATACACGAGCCTATTGGGTCACACGCCAAGGATTGATCCCGACAGCCCGCAACAGGAAGAGAGAAATAAAGATTCTGGAATTGGTGTTTCCGCGGCGCGGAACCAGTATGGTTACGCGGCGCGTAAACCACCTGACAAAATCTTGACTTTTTGGTTGTTGCTTGCTACAAGTTAAAGACTTATGGGGTATCATGTAATGATGAGCTCCGACTTTGAGACTTACTTTTCTGCTGAAAATATCTATGGATGGCTTGAGATATAATAAGTCTCTTTCTTGATCAAGAAACAATAATAAGGAAATCTCTCTCTCACTCAAGAACATTTGGCATACACTTTCTTAAGGGTTCTTGGTAGTTCTTGATTTGTTCCAGAAATCATAAGTGTTCTTAGTGTTATCTTGGAGCTTATGGGTTGTTCCAAAAAAAAATGATTTCAAGTCTTGAAGATCATTTTTGGCTTACTAGCATTTGCGGATCAAACTAACTTGGAGTGGACTATCAATAGAGAGTTGCTCATTTGTAACTTAGAGTTCATCCAAACTTGAAGATTTCAGAAGCTGGAGCATGGTATAATTCTTTATACTTCTCTTTCTTTACATGTTGCATTTTGTAGTTATAGAGTTCTTGGTCCATTTTTGGGGTTTCTAGCTTTTATGCTTCCGCTGCTGTGTTCATGGAAACCCAACAAATTTGACCATGATTGTTGATTTAAAACAAGAACATTGCCCGCCACTACTCAAGTACACCTATCCAGCAGTTTACTTAATATTAATCCATCAAGACGGAACCATAATCAATATGTTCCATTCCTCCACTCAGCGATCCGTTTAAAACATATATCCTAGGAGATGTGAATTTTGAGGCAACCTCACAATTCTTATGATGGTTTAGAAATGTAGAATGTAGATGCTCAACATCTCACAAGATTTGAGTATCTGTATTCCATTTTTCCCTCTTTATTATCTAAATGTTAAGGGTGACTCTTGAACACCTCTCAGGTTTCAGACATTCGTCTAATAAATTAGACTTACCCATTCCTTCTACCATCATCGGTAAAGGTAACAAATCACATAGTTAATCCTTATGTATTTGCCTGAACGGTCTTTACACAAACGTGCAAACGAAATCCAAGAAGCCTTCATTCCTCTCACATTCACAAGTGAAGGATATGTTAGTTATTTAGCCTTATAAGCAAGATTTGACATCAACAATTGACGCATGGTCAAAAGATTCCAAGTTCCAAACCTCATGGAGCTTGGTGATGCAAGTTTTGTTTATATGATTAAATCAACTATTTCATAAGGATAACAATTCAATAATCATTCATAATCATTCCATTACTTCTTTAAGAAAAAGCTTATAATAAAATGCCAAGACATGAATGAACTTTGAAATAAATCTCGAACCCACAATAACTTAATTCAAAGTAATATTCATCGTCATCAAAGGCAAATAAGATACAATGCTTCTTGCCACGCAGGGCGTAAGACAAAGATCTAAATGAAGTAATAGTATAGCTGGATGGAATGGCAAGACTCATTTTCCAATCCTTTTAGTTAGGGACAAGCACCATGCTTCCCTTCTCTAAGATCCAGCTCTCCATGCATCCATTACCCACTTCTGATTAACACCTGCACTTTGCAACAAACAAGTTTCTGACAAACGTGAGCGTTTTGACTAGCGTTCAAAACCCAGTCATTAGAAGTAGAAGATCAATGGAGTTTGATCATGAATGTACCTGAAGATGAGCTAACGTTCTTCCACTTTAGGATACTTAGCTCTTCTAGGCACTTAGGGCAGGCATGACGGCGCCAATTTCCAATTTCTCCGCAAAAGTAGCAAACTACCCCATGTGGAACATCATCTTGAGGCACAATCTCACTGTCCTCTGACTCCACAATTACGGATAGCCTAGTCATACAAGGCTTTCCTTTTGAGGTCAGTTTCTCCTTCTTGCTTACATGTTTCCTAGTAGCCATAGCGGATGTGGACGAGATACGAACCTTCTCAACCATGTAAGACTGTACAGCCTTCAGCATGTCTTGAAGTTCGTTCAAGGATTTTTCGAAATTGTCTTTATGATAGTTCTTGACAAACTTCTCATAAGACGCGGGCAGGGACTGGAGGATCATATCAACCGCAATCTCCCTCCCTATTGGAAGTCCAAGTCTCTCCAATTAGTCCATATATCCCTTCATCATAAGGAAATGGACATTTACATCCTCACCTTCCTGCATCCTTTAGCCGGTTTATCATGTCATACGCACTCAATTGCTCAAGCTGCTGACGCAACTCAAAGCTCATAGCCGATAACATGAGACAAGATATATCTTGTGTATCTCTAACATGCTTCTCCGGAAGAGGTTCCTCAAGGATGTGCAACTTTGACTCGTGACGGAGGATAATCCTCAATACACGATACCAGTCAACGAAGTTCACTCCTATGAGTCTCTCCCTTTCTAGGAATAATCGAAGTTTAAAGTTTGGTGTGGTGTCGTTAATATTTTCCATCAATAAAAGAGTACAGGTTTTAGTTAGTTTCTATATAATCCTCGTTAAAATAATTACTCAACTGATTAAGAAAACCAAATTATCTTAACAAGGGATAAGAACCTTATTTCACCCCAATCCATGACGGGTTTGCCGCGGATCACTTCATGGAGCTATTTATGTTGGGAAATTTGCTAAGTCATTGAAACTGTTGAACATGCAAAGGTAAAACTGTTAGAGTATTTTGGGGATAACAGTTGAAAACTGTTAGATGGATACGAAAACAGTTGTAACTAACAGTTGCTACAAGGTTTACAACTGTTAATACAAAAGCTCAGAACTGTTAGTTCACAAAGTCAAAACTGTTAGAAGGCCTTGAAGCGAAGACTGTTAGAAGACATGCGGAACTGTTTCATCAACAAACAGTTTCTGTTGAGCGAATCTTGGAAGATGCTATCTTTGAGGATCTTTGTTATCAGAATTGAAGATTATCAAGATTATCTCGGAAGATAGAAGATTACCTAACTGTCAACAATTCAAGGAGGATCAAGAGTCTATATATACTTCATTAGATGATCAATTTAGTACGACGGCTTGATCTTATTATTCAAAGCATTTGTTCTTATTGTTATTTATTTTCTGAAAGTGTTTAGCCTCTAAGTTTCATTGAATCCTAAGAACAGTTTGTGTTCTTCGTCTAACACAAAAGTTAGATTAGAGGTGTAAGTGAATATTGTAATCATCATTGGTTATTAATAAATACCTGACGGTTGAAAGTATTCTTATTGTGTTGATTGATTTGAATTGCTATTGTGTTAAAAACCTTTTAATCGAATAAGTGTGATTCCGCAACTTCTTAGTTGATTGTGATCATAGTTAAAGATTAACTTTTATTTTACTCTGATTTGTTATTTAAAAGTTAGTTCTTGTTATTTGATATAATATATATCCGATCCTGACAAGTGGTATCAGAGCCTTATCATTAAGGTTCCTTTGATCACTAGTTAAAGGTTTTTCATAGATCTGCTGTGTTTGTTTTTCAATTGTCTTTTTCAATCAATTTACTGCAATGGAATCCGGTGGATCTTCTGACAACACTGGATCTGGGTCAAACATTCGTGTTCCCATGCTCAAACCAACTGACTTTGAGATGTGGAAGTTGAGGATCAAGCAACATGTCCAATTAATGGACTCTGCTGTTTGGGATATCATCGAGAGTGTTCCTACTGCTACTGCTGATCTTGTTGAAACAGGAAAACCAAAGAAGAAACCACCACCAAAGACTGATGCTGAGAAGAAAGAGAGAATGATCGAGATGAAAGCACTCAGCATCCTTCAAATTGCTATTCCAAATGAGTATCAACATCAGTTTAAGAAGTTTGATAATGCTCATGAACTGTGGAACGCATTGGAGAAGAGGTTTGCAGGGAATGCAAGTTCCAAAAGAAACCAAAAGGATCTTCTGAAACAGGCTTATGAGAACTTTGCTAGTGGAAAGAATGAGAGTATAACTCATATTTTTGATAGGTTCTATAAGCTGGTGAGACAACTTGAAAATGCTAAGGTTAGGCTAGAACAAGATGAGATTAATAGGAAGTTCCTTAGGTCTTTAAGTGAAGAGTGGACCGTGTATGCTGCACAATGGAGAACCAAAGATTCTTTGGAAGATATAGACTTAGATGATTTATATAACAGTCTAATTGTGTTTGAGGGAGAGATAGAAGGAAAAAGAAAGTCAATGACTTCAAGTCACAATGCTGCTCTACTTTCATCCTCAGGCATGGACTCTAACCATTCATTATCTAAAACTGTTGATGTGTGTGCAGGTAACAGTTCTGCAGCTGTTGATGTAAATACCCCTGATGCTGTGCTTGAAGCATTCCTTGCCAGCCATGCAAATTCAACCCTCACCAATGAGGATCTTGAGCAAGTGCATCCTGATGATCTTGAGGAGATGGACCTCAAATGGCAAATGGCCATGTTAACTGTCAGAGCAAAAAGGTTCATTAAAAGAACTGGCAGGCAAAACATGAACTTCAGGGCTGATGGTAAGGCTGGGTTTGACAAATCCAAGGTCAAATGCTTCAAATGTCAACAACCTGGTCACTTTGCAAGAGAATGCAAATCAGGTGGACAAGGTCAGAATCATGTACAAAGGCCAAATCTAACCTTGACTGCATTGGTCTCACAGGAAGGTCATGGATTTGATTGGAGTGATCAAGCAGAGGAAGCTACTCATAATGCTGCTTTGATGGCTTTGACTGACTCCTCCATCAAACTGGATTCACCAGAATCAGAAGAAATACAGGTATCTTCTAAATTATGTCCTGGTGAATGTAGGGCTATTGTTAAAAGGTTTAGGGAGCATAATAAAAAGGTGTGTGCTGCTCTAAGCAAAATGGAGGAAAGAAGGTATGAAACAAGTGCTGTTATTGAAAGCTTTGAACAGAAAATCAAAGATTATCAAGCTAATGAACTGCAGATGGATTATGATAGAAAGTATCATAAGTGGGAGAAGGAGCAACTTCAAGAAGAGATTGACAACCTTAAGAAGAAGTTGATTGAGAAAGAAGGTAAAGTAGATGAGCTAACAAAGAAGTTGGATGGTGTGGATATGGACTTGAGTATGTTTAAAGCTACAAATTGTAAGCTTGAAACCTTGCTACAATCTCAAATCAGAGATAAAGTGAAGACAGGTTTAGGATACAAAGAAACCCCACCTCCATACAACCACAATTACATCACACCCATGTCTGATATAGCTGATAGGTATGTCAATGAACCATTGAAAGATGGATTGAAGTCAGCTGATCCACAATTTGATAGTGAAGAGGAAGTGTCAGTGGAGGATGTAAGTGATGATGAGGGAGTTGTGAAGAAAGATGAAGTTATTCCTTATAAAAATCACATCTGTTGTGAACCTGAAGCACCAAAATCCTCTTTACAACATGTGATGTTTGTAAAAGCATCCTCTAACCCATTCAGCAGTGAACCAAAACCATTCAAAGAAGTGTTTGCTATAAACAGTTCTACAACTGTTGCAAACAGTCCCCATCTTTATACTAACAGTTCCAAACAGAACCCAAACAGTTCTAAGCCAAAAACCTCAGCTGTTGGTATGAAAACCAAGGGAAAAGAAAAGGTGAATGAATTTGAAGTTGAGAAACCAAGGTTGAAAGCCTCAAAACCACAGGTTCAACCCAAATCAGTAAAAAGGCATACTGAAAAGCCTATTTGCACATGCAAACAGCATGGTGTGCAAAAATTTCCTTCTTCAGCTCATGTGAGAGGAAATCAAAGAAACAGGAACCAACTGTGGGCACAAAGAACTTGTGTGCCTATTGTCAAAACCAAAAGATGTCATATTTGTGGGAGAGCAAATCATTTGGCTCAAAACTGTTATCATAACCCACAGGTCTATAGCCCCCAGAAGCCAAAGCACAGGAAACAGACTAACAGTTCTACAACTGTTTAGCCAAAACCTAACAGTCCTACAACTGTTAGACCAGAACCAAAAACTGTTGGCCTTGCTTGGAAACCAAAAACTGTTATTCTCAATGATTCAAATGCTGTTTGTTCCAAAGATTCAACTGTCAATCACAACAGTTGGAAACCACATGTTCTCACTAAATATTCTTCCCACAATTTAGAGAAATCTAATTGGGATGAAATCAAACAAACTCGAACTGTGTTTAAATACTATGATTCAAATGGTGTACCTAAGACCTGCATGGCCTGGGTACTTCCTGCTACTAATTAATTGTTTACTTGTGCAGAGCATTCATAGGGCCAATCAAGGAGGAATTTGGCATGTGGATAGTGGATGCTCAAGGCACATGACTGGAAATCCACAATGTTTGAAGGATTTCAAAAGAATCAATGGAGGATTTGTAGTATTTGGAGGAAATCCAAAGGGAGGAAGGATCAGAGGTAAAGGAGCTGTAGAGGCAGGTACACTTACTTTTAATGATGTTTTCTTTGTTGAACAGCTTAAATACAATCTGTTGAGTGTATCTCAAATCTGTGACAATGGAAACAAAGTCATATTTTTTGATACTGAATGCATTATCCTTGCAAAAGATTTTAAAATTGATGAAAAGGATGTTCTTTTAAGAACACCTAGAAAGGATAATGTGTACTGTCTTGATACGCAAAAGATTGCAAAACAGAATGTGTTGAGTTATTTACTCTCAAAGGCATCTCATGATGAGTCTGCTATTTGGCATAGGAGGATGTGTCACATGAATTTTAAAACCATGAATTTGTTAGCTAAAAACAATTTGGTAAGAGGTTTGCCCCAAAAAGAGTTCTCATGTGATGATCATTGTGTGGCATGTCTTAAAGGCAAGCAACACAAAACTTCTTATAAGTCCAAAGAGATTTCTTCCATTACTGCACCTTTACAACTATTGCATATGGATCTTTTCGGTCCTACTTCTGTAGTGAGTATAGGGAAGAAAGCCTACTGTTTAGTCATAGTTGATGATTTCACCAGGTTTACTTGGGTTCAATTTCTTAGAGCTAAGGATGAGACTGCTGAGTTGGTTAAGTCCCTTATTCTTAGAATAGAGAATCAATCTGATTTGAAAGTGAAAGTCATTAGATCTGACAATGGTTCTGAATTTAAGAACTATGAGCTAAACAGTTTTTGTGAGGAAAAAGGAATTGAAAGACAGTTTAGTACACCTAGGACTCCACAACAGAATGGAGTGGCTGAGAGAAGAAATAGGACGTTGATAGAGGCTGCTAGATCAATGTTAGCTGATTCTAGGCTCCCAATGACCTTCTGGGCAGAAGCAGTGAACACTGCCTGCTATGTGCAGAATAGGGTACATGTAGTCAAGTCCAAAGGCAAAACTCCTTTTGAGTTGTTTCTCAAAAGAAAACCATTGATTAACTTCCTCAGACCATTTGGATGTCCATGCACTATACTAAATACCAAATCACAATTAGGCAAGTTTGAGAGTAAAGCACAAGAAGGATTCTTTGTAGGATACTCTATTCAAAGTAAAGCATATAGAGTGTTTAACAATGTCACTAGGATTATAGAAGAGAGCATGAATGTCTCCTTCAATGAGAATAGGATCAATATGACAGGTACTGGTCCTGATTGGTTATTTGATATTGATGCATTGTCTAAATCTCTTTCTTTTGAGTATTCTACAGAAACAGTTGCAGGTACTCTTACAACTGTTAGTGAAGATTCACAAACTGTTCTAAACAGTTCTGCAACTGTTAGCACAAGACCAACAACTGTTGGTGAAAACAAAGCCACTGAAGACTTTGTAGTGATCCATGTGCTTCAAAATGATTTGTCCAATGCTGGTAATCCAATGAATGATGCTACTGACTCTTCAAAGGATTTGGAATCTCCTGTTTCTCAACAATGCACTGAACCTGAAAATTAAACAGTTACAGATCAGGTAAGTAATTCTTTTGTGAATGATAGTGAATTTGAAATTGATTTGTCAAATTTAGGGCATGTACTAACTGAAGAAAACATCCCTACTTCAAGAGTTCACAAGAATCATCCTATAGAACAGATCATTGGTGATCCAACCACTCCTGTTCGAACTAGAAGTATGCTGCAAAGTGAAGGTAGTGGTGTGAATCTTGACCAATTTGATGTGAATGCCTGCTTTCTATCTCAGATAGAACCAAAGAAAGCAATAGAGGCATTAAAAGACCCTTCATGGGTGGAAGCTATGCAAGAGGAACTGTTACAGTTCCAAATTCAACAAGTTTGGAAGCTAGTTGAACTTCCACGAGGCAAAAGAGCAATTGGCACCAAGTGGGTGTTCAGAAATAAGAAGGATGAGAGAGGGATTGTCATCAAGAACAAGGCTAGGCTAGTTGCACAGGGTTATACACAGGAAGAAGGCATTGATTATGATGATGTGTTTGCACCTGTTGCAAGAATAGAAGCCATCAGAATATTTCTTGCCTTTGCAAGTTTTAAAGGGTTTAAAGTCTATCAAATGGATGTCAAATCAGCATTTCTCTATGGTACTATCGATGAAGAGGTATATGTGTGTCAACCACCTGGTTTTGAAGACCCAAAATATCCTGATAGGGTGTATAGGTTGGATAACGCCTTGTATGGGCTACATCAGGCTCCTAGAGCTTGGTATGAGACATTATCCTCATATATACTTGAGAATGGATTCAAAAGAGGCACCATTGATAAGACTTTGTTTACAAAGGTTGTTAAAACACAGATCTTGCTTGTTCAAATCTATGTTGATGATATAATCTTTGGATCAACAAATGACAGTTTGTGCAAAGAGTTTGAAGGTATCATGCAAAAGAAATTCCAAATGAGTTCCATGGGCGAACTTACCTTCTTCTTGGGATTACAAGTTAAGCAGATGCCAACATGTATATTCCTTAGTCAGTCTATGTATGTCAAAGACATTTTGGACAAATTTGGTTATCAAGATGTGAAGCTGGCCAGTACTCCAATGGAAACACACAAACAGTTGGGAGCAGACCCTGAGGGGGATGATGTAGACATACACTTGTATAGGTCTATGATAGGTTCTTTAATGTACTTAACTGCTTTTAGACCAGATATAATGTTTGTTGTGTGTGTTTGTGCCAGGTTTCAATGCAATCCAAAGATGTCACACCTATTTGCTGTAAAGAGGATCTTTAGGTATCTCAAAGGTAAAAAAAAGTTGGGTCTTTGGTATCCTAAGGATTCACCATTTGATTTGGTAGCATACTCTGACAGTGACTATGGAGGAGCAAATGTGGACAGAAAATCAACCTCTGGAGGCTGTCAATTCTTTGGCTCAAGGTTGGTCTCGTGGCAGTGCAAGAAACAAACAACAGCTTCAACTTCAACAGCTGAGGCTGAATATGTTGCTGCTTCGAGTTGTTGTTCACAAGTGTTGTGGATTCAGAATCAGCTTCTGGATTACGGTTTGAATCTTTTGAATACACCTATTCATGTTGACAACACAAGTGCTATTAGCATTATCAACAATCCAGTGAATCATTCCAAAACAAAGCACATTGAAATCCGATTTCATTTCATTCGAGATTGCAAAGAAAAGAAGTTAATTCATGTTTTAAAAGTTCATACTGATGATCAGTTGGCTGATTTGTTCACAAAAGCATTTGATGTGAGCAGGTTCACCTTTCTGATCTCCAATATTGGAATGATTAACTTAGAATAATAGTTGTTTGTTTTAAAATTTTTCTCACTAACAGTTTGCAACTGTTAGTCTTAAGTCTAACAATTGTTTGTGCTTGTATTCAGGGAACATATGTGAGTGATTCAACTAACAGTTCTCAACTGTTAGTACTTGGAGTCCACAACTGTTAAGCAAATTGCATGTTCATTTGAGGGGGAGTATTTCATTTCAATAACAGTTGAAGTTCATCTAAAAAACAGTTCACAACTGTTAGTTCTTCATTGTCTTCAACTGTTAGGGGTATTTTAGTCTTTGCAACAACTCTGAGAATGTTTGAAATGCATTTAATATTCGAAACATATATAAACCATTCCCTCCTCAGAGGTTTCTTTACGCATACTGAACTACGTTTGAACGCTAAAACCCTAGAATTTTGCTATCAAATCGCCATGGCTCCCCTTCCATTCGTCAAGGAACATAACATGCTTGCTTTTCTTTCAAAACCCGATGATCTTCACACGTTTCACGATATGATTGATTATCTCTCAATGTCCAATCTCAACACTGCTCTCACCATCAACCCTACCATATACACTTCCCACATTGATCAGTTTTGGAAACATGCTCAACTTCGAACAACTGATGACATGCAATGGATTGACTCTACCATTGATGATTTGAATGTCTCGATCTCTGAGGACACCATTCGCCACCTCCTACAACTCAATGCTAGTGAGGGTGAGTATTCTGATTCAGTTTCATTAGATTTTTTGCATGCCGAGCTTGTTAAGCTTGGGTATGAGGGCCCTTCAGGGAAGGGTACATTCTATAAGGGAAAGTTTTATGCTCACTGGAAGTATTTGATCCATACTCTCCAGCAGTGCATTAGTCCTAAAAGAACAGGATGGAACGAGTTTGGAAGCAACATTGCTTTGGCCTTAATCTGTTTGGCCAACAATCGTTGCTACAACTTTTCAACATTAATTTTCAATGGCATGGTAAAACATCTAGGGACCAAGTATGGTCTCTTTTTGATGTATCCTCGATTTGTGCAAGTTTTGTTAAACTTTTTGATGCCAAATCTAAAAATACACAAGAGGGTCATTATTCCCTCTGCTCATGTGGCTTCCACATTGAGCAAGTTGTTGGTTAATGGGAAGAACTTTTCAGGCGCCATAACTCCACCACTCTCTGCAATGGTGGAGTTCTTGTCAAGAAACAGAGTTGCCAGGGGTGAGCATGAAGCCCACACTATTGCTACACCACCACCTTTGGAACCCACAACTCAAGATACACAAACATCCCCTTCTGCTCCCATTCGAATAGCTACAACACAAGCCCCTACATTGAATACATTTAGAAAGAAGAGGAAAACTGTTGGTGCTCCTTCCACCACAGTTAGAGAACCCCAAACTGTTAGCCCTGCACAGGTGCATTCACCTGTGCAGAATATCGAAAGGGAACCTTTGGTGATGTCTCCCAGGCACAATGAGGAGGTGATCATTCCTCAAGAGGGTGATCATGTGGTTCATGAGGCTGACACTACTGTTTCATTCGCAAGGGATGAGCAGGATAGTGCCAACATTATTAAGACCTCAACCACGGCAACAGAGACTGGTAAAACAGTTTCTGGAAATCCCCAGTACCATGAACAAAGGGGTGCTAGTGAGGGAACTTTTACAAGTGATCCACTAGTTCAATCTGCCGATGATATGTTTACAATGGCAACATTGGATGACATTGAGGCTAGCATGAAACAAAAATCATTGACGAATCCTGAATTGGTACCATTTGTTGCTGCTTTTCTTCATCTCAAACATAAGAATTCTCAACGGGAAAAGCTTCTTGCCAAACACAACGAATTACTCATCAAGCAAGATAGGCAAAATCGGGTCTTGACAGAAACCTTAAAGAAGGCAACTGATGTTCTTCAGGTTCACGATCAATTGCTCCAAAAGTCCAAATCTTCTGTCAGACCTCCCTCTAAAACTGTTCCAATCAAAAAGGGGGAGAGAACTTCTGCCATTCCAAAAACAGTTGCCAAACCTAAACAAATAGTTGTGCATAATGAACCAACAGTTGCTGTTGAAGTTGTTGAAACAGTTGTTGAAGTTGATGAAACTGTTGTTGAAGGTGTGCAAACAGCTGTAGTTGAAGAAGAAATGTTATCAGCGGTGGATAGAGTGATGATTAACAGAATGGTTATGCAAGGTGACTATCCAACCACTGAAGCTTTCAGATCATGGTCCAAAGTCAAACAAAATTACTTAATTGAAATAGGTGCTCAAACTCTCAACATCAGCACATTTAAAATGGCTCAAAGGATCGATGATGGATGGCTAGAAGGGACGGTAAAGAAGTTGGAACCACTTCCTCCTAAAGCAGGGTTTAAAGGCATTGCTTTTGCTGAGAAACAGAAAGAAGAAAAGAAAGAAGAAAAGATGCCTCATGTATCAGTAAAAGGAAAGGAAGTGATGGTTGCTATTCCCAAGCTGAAACTTTCTAAAGAACAGCAAGAAGAACGAGATAGGGAATATGCACAGAGATTGAATGCTGAGCTTGAGTTGCAAGAACAATCAGATTTTGAACTAGCTCAAAGGATAGGTGCTCAAATGACAAAAGATTTAGAAGAAGAAGAGAAAAAGGAGAAGGAAGTTGCTGGTAAGGGAGTAAAAAGAAAAAGAGTCGTAAAGAAGAAAACAGTTCCACCTCCCAAGCCAGTAGTGGAAAAGAAGAAACCCCAACCAGTCCAAAAACCCCAACAGTCTGAAGAAAAAGCCAAAACAGGCTTGGTCAAAACTATTTTGCAAGATAGACTCTCAATGGAGATAAAAGAAAGAATTGACAAACTTGAAGCTCAAAAGTCACATATCAAAGAATGGAGGTTTGAAATGCTGAGAGTGGAAACTGGAAAGAAGGGAGTCACCATTGTTAGAGAGGTGGAACCAATTGAAAGCTATGTCAGTTTTGCTGCAATGATGGATAGTGTGACCAGGAGAGATGTACAAGAAATGTATGAATATGGGGTAAGTCAGTTTGGAAAGGATGCTGTAATTGAGATAAAAGTATTGTTGGTGCATTTATCGAGTATATGCGATCCACAGAGAGTGATGTCAATACTGACAAATGATGAAAGATTTCCAATATTGACTGTGAAAGTTTTTGAAAGATCAAGGGTGTATAATCTTGTGACAAACAATGCTAAAACCCAATGGTTTGATCTTAATTTTGTGGATCATAGTAAGACCAAGTTGATGTGCATGGTGAAGGCAAAATATTATGGTCCTGTAAAGATAAGGGAAGATCTGAGAAGAAGACTGAAAGAAAGGTTGGAGCTGATAGAGAAAAAGAAAATGTAATTTTTCTTTCATATTTTGATTGTAACAATTTTACTTTGCATAATTAATGTTAATATGTTCTATGCTTATGTGAATGTTTCTATGGTTGAACCCTATAAAACAACTTAAGTGTATTGTTCAATACTTTAAGTTAGGGGGAGATTGTTGGGAAATTTGCTATGTCATTGAAACTGTTGAACATGCAAAGGTAAAACTGTTAGAGTATTTTGGGGATAACAGTTGAAAACTGTTAGATGGATACGAAAACAGTTGTAACTAACAGTTGCTGCAAGGTTTACAACTGTTAATACAAAAGCTCAGAACTGTTAGTTCACAAAGTCAAAACTGTTAGAAGGCCTTGAAGTGAAGACTGTTAGAACACATGCAGAACTGTTTCATCAACAAACAGTTTCTGTTGAGCGAATCTTGGAAGATGCTATCTTTGAGGATCTTTGTTATCAGAATTAAAGATTATCAAGATTATCTCGGAAGATAGAAGATTACCTAACTGTCAACAATTCAAGGAGGATCAAGAGTCTATATATACTTCATTAGATGATCAATTTAGTACGACGGCTTGATCTTATTATTCAAAGCATTTGTTCTTATTGTTATTTATTTTCTGAAAGTGTTTAGCCTCTAAGTTTCATTGAATCCTAAAAACAGTTTGTGTTCTTCGTCTAACACAAAAGTTAGATTAGAGGTGTAAGTGAATATTGTAATCATCATTGGTTATTAATAAATACCTGACGGTTGAAAGTATTCTTATTGTGTTGATTGATTTGAATTGCTATTGTGTTAAAAACCTTTTAATCGATTAAGTGTGATTCCGCAACTTCTTAGTTGATTGTGATCATAGTTAAAGATTAACTTTTATTTTACTCTGATTTGTTATTTAAAAGTTAGTTCTTGTTATTTGATATAATATATATCCGATCCTGACAATTTAGGCCGGTAAACGCTTTACCAATTGCAATCCGAGGTACTCATAGCACCCATTTGGCATTTTTGATCCCTTCCCTCACCGATTCCTCATTAATCCACTTTGATAGCTCGGTATGGGCACGACAACTACCAAGGTGTTAAAAGTCTTGGAATTGTAAATCGACCGTCAAGATACACGGTAGTACTCTAGCCCAATGATCGGCTCGGCTAAAGCTCGACAACCGACCCTTGCGAGTTGCCACACGCACCTTCCACACAGTTACACAAAACCGATCTCGGCTAAGCTCGACGACCGATCTTGTTTCACTAGAATCGGGTGGTGTCATCTTACGGGAGGCGAGTGATTTACATTTGATAAAAACGGGATTTTGTTTTTAAAGTGGTCTTGTAGCGCGCGAGGTTTGTTAACCAATTAAAACTCTAGGTTTTATTATTTTGAAAAATTTTCAAGCGAGCGAAGATCCTAAACAACCACGCAAGAAAATAAACAAAATAACAACCACGCACAAGAAATATCCGGTAACATGCCCCTAAACCCTATGCGCCTTCCTCGTGAGCCAAACGAGGAAAGCAAGGCCAAACTAAGGACACAGCCACTTGGCCCAGCTGGAAGTGCTCTCACTGAATCCGTCATCTCCAATGAACCTCCGGGTTCACCATAGCCGAGACGTCTCCTCCACGACTCTCGATGGTTGTCTTCGGTCTTCTTTTACAAATACATATAAATATTTGAATAGAAACGGCGTGCAAGCCGCGAAATGCTAATCTAAGCTAATCTAACAATTACAAAGAAAAGCAATCGGCATGCAAGCTAAAATAAAGTACAAAATAGAAGACCGAATAAATTTAATTATTACGAACCAATTGTGGTAAAAACCACCAAATGAATGAATAATTAAACACAACCAAACAACCAACACATAGGTCTAATGGGCAAGGCGTTACCGGATCTAACAACAACCACAAACAACAACACGGTGTGCCACAACAAAACCGTGTAAAATGTATCTCGATTAAGATTGTTCAAACCTAGCTAAACACTCAAGGCATAAAGTGAAAAATCCTTGTACATATGCATTAGTACCCCAAACACTTTGAGAATACATATTCATATATACACAATACAAGTATATGCATGTGTGCATTTCATGCCAAAAACCACCCAATACATATAAATGTACGAATCAAGACACATATGGGGCTTTTCAAATCCAAACAACTAGGACAGATTCTGGAAAAACAGAATCGAAAAGAGCTAAAACCGAAAAAAAAAAAAATTTCTTTTTAAAAAAGGACAAAAACACTGTTCACGACATCCTTCACGGTCTCTCACGGCCCGTAAAGCCCATGAGCTCCACGACTCTGCCCAGTGAAAAAACCCTTCACGACCAACACCCCACGAGACTGGACGTGAGCCTTCACGATCGTGAAGAACAAGCCTTCACGACCCGTGAAGACATTCTGGACAGAATGTCCAGTTTCGGTTTTCTATCCAAAAATGTGCAATGTGTTTGTAGATTTGGCTCTGATACCACTGTTGGAACACGGTATGGAGCAGAGCACAGCGGAAGCAAAAACAAAATTTCAAAAACCGTACAAAACCGGGTCTGTATCGTGTTCCAAAGTGAGATCTCTCTACAAAACCAAATTGCAACTTAAAGAAACAAAGGAGAGCAGAAAATACCTCCTTACCATTTACGAATTCGGCTGTAGCAAATGCAAGAGGGATGAAACCGAGAACCCAAAAGTGTCCTCCTCTATCGTTGAGCCACACCAAGTTAGCTCGATCCCATTATGCTAGTAAACCATCGGGTGAACATCCACCATGACTTCACCTTCTGGAACAGCCTTCAAGTTTCTCCTCTTGCACATAAAGTACTCACACAACACTTAAGGATCTCACACTTAGTGTATAATGTGTGTAATGCATGTAGGTACCAAGAGAGATTAGAGAGAGTGAGAGAGTGAACCTTCTAGCATGTTACTCTAACTGATCCAGACCTCAGATGCCTCTTTTGGCCGGATTGTTAAGTGTATTGTCATTGGACCAAAAAATGGTCCAATCAAATACAAGATTTTCATGCAGACAGGTCTTCACGGCCTCTCACGACCCGTGAAGAGCCCGTGAAGACTAAATGTGCCACGACTGGCCATAGTCCTTCACGGCCCGTGCCGCGTTCGAGTGACTCGTGAGGGCGTCTCCTTAATGACCCCTCCACGAACTCTCACCACCCGTGAAGACTCCACGATCCGTATGACAGTCGTTGAGTCAAACGTGAGGGCAGTGGGCTTCACTACCCGTGGAGCATCCCTCACGGCCGTGAATCCCCAAAATCAAACAATTTGATTTTTGGACCTTCTCTCTTTATCAGTAAGTTGTCGGGATCAATCCTTGGTGTGTGACCCAATAGGCCCGCACTTGATCAGCAGTTACACCAATGTACTTGTGTCAGTGGGCAGACTCCAACATAAACTACTACTAATCTATTACAAATACAATATTAAATGGGGTTGTAAGTGGCACGCAGGCCTCCCCGAACTAGTACAATATTACAAATAAGAAAGGGATTGTAATTGGCACGCATGCCTTCCCAAAACCAAAATTAATGAAGAAAAAGAAAAAACGAGTCCTAAGTCGGAAAAACTATAGCTATATGTTACAACCACGCAATTATATATAAGCACCATATATATATAAATAACAACCACGCAGTTATAATATATAAAACAATATACTATGTTGTTAAGCACATAACCTGATTAGTTTAATCTTTCTCATTTACCTTTTGATTAATACCTATCAATCAAAAATGAGAATCATGATCTTCTAATTAAATTTATTTGACCAAAATAGTTTTTCAATAAAACTTTAAAAAACTTGATCTCATTCAAAACTTGAATGAAATCCTTATGTCGGGTTTTCTTACTAGTTTTCTAAAAACTTAAAACAAACAACTTTTGGTCATAATAAATAAATATCTAAAAATATATATTTTAACTAAACTAATTTAAACATATAACACTAGTTTATATAATATCTTATTAATTTTTAAAATATAAAATTAATATCACTTTTGTTTTAACCGAAAACATTTCGATCCAACAACTTCTGAGCCGAGCACTACCTGGGCCAAAACCCCGTTAGCCCGAAAAACCCACTGGGCCGAGACCTACTTTGTCTGTGACCCACTCGGGCTGAGAACCCACTTGGCCAAAACCCTCTAGGGCCATAGCCACCTTGGGCCGGAGCCCTTTGGGCCGAGGCTTAGTGGGCTTAGCGCCGCTAAACCCCCTCACCGCATCCAACGCCGCTGTTGTTCATGGTGATGGTCTCGGTTCCGCTTTCCAATTATAAGACAAAAATTAAAAAATATTTTAAATCCTTTTTAACCTATTAAAACTAACTGTTTTAATATCCTGATTAAAAACTGGATTTAATTTCAAAAAACCAAAAAATATCAATTGATATCAACTAAAACTAGTTTTATTAACAATTGATTATCCTAAAACTAAACATTAACCTTTTTAAACAAAAGTTCAAAATTACTGGTTAAGATAAAGTTTTAGATAAAAGGTTTATCGTTTTTAACCGTTTAAACACAAACCTTGTTTAAACCTAACCTGGTTTAAACCTAACTGATCAAAATCAAACCTTTTATAATCTGGATAAAAACAGAAAACTTGTTTTTATACCTTATGGTTTTCAAAAAAACAGTATGGAGAAGAACAAGATGAAGAAGATCAAATTATCTAAACAAATCAATTATCTGGATTAAATAGGTTTTTACCAACTTAAACAAACTGTTTAATTTAAACTTAATTCAAACTTATCCTTATCCAAAAATCATGATCCTTTTAACCATTCAAATTAACTATGTGAATTTCCTGATTAATAGGATAAACCTGATGACAAAACAAATTGTTTTGTTACCTACTTGATTTTCGAAAAACTCAAGAACAAGTAGAGAATTAAGAACAAAAAAACTTAATCCTAAAGAACAGATAAACCTAGAAACTATAGATCATAGAGTCGAGGCTCTGATACCACTGAAGGGATTTGATCTGACCAAACCACCTAAGGACACAAACTGGTCATACCTGGGTTTGATTCTACTGGTTCAATCTTAAAGCGGAACTGGATTGAACTCAACCCTCTAAACCCCAAAAGGGTTAGGATCTTTAACTAATGATCAACATAGCTTCTAATAAACAAACAATCCACTAAAAAGGTTACAAGATAATATACCTGATAAAAAACTTGGGATTGCTAAAGACAGTCTACCACTACTGCACCTCCTAACGAACTGGCTGCTAGACCGCTCCTGGATCACCAATCAACAGTACTCGAAAAACCGAGATTGTGTGTGTACGTCGACCTTCAAATCGCAAAACACACTTGGTGTGTTTTCTTGGTCAACTTCGACGTGAAGAGAGAGGCCGAGAGAGAGTTCGACGAGTGAGAGAGTGAGAGAGAATGTGGTGGCCAAGTTTTTATCTCTTTAATCCCTTGTTAAGTATATGATAATCCTTAAGGCTTAAGGATATATATATATATATATATATATATATATATATATATATATATATATATATATATATATATATAGATAGATAGATTAAAATTACCCAAGCCCGTTTAATTAAAAACCCCATTGGTATAATTAAACTTTAATCTCTTGCATTTCAACCCCCTGGACTTCACTAGTTAATTAACTATTAATTAAGTGGTCCGTTAAATATTAAACTTAAATATTTAATTCTCTTTAAATAATAAATAACTATTTATTATTTATTTCCTTTCAAATAATTAATACAAACTGATTAATTATTTATTTCTCTCCTTACAATAATTAATACTACTGATTAATTATTTACTTTTCTCTTTAATAATTAATCCAACCTGATTAATTATTTTCACACAGATTTATGGAAAAATCCAACTGTTCTGATTTGGGTGTGTAGCAGTGTGACCCTTTAGTCTCTTGTAACATTGGATACAATATGCCCATTAATTATCTCTGCACATAATCTAACAGTTACCGGATTTCATACAACCACATAAACAACCACAAATCTACACATGGTGTGCCACACAAGAACCATGTAACTCTTATATGTCTTGGTTAAGATTATCTAAACACTCAAGGCACTAATAATCCTATGTACATATGCATTAGGAACCTTAAACAAGTCAAAATTCCATATTCATATATACATAATGTAAGTATATACAATTAACCATTTTCATTCCAAAATGTTAATCCACATATAAATACACCAACCAAGACATAAGGCACTTAATCATATCAAAACCTAAATTCTGGAAAAAATTCCAGAAAGTACAAACGAGCCAAAAATCCGAACAAAATTGATTTTAAGGCAAAACATGCATTCTGCCAGACGAGGTTAGCGCCGCTAACTATAACGAGTTAGCGCCGCTAACCATAACAGTGTAACGCCGCTAACTATAACAAAGTTAGCGCCGCTACCCGTACTGTCATTAGCGCCGCTAACTCCAAAGAGTTAGCGCCGCTAACTACGGGACAGAACCAAAAACACATTTTTCCGGATTTTCAAGCCACCAAGTGCAAAACAAGTGTAGAGGTGGCTCTGATACGATGATATTGTCAGAAATATACATAAAATATATATCTGATATCTGACAATATCTGGTTTTTATTAAGAAAATATACCCAAAATAATCTTTAAATGTTCCCTTAATTTATTTAAGGCTATTTCAGGTACACATTACGGAAAAATGGATAACGTGCGTCAAAACGAGAAAACACCACGCAAAAGATGGAGATATTATGAAAAAGAAATTTACGTGCCGCGTACCCTATCTTCTTCCGCGACGCAGACCCAACGAATTTAGTTTCAACAGAATGCAAGTTGTCAACTTGTCCTCGAATCTCGTCAAGAAATATTGTCAGGAATATTTTCCGCGCCGCGGAAATGGATCGTTACGCGGCGTGAAAATTGTCGAACTTCCTCTATAAATAGATGCCTTCGGTTTCAGTTGAAGGGGAGAGCTAGAATTCGATAACCAGAGCTATACTCTCGTATACTCTTGTCCCAGGCTCAGTAGTTTAGTAAATCTTAGTTTCTATATGTAATATTTAGCGTAGATTACGTTCGTATGTTCGTTAGTTGCTATTTCAAGTTCATTTACGCATTCCAGAAGCATGTACCTGTGTTTCAAGATCCAGAAGCTGTAAGATTCATCTTCCTTCTATAATCTACATATTGGTACTTGTTTTCTTAAATATGTCTTCGTATTCACGTATTCCAGTCATAATGAGTAACTAATTTTCATTACCTCGTTATGATGAATCCAGATCAGTAAAAATATGTAGTTGTTATACACAAGTTATGTTAGAATGATTTTAATAAAGACATGATATTTCTGAATTAATGAAACATATATTTGGTTATTTTGTATAAAACTATCGGCTCATGCGGGTATTCGACATTGTAAATGTTGGAAAACCATTTGTTTACAATATCTGTATCTTTATACATATATATATTCAGACAAACTCATAATTATATGCATTTGCTCATAGACCCACTTGAGGTGTACGATACGTATAAGTTTGGTATATGTATATAAGGACATTTGCTCATAGACCCACTTGAGGTGTTGAACTGATATTATATCTTAATACCTAAATATATATCTTTTTACAGGATGTTGACCAACGATGGTATTTACTTTATATATTATTTCGTTAAAAGATAAATACTAACCTTTTAAGTAAAACGGGATAACCCATGGAAAGCAAGGTTTTATCTAACTAATGTTTTAATAATTTAAAGATTAAATCAGGATTATCTATATTTGACAATAAAAAGATAAATCTTGTTTTAAAGACAATCTTTGTTAAATCAGTCTTTCATAACTGGATTAGTTAACATTTCTAATTAATATTGATTTGGAGGATTCATGACGAGGTATCTTGTTTTTCATTTTACTTATTTCAATCTGTATTTCTTCTTAGTTATTGTTCCTTTTAAGATTTATTAATATTGTCTTAGTTTTAACTACATGTTCCTTGTAGTTAAACTCCATCCTTCCCCATAATTATTGATAGCTAGACAATAGGTTCGGATTAAAGTAACAATAGTTATCGCTTACCCGTGTTCGATAAATCTTCGGTCTTACAAATAGCCTATATTACATACGTGGGTGCTCTGCCCGTGTGCGTTTATGTAGATTAATAGTAATTCCAAATTAAAACCTTTCCGTGACATCATTTCGCGTACTTGAGACGTATATCGCACGCACACCAAGGTTTTTGGCGCCGTTGCCGTGGAAAATTATTGATACTATTGTAAAATTATTTGAATTATTGATTTAGCACTAGTTAATTAAAATACTCAACAAAACTACTTGATTAAGTGGTGTCTAGAATAACTGAATTGGTTTAGGTTGTTGGATTTCCGAAAGGTTTTAAACCGAAAGGTGCCGAAAGGATCCTGCCTACCAATCGACTTGCCTGGCCACTCTTTTAAGTAGCAAAACATAAAAATATTTTAAAAGTGACTCGTTCTTCGTCCGCTAAAATTGTTAATCCTTTTCCTGAACCTGAACGTGAATTTCATCGTCGTCTGCAAAACTCACGCAGAAGAACCGTAATGGCTGAAAATCCACCTCCGCCAGTTACGAGAACAATCGGTGAATATGCGCGACCCGATGTCAATTCTATTCATCAAAGTGTTATCAGACCAACCATTAATGCCAATAACTTTGAGATTAAACCTAATGTCATTCAAATGCTTCAAAACTCAGTTCTATTTCATGGAATTCCGAATGAAAATCCCAATGATCATATCTCAAGTTTCTTAGAAATCTGTGATACTTTCAAAATAAATGGTGTCTCAAATGATGCTATCCGATTACGTCTTTTTCCCTTCTCATTAAAGGAGAAAGCCAAACTCTGGCTTAATTCCCTTCCAGCTGGTTCCATCACTACATGGAACGATTTGGCCGAAAAATTTGTGCTTAAATATTTTCCACCTTCGAAAACGACCAAATTACGGAATGATATTTCATCCTTTAGTCAGCAAGAAGTAAAATCCCTTTATGACACTTGGGAAAGATACAAAGATCTTCTTAGAAGATGCCCACATCATGGACTACCCCCTTGGTTAGAAGTTCACACTTTTTACAACGGGTTATCCAATGAAGCTCGTCAAATGATTGATGCTGCTGCAGGAGGAGCTCTTACAAGCAAAACCCCAGAAATGGCTTATGAACTCATCGAGGAGATGGCAATGAATAATTACCAATGGCAATCTCCAAGAGGAGGAGCTCGCAACCCAAATCATCGGGGATAATTCCAGTCGATCCTGTCAAGCTGCTATCTTCACAACTGGAGGCATTATCTAAAAAGGTTGATAGCATGAAGGTTAACTCGATTCAAACTCTTTGTGACCTTTGTGAAGGACCCCATTCAAGCAAAGATTGTCAAAATGGCAATGTGTATGCTTCTCAACAAGAAGTAGACTTCATAAGCTCTCAACAAAGACCACAGAACAATACATTCGACTATAATCCACCATACCATCCAAGTAACCGAAATCATCCAAATTTCAGTTACAGAAATGCTTCTGCAAGTTCAAATCCATCACCCCCTAGAAACCGACCTCCGATACAACCAAATCCACCATACCCTAATCAAGGTCCGGTTCAAAATCAATTCCAACCTAGACCAAACCAACAGTTTGGAAATCAAAATCAACAATTCAATTCTAATCTGATTTCCAACAAAATTTCCAATATGGAAAATCTTCTTGAAAAATTTGTCTCTGTTTCAGAAACACGTTTTCAACAAATTGAAACTGACATTCGAAATCAACATGCCTCGTTAAAAACATTTGAAAATCAATTAGGACAAATTTCGAAAATGTTAGCCGAACGACCATCTGGTTCAATTCCGAGTAATACGGAGAAAAATCCAAATGCTCACGTTAATGCCATGACATTACGGAGTGGAACAACCACGAAACCGCCGTTCGATCCCACAAAATCCAAAGAATCTGAAAAGGAAATTCTTGAAGAGAAAATAGAAGAACCAAAGGATAATCAAGATGTTGTCAAAGAAAAACCTTCTGTTCCAGAATTCAAGCCTAGAATTCCTTATCCTCAAAGACTAGCAAAAGAAAAGATGGAAGCTCAGTATGGGAAATTCCTGGAATTGTTTAAACAACTCCATGTTAATATTCCATTTATTGAAGCTCTATCTCAAATGCCAAAGTATGCAAAGTTTTTGAAGGATATTCTGAGTAATAAAAGAAAGTTGGAAGATCTTTCCACTGTAACTTTAAATGAAGAATGTTCTGCTATTCTTCAGAATAAGTTACCAATCAAAAAGTCCGATCCAGGAAATTTCTTAATTCCGTGCCTTATTGAGAATCTATCTGTTACTAATGCATTAGCAGATTTAGGTGCAAGCATAAACTTGATGCCTTATTCTGTATATGCAAGATTAGGATTAGGTGAACCTATTCCTACCAGAATGTTAATACAGTTAGCAGACAGATCAATTAAATTTCCAAAAGGCATAGTGGAAAATGTTTTGGTTAAAGTACAAAATTTTATCTTTCCTGTAGATTTCGTCATATTAGATATGGACGAAGATACCAATATTCCCCTTATATTAGGTCGTCCATTCTTAGCCACAGCCGGGGCTGTGATCGATGTCTGCCGTGGAAAATTAACTTTGAAGGTTGATGATGAGGAAGTTACTTTCGATATTAACAAATCGATGAAACACTCCTCTTCTCAAGACGATGTTCTTTATCTTGTCGATATCTTTGACCAATGTGCTCAAAATCCAATATCATCTTTCATACAAAAATATGATTTCGAAACTCAATCGCTATGTCATAATGTGAATCAAGTATCTGAATTCTTTGAAAAATCACAAGACAATTGTGATAAAACTGAAGATACGGATTTACATAATGATAATTCCGATTCCGAAGCATTCAAAACTCTTAAAACAACTGAACTTAACAAATCAAAACCATCTGTTGTTGAACCCCCGTCTCTTGAGTTAAAAGAACTTCCTTCTCACTTGGAATATGCATTCCTTGAGAAAGATTCGAAATTACCTGTGATCATAGCATCTGATCTTAAAGAAGAAGAAAAAGCTAAGCTTTTACAAGTATTAAGAAAATACAAAACTGCTATTGCATGGAAGCTTTCAGATATAAAAGAAATTAATCCTTCTTTTTGTATACATAAAATTTTCATGGAGGAAAATTACAAGCCATGTGTACAGAGACAAAGAAGACTCAACCCTAACATGCAAGAGGTAGTCAAGAAAGAAGTAATCAAACTACTCGATGCAGGCTTGATTTATCCAATTTCGGATAGCCCATGGGTTAGCCCTGTTCAAGTAGTTCCAAAGAAAGGAGGAATGACCGTTGTGCTAAATGATAAAAATGAACTGATTCCAACCCGTACAGTTACTGGTTGGCGTGTTTGTATAGACTATCGGAAACTCAACGAGTCCACAAGAAAAGATCATTATCCTCTTCCTTTCATAGATCAAATGATAGAGCGTTTAGCAGGAAATTCGTTCTATTGTTTTCTTGATGGTTTCTCTGGATATTTTCAAATCCCGATTGCTCCTGAAGATCAAGAGAAAACCACATTTACATGCCCTTATGGTACTTTTGCCTATCGAAGGATGCCTTTTGGTTTATGTAATGCTCCTGCTACTTTTCAAAGATGCATGACAGCAATATTTCATGACTTATTTAGAGATGGTCTTGAAATTTTCATGGACGATTTCTCAGTCTTTGGAAATTCTTTCGATTCTTGTCTTAAGAATTTAGAGAAAGTGCTGTCAAGATGTGAGAACACTAATCTCGCGTTAAATTGGGAAAAATGTCATTTCATGGTACGCGAGGGAATTGTTCTTGGTCATAAAATCTCTAGTTCGGGAATTGAGGTTGATAAAGCTAAAACTGACATTATTGCAAAATTACCTCCCTCGACTAATATCAAAGCCATTAGAAGTTTCCTTGGCCATGCTGGCTTTTATCGAAGGTTTATTGAAGATTTTTCAAAAATATCTAAACCTTTGACTAAGCTATTGGAAAAGGATACTCCTTTTTGTTTTTCTCCCGAATGTTTAACTTCGTTTAATTTATTAAAGGAGAAACTAATAAATGCACCTATACTTGCTAGCCCTGATTGGTCTTTACCATTTGAAATAGTGTGCGATGCTAGTGACTATGCAGTAGGTGTTGTTTTAGGACAAAGAAAAGAAAAACGATTTCATCCAATCCATTACTCAAGTAAAACATTAACTGATGCACAAGAAAACTACACTGTAACTGAAAAAGAACTCTTGGCAGTCGTATTTGCTTTTGATAAATTTCGATCCTACTTGATTTTACCAAAAACAGTGGTTTTTACTGATCATTCCGCTCTTAAGTATTTGTTCGCTAAACAAGATGCGAAGCCTCGATTGATTAGATGGATACTCCTACTTCAGGAGTTTGATATCGAAATCCGTGACAAAAGAGGTGCAGAAAACTTAGCGGCAGATCATCTTTCACGGCTTGATAATCCGACCTTAGAAGCTCTCGATGAAACCGTTATTCACGATACTTTTCGTGATGAATTCCTTTTGAATTTATCAATTATTGATGACACTCCTTGGTTCGCCGATTTCGCGAATTATCTAGCAGGAAGAGTCATGAGAAAAGGACTCACTTATCAACAGAAGAAGAAATTCTTCTCTGATCTGAAACACTATTTCTGGGATGATCCTTATCTTTTCAAGATAGGATCTGATTCCATCATTCGAAGATGTGTAAGTGAGACCGAAGAAAAAAGCATTCTCGATCATTGCCACAAAGGACCTACTGGTGGTCATAATGGACCTGGATACACTGCTAAGAAAATCTTAGATTAAGGATTTTATTGGCCAACCATTTTTAAAGATGCTTTTGTTTATGTCAAATCGTGCGATGCATGCCAAATAGCAGGAAACATCTCTGCCAGAAACGAAATGCCTCAGAATAACATTCAAATAACTGAAATATTTGAAGTGTGGGGTATTGATTTTATGGGACCTTTCCCAAACTCACATGGAAATAAATACATCCTTGTAGCGGTTGATTATTTTTCCAAATGGGCAGAAGCACAAGCTTTGCCTACCAACGATGCAAGGGTGGTTTCAAAATTCTTAAAAAAGTTATTTTCTCGATTTGGAACCCCAAAGGCACTAATTAGTGACCGGGGCACTCATTTTTGTAATTCACAGCTTGAGAAGGTATTGAAACGATATGGGGTAACCCATAGGTTTTCTACACCTTACCATCCGCAAACGAGTGGTCAAGTCGAAGTTACAAACAGAGGATTAAAAAGAATTTTGGAAAGAACCGTGGGTAATAATCCAAAAGAATGGTCCGATAAGCTAGATGATGCACTTTGGGCATTCAGAACAGCATATAAAACACCTGTTGGTACTACACCATATAGGTTGGTTTATGGCAAAGCATGTGGTTTACCAGTTGAACTCGAACATAAAGCATATTGGGCTCTTAAAAAGCTAAATCTCGATGTTTCGACTTCAAAAGAAAAGCGTTTGCTCGATTTGAATGAACTCGATGAGTTAAGGCTACAAGCATATGAGAATTCAAAAATATACAAAGAAAGAACAAAGAAATACCACGATAGCCGACTGAAGGACAAAAGAGAATTCCAGCCGGGAGATCGTGTTATTTTGTATAATTCTCGTCTTCGCTTGTTTCCAGTAAAATTAAAGTCAAGATGGACTGGTCCCTATGTAGTGCATAAATCATATCCTTATTGTGCCGTTGATTTGGTAAACTTTGAAGGTAACATTTTTAAAGTTAATGGTCACCGTGTGAAACACTATTTAGGCATTCCACTTGAAAATGAACCAACTGAGGTACTGATGCTTCAGTCTGAGTTTCTTTGATAATAAAGAAACATTCGTCTTTTACTGGGAGACGGAAAAGAACTGGAAATGCTTTCAGTAGGATCTTTTGCTTTACTTTCCTGTTTTTATTTTCGCACTAATTTACCTTTAAATGTTAGAGTAGAAATTATTGACAGAGAAGGACAGAATATGAAACAATTTAGAAGAACTACAGAAACTTCTGTAGAAAACATCACGCTCTGCAATCAAACAGAGAGCGAGAAAAGTAGGATAATGTTGAAAATATGATGTGCCTATACAATCAAAGTCTTACAAGGAATTGCTGACAATATCACAATCTGACTGCGCTAGTGCATTAAGGGATGATCCGTAAAAGCTAAAAGCTGAAAATATAATCAGGTCGAAAAGCAATGCTAGCGAAATGGTTAAGTATTTTTGTCAAACTCCAAGTAAGTAAGTCACATTCAAAACCGCACTAAGGTATAATCTATTCCTGCTTATTATTATTAAAGTTGCTTTCATATTGTCAATAATTAGTCTTTAAGATCTGACTCTAAAAGATTCCGCATTTCAAAGCGTTAAACTCTTCACTTATATATCGTACAAATAGTATGTAGCTTGTTTATATTGTTTTGTTGTTTGTTCGTAGTATAGTTGTTTTATCCGTATTATTCCTTGTCATTTTGTCACATATCAAAGAGTGTTGTGTTTTGAAACGTTCCTAAGTGTTTAAATTTGAAAATAGAACAAAAGGTGCAAAATATTTACATTCGTCAATTTCCGCGCCGCGGAGCTCAATCTCTTACGCGACGCGGAATTTGTCGAACAGGTTTTTAAAATAAAAACCCCAAATTCTGTTCAAAACACACACATACACACAACGCGAAACCCTAACCCTTCGACGCGGAATTCACTCCCGACCAAACTCCAACCGATTTCAGGCTACAAATCGATCATCGTACCTCGTAATCGACAAAGGTATATTCAAAAACCCCCTTTTTGCGTTTTTCAGCCTAATCCGAGAGGTATTTTACTTATTTTGTTCGATTGACCTCGGGTTAGTAGTTAATAGCATGCTAGAAGTGATTAGGATTGTTTATTTTGTGTTTAAGCATGATAAATTTCTCGAAAATAAAGCTTTTATTCGATTTTTGAAAAACCCTAAAATATCGAAACTTTGAGGACTGATTTCTCTCAAACTAGTGGATGAATCTGATTAAAACTAGTCCCCATTGCTTAATCGCTAGTATAAGATCAAAATGGGACTAGTTTGGTAGACTAATTTTGCAAATGGCACTGTCCATCATTGTCCCAAGATCCGCGCCGCGTAACCATAGAACTCCGTGCCGCGGAAAGTGTTTTGAACTAGTTTTGACTTTTGTTGACTTTTTCAACTGTTTTTCCTGATTATTTATCTTTCATGCTTAATGTTAATGCAGGAATTATCATTAGAATAGTCATACCTATAACATAGGTCATTTTGCGTATTTCTATGATTTAAAACTGTATTCAGATGGCACAGAGACCCAGAGGAAGAGCAAGAGCTCAAAGGAGAGCCCCAGCCATCGCACCTCAGATTCCACATGTTCCACACCGCTGGCTAGACTTCCCAGCTCTTATTGATGACGAGGTCGAAAGCACAGAGTATGTTTCTAGGTTAAAACCATTACTACCTAGAGTTATACAGATAGGAATCCCAGTTGACTGGGAGCTCTTGGATAGATTACACTTGAGTCCACTCATCCAGCGCTACCTTCGCCATAGATATAGATCCGAGGGTGGACCTGTGTTATTTACCTGTCATGGTTGGCGTAGACTTTTCAGCATTCACGAGCCTATAGGGAGCTAGTTCTAGAGTTCCTATCCACTGTCTACTTTGATGCCACTTCCCTAGACTACATAGATCCGACTGTCCTACGATTTAGATTGGGAGGGCAGCAGAGGCAGTTGAGCATTAGAGAGTTTGCTTGGAGAGTAGGCTTGTACACTAGGGAAGAGACCGAGAACCCTCAGTTTATACCATTCCTAACAGCTGCCTTGAGAGGGCATCCCTTTACCTTTTCCGGTGCTGAGTTCTGGCGAAAGATCGCCCATGGAGTATATTATTTAGCTAGAGCTCTAGAGAGCAGTTTTCGATGTCCAGTACACCGTCTTATCCACCGCTTGATAGCCACCACCGTTGCTCACCGCCGAGGCAGTGAGAAAGTACCCTTATCTGATTTATTTTTCATGTGGTGTGTTCTGAGCACCGATGTCCACTGCCATCTACCATTCAGCCTTGCACTATTTTTGAGCCGTAGAGCCATGGGTGTCCATTCTACCAGTCCCCTCTGCGGTGGTCAGTTCATTACTAGACTAGCCCGATCATATCACATTTTGACCGTAGAGGAGGAACCACTTTTGACCGCCCACCAGCCTAGGATCCTTTATGAGATTCTATTAGATACTATGACTATTATACAGAGGATTCCTGGTGGTGTGTGAGGATTTTAGATGATGAACCTGTCAGTAGACCAGAGCAAGAGGCTGATGAAGAGATGGAGCAGCCTGAGACTCCAGAGCAGCCACCTGTTAGGAGAGTCAGGCCACGCAACACTTCTACACAATCCACCACTCCGGATATCCCAGCCAGACTTTCAGCCTTAGAGCGAGATTCACAGTGGCTATGCAGCTCGATGGAGTGGATGACTATAGCTATGCAAGAGTATTTTCAGCATCAGGGCTTCACTCCTTCTACTCCTTTTCCTCCACGAGCTCATGATGCAGAGGCTGGTACATCAAGTACCAGGGCAGGTGATGATGATGATCATGATGATGATGACATGGACTGATTTCAGTTTATTATTATATTTTGTTTGTACTGACACTGGAACATTTTTATTATATCTCCTTTTGCATATTTATATTGCGTTTTGATTGATGATGTTTGCTTTGAGTTGTCTGCCTTCAGAATAGATATTATTGTTTGAGAATCCATATGCTGGCACATCCAAAGGGAATTCCAATCGTCAAAAACAAAGGGAGTTTTCTCTACCTCAGTTTCTTTATTTCATGTTTTGTATACATTGAGGACAATGTATGTTTTAAGTGTGGGGTAGAGATGTACGTTATTATCCAAAATATTTTTCATTAAAGTTGTTAGAAAACCCCTTAAAAAAAAGCAAACATTTTCAAATTTCTCAATGCTTTGTCTGTAAATTAATCTTAATTCAAATCAGAAATTTTTCGCATTTGTAATTATTGTTTGAAATTCCAGCAAAAATTTTCATGATTTCAAGATTACATAAAAAGAAATTTATTCGAATTTTCACGACTTAGCATAAATACAGCCTGTACTTAAATTGAGTGTTTGAGTCTATCAGTTGTTATCATTAAACACTGAATTCTTTTGTTGTAAGAATGTCTAAAATTGCATATATTTTAGAACTTGTTACTGAATTCTTATCGAAACCACCAAAATGAGAACTATACTATTGCACTGATAGAGGCCGTCTTTCTTTTTAAAACCCGTTGTTTTAAGCCTTTTTCTTTCAAACTTAAATAATCTCAATTTTAGATTATTTAATTTATTTTATTTTTTAACCCTTTTTCAGCGCAATGCTCATTTTTAGCATTCGATACCCTCGTTAACCACTTTGAGCCTTAACCTTTCATTTCATCAACCATATTTATCCCATTTTTTTAGTCTATTTTATTTTTAAGTTCCAGAATTAGTTAAGTCAATTATATGCTGCTAAGTTTCATTCTGTGTTCCTTTATTCTTCAGTTGTTCATGCACCGATTAGTGGGACATGAAAAGTTAATATCTTTGATCTATCCGTTGCATACAGCTGAACCCAAAAATTTATAAAAATCAGAAAATCAATAGAAAAATGAGAAATTTCAGTCGCTTGACATACCTTTCTTCAACTATTTTTTTAGGTTGTCATACATTGAGTAGTAGTTTTTTCTTCAGTATTGCCTGAGTGAATAGCTGTCATTCAGAAGATTCTGATTCCATTACAGCTTGATGAACTGTAATCTCAATAAAAATATTGTGATATTCCTGTTCAATAGTTCAATAAAAGCAGCTTAGAAAAATTTTTAACCTAATCTCTGGATTCTTATTTTAGCTACTTTTAAAATCCCTTTTCCTACCTTTAACCCATAGCCTTTTACATTTTAAACCCAAAAGTCCTCTTGACAGTTCTAAACTCTCTAGTGGTGCAGATTCGATTTGGATACAAGCATATGGTAATATTGCATTTTATGACATTGTGTGATTCACTAAATTGATATAAACCTTATACACTTGAGTGAAAGAGTGAACCACCTGGTGAGAATGCAAAAGTCGTGTTAAATTCTGAATACTTTTCTGTGCTTATGCTAATATCTGAATCATGTTAGATAGAGCTGGATTTCTGACATAATTAATTTTTGATGATTTGTTTTTTATTAAGTATGCAGCTATTGCTTGAGGACAAGCAAAAACCTAAGTGTGGGGTAATTGATATTGTCAGAAATATACATAAAATATATATCTGATAACTGACAATATCTGGTTTTTATTAAGAAAATATAGCCAAAATAATATTTAAATGTTCCCTTATTTTATTTAAGGCTATTTCAGGTACACATTACGGAAAAATGGATAACGTGCGTCAAAACGAGAAAACACCGCGCAAAAGATGGATCGTGAAAATGGATCGTTACGCGGCGCGGAAATTGTCGAACTTCCTCTATAAATAGATGCCTTCGGTTTCAGTTGAAGGGGAGAGCTAGAATTCGATAACCAGAGCTATACTCTCGTATACTCTTGTCCCAGGCTCAGTAGTTTAGTAAATCTTAGTTTCTATATGTAATATTTAGCGTAGATTACGTTCGTATGTTCGTTAGTTGCTATTTCAAGTTCATTTACGCATTCCAGAAGCATGTACCTGTGTTTCAAGATCCAGAAGCTGTAAGATTCATCTTCCTTCTATAATCTACATATTGGTACTTGTTTTCTTAAATATGTCTTCGTATTCACGTATTCCAGTCATAATGAGTAACTAATTTTCATTACCTCGTTATGATGAATCCAGATCAGTAAAAATATGTAGTTGTTATACACAAGTTATGTTAGAATGATTTTAATAAAGACATGATATTTCTGAATTAATGAAACATATATTTGGTTATTTTGTATAAAACTATCGGCGCATGCGGGTATTCGGCATTGTAAATATTGGAAAACCATTTGCTTACAATATCTGTATCTTTATACATATATATATTCAAACAAACTCATAATTATATGCATTTGCTCATAGACCCACTTGAGGTGTACGATACGTATAAGTTTGGTATATGTATATAAGGACATTTGCTCATAGACCCACTTGAGGTGTTGAACTGATATTATATCTTAATACCCAAATATATATCTTTTTACCGGATGTTGACCAACGATGGTATTTACTTTATATATTATTTCGTTAAAAGATAAATACTAACTTTTTAAGTAAAACGGGATAACCCCTGGAATGCAAGGTTTTATCTAACTAATGTTTTAATAATTTAAAGATTAAATCAGGATTATCTATATTTGACACTAAAAAGATAAATCATGTTTTAAAGACAATCTTTGTTAAATCATGCTTTTATAACTGGATTAGTTAACATTACTAATTAATATTGATTTGGAGGATTCATGACGAGGTATCTTGTTTTTCATTTTACTTATTTCAATCTGTATTTCTGCTTAGTTATTGTTCCTTTTTAGATTTATTAATATTGTCTTAGTTTTAACTACATGTTCCTTGTAGTTAAACTTCATCCTTCCCCATAATTATTGATAGCTAGACAATAGGTTCTGATTAAAGTAACAACAGTTATCGCTTACCCGTGTTCGATAAATCTTCGGTCTTACCAATAGCCTATATTACATACGTGGGTGCTCTGCCCGTGTGCGTTTATGTAGATTAATAGTAATTCCAAATTAAAACCTTTCCGTGACATCATTTCGCGAAATTGAGACGTATATCGCACACACACCATACGACTGTTGGGGTTCATGGTTAAGCACATTGGAATCATACAAGGTCAAAACGAATTTAAAAGCATGAACAAGACCACATGATGAACCCCAAATGAAGTACCAAGCTCTACAACTATGTTTTGCAACAAAAACAGAAAAGAGGGAAGTAAGATATACCCTTGATGTCTCTGGATTGTTGAGTGCAAGGCTCCAAGTCTTGAAACTTCCTCTTGAACTATCAAAGTCCACCTCGAGAAGATGTGTGACCTTGGTGTACTAGCACCCCTTTTAGTGAAGTCGAACACTTGAACTTGATTCTGGAACAACCACCTTAGACCACCAGGGAACTCTCTCTCAAAGCTTTTCTCACAAGCTTTGAAAACCTCACAAAGTTTCTAAGTGTTTTTGAACTCAAGTGTTCCAAGAGTGGAAGAGAGAGTGAATGGCATGTATTTTATAGACCCAAGCATGACCCCAGGACTCCCTAAGGTCGGCCAAGGCCGTATGATTACACCCACATGCATTGGTGGATTGTGGAGGTGAAAAGAATAAAGTTGTAATCTACAGAGGGGTTAGCACCGCTACCCGCCTAGGGATAGCGCCGCTAACCGCCCAATGTTAGCGCTGCGATCGCGGCTGAGTTAGCGACGATTAAGATAGTGCCGCTAACTTTGTCCAGATTAGCAACTAAAATTATTTATTCTTTCTCATCCTCCTTCTTTAGGTAGTTGTCAAGATCAACCCCCGGCGTGTAACCCGAGAGGCCCATACGTCATCGGCAGTGACCAATTGGCATACGTGTGTCGGTGGGCATACTCCGACAAAAATAACCACAAGTTTTTATAAAGTTTATACTATCATAATACTATCGCTACTCAGTAGCATCCACGCTCACCCCGCCTCCACTTCTAAGCTACCTGCCGGAGTACGATACACATTTCAAGAAACAAGTGTCAGCTTATGCCTCGTGAGTTAGCATAGGTAACACAATTATTCATTAAAATATAAATTCCAGGTTTAAGTTTTATAATAATACCCAACCCGTAACTTGACCTACCCGCATAACATCATAAACCTTGCAATGTCAAGAATCATCGATAATTGTCATTATTTACCACACATAATATCATTCACATCATGGACATCATTTATATGACATCATGCATCGTTATACATCACTTGTTATCATCATTACCATCACTCTTAATTGGGGTCTAACCATAAATTTGTTGGAATATGCGCACCGACACACGCGAGTTGGTGGTAATTCCAAGAGGCATATGCCTATTGTGTAACACTGCTAATTTTTTTCTTTTTTTAAAAAGGTTTCATTAGGAAGGGAAATAGGTACAAACATAAACCTATTCATATAGGTGTATAAAATAATAATAAACAGCTGACACCAAAAGATTAGTATATCAAAGGTCATTGTTACATAATTACGAAATGGCTCCTCGATAAAAAATATCAGAGTGTTGTCAGACTTTCCCAAAAGACATCCAAAAACTCCCAATAAATAGCAAGACTTACCACGACATGAAAAATGGAGTTTAATGTAGGGGATTAGCTCAAAGCTAAGTGAATGAATGTTTAACAAACAAAAAGCATCAGAACAACAAGCAATGATACTACAACATCAGATAAACAAGTATCTCAGAGGACCAACGGTTCGACCGAACCTACAACCAAATGTTGGCCTAGCATAGGTTTACCCATAGCCCACTTGTCATTCTCACGCAGTAAAATCCCTTAAGATGCAACAAATGCATCAAATAATCAAGTACTGATTAGCCGATAAAATAAGCCCAGCCTACCTAACATGGCTAACCCCATCCAAACAACCCAGGTCAACATACAGTTGTTCACAATTACAAAGTATATACATAGCATATCATAGCACCGGCATATCAATTACTAGACTACACAGTCTATCAAAGCATAAAACGTTATAAACTATTGTAACCATAACCGTTACAACTAATACAGTTCGTGAGTTAAAAGTCCATTCTCCTATGTCCTCCAAACACCAAGCTCAGTTGTCTAATATCACTGAGTCATAAGAACACAACACAAACAGATTAGTGAATTCAATCCCAATTAAACTCCAAAAATCAAGTAGCTAAACAAACAGGTCATAACTTAATCGTTAGGAAAAACGTATACAATCAACATGGAAAACACTCAAAATCATTTAAGATATCTATATGTGTTATAAGTAACATGAAACATTCAACAAAACACATTCAAAGTATGTAATTATCAATTTAATTCACTAACGGGTCAAAACCAACCCGTTCGGTTTAATATGAAAAACCAACTTGAAATATATGTTCAACAATTTAGGAACTCTTAATATATTATAAGAAATATGTAGCAATCGGTGGAACACGAATACAAGTGATATAAATCCGGTTCTTAAAATTAAAGTGTGCAATTATCATCAAAATTAGCATACTTAATTCAAGACCTTACTTAGCACGATTCATCATCAAAAACACCTCAAATATATATCATATGGGTCATATTATAACTAAATATGAAGGGTAAGAATTAAACTCAAGGAAAATCACGACAAAAAAAAACGAAGTACAAAAACTGCACAACAGCTCAATGCGGCCCGCGATAAATATGACACGCGCGTGTCAGCAACAAACAAAACAGACTGTGAGCTGTTTTGTTCTTGTTCGAAGGCAGCCATGGTCCAACCCAAATTTTTGATTTGCAGTAGTTTAATTCACACCAAAAACAGCTTTAAAGTCCACATACACTTCATATAACATACTAGTAACAACAAAACGTATTTCTAATCATCAAAACATGAATTCTAATCTTCAAGTTCATCCCCTAAAACTCCATTAATGGAGTTCTATGTTCAAGTCAAGTATAAATACTGAAATCATTATATTCTCTACTATAAATCAGTAAATAATACTTCAAAAACTTGTATGAACATGAAACAATTTAGAGTTGGGCATAAACCCAATTTAATCATCAACCGTAGAAATCAAGGAGGCATGTACACGCACATGAATACTAACCTTTAAATCAGCATAAACCACACAAAATCAGGTATTAAAGTAATGAAGTTGTAGTTGTTTGCTAGCTTCTCCTCAAAGAAATATATACAGGCACATACACACCCAAAATTGACTTCTCAAAAGTCAAATAAACACTTAAGTCGGCCGAGGAAAATAATTAAACACCCATACAGTGTAGAATACTGTTATCTGACATATAGGAACCTTAAAAAACAATCCTATTCAATTCATTAACAAGCAATGCGGTATTATTCGGGACCCTCGTGTAAAAACGTATCATATGGTACCACTATCATGTAAAATTATTAAACTAATATCTTTTACCATTTACCTCGCAGTCCAATTAAATATCAAATAACGATCAAACAATTATATAAATAAATAGCAAATAAATATAAACATAACTAGAAACAAATACAAGTAAATATAAATAACACGAATCGACTGGGCCCTAAGGCGGGTGTTACAAATCTCCACATAAAGAAGATTTCATCCCCGGAATCTCATCGCGCTCAAATAGGTTAGGGTAGCGGTTCCTCATGCTTGTCTCAGTCTCCCACGTCAAATCAGAACCCAAAAGTGCCTCCATTAAATCAAAACCATATGAATCTATTTCTTACCAAGCTTCGTCACCTTGCGATCTGCTATCTCAACGGGTTCTTCTACTAATTGCTTTTTCGAATCCACTTCAGATCATGTAACGGGAGAATCTGACTTTCATCCTCAACTTTACATTTACGCAGATAACAGACATTGAATGTATCATGAATACCCGTTAATTTCGGTGGAAGATCAAGAGTAACCGTCTGGTCATTGACTATATGTCGTATACGGAAAGGACAAATGTATCGTAGAGCTAGTTTCCCGCATTTCCCAAAGCGAATAACCACTTTTCATGGAGAAACTTTCAGATACAATTCACCATGAACAAAAGAAACTGGTCGGTGACGTGGATCTACGTACATCTTCTGTCTGTCTCTGGCAGCTTTCAAATTTTCCCGAACAATTCCGACTTTCTAAGCTCTTATCTGAACATTAATGGGACCCGCAAACTGTTTCTCACCTGCCTCTAACCAACACGTAGGAGTACGGCAGCGACGACCATATAACATCTCATAAGGTGGCACACCGATACTCGAGTGATAAGAGTTATTATACTTAAATTCAATCAAAGGAAAATGTGAATCCCAAGACCCACCATACTCTACACACAAGCGCATAGCATATCCTCAAGTGTCTGAATAGTTCCTTCTGTCCGACCGTCTGTCTGAGGATGGTAAGTTGTACTAAAATTAACACGCGTCCCCAATTCCCACTGTAAACTCCTCCAGAAGTTAGAAACAAATCTGGAATCTCGATTAGAAACAATAGATAGAGGAATACCGTACCGGGATACAATCTCATTGATTTACAACTGAGCCAATCTGCTGAGTAAAGCTGTCTCACTGGTGGCAAGACAATGAAAACTCTTCGTCAAATAGTCAACAATCACCCAAATGAGGACTCTTCCTTTGAGTACGTGGAAGTTTGGATACAAAATCCATGGTAATATGCTCTCATTTCCACTATGGTATCTCCAGTTGTCTCAAGGATCCGTAGGGTTTCTGGTGCTCTTATTTAACTTGTGCATAAATATGACACGATTCCACAAATTGTGCAACATCCGTCTTCATCGTAGGCCACCAATACAACACTTTAAGATCGTTATAAATTTTAGTGCTACCAGGATGAACAGACAATCTTGACTTGTGAGCCTCTGATAGAATCAAACCTCAAAGCTCCATAAGCAATGGCACCTAAAAACGAGAATAAAGAGTCTTTAATATGCGCGAATTATCAACTAACTCATCTTTTCTCTTTATCATGATCTCTGACTTCAGATTTTCATCTTTCCAGGCCTCCAACTGAGCAAAGTTAAGTCTATCCACTAAGTCAGAGATGATCTCAACTCATATATATCGGGTACTATCGTGAAGCATATGCAATAACCCGATCACGATGCATTAAAACATAACCCACTCCTGCAAAGGAAGTATCGCAGTACACTACAAAATCATCAGATCCGTCCGGTAGTGCAAGAATAGGAGCCTGACACAATAGCTGTTTCAAAGTCTGAAAAGTTGTCTCCTGTTCATCATTCCACTTAAATGGCACATCTTTACGGGTTAATTTTGTTATAGGACTCAGAATTTTCGACAAATAACCCGCCAATCCCATAAAATTTTTTATCTTAGAAGGTGGTTTAGGAGCATTCCAGTTCATAACCGCTTCAACTTTAGCCGGATCGACTTTAACCCCATCTTTACAAATAACATGCCCTAAAAACTGAACCTCCCGCATCTAGAATTAACATTTAGAATTTTTTTCAAAAAGATACTCCTGTTTTAAAGTTTATAAAACTTGCCTCAAATGAAGCTCATGCTCAGACTCAGTTTTAGAATGGACCAGGATGTCATCGATAAAGAAAATCCCACATTTATCCAAAAACGGCCAACAAACCCGGTTCATTAAATTCATGAATACAGTAGGGGTGTTAGTTAAACCGAAAGGCATAACTAAAAACTCATAATGACCATACCTGGTACGAAACGCGGTTTTAGGAACATCGGCATAAGAAACATGTACCTGGTGAGAACCCAATCGCAAATCAATTTTAGAAAAATAAGAAGCACCCAGCAGCTGATCAAATAAATCATCAATTCTGGGTAAAGGGTATTTATTTTAACCGTCCTCTTATTCAGTTCCAGGTAATTAATACACATACGCAGTATACCATCCTTCTTTTTCACAAATAAAACCGGTGCACCCCACGGGGAAGAACTAGGACGAATAAAACCCCTGTCTAATAGATCCTGAATCTGAATCATCATCTCACGGATTTCAGAAGGCGCTAACCTGTATGGAGCTTTAGCCACTGGACTCGAACCTAGAATTAAATCAATTATGTATTCTACCTCTCAAACCGTAGGAAACCCAGGTAATTCATCAGGAAACACTTCCGGGTATTCCGAAACCACCAAGATATGAGAAACAATATTCTTCTCCTTTTTGACGTCAATAGCATAAGCCAGGAAAGATTTACACACTTTGGCTAAACGAGATAATAGGGAAAATAGAACGAAGCCTCTCTCCGCGAGCCACTGTTTGGTTTTATAGGGTACAATTCAAACTTAAGTTATACTGATTCAAAAACTAACACGTCTGAACCAACTCAAATTTGTAATCATATACAATTATTATTTATAAAGTGGAACAAAAATAATAATATTAATCCTTAAAACCCTAAAGGATTAAGATCTTCATTGAACACTAGTGTGTATAGGACACATAGGTAAATGGATACATATTGTCATGTGTATGTTCATGTTTTCGAAAATAGCATTATGATGTTTTCTAGGATTAGTTTAACCATAACCAATATCAATGATCAATCAAACAAGCAATCGATATATATATATATATATATATATATAAACCATGGATTTCATCCGTAAAGAGGTACAACAAGGATCCGCTTGAAGGATTAAATCACCACTTGTTCTTCATCTTAGTTGGTGATTGAATCACCAAAACCGAACCTCACACCCCTCTTGGGTGTTCTCGGCCGTAGACAAGGAGGGAGAGAGAAAGGAGAATGTTAAAACAAGCAGTAAGAACTATTATACCCAGGTGTGATAATTATATCTTATAAAACAAACTGTTTTATAATTAAATCTTATAAACCCCCTGTCTTATGATCGGGTATACTTTAGGCTTTTCCCTCTGCATCCTAATATTTCGATCGTGAGTGTGAGCATGGTTTGAGTCAAATCTGAACACTCATAACCATTTCTTGACTATCCGATTTTGACTGAGTGATAAACGACAAAGAACAAATCAGTTCATTTGGGCATGGTCATGCACTTCCACAGTCTAGATCAGTCAAGGGGCCTGAAAACATCTCTCCTTAAGAGGAGTTGCAGAATGCCTCTCGCATACTTGCATTTGGCAATACGCTTTCCACTGACACCAGATACGCCCAATATGACTACCCAGTTACGGCGTAGCGTTAGATGCGTTCCAAATGCCAGAATTCCTCGCATCCCAAACTAAATATCTTAGGCTTAAGGACAACCTATGTGATGAATACCTTTGACTTGAAGACCACGTGGTATTCTTCACGATCTCACTATCCAATATTCACACGCCTGGTGAATATCCGTACATCCTTGGCCTACACTCTTGGTAGCTATGTTCAATCAATATGAATCTCCACCAACGACTACAATGACGTCATTATCTCCCTACTCAAGGTTCCCACCAAGATAGGTAGTCACGAATAAGATTTCTAAATAATAATCCTTTTATTCATGAATATTAACAAAACATACAAAATCTGTGAAGAGTAAGGGATTAATAATATACTATCCATATTCACCCTCCTGGAATAAAGAATTGAATTAATACTGATCAATCGTATCAATTCACCGTGTCTATTTGCGTTACTATGTTGGTTCTAGTGGACTTATCACAGATCACTACTTAAAACCACAACATTACTATGAACCAAGAACAAGTATGCACTTACTAGTGCTCCCACTTGCTTTTCTAGACAAATTGTTTTCCGCAAACCTTGAAAACAAGTCTAGCCTTTCTAATTTGTCATATTCCCTGAACATGGAGAACTGGACTAACTCCTTGTTTTTGAATATATAAAATTTTCCCATAACTATACTTAGTTATATTGTAGATGTATAAATACTTTTCTATCCCATGTAATAATAAACCCTCTGTTTACATTAACCCGTAAACAAAATTAGATTTCTAGTGTATAACCACTTATCTAATAAGTTGTTTATTATTTTCAACACTTAATTCCTTTAGTATATTAATAATGGTGATATTGAATGTCAATATATAATTATAGCATCCTGGGATTACTCCATTTACGTGGACTTATTTTGAATCCTCAAAATTCCTGTTATTAAAATTATATATATACTTATGGGATTACTCCATTTCCTTTAGGACATAACAAGTGGTAGATTGAAGGATTGCATAAGAAACTATGATAAGATTGAGAGAATCTCAATTACAAATTAGAAAACACATAGTTTATTTAATTAAAGTTTGGCAATCCTTACACTTTTACACTAAGCATAAGGTATATATACCCTTTGGGTATATTTACAATAAGCCTCCCCACACAATATTAGAACTCCTATTCTATTACAATATTTTGGTGTTCTAACAATCTCCCTCTTTGGAATGGAATAGGAGTTGTAGAATAAATTTGAGTAGGAGCATTGATCTCTTCTGCATCTTGAGGGACTTTTGCTTATTGTCTTGAATCGCACCGGTAACCTAAGACATTGATCTCCTTCTGTTTTATTATCAGTTTAGCATATAGAGGTTTTCAGCTTTTAGATATCTTGAGCATTTGAACAATCAGCAGAAGCATACAAAGACTCATCTTCAGGAGAAAGAGATGCTTACTCCCCCTAGAATCTTCAACAAGAAACTCTCCCCCTACAATGTTGCTCTCGATCCTTGTTGACAAATTCGGGGTGAGAATAAATTGTTCTTTCATCTGAGTACTTCTCCTCCTAGACTTAATACCTCGTAAAATGTATCTCATCAGAGTAAACATCAACTGAATAAACCTTATATCCCCCTCATGATGTCCTTACTTTTCAATGGACATCATGTAAAATAATTCAGTTGATAGATACCAGTTAATTGTCTTCTACCACTTGTGAGCCAAGACGGATTGTTAAGGAGTAGTGTAGATCAGATGAATACATCAACTAAATCAAATATCCCTGATGTCTAAAACAAGAATTATCAACCTCTTCCGAATTACAACAAGTGAAAAAGATCATGAAAGACATAAGGATGCAAACGAACTTGAGACACATAATGATTCTACAGTAGAAATAAGCATTATGTGCGACTATAGAAAAAGGTGACTTTGAACGCATATCGTGAACAGGGAGTCGGATTCATCCTCATTTGAAAGCATACAAATGAACTTTCAAAATCCTCGAAAATATGTGTGTAATCGGATGTTGGTCAATACAATGAAGAAAAGAGACTAGAATTCTGAAATATAGGAATGGAATATGAGAATTCAGAACTGACTAATAAACAATTACCTAGACTCTAAAGAAACAAGGAATGGATTGCCAAAATCTGGTTTTGAGACCAAAAATTGGAGACACTAAGAAAAAACCAAAAATCAGTTAAGAAAGGGCAGGATGACTAGACATAGGGTACTAGGAATTAAGCATATGGTAGCAATGACCAAAATCTAACCCTAAACTTGGAGAACTCCTGACACAGTAAAAAAATCAAAACACTTGACTTAGGAATACAAGGTGACAACATAAATCAGTGACAATGATGACCGGGGTTCGGGGGCAGCGCCCCTGATAGCGGGGTCCAAGGGGTAGCAACCCCTGGCGGGGTCTAAGGGGCAGAGCCCCTGCCTGGGGTCGAATGGACTTGAGACATTTTTTAAAATGGAACTATGATCTAATGAAAAATGCAAAATGCATGGAATTACTACGATCGAATGGATTATAAATGATCGAATGGAATTACTATTGATCGAGTTCAATGGGTCACTTCGATGTGTGTTTGATCAAATGGAACAATTGATCAAATGGTCACTTCTCAATCACAGTTAAGTAATCGAATGATATCTGATCTGTTTGATATGTTAGTAAACTTCTCAATCGTAGTGTAATGAAGTAGTTCATTCGTAGTGCGATTCATCAGTAAACACTTTGAAAAATTATCAAAATTTTGACATGGTAACCCCTTGATCAAATTGAGGTTGTAACCAAATGTACTTCGATCGAACTGAAGTTTAGTAACCTTCATTGAATTCGATTAGGGTGACTAAAATCAAACTGTAAGTTGTAAACCCTAATCGAATGCAACGATTTTCACCTTAGATCGAACATAAGACCAAAATTATCAATCGAATTGGATTGTTTTGAACTTGGATCGAACTGAAGGCCAATAATCACGATCGAACTGCAGTGTAAAAGCTTTGATCAAACAAAAGTGTAAAATCTCGGTCGAACTGGTTTTTCCACCTACCCACTTCGATCCTAACCGTTTTTCACACACAAACACCTTTTTGAAGGTGTTTTACACTTTTGAAGATCTAAAACTCATATATACATTGTTCTTCGTTTTTCCAAACTGTTCTTCACGAAAATTTCAAAACCTTTCTAAATCAATCAGATTCAAATCGATTCTTCTTCTGGTTGTTTCGGAATTCAATTTCTACCAATCCTCTTTGATGATTAGATTTAATACACATGCAAAACAGGATCTTCGTGGATTAAAATGAATTTCCGAACCGTGAATGATACCTTCGAGAAAACTTTGATTAATCCTATTTTTTCAAGTATAGAAAGGTTGAATTATCTCTTTTGATCAGCACTTTCTTCAAATTTTCTCTATTTCAGCCCGTTGATCTTCAAATTTGAGATTTGTTGATGATGAATTCAATCTAATCTTCACTCCCTTGGCTCTGATACCACCTGTTAGGACATAACAAGTGGTAGATTGAAGGATTGCCACACTTCAATGAAATAAACTATGTGTTTTTCATGGTGTAATTGAGATTCTCTCAATTTTCTCATAGTTTCTTATGCAATCCTTCAATCTACCACTTGTTATGTCCTAACAACTTAAAATTCAATAAGCTAATAATCACTGTGTTTATCCAAACACTTATTAGCTTCTACGCAAATATATATTTTATTTTATCAAAACTTGATAAACAGCTTAGCGTAGGTCAATTGCTCACACTGACTATTATGAAAACATAACATTATACAAGAGTCAAAATACTGATTTTAAGTATAAATCTAGAGCTTAGTTGTTGAAACCTTAAACTTGGATTTTCCACATTGTTAGAACTGTATTATTGTAATAGAATAGGAGTTTAACAATAGTTGAGGGTGCTTATTGTAAATATACATTATAGGTATATAACCCTTGTGCTAGACAAGGAAATGTAAGGTTTGCCACACTTACATGAAATAAACTAGGTGTTTCAATGGTGTAATTACACATTCTCTCTAGTTATCTTATGCAAACCTTCATCTATCCTACATCTATACTTGAATCACTTGTTATATGGAACCAACACACATACCTAATATTTCCTATTATGGAAATTGGTTTCTACAAATATAACACACTTGTATGGATTCTTATTTAAAACATGTGAGTTCTCTTGATTATAATATTTATTATAATCACACTCATAAATGTTTTAACCTTAAACACATTTCTTAGAAATAATAACTATTATTTCAAGTGTTTATTACTAGTTCAAACCTTGAACTTGTTTTCATAAATGCTTATAATTACTAGACTAGATAAACCTACTAGTACACAACATCAACCATGTTGTTTGAAGTAATTCATAAGTTTAGTCGAGCAATTATAATATTAATATACTATTAAAATGGCAATCAATGCATAAGGACTAAGTACTAATAAGTCAAAAGACTTTGACTTGTTAGTTATCCTCTAGTCACACTTGACTAGATATAATAATAAACTACGCGCAAGGATATATCAACTAATAATTCATTAATGTTATAATATAAAAAGTCTTAAAAACCATTACATCTTTAAAATAAAATTAAAAAAAGTAATAATCTATGAATTATAAATATAATTGTTTCCGCACGTAGTATCCTCTAGCATTCCATGGCATCCTTTAGCTTTTACTGACCTATTTGCAATAAACGATCGCAAAACTCAAAACATCACTTATATAATAAGCTGAAAGCAAAAATACTGAAGTTAGTCAACGAAGTTACCGGCGGCGTCTCCACCACCCTCGTGACTCTTCAGGCAGTTGACCTTATAGTGGCCAATTTCACCGCTCTTGAAGCACTAGTTCTCGGCTCTTGCTTTTTTCAGTTTCAATTTCTTGACCTTGTCCTTGCCGTTGCCATTTGCCTTGGCCTTGGGTGCAGATGGTCATGGCTCGGTTTTACCCTTGCCTCTTCCATTGCGCCCCTTCCTCTTCTTAGCAGCTCCATTTTCCACCACAAGGATGTCGTCGGACTTGTTAACCAGATTCGACTCCGCTGTCTTAAGCATAGAATGCAGGTCAGCAATGGATTTCTCCATGTTGTTCATGTTATAGTAGACTATAAATGGCTTTTAGTCATCAGACAGCGAGTTAAGAATCAAGTCCGTTGCTAGCTGCAACAATATCGGGTGTCCAATGTTGGGTTTGACAAGTCACAATTCATACTTGAGTTGCCCTGATTCATAATCAAACTGTTTTGAACCAACTCTAAATTGAACAAAATATAATATCTTGTATTATTCATAAAGCGGAGAAGAGAATAATAAACTTAATCCTAAAACCCTAAAGGATTAATGATCTTGGCTTATCACAAGTGTATATGCCATGTATATGGTTTTCGAAAAACATGTGTGTGTGTCTATATAGCCATTATCGAAAATATAAAACCATAACAAACATGATTGGATTAAACTTAGAACAAAACATGCAATAAATCCATTACACAATATTGGAAATCGAAATATGTATATACATACATATACCTATCGATTTCACCATAGCCATCAAGAACATGTTTAGATGAAGGTTATACCTGAACTGCTCAAAGATAGTCAACCGGTTATGACGTACACCAAGAGCCTGCTAGAAAGGCTTGATTCATACTAGAATTGATCCACACTTGAAAGTTCTTGACCTTTCTTGTTGCCTTGAATCACGAAAATCGACAACCCCCTTGGGAGAGGGGGGGTTCGGCCGTCGATCACCAAAGGGGGGGAGAGAGAGAGTGTGTGTGTGTTTTCCTTTTTGTTTGTTAAAAGTGATTAACCCTAATTGCAAAGGTTTAAACCCCTATTTATAGATAACTTTCTAGTTATCTTAATTAGGCAACTTTATTTAAACCATTTATTATTAATATAAAATACATAATATATATATATATATATATATATATATATATATATATATATATATATATATATATATATATATATATATATATATATATATGTGTGTGTGTGTGTGTGTGTGTATGTATGTATTTTATCTCATTAATAATAACAATTAGTAACAGTAACCCTTTTAGATAATATCCAAGATATTAATCCAATAATTAATAATATATATTTATTAACTAATAAATATATATATTCTTTGTTAATTAATTTAACCTTGTTATTTTATAACTCTCTATACTGGTTTATGACTATCTGTTATAAAACTATCTCCCACGGTGTGAATGAACTTCTTGAATTACGTACCCGCATAGGTGTGACCCTTGAGTGTCTTATGGCATTGGGTGTGTCATCAGTGTTCGATGGTTATGCACGTAAATCCTATCATCTAATCCTTTCTAGGTGGTCCATGTACCCTTTCATTTTCAAGACATGGGTACTAACCGAAGTCCCTTTCGCCATCTTGCAAGTGTTAAGAGCTTCCGTGACATCGTAACTGTTAGATCTAAAATATATGTTTGTGATCTAGTCTGTATTTTGTGTTTAAATGGTCACATATATGTCACAATATCAATGTATTAGTTATAGATATATATGGTGACCTTAGCCTTTGTAATGTAACCTTTGCATATTTGAAATACAAAACACACACTTAAAGGTGTTTTCTCCATATGCTCTCTACGTGATTAATACTAGTACTCATTGATATACATACAATTGGTATCAGAGCCTGACTCTGAATGGATTCAAGAAGAATGTGCTAAAAACATAATCAAAGGTTTAAATAGGAGTCGGTTTTTGGAAGATTTTGCAAGAAAATAATGTTCTCGGGTTTAAAATTGAAATCACGGAAAAATGGAATTCTTGGGGTGTTATTTGAGTGGATTTGGATCGCAATAAGCTAAGAAACCTTCAAGGATCAAAGATAATTCATTACAATCAACATTCTGGAAGTAATTTGAATTTTTGGGGTTGTGAAGTTCTTCATAAGAATCGATCATAAGTTCAGATTTTGATTCTGTGTTGATAGATATTATGGATTAGAAGATGGCCTAGGTGCGGCAGTCGCAAGTCGACGGCAGAGCAGGCGGTTGGCGGCGATCATTAGCGGCGTGGTAGGCGGCAGTGGCATGGCTTCGGCAGAAGTACCACGACCCAAGTAGGCTTCGGCCCAAGCACCATAGTCCAGGGGGTTTCGGCCTAGGTGGCTCTCGGCCGAGGGAGTTCTCGGCCCAGGTGGCTTCGGCCCAAGGGGGTTTCGGCCCAGGTGGCTCTCGGCCCAGGGGGTTCTCGGCCCAGGTGGTTTCGGCCTAAGTGGGGTTTCGGCCCACGTGGAATACGGCCCAAAGGGATCAAGGCCCAAGTGAGTTTTTCGATTAAATACAAAATTATTAATTTTAAGTATTAAAATTAATAAAGTTTTATATAAACTAGCATTATATATATATATATATATATATATATATATATATATATATATATATATATATATATATATATATATATATTAATCAGCCTCAGTTAAAATATATATCTTTTGGATGTTTTATTTATCATGTCCTGTTGAGACATTATAAATAAACTCTAAAAGGGTATGTTTATATAAAAAGGAGAAACAAGATGATGTTATTTAAATTATGATCAAGTTTTTGTCGTGTTTAAGTTTTTGGTAAAACTAGTAAAAACTCGAGATAGGATTTATTCAAGTTTTTGAATAAGGTTATGTTTTTCAAAGTTTATTAAAAAATTATTTTGGTCAAGTTAATTTAAATAACTTAGATTATTATAATTCTCATTCTTGATTGATAGTTATTAACCAAAAGGGTAGATGAGAATGGTTAAACGAATCAGGTTTTATGTTTATCGCAGAGTTTATCTTGTTAGAAATATGCCCATTAATACACATACGCCATATGGACCGCTGCTGATGATGTATGGGCCTATAGGGTCATGGAGCGGGGTCTAACCTGACAGCAACTTAAGTTAAGGGACCAAATATGACAAAAGACAAAAGTTGACATCGCAGATTGCGTTAGCGCCGCTAACTATTAGCGGTTAGCGTCGTTAAGTCTTAGAGGTTAGCGCCGCTACGGCTGCATGTATTTTGTGTCAAATCACTGACAGGGCGTGTTAGCGCCGCTAACCCTTTTAATTTAGCACCGCTAACTCATGGTTAGCGCCGCTAAACCCTGCCAGTGCCATTTGTCATATCCACCTCCAAACTAGCCAATGCATGTGAGTTTCACACTTTCGGGACTTGGCCGGTTTGTGGGATTAATACATGAATCTGGAGACAAAATTGAGAGAGAACTCATTTTTAGTTTGGGAGAGTTATTTTTTTTGCTCTCACTCTCTCTAAAACTCTCATTACACTCTTTGGTGCTACAAGAGACCAAGAGAGGTTTATTCCAGAGAGTTGGTTCCAGAATTGTGGTCACTTTGTTGTTGTCCCGGAGTGCTTTTCGTGGTGAAGAAGCACGAAGGCTCGCTAGCTCGTGTGGTTGGACGTGCTCCCGGGGCACTACCCTTTAGCCGATCCGTGTTTCGTTCTTGGAGCTCAACACCACGAGTCAATCACATTCTGGAGCTTAGGAGAAAGGTATAAACCTCTTTCCTTTACCAGTTGCATTTTTATGCATAGAGTTTGGTCCATGTTTGGGATTTCGGTTTTATGCTTTGATTGCTTGTACCTTGGGCTTTATTTGTTGTACATTCGCTTCCGCTGCGTACCCACTGTACGCCCAACAGTGGTATCAGAGCCACCTCTATGTTAGATTTTCCCTTGGTGGCTTGAAAAATCCCGAAATCGGAATGTTTGTTTTCCGTTCGAACAAGGTTTGTGGCGCTAACCTCGAGTTAGCGGGGCTAACCCATAAAACTTAGCGGCGCTAACGCGCAACTACAGATTTTGTTTTTCAAGTTAAAAACAGTTTAGTCTCGGGTATTTTTGGCTATTTTGTAATTCTGGAAATTTGATCCAGATTTTGTCTGGGTAATTTTGTTACCATTTTGTTTGGTTGTATGTGTTAGATTTGAAATTGGTAACCTTGCCTTTGACCTTGTGGTTGACTTTGTGTGTTTGGATTCATTTGGTGATTTTTATATCACGTTATGGGCTGTAATATTTATTAATTTAGTTTGGTATGTAATAATATTGTGGCTTGCATGCCATTTCATTCATCCGTGTAATTGTAGTAGATAAATAGGAAATTTTGTGGCTTGTACGCCATTTCAATTTCTATTGTATGTTTTGTACATTTGGATGAAGACACACAAAAAGGAGTCAAAAGGAGATGGAGGATGACCATAGAAGCCGGTGGAATCCAATGGAGATAGCGGTTCTAGTGGGAGCTCACATAGGAGTCCTTTTGTCCCTTAGTTTGATTACGTTCTACCCGTTTTGGCTCACGGAAATAACGCATAGGATTTTGGCAAGGGTTACCAATTTACTTCGTTTATATGCGTGTGATGTGATTTTATTTTATTTATTTCTTGCATGGGTTGCTTAGGATTCGCATGCTAGATAATTTTTCGAAATTAATAAAATCACAAGAGATTTGGTAAAAATGGTTTGCAACTCTCACGCGCTCACATAAAAGATTAACTCACCTAGTGGAAATAGGTTTTGTCACTAAACAAGTTAATCTGTAACCAAGCCGAAAACAAAAGCCTGTTTTTCATAAAACGTAAATCTTGCGTCATCCGTAAGTCGATACCACCCGAATCTAGATTTATGGGTTTTGGTTGTCGAGCTTAGCACGAGCCAACTCTCATAAAACTGTGTGGAATGTGCGTGTGGCAAATTCACAATTTTGGTTGTCGAGCATAGCACGAGCCAAATTTGCTGGATTTGTTACCGTATGTCTTGACGGACGATTTACAATTGCAAATTAAAATCCTTGAGTGATTGTCGAGCTTAGCACGAGTCAACCAAGAATTTTCATTTGGAATTGGTGCAAGTAGGGATCAAACATGCCAAACGACCGATGGTTGTCGTAGGATCTCGCAAGTGTCTAAGAGTTGCAATAGAGATTGCAATCGGTAAGATTGTTATCGGCCTAAATAGCTCCATGAAGTGATCCGCGGCAACCCCGTCATGGATTGGAGTGAAATATGGTTCTTAGCCCTTGTTAAAATATTTTTCGAGGCAATAAGGGTAATTATTTTAACGAGGATTAAATCAAACTAACTAATTCGTGTACTCTCTTTAATTATAGGATGTCGAATCAAAACCACAACACGTCGACCTTTTCACTTCGTATGTTCCTACAAAGGGAGAAACTCATGGGAGTGAACTTTGTTGACTGGCTTAGGCAATTTAGGATTGTCCTACGTGCCGAGTCTAAGTTGCACATCCTTGAGAAACCCCTTCCTGAACCACCTGCTATCAATGCGGAATGGACCATCCGATACGCGTATGAAAAGCGTGTTCGGGATACGCACGATGTTGCTAGCCTCATGTTATCAAGTATGAGCTCGGAACTGCGAAAGCAATTTGAGCACATGACTGTGTATGACATGATTAATAAGCTGAAGGAAGTATTCTAACAGCAAGTTAGGCAAGAACATTATGAGTGTGTTAAAAGTCTAACCCGTTGTAAGATGCGGGAAGGCAGGAGTGTAAGTGCCCATGTTTTGAAGATGAAATCATACATGGACCAGATGGATAGGCTTGCTTTTCCTATAGGGAGGGAGCTCGGTGTGAATTTCATACTTCAGTCTCTGCCCGCATCATATGAAAAGTTTGTTGAGGACTATCATATGAATGGAAAGGAAGTGTCTATAGATGAATTGCATGGAATGTTGAAGGTTGTAGAATCTAACATGTCCAAACATGCATCATCCTCATCCACTTCCGTTCTTGGTTCTAAGTAACAACACAATACGAGGAAGAAGAAATCGATCCCATCAGAAGGAGTTAGAGTATCCAAGCTTGCTTCAAGCTTTGAGTCTATGGACATTGATGATGTGCCTAAAAAGACTCAACAAGGGGTGGTTTGCTACTTCTGCGGTAGATTTGGGGATTGGGGCCTTCATGCCTGCCCTCCGTGCCGAGAGGATATAAAACTTCTCAGACAAGAGAAAGTTAATTTTCCTACTTGAGGTACATTCATGATTACACTTCATTGCTATTCCTTAATAAGCTGGGTTGTTTACCCGAGCTATATGACTCACGTTTGTTACAAATTTGTTTTTGTTACAAAGTGTAGGTCTGTTCGTTGCAAGAAGGAAGAGCTTGAAGAACCGGATCTCTGAAGAAGAAATTTTGTTGATTGTCTTCTACAAAAGAATTGGGAGTGTTGGTCTCGCCATTAATTCCGGATTAATTATTACTTTTCTATGTACACCCTGCGTGGCAAAACTCGCTCTATTGTATGTTCATTTGATGACGATGGATGTTGCTTTAAATTGAAACAATTTTGAAAAATTATTTTGAGATGTTTTATCAAAAACTTATCCATATCATTGCATACATAAAGACACGTTATAAGTAATAAGGCAATCATGAAATAATTGATTCTTAGATCCAAAAGTGGTTTGGATACATTAAGTATATGGCATAATCAAACTTGACCAAGTAAACAATATTTACATCACTTAGATCCATGTGGTTAGGATCTTTGTAAAAGTTTAGCTTCGGGCTAAATGAAAGATGCAAATCTTGTTTATTGGACTAGGATGATTAAGAAATCTTTCACCAGTATTGGTAGGAAGGATTATAACTTGTTGGATTTTGATCACACTTGTGTGGATAATCCGTTCAAGTATGCCATGTATAGTGACACTAGTAAAATTCTCCATCACCATCTTCTTGATAGTAGTTAGGAAAATGTTTAACTAGATAAGATGTTTGTGTCTGAAACCTGGAGGAGTTCGGAAATAACCTTAAGAAATTGGGAATCAATAAGGGCATATAGATATCGATTCTTAGATATAGATAAGATGCGAAGTTTCTATTATCTATATTGATTTAAACATGAAATGAATCATTGGTTTATCCCATACTTCGTTTTCTCTAAGAAACACATTTTGAACATGATGTTACTTTAAAGAAAACCGGATATCTTTGTTGATGATCTGGTAAAAGGCAGGCCTTAAACATGTATTCAATATGATTGGTATACATTAATTTATGAACCAATTCCTCAATCTAAAAAACATGACATTATGGTCACTTAAGCATCCAATGAGATTTTGACTAGAAAGAGTCCTTTGCTTGTCAATCTCATAACTTAAAATTATCCATTCAGATGGATGAATTATAAGTTGATGCTTGTATATTTAAGTAGTTCATCTGAGTTTTGGATAATTGTTTCTTGAACTTTTGGGAACCATGTTTGGTAGCTCAAAAGGGAAAGAACAATTTACAAAAGCATTCTAGTGGAAGAACGGAAAAACTTAAATAAGAGACCTAATGTTGACACTAGCACTTAATCAACATAGAGATGCTGGTAAAACCTGACAATATCCATTGCTTCTTTATATCTGATGGAAATCAAGAAGGTTGTTATAGATATGAGGTTATCATATCAGAGTAACAGCAGCTTGATGGTAAATCATTGTGATGTTACCATTCATCGGTAACATGGTGGGACCTTGTGTTCACTAGTGAATAAAAGAAGGGAATATTATACATAGATGTAATCTATTTGCTGCATCCAAGTACTTGACTTGAGTTAATCCCAAACCTAAGGTTTAATCCAAGAAGGGTGTAGGGACTAACATATATGCAATTCATAGACAACTTCAAAAACCGACTAGAGACATAGTGTTTCATATTGATTATATGGAAACATGTTCTAGTGGTTATGTTGAAGATAACTTGGATAAAGTGAAATATTGTTGTCACCTTGCGGAAACAAGATTAGTTCACTTAGATGTAAGAGACCTGTATCCTTCATAGGAATAAGTTGAGGAAATTCTTAAGGCACTTTCCGAGGGTCTTATTCATCCATAATATCCAGATTAGGTCTGGATTATGTGAAACATTGTTGTCGCTTTGGGGAAACGAGTATGTTCACATGGAAAAATAAAAGACCAAGATCCTTCGCGGGATTAAGTTGAGGAAATATTTGAAGCATGTTCTGAGGTCTTATATATCCATTATGTCCAAGTTGTGTCCATGACTAAAGTCAGCAAAACTTGCATCTTGTGGTTGTAATCCTACTCTACGAGAAAGTCAAAGGAATGAGTTTTCTAGAAAGCATAGATTAAGCCAGATACCCTTGTCAGGGCTAGTGGGAGCTTCATGTATTCTTAGTAAAATATGCTCAATGAAAATAATGTCCTAATTTAGGGTTGTTCTACAACCTAATGGTGGAATTATTGTTCTGTGAATATAAAAGAAAAATATGGAGTCAAGTGGATTTTAATCGAAGTTTTGAATATTCAAATATGTGGTGTAGATACGACATTGAGATTCCATGAGTGTCATTGACCCTATTGTGTACTTTGGTAACATTAAGGGTATATCGACTCTAATAAACGTAAGTGTCAGTAACTCTATTGTGAACTTCGGTTACATTGAGAGTATGACGACTCTGATAATCATAAGTGTCATTAATCCTATTGTAGACTTCGGTAACATTGAGGATATGACGACTATGATAACCTAGTGTATGATCTAGTTGATAAACACTTTGCAAGTGGTTTAATAAGAGAATACAAAAGAGTACAAAGGGATATCGTATAGATGATCCCATGATTAAGCCGTTGTCAAATACTAGTGATGAATTTCATACTAGGTATAATAGCATTGTTAATGCTTATGACTGGGCTCGAATATCGTTTTAGTAAATGTTTGATTTACTTATAAGCTTTGGGAACGGTAAGCAGTACTGCTAACCGATGATTGTATCGATATATAGAGGAGACTATATATACGCATGATGCGGTTACCTTCATTGGTCTTTATTGTGTTCCATCTTAGCATGTTTAACCACTTCCCAGAATGTTTATACATTCTAAATTTCCACAGCCAGTCATTCTTCAAGGGAAGGAAGCTTGAATTAAGGCTGAGGTTAGGTGTTGGTTAGGCATTAATCAAGGATTGAATGCATGAAACGCAACACTAACCTGTGCTTGAAAGGAGTTTCAAGTAACTGGAAGACCCACACCCGAGTTTACTTCATGGATCATGGTCATAAAGTGACTCGGAAGGATCATATCATTACGTCCTTCGACCCGAGATGTATGAATTGCTATAGCATGACACTTTCTTACTTTAACCATTTCAAAACGTAGTTCGTAACTGGCTACTATAATGAGAATAGTTAAGTAAGATAAGGTTTACGCTATGGGATTGTATAGTCAACGGAATTTTTTCCTCTGATATGAGAGATATCCCTGGGCCCCTCGATGATTGGGCGCCGACACCAAAATAAGCATGGCCATGCGCAATGGAATATTGATTGAGAATCAGATATCCCCTTAAATTTTGGTCACCACCAATCAAGATCGAGTAACATAATCGTGAACGATCTGGAGATTGACGTATCAATCCATGTCTCGTGTTCACAAGGATATTGCGAACAAAGGGAGTATTGACCACTTATCAAATAGGACCTCTACGTTCTTTTGTAGATTATGGTTTTCTGCATAGAAGCGGAACCCATACTGACTTGGGTGCATTGACGTTTTTGCTAGAGGCCGCTCTTTGTCAGTGGTTACATGGGTATGGTAGATTATGTGCAAGTGGGAGTTTGTTAGAAATATGCCAATTAATACACATACGCCATATGGACCGCTGCTGATGATGTATGGGCCTATAGGGTCATGCACCTGGGTCTAACCTGACAGCAACTTAAGTTAACGGACCAAATATGACAAAAGACAAAAGTTGACATTGCAGTCCGCGTTAGCGCCACTTACTATTAGAGGTTAGCGCCGTTTAGTCCTAGTGGTTAGCGCCGATACGGGTGCATGTTCTTTGTGTCAAATCACTGACAGGGTGCGTTAGCACCGCTAACCCTTTTAAGTTAGCGCCGCTAACTCATGGTTAGCGCCGCTAAACCCTGCCAGTGCCATTTGTCATATCCACCTCCAAACTAGCCAATGCATGTGAGTTTCACACTTTCGGGACTTGGCCGGTTTGTGGGGTTAATACAAGAATCTGGAGACAGAATTGAGAGAGAACTCATTTTTAGTTTGGGAGAGTTAGTTCTTTTGCTCTCACTCTGTCTAAAACACGCATTACACTCTTTGGTGCTACAAGAGACCAAGAGAGGTTTATTCCAGAGAGTTGGTTCCAGAATTGTGGTCTCTTTGTTGTTGTCCCGGAGTGCTTTTCCTGGTGAAGAAGCACGAAGGCTCGCTAGCTCGTGTGGTTGGACGTGTTCCCGGGGCACTACCCTTTAGCCGATCCATGTTTCGTTCTTGGAGCTCAACACCACGAGTCAATCACATTCTGGAGCTTAGGAGAAATGTATAAACCTCTTTCCTTTACCAGTTGCATTTTTATACATAGAGTTTGGTCCATGTTTGGGATTTCGGTTTTATGCTTTGATTGCTTGTACCTTGAGCTTTATTTGTTGTACATTCGCTTCCGCTGCGTGCCCACGAGATCCCAACATATCTTTCATATATATAACTGCGTGTTTGTTGTATATATATATTGTGTGGTTGTGATATATATAGCTATAGTTTTGCCGACTTAGGACTCGCTTTTTTTTTCTTTTTTTTTTTGGTTTTGGGAAGGCCTGCGTGCCAATTACAATCCCTTTTTCAATTGTAATATTGTACTGGTTCGGGGTGGCCTGCGTGCCACTTACAACCCCTTTATTATTGTATTTCTAATAGAGTAGATGTAGTTTTGTCCCATAATCAAGACGGAGTTCAAGTAGATTTGCAAGATGATGGCTTGCACATTGCTTGGAAACTTCGGAGGAGGTGTCAAGGCAAGTGGGGGCAATGCATCACGAAGGCGAATCCAAGTCTTTTATCCTTAGGATTAGTTGGCAAAACTATAGGTTTTTATCTGTTTTTATCTGCGTGGTTGTGTTCTTTTTATTGCTTACCCATATTTGTATGTGATGCTGTGAAAAGGGGTTTAATAATAGGTAATTATTAAACAGTGAAAAACCAAAATTCATGACATTCTAGAATATGGCTTCAGTTTGCAAGTCATATTAGTTAAATTTTTCATAAATTTAAAGGTTTGTCAAGATTATAAGTTTGGAACTTATAAAGCCATTTTGTGCACCTAGTATAGGTACACATATAAATTGTATTTTTAAAATAGATGGTTTTAAAATGGTTTTTCAAAAACTGGAAAATTAAGTTTTTCTTTTTTAAACTTAATTATAAAACCCAAGAAAATCTTTAGATTAGTGTGTTACCCATCTAATGGTACACCTTTGCTGTTAAACTGTACTCGGGTATCGGAATTGACCAAACCTTGGTCATCCGGGTTCAAACCGTTGCGGCAAAGGGTATGAAAGATTCTGCGATAATCGGGAGTCCAGGCCATAAATCATACTGTCTTAGGTGGTGCGATCTATTTTTGTGATAATTGGGAGTCCCGGCCTAAAATGCACTAGAGTAGAGTTAAACATAATAGACTGGGTCTAAGTGCTCTACGAGGTTCTAGGAGTCGTACCAGCTAGGTACGATTGGTACACGGTGTTACCTACCAAAAATAGCATGACTTGGCGGTAAGTGACCAAACCTTGCGTCAAGTATGTGATATATGGGTCCTAGGTTTGTATATATTATTTATGGGTTTTGATGATATATGTTAGAAAAGTTTATTTGCAATTACTAATTAAACCGGGTTTTAATTTGTAGATGGCAACCAACGTTACCAACACTAACAACCTCTCTCTTCGCTCTATCCTAGAGAAATCTCCGGATCGTGCTGAGGCACGAGAGAAAGTGGTAAAAACGCTAGGGCAGAAGTCAAGGAGGCTTTTCAGAAGCGCTCTAACAATGCCCTGGACGTGAGTTGCCTCATGCTTGCAACGATGAGTCCTGAGTTGCAGTCAAGCATGATGGAAACTCCTGCTTATGACATAATCCGCCAGCTGAGGGACATGTTCCAGGAGCAAGCCCGCACGTAGCGTTATGATGACACTAGGGCATTTAACTCGTGCAAGATGGTGAAGGGGAAATCGGTCAGTAACCACGTCATGAAAATGAAAGGGTACATCGACCACCTACAGAGGCTTGGGCACCCAGTACCGTTGCAGCTAGCAATGGATATGATACTCAACTCGTTGTCAGACAACTATAAGCCTTTTATAGTCAACTACAACATGAACAACATGGAGAAATCTGTGGCTGAGTTGCACTATATGCATAAGACAGCGGAGCAGAGTATCGAGACAAAGTCTAAGGACGTTCTCATGGTGGGCAATAGCGGTTATAAGAAGAGGAAGGGGCGCAACGGAAAGGGAAAGGGTAAGACCCAGCCCAGCCAGAATGCACCCAGGGTTACTGATAACAACAAGGGCAAGAAGCCAAACCCGAACAAAGCAAGAACCGAGAATCGGTGCTTCAAGTGTGGCGAGACCGGACACTGGAAGAGAGATTGTCCGAAGGTTCACGAAGTAGGAGGCAAGGCTGGCTCCTCAGGTATCCTGTGACTAGCTTCTTTGTCACTTTCCATTTGTAAAGTCTCTTATGAGTTTTTTCTAATACCTTGCAATCGTTTATTGCAGGGGGTGATGGAAAGTGAAGCAGCCCAGCAGTTGAGATCCCACGTGCAGCTCGGATCTTTAATAATTCTTTTTCGTAGTTATTAAACACTTTTGTTCAAAGTTATTGGAATTATTTGGCATGGTTTGTTTAAAACTTTTGGGTTGACATTATGGTTTTAATATTTGAAAATTTGAATTATTTTGTTTTATATCCGTGCACGTGTGCTTTTGATGAATCAGGTTAGTCCAGTTGTGACTAAAAGATACTAATGAGTAAAGTTTTGACTTAATAGGTGATTCACAATGATCTTATGCAGTAATTGTTATAGTTGCATAAATGCTAGTCCCACTGTATAAATACTTAGATAAACAAGTTGTGTTTGTGAAATTAGATAAGTCTTTCTAATTTACAAGTATTTAAGAATTTTATGAAAGACAAATGTTCAAAGCATTGAACAAGATCAGATAAGAAATAATAGTTATTATTTCTAGATAAAAGTTTTTGGACAAAACATTTAAGAGAGTATAAAGGTGATTATAATAGTTATTATGATCAAGGTTGTTTTAAACTAAATGTTTTAGGCAACGAAATTTAAAATACTTTTACAAGTGTTTTATACTTGTAATCGTGTTTTGGGTTTAATGAAACCGTTTTCCATAATTGGAAAGGTGGATATATGCGAAATCCAAGTTCTGGTTACATAAAACGTTTAAATTTCTCACAAAAACTGTTTTAAGAGCAAGTGTTTAAAAACCTAAGTTTTAGGCGTATTAGTCAAAGATTGACCGTGTCTAAAATGGTGTTTTAAGGTAATGCACTTTTTCATAAAAGATAGTGGGAGCACCTTGACTGGTGTATTTATCAAGTTATCAAGGTTGATCTAACTAGTATGATAAATACAAGTATGAACTTTTAAAGTATATAATTATCGGATGATTTTAGAAGTTGTCTAAAATAAAAGGTTCTTGAAAGGGAACTAATCCAAGGAACGCATGACTTATTAAAAGGTTCTCAATAAGGGTGTCATTGCAAGTTTTTTAGTCAAGTCATGACTTAAACGGAATTATATATGATTAAAAGGATTCAAAGAGTCAAAATAATTAATGTCGGTGGTTGATTAACGTTAGAGATGATAAAATAGGATATTTTGGTATCCTTAGTAACGAGATTAGATAAGTATTAGTATACACTGGGGATTAATCTCAAGGTTACAAGTATGTGTAAATAGATTTATCGTTTCAAAAAAGGGATATGAATTTAGTAAGATTTATCACATCTACAAGTGTAATTAAAGTTTTAATAACAAGGGGATTATTTTATAAACTCAGAAATTTTGGAGTTATTTTCAGTTTTCCATGTTTAAGGAATTTATAAAATGAGTAAATCTAGAATTGGTTTTTGGGTTGCCAAACCGGTTTCTAACAAAACCAAGAAGGAGTACCTTAAAGTACTAGTCTTGAGTTTTGGGTTTATAAACATATTATTTTCTCTGTAATCCGTGATAAGTTACAATGTAAAATAATAAAGTAATTCAGATAAACGCTGTGAATTGAGTCAATGAAATGGTAGAAATTATGCATCTTTATTCGAGGGTGGAATATGGAGGGTGGGTGCAGAAATTAGTTTCGTTGTTCTTCACCATTTTGTATGTTTTAAACCATCCAGGAATAAACTTGGTTTATTCAAAACATTATCTTGGTGGGAAGCTTGATAGGGTTGTAAAGTCATCGTAGTTTTGGGGTAGCTTCGAAGGTATATCGAATATAGCTGCAAAAGTCTTTTGCGGACCAAAATTTATGGATATTCGTTAGGGTTACGAATATTGGATTGACCCACCGTGAAAAATACTTCGTGGATTCGTGCCAAAAGTATTTATCACATAGGTTATCCTTAAACCTGAGGTATTTGGTTTGGGATGCGGTAACTGTTGTGTTCTTAGTGCGTCTTAACGCCACGCCGTAACAGGGTGGTCATAAGGGGCGTATCTAGATTTAGTGGGAGCCGTGTTGCCAAATTCAAATATGCAAGAAGGTATTTGCACCTACTTTTTAGGAGAGATATTTCTGGGCCCCTTGACTGATTGAAAAAATCGGTAAGTGCACGGTCGTGCCCAAACGAACTGATATGTTCTTTGTCGTTTATCACGCAGTTTTGAAATAAAGTATGTTATGAACATAATTCTTGAGATTTTGGGTTGACACTCTCCATGCTCATGCTCAAAATTGAAATATCACGCTCCAAGGGATATATCTATAATAACCGTACCCATTCATAAACAAGTAGTTTATGATAGTTGACCCATGAACAATTAGTTCATGATAGATTGCTCATAAATAGTTGTTTTATGAGAGTTTACATTATCACAAGTTTCTTTGGGGTATAAGAGTTCTTATGACCTGGTTATCCTAAGTGTCTGGCTAGGGACCTCCTTAGGCTAACAATGTACAGTAACTATTACTTATCTTGAACAAGTGTGAGTCTGTTGGATTACGTGCAGAGATAATTCATAAGTAAATTGTATCCAATGTTATAAGAGACTAAAGGATCACATTGCTACACACACAAATTAGAGAAGTTGGAATTTACCATAATTCTGTATGGAAATAATTAATCAGATGGATTAATTATTAGAGAGAAAAAATAAATAATCAGTTGAATTAATTATTAGAAAGAAAAGAAATAATAAATAGTTATTTATTATTTAGAGGGAAATTAAATATTAAGTTTAATATTTAACGGACCAGTTAATTAATTAACGAGTAAATTCCAGGGGGTCAAAGTGAGAGGAATGAAACTTTAATTAAAGTGATGGGCTTTAATTGAACGGGCTTGGACTTGGATAAGGTTTAAGTATTTAAACCTACATAAGGCTCATTTAATCCTAATGCATTCTAACTTGAATCTAGAAAAGAGCCCTAGCCTCCTCCATCCTCTCCCTCTGCGTCGACCTCTCTCTTTCTCTCCCTCTCCCTCTCGTCGAGTTCGACTAACACCCAAGGGGTGTTCAAGGTTTGCTTTGCGTCAAGCCACACACACACACACGCGATTTTGTGTGTCATTCAGGTAATTCCAGGAGCGGTCTAGTAGCCAGTTCGTTGGTGGTGCAGTAGTGGTGGACTAACTTTAGCAATCCCAAGATCACAGAAGGTATTGTTTTTCTAAACCTTTATCTGGATTGTTGTTGAGAAACATATATGATCATTAGTAAGATCCTAACCCTTTTGGGGTTTAGAGGGTTGTGTTCAATCCGTTTTCGCTTTAGGATTGAACTAGTAGAATCAAACTCAGGGCTTGACCAGTTTGTGCAATAAGGTGGTTTGGTCAGATCAAAACCCTTGAATACCATCAGCTAAAGAAATTCAAAGTGATGATGTGATGAATGCTGGTTCAGATAGTGGTTTTATGGCAAAATTTGATGAGACTGATGATGAGAGTGAGTATGAAAGTGAAGATGAGATAGAGGCAGGTACAAATAACAAAAGTCCAACGTCAACTGAATCTGAGTCTACTGCTGATAAGGTATATCTTGACTATTCCGATCTTTCTGCTGAACATATCATAACACTTCTGGACAAAGTTCAATAACTCACTGTCAAGAATCAGCAATTGCATGAACAGAACTTAAATTTTAAAATGAATCAAGCCGCCACATCTGAACAAAAATCATTAAATCTGAACTCACAATTAACTCAACTTCAACAGGACAGTTAGAATAAATAAAATGAATTGGTCAAACTCCAACAAGAAACTGACCGTAAAGTTCATGATTTGAATGCTGCTAAATTGAGTGCCGAGATAAATTTGAATTTACTCATTAAAAAAAAGAATAATTTGCAAACAATAGTTCAAAATCTTGAAGAGTGTGTCAAGAAGAAATTGTAAATCGACCGTCAAGAGACACGGTGGTACTCTAGCCCAATTGCTAGCTCTACTATAGCTCGACATCCGACCTTGCGAGTTGCCACACGTACCTTCCACACAGTTACGCAAAACCGATCTCGGCTAAAGCTCGACGATCGATGTTGTTTCACTAGATTCGGGTGGTGTCATCTTACGGGCGGTGTGAGATTTAGTTTTGAAAAACGGGATTTTGTTTTTCGGGTTAAAACATTTTTAACCATTTCTTGTTTATGTGGCGTGCGGAGTTTGTAAACCAATTTAAAAACTCTTTGGTTTTATTATTTTGAAAAATTTTCTAGTATGCGAAGATCCTAAACAACCACGCAAGAAAATGTACAAAATAAAACCAACCACACACGTAATATAAATATCCGGTAACGAGCCAATCATATGCGTCTTGCCCGTGAGCCAACGGGCAAGACTAAGTCATCTAAGGACAATTCCGAATGACTTGATGTGTACTCCTCCCACTTGATCCATCGCGTTTCCTACCGACCTCCGGATCCAAGTCCGCCAAGACACCCTCTATGGTCCTTGTTGGTTGCTTCGGTTCTCCTTTTACAATTTACAATTTTAAAAGGAAATGACATGCAAGCCTAAGCTAACACTAACAATTACAAAGAATAGAAAATCGGCATGCAAGCCGTTAAATATACAAACCGAATAAATTAAATTAATTATTACAAACCATTGTGGTACAAACCACCAAATGAATGAATGAATTAATTTTAAACAACCCAACACATCACATAAGTCTAATGGCTCGTATTGTTACCGGATTTCATACAACAACATAAAAAACCACAAATCTACACACGGTGTGTAACACCGTGATTTTCAAAAATACCGTTTAACAAAAATATTTAGTTATTAATCAACCTTAAGCAACGTAAGTCTTAAAATCATAAGTACGATAAACGTAACCTGAATAAACCACGGTGTCACACCGTGATCAAAACCGTTAAACCATTATAAATTCAAACCATAAATAAAATAATAAAAGTTCATTGGTATCAATGTCCATAAACCGTAAGTGAGCATGAAAGGTTACTGCCCCCACCCAACAAGCCATGGACATGTATATAAATCATATAAACCGTAGCATGCATAAACAACCTTGTAAGCATACATAATTATATAATCGCAAGTAATACACTTAGCACATTAAACCATCATATATATATATATATATATATATATATATATATATATATATATATATATATATATATATATATATATATATTCATTTAATCTTTAAAAATATATTTTATCGTTGTACTCGGTTTTGTAAACTATTGAACTCACCTGAAACTCGAGAATTGAAACCGAAATGATCTCCGAGAAGCTTTACCACACAACCTAAACAACTTGAAATCTTCTTATAACCCGACATCAAACTCACGGGAACTTCTGCCTTGATCTCGCCATTTTCACATCGGCTCCACCACGCCATCTTCTACCTGTCAACATCTTGTTTTGTCGCCATCTTAGTTTCATCCCATGCCATAAAACCACGCACCAAATGAATTGAGAACTCCACCAAAAAAAGAATCAAAAACCATATGATTAAAAACAGATTGGGAACCTCACCATACACAAACTCATTTGGAAACTTTCAAACAGCTACTTTCAAGCGGAAACCATCCTCCAAGTATCAACCGAAAACCAATACTCCCAACAATAGAATCAAATACTTGGAGTTTCCTTGAGCACAATTGAAAACCATTACCAAGCACTCAGTCAAAAAACAAAATTAGAATTCCATCAAAAATCTTAATGTCTCAAAGATATAATTGAAACCTTTAACCTACTTTGATCTTAATAAAAAAACTACAAGGTGCTACTCAACTGAAAACCTAACATCACAAATGAAAACTATTTTATATAACAAATCTAAAAATCAGTCATACTTGTTCCCTGTTATCTCGACAACCTCCTGCTCCTAACATTCAAGAATAGTCGACACACACATATTAAAAATCCCAGCCATCAACTCTTCCATCCATAATAAAAATCAATTTTTTTACATCATTGCTTCTAAAACTCAATGCTACATAAGCCCTCCATCGTCATCAATTAAATAATTACTATACATGACCCCATTCAATTCCAGGCCCTCAACACAATTGTAAGTCCTACCACGATACGGTTCGATCATAAACAGCCTTTAAAAATTAAGAATAAATCTTGAATTCTTAGTACAAGTTGCATATAACACACCATTAAAGGTTTAAGGTACTTACTTGATCAACCAGTTTCACAATCAACGAGAATTCTTCCTTGTTCTTGCGTAAACCGAGAGCACCCACGTCCAAACTAAAATGCCGCATTTTGTCATTTGGCTTCCAAACGTGATTAAAACCCTATTTTAGTTAGTCCCTTGATTCACTAATTAATCCTTAGAGTCTCCCTTTTTAACCCCTTAGTCCTTGTTCTTTCATTTTGGTCTTAAATACACCTTTAAATTACTAATTTTTGCTTTTCTAACAATGTAAACCGTCAACCACGTCAAAAATACTCAATCAAACCGTAAGCCGTCTCATTAAATGCTCGGAATAAAAGGATATCGGGAAACATCAATAACTAAAATGATTACGTGAAATACTGGTTGTTACAATTCTCCCCTCCTTAAAAGATTCCGTCCCGGAATCCGCATAGTCAAGCAACATGTAAAATATCATTCATTTCGGGGTTCATTCGTGCATCACACGCCCCAATCAAATCTTTCATTGTTATAAGATATCTTCATCCATTAATTAGAGATTTAGTCTTAAACACAACTCACTATGAACTCGAGACAACTATACCAATCAAACTTTTAAGTCAGAAATTAGAGACTGTCAACCATTGAGCCAAACCATCAATTCAGCGAAAGGAGACTAACAAACATCCGTTAACCAAAACTTTTAATATGGGAATACTATTCTCCATCGTATTGTAAACTCCGGCTATCGCTTTAGTGTGTTATTTATCCTTTTCCAACTGGCCATACCTTGGAGCACACATAATTCATAACACATCAAACGTCATTCGTAAGGAATCCTAACCATATAACAACTCTACCCCTTGACCACTTTGTGACTCACAAATCGACATATATAAATATTAGGTGTACACAATATTCATTTTCCAAGTATTCATTCCACTCGGTCCCCTTTTTTTTACATCGTTTTGATATCAATCATATCTTTTACTACTGATAAGTAGACTTGTTACTCTACATCCACCTCTAGTATTGCAGTCTTGTTTATCGAGCACAAACACGTTGTGGCAATTTCATGATGATGTTGGCCAGGCGTAATCACAAAAGTACCCCACATGAGTCTCCTCCTCACCGTCTTAACATCCACCGAGATGTCTAAATCATTCTTTCTATGAATTTCCAACCCCAATCACTACCTAGTCCGCCTCAAATCTACGTTCTTTCTTGAATTTTACGTTTCCATACATTTAGTTCCTTACTACGTGCACGTCTATCCCACATTTGACCCGATTTTGTATGTTGTGTCTGTCTCATTCCCCTAATTTGACCGTTGATCGTTCTGTCCCGACTACTAAAATCCATAAGAAGTCTTCCTTATATTCTACCATTCGTAGTCAACCATTCATTCAAACCGTATTTAGCACTCAATTCTTCTACATACTCGCGCATGCTACTACTGAATTCCATCTTAAGCATCTCTTGTGTTAAGTCACTTTGCTCCCAAATTTCCGTATTCGAACCTTCACCGGGTCCTTTTAGAGCGGATCACCTACCATCCTTGTAACTTCTAACGGTTCAATTTGAACATATCATGTTCTCTTCCAATTGTAGTACACCAAGAAGACGTAATCCTATGGTTTCCATCGAACGAATACGATCTAACCAAAGGCAAGTCTTAACAATATAGCCCAAATCCGTTTACTAATAGTCCAATTAGCATTGTCCTCAAGTATATATCGCCAATATTATCGCCGTTAGTATCATATATAGATATACCTAATATACCATATTACTGTTATATGCATTTATACTTATATTTCCGTTTTATTAACCGTCCTGTGTGAGCATTAGCGGTCTCATTAAATCATCTTAATCGTATAGACTATTTCTGATTAATCCATTTAGCCGTCATCGTTGCCATATCATTCACATTGATTAAAGCTACCATATGATTTTATATGATTTTATTTCTCCTTCCCTTTGTTTTACAAACGTCAGAATGATTCGGGGACTCGCCTCACGCATCCTCTAGGTATCAACCGCTAAATTTCCCAATCATCTAATCATATCAAAAGAAACTAGATAATAGAACTACGCATAAGCAATCCGCTATTTCACAACTCAATCTGTGTCATTTCCCCAAATCATATACTAAGTTAACTTCATAATCTCTATCGTAAATGTGATCCCAACCTCTGTCATGTCCGAACCGTCTCCACCAATAGAGTTAACTGAACATGGAGTCGTAGGGAACCATTGTCCGGTGAAGAAGATGGAGTACCAACATATTCATCCTCCAAAAGCTCTCCCTGTGAGTGTGACGGATAGTTATAAGTAGTCATACTGTGACGAGAACCAGTCTTCACAATTGATGGAACTAGCATACTCGACATCGTGCACTTCGAGGAGGGTTGCGGTGGTCGAGTGCCACCCCTCGCCATTGCATACGAACCCTTGATTACCACTAGTTTTAATGCCAATATTATCCAATTCAGTGTCGTTGATCGACCCAATCACGAGATTCACATGCACAGGTGTATTCAATGCTGTCTTTTTTTACACCATATACTTTCTTGCATTCCTTCGAGGAATTCTTCTCCAGAAGCGAACCACCATCCTTCCATAACCCAAAAGGGGAAATTCTTCGAATTGTCCATTCTCTACGTTTAGCGAAAGGGACCCAAGTCAACATCGAATTTTCGAGTAATTCCATATCGTTCTCGTCATAAAAGCTATCGTAACAGAAAAGCATTCAATATACTCTATCCGGTAGAAAGACAAATAAGCAAATTGTAAGTTTGTATATCAAAATGCTGACGTGTCGTATCCTCCTCGAATGCATAAATTACCAACTAATCGAACCGTAAACACAACAAACCAGGTCCACTCAAGTACTTAGATAACAAAATATAGTCTAAGGTCAAAGGAAAGAAAATCTCATATGCACTCATCTCTTACCCAACCACCCAAAGTCCAAGTCAATCCGATTTGAGCCGACCTAGCTGTGAGTCCAAGTGCCGGTCTCAACACTTAGTTCACTAACAGCCTGGCTCTGTTACCAACTTGTAACACCGTGATTTTCAAAAATACGTTTAACAAAAAATTTTAGTTATAAATCAACCATAAGCAACGGAAGTCTTAAAATCATAAGTACGATAAATGTAACCTGAATAAACCACGGTGTCTCACCGTGATCAAAACCGTTAAACCATTATAAATTCAAACCATAAATAAAATAATAAGAGTTCATTGGTATCAGTGTCCATAAACTATCTACCCATAGTGAACCCCGTCTCACAAAGCCAAGCTCTAAGTCACCTGCACGAGTACACGACACATTTCAAAAGAACAAGTGTCATCTTATGCTTCGTGAGTCAATAGGGTTAAAATAACGAAATCCGTAAAAAAATTGAAGATGAGCATTAATAAAGTTATCAAATAACCATGCCCTTCCCATAAATAAATATTTGACCCATCCCCTGAATCCCACATAACATTTATCATATAAATGGGTTAAATAACCGTTTCAATTAACACAACATATGAAAACCGTTCACAAACCGCATATCAAGCACATACCGCATATGTTACCGTAGTATTTATTTCTACCGCTAAGTTTCCCTAGCCATTGGGCCCCGGCCAGCTAGTTAACCCGTTCACTAATAACACGCTAAGTAACCCGTGCATTGATTGGGTAGCTACTCCCGATCCATGCATGAATGTACATTAGATGATGGTTTCGCTACTCCGACTGTGCAAGTACAAGTACCACGTTGTCGTTCAAGTGTAAGTACAAATGGGGGCAACCGCTATCAACCCCTCCTGACACTCACGTGATGTTATCGATATGACTATACCTGCTGTCATACATCACTCCAGTACTCGAGCACTCAATTGTACCGTCGTACCATGCTTTACAAAGGTTATCTAGAAACCCCGCAACCCCGTATGTGGCTAGCACTTAAACCTAGAATGTCATTAAAACCTAATAGGTCCCTAAACCGTAAGTGAGCATGAAAGGTTACTGCCCCCACCCAACAAGCCATGCACATGTATATAAATCATATAAACCGTAGCATGCATAAACAACCTTGTAAGCATACATAATCATATAATCGCAAGTAATACACTTAGCACATTAAACCATCATATATATATATATATATATATATATATATATATTCATTTAATCTTTAAAAATATATTTTGTCGTTGTACTTGGTTTTGTAAACTTTTGAACTCACCAGAAACTCGTGAATTGAAACCGAAATGATCTCCGAGAAGCTTTACCACACAACCTAAACAACTTGAAATCTTCTTATAACCCGACATCAAACTCACCGGAACTTCTGCCTTGATCTCGCCATTTTCACATCGGCTCCACCACGCCATCTTCTACCTGTCAACATCTTGTTGTGTCGCCATCTTAGTTTCAACCCATGCCATAAAACCACGCAGCAAATGAATTGAGAACTCCACCAAAAAAAGAATCAAAAACCATCTGATTAAAAACAGATTGTGAACCTCACCATACACAAACTCATTCGGAAACTTTCAAACAGCTACTTTCAAGCGGGAACCATCCTCCAAGTATGAACCGAAAAACTAATACTCCCAACAATATAATCAAATACTTGGAGTTTCCTTGAGCACAATTGAAAACCATTACCATGCACTCAATCGAAAACAAAAATTAGAATTCCTTAAAAAATCTTAATGTCTCAAAGATATTGAAACCTTCCACCTACTTTGATCTTAATAAAAAAACTACAAGGTGCTACTCAACTGAAAACCCAACATCATAAATGAAAACTATTTTATATAACAAATCTAAAAATCAGTCATGCTTATTCCCTGTTATCTCGACAACCTCCTGCTCCTAACCTTCAAGAATAGTCGACACACACATATTAAAAATCCCAGCAATCAACTCTTCAATCCATAATAAAAATCAATTTTTTTTACATCATAGCTTCTAAAACTCAATGATACATAAGCCCTCCATCGTCATCAATTAAATAATTACTCTACATGAACCCATTCAATTTCAGGCCCTCAAAACAATTGTATGTCCTACCACGATACGGTTCGATCATAAACAACCCTTAAAAATTAAGAATAAATCTTGAATTCTTAGTACCAGTTGCATATAACACACCATTAAAGGTTAAAGGTACTTACTTGATCAACCAGTTTCACAATCAACGAGAGTTCTTCCTTGTTCTTGCATAAACTGAGAGCACCCATGTCCAAGTATTTTGTCATTTGGCTTCCAAACTAAATTAAAACCCTATTTTAGTTTGTCCCTTGATTCACTAATTAATCCTTAGAGTCTCCCTTTTTAACCCCTTAGTCCTTGCTCTTTCATTTTGGTCTTAAATACACCTTTAAATTACTAATTTTTGCTTTTCTAACAATGTAAACCGTCAACCGCGTCATAAATACTCAATCAAACCGTAAGCCGTCTCATTAAATGCTCGAAATAAAAGGATATTGGGAAGCGTCAATAACTAAAATGATTACGTGAAATACTGGTTGTTACATGGTGTGCCACACAAGAACCATGTAAATCTTATATGTCTTAGTTAAGATTATCAAACACTCAAGGCACTTATAATATGCATTAGGAACATTAAACAAGTCAAAATTCCATATTCATATATACACAATGTAAGTATATGCAATTAACTATTTTCATGCCAAAATGTTAATCCACATATAAATACACCAACCAAGACATAAGACAACTTAAACATATCTTAACCCAAATTCTGGAAAAAATCCACAAAGTACAATCGAGCCAAAAATCCGAATAAAATTGATTTTTAAGCAAAACATGCATTCTGCCAGAAGTGGTTAGTGCCGCTAACTATAAGGAGTAAGCGCAGCTAACCATAACAGTATCCCGCCGCTAACTATAATCAAGTTAGCGCCGCTATCCGATCTGTTATTAGTGCCGCTAACTCCAAGGAGTTAGCACCGCTAACTACTGGATAGAACCAAAACACATTTTTCCGGATTTTTCAGGCCACCAAGTGCAAAACTAGTGTAGAGATGGCTCTGATACCACTGTTGGGGTTCGTGGTTAAGAACAGCGGAAGCATACAAGGTCAACGAATTTTAACACAAGAAGAGAACCACATGGTGAACCCCAAATGTGTACCAAGCTTTACAACAACATTTTGCATCTTAAAACAGAAAGAGAAGTGAAGAGATAAACCATTCATGTCTCTGGAGTTGTTGAATGCTAAGCTCCAAGTATTGAATCCTATTCCTTGAACTATCAAAGTCCACCCCGAGAAACTTGGAGACCTTGATGTACTAGCACCCCAACACTCTTCAATGCCTTGAAATTATTATGGAAAACTCCCTTGAAACCACGAGGAAACTCTCTTGATAATCTCTCTTAACACACAAGAACAACCTTTTTGTTTTCTTAGTAAGTGTGTGTATTTTGCCTTAGCCAAGAGAGACAAATGAGAGACAAAACAAGGAGTTTTATAAGCCTAAAACCGACCCCAGGTCTCCCCAAGATCAGCCAGAGCTCAATGATGGCTAAGCCATGCATTGGTGGAAAGAGGAGGTGAAAAGAATAAAGGTTCTTTCTGTCAGACGGGTTAGCGCCGTTAACCGCCCATGTGTAGCTCCGCTAACCACTCCAGGTTAGCGCCGCTATCGGGGCTGAGTTAGCGATGACATGGTTAGTGCCGCTAACCCTATCCAGAATGCCAACTATAATTATTTATTCTTTCTCACCCTCCTAATTTAGGTAGTTGGCAAGATCAACCCTCGGCGTGTGACCCGATAGGCTCACACATAATCGATAGTGATCAGTTGGCGTACGTGTGTCAGTGTGCATACTCCAACAATATATATATATATATATATATATATATATATATATATATATATATATATATATATATATATATATATATATTTCAAACAAATAAATATTCGTATTTATTTGTTACAACACATTTTAATCAAAATCGTCAAGCTCCAATCACCAAAGGTTCGCGTTCAAGTAGAAGTCAACGTTGAAGATACCTACAAGAAAACGTTCAAATTATATGAGCTTACAAAATAAATAATTAAACAAGTTCAAGTTTTTATAAAAAAAAAAATTTATAAAAACTTTTATAAAAATTGTCAATATTTTTAAGCAATTCACTTTGTTGGTTGAACAAGTCCAAGACTTCTTATTTTAGCAAATACGAAACACAATCTAACGTAGAAACAATACAACACTATATTTAGCAAGGGAATCTCCAAAAGAGGTAAATTTCCAACATGCTTTGTGGATTGGTTTCCAAACTTCCATTTTAGTGTTTATATTCAAACTTAAGAAGTATCGGATCAACCTAACTTTTCTAAATCTTTTTTTCAGTAAATTTTAATAGTAAAATGAGTTGTGTATGGTTTTGGACAAAGCCTAACTTCTATATTTACAAAGGTCAAAGTGTTCCAGACGGCTGACGGTCGAAGCCACGGTCGACCGTGGATCGACCATGGGAAGTCTGTACACTTTCTGAACTTGCACCTTTTCCCTTATTTAAACCAACTCAAATCTCATTATTTACTCACCTCTTGCAATCTGAAAAAACATAATACTCTCTATATCTTGTGAGCTCATATACTTTGACAATTCTTCAATCTTTCATGATCAAGAATCAAGCAAAAGTCAAAGCTTCCATAGCTTAAACACTACTTCATCTTTAATATACTTTTTAATAGTGTAAGGATCATCTCTAGCCTACATAATTAGAGAGAAGTGAGGATCAAGTCTAGACAATATAATTAGAGTGAAGTAAGGTTATCTTTTCCTTGCTTGCAAGAGTGAAGTGTTAATTATTATAAACCAAAAAGAGAAGTTGTAAAATGTTTATCTCTACCTTTAAAGAGAGAAGATAGTAGAGCAACTCTTGGTGGGTGAGGTCAATGAGTGCATGTAGAGCAAGTTTGTTAACCGTTGCTTGAACCACTATAAATCATTGTGTTCAACATTCTTGATTGGTGATATCTTTCTTACTGTAACTCTTAATTTCTTGCATACACTTCTAAAAACTTCAAAAAGTCGGTATAGAAGAACCTATTCACCCCCCCTCTAAGTTCTAACACATGGTAGTGATGACATCATCGGTGGCAGCAGCATCATCTTCTGACATACGAAAGGCTCTACGCTCGAGTGGAGAAGGGTTCTTTCTCTTCTAACATGATGATGATGATCCCCCAACTGCTGTTGCCCCTGACCCTGACCCTATCTTCTTTCATAAGGACACTCACCTGAACGGTGATCCTCTTTCTAACAGTTTGACGTGCATTTTACGTACTAGTTTTTTATTTATAAATTCCGTGTTAAATTGTACCAAAACGACACGAATAGGCAAGTGCAACTAATCGGTTTTTATAGTATAATTAGTAAGCACGGGTGTCGAACTCTTGGGGAACGGATATGATTTGATAAAATTATATTAATTTAAATATTAAACTAAACTAAACTAATGCAATAAAATAAAGGGGGGAATTATATGGATAAGTGAGCTATCAACCAACTAACACCACCAACAACCCTAGAAAGCACCTAAAACAAACCAAAGAAACAAGAGAGCGAATGAGCAAGGAACTTGGAAATCAGATAATATAGTGCGAGCTTTCCCTCCCTAGATTCGATTATACTTTTCTCATGGCAATTAATTCATGGCAATAAGAGCTAATGATACTTAAATATTAATGCATCAATTTCTATAATAGTTAAAACCTTGGTCCGGTTATAACCGTCTAATTATACTACTTAATAACCTTTATGGTCAAAGGCGCGATTAAGAAATATAATTAGCCAATTCATTCGATTAACATGTAAAGCTCTAACCTTTAATGATTGTATGATCAACAAATCATTGGACTAACATATAATGGCCTATTACATGTAAGAATACATATTAAAGTTTCTATCTTTTAGATGTTTAACCCTAGGATTTGATCAATCACTAGTCATGAACCCTAATGATCATAGAAATTCATGATTCAAGTTCAAATACAGAGAATAGTCATCAACTTTATAAAAACTCAGCCTATAAACATCACAAAAACAGATCCTAGAACATGCATGAATTAAATCAACCATAATTAAAGTCCATCTCCTCTAGGAGGAAAAACAGAAGTCTAGCCTAGAACAAACATGCTAAAGCTCTGGAAATTATTCAAACAAAGAAGCATGAAGAACAAGAATGAATAAAACCGTAAAAATCCGAATGTTCCAGGACTTGATCTTCATTTTTATTTTCCATCCAAGCCCCAATGCTCCGAGCTATGCTCCCATATGCTTCATGGTGTTTTTATGGAGTTTCCAGAGGTTAAAGATGGTGAAAAGTCGGATTAAAAAGCTAAATCCCGAATGAAGCATTGAAATCAATATATAGGCTGTAAACTGGAGGATCGCGTCGTGATCATTCAGGAAATCGAGCCGTGATCTCTGAATTTATCCCGATCAGCTCGCTGAGCTTAAAATTTGAATTTTCGGACTTATCTGTCCGATCGCGCCGCGATCTCTACCGACAGTCGCGCCACAATCCTTCGAGTTTTAGAGATGGTCATAAAAGTGAGATATGAGTGAGATATGATCAAAACAGTTGAGGTGTGTCGGAGCGGATAGCTTTTCTCATTTTCTTCGTTTTATCTAGTTTAAGCTTCAAAACTTTTCAACTCAAGTATTTTGAACCTAAAAATGATAAACAAAGGTAACAAGTACCTTTTTGACATATTTTAAACAATATTAGGATAAAAATACACAGATATCGCGTAAAATATATAGACAATAAATGCGATATCACAGTTCCAGCACACATTACGAGGAAATTTACAATCTTTCACCTCGTGCCCTAATGCACCACATTTGATACATCGCAAGGACTGGAGTGTACATGGTCTGGTGTGAGAAGAGCTGAATTATCTACACCACTGTGCCCTCTGTACCGAACAACCAGTAACCGCTTTAGGGTTCTGCTTACCCTGATCCTAGTTCCCCTGCCATTTCTTCTACTGTTGTGTACTAGTCTGCTAAGTCTTGGATTTTTGCAAGGCAGCTTTATCCCGGTTCATTTTTTCATGTGCCTTGACGTAACCCTCTACTAATTTGGTTAAAGTGAAAGCCTCTGTCAGCGTGCTAGCCAATCGAGTGATACCCCTGTACTCGGGTAACAATGCTCGAATAAAGCGGTGTACCTGTGAAGACTCTTCTGGTACCCACTATTTCACAAACCTAACTTTTGGTTAAACTTCCTGATCAAATCATAATGGCATCCGCTCAGTCATATGCAAATCCATAAACTCTTTCCAAATTTTTGTCATCTCAAATTCACCACAATACTTCTCACAGACTTTACCCTGAAACTGATCCCGGGTAATATAATTCATCTGTGCTTTGGTGAGGTGAGTTGTCAACCAATCACACCAAACCATAGCATCCACTTTGAGCATCCTGGTGGCAAAATTAACCCTCAGTTCCCCCTCACAGTTACAAGCATCCAAGGCATTGGTAGTCTCCCTCAACGAATTTAGGGTAAGACTGGCATCTGTACTCTCATGGTACTCAATTGGTTTACATTCCCTGAAATCTTTATATTGGCACTTCTTGGGTCCCAGTTGAGGTGGAAACCCAAAAATAGGATACTGATAAGACCCCTGTGATGTGACTGGATAGAAATACTGAGGCTGAGTCGGCTGAGATGTAGAGAAAATAGGTACCGATACTCGAGGAATCTCAAACTGAGTCAAAATTACTAGAGGAATATGTGCCTGAGAAGTCTGACTCTGTTTATGTTGCCAAAGCTCCTATACCTCTCCTCTAAGCTCCTACAAGTGCTCATTTAATTGATAAATATGTTCTTATGGATAAGTATTAGCATCTATAACTAGAATACAAGCTGATGTAGGAATCTCTGAAGGACCTTTAGAGTAAGTACTCTGTCTTCTCGAGGTCGAGGGGGCGTTAGTCAGGTTCTCATTATCTACCATATATGTTTCAATCACAACACCTCAACACTTGTTAGATAAACCTTCGGTACACAACATACTAACCACAACTAGCAACAACAAACTTTCATTCACCCTAATACCTACACACACAAGGAATGTCCGACCAAACTCGAGCAAAGATTTAGGAATTGAATACACAAAAGTGCACGCAACCCCAAACCAAGGCTCTCATACCAAATTGTTAGACTACTATTTTTTTCTTTTTTTAAAGGTTTCACTGCGGAAGTGAAATAAGTATTAACATAAACCTATTCATATAGGTGTATAAAATAATAATAAACAACTGACACCAAAAGATTAGTATATCAAATGCCAGTTTTACATAATTAGAAAATGGCTCATTGATCAAAAATATCAGAGTGTTGTCAAACATTCCCAAAAGACATCCAAAAACTCCCAACCAACAACAAGACTTACCACGACCTACAAAATGAAGTTTAATGTGGGGGATTAGCTCAAAGATAGGGTAAATGAAATTTTAACATACGAAAAGCATCATAACAACAAGGAATGATACTACAACATCAGATAAGCAAGTATCTTAGAGGACAGGCGGCTCGTCCGAACCTACAACCAAATGCTGCCCTATTACCGATAGCCCACTTATCATTCTCACACAGTAAAATCCCTTAAGATGCAATAAATGCATCAATGGAACAAGTACTGCCGATGAAAAAATAAGCCCAACCTACCTGACATAGCTGACCCCAACCAAACAAACCATGTCAACATATACAGTTGTTCACAATTACAAAGTATATACATAGCATATCAAAGCTCTAGCAGATCAATTACTAGACTACACAGTCTATAAAAGCATAAAATAGTATAAACTGTTGAAACCATAACCGTTACAACTAATACAGTTTATGAGTTAAAAGTCCACTCACCTGTGTCATCCAAACACCAAACTCAGTTGACTAATGTCACTGAGTCTTCGGATCCCCTAAGGCACAACACAAACAAATTAGTGAATTCAATCCCAATTAACTCCAAAAGTCAAGTAGCTACGTAAACGGTCATAACTTACCCGTTACGTAAAACGTATACAATCTCAAAATCATTTAAGATATCTATATGTGTTATAGGTATCATGAAACAATCAACAAAACGCATTCAAAGTATATAATTATTAATTTAATTCACTATTGGGTCAAAACCAACCCGTTCGGTTTAGTATGCAAAACCAAATTGAAATACATGTTCAATAAATTAGGAACTTGTAATAAATTATAGGGAACATGTAGCAATCAGCGGAATACGAATACAAGTCATATAAATCCGTTTCTTAAAATTAAAGTGTGCATTTATCATAGAAATTTGCATACTAAATTCAAGATCTTACTTAACATGATTCATCATCAAAAACACCTCACATATATCATATGGGTTACATTATAACTAAATTTTAACGCCAATAATTAAACACTAAGCAAATCACGACAAAAAAAAGGAAGTACAAAAAATGCACAACATCTCAACACGGCCCGCGTTAAACATGACGTGCCCGCGTTCAGCAGCAAACACAACAGACTATGAGCTGTTATGTTCTTGTTAGAAGGCAACCATGGTCCAACCCAAATTTTCGATTTGCAGCAGTTTTAATCACACCAAAAACAGCTGTAAAGTCCACATACACTTCATATGACATACTAGTAACAACAAAACATTTTTCTAACCATCAAAAGATGAATTATAATCTTCAAGTTCATCCTCTAAAACTCCATTAATTGAGTTCTATGTTCAAGTCAAGTATAAATACTGAAATCATCATATTCTCTACTCTAAATCAGTAAATAATACTTCAAAAACTTGTATGAACATGAACCAATTTAGAGTTGCGCATAAACCCAATTTAATCATCAACCCTACAAATCAAGGAGGCACGTTTTGACAAGAACAATTAAAAGGATCATCAAGAACAATCTATAAGCATGAATACCAACCTTTAAATCAGTATAAACCACACAAAATCAGGGATTGAAATACTGAAGTTGTAGTTCTTGGCTAGCTTATCCTTAAAGAAACATATACAGGCATACACACACACACCCAAATTTGACTTCTCAAAAGTCAAATAAACACTTAAGTCGGCTGAGGAAATTAATTAAACACCCATACAGTGTAGAATATAGTTATCTGGCATATAGGAACCATAATAAAGAAATCCTATTAAATTCATTAACAAGCAACGATGTATTATTCGGGACCGTCGTGTTAAAAACGAATCATATGGTACCACTATCATTTAAAAATATGAAACTAATATAATTACCATTTACCTCGCGGTATGATTAAATATCAAATAATCATCAAACAATTATATAAAAAAATAGCAAATAAATAAACACATAAATATAAAGAAATATAAATAACTTACCACCGCCACGAATCGACTGAGCCCTAAATGTGGGTGTTACATATTATGTCACACGCCAAGTATTGATTCCGGCATCACCTTGAATGAGAGAAGGAAAAATCCAGAAGATGGTTTCGGTAGGAAAGGCACGGCCCTGCCTCTTGTAGGGAGCGGCGTGCCCCACGGCTTGGTAAGGGCCCAATGCCGTCGTGCCTTGGGCGTACCCTTATTGGCTGGCACGGGCGTGCATCGTGGAGGTACGGCCGTGCCTAGTGGCTTGGCACGAGCCTAAGTCGGGCGTGACTTGGGTGTGCCCGATTGGGCTGGCACGGGCGTGCCTTAGCCTGGCACGGGCGTACGTCGTACAAAAACGGCTTAAGTAACTAGTCTATTAAGACTAACTTAATTGTGACTTTATTGGCTGTTAATTCCAAACTTTAGGTGTCGGTTTATGGCTCATAGTGGGTTATTAGACTTGACACATGAGTCTTGGTGTTGGTTAGATGTTCACTTGAACATAATATACACATATGAACTTTCTCTAAAAAACATACACACTTGGGAGACTTCTTTGAGAGGGTTCAAGTTCGTACATGATCAAGGGGTTGTTCTAGGTGGCGTCCTAGCTCTCTATGAAGTGGGAATCCATATTGCTTGTGTGGATACCGGTAGAGGAACTCTTCTTTGTGTTCTCATATTCGACACCTACTAGGGCAACAAGGAATGAAGCTACACATGTAGGTACATCTCTTTCATCTTGTTCCTTTTATCAGTTGCATTGTTCATTGTCTAGATCTTGGTCCATTGGGGTTGTATTGGTGGCATGCTTGTAGAAAAATTGTTTTATACTCTTTTTTACTTCTGTTACGTTTCTTTAAGCCACCGATACGTAATAGTGGTATCAGAGCCATATTTAACATGGCTTTGCACTATGTGGGTTGAAAAACTGTAAAATTTTGTCGAAATTGGATCTCCGGCGACTGGGCACGCCTGTACCTCTTGGAGGCACGGCCGTGCCTGTGGTGGTACGGGCCGTGCAAGCAGAATTGTTTTAAAATTGGTTTTTAAGGTTCTGGACAAACGACGAGCACGCACGTCCCCTTCATATGCATATGAACTAGGATTGTCTTTGTGCCTTGAGTGATTTTTGACAATCTTGATCAAAATATATGTTTGACATGGTTTTGTGTGGCACACCGTGTGTGTTTATCTTGGTTGTGTTTGCGTGCCTAGTTCGGTCACATGATATGCCCTTAGACCTATGTGTTGTGGTGTTTGGTGTGTTACGATTTTGGTTTTGTTTTCGGCATGTGTGCCGTATTGTTGTAATTTAATTATTAATTGGTGCGGCTTGTATGTCGTTTATTTACTCCCTGTACTTGTATGGTAGCATAGGAATATGGCCTGAGCGCCATTTTATTCTTATATGTATTTGAATAATTGTATAGAAGTTTATTTTAAACTGTAACACACCATCGGGAGTCAAGGCGTTGACATCTCGGTCAGATGAAGTCAACAGTGCTAATGGAGATGCCGGATTCAGTGGGAGCACACCCGACTTGGTACTATGAATATTTATTTCCTTAGTCGACCTTGTTTTCCTCGTTTGGCTCACGGGGAAAACGCATAGGATTTTGGGCATGTTACCGAACTATTATATTGTTTATGCGTGGTTGTGTTTTATTATTTATTACTTTGCATGGATGTTTAAGAATCGCATGTTAGATAATTTTTGACAAATAATAAAATACACAGATTTGTAAAAATAGTTTACAATTCGCCGCGCATAGAGAATCAACAAATAATATAAAAATGGTATTATATTATAAGTGGATAAAACTTGGTATTTATCACTTTACTTGTTAATTCGCAAAATGGTTAAAAATTGCTTTTAACCGGAAAAACTAAAACCTGTGTTTCAAAAGTAGGTTATGCGTCATCCGTAAGACGACACCACCCTAATCTATCGAAACTTAGATGATTGTCGAGCTTTAGCACGAGTCTTTCCTTACGGAGTGTGTGGAAGGTGAGACTGGCAACTCACAATATTGGTTGTCAAGCTTTAGATCAAACCAATGGTTGGTCAAGAGTACCAACATGTGTCTTGACGGACGACCTGCAAATTCATTGTGATACTTAAGTGGCGTCGAGTATGAACCGAGTCATTTGAGAGGAACAAGTGAATTGGCGCGGAAGGGATCAAAACATGACAAATGAAATAATGGATGTCAATGGATCCCACAAGGATCTAAGAGTTGCAAAATGATTGCAAGCAGTAAAATGGCTACGAGCGTTAATAGCTTGCTTAGTGATCCACGGTAAACCCGTCACGCGGTAATGTGAAATAAGGTTCTTAGCCTTGTTTAAATAATTGGTTTTTCTGAAACTTTTTGGTTAATAATTTTCACAAGGATATTATATCAAATTAACTAAAACGTGCACTCTAAATTTGTACGTGACAAACAATAACAACACCACACCGAACTTATTGCTCTGTTCGTTCCTAGGAAGGGAGAAACTCATTGGTGTGAATTTTGCTGATTGGCATCGGCAATTGCGAAATGTCCTTTACCATGAATCAAAGTTGTATATCCTCGAGGAACCCCTTCCGGGGCCACATGTTACCAACACGAGTTGGGCCAAAAGATACACTTTTGAAACGTGTGTCAAAGACACCAAAGAGGTTTCTCTTTTCATGTTATTGACTATGAGCTGCGAGCTGCGAAAGCAATTCGAGCATATGAGTGTGTATGACATGATTAATAAAATGAAGGATACATTCTGACAAGAGGTTAGGGAGGAACGCTTTGAATGTGTTAAGGCTTTAGTCGGTTGCCAGATGGAAGAGGGTGAAAAGGTCAGTGTTCACGTCTCTCGTATGAGGGCATATATTGACCAAATTGAGAGGTTAGGATTTCCCGTTGGGAGGGATCTTGCGGTGAATACAATTCTCCAGTGCCGGCCCGCATGCTATGGTGAGTTTGCTAAAGACTTCCATAAGTACAAAGTGGTGGAATCCTTAATGGACTTGCAAGTCATGCTAAAGACTTTTGAGTCTAAAGTACTCAAGCCTAATTTGACCTTGTTCAGCCGGTTATTTAAGGAACAAAAAAACAAGAGGACGGACATGACTCCTCCAGAGGAAGTGTGCTACTTGTGCGGTGAACATGGATATTGCCTTCGTGAGACTTGTCTTAAGTGTGTGAAGGAGTTGAAGCTTCTAATGTGGCACGGTAATAGCTCCTCATCTTCACGTACATTAATGGTTAACTCCATTGCTTTTCGACTTCTTATTGCTAGGTTTTATGAAATGCTATCTATAACACTCACGTTTGTTACAAAAATGGTTTGTTTCAAAGTGCAGGTGTTAAATGGAAGTAGAATGATGAAGCATGGAGAGCTGGACTTCAAGACGGGAAACTTGGAAGTTGTCTCTATTGATGAAATGGTAGTTCAGATCACGCCATTCCATTCAACAAATTTATTACTTTATTAGATGTACATATATCATCTTCCGTGCGTGGCGAGAGAAATATTATATCTATTGTGCTATGGTTGACGATGGATATTTCTTTGAATTACATATTTAAATATATATTTTTTTGAGGAAATCTCATTATTTCAAAGTTTAGCCATGTCATGATATTTATAAGCTCTTGCTTAAAAGCAATAAAATAATCATGAATTGTATGTATGAGTCCAAAAATGGTTTTGGATAGTTACCCTTGATTCAAAGTCAATTTAACCATATAAATAATACTTGCGTTCTGAAGGTCCATGTGGTTCAGTTTCTTGGATACATTTGGTCTTGGATCAAATGTTGGGAGCAAGAATTTTTTGGATAAATGGCTTGGACATCCTTCATCGGCGTTTGTGAGAGGAATGGTAGCTTGTTGAATTCGATCACACTTATGTATGTTAAGTCGTTCAAAAAATCCATGAGGATAACTCCAAGTACTTCGTTACCTTTATCCGTCATGGTAGTAGGGATGGTATTTTTAAAACCTATGAGGTGTTCAAGACATACCAAAACGAGGCATATGCTCAAATGAGCAAAGTGACTAAGATACTTGAATCTTGTAATGATGTTAAGTACCTTAATTTTGATCTTGCTAACTATCATACAGAATTATGAGAGTTGTCTTATTATTCATTCCTCCTTGGGCACATTGGCATATGGGGCCACTCAATGGAGGAACTGAATATTCTTGGATATGGGCCGGTTATTGGTGGGTTTCAAGTTTAAACCCAAGTGATGGGAATAGTTGAAAGTGGCGGACAATGGTCTAATTATAGAACCAACAAAGTGTTAGAATATGCTCACTGATGCATGTATGCTGTTTAAATCATTGCTGATGATGTATGGGCTTATTGGGTCACACACTAGGGTTAAACTTAATAAATATCGCGCCGCGATTTCCTTAAGGGTTAGCGGCGCGATCGCTCCATGCATCTTTTAGTCAAATCACCTCTTAACTTGGCCAATACATGAGAGACTTATGATTTGTTTTGGCCGGTTTTAGGGTAATTGAAGTGGCACATCAGGCTTTATAAAAGAGTGGTTCTTGCCTTTACTTCACACTTTTGCCATTTTACAAAATATACACTCTTAAGTGCTCTAGTTAGGCTTAGAAAGAGTATACACAAGAAAGATTCCATAAGTGAGAAAGAGGTGTTGTTCTTGAAGTGGTTTTCAAGGTGAATAATCACTTAAGCTTGCTAGCACTCGTGGTTTGAGGTATTCCAGGGGTGGACCTCAATAGAGAAATCCTGGATTTGGTTCTTGGATCACCATCATCACCACATTCACTTTTTTCTGGAGCTTAGGAGAAAGGTATAACACATTTCTCTCCTTCTCTTCATGTTTCATTTCTTTTCATAGAGTTTGGTACACTATGGGGTTTCATGTTTTATGCTTTGTGTGGTTATACTTTGTGCTAAAACTGTTGTACCATGCTTCCGCTTGATGTTCTGGAAGCCCCAACAGTGGTATCAGAGCTACCTCTATGTTAGAATCGCACATGGTGTTGTGAAAAACTCGAAAAAAAATGTTTTGTTTTATGTCGTAGACGTTCGTGGCACTAACCTAGAGTTAGCAGCGAGAATTCTATATATGTTAGTGGCGCGAACAGTGCTGGAACAGTTTTTAAAAACCTTAAATTAAAACAGTTTTGGTCTTTTGGCATGTTTTATGGCTTCTGGAAGTTAGTTTCGAAAATCATATTTTTGTTTTTAGTAGCCATGTTCTATGTTTGGTTGTATGTGGGTTGTATAAGTTGGTAGCCTTGCCTTGACCTTGTGGTTGTTTTGTGTGTTTGGTTGCATTTGGTGATTTTTAAATCACAAGGGCTATATTATTATTTATTTGTTGATATATTGGTAATAATAATGTGGCTTGCATGCCATTTCATTCATTTGTGTAATTTGTAATAGATAAATAGGAAAAATCATGGCTTTTATGCCATTTCTTTTCAATTGTATGTAATGTAAATCATGGTGGATGAATACATACAAATGGAACCAAAAGGAGATGGAGCATTCTGACCATGGAATCTAGTTAAATCTATTGATGATGGCGGTTCTAGTGGGAGCTTTCATCGATGACTTTTGTCCCATGGAAAGACCATGTTCTTACCGTTTTGGATCATGGGAAGATCGCATAGGACTTATGGCAAGGGTTACCAATTTTGACATATATATGCGTGTGTTGTGATTTTATGATGCATGGATGCTTAGGTCTCGCATGCTAGACAATTTTTCGGAATTAATAAAATCACAAGAGATTTGTTAAAAATGGTTTACTTATCTCGCGCGCGCTCACATACAAGATTAACTCTCACAAAGTGAAAACTAGGATTTGTCACTAACTAGTTAATCTAAAAACCAAACTAGAAACAAAATTGTTGGATTATGTGCAAAGATAATTAATGGGTACATTGTATCCAATGTTATAAGAGACTAAAGGGTCACACTGCTACACACCCAAATTAGAACAGTTGAAATTTACCAAAATTCTGTGTGGAAATAATTAATCAGATGGATTAATTATTAGAGAGAAAAAATAAATAATCAGTTGAATTAATTAATAGAAAGAAAATAAATAATAAATAGTTATTTACTATTTAGAGGGAAATTAAATATTAAGTTTAATATTTAACGGACCAGTTATTTAATAGTTAATTAATTAACTAGTTAAGTCTAGGGGGTCAAAGTGAGAGGAATGAAACTTCAATTAAAGTCATGGGCTTTAATTGAACGGGCTTGAGCTTTGATAAGCTTTATGTATTTAAACCTAGATAAGGCTCATTTAATCCTAATGCATTCTAAGTTGAATCAAGAAAAGAACCCTAGCCTCCTCCCTCCTCTCCCTCAGCATCGACCTCTCTCTCTCTCCCTCTCCCTCTCCCTCTCGTCGAGTTCTACCAACACCCAAGGTGTGTTCATGGTTTGCTTTGCGTCGAGCCACATGCACACACACGCGATTTTGTGTGTCATTCGGGTAATTCCAGGAGCTGTCTAGCAGCCAGTTCGTTGGTGGTGCAGTAGTGGTGGACTAACTTTAGCAATCCCAAGATCACAAGAGTTATTGTTTTTCTAAACCTTTTTATCTGGATTGTTGTTGAGAAACATATATGATCATTAGTAAGATCCTAACCCTTTTGGGGTTTAGAGGGTTGTGTTCAATTTGTTTCCGCTTTAGGATTGAACCAGTAGAATCAAACACAGGGCTTGACCAGTTTGTGTCATAAGGAGGTTTGGTCAGATCAAAACCCTTTAGTGGTATTAGAGCCTCGGCTCTATGATCTATGGTTTCTAGTGTTTATCTTTTTTAGATTTAAAGTTTGTTCTTGATCTCCTACTTGTTCTTTATGATTTTCGAAAATCAAGAAGGGCAACAAAACAATTTGTTTTTGTTACCCAGTTATAAAATTTTTATCCTATTGACCAGAAAGTTTAAACAGTTAGTTTGAACGGTTGAAGGATTACAACTTTTAATGAAACAAGTTTTAAATCAAGATAAATTAAACAGTTTGTATAATTGATAGAAACCTAGTTAAATCTAGTTGTTTGTGTTGGGGTTCGTGGTTAGCCACAACTGAATCATGCATGTAAGAAAACTAATTTTAAAAGCAAGAAACAAGAACCACATAGTGAACCCTAAAGATGTAACAATCTCTACAACAAAGAAATGCAACTTAAACAGAGTCTCCTGGAGTTGGTGATGACCACGAATCCAAGCAATGGCCACCTTCTTTCTCTATCGAAGTCCACCCCGAGAAAACCGTGATCTTGATGTACTAGCACCCCTCCAAGTATCCTTCACATAAGAATATACCTTTTACATGTTTTCTATGTGTGTGTAATTTTTACTTAGACTATCAAGAGAGAAAAGAGTCTAATGCATGTGTTTTTATAAACTTCTCATGACCCCTGGAACATCCAAGACCGGCCAAAGAAGAATCCAAGTCTACAACATGCATTGGTGGAGAGTGGAGGTAAAAAGAATAAAGTTGCAATCTGTCAGATGGGTTAGCGTCGCTAACCGCCCAAGCTTAGCGCCGCTAACCACTTAAGGTTAGCGCCGCTAACGCGGCACAGTTAGCGACAGCATGGTTAGCGTCTCTAACCCTGTCCAGATTACCAACCATCTTTAATTATTCATTTCTAACCCTCCTTTTAGGTTGTTGTTAAGATCAACCCCTGGCGTGTGACCCGGTAGGCCCATACATCATCGGCAGTGATCAATTGGCGTACGTGTGTCAATGGGCATACTCCAACAAACTCCCACTTGCACATGACTTACCGTACATGAAGCATCACAGACAAGGAGCGGCCTCTAGTAAGACATGCTGCCCCCAAGTCAGTATGGGTTTTGTCTTCACAAAAACCAAACTGCAGCCAGTGTGAAATGGTCCTATTGATAAGGGATCAAACATCCTTTTGTTCGCGATATCCATAAGAACACGAGACATGGTACTTAGTCATTATCCGTTCTTTCACGATTATGTTTCTCGATTGAGATTGATGGTGACCAAAACATACAAGTTGCAATCAGATACTATAATCATTGCACACTTGAGCACGGCCGTGCATTTTGGTGTCAGCGACCAATCATCGAGGGGCCCAGGGATATCTCTCTAAACAGAGGAACAAATTCCTTTGACTAAATTTCCCACCACAGTGATCATACTCTGCCCAGCTGCCCCCTTTATAACAGCCAGTTACGGACTGCGTTTGAAAACAACTAGAGCAAAGCAAACCAAAATGATGCAGACACATGTATCTCCAGTATGAGGATGAACTGATATTATCATCCTGATTTACTCATGACGAGTACCATATAGTAAAATCAGGTGTGGGTCGTTCAGTCACTTGAACACTTCTAGTACAGGTGAAGTATTGCGTCCCTGTGTTCCAATCGATCATAAATCATTGGAAACTTGACCAATCACTTCCCTCAGTCTTAGTTCAGACTTCCTTCCCATGAAGAATGACCCACTGTGGACATTTAGAATGTTAAAACATTCAGGGAAGAGGTAAAACATGCTAAGTTGGAACACAATAAGGCATACTGAGAGTACCCACTACACGCACATTACCAAATCCTCATTTGATAATCGATACAAGCAGAAGCACAATATTGCTTAACGTTCCCAAAAGAAATGTATATCAAAACATTACTAAAACGAAGTTAAGCCAAGTATATGCAAGCCCTAGTCTGATGATAATCACTAACCCGCTACTATAGCTTAGTGAACGGATCCGCCACCATGCTCTCCGTGTGTACTCTGATAATGATCGTATCCCCACTCCAACCAATCACTTCCAAAGCGTGCGTTGATGGGATTATGATCACCCATCCAAGCTGTTATACTTTCATTGTCTCAAGGAATCCAATAAGACAAACAACGCTTGGATCTAAAGTTTTAATGTGCATGAGCCATCATACTCTCATAGTTTTAATAAAGATCTCTATAGAGTTATTGATGCTCTAAGAATAAAATCTTATCTACTCAAGCCATCGTACTCTCATAGTTTTCATAAAGATCTCTATAGAGTCATCTATGCTTTAATAATAAAATTTTATGTGATCAAGCCATCGTACTCTCATAGTTTTCATAAAGATCTCTATAGAGTCACCGATGCTTTAAGTATCACACTTATTAACGACATAATGTTTATAGGACCACGAACCCCAATAGAATTGGCGGTTATCCTTAAAACATAAACTATCACTCAGAGTAATAATTTACTCTTATTTCTTTTGATTAACAAGAACATATCTTGATATTTCTTGTACTTTACAAATTGCTTGGTTTATCCTTAACGGACGTATAATTCTTGATTCAAACTTAGAGCCAAACATGATCAAGACATTATCTCCATTATTACATATGTTCAATACATATTACATAGGATAACAACATCACTCCCACTAGCTTTGGCATATATCCAAGTTTCATCATTGCTCATCGAAAACTCATCCACATGACTTTCATAGCAATACACGAAACTTAGATGTTTGTTGAAGTCCAAGACAGTCTTTTCCATATTTTGCAGATTTTACAAGGATACTTTAGATGTAAAGCACATTCGGACAGTGTTATAAGCACTTCCTTATTGAATTCCTTTGACGGAATATGGTCTTTGCATCATTCTGCAATGAAACGGCGTAAGTGTCCGTGTAAACTTCAACATAACTACTGGAAGAATGTCTTCATATGATACCTTCAACATGGTCAATCATCATGAAATCAATTCCCACCAGTCAGTATTTAAAGTTATCTACAAACTAATCCATGCAGATCTTATATTCAAAAGATCTATATACACCTTACAGGTCACATCTAGGTGTTGGATTACCCAAGCTCATCCTTGAAATCCAGCATGGATTATATCTTATTTCATTACCTTTTCCTTATCTTAGTAGACCCAAGGCCTACTACAGATTCCGGTAATTGATACATACATTATGTATTATCAACAAGTCATCGTCCTCATGTATGTAATACACTTCCGGCCTTTTGATGACTTTTGCCAGACTTATGAAGAGGTAATATCGTTATGCCAAGTACTTCAACATTGCCATGTTTAGTTCTAATCATTACTGATTGAATGCTAGTGTCAACATCAGGTCTTTATTTAAGTCATACGTTCTTCCACTGAAATGCTTCAGTTGTTCATTTCCCTTTTCGAGCAACTCACCTCACTTCTCAAAACGGTTATGAAAATAACATCTAAAACCAAGAAGAACCTATTAAATGTATTAGCATCTTTTAAAGTTCATCCATCTCCCACTTGATGTAGACTAGATGACTTTAATCCATGAGCTAGACAAGCAAAGCTGTCTTTCTAGTCTAACCTCCATGGTTGCTAATTTGACCATCTTTGTTGTTGCTAAACAATAATATTGCCCGCCACAACTCAAGTACACCCATCCGTCAGGTTACTTAAGTCTAAGCCATCAAATGGAATCATAACTAGTATGTTTCGTCTCTCCACTAACGATACATGTAAACAAGTATCCTAGGAGAAGTGAATTATTAGACATTCCCATAATTCTTATGATGAACTAGGAATCTATTATATCTCAACATCTCATAAGATTTGAGTAACTTAGTTCCCTTTTGCCCTCTTTTGTTATGAATTTGTTACGGGTGAGTTTTGAATACCTCTCAGGTTTCAAACACTTTTCTAATACCCTTTTCTTCTACCATCATAGGTAAAGGTAACAAATTTATACTTAGTTAATCCTTATGACTTTGCTTGATCGCCCCTTACTCAAAAGTTCAAGCGTAGTCCAACAAACTTTTATTCCTCCCACATCAACTAGTGAAGGACATCATAGTTATTTAACTTAAAAAGCAAGATTCAACATCAACTAATAACTCGAAGCCAAAAGATTCCAAGTTCCTTTCCACATGGACCTTGGTGATGTTAGTCTTGTTTATATGGTTTAATCACCAATGTTATAAGGATAACTAATCAATAAACACTCATGATCATATTATTACCTCTTAAGCAAAAGCTTATTACATATGCTACGACATGAATAAACTTTGAAATAAAATTCTAAAACCCACAATAACATAATTCAAAGTAATATTCATCGTCATCAATAGCATAAACGATAAAATGCTTCTTGCCATGCAGGGCGTAAAACATCTATCCAATGAAGTAATAATTTAGCTGGTAAGAATGACAAGATCAACTCTTCCAATCCTTTTAGCAAGAGACAAGCACTTATGCTTCCCTTCACTTCTTCCAGCTTTCCATGCATCATCGCCCTACTTTGGATAAACACCTACACTTTGCAACAAACAAGTTGTAACAAACGTGAGTGCTTTGACTAGCGTTAAAAAACCTAGTCCTTTGAAGTAGAAGATCAATGGAGTATAATCATGAATGTACCTGAAGTCGAGGAGCTAATGTTCTTCCACTTTAGGATACTTAGCTCATTCAGGTACTTCGGGCAGGCGTGACGGCGCCAATTTACAATTTCCCCACAAAAGTAGCAAACTACCCCAAGTGGAACGTTATCTTGACGCACAATCTCTTTTTTCTCAACTTCCACGGTTATGGTAGACTTAGTCAAACCAAGTTTTCCATTTGAGGTCAGTTTCTTCTTCTTATATTTTTGTTTCCCAGTAGCCTTAGCGGGTGTGGACGAGATTAGCTTACCTTTGGCCATGTTCAACTCGGTAGCCTTTAACATGCCATGTAGCTCACTTAAGGACCAGTCCATATTGTCTTTGAGATATTCCATGACAAACTTCTCATAAAACGTGGGCAGGGATTGGAGAATCATATTCACCATCAGTTCCCTCCCTATGGGAAATTAAAGTCTCTCCATTTGGTCCATGTACGCCTTTATCTTAAGGACATGAACACTTACATGCCAGCCTTCCTGCATCCTACAACCGACTAAAGCCTTGACATACTCAAAAAGTTCTTGTCTAACCTGCTATAGGAACATGTCCTTTAGCCGGTTAATCATGTTGTACGCACTCAATTGCTTGAGTTGCTTTCGCATCTCACAGCTCATAGTCGACAACATGAGGCAAGAAACATCTTGTGTATCTCTGACACGCTTTTCCCATGCGTATCTAGTGGCACAGCTCGTATTGGTAGCAGGTAGCTCCGGAAGAGGCTCCTCAAGGACGTGCAACGTTGACTCGTGTTGAAGGACAATCCTTAACACACGATACCAGTCAACAAAGTTCACTCCTATGAGTCTCTCCTTTTCCAGGAACAAACGAAAAGATAGTTTTGATATAGTGTCGTTAAGGTTTGCCATCTAAAAAGAGAGTACAAGTTTTAGTAAGTTTCGATATAATCCTCGTTAAAATAATTACCCACTTGATTTAAGAAAACCAAATTATCTTAACAAGGGCTAAGAACCTCAAAATACCCCAATTCATGACGGGTTTTCCGCGGATCACTTCATGGAGCTATTTTAGGCAGGTAAACAATTTACCAATTGCAATCCGGGATCACAACTCTTAGGCACTTGCGGGATCCTAGGTACTCATAGCACCCATTTGGCATGTTTGATCCATTTCACACCATTCCTCATTAATCCACTTTGATAGCTCGGCTAGAGCTAGACAACTACCAAGGCGTTTCAAGTCTTGGAATTATAAATCAACCGTCAAAGATACACGGTGGTACTCTAGCCCAATGGCCGGCTCAGCTAGAGCTCGACAACCGATCCTTGCGAGTTGCCACACGCACCTTCCACATAGTTACACAAAACCAACCTCGGATAGAGCTCGACGACCAATATTGCTGCATTAGATTCGGGTGGTGTCATCTTACGGATGGCGTGAGATTTACAATTTTGAAAAACGGGATTTTGTTTTTGCCTGTTCAAACGATTTTAACCAATTCTTGTCTATGTGGCGCGCGGAGTTTGTAAACCAATTTAAAAACTCTTTGGTTTTATTATTTTGAAAAAATTTCTAGTATGCGAAGATCCTAAACATCCATGCAAGAAATAATACAAAATAAAACCAACCACGCAAGTAATACAAGTCCAATAACGAGCCATAAACCCTATGTGTCTTACCCGCGAGCCAACGGGCAAGACAAAGTTTACTAAGGACAAACATCCAATACAATGATGTGTGCTCTCCCACTTGATCCATTGCGTCTCCCACCAACCTCCGGATCCAAGTTTGCCAAGACACCCGTCCTCCTTTTACAATTTACAAAATTTAAAAAGAAATGGCATTCAAGCCACAGTTCTCCATCCTAAGCTAATACTACCAATTACAAAGAATAGAAATCAGCATGCAATCCGTTAAATATAAAAACCGAATAAATTAAATTATTACAAACCATTGTGGTACAAACCACCAAATGAATGAATAAATTAATTCAAACAACCAAACACATCACATAGGTCTAAAAAGGCCCAAATGTCACCGGATACTAATATTACAACCACATACAACAAATCTAAAACATGGTGTGCCGCACAAGACCATGCAAATCTTATATGTCTTGGTTAAGATTATCTAAACACTCAAGGCACAAATAATCCTATGTACATATGCATTAGGAACCTTAAACAAGTCAAAATTCCATATTCATATATACATAATGTAAGTTTATGCAATTAACCATTTTCATGCCAAAATGTTAATCCACATATAAATACACCAACTAAGACATAAGGCAACTTAAAACATCACAACCAAAATTAAGGAAAATTCCAGAAAGTACAAGAGAGCTAAAAATCCAACAAAATTGATTTAAGGCATAAAATGCATTCTGCCAGAAGGGAGTTAGCACCACTAACCATAAAGGGTTAGCGCCGCTAAACTACGGTTAGCGCCGCTTAAGCCAGAAGGCTTAGCGACCGCTACGGCTGGTTTAGCGCCGCTAAACCCTGGACAGAACAAAAAATCATATTTTTCGAATGTTTCAAGCCACCAAGTACAAATCTAGTGTAGAGGTGGCTCTGATACCACTGTTAGGGTTCGTGGTTTTCCCCAACGTAATCATGCATGTAAGAAAACTAATTTTGAAAGCAAGAAACAAGAACGACATAGTGAACCCCAATGATGGTCCTGTATTGTATACGGATGAAGCAATGCAAGATGTTAATCTTGTAGTATGTGTGAGTGTGTGTATTCGGTTTCTAGAGAGAGAGAGAGCCGAGAGAGAGTATTGAGAACACAAGAAAACAAGTGAGTAATATGCAAAGCTTACTTAGAAATGTGGGGGAAATGCCTTTATATAGCATTTCCCCAACTTTGAGTAATTACATATTACACCCCTCACTTTAATATTTCTAACAATCTCCCCCTAAGTGAGGCGTGTAATCATTCACAACAAATAAATACATTAATCTATTCATAGGCTGATTTGTTGCCAATCCCGAATGCCACTTGCCACTTGCGAATTTGCCTTCTACTTGACAGTGTCGTTCTCATCCTTTCTATAGCACGATAGGCTTCAACATGTTCTTCATCAGTATAGGCTGCCCGGTTTTCCCAAACTTTCTGATGTATCTTATGATGGAGAATTTTCAAGGTGCCGTCTGAATACGCCATGAGTTCATCTAGTCTGATGAAGATCTTTTCGCCTTTTGTATTCTTTGAGACGACCCCTCGATCACCTTTGAAGTTTGGATGCCCATCATAGATAACTGTCAATTCTTCAAGCTTTTATAGATCTGGATGGCTCTAGTTAGGCTTTAAGAGATTGACTTTCAGATAGTTGTTTTCAGCTCTGAGTTTCAGATCATGATCCTCAAAGTATTCCATTAAATTTCTCATGTATTTCATCAGAGCAACCCTTCCGAACTCCTCTTCTTGCCACATTCCTCTTTTCTGAGAGAGGGTGTCAAAGATGAAGCTGATGTCTTCAATACTTACAAACCTTAAGTCTGCTTCGTTGAGGAAGAATGACAGGTTGTTTGCTCTTATGACATGAAAGATGGCATACTTTATTCTGAAGGTTGTCTGAGTATAGATATTGATAAGTTCAACGATTGGATACTCTGATTTGATCTCTTCGGGTTTTGTCATGGACTGAGAGAGGATGTGTTCATATCTTCTTCTCTATTTATCGTCCATGTTCCGCAACTCAGGGGAAATAACCTGTATTAGGTCATTGCTGAATATATCTGGAATTCTTTCTTCAATATTAGCAGCATTGACAAAATAAGATTTCCATATAGGTTGTTGGGCAGCACTTCTTGTGAACATGTTGCCTGCATCACGTCCTGGATCCCCACGATACACTGGAGGAACAAGTGGCACAATGAAGCTCCTTGGCAAGGGCCATTCAGATTCTTGTCTTGTTTTCTCAGCTGCCTCTCTCAGTTTGTTTCTTTCAAGTACATCGGCAGCTGATTCTTGAAACCGACCAGGAGGACGAGGGAAAGTTTAATGAACTTCAACATTAATCCCACTGCGAACCCTGGACACGTCGAAGATAGGTTTCTTTTGTTTAGGCTTTCTCCTAGATTCCCTTCTAGAAATTGCTTCCCTTTCTTTTCTTTTAAGTGCAAGTTCTTTTTCACTGGGAATATCATCAAATTTGTGGACAATTCTAGGAGAATCTTGACGTGCAGCAAACTCGACATATTCATCAATGCCTTTGAATAGTCTTTCCATCTCAGAATCCTTAGTCTCCTCCTCCGGTTGAGCAGAACTACCTTCACCCACATGCCTTGCTGGTGATGTGTGAATAGACTCATATAAATGTTCCACTTGTTCCTCTGAGTCACTAGACCAGTCAAACATCTCGGCATGGGTCTGCTCGTAAGGTATTTCACCTTCTTCAAGATCCCTTGGCCTCGGTTCAGATTATTGCTGAGGTACATAAAGTAAAATTTGTTTGTCAGCATTTTCTTTTTGTTGTTGTTCATAAACTTCATCTGCCATTTGTTGTTGTTGACTTCCGGACCCAGTGGAACTTGTACCTACAGATAAGTATGACGTAACGAGTGGGACAGGTACAGTAGCAACAACTGAGGGAGCAGACATGTATTTTCTCCTTTTCTTCCCCTCGGGTTGATCATCCGGATCCTTATCATCCCGTCTCCTCTTACTCACCTGAGCCTGAGCCTGACAGGTTGTTTCTAGGCTAGTCAGCAGGTCTGTGACTTTTGATAGGGCGGTGTAGAAACCTTTGGTGATCCCATCAATCTTTCTGTTTACATCTTCATGAAACTCTTGAAAGTCATCCATGGAGATTCCCAATGCACGCTGTTCGTTGCGAAGAGTAGTCAGAAGGTCTTGATCATGTGCAGATTCTGGCCTTTGCTCCAGAAGTCTAACGTCCAACATGCTCTTTAAAGCATCTACAGACATTGTGGCAGGATCAGGTTGTGATTGAGGCTCTGGAACTGGAGGACGGGCAGCAAGAAGTGTTTCAATTCGGTTTAGCTGCTCAGCTTGGGCCTTGGAAGCTTGCTCTATCCGATCCAACTTTTGATTTGTCATCTGCAGTTGTTGGTGGATTGGTGACATGGCTTGTTGAATATGTTGTTGATGTTCTGCACGTGTAACAAACCCGGAACCACGAAGACTTCTGGTTGAAGTACCAGCCACATAGGTAGTACTACCTGCTGGAGCAGCAGTGATGTTGGCTCCAGCAGGATTTCCTTCCAATCCTCGAATAGAACCTTGAAAGGTACCACCTCTGGAAGTTGAAGAAACTTGTTGAGCCAACAAGCTCAGTGCATCGATTGTTACCCTGTGTTGGTGAATATATGCGGAAATCCGAGGTATGTCAAATCGTGCATCAAAAGGATTCGAGGACGAGGGAGACGGTCCTCTTTGTTCAATAGGTCCAACACCCAATTGGGGTTGACCTAGTGTATGTGATATAACCCTGTGCAATAAAGACGGTGCCTGTCGAGAGACACCGTAGTGGCTTTGAGGGGCAGAAACTTGCACGGGTGGGATCACCGCGACTTTTTCAATATGAGGCCCAGCCATCTCTAGACTTCCAGTTCCTTGATCGTGAGCAATCAGTTGGATTTGTTTTAGCGTTTAAGTGCATGAGATTGACGAGTGGTGATCCATTGATTAATGATGTAGCCTTTTGAATTTAAAATTGGAACACAAACTTGATTAGCATAAAAATCAGTCCAATCAGCACATGGTTTAACACCTAAAGACTTTCTCAATTGATCATAACAAAAATTAAATTCACAGTGTCCATGAATACAACCATCACTTATACAAAACATGGTAGAAGCAGTTTTGCCTTGTGAACTGGAATGATTACAAACAGAATCAAACATCAAAACGTTTTCACAGACAATTTCAAATTTGAACACCTCCTAGTGGATCTAGGAATATCTCTTTTCCATGATGTATTTATTTCAAACTTCTTGTTTGCAGCCTTCTTCACATCTGCAGCAGAGGGTAAAAGATTAGAATGAAATCGTGGTCGACTGGCTGCAGCTCGTGATGATTCAGGTACGTCTAAGTGCACACGAGAACTGTGATTAGTGTAGGACCGTGGGGGTTCTAAACTAAAACACCCTAATGCTAGGACTGATCTAGGATGAGAAATAGTGCGGAATATCTATTTCCCAAACCTCCTAAGGACTCTAAGATCTGCTTAGGTGTCCGGCACACAGTTAACACGAAGAACACACAGAGTAGGATCAAGAACAACTCTAAGAACTCACACAGAATGCTTAAGGATGCCCTTGGATTCGAGATTAACACTAAGTTCGCGATTATCGAGGTTAAACGTACGATTACGAAGGCTCACTAAGGCTTAAGGTCGATTACGTACGATTACCGGTCAAACTCTGCGATTTTGCGAATCCCCGATCATTCCCGTTGATTCGTCGATTCCCGCACTAATTCGCAGTTCATACGTATTTATAGTGTGGAATACGCGTTTACCTTAAATAACCTTCACTACGCACGTGATGAGACTCACCACGCACGAAGTGAATCCAGTACGCACGTACCGGTTGTTTTAACTTTAACTGACTACTTCACCACACACGTAGTGAGATCCACTACACACGTAGTTGACTCATCACGCACGTGATGACCTTCACACATACTTAAACTTCCAAACACACATCAACACATAATTAAGTACTTGTAAGCTTAAGATAAACATAAATAACCACTTAGAACATATAACCATGCAAACCATTAATCAAACCACATTTGAATTAACATTTCAAGTAAACATGTATGTATTGGATTGATAAGAACTAGGGATTTACAATTATGCACCAACAAACTCCCCCTAAGACCTAGTTCTATCAACAAAAATTGCACTAACCAAATACACAAAGTAAAATGCACAAAGCAAAATGCACAAAGTAAAATGCACAAAGCAAAATGCACAAAGCAAAATGAACATAAGAAACAAATATAAGAATACCTTTCGTTATGTCCTTACCTGCACTACGCACGTGTTGAGTTGTAGCTCGTGCGTAGTGGCTCCAATTCGCATGAGATGAGTTCCTCATCTGTGAACCTTAATACTGTTAGTACTGCACTCAGCAATAAACAGTTAGTAACTTCAAGGTTACTAAAAACATCTAAGTACATCCAAGCGAAACGAGAAAACCTAAAGAATAACAAAAGAGTACATTTAAAAGAACTTAGAACCACCAAAACTCTTTTTGACGATCCTGTACTCAGCACACAGCAGTTAGTAACTTCAATGCAAGTCATAAACTTTTAAGCTCATGAAAACACAAGAAACTATATAAAAACTAAACACACCAAAAAAAAAATAATAATAACACACCAAAAATCTTTTTGTATTTTTCTGAAAACAAAGAAAATGAAAATGCAGACTGTTAACAAATTAAATCCTAAAAACTAAGAGACAGAAATAAATAAATAAAAACACTAAAGAGAATTGCAAAAATAAAATTACTGAAATTAAATCTTTTTGTGAGAAGGTTCCAAGATGGAATCAGTACCAGCACATCTATACTTAGTTATCATTCATTTCAGAACCTTAGACACAAACATACTCTCTCAATTTCTGTCTGTCAATCTAACTTTCCTCAGATAATGACAAATTTAATTTCAACATTTTCTGATTATCCAGAACTGAGTACATGGTTAAGACTATCTCTTTTAAAATCTCACAGTGTTTTGACTCACTCAGTAGGATGCACAACTTGAATACCCAACCACCATGCTTATGTGCTTTGAGATTTTGTCAACGCATTTTATGCTCTTTGACATGGAGGTCAATTTTTCACCTCTTTTGATAATTTCTGTTGAGCTTTTGTCACTGCATTTTATGCTCTTTGACAATTCAAAACTAATAGATCTATGTATCTATTTCTTTTGACATCTCAGATTGGGGTCAATTTTTCACCCTCTTTTTACATTTTGCTCATTGTCATCTAAGCACATTTGGCATGGTAATAGGTGTGTGCACCAGACTAAGTTAGTCTCAACTGTTATTGACTTGTAGACTTGGAATGTCTCGATAGTTTGAATCTTTGATGGATTTCCACATGCATAACCACTTGTCAGCCTAGACTCTCATCATATGTCTTACACGCCATCTGTTTCTTATTTGATTTAACTAAATTTTTCAGACAGTTTTCTCAAGAATATGTGCATGCTTTCAGTCCTAATTTTACTAGACATACTTTGTATACACAGCCAGTGTGCCATCATTCTCCATTTAGGTTGGATCAACTTCTCATATATATATATATATATATATATATATTTTATGTTTTCTGATTTTTTTGTATTTTCTATGTTTTCTGATTTTTTTGTATTTTCTATGTTTTCTGATTTTTTTTCTATGTTTTCTGATTTTTTTGTATTTTCTATGTTTTCTGAATTTTTCTTTTGTATTTTCTATGTTTTCTGATTTTTTTTTGTATTTTCTATGTTGCACCTATCTCCCCCTAAAATACTAAAGAAATGAATACCTAGAAAATAGAAACGGAAAAACACACAGAAAATAAACACAAAGACAAACGAGATATAACCACACAGAAAATAGACACACAGTCACAAATACGAATAAGGACACTAAGTCGCATCATCAGGGACAACCTGACACTTGGTTTTCATGCTGTTTTCATTCACTAAGAACAAAAAACTGGGTTTACCAAATACCTGAAAGAGGACAAAGAGTAAGAAATTAGTTAACATTAGGAACCCATGCCCGAATGGTCATGGGTTTCCCATCTTCTCCAACAACTGGCATGTTAATCCAAATACCAGTAGCTTTGAAGTCTGCATTGGGATCTGAACTTTTTGACATTTTAACTTCACGTTTGTTGGTCCATTTCAAATCTGGACGGGGAGGAGTCTTGTGATAAACACTTGAAGTGTTAATTACTTTATGAAGTGGTTCCTTCCCCTTCAGACTGACCTTGGGACTTTTGGGTTTACTAGATGTTTCCCCAACAGTCTTTTTGAGCTGATGAGGGTCAGTTGATTTTTGATTTATTTGATTAAACCTTTTATTTTTCTGAAAAGTTTCTGAAGAACCAACTTTCCCCCTGTAGCTCTGTTGTTGCTGATCACACTCATAACTGAGGTGACCAGGTCTCCTGCACACATAACAAATCCTGTTTGACTGATGTTTTGCAGGATTATGTGGCACTTTTTGCTCTACTTGACTTTTTGACTGAACTCCTAAATCACGTTGTTTTGGCAAAATTTTAACTTCCTCATAAGGACGGGTTGCAGGAGACTTTGCACCCTCCTTTTCTATGGTTCGGAGTGCAGCTTGCACATTTTGCATTAACGTACCTTGACAAGAAGAATTGCCTAGAAGTTGTCTCATACCAGATTCAAGCTTTTCTTCTGGTTTGGCCTCTTTCCTCTGAGGCTCACCAACTTTTACCTTCATTTTTAAATCAGGTTTTGAGGTTGAAGCAGAAGGAGCATCAACCTTGGAAGGAAGTTGGTCAGCTTCAGTAAAGACATCTGTTTGCACCAGTTGGTTCAACACTGGTGGTGGACATTTAGTGTATGTCTTTTTGTCTTTTTCTAAATCGGAACCTTGAGGTCTCCGGTCGATTATGTGCTCAAACAAGTAAGATGAAGTTGAATAACTTTTAAGTTTCTGGTTTAAAGTTTCATAATCGACTTTAGAACTAGCAAGATCCTGTTTTAGAGTATCAATTTGATTGATGTAAAAGACTATAGCATCCTGTTTATTTAACAAAGCTACCTCTAATTCTCTAATCTGTTTATTTTGGCTCTCAATTTTATCTTTTAAGGTCTTTTCTCTACCTTTGATGATAGAGTTTTCATGCAGTTTAGAGGTAAGCTCAGTAACTTGAGATTTCAAGGATACTATATTCTTTACATAGTCATTGCACGACACACAGGGAAGACCAGAAATGTTGCTTACCTTTGAGTCAGCTTGTCCAGTCATGCACGCCTTAGGATTCTCTGATTCAGTTTGAACAATCACTGGCGTTGGTTCGGCAGCTGGCACAGAGGCTGAAGTAACATTGTGCTCATCAGTAGATGGTGCGGACTCGTTATCATAGACATCGTGGACACTATCCGCTTCAGACTGTGAGTCATCATTCAGGTCTTGAACACTGGCCAGGTTGGTCTCAGCAACTTCGAAAGCATCAGTATCTTGAAAATGCACTGACCAGTCTATCCCCTCATCTTTCTGAACAACCACCATTGCTTTGGATGATCCCTCATGGGATGTTTCAGCCTTCTTTGGAGTAGTGGTAGTTGAAGATTTTCCAGGAGATGTTCGGAAGGGGTACTTGGGTCGTGAGTTCTTTGGCTTTTCACATTCTCTTGCAAAATGACCCTTTTCTCCACAGTTGTAGCAGGTTACAGCTGACTTGTCGAAACCCAGCTTTGTATCCTTAGTTGCTATAATCTGCATCCCCGTTCTTTTGACTAATGCCTTTGCTCTCCTTACCAGATTAGCATAGGACCATAGAATGTCCTGTCTTTCCATCTCATCGTTGTCTATCTGGTCATAGTCTTCCTGAGTCAGGTAGGCATTTCCAATTTTACCATTTAGCAGATCATCATATGAGGTGACCAATGCACTAAGCATCCCCATATGCTCCTTTACTTCTTCAGTGCTGCCATGCTTAAAATGTTATGTATTTAGTGCTGGCATAGACGTTTTGCTTGAAGGAGAAGAATATGGTGGTCCACTTGGAGTTTCAGAAGCAAACTTGCTTGAAGAACTAACGTTAGATGTAAAAGTTGTCTGCAGTGGAGCATTTGATGAAGTGACTAGAGAAGCAATGGGTCCAGTACAGTATAGTGAGGGATTTTGCACATAGCTGCTTAATCTGTCCAGATTTTGCTCCTCCTGTTCGTGCTCTTTTAGCTTAGTAATGAAGTAATTCAAATCCATGCCCTCAAAACCTTCACCATTCTTCAGAATCATGATGAACGGCCTCCAGCTTTTGGGTAGTGGCTTGGACAGAGTCTCCACTTGTTGTCTTTCGGAAATCTGCACCCCCAAACTATCCATTTCACTAAGAAGATGGTTGTATCTGTTGATCAGGTCTGGAAGCTTTTCATTCACGTATGAAGTGAAATGGTCAAACTCCTTTCTCAACTGGGATGCCTTGAGCTCTTTCAGAGATGCATTCCCCTCGTTCCTCTTTTGAAGTGAATTCCACAAGGAACGCGACGTTCTATACCGTCGGAACTGGTGGAAGATCTCATTGGGAATGGCTTGGTTCAAATAAGAGTAGGCTTTCTTCTCAGCATCATAAGCCTTCCTCTGATCGTCACTCATCTGATCATAGGGAACTTCGATATTCCCTTCACCTTTAGGAACGACATAATCGGCAGAAATGGCCCGGTGCAACCGTGGATCAACCTCATCGATAAATATCTCAAAACGTGGTTTCCAGAATGGGTAATCTTCCATGGTTAACAGTCTAGGTACTTTATTAATTCCACCTTGTTCGTTATCCATTATCAAGTTACTTAAAGCAGTTATAGTTTGTTTAGCAGCCATAGCACTCATGTCAGATATTGTACTAAACAGAAACTCACACTAACTGAAATACGCACGAAGTAGGCAAACACTACACACGAGGTGGATATCGTTAGCACGAACTCAAGAAATTACGCACGTAGTGAAGTATACTACGTACGAACTGACAAATGGTCACACAGACTCAGGTACGTACGGAATGTGGACCTAGTACGCACGAATTGGATTGACTACGTACGAAAAACGTAAAATGATTTTTAAGAAAATATTTAACACACAGATTCAATACGTGCGAAGTGAGGAACACTACGCACGTGTTGATGATCCACAGCGCACGGACAGGCACACAGACTACCAAAGATTCTAGAGGACCAACAATCCACTACGCACGCACTGAAGATCAATACGCATGTAATGAAAAGCACTACGCACGAGTAAACTTCAAACGATTAGGAAAACTTTTAGGACACAAAGTCACACTACGCACGACCTGAAAGCTAATACGCACGTAGTAAGGGGTACTTCGCATGGATAAACTTCAACAAATCAGACTTTTTAACGCAAAAACTCGAACTTTTTGACCCAAAAATGACCTGTTTACGATTATACGCACGAAGAAACACTTAGAAATCGACAAAACGCAAACACCTAAATGACTAAAAGGACACCTAGACCACTAAACCTAAGGAAAAGTGATCAATCAAAGCACAAGGCTCTGATACCACTTTGTTGGACCGTTGGGGTTCTAAACTAAAACACCCTAATGCTAGGACTGATCTAGGATGAGAAATAGTGCAGAATATCTATTTCCCAAACCTCCTAAGGATTCTAAGATCTGCTTAGGTGTCCGGCACTCAGTTAACACGAAGAACACACAGAGTAGGATCAAGAACAACTCTAAGAACTCACACAGAATGCTTAAGGCTGCCCTTGGATTCGAGATTAACACTAAGTTCGCGATTATCGAGTTTAAACGTACGATTACGAAGGCTCACTAAGGCTTAAGGTCGATTACGTACGATTACCGGTCAAACTCTGCGATTTTGCGATTCCCTGATCATTCCCGTTGATTCGTCGATTCCCGCACTAATTCGCAGTTCATACGTATTTATAGTGTGGAATACTCATTTACCTTAAATAACTTTCACTACGCACGTGATGAGACTCACCACGCACGAAGTGAATCTAGTACGCACGTACCGGTTGTTTTAACTTTAACCGACTACTTCACCACGCACGTAGTGAGATCCACTACGCACGTAGTGGACTCATCACGCACGTGATGAGCTTCACACATACTTAAACTTCCAAACACACATCAACCCATGATTAAGTACTTGTAAGCTTAAGATAAACATAAATAACCACTTAGAACATATAACCATGCAAACCATTAATCAAAACACATTTGAATTAACATTTCAAGTAAACATGTATGTATTGGATTGATAAGAACTAGGGATTTACAATTATGCACCAACAATTAGAAGTGGAAAGTTGCTTTGGTTTGTAAATCTGTTTAATTTTAAGATTTGTTACCGCAGTATGATTAACAGATTTTACTAGTTTGACATTTTGAGAAGATGTAGACACATGTTTTGAACCTTCAATTCGTTCATCTAATATGGTTCCCTGTGGTGAGAAGGTAAATGGAGTGGGTAGTTCTAGTGCAGTTTCGACCTCTTTGATTCGTTCAAGCAATTCAAAATTTTCTTTGCACAAGTCGTCAATGATCTTGCCATCAAGATTGAATACTGTTTGGAGACGCTTGTGGAGGATGGCGTTTTCTTGAACTAGTGGAGAGGGTTCAGATGTGGTTTCTGATTGGAAGGCTTTGGTAAGATCCTGTTGAACAAGGTGGGTAAAACAAAATTCCTGCAGGGTGTTGAATCTGTCTTGTAATTCTTTGTGAGGAAGGTATTCAACAGTGGGCTTTGGTGAAACAGGAGTGTAGAGTTCTTCATCAGAATAGACAGAAGATGAAACATCAATATCAGATGATGACGTGAGACAGGTGAGGTATGAGTCATTGAGATCAGAGTAGTCAAACGGAATTGTAGTTATGAGATTAAGGGTTCGTTTGACATCTTCTTCAATACGTTCCTCTTCTTGACCAATAAAAACCATCCGTTGGGTAAGGCCTTCGCCAAACAGATCAGCATTGTATAATTGTTTGGATGTAATCTTGGTCAAAGTGAAGCCCATCCCATCGAATTTCCATCTGGAGAAAGGACGTTCCTTTTCTTTGTATTGAGAGATGATCTTGTCACTTTGATCGCGTTTGGATAAAAGGTATTCAAGTTCATAGATTCTGGAGTAAAGAGTACTTAGGTCATCCCTAAGTTCATTTTTAAGAATTTCAGAATCCTTTCCAGCACATGCACATTCTGCTTTAAGATCTAATATGGTGGTATTCGTGCTATTAGTTAACTCTAAGAATTTAGATTCTTTAGCAGCTAATTGGATCTTAAGGCTAATTAAGTCGTTATCTAATTGCTTAATTAATGTTTATGCCTCTATACCTTTGTTGTGTGAAAAAGCTTCTAGAACTTGATTTCTAGTGGTTAACTCTATTACCCGATTTTCTAACTCTTTCATTCAGATTAATATGGTTTGTATGTGTTCAAAATTAAAACCCATGTTAGAATTAGAAATAGAGGGTACCTTTCCACGGTCAACGATCTCCTCCGCAGTATCTGAGAGATCACCATCATATTCCTCTCTACCACTCGTTTCAACATTGGCCATGAAACAAAACTGAGCATGATCCTCACCATCTGGATCGCTCTCTTAGTCTGTATCTTCCAGGAACTGGTCCTCTTCCACCATGAGTGCATTCCCAGCCTGTTTTTTCTTTGACAGGCGGTACTTTTGTCGATAGTATTCAGCATCTTTGACTTTCTTCTGTGGACAGTTCCTGATCATGTGTCCCGATCTCCCACAGTTGTAGCATTTGAGATTATTCTTCTTTTCCTCCTTCCTCTCCTCTCTTGGAAACCTAGGCTTGTCAGCAGGAGCAAACCTTTCAGGTCTTCTCGATCCGGAAGTGAACCGTTGTCTGTTGTTAGTCTTGTTAAACCGGTTCTTGAAGTTCTTGTTGTCAACTGTGAGTGCTTGAAATGCAGCCTCTACAGAGTCATCATCATCATCATCATGATCAGATTCACTGAGCACCACATGTTTGAGCTTGGCAGACCTTGATGAAGATTCCCTGGGGTCCTGTCAGCTACAACTAAAGTAAGAGGATCAGCAATTGGTTGTTTAGGGTGAGACTGCAAGATTTCATCTTGATACTGATTTAGGTTTTCAAAGATGTTGTGGAAGGTGACAGAAGTAAGATCTTTGTTGATCTGTTTGTACAGCCTAGCATATCCCTTCCACTTAGAACCTAATGAATTCAGAAAAACACAGTTCAAATCAAGGTCAGTTCTGACAATTTGATTAGACCTCATCTCATTCTGCAATTTGCAGTATCTGCCATATGTTTCAGATAGAAGCTCATTTTCACGGGCCATGAAATCATGGTAACTGTTGACCAGTTGAGTACGTTTAATGTACGCTCCCTCCTCAGTGCCTTGGAGTGTTTCTTGATTTCATCCCAAATTTCTTTGGCAGTACCCAAGCTATCTATCTTCAGATAGATTTCAGATGAGAGACCTTGCTTCAAATAGTACTTGGCCAGTCTCTCAGCCTTCTTTGTTTCCTTCTCTGGAGTGGTCAGCTCGTCATTGGTCTTTTCTCTTTCATGTCGGAGAATGGGGGGATTGTTGGTTGAGTCAGCTTCAACGATCCTTGTGAACTTGGAGTTTCCTTTGTTGATGCATTCCATCATCTTATCTCCGTAGAGTTCTTTGTGCTCAAGGAAGTCCATGAACCTTCCTTTCCAAACATTGTATTCCCCCCGAAACAAAACAGGTGGTTTTGTGTCGGAACCAATGGACATCATCTCATTTGTGCTTGACATGATTAGTGATTTTTGAAAGAAATGATCGTTCACTTGTAAGATGGTTTGATTTTTCGAAAGCTTAATTTTAGAAATGACTTGAGAGTTTGATTAAAAAACTAATTCTTTGGAATTTCAATTTTGAATTAGATCTTAAAAGGATTAAATTCAACTTTGAACTAACTAGACTTGTGGTAATGTAATTCACCTTTGAATTAAATTTGATTTAAATTAAATTCAATTATGAATTAGATTGTTTGATTAAGTCCAGTTGTCTTAAAGTTCTTTAAGTCAAGTCCAAAGAGTCAATCACTTGTCTAAGTTTGAGGAATAACTGATTGGAATTTGTCGTATCGAGTGCGAATACAGGTCAAACGAATGCGATTAGGTGTCCTTGAAAACAAGCAGAATAAGAACTTAGTATTGATTTTTAATCGAATGCGAATCAATCCTGTTTCATCAAACACTTAGAAAATAAACTGTTAGTCCTGTCAATCGCATGCGATTGCCAATATGAAATGTATAATCATGATCCAATCAAATGCGATTCCAATAGTAGGCTGAAAGGTAAGTGTTAATCGTATGCGATTCAATCCAATGCGATTCACACGGTATTTAGGCTATCTTATCAACTGCTTCTATAAGCCGCACAGTCAAATCACATGCGATTCACTGAACCCGGCTTATAGCTATTTGATTAACACTTAGGTGTTCCAACTTGACACAATTCTATAAGCCGCCCCAAGAGTCAATCGCATTGACCAAGGAACCGGCTGTTAGACTCTGATGTGTCCTTGTTAAATCAGATTGCCATACCCTGAACAGTGTCTAACTACTTGTACTTGATTGGTATGGCAAGTACTTGATTTTCCTTGTACAACACTTAAACTATTAAGAATTTATAATTAAATAAATTACAAAATCCGATTTCTTCTTCTTCCAGTTGTACTTTCAGACAAAGAACACCATAAATGCTTAAATACCCAGAAAATTTAATGTTGAAAAAGGTGGGTATTTAATGACTTTCTTGACTTAATGTGTATAAAAACGCCCATGGTTTGTGTTTTTCCTTAAAGAATGTTTTATAAACTTTGTAAGAATATAGAAACAACTCAAAGGAAAGTTTAAAGAAAATGTAGTTCAAACCTTTAACGAGTTCTACCTGTAGAAATCGTTTGTGCTTGAGTTTTTCTTGAAGAAAGATGAAGTTCTTGAACCTTTGTGAAACCGAGAGCCTTTTATTCTTGGAAGCTTTTTGTTAGACCCGAGTGCTTGTTCTTCACTTTGAACTTGAATTTTTTGAAATTTTCTTTGATGTTTTCGAACAATCAAGAGCCAAAAACACGTTTGGCTATGATACCAATTGATGGTCCCGTATTGTATACGGATGAAGCAATGCAAGATGTTAATCTTGTAGTATGTGTTAGTGTGTGTATTCGGTTTCTAGAGAGAGAGAGCCGATAGAGAGTATTGAGAACACAAGAACACAAGTGTGTAATATGCAAAGCTTACTTAGAAATATGGGGGAAATGCCTTTATATAGCATTTCCCCAACTTTGAGTAATTACATATTACACCCCTCACTTTAATATTTCTAACACCCAAAGGTGTACCAATCTCTACAACAAAGAAATGCAACTTAAACAGAAAAGAGAAGATAGTTATACCATACAAAGTCTCCTGGAGTTGGTGATGACCACGAATTCAAGCAATGGCCACCTTCTTCCTCTATCGAAGTCCATCCCGAGAAAACCGTGATCTTGATGTACTAGCACCCCTCCAAGAATCCTTCACATAAGAAGATACCTTTCTGGAACATTAACCCAAAACTCTCCAGGAACTCTCTTGAACTCTCTCTTTTCCCACACAAGAACAACCTCTTGCATGTTTTCTATGTGTATGTAATTTTTACTTAGAATATCAAGAGAGAAAATAGTCTAATGCATGTGTTTTTATAAACTTCTCATGACCCCTGGAACATCCAAGACCGGCCAAAGAAGAATCCAAGTCACCAACATGCATTGGTGGAGAGTGGAGGTGAAAAGAATAAAGTTGCAATCTGTCAGATGGGTTAGTGCCGCTAACCGCCCATGCTTAGCACCGCTAACCGCCCAAGCTTAGCACCGCTAACCACTTAAGGTTAGCGACGCTAACGCGGAAAAGTTAGCTACATCATGGTTAGCGTCTCTAACCCTGTCCAGATTACCAACCATCTTTAATTATTCATTTCTAACCCTCCTTTTAGGTTGTTGTCTAGATCAACCCCCGGCGTGTGACCTGATAGGCCCATACATCATCGGTAGTGATCAATTGGCGTACGTGTGTCAGTGGGCATACTCCAACAGTTTGATTCGTTTAAATTATATCATCGTCCTCTTCATCTTGTTTTTCTTCTTGTAAAAATCAGATAAGTTTAAACAAGTTTTATGTTTAAACGGTTAAAAGTTAAATCTTTTATCTGAAAACTGATCTTGACCAGGATTTTAAACAAGTTTTCTCTGTTTAAAGGTTAAAATCTAGTTTATAAAATTATTTTTTATTAATGGAATAGTTTTTGGGTCACGTTAATAATTAAAAGTTTTGGTTTTTTATTAAATCCAATTTTTAATCAAGATATTAGAACTAGCTAGTTTTAATAGATTAAAAGGGATTAGGATTTAAATCTTTTATTTTTAATAGGAAAATATGACCACTATCGCTGGCGGCGACGGCCCAGGTGCGGCAGTCGCAAGTAGACGGTAGCCCAGTTTTGGGCAGGCGGTTGGCGGCGATCATTGGCGGCGTGGTAGGCGGCAGTGGCGTGGCTTCGGCCCAGGTACCACGGCCCAAGTGGGCTTCGGCCCAAGCACCACAGTCCAGGGGGTTTCGGCCTAGGTAGATCTCAGCCCAGGGGGTTCTCGGCCGAGGTGGCTTCGGCCCAAGGGGGTTTCGGCCCATGTGGTTATCGGCCCAGGGGTTCTCAGCCAAGGTGGTTTCGGCCCAAGTGGGTTTTCGGCCCAGGTGGAATACGGCCCAAGGGGTCTAGGCACGGCCCAAGGGGTCTAGGCCCAAGTGAGTTTTTCGATTAAATACAAAATTATTAATTTTAAGTGTCAAAATTAATAAAGTTTTATATAAACTAGCATTATATATATATATATATTAATCAGCCTCAGTTAAAATATATATCTTTTGGATGTTTTGTTTTTCATGTCCAGTTGAGACATTATAAATAAACTTTAAAAGGGTAAGTTTATATAAAAAGGAGAAACAAGATGATGTTATTTAAATTATGATCAAGTTTTTGTAAAACTAGTAAAAACTCGTCATCGGATTTATTCATGTTTTTGAATAAGGTTATGTTTTTCAAAGTTTATTAAAAAATTATTTTGGTCAAGTTAATTTAAATACCTTAGATAATTATAATTCTCATTATTGATTGATAGTTATTAATCAAAAGGGTAGATGAGAATGGTTAAACAAATCAGGTTTTATGTTTATCGCATAGTTTATCTTTCATATATATAACTGCGTGTTTGTTGTATATATATATGTTGTTTATATATATTGTGTGGTTGTGATATATATAGTTATAGTTTTGCCGACTTAGGATTAACTTTTTTTTTCTTCTTTTTTTTTTGGTTTTGGGAAGGCCTGCGTGCCAATTACAATCTCTTTTTCAATTGTAATATTGTACTGGTTCGGGGAGGCCTGCGTGCAACTTACAACCCCTTTATTATTGTATTTGTAATAGAGTAGATGTAGTTTTGTCCCATAATCAAGACGGAGTTCAAGAAGATTTCCAAGATGATGGCTTGCACAGTGCTCGGAAACTTCGGAGGATATGTCATGGCAAGTGGGAGCAATGCATCACGAAGAAGAATCCAAGTCCTTTATCCTTAGGATTTGTTGGAGTATGCTCACTGACGCACGTACGCCATAAGTATCACTACCGATGATGTATGGGCCTATTGGGTCACACACCGGGGAACTATCTCGACAGCCTAATAAGTGGAGGGACTGTTAGAAATATTAAAGTGAGGGGTGTAATATGTAATTACTCAAAGTTGGGGAAATGCTATATAAAGGTTGAAAGGTTGTCTAAGTTCCTTATTGATTCGCATGCGATTAACTCTTTACTTATTTCTGTACTATTCACTCACTCTATTGGCAATCGCATTTAATTGTCAAGACTAACAGTTTATTTTCTAAGTGTTTGATGAAACAGGATTGATTCGCATTCGATTAATCATCAATACTAAGTTCTTATTCTGCTTGTTTTCAAGGACATCTAATTGCATTCGATTGACCTGTATTTGCACTCGATAAGACAAATTCCAATCAGTTATTCCTTATACTTGGACAAGTGATTAACTCTTTGGACTTGAAATAAAGAACTCTAAGACATTTGTACTTAATCAAACAATCTAATTCATAATTGAATTTAATTTAAATCAGATTTAATTCAAAGGTGAATTACATTACCTCAAGTCTATTTAGTTCAAAGTTGAATTTAATCTTTTAAGATCTAATTCAAAATTGAAATTCAAAAGACTTAGTTCGTTAATCAATCATTCAAATCACTTTAAAATCAGGTCAAGTTTTCGAACAATAAAACCATTTTACAAGTGAACGATCATTTCTCACAAACATCACTAATCATGTCAAGTACAAATGAAATGATGTCCATTGGCACCGATACAAAACCTACTATTTTGTTTCGGGGGGAATACAATGTCTGGAAAGGAAGGTTCATGGACTTCCTCGAGAACAACGAACTCTTCGGTGACAAGATGATTGAATGCATCAACAAAGGAAACACCAAATTCATGAGGGTAGTTGAAGCAGATCCAGACAACAACCCAGACATGAAAGAGAAAAGACTCATGATGAGATGACCACTACAGAAAGAGAAACAAAGAAAGCTGAGAAACTGGCCAAGTACTACCTCAAGCAGGGCCTCTCATCAGAAATCTATCTCAAAATAGATAGCTTGGGCACAGCCAAGGAAATCTGGGATGAGATCAAGAAACAACTTCAGGGCACTAAGCAAGGAGAATACATCAAACGAACTCAGCTAGTCAACAGCTATCATGACTTCAAGGCTCGAGAAAATGAACTGCTCTCTAAAACATATGGGAGATTCTGCAAGCTGCAAAATGAATTGAGATCTAATCAAATTGTCAGAACTGACCTTGATTTGAACTGTGTTTTTCTGAATTCATTAGGTTCTGAGTGGAAAGGCTATGCCAGACTTTACAAACAGATCAATAAAGATCTTACATCGGTCACCTTCCACAACATCTTCGAAGATCTCAATCAGTATCAAGATGAAATCTTGCAATCTCTCCCTAAACAACCAGTTGCTGACCCTTTTGCCTTGGTGGTGGCTGACAGAATCCATAAGGAAACATCATAAAGATCCTTCAAACTTAAACAAGTGGTTCTCAGTGATTCTGATCATGATAATGATGATGATGATTCAATAGAAGCTGCATTTCATGTTCTCATAGTGGCCAACAGGAACTTCATGAACCGTTTCAGCAAGACTAACAATAGACAACGGTTCACATCAGGTTCAAGGAGACCCGAAAGAGCTGCTCTTGTTGACAAGCCAAGGTACCAGAAGGAAAAGAAAACCGACCCCAAGTGCTACAACTCTGGAAGATCAGGGCATATAATCCGGAACTGCCCCATGAAAAAGACCAAAGATGCAGAATATTATCGGCAGAAGTACCGTCTGTTCAAACAAAGACAGGCTGGGAACGCGCTGCTAGTAGAATAATATAAGTTCTGGGATGATACAGAATCGGACAATGATCTGGATGGTGAAGATCATGCACAATTCTGTTTTATGGCTCACAATGGTGAAGGAAGTAGAGAGGATGATAATGGTGATGATCTCTCTGATTCAGATGAGGAAAGCTTGGAAAGCGGGAAGGTATCTTCTAACTCTAAATATAATATGGGTTTTAAACATGAACACATACAAACCATATTAATCCGAATGAAAGAGTTAGAAAATCAGGTAATAGAGTTAAACACTAGAAATGAAGTTCTAGAAGATGTTTCACGCAACAAGGATAAAGAGGCACAAATAGTAATTAAATAGTTAGACAACGATTTAATTAGCCTTAAGTCTCAATTAGGTGTGAAAGAATCTAAATTCTTAGAATTAACCGATAAGACAAATAGCACTATACTAGATCTTAAAGCAGAATGTGTATGTGCTGAAAAGGATTCAAAAATTCTCAAAAATGAACTTAGGAATGAACTAAGTACTCTTTACTCTAGAATCAATGAACTTGAGTATCTTCTGTCCAAACGTGATCAAAGTGAACAGACCATCTCTCAATACAAAGAAAAGGAACGTCCTTTCTCCAGATGGAATTTCGATGGGCTGGGCTTCAAATTGAGAAAGATTACATCCAAACAATTATATAATGTTGATCCATTTGGCGAAAGCCTTACCCAACGTATGGTTTTTATTGGTCAAGAAGAAGAACGTATTGAAGAAGATGTCAAACGAACCCTTAATCTCATAACTGCAATTCCATTTGACTACTCTGATCTCAATGACTCATACCTCACCTGTTTCACGTCATCATCTGATACAGATGTTTCATCTTCTGTCTATTCTGATGAAGAACTCTACTCTCCTGTTTCACCAAAGCCCACTGTTGAATACATTCCCCACAAGGAATTACAACAAAGGTTTCAAACCTTTGAGGAGTTTTGCTTCACTCATCTAGTTCAAGATGACCTTACCAAAGCCTTCCAATCAGAAACCACATCTGAACCCTCTCCACTAGTTCAAGAAAAAGCCATCCTCCACAAGTGTCTCTAAACAGTATTCAATCTTGATGGCAAGATCATTGACGACTTGTGCAAAGAAAATTTTGAATTGCTTGAACGAATCAAAGAGGTCGAAACTGCACTAGAACCACCCACTCCATTTACCTTCTCACCATAGGGAATCATATTAGATGAACGAATTGATGGTTCCAAACATGTCTTTACTGCGGTAACAAATCTTAAAATTAAACAGATTTACAAACCAAAGCAACTTTCCACTTCTAATCACAGTTCTCGTGTGCACTTAGACGTACCTGAATCATCACGAACTGCAGCCAGTCGACCACGACTTCATTCTAATCTTTTATCCTCTGCTGCAGATGTGAAGAAGGCTGGAATTAACAAGTGTGAAATAAATACATCATGCAAAAGAGCTATTCCTAGATCCACTAGGAGGTGTTCAAATTTGAAACCTGTCTGTGAAAACGTTTTGATGTTTGATTCTGTTTGTAATCATTCCAGTTCACAAGACAAAACTGCTTCTACCATGTTTTGTATGAGTGATGGTTGTACTCATGGACACTGTGAATTTAATTGTTGTTACGATCAATTGCGAGAATCTTTAGGCATTAAGCCATGTTGATTGGACTGATTTTTATTCTAATCAAGTATGTGTCCCGTTTTTAAACTCAAAAGGATACATCATTCATCAGTGGATCACCACTCGTCAATCACATGCACTTAAACGCTTAAACAAATCCAACCGATTGCTCACGATCAAGGAACTGGAAGTCTACAGACGGCAGGGCTACGAAGCATTTAAAAGGGCTTGGATTGCACAGGAAAAACACCTGCACTCTCAAAAGCATTCTCGCAATTCCCCTTCCAAAATATCCAAATCTTCTAAACCCAAACCATCATCCATTCAACGAGTAGCAAACCCTACTAATCGAAGTGCTCCAGTTCAGTGAAAGCAAGTTGAGGCGTCGAGGCCACAGAGCATTCTTAAGAACTCCTCGCAAACATGGATTCGCAAACATAACGCTTCCGCAACTATACCGAATCCAAAACCTCTGATTCCTTCAACTGTCAAACCAACAGTGGTAAAGAAACTTTCTTCTCAACCAATTTCTCCCAAATCTATCATTCTCGACAAAAGATTCGACCCACATGGGTTAATAAGAATAGATCATCTCAAGTTTCACCACAACAAGTAAACACAATCACTACTCAACCACCTTTAGGAACTTACAATCAAGGACCCATTCATATATGGGGACCTAAACGTGCTTTATTCTCTTGTTGCAGGTGCCTCACTTGTGGTACCTTGACTCCGGCTGCACCAAACATATGACTGGCAATAAAAGCCTTCTCAAGAACTATGTTCCTAAGTACTCCGGGAATGTACATTTTGGAAACGACAATGTTGCACCAATAATGGGGTACGGAGACATTGAGAAAAAGCACATCAAGATCAAGAAAGTCTCATATGTTGAAGGGTTGGGTCATAACTTGTTTAGCATTGGACAGTTCTGTGATAAAGACCTAGAGGTCGTGTTCAAAAAGAACAAATGTACAGTTTTAACTGAAAATGGAGATGAGTTGCTCGCAGGTTCCAGAAATTCTAACCTGTATTCCATTGACTTGGAAAAACATGACTCTCCTACCTCTGTGTGTCTACTGTCCAAAGCATCTACGGATGTGACTTGGCAATGGCACAGAAAACTCTCTCACCTGAACTTTCAAAATATTAACAAATTAGTCACTGGTGACTTGGTGAGAGTAATTCCGAAGTTAAGGTTCAAGAAGGATCATCTGTGTGCAAATTGTGAAAAAGGAAAAATGAAGAAGGCTTCTCATAAATCTAAACAAGTATTTAGCACTACGAAGCCTTTGGAACTCCTGCACATGGATCTGTGTGGTTCTATGAGAATCCAGTCCAAGAATGGGAAGAAGTATATTTTAGTCATGGTGGATGACTACTCTAGATATACTTGGGTCAAATTTCTGCGCTCAAAAGATGAAGCCACTCCAACAATCATTTCCTTCATCAAACAACAGCAGCACAAGCATAGTCAGGTGTTGTCTCTATCAGGACAGACAATGGAACGGAATTCAAAAACAGTACTCTGAAGAGCTTCTGTGACCTTGTGGGAATCAGCCACCAGTTCTCTACTGCATACACACCACAACAAAATGGTGTAGTGGAACGAAGAAATAGAACATTGGTTGAAGCTGCCCGAACAATGCTTTCATATTCCGGGATCCCACCTTCCTTCTGGGCTGAAGCAATAAACACTGCCTGCTACACGCAGAACAGCTCTTTCATTAACAAACGCTTTAATAAAACTCCATACGAACTAGCCAATGACATAGTACCTACTATCAAATACTTCCATGTATTTGGTAATAGGTGCTTTATACTAAATGACAAGGATAATCTAGGAAAATTTACTCCCAAAGCGGATGATGCTGTTTTCCTAGGTTATTCTACTGAGTCCAAAGCCTACAGAGTTTTTAACAAACGTACAAAGAGCATTGTTGAAAGTATCAACGTAACATTTGATCATACATTGAATGTTACAGATTTTCCACCTAAATCAACAGTAGTTGCTTCTGAACATACCTGTTCAGGACCAGTTATTCAAAATAAAGAATCAAACATTTCTTCCAGTTCAAATTCTAATCTTGACTTTATGTTTGATTTATTTCGTTCTGAATCTTCCCCAGTTGTGACTGAAAACAGGTACAACACAGCTGCACAAACAAGTGTCACTATCACAGCTCCTACGGTTACTGAGACAAACCCATTTGCTGATCTATATGCTGAAGATTCTACATCTGTCTCGGTCACATAGCCCCTTGTGACTGCTTTTATAGCTGACCAAGATAGCTCACCTGTGTTTGATTCAGACCCAAATTTCTCCAGAGATGATGAAGAAGAAGCACGAGACTTACAAGATCTAATTCCTTCATCTTCCACCTCCCATGAAATTAAGTGGACCAGACATCACTCTGAAGAGAACATCATCGGAGATCCTTCAGTTGGCATTCAAACAAGATCCGCAACATCAAACGAATGCCAATTCTCTGGTTTCTTAAGCATCATTGAACCCACCAAGACTTGTGACGCATTAGATGATCCAGATTGGGTAATTTCCATGCAGGAAGAATTACACCAATTTGATCGTCTTCAAGTCTGGAGATTAGTTCCTCTTCCATATGACAAATCTGTTGTCGGAACTAAATGGGTATTCAAGAACAAACGGGATTCGGATGGAGTGGTCATCTGTAACAAAGATAGGTTGGTTGCTAAGGGCTACAATCAACAGGAGGGCATTAACTATGATGAAACTTTTGCCCCTGTTGCTCGAATTGAAGCCATACGGCTATTTCTTGCTTATGCAGCCTCTAGAAGCTTTCGTGTCTTTCAAATGGATGTGCAGACAGCTTTTCTTAATGGTTTACTTAAAGAAAAAGTTTATGTCTCACAGCCTGAGGGTTTCATCAATTCAACACATCCAAATCATGTTTATATCTTAGATAAGGCCTTGTACGGGTTAAAGCAAGCTCCGCGTGCATGGTACGACGTCTTATCTGAATATTTGATTGGTAAAGGCTACTCCAAAGGAAAGACTGATACCACTCTCTTCACAAAGACAAAGGGTCGGGATAAGATTTTGGTTCAGATATATGTGGACGATATTATTTTTTGATCTACAAATTCAAAATACAGTGACGAGTTTGCTAAAATCTTGGCAAACAGATTCCAAATGAGCATGATGGGGGAGATGTCATTCTTTCTCAGACTCCAGGTGAAGCAGTTAAGTCATGGCAGCTTTATTTGCCAATCAAAGTACATCAAAGATCTTCTCACGAAGTATGATATGATTAACTGCTCACCCATATCCACACCCATGGCTGCTAAGGCACAACTCTCAGCAGATCTTGATGGTTCTCCTATATATCTGAAAAACTATCATGGGATGATTGGATCGTTACTGTATCTCACTGCTAGTCATCCGGATATCATGTTCTCTACGTGTCTCTGTGCCAGATTTCAGGCAAACCCTAAAGAGTCACATCTTCTGACAGTCAAGCGGATATTCAGATATCTTAAAGGGTCTATGGATTTAGGTCTGTGGTATCCGAAAGATTCAAATCTGGATCTACATGCTTACTCAGATGCTGACTATGCCGGTTACATAATTGATAGGAAAAGCACCTCTAGTAGTGCACACTTTCTGGGTGATCGTTTAGTCTGCTGGGCCTCCAAGAAGCAAAACTGTGTATCTACCTCAATAGCAGAGGCTGAGTATGTTGCTGCTACAATGTGTTGTTCACAAAGTCATCGCTATCTCCTGCAATCCGGTACACCACTCTAAAGCTAAGCATATTGATATCCGTTATCACTTCATAAAAGATAACGTTGAGAAAGGATTAATTGAGCTCCAGTATGTTCCTACTGAAAATCAGCTAGCTGACTTGTTTACCAAACCATTAGATGAAAATCGCTTCACTGAGTTGGTATCTAAGTTAGGCATGCTCAACTTGAAAATATAACATACTGTTGCTCCATTTTTCATTTCCTTTTTGTTTAGAGTAGGTGTTACACTATTTGTTCTTTGTGCAGCTTCATGATGCAACACTCAAGGGGGAGTGAATTTCTGGTGACACACATACTGCACGTGTGTAGGGGGAGGAGTATACAACTGATACATTTCCTGAATCTTGAAATTTTTTTCATAAACAGATGCAAAAGTCTAGGGGGAGTGTGTCATACAAACATTCAAATCAACCATATCTGAAAAACTAAATTTTCAAATCTCAAAATTCAGATATCTTGATTATTCATAAATTTCTCAAGTATTGGTTCAATCGCATGCGATTCAAACAATTTGATAGCAAATATGACTTAATCGCATGCGATTGATAAACAGGTTGATTCGCATGAAAGGGGTGATTCGCATGCGATTGATAAACAAAGGTTGATTGATAAACAGGTTGATTCGCATAAAAGGGGTGATTCGCATGCGATTGATAAACAAAGGTTGATTCGCATGCAAGGGGTGATTCGCATACGATTGATAAACAAGTTGATTCGCATGCAATGGTTGATTCGCATGCGATTTATAAACAGGTTGATTCTCATGCAAGGGTTGATTCACATTCGATTGATAAACAGAGTGATTCGTATGCTATTAACCAAAGGGTGATTCGCATGCGATTAACACACCAAAGAGTTAATCGCATGCGATTCAACAGTTCTATCAGCCGCCCAATTTTACCTATCAGCCGTGTTTTTTACACGTTCTCGGTCCAATCAATGAGTGACACGTGTCTTTTTTACTTTATAACCGACCCATCCCCCATCGGCCACTTCACAAGTTCAAACTTTCAAATCTCACAAACACTCTCTCGATTTGGTTACTTGATTTCGAAAAACATCTCGTTACTCTGCCAAAATTTACTCTTTTTACTTCAAAATACTCATAATAACAAAGGTAACAACTTGTACGGCTTACATTTTGAAAATTTTGAGTTAAAAAGGTGATGTTTAGCCCTAGAACTTCCGAATGCGATAAGATTTGCGAGACTTTGTATGACCTTTTAGGACACGAAACAAACTCCGTTGGTGAAACTTAACTTGCGATGGCATGTTTAAACATATGGGGAACAATTTGATACAAAAATATATCAAAAATCTCAAAAAGTGTTCTTCGTGTTCTTGAGATGTATGAGTTTTCACTAAACACTTCAAATATGGCCTAGAAAATGGTGTTAGGATGATTTTTGGAACATGCTTCAGTACTGCAAAGTTGTTTATTTCTTTCTACTTGCCATATTAAAAGTGTCAAAACAACTTTTTTATGCTGAAAATCATTCTCTACACAATGAGGGTCCAACACTTAGGGTGTTTGAACATTTTTTCAACCTTGGTCAACGCTTGGTCAACATTGGTCAACTTGGTCAACTTTTGCTCAGTTATCAAAGTTTGACCAAATATTCAAAGCTGAATGTTGTTTTCATGCATATCTCTTTATTTTAAATTTAATTGTTTTATCTCTTTGACAGATAAGATGGCACAAGTTGTACGTGACCCAGAGGAGATCATGCCCCGAGCCGAGTTTCTTAACACTGGCTCTCATGAAAACAATCACTATGTTGACCTAAACAAACTTAAAAACCCATCCTACCCCATTGTCACTGAGATTCTCAAAATCCACCCCTTGAACCACCTCCTGACATATAACCCAGCTACAACAGGCAAACATGTTCCCGAGTTATACGTTCAACAATTTTGGAAGACTTGTGATGTCCGTATCAATGAAACAGGAAGGGAGTTCATTCATGCTGAGGTTGATGAATTTCAAGTTGACATTCCACTAAATCGCCTCAGAACAATCTTTAAACTGCCCACCGCAGTCAACAGACCTCCAGCTATAGAATTTGAGGAAATCCCTGATGAGGATGCATGTCTTGCAGCTATAATGGAGATGGGATATGTTGGTGAGCTCACCAAGAAAGGTCAATTCAAATGCACCGGCTTGCATCCAAAGTATAATACATTCATGACGGTTCTTCAAAGATGTCTCACTCCAAAGCATTCAGGCTACGAATTACCAACGGAATATCAACTCAAAATCTTTGTAGCAGCTGCAACTCATATACATGTGGATTATGCATTTCTTCTCTTCCAGGACATCAAAGCTACTATGCTCAGGAAGAACTCACAAAAGCAGAAGGATGCAAACATGCTGCCTTACCACCGCTTTCTACCAATGATCATCCAGCATGTGATGGATCGAAATGCTGAAATTCCTCGACGGACAGTTTACCTTCTATTACCCCAAAACTTTTCATGCATATAAAACATGCTGTTCCTGCTAATCTACCAATTCCAATACCCTTCCCTGTATCTCTCTTAGATCTTTGTGAGCAGAATGATATTGTTAAGAGTTATAGGGAGAGTGTAGGAATACCTCCCATGGTTGTGCCAGAACCGGCCATACCTGCCCCGGGAGGAGTAGCACCTGGTGAGGATATAGAGAATAGGCCTCAGCAATCTACGGGAGATGCTGAGGGGGAAGAGGAGAGAGAAAATTCTGAGAGTGGTGGAAAAGAAGGTGAAGGTGTTGAGACTAGAGAGGGAGGGGATGCATATGATCCCACCACCATTCAAGCCATAGTTCAATCTCTTTCTCAATCTACCCGAACCCAAGCTGTTCTTACTGAACTTGTACTTGACGATTCTGAGTCATCCAGTTCTTCTCAACCAATCGAATAACCAGCAGAAAGCACTCCCTCATTCATGAAACTTACTGACCCACATACTACCTCTCCCGACCAAACTCACCCCATTCAAACTACTCAGGTCATTCCACAACCTGGTGGTCTGGTCATTCCTTTGACTTCAACTACCCAAGCAACCACCATTCCTATCATTCGCAGGGCCATAGTTGCTCCTGAACATGACATTCCAGTCACATCGCCAAGTCATTCCTTATCTGTTGAATCTGGTTCTGTCACCCCTGACTCTCTCATTCAACCTGATCAATTTGCGGGGTATGGTGCTGGTAGCGGTGATGATGAAGATAGTTTTGTAGTTAGGAGTGCGAGTGATAGAGAGGAGGTGAGAAAAGAAAAAATGAGTGCTGAGGGTTCGCCAAACCCAGAAAGCTGGGAAGCCACATCTACTATGGGGCCTAGCACTACTGGGCCTCATATTGAAGAAGTCGCGGTGATCCCACCCGTGCAAGTTTCTGCCCCACAAAGCCACTACGGTGTCTCTCAACAGGCACCTTATTTATTGCACAGGGTTATAGCACATACACTGGGTCAACCCCAATTGGGTGTTGGACCTATTGAACAAAAAGGACCGTCTCCCTCGTCCTCGACTCCTTTTGATGCACGATTTGACATACCGCGGATTTCCGCATATCTTGACCAACACAGGGTAAAAATTGATGCACTGAGCTTGTTGGCTCAACAAGTTTCCTCAACTTCCAGAGGTGGTACCTTTCAAGGTTCCATTCGAGGATTGGAAGGAAATCCTGCTGGAGACAACATCAATGCTGCTCCAGTAGGTAGTACTGCCTATGTGGCTGGTACTTCAACCGGAAGTCTTCGTGATTCCGGGTTTGTTACAAGTGCAGAACTTCAACAACATATTCAACAAGTCATGTCACCAATCCACCAACAACTGCAGATGACAAATCAAAAGTTGGATCGGATAGAGCAAGCTTCCAAGGCCCAAGCTGAGCAGCTAAACCGAATTGAAACACTTCTTGCTTCCCGTCCTCTAGTTCCAGAGTCTCAATCACAACCCGATCCTGCCACAATGTCTATAGATGCTTTAAAGAGCATGTTATACGTTAGACTTCTGGAGCAAAGGCTAGAATCTGCACATGATCAATACCTTCTGACTACTCTTCGCAACGAACAGCGTCCATCGGGAATCTCCATGGATGACTTTCAAGAGTTTCATGAAAATGTAAACAAAAAGATTGATGGGATCACCAAAGGTTTCTACACTTCCCTATCAAAAGTCACAGACCGGCTGACTAGCCTAGATACAACCTGTCAGGCTCAGGCTCAGGTGAGTAAGAGGAGACAGGATGATCAGGATCCGGATGATCAACCCGAGGGGGAGAAAAGGAGAAAATACATGTCTGCTCCCTCAGTTGTTGCTACTGTACCTGTCCCACTCGTTACTTCATACTTATCTACACGTACAAGTTCAACTGGGTCCGGAAGTCAACACCAACAACGACAACAAATGGGCGATGAAGTTTATGAACAACAACAAAAAGAAAATGCTGACAAACAAATTGTACTTTATGTACCTCAACAACAATCTGAACCGAGGCCAAGGGATCTTGAAGAAGGTGAAATACCTTACGAGCAGACCCATGCCGAGATGTTTGACTGGTCTAGTGACTTAGAGGAACAAGTGGAACATTTATATAAGTCTATTCACACATCACCAGCAAGGCATGTGGGTGAAGGTAGTTTTGCTCAACCGGAGGAGGAGATTGAGGATTCTGAGATGGAAATACTATTCAAAGGCATTGATGAATATGTCAAGTTTGCTGCACGTCCAGATTCTCCTAGAATTGTCCACAAATTTGATGATATTCCCAGTGAAAAAGAACTTGCACTTAAAAGAAAAGAAAGGGAAGCAATTTCTAGAGGGAAGCTAGGAGAAAGCCTAAACAAAAGAAACCTATCTTCTACGTGTCCAGGGTTCTCAGTGGGATTAATGTTGAAGTTCATGAAACTTTACCTCCTCCTCCTGGTCGGTTTCAAGAATCAGCTGCCGATGTACTTGAAAGAAACAAACAGAGAGAGGCAACTGAGAAAACAAGACAAGAGTCTGAATGGCCCTTGCCAAGGAGCTTCACAAGAAGTGTTGCCCAACAACCTATATGGAAACCTTATATAGTCAATGCTGCTAATCTTGAAGAAAGAATTCCAGACATATTCAGCAATGAGCTAATACAGGTTATTTCCCCTGAGTTGCGGAACATGGACGACAAACAGAGAAGAAGATATGAACACATCCTCTCTCAGTCCATGACAAAACCTGAAGTGATCAAATCAGAGTATTCTATAGTTGAGCTTCTCAATATCTATACTCAGACAACCTTCAGAATAAAGTATGCCATCTTTCATGTCAGAAGAGCAAACAACCTGTCATACTTCCTCAACGAAGCAGACTTAAGGTTTGTAAGTATTAAAGATATCAGCTTTATCTTTGACACCCTCTCTCAGAAAAGAGGAAAGTGGCCAGAAGAAGAGTTTGGAAGAGGAGCTCTGATGAAATATATGAGAAATTTAATGGAATACTTTGAGGAACATGATCTGCAACTCGGAGCTGAAAACAACTATCTGAAAGTCAATCTCTTAAAGCCTAACCAGAGCCATCCAGATCTAGAAAAGCTTAAAGAATTGACAGTTATCTATGATGGGCATCCAAACTTCAAAGGTGATCAAGGGGTCATCTCAAAGAATACAAAAGGCGAAAAGATCTTCATCAGACATGATGAACTCATGGCGTAATCAGACAGCACTTTCAAACTTCTCCATCATAAGATACATCAGAAAGTGTGGGATAACCGGGCAGCCTATACTGATGAAGAACATGCGGAAGCCTATCGTGCTATAGAAAGGATGAGAACGACACTAGCAAGCAGAAGGAAAATACGCAAGTGGCAAGTGGCATTCGGGATTCGCAACAAATCATCCTATGAATAGATTAATGTATTTATTTGTTGTGAATGTTCACACACCTCACTTAGGGGGAGATTGTTAGAAATATTAAAGTGAGGGGTGTAATATGTAATTACTCAAAGTTGGGGAAATGCTATATAAAGGCATTTCCCCCACATTTCAATGTTAAGCTTTGCATTCTAAGTTACTTGTGTTTGTGTTTTACTCTCAGCCTCTCGGCTCTCTCTCTCTCTCTCTAACCGATTACACACACAAACACACATTAAGAAGATAATCATCTAGCATTGCTTCATCCGTATCATAATACGGGACCATCAGGGACCAATGGTGTAAAAATGGAAAAGGTTGGTGAGCAGGCAAGTTACGCGACGCGGAGTTATTAAAGTTACACGACGCGTAGTTTATGCGGTGCGGAAGTTGACGAACACGCGACGCGGAACTCTGACAGACTGCATGCAACTTTTATCTTTTCCAGCTCCTCATTTGCCCAATGCATGGGCTTCTTTTTCTGATTGCTTGGCCGGCCAAGGGAGATCAGAGGGCATCTTTGGGTCTTTAAAAGTACCCTTTTTGCCTTTGCTTTTATCCTTTTGCCACATTCACATTTACACTTAGTTTTTATAACTCTTAGAGTGTCTTGTGAGTGCTACAACCAAGAGATCCGAAATTCCAGAAGTTGTTGGCTATTATTGAAGGATTTCAAGGCTTTGAAGATCCTTCAAGCTTGCTAGTACAAGGAGGTGGTGCAAACCCGGGGTGGACTTCAATAGAGGAAGCCTACTTTGGTCTTCAAGTCTTCATCTCTTCATCCACTGTTTTCTGGAGCTAAGGAGTAAGGTATAATCAACTTTCTTCTTCTTTTCATGTTGCAAGTATTAGATATAGAGCTTGGTCCATGGTTTGAGGTTTTTATGCTTTGCATGCTTGTTCTTTTGTATTGTATGTTGTTGTTTCTTGCTTCCGCTGTGATCATAGAACACCAACAGTGGTATCAGAGCCACCTCTATACTGTATTTGCACATGGTGGCCTGAAAAACCCGAAATTAAGTTTTTATGTTTTCTGTTCGGCGGCTTCCACGGCGCGGACCAGTTGGTGTTACGCGGCGCGAAACTTAGCTGTACAGTTCTGTTTTTGTTTTTTAAAACTTTAAAAATTATTTTTGGGTTTTTGGCAGTTTAATTTACTTTCTGGAATTTTATTTCCAGAAATTAATATTTTTTTTATTTAAGATGCCTTGTATAATGGTTGATGTATTTATATGTATATTATTATTTTGGCATGAAAATGGTAATTGCATATACTTACATTATGTATTTATTAATGTGTTTCATCAAAAATGGTTTGGTGTTACTAATGCATAAGTACATGGGATTTTTAGTGCCTTGAGTGTTTTTGAAAAATCTAAACGATTATACATAAATTTACATGGTTTTTGTGTGGCACACCATGTTATTGTTCATTAGTGAACTTGTTTTGGTTGTTGTATGTTTTGTTGGTAACAACCTAGATGCCCTAGACCTTGTGGATGTTTGGTTGTGTTTGGTTGTTATTCATTCATTTGGTGACTTTATGTCACAATGGTTTGTAATATTAATTAGATGTATTTATTTGGTATGTAACTTGTTTTGTGGCTTGCATTCCATTTAAATTTCCATATTATGTAATTGTACTAGAAAAATAGGTCCTTGTGACTTGCACGCCATTTATTTATTTTTCTATGTAAATGTAATATGGAGCAACCATCGGGAATACATGGAGTGGCATCTTGGCGAACACAAATCCGGGAGGCCCAATGAAGGTAGCGGGTTTAGTGGGAGCACATCCGAAATCAAGGCTTTTTGGTCCTTAGATGACTTTGTTTTCCCGTAGTGGCTCACGGGAAAACGCATAGGTTTTAGGGGCATGGTTACCAACTTGTATGCGTGTGATGGTTTTATTATATTGTTTATGCATGAGTTGTAGGACTATTGCATGCTAGACAATTTTTTGATAAATAATAAAACCAAAGAGTTTTAAAATGGTTTAACAACTCTCAGGCGCAAACTTGATTAACAAACGGATTTAAAATTGGTTTAGGGTCCGTTAGTGAAAACTCTTGGTTCTTGTCACTTTTGTTAATCAAACTCAAAATGGTTTTTTAACCGGAAAACTAAATCCCGTTTTGTAAATTTAAATCGCACACCACCAATAAGATGACACCGCCCGAATCTAGCCGTGTAAGGGTTGATCGTCGAGCTCTAGCCGAGATTGCCTTTGCATGAGCTGTGTGGAAGACGTGTGTGGCAACTCGCAAGGTTGATCGTTTAGCTCTAGCCGATTTGACCATTGGGCAAGAGTACAACCGTGTATCTTGATGGTTGATTTACGATTTCAAATTAATATTTCATATGATCGTCGAGCTCTACCCGAGGTCATGTAAAATATTACTTTGGGATTGGTGTGGAGGGATCAAACATGCCGAACTAGGCACAATGGTTGTCAAGTAGGATCCTGCAAGGAACTAAGAGTTGCAATAATGGATTGCAATCGGTCAATGGTTGCTGGCCTAAATAGCTTTGCCACGTGATCCGCGGAAAACCCGTCACGGTGCAAGGTGAAATAGGGTTCTTAGCCCTTGTTAAAATAGTTGTTTTTATTAAACACTTGGGTAATTATTTTAGCGAGGATTTCAATCAAACTAACCAATCTACTCTGCTTTTTATAGATGGCATCAACTAGCACCAACCACACCACGTCAAACATATCCTTAAGAGTGTTTCTCGAGAAGGATAAACTCGATGCGACCAATTTTATGGATTGGTCACGGCAACTGAGGATAGTTCCCCGTCATGAGGACAAGTTGGCCACCATTGAGGAACCCATCCCTGAGGTCCCTGCATCCAACACGAGTAGGGTCGTTAAAGAGGCTTATGAGAAACGCCTCAAAGAAATCACCGAGGTTACTTGCCTCATGCTAAGCACTATGAGCTCCGACTTGCAAAAGTCAATGGAGCACTTAAGTGCTTACGACATGACGCGCGAGTTGTCGGACATGTTCCAACAACAAGCCAAGCAAGAGCGGTATGGTTGTCTCTACGACCTTCTCAGTTGCCGGTTGCAAGAGGGCGGGAACGTGTCCCACCATGTTCTTAAGATGAAAGCATTGGTGGAACGCCTTGAGAGGTTAGGGTTTGCCATAGCGAGAGAGATGGCGGTAGACTTGATTCTACGGTCTCTCCCACCATCATATGATAAATTCGTTGTGAGTTATCCTATGCACGGGATGGACAAATCCCTAATGGAGCTGCATGGTATGCTGCGGACTGCTGAGTCCAACATGACCAAGAAGAAGACCACCACCTCTATTCCCGTCTTGGCCATCAAGGAGGGTGAGTCCAAGAAGAGGAAGAAACCAGCCTCTACCCCGAAGGGTAAAGGTAAAGGTAAGGTTGGGGCTCCCAAGCCGAACCCTGCCCCGGAGCCGAAGCCAAAGGGACCTATCCCTCAAGCTAAGACACCGGAGGAGGCGATTTGCTTCTTCTGCGGCTGAAAGGGACACATGCGCCGGAGCTGCCCTAAGTACCTAGAGGGCCTGAAAAAGCTACGAGCTTCGGGAGCGGGCGCTTCTACTTCAGGTACGTTTGTGATTGAACTCCATCATACTTCTACATCTAACGGCTGGGTTTTAGACACCGGCTGTGGCACTCACATTTGTAATATGGTGCAAGTGCTAAAGGGAAGTAGAAGGCTGAGAGATGGGGAGCTGGAGCTGACCAAGGGAAACAAGGAGGTTGTCCCAGTGTTTAAGAAAGGGAGCGTGGAGCTTACTTTCAATACCAGCTTTTCTATTATTTTGAAAGATGTATGCTATTCGCCACTTGTGGCTAGAAACATTTTGTCTCTTTATTCTTTGTATGACGAAGGATATGTTTTCAAATTTGAAAATGGTTTTATTTTATGTTTTAAAGATGATATTTGTTATTTTAAAGCTTATCCATGTCATGGTATATACGAAGCCGATGCATACATAGAAAATAATAGAGTAATCATGAACATTAATTCTGGATCCAAAAATGGTTTGGACAAGTTTTCCTTATGGCATAGCCGTCTTGGTCATATAAATAAGAAACGCATCACCAAGCTTCAAGCGGATGAGATCTTGGAATCATTTGACCTTGGGTCAAGTGAAGCATGCGAGTCTTGTTTATTAGGCAAGATGACTAAGTCACCCGTTGGTGTGAATGAAAGGGCTAAATTCTTGTTGGAAATAGTGCATACGGATGTATGCGGTCAGTTCAAGAATGTTACAAGGAACAACTCTAGATACTTCGTTACGTTTAGTGATGATTTCAAAAGATATGGATATGTCTACTTGATTAGGCATAAGTCTGAGGCCTTTGAGGTCTTTAAGACATTCCAAAAGGAAGTCCAGAATCAATTGGGAAAGACTATCAAAGTACTTCACTCCGATAGGGGAGGCGAATACTTGAGCTCGGAGTTCCGTGATCATCTTATTAGTTATGGGATAATTTCACAACTAACCCCTCCTAGGACACCACAATTGAATGGTCTCGCCGAGCGGAGGAATCGGACATCGTTAGATATGGTCCGGTCGATGATGAGTCGGACGGAAGTACCCATAAGTTTTTGGGTGTACGCTCTCAAGTCGGCGGTTAGGATAACCTCGTACCGACAAAGAAGGTCCAAAAGACACCTTATGAGATGTGGCATGGAGTTGCTCCTAAGATCGCATATCTCAAGGTTTGGGGATGTCCTGCCTTCGTTAGTCGAGAGGTAGAGGACAAACTTGAACCAAGGTCTGAAAGGTGTTACTTCATTGGGTATCCAACCGGAGGCATGGGATATTTATTCTACAAACCTTCCGGAGCAAGAGGATGCGTCGGTACCTGACAACGCTCCATTAATTCCTCGTAGGTCCGGTAGACCGCGTCATGAGCCAGAGAGATATGGGTTTCTCATATCTGAGGGCAATGACTTATTGGTGGATCATGATGAACCGACCAACTACCAGGAAGCTGTAGCGGGCACTGAGTCTGCTAAGTGGATGGAAGCAATGGAGAGTGAGATGCAATCCATGTCGGATAACCAAGTTTGGGAATTGGTTGATCATACACCCGGGTGTAAGACAGTAGGGTGTAAATGGGTCTTCAAGAAGAAGACCGGCATGGATGGATCTGTAGATACCTTCAAAGCCCGACTGATGGCTAAAGGTTTCACGCAAACTCATGGGATTGACTATGAGGAAACCTTTTCACCAGTGTCCATGTTGAAGTCTATCCGAATACTCATGGCCATAGCTGCGTTTTATTATTACGAGATATGGCAAATGGATGTAAAAACCGCCTTCCTTAACGGGAAGCTAAGTGAAGAGGTGTTTATGACACAACCCGAGGGTTTTGTACATCCTGAGTATCCTGATAGAGTCTGCAGGTTAAAGAAGTCTATTTATGGACTTAAACAAGCATCTCGTAGCTGGAACCTGTGCTTTGATGAGAAAATCAAAGAGTTTGGATTTTTGAAAAGCAAGGATGAGCCATGCGTATATGTCAGGGCCAGTGGGAGTGCTGTAGTATTCCTTGTCCTATACGTAGACGATATTCTACTTATTGGAAATGACGTCCCAACCTTGAAAGAGGTTAAGACTTTTCTTGGGAGTTGTTTTTCCATGAAGGACTTGGGAGAGGCGGTATATATCTTGGGCACAAAGATCTATAGAGATAGATCTAAAAGGCTAATAGGTCTTAGCCAAAGTGCATATGTCGATAAGGTCTTGAAGCGATTCAAGATGGAGGACTCAAAGAGGGGTAACACCCCTATGTTGCATGGAGTGACTTTGAGCAAGTCTCAATGTCCTAGTTCCAAAGAGGAACTTGACGTAACGAAGAGGGTCCCGTATGCTTCGGCAGTGGAATCAATCATGTATACCATGCTATGCACTCGTCCTGATGTATCGTGTGCTTTGAGCATGACGAGTAGGTATCAGGCTAATCCCGGGCAAGCCCATTGGACTGCGGTCAAGAACATTCTCAAGTATCTTCGGAGGACAAAGGAGATGTTCTTAGCCTATGGTGGTAAGGAAGAGCTTAGAGTACATGGTTACTCTGACACTAGCTACCAAACTGATAAGGACGACTGCCGATCACAATCGGGGTTCGTGTTCCTTCTCAATGGTGGTGCTAAAAGTTGGAGGAGCTCCAAGCAAGACAACGTAGCTGATTCAACTACCGAGCCGGAGTACATTGCGGCTAGTGAAGCAGCTAAAGAGGCGGTATGGATGAGGAAATTCATCCAAGACCTTGGAGTGGTTCCTAGCATATCCGACCCTACTGAGATCTATGTGACAATGAGGGTGCGGTTGCTTTAGCTAAGGAACCAAGGGCTCATAAGTGGACGAGGAACATTCCTCAAAAATACCACTTCATTAGAGATGTTATTGAGAGTGGTGACATTGCCATCAGCAGAGTAGCATCGGAGAGCAATTTGGCTTATCCGTTCACTAAACCGTTGTCAGAAGCTATACATGATTCTCACACTAGAGAGATAGGTGTTAGATTCACAAGTGACTTGGTTGAGTGTAATATTTGGTTTATGTTTGATTTGTATTTGTATTTTGGGAACGCTAAGCAGTATTGTATTTCATTCTATATTGATTATTAAATGTGATTTAATAATACGCCAAGGGCGAATTTTTTATAAATCCTTACTGTGTTCCATCTTAGCATGTTTAATACTTCCCATAATGCTTTTTCATTCTAAATGTCCATAGTCGGTCATTCTTCAATGGGTGGAAGTTTGAGATAAGGCTGAGGGAAGTGGTTGGTCGCTATCTAATAATGGATTAGATAAATGAGACGCAACACTTCGCCTGTGCTTGCAATGGTTAAGTGACTGGACGACCCGCACCTGAACTTACTTCATGGTTTCTGTCACGAGTAAGTCAGGATGATAATATCATTTTGTCCTTAGACTAGATATACATGTGTTCCAAAGCATGGATCTGCTTTGCCTTGATTGCTCTCAAACGCAGTTCGTAACTGGCTGTTATAAAGGGAGCTTTTAGGTAAAGTATGGTGTATGTAGCGTAGCAATGTAGTCGAAGGGATTCGTTCCTCTAGTCATAGAGATATCCTTAGGCCCCTCGATGATTGAGCGCTGACGTAAAATGCATGGCCATGCTCAAGGTGCAATGATATTTGATCGATTGCAACTAGATATTGGGTCACCATCAATCGAGATCGAGAAACATAAGTGAACGATCTGGAGATTAACATTTAACCATGTCTCGTGTTCACACGGATAACGCGAACGAAGGGATAAATGATCACTTATCTACAAGACCATTTCGTAACAGATTCTGGATTTGGTTTTGTTCTAGATGACAAAACCCATACTGACTTCGGGGCAGAGATGCCTTACTAGAGGCCGCTCTTTGTCTGTGGTCTTAGGGTACGGTGTGTCATGTGCAAGTGGGAGTTTGTTGGAGTATGCTCACTGACGCACGTACGCCATAAGTATCACTACCGATGATGTATGGGCCTATTGGGTCACACACCGGGGAACTATCTCGACAGCCTAATAAGTGGAGGGACCAATGGTGTCAAAATGGAAAAGGTTGGTGAGCAGGCAAGTTACGCGACGCGGAGTATTAAAGTTACGTGACGCGTAGTTTACGCGGCGCGGAAGTTGACGAACACGCGACGCGTAACTCTGACAGACTGCGTGCAACTTTTGTCTTTTCGACCTCCTCATTTGCCCAATGCATGGGATTATTTTTATGATTGCTTGGCCGGCCAAGGAAGATCAGAGGGCATGTTTGGGTCTTTAAAAGAACCCCTTTTGCCTTTGCTTTTATCCTTTTTCCACATTCACATTTACACTTAGTTTTTATAACTCTTAGAGTGTCTTGTGAGTGCTACAACCAAGAGATCCGAAATTCCAGAAGTTGTTGGCTGTTCTTGAAGGATTTCAAGGCTTTGAAGATCCTTCAAGCTTGCTAGTACAAGGAGGTGGTGTAAACCCGGAGTGAACTTCAATAGAGGAAGCCTACTTTGTTATTCAAGTCTTCATCTCTTCATCCACTGGTTTATGTAGCTAAGGAGAAAGGTATAATCAACTTTCTTCTTCTTTTCATGTTGCAAGTATTAGATATAGAGCTTGGTCCATGGTTTGGGGTTTTTATGCTTTGCATGCTTGTTCTTTTGTATTGCATGTTGTTGTTTCTTGCTTCCGCTGTGATCATAGAACCCCAACAGGATTGACCTTAGGATTAGCTGACAAAACTATAGGTTTTTATCTGTTTTTATCTTTGTGGTTGTGTTCTTTTTATTTCTTATCCATATGTGTATGTGATGCTGTGAAAAGGGGTTTAATAATAGGTAATTACTAAACTGTGAAAAACCACAATTCATGACAAGCTAGAATATGACTTCAGTTTGCAAGTCATATTTAGTTAAATTTTTCATGAAATTAAAAGGTTTGTCAAAATTATAAATATGGAACTTATAAAGCCATTTTGTGCACCTAGTATAGGTACACATGTAAATTGTATTTTTAAAACAGATGGTTTTAAAATGGTTTTTCAAAAACTGAAAAATTAAGTTTTTCTTTTTTAAACTTAATTATAAAACCCAAGAAAATCTTAGATCAGTGTGCTACCCATCTAATGGTACACCTTTGCTGTTAAACGGTACTCGGGTGTCGGAAGTGACCAAACCTTGGGCATCCGGGTTCAAACCATTGTGGCAAAGGGTATGAAAGATTCTGCGATAATCGGGAGTCCCGGCAAGAATTCATACTCTCTTAGGTGGTACGATCTATTTTGGTGATAATCGGGAGTCCAGGCCCAAAATGCACTAGAGTAGAGTTAAACATACTAGACTGGGTCTAAGTGCTCTACGAGGTTCTAGGAGTCGTACCAGCTAGGTACGATTCGTACAGGGTGTTACCTACTAGAAATAGCATGACTTGGCGGGAAGTGACCAAACCTTGCGTCAAGTATGTGAAATATGGGTCCTAGGTCTGATATATATTATATATGGGTTTTGATGATATATGTTAGAAAAGTTTATTTGCAATTACTAATTAAACCGGGTTTTAATTTATAGATGGCAACCGACGTTACCAACACTAACAACCTCTCTCTTCGCTCTATCCTATAAAAGGATAAACTCACTGGACCAAACTTTCTCACTTGGGAGAGAAATCTCTGGATCGTGCTGAGGCACGAGAGAAAATGGTACGTCCTAGAACAACTCCTGGTGAACCCTCCTGCCAACAACGCTAGGGCAGAAGTCAGGGAGGCTTTTCAGAAGCGCTCTAATGACGCCCTGGAAGTGAGTTGCCTCATGCTTGCAACGATGAGTCCTGAGTTGGAGTCAAGCATGATGGAAACTCCTGCTTACAACATGATCCGCTAGCTGAGGGACATGTTTCAGGAGCAAGCCCGCACGGAGCGTTATGATGCCACTAGGGCATTTAACTCGTGCAACATGGCGAAGGGGACATCGGTCAGTAACCACATCATGAAAATGAAAGGGTACATGGACCACCTAGAGAGGCAAAGGCACCCAGTACCGTTGCAGCTAGCAACGAATACGATATTCAACTCGTTGTCAGACGACTATAAGCTTTTTATAGTCAACTACAACATGAACAACATGGAGAAATCCGTGGCTGAGTTGCACTCTATGCTTAAGACAGCGGAGCAGATTATCGGGACCAAGTCTAAGGACGTTCTCATGGTGGGCAATTGCGGTTATAAGAAGAGGAAGGGGCGCAACGGAAAGAGAATGGGTAAGAGCAAGCCCAGCCTGAATGCACCCAGGGCTACTGATAACAACAAGGGCAAGAAGCCAAAGCCGAACAAGGCAAGAACCGAGAATCGGTGCTTCAAGTGCGGCGAGACCGGACAATGGGAGAGAGATTGTACGAAGGCTCACGAAGCAGGAGGCAAGGCTGGCTCCTCAGGTATCGTGTGACTACCTTCTTTGTCACTTTCCACTTGTAAAGTCTCTTACGAGTTATTTTTCTAATACCTTGCAATCGTTTATTGCAGGGGGTGATGGAAAGTGAAGCAGCCCAACAGTTGAGATCCCACGTGCAGCTCGGATATTTAATAATTCTTGTTCGCAGTTATTAAACATTTTTGCTCAAAGTTTTTGGATTTATTTGGCATGGTTTGTTTAAAAATTTTGTGTTGACATTATGGTTTTAATATTTGAAAATTTGAATTATTTTGTTTTATATCCTTGCACTTGTGCTTTTCATGAATGAGGTTAGTCCAGTTGTGACTAAAAGATACTAATGAGTCAAGTTTTGACTTAATAGGTGATTCACAATGATCTTATGCAGTAATTGTTATAGTTGCATAAATGCTAGTCCTATAGTATAAATACTTAGATAAACAAGTTGTGTTTGTGAAATTAGATAAGTCTTTCTAATTTACAAGTATTTAAGAATTTTATGAAAGACAAATGTTCAAAGCATTTAACATGATCAGATAAGAAATAATAGTTATTATTTCTAGATAAAAGTTTTTGGAGAAAACAATTAAGAAAGTATAAATGTGATTATAATAGTTATTATGATCAAGGTTGTTTTATACTAAATGTTTTAGGCAAAGAAATTTAAAATAGTTTTACAAGTGTTTTATACTTGTAATCATGTTTTGGGTTTAATGAAACCGTTTTTCATAATTGGAAAGGTGGATATATGCGAAATCCAAGTTCTGGTTTCATAAAATGTTTAAATTTCTCACAAAAACTGTTTTAAGAGCAAGTGTTTAAAAACAAAAGTTTTAGGCGTATTAGTCAAGGATTGACTGAGTCTAAAAGGGTGTTTTAAGGTAATACACTTTAGGGGTGTTCAGTATTCGGGTCATAACCGTTAAAACCGAAAACCGAACCGATTAAAAAACCGAACCGAATTGGAATACGGTTTTCGGTTCGGTTCATGAACCGAAACCGATTATGGTAATCGGTCTTTGGTTCTGTTACGGTTTTGAAAATTACTAAACCAAATAAACTGAAAAAACCTAATTACATAAAACTAATTTTTATATTTATATTACTATCCTAAGTTCATATATGTAGATATATTTATGTATACCATGCTAGAATCTGAAATAATACTCATTAATTTTTGTGAGTAACCATGATCGTATCATCATTATAACCATGTCAACTTTTTTTCAAGAAACATGAAAACTTAAAAGTTACCTTTCATAATCATTTAATTATCAATAGTTTATTCGATGAGCGTGAAATCGAGTAAACAACGGACCACACAAGTGAAAAAATTTGTATATCGGTTTCCATTCTTAATAAGTTTGTATGTATAATCTTGTGAATAGCAAGTTATTAATGAATAAATTAAAAAATATGATTATGTAAAATGATAAAATGAACTAAACCGAACCGAATAAACCGAACAAACCGAAAACCGAACCGTTGAACACCCCGAAACATGCCATTAAGTTTTATTCAGTTTATTCGGTTAAAACCGAAAACCGAACCGAATTCATAAACGATTTTCGGTTCGGTTTTGGTATTACTTAAACGTTTTTTGTTTCGGTTACGGTTTTACCTAAAAAATTTCAAAAACCTAATAAACCGAACCGAAAAACCCGAAAACCGAACCGTTGAACACCCCTAATGCACTTTTTCATAAAAGATAGTGGGAGCACCTTGACTAGTGGATTTATCAAGTTATCAAGGTTGATCTAACTAGTATGATAAATACAAGTATGAACTTTTAAATTATATAATTATCGGATGATTTTAGAAGTGGTCTAAAATAAAAGGTTCTTGAAAGGGAACTAATCCAAGGAACACATGACTTATTGAAAGGTTCTCAATAAGGGTGTCATTGCAAATTTTTGAGTCAAGTCATGACTTAAACGGAATTATATATGATTAAAAGGATTCAAAGAGTCAAAATAATAAATGTTGGTGGTTGATTAACGTTAGAGATGATAAAATAGGATATTTTGGTATCCTTAGTAACGAAATTAGATAAGTGTTAGTGTACACTGGGGATCTAATCTCAAGTTTACAAGTATGTGTAAATAGATTTATCGTTTCAAAAAGGGGATTATTTTATAAACTCGGAAATTTTAGAGTTATTTCCAGTTCTCCAAGTTTAAGGAATTTATAAAATGAGTAAATCTAGAATTGGTTTTTGGGTTGCGAAACCGATTTCTAGCAAAACCAAGAAGGAGTACCTTAAAGTACTAGTCTTGAGTTTTAGGTTTATAAACATATTATTTTCTCTGTAATCCGTGATAAGTTAGAATGTAAAATAATAAATTAATTCAGATAAACGTTATGAATTAAGTCAATGAAATGGTATAAATTATGCATCTTTATTCCAGGGTGGAATATGGAGGGTGCATAAATTAGTTTTGTTGTTTTTCACCATTTTGTATGTTTTAAACCATCCAGGATTAAACTTGGTTTATTCAAAACATTATCCGTGACTACTTATCTTGGTGGGAACCTTGATAGGGTTGTAAAGTCATCATAGTTTTGGGGTAGATTCGAAGGTATATCAAATATAGCTGCAAAAGTCTTTTGTAGACCAAAATTTACGGATATTCGTTAGGGTTACGAATATTGGATTGACCCACCGTGAAAAATACTTCGTGGATTCGTGTCAAAAGTATTTATCACATAGGTTATCCTTAAAACTGAGGTATTTGGTTTGGGATACGGTAACTGTTGTCTTCTTACTGCGTCTTAACGTCACGCCGTAACAGGGTGGTCATAAGGGGCGTATCCAGATTCAGTGGAAGCCGTGTTGCCAAATGCAAATATGCAAAAAGGTATTTGCACCTCCTTTTTAGGAGAGATATTTCTGGGCCCCTTGACTGATTGGGAAAACTGGTAAGTGCATAGCCGTGCCCAAACGAACTGATCTGTTCTTTGTCGTTTATAACGCAGTTTTGAAATCAAGTATGTCAAGAACATAATTCTTGAGATTTTGGGTTGACACTCTCCATGCTCATGCTCAAAATTGAAATATCGCGCTCCAAGGGACAAACCTATAATAACCGTACCTATTCATAAACAGGTAGTTTATGATAGTTGATCCATGAACAGTTAGTTCATGATAGTTTGCTCATAAACAATTGTTTTATGAGACTTTACATTATCAGAAGTTTCTTTGGGGTATAAGAGTTCTTATGACCTGGTTATCCTAAGTGTCTAACTAGGGACCTCCTTAGGCTAACAATGTACAATAACTATTACTTATCTTGCACAAGTGAGAGTCTGTTGGATTATGTGCAGATATAATAAATGGGTACATTGTATCCAATGTTATAAGAGACTAAAGGGTCACACTGCTACACACCCAAATTAGAACAGTTGAAATTTACCATAATTCTGTGTGGAAATATCTAATCAGATGGATTAATTATTAGAGAGAAAAAATAAATAATCAGTTGAATTAATTATTAGAAAGAAAAGAAATAATAAATAGTTATTTATTATTTAGAGGGAAATTAAATATTATGTTTTATATTTAACGGACCATTAATTAATAGTTAATTAATTAATTAGTATAGTCCAGGGGGTCAAAGTGAGAGGAATGAAACTTCAATTAAAGTCATGGGCTTTAATTGAACGGGCTTGGGCATGGATAAGGTTTAAGTATTTAAACCTAGATAAGGCTCATTTAATCCTAATGCATTCTAACTTGCATCAAGAAAAGAACTCTGGCCTCCACCCTCCTCTCCCTCTACGTCGACCTCTCTCTCACCCTCTCCCTCTCGTCAAGTTAGACCAACACCCAAGGGGTGTTCACGGTTTACTTTGCATCGAGTCACACACACACACACACACACGTGATTTTGTGTGTCATTCGGGTAATTCCAGGAGCGGTCTAGCTACTAGTTCGTTGGTGGTGCGGTAGTGGTGGACTAACTTTAGCAATTCCAAGATTACAAGAGGTATTGTTTTTCTAAACCTTTTTATCTGGATTGTTGTTGAGGAACATATATGATCATTAGTAAGATCCTAAACCTTTTGGGGTTTATAAGGTTGTGTTCAATCAATTTCCGCTTTTAGATTGAACCAGTAGAATCAAACCCAGGGCTTGACCAGTTTGTGTCATAAGGTGGTTTGGTCATATCAAAACCCTTCAAAAAGCCCGTTTTTCCAAGAAATGTAAATCATGCACCATCCGTAAGTTGATACCACCCGAATATAGTATTATGAGTTTTGGTTGTCGAGCTTAGCACGAGCCAATTTTGGTGGATTTGTCATCGTATGTCTTGACGGATGATTTACAATTTTGAGTTTGAAATTTCGAATGATTGTCGAGCTTAACATGAGCCAATCAAAATATTAATGCTTAAGATTGGTGCAAGAAGGGATCAAACATGCCAAACGACCCTTGGTTGTCGTAGGATCCCGCAAGGTACTAAGGTTTGCAATAGAGATTGCAATTGGAAAAATGGTTGTCGACCTAAATATTTTTATCATGTGATCCGCGGTAAACCCATCACATGGTAGGATGATATACGGTTCTTAGCCTTGTTAAGATGATTATTTTGGGTAAATTATTTATACAAGATTATATCAAACTAACTAAAATCTAAATTGCTAATTATAGATGGAATCAACAAGCACAAACACCACCACCACAAACGTTTCTCTACGGGTTTTCCTTGAAAAGGAGAAACTCGATGGTAGTAACTTCATGGATTTGCATAGGCAGCCGAGGCTTGTCATATGCTATGAAGAGAAGTTGCTTACCATAGAGGAACCCCTAACCGAGGCACCTCCGAGGAATGCAACAAGGGCGATCAAAGAGTCATATGACAAGCGCCTCATAGAGACCGAGAAGATTACGTGCCTTATGCTTAGCACCATGAGCTCCGATTTGCAAAATCAAATGGAGCACTTGGGTGCTTATGACTTGATCGTGCAGTTGAAGGACAAGTTCCAACAGCAGGCGAGGCAAGAAAGGTACGAATGCTTTAAGGTCGTCCTTGCATGCAAGCTCCAGGATGGCGGCAACGTATTCGCTCTGTTTTGCGCATGAAGGCAAATATCGAGCGCATGGAGAAGTTGGGTTTCACCATCGGGAGGGAGATGGCGGAAGATTTAATCCTCCAATCCCTGCCCAGTGCATATGATCAATTCACTATGAGTTATCACATGCATAGCATGGATAAAACCCTTATGGAGCTCCACGGTATGCTGAAGACTTCTGAGGCAAGCATGACCAAGAGCAAGCCATCTTCTTCCAACCCCGTCTTAGCCATTCGGGATGGCTATATCTAGAAGAAGAAGAAGAAGAGCCTAACCGTACCACCGAGGATAAGGGTAAGGGGAAACTTCCCCAAACCAAGACCCTGGAGAATGCTCAATGCTTTTTCTACAAGGGCAAGAGTCGCATCACCAAGCTCCAAACGGACGGAATCTTGGAATCATTTGATCACGGGTCAAGTGATGTATGTGAATCTTGCTTATTAGGCAAGATGACAAAAGCACTCGCTGGTTCAAGTGAGAGAGGAAAGGACCACCTTGAAATAATAGATACCGATGTATGTGGTCCTTTCAAATATGTTACAAGGAATAACACATGATACCTCGTTACCTTTATAGATGATTATAGTAGGTAAAAATATGTCTATCTTATTAGACAAAAGTCTGAAACATTTGAGGTGTTCAAGACATTCCAAAACGAAGTCCAGAATCAATTGGGCAAAACTATTAAGATACTCCGGTCTGATAGAGGTGGAGAATATCTTAGTACCGAGTTTACCGATCATCTTAGAAATTGTGGAATTGTTTCACAATTGACACCTCCTAGGACTCCACAATAAAATGGGGTTACCGAGAGGAGGAACCGGACCTTGATTGACATGGTACGGTCTATGATGAGTCGGACGGAGGTACCCATTAGTTTCTGGGGGTATGCTCTAGAAACGGCGGTAAGAGTCCTTAACCTCGTATCAACCAAGAAAGTTACAAAGACACCTTATGAAATGTTGCTTAATAAAAAGCCGACACTTTCTTATTTACGAGTCTGGGTTTGTTAAGCCTACGTGAGACGTGATACTAATGACAAAATAGAACCCCGCTCGGAGAGGTGTTACTTTATCGGATATCCTTCTGCTGGTATTGGATATTTATTTTATAAACCTTCTGAGAACCACGTTTTTGTTGCTCGAAAGGCAGTTTTCCTAGAAAGGGAACTGATATGCAAAGAAACTAGTATTAGAGTGAATGACCTTGAGGAATATCAAGGGTCAACCGATAAAGAACTTGAGGTTGGCAATAGCACTCCACCTGAGACGGTTGAAACCGAGCAAGGATAAGCTGCGGTACCTGACTCTCTTCCATTATCTACTACAAGACGTTCCAGTAGAACTTGTTATGAGCCAGAGAGATATGGATTCCACATATCTGAAGGCAACGAGTTAATGGTGAATCATGATGAGCCCACCAGCTACAAGGAAGTAATGGCAGGCCCGGAGTATGAAAAATGGAGAGAAGCAATGGAAAGCAAGATTCACTCCATGTCGGATAACCATGTTTGGGAACTGGTTGATCCTACACCCGGGTTTAAACCCACAGGGTGTAAATGAGTCTTCAAGAAGAAGAACGACATGGATGGAACCATGGATACCGTCAAAGCCCGGCAGATGGTATTGACTATGATGAAACTTTTTCCCAAGTGGCGATGTTGAAGTCCGTCAGGATATTATTTGCAATTGCTACATTTCATGATTATGAAATATGGCAAATGGATGTAAAAACCATCTTCCTTAATGTGAAGCTTTCTGAAGAGTTGTATATGACGCAACCTGATTTTTTTATACATCATGTGTATCTAAATAAGGTCTGTAAACTGAAGAAGCCCATTTATGGACTCAAACAAGCATCTTGAAGCTGGAATCTATGCTTTGATGAGAAAATCATAGAATTTGGTTTTTTGAAAAGCAATGATGAACCATGTGTATATGTCAGGGCTAGTGGGAGCACCATAATCTTATTGATCCTATATGTAGATGACATTTTTCTCGTTGGGAATCACATTCCGAGCCAAAGGAGTGTTAAAGCATGGCTAAGGAATTGTTTTTCAATGAAGGATCTTGGGGATGCCAGCTGTATTTTGGGCATAAAGATATATAGAGGTAGATCTAGAAGGCTTCTCGGGCTTTCGCAAAGTGCATACATAGATAAGGTCGTTAGACGCTTTAAAATGGAGGATTCCAAGAAAGGTAACCTCCCTAGGTTGCATGGGTTGACTTTGACTAAGACTCAATATCCTACCTGTGAAGAGGAGATAGACGTAATGAAGCGAGTACTATACGCTTCGGCTGTGGGGTCGATCATGTACGCCATGCTATGCACTCTTCCTGATGTATCATGTGCTTTAAGCATGACTAGTAAATATCAGGCAATACCGGGTGAGCCTCACTGGAGGGCCGTGAAGAACATTCTGAAGTACCTTAGGCGTACGAAAGAGATGTTCTTGGTATATGGTGGGGTTGAAGAGCTGAGAGTAATGGGTTACTCGGATGCAAGCTTCGAACCTCCTAGGGATGACTGCCGATCACAATCGGGGTTTGTAATCCTACTAAATGGTGGTGCGGTAAGCTAGAGGAGCTCGAAACAAGACAGTCGCTGATTTGACTACTGAGTCGAAATACATTGCGGAAACTGAAGCTGCTAATGAGGCTTTGTGGATGAAGAAATTCATTCAAGATCTAGGAGTGGTTCCAAGCATCGCGGACCCTATTGATATTTTCTGTGAAAATAAGGGTGCGGTTGTTGTGGCAAAAGAACCAAGAGCTCACAAGAGGAAAAGAAGTATACTTTGCAAATACTACTTTATACGAGATGTAATTGAAAGTGGAGACATAGCCATCAGCAGAGTAGCAACAGATCCGAAAGACGACCAAAGTCAACAAAAGTCAACTTTAGCGAGATTTCGGTAATTTTTAGCAATTCAATCCCAATCAATTCTTCTCATTTTTCAGTGTTTACTAACATCATTTAGCACTTCTAGATGCTATCTTACATACATTTCACTCATTCAATTAATTCAAACAAAAATCCAACTTAAATTAACTAAGAAATGTGCAATTAGCAAATTCTTGAAATTCATCAAAACTAACATTTCTAATCCATAAATTGAGTTTCATTCAATCTATATGTGTTGTAGGAACTATTTGAAGCATAAAAATTAGTCCCTTGATAGTCAATTTCGAATTTGAGCAACTTAGAATCATTTATTCATGAATTCCTAATTTTACGTTCATCTCCTACCTCCTTTAATGGAGTTTCATGCTCAATCATCATAACCATAGCAATTTATCATTCAAATGATATGAAATCAGTTTAGAACTTCATATTTATGAATACTAAACACATGGAAAGCATCAAAACACATTATGGATCATCAAATCATGAACTCACAAATTCAAGTTTACTCTTTGACCTCCATTAATAGGTTTCTTGAACTAAATCCTCAAAACACAGAATTTAATAATATTTTTCATCTTCCATCAGTTCATGAATCAATAACTAAGCATACACAACATATAGGAATCATCAATTCTCATAAAATTCTCTAAATCAAGTACCCTAGAAATTAAAGTAGTGGGTTTTTTTAGCAAGAGCTCATCAAGAGCTATCAAGAACAAATCAAATCATGTTATGAATCATAAACTAACATTCTAATTCAGCAAAAACCACACAAAGATTAGAGATTTTGTCAGGATTTGATATTACTTAATATCAAATAACAAGAATTATTTTTTGAAATAAAATTAGAATTGTTAAAAAGACAATCTATAGTTTTGATCACAATCAATTAAGAAGTTGCGGAATCACACTCAATTGATTAAGAAAGTTTTGAACATAAGAACAATTCAATCAATAAACATAAGGTAATACTTCAAAAACGATGTTTATTGATAACCAATCGATGATTACAATATTCACCTACACCTCCAATCTAACTTCTTATGTTAGACGAAGAACACAATCTGTTCTTAGGTTTCAAAAGAAACTTAGAGGCTAAAACACTTTCTGAAAGCAAATAACAATTACGTATGAATGCAAAAACAATTATGATCGAGATCTATATTCTAATCGAGTATTTATAGACTCTTGATCCTCCTAGATAAGTTGACAGTTAGGTAATCTTCTATCTTTAGAGATAATCTTGAAAATCTTTGAACTTTGTTAAAGATATACTTCAAATCCAAGAAGATAGCATTTTCCATAAATAGCTCAACTAAAACTGTTTGTTGAATGAAACAGTTCTGATCTTCTTCTAACAGTTGTAAACTTTGTACTAACAGTTCTGATCTCTTGGACTAACGGTTGTAAAGCTTACAACAACTGTTAGTTACAACTGTCTTCGTATTCAGCTAACAGTCCTCGACTGTTTTATCAGAATCCTTCTAACAGTTTTGAACTGTTTTCACAAAATCCATTAACAGTTTTAACTTTGCATCTTCAACATTTTCAATGCCTTAGCCAATTCCCAACAATCTCCCCCTAACTTAAAGAATTTGAACAATGCCTTTAAGTTCTTCGATTCATAGGGTTCAACCTCAGATAAATTTAGCATATGCAAAGAATATATGGGACCGCTGGGGGATAGGGTTCTAAACTAAACTAACACACCCTTACGCTAGGACTGATCTAGGATGAGAAATAGTGCGGAAATTCTATTTCCCAAACCTCCTAAGGATTCTAAGATCTGCTTAGGTGTCCGGCACACAGTACACTAAGAAACACACAAAGTAGAAACAAGAACAAACTCTAAGAACTCACACAGAGATGCTTAAGGCTGCCCTTGGTTTTCGTATTTATCACTAAGATTACGAATTATGAAGTCAAAGTCGCGATTTAGTAAGCTTAAGGTCGGATAAGGTCGATTACGAAGGCTCCCGGTTGATTACCTGTCAATTAGTCGATTACCCGCGAACTCTCTCGCTAATATGCGGTTAAGAGATATTTATAGTGTAATTAAATTCACTACGCACGTAATGTATCACACTTCGTACGAAGTGAGTCCAGTACGCACGTACTGGTTATATTAATAATAATTAATTAACTTTTAACCGACCTAATCACTGCGCGCGTAGTGAGCTCCACTACGCACGTAGTGAGACTGACTTCGCACGTGGTGATCTTTCACCTAAACTTAAACTTCCAAACACACATCAACACATGATTAAGTACTTGTAAGCTTAAGATAATCACATAGAATCACTAAGAATGTATACACATGTAAACAATTAACCAAAACACATTTGAATTAATATTTCATGTATGTATTGGATTGATAAGAACTAGGGATTTACAATTATGCACCAACAGAATAACTTCCATTATTTAAGCAAAGTCAACTGTTTCAATCAAAATTGAAAGAAAATTACACAGACTTGAAAAGTTCCAGTCTTTCTTTTATTCTCTTAAGCAAATCATCCTTTATTCTATCAGATCAATAGAATTTAGCCTTTGACATGTATTGAAGCTTTACTTTACTGTCCTCTACAAACTCTAAATCAAACCATTGAGACTGAGCATTTGCCATAACCATGTGATACACTCTAGCTTTAGCATACACCTTTATTGAAATTATTGGAAAAGCCTCATCAGTAATCAAAACTGGTATTATCTCTTTTGGACTGCATATACTTGCATCCGCTTGGAGCTTGTTGATGCGAGTCTTGTTTATGTGACCAAGACGACTATGCCAAAAAGAGAACTTGTCAAAACCATTTTTGGAACTAGAATCAATGTTCATGATAGATTATCTAGATCAAATGTATGCGTTTGCCTCATATATGCCATGACACGGTAATGCTTTAAAATAAACAACATCATTTTTACAGCAGAATGTTAAACGAATACCTTTCGTCATGCTCTTACCTGCACTACGCACGATGTGAGCTGTAACTCGTGCTTAGTGGGGTTCCATTTCGCATGTAATGAGTTGCTCATCTGTGAACCTTAATTACTGTTAGTACTGCACTCAGCAATAAACTGTCAGTAACTTCAAGATCACTTATAAACATTTAAGCAAAACACATCAAAGTGAGATGAAGGAAATGGAAACAGAACAAATCACACTAAGAGAAAATAGAACATACTAGAACTCTTTTTGTATTTTTCTAAACAGAAACAAGATAAAAAATGCAAACTATTAACAACTTATTTTTGGGAATCTAAATTCAACTATTTAAAGACTTAAAAATAAAAGACAGAAATGAAAATAACTGAAATGAAATTAACTCAGAATAAATTTGCAAAAGAAGTAAATTCCTGAAAATTAAATCTTTTTGTGAGAAGGTTCCAGTATGAAGTCAGTACTAGCTCGTCTATACTCAGTAATCATTCATTTCAGAACCTTGGGCATAAACATATTCTCTTAAACTCTGTCTGTCAACCTATCTTTCTTCAGATAATAACAGATTTTGTTTCAACATTTTCAGATTGTCTAGACTGGATACATGATTAAGACTATCTCTTTCAAAGTCTCACAGTATTTTGATTCACTCAGTAGGTTGCACAACTTAATTACCAAAACCACCATGCTTATGTGATATGTTAATTTTTCAACGCATTTTATGCTCTTTGACATGGAGGTCGATTTTTCACCTCTCTAGACATTTTTCTTGCTGATCTTTTGTCAATGCATTTTATGCTCTTTGACAGTTTATCATGATAGATCAATGTATCTATATCTTTTGACATTCTCAAATTGGGGTCAAATTTTCACCCTCTTTTTACATTTTGCTCATTGTCATCTAACACATTTGGCATGGTAGTAGGTGTGTGCACCAGACTTAGTTAGTCTCAACTGTTATTGACTTGTAGACTTGGAATGTCTCGATAGTTTGAATCTTTGATGGATTTTCACATGCATAACCACTTGTCAGCCTAGACTCTCATCATATGCCTTACACGCCATCTGTTTCTCATCTGATTTGACTCAAATTTTCAGACAGTTTTCTCAAGAATATGTACATGCCTTCAGTCCTAATTTTACTAGACATACTTTGTATTGAAAGTCAGTGTACCATCATTTTCCATTTGAGTTGGATCAACTTCTCATTTTTGTTTTTCTGATTTTTTTTTTTAAGTATTTTCTATGTTTTCTGATTTTTTTGTATTTTCTATGTTTTCTGATTTTTTTTGTATTTTCTATGTTTTCTGATTTTTTTTTGTATTTTCTATGTTTTCTGAACTATCTCCCCCTAAAATACTAAAGAAACTAAAAACTAAGAAAATAGTAACGCAGAAGCACACAGGAAATAAACACAAAGACAAAAGAACAATTTAGTCACACAGAAAATAGACACACAGTCACAAATACCTCACACTTGATTATAGCGGTTCACACCCTTCACATAGAAGAAAGAATTAGAAAGCATTAGGAACCCAAGCCCGAATAGTCATGGGTTTCCCTTCTTCTCCAATCACTAGAAGTTTCATCCAAGTTCCAGTCTTCTCAGCAGCATTGCTGAACCTGTCACTCATATCCTTATGCATTTGAACACACAGTTTGTTAGTCCACTTAGAGGTCTGATTGAGCGAAGATTTTCTTTTGCTAACAACTTCGGGATTTTTAGATTTTCTTATGGTATCCCCGTTTGTCCTTTGATGCTGAACTGGAAGAGTTGAGTTTTGATTGTTTTTAGTAAACGTTTTATTCTTTTGATAAGTCTCAACTTTCCTGTTACAGCGCTGATGTGGCTGCTGATCACACTCGTAACTGAGGTGACCAGGTCTCCTGCACACATAGAAAATCCTGTCTGGACATTGCTTTATAGGACCTTTCGACATCCTTTGAGATCGAAACCCTAACCCTTGATGTTTGGGTAATAGTTTGACCTCTTGGTACGGACAGGTATCAGGAGACTTTACACCCTCCTTTTCAAATTTCCGAAGGGCATCGCGGATACGATGCATCAACGGATCTTTCACATTAGAACTTGCCAACAGTTCTCTTATGCCTGGTTCAACCTTTTTAATTTCTTCTTGCTGAACCTCATTCTTCTGAGGCTCACCCACATTCTCGTGTAACTTTAAATCCTCTTTTGGGGTTGATGCAGAAGATTCATCAACCTTTGTGAGTAGTGGGTCAGATTCAGAGTGAACATCATCATTCACCAGTTGATTTAACACTGGTGGTGGACATTTAGAGTATAACTTCTTGTTCTTTTCTGAATCAGTACCTTGACCTCTCTGATCGATTATGTACTCAAATAAGTAAGAAGACGTGGAATAACTTTTGAGTTTTTGACTCAGAGTCTCATAATCGACCTTTGAAGTAGCAAGGTCTCGTTTCAACTTATCAATCTCATTTATGTAAAACACTATAGCATCCTGTTTATTTAACAGAGCCACACCTAGTTCATGCACCTGTTTGCCTAAACTTTCATTCTTTTCTTTCAACTGTTTTTCTCTTTCTTTTATCAACAGGTTTTTATCTAACTTAGATGTGAGCTCTGAAATTGTAGATTTTAGGAACACTATATGTTTTACATAATCATTACAAGAACCACAAGGTAAGCAAAAAGTACATACCTTTTCCTCGGATGATTGACCACAACTGCACACGTTTTGGTTTCACTCATTTGCACGAACTTTCACTGGTGTCTTTTCTGCAGCTGGAACCGAGGCTGGTTCATCATCAATGCTGGCAATTGATTCTTCCTCACTTGAGTAACTTTCTGTCTCGGATTGAGAATCTTCGTTCAACACATGAACATTTGCCACATTAATATCAGCACCATCATTCCCAAATTGTACAAACCAGTCAATTCCCTCGTCCTTTTGAACAACTGCCATTGCCTTAGCCGGTTTTGGAGTTGATTCAGACTTTATGGTTGAAGAGGAAGATGATCTACTGCCAGGACTAGTTTTGAAAGGATACTTCGGTCCCATACTCTTCGGCTTATCACATTCTCGCGCGAAATGACCTTTTTCACCGCAGGTATAGCATGTTACCGCAGACTTATCAAAACCAAGTTTGGTATCCTTTGTAGCTGATATTTGCTTCCCTGTTCTTTTCTCATATGCTTTCGCCCTCCTGACTAAGTTAGCATATGAACAGAGGATATCTTGTCTCTCCATCTCATCGTCATCAATCTGCTCATAATCCTCTTGAGTAAGATGAGCATTACCAATCTTCCCCTTCAGTAGATCATCATAAGAGGAGACTAGCGCACTTAGCATGCTCATATGTGCTGTTACTTCATCCGCACTCCCATACTTGAAATGCTCGGCATTGAATCCAGAAGTAGACACAGTATAGGATGGCCCAGAAGATGAGGCTTCAGGTGTAGATCTGCCAGAATCATTTACATTACTCACATAGGCAGATTGTAAGGGGGCATTTGAAGAAGTGGATGATGATACAGGTGTTCCAGAGTAGTAGAGAGAAGGATTTTGTTGATAACCGGACATGGAATCCAAATTTTGTTCCTCCTACTCTTGCTCTTTCAACTTTGTGATGAAATCATTTAGATCCATCCCGTCAAAACCACCACTGTTCTTCAATATCATAATATATGGCCGCCAGCTCTTGGGCAAGGCTTTTGCCAAAATTTCCACCTGCTGCTTCTCTGGAACAGTAACACCCAGACTGTCCAGTTCACTGAGAAGATGATTATATCTTGTAATGAGAGAAGGAATTTTTTCATCTCTAGTAGCCATGAAATGATCTAATTCCTTTCTCAATTGACTTGCTTTCAATTCCTTGAGGGTGGCATTTCCCTCATTTCTCTTCTCTAGTGCTCTCCACAGGCTGTGGGAAGTTTTATATCTTCTGAATTGATGGAAGATCTCATTTGCAATGGCCTGGATTAGTTGAGCATAGGCCTTCTTCTCTGCATCATGACTGCTCTTCTGTGCAACAGTCATTCCATCATAGGGGGTTTCAATATTTCCCTCCCCCTTGGGAACCATATAATCGGTGCTTATTGCTCTCCGAAATCTATAGTCAAGGCGATCGAGGAATATTTCGAACCTGGGCTTCCACATAGGATAGTCTTCCATGGTTAACAGTTTAGGTACTTTATTGGCACTCCCCATTTCACTCTCTAATAATAAGTTGTTTAAAACTGTTGTCTGTTTTGATGCCATTTCAGTAATCTTAATGTGACTTTATGAACAAGAGCTGAAAACACACGGACTGAAATTAGGATTTGATGGACCACACAGATTCAATACGCACGGAGTGGGAAGTTACTTCGCACGAACACACAGCACAACGTACTGACTGACACGAGGACACACAGATGCTCCTACGTACGAACTGGAACTCTACCACGCACGGATTGGGAGATACTACGCACGGAGTTCAGATGGTACGCACGAAGCAACAAAATACCTTTTTAAAGACAAAGTAAACCACATAGACTCAACTCGCACGAACTGGACACACCACGCACGCGTTGAGGAGTCACTACGTACGAACTAGCACACAGCCTATCGAAGATTCTAGTGGATTAACGACTCACTACGCACGTACTAAGGGTCACCACGCACGCACACACAGTTACTTCGTACGAGTAAAATTCAATGATTAAGAGTTGTTTAAGTCACTAAGACACACTACGCACGTGATGAAGGATAATACGCACGGACTAGGACTCAGTTCGCACGGGTAACACTCAAACAGATTACGTAAAAACACAACCTTTTTAACGCAAAAAGACCTATTTTCGACCTAACAACCGGTTAAAAATGACGAAAAGGACAAACACACAGGCCTAATCGACACCTAGATCACGAAATCCTAAAGGAAAAGTGATCAATCAAAGCACAAGGCTCTGATACCACTTTGTGGGACCGCTGGGGGATGGGGTTCTAATCTAAACTAAAACACCCTTACGCTAGGACTGATCTAGGATGAGAAATAGTGCGGAATTTCTATTTCCCAAACCTCCTAAGGATTCTAAGATCTGCTTAGGTGTCCGGCACACAGTAACACTAAGAAACACACAGAGTAGAAACAAGAACAAACTCTAAGAACTCACACAGAGATGCTTAAGGCTGCCCTTGGTTTTCGTATTTATCACTAAGATTACGAATTATGAAGTCAAAGTCGCGATTTAGTAAGCTTAAGGTCGGATAAGGTCGATTACGAAGGCTCCCGGTTGATTACCTGTCAATTAGTCGATTAACCGCTAACTCTCTCGCTAATATGCGGTTAAGAGATATTTATAGTGTAATTAAATTCACTACGCACGTAATGTATCACACTTCGTACGAAGTGAGTCCAGTACGCACGTACTGGTTATATTAATAATAATTAATTAACTTTTAACCGACCTAATAACTGCGTGCGTAGTGAGCTCCACTACGCACGTAGTGAGACTGACTTCGCACGTGGTGATCTTTCACCTAAACTTAAACTTCCAAACACACATCAACACATGATTAAGTACTTGTAAGCTTAAGATAATCACATAGAATCACTATGAATGTATACACATGCAAACAATTAACCAAAACACATTTGAATTAATATTTCATGTATGTATTGGATTGATAAGAACTATGGATTTACAATTATGCACCAACAGAATAACTTCCATTATTTAAGCAAAGTCAACTGTTTCAATCAAAATTGAAAGAAAATTACACAGACTTGAAAAGTTCCAGTCTTTCTTTTATTCTCTTAAGCAAATCATCCTTTATTCTATCAGATCCATAGAATTTAGCCTTTGACATGTATTGAAGCTTTACTTTACTGTCCTCTACAAACTCTAAATCAAACCATTGAGACTGAGCATTTGCCATAACCATGTGATACACTCTAGCTTTAGCATACACCTTTATTGAAATTATTGGAAAAGCCTCATCAGTAATCAAAACTGGTATTATCTCTTTTGGACTGCATATACTTGCATCCGCTTGGAGTTTGTTGATGCGAGTCTTGTTTATGTGACCAAGACGACTATGCCAAAAAGAGAACTTGTCAAAACCATTTTTGGAACTAGAATCAATGTTCATGATAGATTATCTAGATCCAATGTATGCGTTTGCCTCATATATGCCATGACACGGTAATGCTTTAAAATAAACAACATCATTTTTAAAGCAAATGATAACACCATCAATAAATTTGAAGTTAAAACCGTCGTCATACAAAGCGTGAAAATAAATAATGTTTCTAGCCACTTTGGGCGAATAGCATACATTTTTCAATAAAATAGAATAGGCGGTCCTGAATGAAAGCTCCAAGTCACCCTTTGCTTCCACTAGGACAATTTCCAAATTTCCCATTACAAGATCCATCTCACCCCACTCAAAGCTCCTACTTGTCCTTAGCACCTACACCATATTACATATGAGAGTGCCAGAGCCGGTATCTAAAACCTAGCCTTTAGAAGTAGAAGTTTGATGGAGTTCTATCATGAATGTACGTGAAGAGTCGTGCCTCGATATGCTCATAGCCTTTAGCTTATTGAGCCCCTCAAGGTACTTTGGGCAGCTTCGGCGGTAATGGTCATTGCCCCCTCAAAAGAAGCATTGGGAATCCTCCGGGGTCTTGGCTTGGGGAGCTTTCCCCTGACCCTTCCCTTTGGAAGAGTTGCCCTTTTTCTTCTTCTTCGTGATGCGGCCCTCCCGGATAGCCAAGACGGGATTGGAAGAAGTGGATGGCTTGTTCTTGGTCATTCTCTCCTCGGCAGCTTTGAGCATGCCATGCAACTCCATTACAGTTTTATCCATGCTATGCATATGATAACTCATGACGAATTGATCCTATGCACTAGGCAGGGATTGGAGGATCAAATCGACCGCCATCTCCCTCCACATGGTAAAACCTAACTTCTCCATGCGGTCAATGTTTGCTTTCATCCGCATAACATGAGCGCTCACATTCCCGCCATCTTGCAATTAGCAAGCAAGGGCGGACTTGAAGCATTCGTACCTCTCCTGCCTCACCTGCTGTTGGAACATGTCCTTCAGTAGCACGATCAGGTCGTAAGCACTTAGGTGCTCCATTTGATTTTGCAAATCGGAGCTCATAATTCTCAACATGAGGCACGTTATCTCCTCGGTCTCTTTGACACGCTTTTCATAGCGTCCTTGATCGCCCTTGAGACATTTTGCGCAGGCGCCTCGAGTAGGGGTTCCTCAATGGTATGCAACTTTCCTCCATAGCGTAGGACGAGCCTCAGCTGCCTATGCCAATCCATGAAGTTGCTCCCGTCAAGTTTCTCCTTTTCAAGGAAAACTCGGAGAAAAACGTTGGTGGTGTTGTTGTTTGCGCTTGTTGATGCCATCTAAAATTGCAAAGTAGATTTTAGTTAGTTTGATATTTTATATTGTTAAAACAATTTACCCATAAAGAATTATTTTAACAAGGCTAAGAACCGTATTTCATCCTACCAAGTGACGGGGTTACCGCGGATCACATGATAAAACTATTTAGGTCATTAACAATTTTGCCAATTGCAATCTCTATTGCAATCCTTAGCACCTTGTGGGATCCTACGACAACCAAGGGTGGTTTGGCATGTTTGATCCCTTCTTGCACCAATTTTAAGTCTTGAAATTTTGGTTAACTCGTGCTAAGCTCGACAATTAACCAAGATTTTAAACCTAAAATTGCAAATCGTCCGTCAAGACATACGGTAACAAGCTCACCAAAGTAGGCTCGTGCTAAGCTCGACAACCAAAATTGTGAAATTGCCACACTCACCTTCCACAAACTTTTATAAGAATTGGCTCATGCTAAGCTCGACAACCATAATACTAGATTCGGGTGGTATCGACTTACGGATGGTTCATGATTCACGTTTTGTGGCAAGACGGGCTTTTGTTTCCGGTTTGGTTTTAGATTAACTTATTAGTGAGAAATCCTAATTTCACTAGCTGAGTAAATCTTGTATATGAGTACGCGAGAGAATTGTAAACCATTTTTAGCAAATCTCTTGTGATTTTGTTAATTTTCGAAAAAATTGTCTGGCATGTGAATCCTAAGCAATCCATGCATACAAATTCACATCACACGCATAATATACTATAATTGGTAACCCTGCCATAAAAACCTATGCGTTCTTCCCGTGAGCTGAACGGGAAGAACATGGTAAAATCTAAGGGACAAAGTCTTCGACGCGAGCTCCCACTAAAACCGCCATCTCCATTGGATTTCACCGGCTTCATGGACACATGCTCCATCTTCTTTGACCCCTTCTTGTGTGTCTTCATCCACCAATATTATAATACATACAATAGAATAAAATGGCATGCAAGCCCCAATATACCTATTTATCTATTACAATTACATGGATGAATGAAATGGCATGCAAGCCACATTATTATTACAAGTTTATCAAATGAATAATAATAGAACCAAACAAGCATCCAAACACACAAACAACCACAAGGTCTTGGCAAGGTTACCAACTTATAAATCCACATACAACCAAACATACATGATAGCTACTGGAATAAAATACTATCACATGAAATTAAAAATTCCAGAAGCTCAAAATAATGCCAAAAACCCGAGACCATAAACTGTTTTTTAACTAAGAACAAAAAAAACTGTTACAGCGGGGTTAGCCCTGCTAACTTTTAAGAGTTAACGCCACTAACACAAGTTTAGCACCGTTAACCCTGTTCGACAGAAAACAAACATTTTTTATTTCGGGTTTTTCAGGCCACCATGTGCATAACTAACATAGAGGTGGCTCTGATACGACTATTGCGGTTTCAAGGGCACGCAACGGAAGCAATGTACAACATATAAAGCCCAAGGTACAAGCATACTAGGCACAAAAACATGAAACCCCATACATGGATCAAACACTATGTAAAAGAAATGCAACATGAAAAAGGAGGTTAGAGATTATACCATCCTCCTTAGCTCCAGAAACCTTCAAGTATGGTGTTGGTGATGCTCCTTGAACCAAATGGACAACCCTTCTATTGAGATATACCCCGGGAACATGCCAAACCACTAGTACTAGCAAGCTCTCGTGATTCTTCTCTTCAGAAAACCACTCAAGAACAGCAACAAGGGAACTATTTTCTGGAACCTTACTTATGTATACTCTCTATAAGTCAAAGGATGCACTTAAGAGTGTATGTTGGTGTATATGGCCAAGAGAACAAAAGAGGTTCCAATAGGGACTTTTATAAACCTCCAGGAGTCACTTGGTATGCCCAAGGCCGGCCAAGGCAACATCATGAGACCCACATTCATTGGCCAAGTCTAGAGGTGATTTGACAAAAAGCACATGCAGCCGCAGCGGCGCTAACACTTAAGGGTTAGTGGCGCTAACCCCTTATAGTTAGCGGCGCTATCGCGGCCTGTCAGGTGATTTGACACAAAGTGCATGCAGCCGTAGTGGCTCTAACCCATAAGTGTTAGCGGCGCTAACACCTTTTGGTTAATGGCGCTAACACGGCCTGCGATGTCAACTTTTTTCTTTAGTCATTTTTGGTCCCTTTTCTTTAGTTGCTGTCAGGTTTGACCCCGGTGTATGACCCAATAGGCCCATACATCATCTGTAGTAATTTAAATGGTGTATACGCATCAGTGGGCATATTCTAACGGAAAATCGGCATGCAAGCAGTTAAATAATAAAAACCGAATAAAATAATTAATTATTACAAACCATATATGGTACAAACCACCAAATGATTAAATTAATTACATACAACCAAAATACATCACATAGGTCAAAAGGCTCAATGTTACCGGATTTACATACAACCACATAAACAAGCACAAAAACAAACACGGCGTGCAACACCAAACCGTGTAAAATATCCAAACTAGATTTGTTCCTAAACTACCGAAACCACTTAAGGCACGAGTGAACAAATCTTGTACATATTCATTAAGGTTTCCAAATACTTTGAAAAAACCATATTCACACATACACAACATCAGTATATGCGCGTGCGCGTTATCATGCCAAGAACCGTCCGATACATACAAATATGTGAGTTAGTATATTATGGGGCTTTTCAAAATAGTCTAAAAGACTTAATTTAATATTCTGGAAAAATCCAGAAAGTTGCCAAATTTCGAATTTATAATTTACTTTTAAAACCGGTAAAAACTCACTGTTCACAGGCCCTTCACGACCTACTACCCTTCACGGCCTCTCACGGCCCGTGAAGACAGTAGTTCCTACGACCCGTGACACAAGTAGAAAAACCCACGACCTCTACCCCACGACTAAGGTCGTGTAGGCTTCAGGATCCGTGAAGAAAACCTTCACGGCCCATGAAGACCTTCTGGAAAGAATGTCCAAATTTGCAAAAATCGAATTTTCAGGCCATCTAGGTGCATGCATTGCATCAAGGTGGCTCTGATACCACTGTAGGAGTTCATGTAGGTAAACAAAAACGCAACGGAAGCAATTTTAAAACATTTTTCTCAAAGATTTTACAAGAACTCCATGAATGATATAAACTTGAAACACATGCATGCAACCAAAAGAACAAACACAAAGGATAGAGAGATTTATACCTTCCTCCTTAGCTCCTAGCTACTGAAATGAAGGTATAAGAAATCGGGATGAACAATGTCTTGAAGAAAATGCCTCCAAGAACCCACCGAAGTGATACACCAATTTTCCACTACCTTCTGCTACCATAAACAAGACACCAACGAACTTCCAAAGTCTTCATGATCTTGTATAGCCCTTAGAATTTTTGGAAGCACACACTAGAACACTCACAACTCTTCAAGTTTAGTGTAATATGTGTATGTAAGTTCAAGTAGCAAAAAAGGTCCCAAAGTCTCTCAACAAATGAGCTTATAAAGAGCTCATTTTCGTCACTTCAGATCCTCTAGCCGGCCAAGAACTTAATTCCCATTGGACCACTTAACCAAAGCCAATAGAAATCCAGTGCCACTTAGTTTTCCGAGCTTCACGACCCCTCACGGTCCGTCATGGACCGTGAAGCTTAAAAGCTTCACGGCACGTGCCGTGTTCTGGAAGTCGTGGAGGTATCCGTGGAGCATTAAACCTTCACGATCCCCTTCACGGCGCGTGAAGGTTCGTGAAGCCACTCTGGCCCATGCACCAGATACTCCATGTAGGAACTCGTGGGGCATTGTACTTCACGACCCATGGTCAACTGGAATTTGACCATTTTGACCGGCTGTTTTCACTTAGGGCTGTCGGGGTTGAAGTTTGGTGTACGCCGCAATAGGCCCGGACTTCATTGGTAGTGATATGGCATACGTGTTCCTGTAGGCATACTCCAACAGCCCTATTTTAGGATGTTACAAATCTACCCCCCTTAAAAGGATTCAGTCCTCAGAATCTAGTCATCTACAAACAAGTGAGGATAGTGAGCTCTCACGTCGTCTTCCGTCTAAACTTCATGATCTTCAAACCAAGTATTTCAACAAGCTCTTCAACCAGACGTTTTGAAGTGTCAACTTTCAACTCTCGCAGAGGCAGAATCTGATTCTCCTATACCTTGCACTTATGTAGAAAACACACGGCGAGCGCGTCGTGAACATCAGAGCTCTGGAGGCAACAAAAGGGTGACAGTCTAATCGTTATCCTTGCGAACTATCCGAAACGTCCTATATAACGCGGACACAACTTACCCTTCCGGCCGAATCGAATAACACCACTCCAAGGAGAAACTTTCAGGAACACCCGATCGCTCTCATAGAAGTCAACAGGTCGACGTTTAGGGTTAGCGCATAATTTCTGTCTATCCCGAGCAACTTCCAACTTTATCAGCTATAGTTTGAACAATCTCGGGCTCTGCAAACGGATTTTCACCGGGTTTAAACCCACAACCTGGCATACGACAACGCCTCCCGTAGCAAACCCGATCAACGGTACTGGCGAATCACACGCACCACCAAATTCCAACACACACGCACGAAGCATGTCCTCCAAGGTATGAATAACTCTTTCCGACTAGCCCTCGGTTAGAGGATGGTACGTCGTGTTTAAATGAACACGAGTGCCAAACTCACGCTATAAACTTTGATAAAGGTTAGAAACCAATCGCGAATCGCAATCAGACACAATCAAACACGGCCAAATTGGCGCAACACAACTTTGATAATATACAACTGTACTAGCCGATCCAACGAAGCGGCTTCATCGGTTGCTACGACATAAACACCCTAGGTCAACCGGTCGATGATGACACAAATTGTGTCATTCCTCGAAAAAACTCTAGAAACATCGTCACAAAATCTTATTGGGGTTCGTGGTTGAGCACAACAGAAGCAAACATGTACAAAGTCGAATTTCAAAAGCAAATACAAGACCACATGAGAACCCCAAATGAAGTACCAAACTCTACACTAAGATTTTGCAACTTAAAACAGAAAGGGAGAGTAGAAGTATACCCTTGATGTCTCTGGTTGGTTGTGTGCACAAAAACTCTAAGCTTGGACTCCTTGATCAACTATCCAAGTCCACCTCAAGATTGTTGTGACCTTAGTGTACTAGCACCCCTTGAGCTCAATCCAACACTTGAATTAGCTTCTGGAACAACATACAAAACCACCAGGATCCTCCTCTTTGAACTCTCTATTTTCTCACACAAGAACAACCCTCAAGTGTTTGTTTATATGTGTGTTCTTGTCTTAGCCATGAAGCCAAATGAGAGATAAATGAAGGAGTTTTATAAGCTCAAAGTCCACCCCACATCTCCCCAAGATCGGCCAGAGTTCAATCATGGCATAGCCATGCATTGGTGGAGAGAGGAGGTAAAAAGAATAAATTTTAATCTGTCAGAGGTGTTAGCGCCACTGTTGGATTATGTGTAAAGATAATTAACAAGCATATTGTATCTAATGTTATAAGAGACTAAAGGGTCACACTGCTACACACCCAATTCAGAACAGTTGGATTACATCATTATTCTGTGTGGAAATAATTAATCAGTTAGATTAATTATTAAAGAGAAAGAGTAAATAATTAATCAGTTAGATTAATTATTAAAGAGATAAACAAATAATTAATCAGTAGTATTAATTATTGAGAGATATTAATATTTATCCAGTCTGGATTAATTATTAGAAAGGAAATAAATAATAAATACTTATTTATTATTTAAGGAGAATTAAATATTAAGTTTTAATATTTAACGGACAGTTAATTAATAGTTAATTAATTAACTAGTAAAGTCCAGGGGGACAAAGTGAGAAGAGATGAAAGTTTAATTAAAACCAGTGGGCTTTTAATTAAATGGGCTTAGGTCCAAGTTAAATCCCTATATAATATCCTTAAGCCTTAAGCATTAGCAATGAGACATCAAAAGGGATTAACCCTAGCCACCATAACTCCCTCTCACACTCTCGATCTCTCTCCTTGTCGCACACTCTCTCTCGGCCGAACTCTCTCTCCCTCGGTCTCTCTCTCTTCGTCGAACAAGGAAGAAACACCAAGTGGTGTTTCTCGGTTTCCAGATCGACGCAAGAAAGGACCCACACACAAGGGTTTCGAGATTAGAAGCATTGGTGATCCAGGAGCGGTCTAGCAGCCAGTTCAATCGGAGGTGCAGTAGTGGTGGAGTACTTTAGCAATCCTAAAGGTTTTTTCTGATCAGGTATAATTCTATAACCTTATCTGTGGATTGTTTTGCAAGAAACTATGTTGATCATATAAAAGTTTTGAAGATCCTAACCCTTTTGGGGTTTAGAGGGTTGTGTTCAATCCAGTTCCGCTTTTAGGATTGAACCAGTAGAATCAAACCCAGGATTGACCAGTTTGTGTCATAGGTGGTTTGGTCAGGTTTCAAAACCCATTAGCCGCTACCTGGCCAGGGATAGCGCCGCCACCCGCCCAGGGATAGCGCTGCTAACCGCCCAAAGTTAGTGTCGCGATTGCGGCTGAGTTAGCGACGGTAGAGATAGCGCCACTAACTCTGGCCAGATTACCAACTATCATTATTTATTCTTTCTCACCCTCCTACTTTAGGTAGTTGTCAAGATCAACCTCTGGCGTTTGACCCGATAGGCCCATACGTCATCGGCAGTGATCAATTTGGCGTACGTGCGTCAGTTGGCATACTTCAACAAATTTATCGTAATGTGATTCCTCCTCTACACGCTTGGTGTCTTACAGATAATGCCGCCATCATTCCAACGCGAAAACTACAACCGCCAACCCAAGATCATAGGTTGAACAATTGCCTTCATGGAGCCTCAACTATTGTAGATCATAGTCAATCACTTTATCACACTGCATCTACACACACCCCAATCCAGAACACGAAGCATCACGAAATACAACAAAATCTTCAGATCTATTGAACAAAGAAAGAACTGAAGCTTGACACAACAACCGTTTCATAAACTGAAACGCTTGCGTCGAAACCCGCAATAAACACAAGGAGAAGGGAAATAGTAAAATTATTCCCATTTACACTAATAACCACTTGAGGAACACTAACAGTAAATGGAACTACCTTACCACTAGCAGTTTCTACTACAAGTGGCTCGGTCGACTCAGACACAGGCACATGCAATTTACCACAGAAGGCCATAGGCACAACAAAATAAACAGTTCCAGAACCAAAAAATACACATGTTAGGGTAGAATGAACAAGAAAAGTACCCGTTATCACGTCATCGTCTGCTTTAGCATCCTCAGCTATCATTTGAAATGCTCGTCCTTTAGCATGGGGAGCACCATCTTTCCTCTGCCCAGAGGCAGATCCACTAGCACCGGCACCTTGCTTCGACTGGCAATCAGCTATTTTGTGCCCTGGCTTGTGGCACTTATAACAAACATGATCTTTGAACTCACACTTTGCAACCACATGCCCCTTCTCTCCGTACCTCAAACATCGAATGCTAGCTTTAGAACAGTTACCAATGTGATACGTACTATAAGAAGCACCCCAAGGACGATCTGTCCTTGTTTTCTTCTAGTAATCAGACTTCCCGCCTGCAACAGATTGTTCTTTTGAAGGACCTGACTTCAATGACTGTTGAAGCTTTCTCTTGTGACCCTCACCAACTTGGTCACCTTCACCTTGTAAGCCATCACCTTCTATCTGTCGAGCAACATCAAATGCTCGGTCTAAACCACCAGTAGCTCTTATATGAGGTCGATACTCTACTGGCAACATACCAACAAACTTACGAACAATCACAGCTTCATCCGACACCAGATAATGAATAAACCTCACCTTATCAATAAATGAGTTAATCAGATTATCAACAGGCTTATCTCCCTTACGGAGAGCATTAAACTCACTTTCCATCCTCTCCATATTGTAGTCCGTACAATACTTCTTTGTTACCTTCTCAGCAAACTACTCCCACGTCAACACAGCTATCACTTCTTTGCACACAGAATTTTTCACAGTATCCCACCAACACAGGGCTTGCCCCTTCAACATCCGTACCGCATATTTAACTCAGTACTCAGGTTCACAATCCCATGACACAAAAGTCAGATCTGTAAATTCATATATTGTATAGAAATAGGAGTTTCTATGTAATATACTCATGGAGTATATATAGGGATATGACATATGTAATGTGTAAGTTTTTGCTCATAATGAAATAAAGAACTATGTGTTTTCAAGGTGTAAATACACTTTCTATCTAGTTCTACATATGCAATCCTTCATTATCCTACATTATACTTGAATCACTTGTTATCAAGGCCTAACAAGTGGTATCAGAGCCAAGAGAGTGTTGATTTGATTCTAAATTCAACCACAAAATTCGAATTTTTGAAGATTTTTGAAGAAAAAAGAGTAGTCTCGGGTTTGAGATCAAAGTAAATATCAAATGGAATTTTTGAGTATTAATTGATTGGATTAGGGTCGCAGGGATCATAGAAACACTCGTTGATCAAAAAGAAGTCAATTCGAGTACATATCAGTGGCCAAGTTGAAAATTTTTTAGTTTTTGATTTTTTGAAGTTCTTGAAGAAAGTTGATAGATTTGACTTGTTTGATTGATATTAATGATAATCGATGTTATAGAAGTGTATTTCGGGGGTATATGAAGTGATATGGGCAAGAAATTAATATATTTGAGCAAAATTTCGAGATTTTTGAATCTGAGCGGGATGAAGATGAAGTGTTCGGAATTTCAGACTTGAATCAGCCGGAATTCACTCATTCTGAGTAGAATTTGACAGAAATTTGCTCATTCCAAGTAAATTATGATGGGAATCTCCTAATTCCGTGCAAAACTTGATAGGAATTACCATATTCCGAGTATATTTTGATCGGAATACTCTTATTCTGAGTGAATTATTATCGGATTTAGCAAGTGTAATTTTGACCGGAATTCTAATTTTGACCGGAATTGAAGTTTTGACTGGAATTTAAATTTTGACCGGAATTTAAGTCACTCGGAATTTGAAAATTCAATCGGAATTTTTAATCGGAATTCCTTCAATCGGAATTTGAAAATTTAATCGGAATTTTTCAATCGGAATTCCTTCAATCGGAATTTCAAGTTTATTCAGAATTCAACTTTCATCAGAATTCAAGATTATCCCGAATTCAAGATTAACCCCCGTAGTCATTGTTCTGACTGCATTATCTTGTCATTTTTAAGTCAAGTGTTTGGATTTTTTGGCTGAGTCAGGAGTTCTCAAAGTTTCTGTTATCATTCTGATGTTTCTAGATTTGGGTCATATTCTTTTTTCCCGTGAACCAGGTGTTGAATGTTTACTACCCTTATGTCTAGTCATCCTGGCCTTTCCTAACTGATTTTTGGTTCTTCTTTCTTAGTGTCACCAATTTTTGGTCTCAAAACCAGATTTTGGTCATCCATTCCTTGTTTCTTTTGAATCTTGTTTATCTTTTATTAGTCATTTTTGAAGACCCAGATCACATTGTTGGTGAAATTGTTTGAAGGATTGACCTACATAAAATTGCTTCATGTTTTTTATAAGATTTTGTATTACATGTGAATGCATATTGCATATCATTCTTTTGGTGCTCTTGAATAAGGATGAAATTGACTCACTGATAATTATATCAAATTCACCTACCTACTTATGTGTACCCAAGTTCATTTGCACCCGTATGTCCTCCAAAATCTTTTTAGGACTTGCGGTGATCTGGTCAAGGTTGATTACACGGTATTGGGATACTTACTTGACAACATCAATCTCCAATATCAGATTACTTCCAACACAGAGTTATAAATCTTCAAGAATTCAGATTAGATCATTACCACTACTCAACGATCAAGAGTGGTTCAAGTATCTATTCATTGTAGGATGTTCCCCAGTGCTCTCAGCCCTCTTCCATGTTTTTGCAACTGAATCTCATGTTGATGACTTTTGTGCATGATGCTCATGATAAATCATAATCATCATGAGGGGGAGATAAAAAGTGAAGAAATTTTACATTGTTGAAGATATTCAGTTGTTGAGGGGGAGTGTGAATGTTTTATTGATAAAATCATTATGTTTACTCATGGGGAAGAGATCATCAGTCTATGTAATGTCTAGGGGGAGTAAAGTTCTATCATATGAATACATGGGAACAATCTGAGCTACATTGTAGGGGGAGACAAAAAGAAAATTCTTCCCAACACATCAAAAGTGTTTATGCTTCCGCTGTCAAAAGCTCAGGATTAAACATTGTTCCAGACTGATGTATTTGGTAGGACGCTACATCCAATACTTCTTATATAATCTAAGGAAGATTTAGGTTACTGGTGTGTACTCTCCTATTTCAGTACAAAGGGGGAGAATGAAAATTCATATATTGTATAGAAATAGGAGTTTGTATGTAATATACTCATGGAGTATATATAGGGATATGACATATGTAATGTGTAAGGTTTTGCTCATAATGAAATAAAGAACTATGTGATTTCAAGGTGTAAATACACTTTCTCTCTAGTTCTACATATGCAATCCTTCATTATCCTACATTATACTTGAATAACTTGTTATCAAGACCTAACAAGATCTATCTCTCTCAACCACCACACGGTATCTAAGGGATTATCACTACCCTCAAACTCCTTAAGTCCACAAGTGAGGAACTTCTTATACAAACACTTCTTTACTTCCTTTTCTTTCCTTTCAACGCTTCTAGCAACAACACCTTTGTCAATCGGAGCTCTTCTTCTATACGTCTAACATATGCCTGATATTCAGGAGTAAGCCTCAGGCCCTCGACATGGTTTTGAGAAGACGCATCCTCAGCCTCGTGGAGAGCACGAGAAGCCTCGTCCTCCTTTTGCTTTATAGTTTCCTCCATGGTAGCTCGTCGCTCAGACATTCTATATTGACTTACAATACACACGAAAACAACATTTAACACACCACTTATCAAACAACTACTAACTTTACAAGTTAACTTACAACATCCAAATACCACGTAACACTCACACTCAACCCCAATTATCCAACTAGGAACACTTAACGATGGTCGGGCCCGAGTTTGACATTGAATACTTCTACAAGTACCCAACTCCCTCAAACTTAGGATCTGATACCTAATTGTAACACCGGCTTTCACGATCTTAAAATTAGGGACAATTTAAACTTTTTAAACACATTTTCTCAAAAGCTTGCAACGGATTAAACAACGTTTACAAAAGATTAGTAAAGTTTAACTGACTCGGTTGTTAGTTCAAAACAAAAATTAACAAGTTCAGATTAACAGGTGTTACCAACTAGCGACAACCGAACACCGGATCACATATACAACAACCAGAGTTCCCAAAAGATATATACAATGATCTACCAACAAGTTCCCGCCTCACAAGACTGACTACTCACTACTTGCAAAAAGGGAAATCCTGCACCGTTAGCTACACTAGCTAGTGAGCACAGATTTACACATAAGCATAAACAGGCAGATTATCACAACACAGAAACAGTGCACAAAGCTATCCTATCACAATGCGGCATGCCAACATGTCAGTAAGAGTCACATCTCGCAGGGTGGGAAGCCCCACTCAACAACTCTAACTTGAGGTATTATCTACAACCAACCGCACTGGTGGGGGAGTGAAGAGCAGTCCACCCAGTGCGTTCGTGCCAATTCGGATCTTGATCATAAGCCAAGATCCCAACTCACGCTAAGGAACGGCGGTCCTACAGTACCTGAGACCCGGCGTGCACCACCGAGCACCGTTGATCCCAAATTATCCATCTCAAGGGATCCAGCCTCACGGCTGACCTTAACCATGCCAACAACTATCTGGACAAGTACAACAAGCAATAACTCACCCGTATTGGGTCCAACACTACGCATGCGATTTACAATAAACGTGTAAAGCAACTTAACATGGCATAGCACATGGAAACATGGCATAGCATACCTCATATACACACGTGTACAATATCAACAACATATGACAACAAACCACAGACAACTCTACTAATTGAGCCTCATGGGAAAACCGGTACTCACCTTATGCTCACAGAAAGCTAATACAACGATCAACGACTTTCATTTCCTTAGGAGTACCTAACACGTCGCATATACACTGGGTTATCACTTTATACTTAACAATCTCCACTTAAAACACACGCCACAAATCTATTACCACTAGACAGGATCCTTCGGCCGCAGAGGTTTTAACAACCCTTCTACGGCCGCCGGGAATATCCCCTACTCCTGTAGGGTTCTTTTTCTAATGAACCCGGTCCTACGGCCATAAGGACTTCCCCCTACGCCCGCAGAAGCTATTCTTTGGGTTCCTAGGGCCGTGGGTTATGTACCCACGCCCGTATGCTTCGTTCCTTCACCCTTAGGTTGTAAACCACATAAAACACCCTCCTACGCCCACAGGAACCACTTACTACGGCCGTAGAAGACTTAATTTCAATAATCCTAAAAATACCCCCTTACGGCCGCAGGAACTTTTTACTACGGCCGCAGGACATAAATGGCTTCTACGGCCGCAGGAAAGGTTTGCACAGCAGACCACCGACTCTGTTCGCAAATCAGTCTTGCAAGTCGCATTTTTGACCTTTAGTTCAACTAAAACTCATTTTCCAACACTTAAACACTTTGTTCAACATCCATATCAGTGTTCTAACATATTTTTAACTTCAAAACAACAACTGTTATCATTTCAAATCCTCAAAATGGGTCACCACCTTCATAACATCAAAACTAGGTTTTCTACTTAAAACACTCACCTAGAAGATGAAGTAAGAACTGTTTCTACACTTAAATCAACTACTAGAATCACGAATCATAAACTTCTTCTTGATTTCTTCCTTTCAATTGTCAAGAACTTGTGTGTGTGTTTTCACGTAGACATGTATGTGTGAAGTGTGTGTGTGTGTGTGTTTTGCTATCTTCCAGAAGATAAGGGAGGACATAAGACCGACTTAAGTTTGTCAAATACCCCACGCGGGTATTTTGTTCCCCTATTCAACTTACAATTCAACTTAGGTTTACCCGTTTCAACTAACGGAGATATTTTCGGAATCATTAAGTGAAACCGTTCAACAATTTACCGACACTATCTATTTCTAACACTTTCCAACGTTAGCCACATAACCACATTTAAAACGACAAATAACAACAATTAGCAACGAAACACACTGACTAAAGTGAATGTACAAGTCAACAAGCACAAGGTACAACTAGTTACTAATAGGCCCTATTTTAGGATGTTACATTATTCTTTAAAATAAGTGGCAAATAATTTAATATTAAACTATCATATAATTTAAAAGTTAATATAAATAAAATAGAGAATCGGGTATGATTTATTATGCTATCATTTACATATCAATAAGATAAATAAAAAAAATTCGCGAATGTGCATCATATTAAGTACTCTGTTATAGTATCATTAAATTTTAAAACTATTGAAAAATGTTATATTATATTTAATTCAATTATTTTTATAAGAGTTAAATGACGAGGTACATATGAAAAAAAAAAAGTTTATGACGAAACGACAAATGAAAAGTAACTGTCATTTTAGATATGAAATACCAAAAAGCATTTTCTTGTAAAATATTACTGTATCAAGAGCAGATACTTTTGTTTTTCCCAATAGCCTGAATAATACTCTAAGATCTCACATTCTAAGATATCACTCATTGCTCTAACCCCACTTTCTCTCTCTCTCTCTCTCACTCTCTTTCTCTCTCACATACACACACACACACAAACAAATTAAGATCTGTAATCGTCGACCTTCTCCGGACATTCAACAACTGCACCTCCACCAGACTTTCGAGCATTGCGTCTCCATGGCACCTCATCAATCGTTCAACCATGATATTACCGTTGCCACAGGAGCCCGCTCTCTCTGTACAGATCGGTCATGAAACATCACCATCATCATCACCATTACAGTACAACCATCGCCACCGCTAGCCTCCACTATCGCTCGACGTGGCTCGTAGCCTCTCTACCTCTCTCTCCCGGTTTCGAAGATGGTTTTCCTCAATAATCGAATAGGCCTGGGTTAAAAATCTTCGTGAGCGCAAATGCCTTATGGTTCAATCTTCTGGAGACCCAAATTCACGAAAAGTATCGTATTTGATAATATTACGTGAGAAACTGGAAAATCATTGTATCACCTATCGCGAAATAAACATTAAATTACTTAACTACCCCTCAAAATCTCGTGATATATTGCCAGTTCACTTTGTGAGTTGATATATAAGGTAATTAGAATTTCACTTTTGATTAAGTGGATATATTGCCAGTTCACTTTGATGTATGTTAGTCTTTTATATATATATCTCAAGGTTTGGGGATGTCCTGCCTTTGTTAGACTAGAGGTAGAGTACAAACTTGAACCTAGATCTAAGAGGTGTTACTTCATTGGGTATCCAACCGGAGCCACGGGTTATTTGTTTTACAAACCTTCCGAAAACAAAGTGTTTATCGCGCGCAGGGCTGTCTTCCTTGAAAGGGAGATGATATCCATGCAATCCGGTGGTAAGAGGATTAATCTTGAAGAAGTTCAAGAACCCGATGGAGAAGGGACTAGTGTCGGCACTAGCACTCAACCCGAAGTGGTTGAAACAGAGCAAGAGGATGCGTCGGTACCTGACAACGCTCCTTTGATTCCTCGTAGGTACGGTAGACCACGTCATGAGCCAGAGAGATATGGGTTTCTCATATCTGAGGGCAATGACTTATTGGTGGATCATGATGAACCAACCAACTACAGGGAAGCCGTAGCGGGCAGTGAGTCTGCTAGGTGGAGGGAAGCAATGGAGAGTGAGATGCAATCCATGTTGGACAATCAAGTATGAGAATTTTTTGATCCTACACCCGGGTGTAAGACAGTGGGGTGTAAATAGGTCTTCAAGAAGAAGACCGGCACGGATGGAGCTATAGATACCTTCAAAGCCTGACTTGTGACTAAAGGTTTCACGCAAACTTATGGGATTGATTATGAGAAAACCTTTTCAACAGTGGCCATGTTGAAGTCTATTAGAATACTTATGGACATAGCCGCATATTATGACTACGCGATATGGTAAATGGATGTAAAAACCGCCTTCCTTAACAGGAAGCTCAAGGAAGAGGTGTTTATGTCACAGCCCGAGGGTTTTGTACATCCTGAGTATCCTGATAGAGTCTGTAGGTTAAAGAAGTCCATTTATGGACTTAAGCAAGCATCTCGCAGCTGGAACCTATGCTTTGATGAGAAAATCAAAGAGTTTGGATTTTCAAAAAGCAAGGATGAACCATATGTGTATGTCAGGGCTAGTGGGAGCACTGTAGTATTCCTTGTTCTATATGTAGATCATATTCTACTCATTGGGAATGACGTCCCAACTTTGAAAGATGTTAAATCTTTTCTTGGGAGATGTTTCTCAATGAAGGACTTGGGAGAGGCGGCATATATCTTGGGCATAAAGATCTATAGAAATAGATCTAAGAGGCTGATCGGGCTTAGCCAAAGTGCATATGTCGACAAGGTCTTGAAGCGATTCAAGATAGAGGAGTCAAAGAGGGGTAACACCCCTATGTTGCATGGAGTGACGTTGAGCAAGACTCAATGTCCTAGTTCCAAAGAGGAACTAGACGTAATGAAGAGGGTCCCTTATGCTTCGGCAATAGGATCATTCATGTACGCTGTGCTATGCACTCGTCCGGATGTATCGTGTGCTTTGAGCATGACGAGTAGATATCAGGCTAACCCGGGGCAAGCCCATTGGACTGCGGTCAAGAACATTCTCAAGTATCTTCGGAGGACAAAGGAGATGTTCTTGGTTTATGGTGGTAAGGAAGAGCTTAAAGTACATGGTTACTCTGACGCTAGCTTCCAAACGAATAAGGACGACTGTCGATCACAATCGGTTCTACATGGTGGTGCTATAAGTTGGAGGATCTCCATGCAAGACACCGTAGCTAATTCAACTACCGATTCGGAGTACATTGCGGCTAGTGAAGCAGCTAAAGAGGCGGTATGGATGAGGAAGTTCGTCCAAGACCTTGGAGTGGTTCGTAGCATATCCGATCCTATTGAGATCTTTTGTGACAATGAGGGTGCGGTGGCTCTAGCAAAGGAACCAAGGGCTCATAAGCAGACAAGGAAAATTCCTCGAAAATACCACTTCATCAGAGATGTTATAGAGAGTGGTGAAATTGCCATCAGCAGAGTAGCATCGGAAGGCAATTTGGCCAATCCTTTCACTAAATCGTTGTCACAAGTTGTACATTATTCTCACACTAGATCGATAGGTGTTAGATTTGCTAGTGACTTGGTTTGAGTGTATTATTTGGTTAATGTTTGATTGGTAATTATATTTTTGGAACGTTAAGCAGTATTGTATTTCATACTATATTGATTATTAAATGTGATTTAATGATACGCCAAGGGAGAATATTTTATGAATCATTATTGTGTTCCATCTTAGCATGTTTAATACTTCCCTGAATGCCTATTACATTCTAAATGTCCACATTCGGTCATTCTTCATGGGGAGGAAGTTTGAGATAAGGCTGAGTGAAGTGGTTGGTCGCTATCTAATAATGGATTAGATAAAAGAGACGCAACACTTCGCTTGTGCTTGCAATGGTCAAGTGACTGGACGACCCACACCTGAACTTACTTCATGGTCTATGTCACGAGTAAGTCAGGATGATAATATCATTTTATCCTTAGACTGGAGATACATGTGTTCCAAAGCATGGATCTGCTTTGCCTTGATTGCTTTCAAACGCGGTTCGTAACTGGCTGTTATAAAGGGAGCCTTTAGGTAATGTATGGTATATGTAGCGGAGCAATGTAGTGAAAGGGATTCGTTCCTCTAGTTTTAGAGAGATATCCATGGGCCCCTCGATGATTGAATGCTGACGTAAAATGCATGGTCATGCTCAAGTTTCAGTGATATTTGATCGATTGCAACTAGATTTTAGGTCACCATCAATCGAGATCGAGAAACATAATCGTGAACGATCTGGAGATTGATATTTAACCATGTATCGTGTTCACACGGATATCGCGAACGAAGGGATGAATGATCACTTATCTACAGGACCATTTCGTAACTGATTCTGGATTTGGTTTTTGTTCTAGATGACAAAACCCATACTGGTTGGGGTACGGTGTGTCATGTGCATGTGGGAGTTTGTTGGAATATTCCTACTGACGCACGAACGCCATTTGGATCATTGTCGATACAGTATAGGCCTATTGGGTCACACGCCGGGGATCAATCCTGACAGCAAACTAAGTTGAGGGATTAAAAGTGTCAAAGTGGAAAGGGTTGGTGTGCAGGCTAAGATCGCGCCTCGATCCACTTGTGGAATCACGGCTCGATCTTATGCAGAGATCACGGCGTGATTTCTTATGGGATCGCACCGCGATCCCGTCTCAGACTCCATGCAATCATTTTGTTTCCACCTCCTTTTCTAGCCAATGCATGGCTTTCTCTTGGGACAGCTTGTGGCCGGTTTTGGGGAGATCAAATGGCACATTTGGGTTATTAAAAAGACATCCCTTGCCTCTCCTTGTATTCTCTTGACACACTTAATACTTACACACACTTAGAGCTTTCTTGGCTTCATATTTGAGTGTTTCTAGGTTCTTGTCTAGAACATAAGGGAGAGTTGCTATTTTTGGTGTGGATTTAAGTCATTGAAGTCCATACAAGCAAGCTAGTACTTGTGGATTGAGCATACTTGGGGTGGATCAACAATAGAGTGGAGTTCGGTTTGAGCTTCTAGTCATCACCTTCATCCTCCATTTGTTCCAGAAGTTCACCAAGGGTATAATCCTACTTTCCTTCTCTTTTACATGTTCCAAGTATTAGTTATAGAGCTTGGTCCATTCATGGAGTTTTATGCTTTGTATGCTTGTATATTACGCTTTGCAGGTTGTAATTTACGCTTCCTCTTTATTCCTCAAACCCCGTCAATATATATTTACATTTATAGCTTCTCTCTATATCATTCTGTCACCGCTTTTTCTCTACTTCCCTTGGCGTCGTTCCCCCCACCTAGCTATCTGGTTCAACATGGCATGTACATGCTTCTTATTCCTGTGTGTAATTTCTCAGAATGAATTTTGAGTTTCACTGATTTAATGACATTAGGTTGATTTTAATGGTTGGCTAGAGGCATTCGTTGCTCATCAACAAATTGAGCAAAATCATTCTTCAGTTGCTCACAAAAGTTCCACAAGCAGTCAGTTAATTCCTCTCTCTCTCTCTCTCCCAGTATTGATCAAAATCGATGGGAAGAAACCACATCGATAGATCAATTTGATTTTTGCTAGCTTGATCATCTGAAAGTTTCTACTCATTATCTTATTAAGATTTTCAGATTCAGAACAACTTGATTTTGTGTTTTAAAAAAGAACAGACATGTTTTTATCTTGAAATTCGATCTGAATTTTTGGAGGATTGTAATGTTTCATTCATGATTAGTTTTTCCTTTTAAAACATATTTTGTAGACATAAGTGTTTATGATGTAAAATCAAAGGAAAACCAATAGGGGACCATTGTTGATTCTTCATTCCTCTCCTCATAGAAATTTTACTTATCAAAGCACGTGTGCTAATGATTGTTTAGGTGCAATGTATGTTTCCTCTCTGTATTTGTATCTATTAAAGACATATTGATAAGGTTTTCATATATAGGATCTTGTCTTTTGATGAAAACTATTTGAGCATTCTTCTTAACAAGAACCATGTAGAAATAATAGACTACTAGTATGAAATATTCAAACCATAAATAGAAGAGGATTCATGGAGGCATTATTGTATGGTTTAGCCTGTGTCACTATCTTCTTCCAGGTTACAGGTAGATGAATGAAGGGTCTGTGCGCATGGAAATCGTAAGTGTCAATAAAATATTATCTAATTTGCTTGTGTTAAAACATGTGTTGAGTGATTTTGTTATTTGTTGGTTTTTAGAGAAGATAGTGTTGTGTAAGGAAATTTTGCTTTCATCCGCAAAACATGAGGGCTCACATTCCCGCCCTCTGGGAACTTGCACGCAAGGACGGACTTGAAGCATTTGTACCTTTCTTGCCTCGCCTGCTGTTGGAACATGTCCTTCAGTTGCACGATCAAGTAGTAAGCACTTAAGTGCTCCATTTTCTTTTGCAAATCGGAGCTCATGGTGCTCAACATTACGCACGTAACTTCTTCGGTCTCTTTGACGCGTTTATCATGCGCCTCTTTGACCGCCCTTGAGGCATTGCTCGTAGGTGCCTCGGGTAGGGGTTCCTCAATTGTATGCAATTTTCCTTCATTGCGTAGGACAAGCCTTAGCTGCCTATGCCAATCCATAAAATTGCTACCGTCGAGTTTCTCCTTCTCAAGGAAAACTCGGAGAGAAACGTTGGTGGTGGTGTTGTTTGCGCTTGTTGATGCCATCTAAAATTTCAAACTAGATTTTAGTTAGTTTGATATTTATCTTGTTAAAACAATTTACCCATAAAGAATCATCTTCACAAGTCTAAGAATCGTATTTCATCCTACCATGTGACGGGGTTACCGCGGATCACATGATAAAACTATTTAGGTCGGCACCATTTTGCCAATTAGAATCTCTATTGCAATCCTTAGCACCTTGCGGGATCCTATGACAACCAAGGGTTGTTTGGAATGTTTGATCCCTTCTTGCACCAATTTTAAGTCTTGAAATTTTGGCTAACTCGTGCTAAGCTCGACAATTAACCAAGATTTCAAACCTAAAATTGCATATCATCCATCAAGACATACGGTAACAGACTCACCAAAGTTGGCTCGTGCTAAGCTCGACAACCAAAATTGTGAATTCGGCACACTCACCTTCCACACAGTTTTATGAGAATTGGCTCGTGCTATGCTCGACAACCAAATCCCATAAGACTAGATTCAGGTTGTATCGACTTACGGATGGTGCATGATTTACGTTTTATGGAAAAACGGGCTTTTGTTTCCGGTTTCGTTTTAGATTAACTTATTAGTGAAAAATCCTAATTTCAATATGTGAGTTAATCTTGTATGTGAGCGCGCGCGAGAATTGTAAATCATTTTAACAAATCTCTTGTGATTTTATTAATTATGAGAAATTGTCTAGCATGCGAATCCTAAGCAAACCATGCATATAAAATCACAAAGGTAGAGACATGGGCTCGTCACTTAGACTCTTCATCTTAGCTTGTAGTTGTTCGATTGTCCTCTGATTCTGCTCGGATCTTGTCCTGTGATGAAAAGGAACTGAGCTTCTGACAATGCCCCTTCGTCGGGCGGTGCTTGATCACACGCATAACATACTATAATTGGTAACCCTTGCCATAAAAACCTATGCGTTATTCCCGTGAGCCGAACGGGAAGAACATGGTCAATTCTAAGGGACAAAGTTTTCAATGTGAGCTCCCTCTAAAACCTCCATCTCCATTGGATTTCAGCGGCTTCATGGACACCATGCTCCATCTTCTTTGACCCCTTCCTGTGTGTCTTCATCCACCAAAATTATAATACATACAATAGAATAAAAATGGCATGCAAGCCACAATATACCTATTTATCTATTACAATTACATGGATGAATGAAATGGCATGGAAGCCACATTATAATTACAAATTTATCAAATGAATAATAATACAACCAAACAAGCATCCAAACACACAAACAACCATAAGGTCAAGGCAAGGTTACCAACTTATAAATCCACATACAACAAAACATACATGATAACTACTGGAATAACATATTATAACAAGAAATTAAGAAATTCCAGAAGCTCAAAAAATGCCAAAAACCCACCCGAGACCATATACTGTTTTTAACCAAGAACAAAAACTGTTACAGCGGGGTTAGCGCCGCTAACCCTGTTCGACAGAAAACAAACATTTTTTATTTTGGGTTTTTCAGGCCACCATGTGCATAACTAACATAGAGGTGGCTCTGATAACACTGTTGGGGTTTCTAGGGCATGCAACGGAAGCAATGTACAACATAAAAAGCCCAAAGTACAACCATATAAAGCATAAGATGTGAAACCCCACTAATGACCAAACTCTATGAATAGAAATGCAACATGTAAAAGGAGTGAAGAGATGGTTATACCATCCTCCTAAGCTCCAGAAAATGTTAAATGGTGGTGATGATGCACCAAGAACGAAACAACCGAATCTTCTATTGGGATATACTCTGGGAACACGCCAACCACAAGTGCTAGCTTGCCTTTGTGGTACTTCAACGAGAAAACCACTATTGAACAACAACTAATGCACTAAATTTCTGGAACCTCCCTTGCTAAACTCTCACTCTAAGTCTTAAGCACTTAAGAGTGTGTTATATGGTCAAATTGGCAAAAGGGGTAAAAATGAGTCTCAACTAGGCTCTTTTAAAGACCTCCTAATCACACTTCTGATGCCCTTTGGCTAGCCAAGGAAAATCATCACACTTCCATGCAATGGCCAGCCTTGTAGGTGATTTCACAATAAGCACATTCGGAACCCTTTAATGGTAGCGGCACTGTCGCGATCTATTAGATGAAATGACACAAAGCCCGTGCAGCCGTAGCGACTCTAACCATTAACTGTTAGCGGCACTACCACCTAAAAGTTAGCGGCGCTATCTTGGCCTACATGGTCAACTTTTGTCTTTTGCCAATTTTTGTCCCTTTACTTTAGTTGCTGTCAGGTTTGACCCCGGTGTATGACCTAATAATCCCATACATTGTGCATTTTTGAAATGAAACACACATGAAAATGCAAAATTTTAAAAATTTGCATCTAAAAAAAATAGTTTCAGAATATATCAAGCTTAGTGACGAAAAATAAATCTAATGATATTATTTTCATGCTTAAAAACTAACGAGTTATGATCATTTAAAATTGTGTGGATTTTTTTTAAGGTTGGTTGGAGGGTCTGGAGGATGGACGATTGAGGTTTTTTTTTCTAATTTTGCTCATAATCAATATGTCACGTGTCATCACCAGGATATTTTTTAGATTCTATATATCACCAGGATGGCCTGAATATATATATATATATATATATATATATATATATATATATATATAATCATAACGTCCGCCATATATTCGGTTAAACGCACTAATAAAATGATTTTGTTTATATAATCCATTACAAGAAAACCGACAATTTTAACACTTAACATGCATCACATCTACACTCGTCATTCACCCTGCAACATGGAGAAGTACATTTACAAACTTCATTAAATAAGCATTGGCCCCTGGCCGATGATCCATAGTCCCTTTTGCACTCGTAATCGCAGACTGCCGGAAAACATATATCGGTACCATTATGCCAGTAAGAATCGCATTGACCTGCTACTTTGACAATCGTCATGTCGGTGCCTAAATTGTAAACTTAACACAAGGAAATCACTAATTAATTAATTTCATAAGTGTCTAGCGAGATATAAAAAGTCACTCAAGCATATATATATATATATATATATATATATATATATATATGTGTGTGTGTGTGTGAAATGATACAATAACAAAATCCAACCCCCCCTAAACACGGAATAGCTAGAAAAATAAGACGTAGACAACAAATCTTAGGTAGAGAAACAGCTTTATGATGAGTGACATTCGACTACCATCATCATCATCATCATCATCATCATCATCATCATCATCATCATCATCATCATCATCATCATCATCATCATCATCATCATCATCATCATGATGATGATGATGATGATGATGATGATGATGATGATGATGATGATGATGATGATGATGATGATGATGATGATGATGATGATGATGATGATGATGATGATGATGATGATGATGATGATGATGATGATGATGATGATGATGATGATGATGATGATGATGATGATGATGATGATGATGATGATGATGATGATGATGATGATGATGATGATGATGATGATGATGATGATGATGATGATGATGATGATGATGATGATGATGATGATGATGATGATGATGATGATGATGATGATGATGATGATGATGATGATGATGATGATGATGATGATGATGATGATGATGATGATGATGATGATGATGATGATGATGATGATGATGATGATGATGATGATGATGATGATGATGATGATGATGATGATGATGATGATGATGATGATGATGATGATGATGATGATGATGATGATGATGATGATGATGATGATGATGATGATGATGATGATGATGATGATGATGATGATGATGATGATGATGATGATGATGATGATGATGATGATGATGATGATGATGATGATGATGATGATGATGATGATGATGATGATGATGATGATGATGATGATGATGATGATGATGATGATGATGATGATGATGATGATGATGATGATGATGATGATGATGATGATGATGATGATGATGATGATGATGATGATGATGATGATGATGATGATGATGATGATGATGATGATGATGATGATGATGATGATGATGATGATGATGATGATGATGATGATGATGATGATGATGATGATGATGATGATGATGATGATGATGATGATGATGATGATGATGATGATGATGATGATGATGATGATGATGATGATGATGATGATGATGATGATGATGATGATGATGATGATGATGATGATGATGATGATGATGATGATGATGATGATGATGATGATGATGATGATGATGATGATGATGATGATGATGATGATGATGATGATGATGATGATGATGATGATGATGATGATGATGATGATGATGATGATGATGATGATGATGATGATGATGATGATGATGATGATGATGATGATGATGATGATGATGATGATGATGATGATGATGATGATGATGATGATGATGATGATGATGATGATGATGATGATGATGATGATGATGATGATGATGATGATGATGATGATGATGATGATGATGATGATGATGATGATGATGATGATGATGATGATGATGATGATGATGATGATGATGATGATGATGATGATGATGATGATGATGATGATGATGATGATGATGATGATGATGATGATGATGATGATGATGATGATGATGATGATGATGATGATGATGATGATGATGATGATGATGATGATGATGATGATGATGATGATGATGATGATGATGATGATGATGATGATGATGATGATGATGATGATGATGATGATGATGATGATGATGATGATGATGATGATGATGATGATGATGATGATGATGATGATGATGATGATGATGATGATGATGATGATGATGATGATGATGATGATGATGATGATGATGATGATGATGATGATGATGATGATGATGATGATGATGATGATGATGATGATGATGATGATGATGATGATGATGATGATGATGATGATGATGATGATGATGATGATGATGATGATGATGATGATGATGATGATGATGATGATGATGATGATGATGATGATGATGATGATGATGATGATGATGATGATGATGATGATGATGATGATGATGATGATGATGATGATGATGATGATGATGATGATGATGATGATGATGATGATGATGATGATGATGATGATGATGATGATGATGATGATGATGATGATGATGATGATGATGATGATGATGATGATGATGATGATGATGATGATGATGATGATGATGATGATGATGATGATGATGATGATGATGATGATGATGATGATGATGATGATGATGATGATGATGATGATGATGATGATGATGATGATGATGATGATGATGATGATGATGATGATGATGATGATGATGATGATGATGATGATGATGATGATGATGATGATGATGATGATGATGATGATGATGATGATGATGATGATGATGATGATGATGATGATGATGATGATGATGATGATGATGATGATGATGATGATGATGATGATGATGATGATGATGATGATGATGATGATGATGATGATGATGATGATGATGATGATGATGATGATGATGATGATGATGATGATGATGATGATGATGATGATGATGATGATGATGATGATGATGATGATGATGATGATGATGATGATGATGATGATGATGATGATGATGATGATGATGATGATGATGATGATGATGATGATGATGATGATGATGATGATGATGATGATGATGATGATGATGATGATGATGATGATGATGATGATGATGATGATGATGATGATGATGATGATGATGATGATGATGATGATGATGATGATGATGATGATGATGATGATGATGATGATGATGATGATGATGATGATGATGATGATGATGATGATGATGATGATGATGATGATGATGATGATGATGATGATGATGATGATGATGATGATGATGATGATGATGATGATGATGATGATGATGATGATGATGATGATGATGATGATGATGATGATGATGATGATGATGATGATGATGATGATGATGATGATGATGATGATGATGATGATGATGATGATGATGATGATGATGATGATGATGATGATGATGATGATGATGATGATGATGATGATGATGATGATGATGATGATGATGATGATGATGATGATGATGATGATGATGATGATGATGATGATGATGATGATGATGATGATGATGATGATGATGATGATGATGATGATGATGATGATGATGATGATGATGATGATGATGATGATGATGATGATGATGATGATGATGATGATGATGATGATGATGATGATGATGATGATGATGATGATGATGATGATGATGATGATGATGATGATGATGATGATGATGATGATGATGATGATGATGATGATGATGATGATGATGATGATGATGATGATGATGATGATGATGATGATGATGAACCAAAATATTACTCATTATTTATCATAGTTAGAAGTGTTTTTATTTATTTATTTAAATCAAACATACTAAGGAGATTACAAGAAATATTAGGATGTGTAAATATTACCCACAATCGTGAACAAGAGAACATGGAGAAAAGTAGAAACATAGAGACTCTTGGATGCCATGATTTGTAAATTCCTAATTTTTAAAACTACTAGGGGGCTTATATCTGTCAAATAGTCCTTGGATTGTAATTTATATGAAAAAATAACACTAAATAAGCAAGTAACGTAAATATGCTTAGCATTGATTAATGACTAGCATTTAAGTAACAGTATATAAATATTGTTGGTCGTTCGTATTTATTGGTCTTTCGTAACACCCACGAATTGTTGAAATTTTTGTATAATAATTAATGAACAGTACGTTTCCTTTATTTATGTTTTTTTAATGGCTAAACACTCACATCCTCTAAGCTAATCCTATATATGTACCATTTTGTTAAAAGTCTTGAACCCGCAATCTTATGAGACATTTAAACACCAGATACCGCTAACCTATAAGCCATTTAGTTCATTCATTTAAGAGTTAATTACACAAATTATGTTACTTTCTTCATTTATAACTAACTTAGAACTCAAGCAGGGCAGATGTTAGTTAATGAAAGGAAGGGGGTATAGACCCTTAAGAATTTTTGTAGTATATAAAAGTTTTGTTAATGATTAACTTTTAACATTATTTTATTCCTGGTTAAACTCTTATTTTTTCCAAATTGATTAACTTTAAAAATGATATAAACTTTAAATTAAGTTACAATTTATTTTAGTTTGAACCTTAATTAGTGTTTTTTAAATTGTTTAACACTTAAATTTTAATTAAAAGGTTTATGTAATATCGTCGATAGTGGCCTAGTAGTTGTGTCTGTTGGTGGTAAGTTATTTATTTATTTAATTGTAATTTTATATGATTATTGAAATAATAATTGAGCCACGAGGTGAAAAGTGAAAATTTTATTGTTTTATATATTTATGTATGTTTTAATTGTACCAATATATTCCTTTTTGCATGAGGGTCGTAAATAATACCTTGTTGATTGATAATTAATTGAGTAGGACTGCTTAATATATCAACTGTGAGACAGACAACAAATAAGTGTATTGTGTGCGTTTAAAACAAAACCACGAACCGACTTTTTTTCTTTCATTCTCTGTTAGTTCTTATGTCTTTTCATTTGTATGTGTTCCTCTTATTTTCCTTTGAAGAATCCATGAACTAGCCTTCAAGCTTTAATAATCGTGTTTATTTGCTACAAGTTCAAGGTTTGCTATTGATTCTTGATAAGTTCTTGTTGTGTTGTTACCTAAAAACACATACTTGATTTCTAAGGGTCATGAGGAATTGGGTATAATGATAAATCGATAGTGTTTTATGTTTAGGTATTTTTAATTGTATGATATACACTGACTTGGCACTAGTTGGTGCTTATCTGTTGTGTGTTTGTAGATTAAAGCTTGAAACTCTATTAATGGAAGTAGAAGATGAAACTGAGTTTTGGGTTTGTAAGGATTGTTGCCTAAATGGATTTTTTATGTTTTAGTTGGTTTTTGGACATGTTATTTGACCATCTAGAAGTTGATTTGGTATTGGCATGTTTTGGTTGTGGTTTGAACAGAAGACAGAACATAGGTCTACAGTTCGCCAAGATCTGTCGCTATCATGTCGATTGTGTTTGTTTGATTTTGATTCATGTTATATGATGTTCATACTAATCATGTTTAGTTCTTTTATGGTTTATATGATAAATTAATTGGCTTGATGATGGGTGTCATTTTGAGATGCTTGTGAGTTATATGCACTTTTTTTAGAAGTTGATTTTGATAGACCTTATACATGTGTAGTTGATTTCTAAATATTATAAATCACATGTAAATAGGTTACATGTAGCTGTGAATGTGTTTTATTATGGTTTTTATGGGTTGATCATACACGGTAAGTTTTGACCCGTTCATGAAATAACTTGGTTTTGGAGTTATTTGGGACTTGATTACTAATTCGCGTTGTGGTGTGTTACTAGGTAACATGAAGACTCGGTGACATTAGACAACTAAGCTTAGAGTGTAGAGAACCCGCTTATAGGTGCAACTGTTTATTATGATTGATGCATTGATAAACTATTTAGTCTAGTGATTAATTAACTAGTTTTGTTGTTGGGGAGATAGAAATATCAAACCATAATTAAACCAGTCTATTAATTAAAATAGGATTTGTTGCTAACAAAACCACATATTCAGGTTTGTACTTAGATCAGTGAAAAACATGTGTTGTTTTTCAAGTTAGACATAAAGAAATCTCTAAGTAAGAAACATCAGCTCAAGAACAAAAGCATTAGCTGACACTGAGTATCATCCAATGGACCAGCTTCAGAAAGATCAGCTGAGGAGAAAAGACAAGTTTAGAAAGCATCAGCTAAGCATCTACAAGCATCAACTGAGGGTTATATCAATATCAGCTGAGAAGTCAAAGTATCAGCTGATGCCTTCCATCTATTAGATACGTTATTCTAATTGTCTAAGTCATTTCTCTAATAAGCTCATCACCCTGAATGATCAGCTAAGCAATCTGGATCTACTGATCATGTAGGTTGATTAGCTTATACGTTATTACTGTATTATGTCTTATCAGCTGAGCATTTATGATCAGCCGAGCATATATCAGTAGCTGAGTCTTTCACATTTATCCTTAGTTGAGCAAAATTACATTTGCAGTTCAATGTATATTTACAATACCTCAGTTAATAGTTTTTTCATGTGTAATTTTTCTTAAGTCAAAGGCAGAACATGTGTTGTTTTATAATGCCTTTAGATCTGTCTTTGTAAAATTACTAAGCACTTTTTGGATCTGCAAAGAAACAAAAAGGATTGGTCTTGACCCTTTGGAAAAGGTGATAGAGACTTTAGAAGAGAAGATCTCGAAGATATACTTCAAAAAATAAGCATGGCTGGCAACTCCAAACTTAGTAAAGTCAAGTATTCAGAAAGCAAGGTGTTGTATAAAGTACAAACTTGGAAAGAGAAGTTTACACTTCCAAGACTAAAAGGTAGTACTTTAATAATATAATAATAGATAGTTAGATGTTTAATCACTGATAAGGACATTTGCTTTATACACAAGATGTGTAAAGTATGTTTACTTTTCACCCACTAAACTTTATCCATAATAATAATATTAAATCAAGTACCTTTGTCTTCTTCTCCACTCCATCGACCGGATACCATTTGCTTATATATACTATTGCATGGAAACATGCAAAGACATGTTGGTTGAACAGTGAAATCTCATCAATCGAGATTGACGAAGAGTTAGTGTATGGTATGTCAATGAGTACAAGTAAGATCAAGTAGAGAGAATATGTAGAAAACACCTTTAAGTGTATGTTTTTTATATTTCAAATATTCAAAGGTTACATTACAAAAGCTAAGGTCACCATATATATACCCATGACTAATACAATGATACTATGACCTATAGGTGACCATTTAAACAAAGAATATAGACTAGATCTCAAACATATATTTTAGATCTAACAATCTCCCCGTTGTTTGAATCTAGTATAGATTTGTTTCTCAAAGAATTCTTTGCCATCTTCTTAAAGTTTCTCTCTCATATAGTTTTGCTTCAATTAATTCCATCACTTCAGTCAAGCTAACTCTGGTGGATTGATCAAAGTCATCTTTGAGGCTAAGACTGAGTTCCCTGATTTTGATTAACCAAATTCTGAGAGATCCATCTGAATATGCATTAAGCTCCTTCAACCTTAGAAAGAACTTTTCTTTCTTTCTATTAAACATCACAATACCATCATCTTTTTCATTTCCATCATCATCATCTTTCGACATGATTTGATAGAGTTCAAGTTGATCTAATTTTGAGTGATGATTTGAGAACGTTTATCTTTTCTTTATCAGCCTCTGCACTCAATTGAAGATCAGTCATTTCTGCAACTCTAACTCTTTGTTTCATGAAATCCTGCAATATCTAATGTCCTTCTCTGTTTGCATGAGATTTTTCTTTTCTAGATTCAAGCATATCTGCCATGTACTCTACATCATCCAAACTCAATTGCTTCAAGTCAACCTGACTAAAATAGTATCTTTTCTGATCAATTCTCAGCACACTGAAGTACACCCATATGACATTTAAAACCCTACCAAAGGAACAATTAACTCTTGAGACTGGATATTTTGATTCCACTTCTTTCTTTGATTTTCCATGCCAGTTCATTATCAACCTACGTCGTGCTTTTAAAACATTTGTAACTCCCTACAAATCAATAGGTAGCATTTGCTCGAACTCATCAGTGTAAATCTCAGGTATCTTTTCCCCAAGAAATGCAACAGCCACATCTTGATATCTCCAATTTCAATCCTCTTTGTTCAAAGCTTCAGTAGTTAAGATAACCCTTTTCCTTACATCTCTTAATGTAGCTATAGAAATAGGATCAGGATTATAATTTTCAAGAATTTTCCATTCAGCTCCCCTTCTCAACTTTCTAATTCTTTTTTTGTTTTGCTCGATCTCTGATCCCATCTCTTGCAGTTTTTCTGAATTTACCTAGAGATGGTGGAAATAGTTCTGATACTTCTCTGTTAATTCTCAACATACTTTCTATATTCAGTCGCTCAGAAACTAAAGGAATATCTGGAGTTGGTATCTGCTGAACCTCAGGCTTTTCAACCCTTGGTGTTGGCATTCCTTTGCTTTCTTTTATCTTTATGATCTGTTGTTGAATAGTTAACTTCGATTCATCAGCATCATGTACAAATGACCCGTATTTATCAATCTCTGAATAAGCACCAGTTAGAAATTCATATGTGTCTTCAACTTGCTTATCTGTATCATCTTCATCAACTAACTGCATTTGTTTCCCTTTTCCTTTCCCTTTACCTTTGCCTTTCTTTTGTTGTTGAGTTTGAGAAGTTGTAGCAGGCAGCTTAGACAAAATAGAAACAACTGGTACTTCTCCAGACCTAGTCCTTTTCTCCCCCTAATGACGATCTGGATCTTGATCTTGATCGTCATGCTTTCTTTTAGTTCCTTTTGCTTGAGCTTTACAAGTTCGTATTGAAGCAATCAGAGCAGCATTTAGTTCAGCATCCTCATCATCCTGTTCTTTATCTTTTTCAGGCTCCATGGAATCCAACCTCTTATGAAAATCCACTCCAAAGGCCGCTATACTATCTAGCATCTCCTTTTTAAAACTTTCAATGTCAGACTTCTTATATTCATTACGAACTAAATCCATCAGTGTAGCATCCTCCTTTGTATTATCAGGCTTGGCCATTAACTTGAGATACTGTTGTGTTTTCAAATCCTCCACAGACAATTCAGGCCCTTGATTAGCAAGAAGTCGATCTAACTTTTCATGAAGTGTTGCATTTTCTTTCATAATCTGACCAAGTCTGGAGTTGACAGTTTCAAACTTTAAGTTAACATCATCAAACTTTGAGTTAACCTCCTTGTGCATCATATCCAACTTTGAGTGTACCTCAGAAAGAGCAGTGTTAAGGTCATCCTTGGAAACAAATTCCTTAGCAACCTGAGATAGTGTAACAAATCCGGGATCACTTAGATTACCCGTTAAGACATCAACAACTGGAGGAACTGATCCTTCAGAAGTAGAGCCACACACGTTCTCAGCTAGACTACTGTTGACTGTGGTGGGATTTCCATCTAATCCTTGAAGAACATCTTGAACGATGCCTTCTATAGATGTTCCGCTAGGTCCTTTTGAAAGAACACTAGATGGTGCTTCGAACGTGTCATTGTGTGTAGAAATGAAAGTGTCATCAATGTGCATAGACAAGTGAACATCGGAAACCTGGGGAGGACTGGTTCCTTTTTCAATGCCTACTGCCTCAGAAGGAGACTTCGGTAGATTATGTGCTATATCCCCTTGTTCAAATGAAACAATTTCCTATTTAGAGGAAACTGAGTGAGTAGGTGGTGTTTGTGCATGTTCTATTGGGATGATAGAGTCTATTTCAATATCAGGAATGACAGTGTCAGACCCGATAGTGTTCGTGGCTTTCAGACTTTTTATGGCTGGTAAACTCTCAGCACTCTCATTTTCTTTTCTCATACTCTCACTCTCTTTTTCTTTTGTCCTCTCTTCTTCATCTCCTTCACCAGAATCCAGGTTATCAATATCAAACATGTCATCATGAGAGTATACTGGTGATTTCTCAGCAACTTGCTTTGAACTCTCCACCGATTGTTGAATAACTTTTGATATTGGAGTTACTATCACTGTGTCAACATTCATATCTATTGTTGTATCTGGTGTGCCTTGAGATTGTGATTGAGATTGAGACTGAGACAAAAATTTTCCTAAAGGCATATTATCATCCTCATCTCCCTCTTCTACATTCCCATCACCGACATCCACTTCATTTCCCCACTCAAAATTTTCACTCGACTGTCCCCTGTCAGTTTCACCCGTAGAAGATTGACTCCTAGTATCTAAACTCTCTTAATCTATAACTCTTTGGGTAGAATCAGCAGGTTCTTGCCTATTCGGAAGAGCAATCTCATTATCACTCTCATATGCCTGAACTATGGGATCATCTAAATCCACCATTATTACAAGCTCAGCATCCATCACAAAAGCCTGAACATTTTCCATAGGCTCAATTTTATACAACTTTTTAATGGCATAGATTGTGGGACTTGGATCTTCATTCCTTTGTTAGATCTATATTTGTGATTAGATATAGTCTTTATTTTGCCTAAAATGTATGTTTTAGGTGTTAAGTATAAATACCTTGTACTCCTTACATTCTATGTAACTTTTGGCATTATTAAATATATCAAACACACACTTAAAGGTGTTTTGCCTAAATTCTCTCTACATCATCTACGGATCATACTATATTCTACTCATTCATACCTTTCAATTAGTATCAGAGCCAACTCTGATTGGTTTCTGAAGTGATTCAAGTAAGAACAACTCCAAACAGTGAATATTTGATCAAATTTTCGAGGTTTTTGAAGAATTTTCTCTCCTACAGGTTTGAATCTGAAATCAGAGATCTGATGGATTAGAATTGCTGTTTTGTGGTTCTTTGGGAAGGATATTATCAACAAAATACTCGACGATTGGCTTTTGATTGATACAAACAACAAATTTGGAGAAATGAAGATTTGAAGTTTTCGAAGTTCTTGAAGAAAATTCTCAGAAAATCCGATTTCTTGTGTTAATGCTTGGAATAATATGTATTAGTATTACTCATTTGATTGCTGCGAACTGATCTGGAAGTTTTTACAACAATTGGAAAAGTTTCACTTGAAAATTCGAATTTCAGATCGTGAATATGAATCAGTCGGAAATCTTGACTTGAATCAGTCGGATTTGCCCTTTGAATCAGTAGGAATTCATCAATTCCGTGGATATTTGATAGGAATTCATCCAATTCCGTGAAAAATTAGACTGAAATTTACTCAATCCGTGTAAAATTTCTTGAGTTTTTGAGAAAGAAAGACCCAAATTCCGAGTTATTTTTACTCGGATTTCATCTGTTTACAAGAAATTGTTACTTTTACTCGGAAATCACAATTTAATAGGAATTAAGTTTCCTCGGATTTGAAGTTTCACACGGAATTGAATTTTACCAGGAATCTAAGATTTACAAGGAATTCACTTCTCTCGGAATTGAATTTCAACTCGGAATTCAAGTTTTAACCGGAATTGAAACAATCGGATTGTCTAATTCACTCGGATTTGTTCAAGAAGAATCAATTTGATCGGATTTCCAAATTCAATTGGAATTCAAGTGTACTGATCGGAATTCAATACTCGGAATTCACACTTAGAAAATTTTTCAGAGTTTAAGAAACCTTTCAGAGCAAAGATCCCAGAATGAGTACTTATAGTGAAACTCTTTCATTTGGTTCTGACACTAAATCTCCCGTGCTTTATCGTGGAGAGTATAAAGAGTGGAAAGGGTTATTTATGGACTTTATCGAGAACAATGAGAATTATGGAGAATTAATGAAACTAAGTATCCAAGAGGGGAATGACATTTTTATGTTTCATCAAGCGGCTGATCCGACCAACAATCCCCCACTTCAAGAAATTCATCGTCTCAAGACTCCTACAGAGTATTCAGCAAAAGACAAACTGAGGGCTACTGCATATCAAAAAGCAAAGTACTACTTAAAGCCTGGTTTATCAGCAGAGTTCTATATTAAGGTCAACGGGCTTAATACCGCTAAAGAGATTTGGGATGAAATTCTGAAACAGATGGAGGGGACTGAGTCTGGGGTTTGGATCAAAGAAACAACCCTTGTGAATGCATTTGATCACTTCCATTCTCGGGAAAGTGAAAATCTAGTGGATACTTACAGCAGATTTTGCAAACTACTTAATGATCTCAAGAATCAAAAGTTGGATAACTATTCAGACCTGACAAAGAACACCAGGTTCCTTAATTCCCTAGGATCTGAGTGGAGAACCCAAGTGACCATTTACAGGCAAATGAACCAAAAGGTTCTAAATAAGGTCACTCACCACATGATATTCGAAGAGCTTAATCAATATCAGGATGAGATTGGTGTGGGTTCATAGAAAGAGAATGTTGATCCCCTAGCATTGAGGCAGATCTTCAGGAAGATCCTTGAAACTGAAACAAATACAAGAATCAGAAACTTCTGAGTCTGACACCGATGAACCGGCTGACAATGAGAAAGTAATGCAGGCTGTGGCTTATCTTACTAATATGCTACAAAACCAGTTTACCAAATCAAAAACCAACAACCGTCAGAGATTTACTTCTGGATCTCAGAGAAGAGACTACAAATTTCAAAGAAATGATGGGGTAAATCTGGAGAAAAGATATGAGAGAAAGATCAAATTTCCTCAACCCAAGAAATGCTACAATTGTGGTAGCACGGGGCATGTGATCAAGGATTGTAAAAAGCCGAAGGTGAAGGACTCTGAGTATTACAAAGCAAAGCTTAATCTAATCAAGAAACGGAATAGTGGAACAGTTCTTCTTGCAAAAGAGGATCAGTTTCTGTCCGACACAGATGATTCAGAGGAGGATACTGAAGTGCAGGCACAATTTTTACTGATGGCTCAAGTGGAAGAGTTTAAATTTCTGGAGATTGATGGGGAAATTGAAGATGAGGATGAGGGTTCGGTGTTTGCTGAGGGTGAAGCTGTTATTGAGGATGCAGTGATGGGTGAACCTGATACAGGGTTTATGGCAATGTTTGACGAGTCAGATCCAGAAAGTGAATATGAGAGTGACAATGAAGATGAAGAAGCTCCTTCCAGCACAAGTTCTCTCTCAACTGCGTCTGAGTCTATAACTGAGAAGGTACATCTCAATGACTCTCATATATCTGCGGATCATATTATTGTTATATTATATGCAGAGATAAATAACATGTGTCATCGTGTCCAATACTATGTGACACTAAAGGATCACACTGCTGCACACCAAATTAGAACCTGTTGGATTTTACCTGTTTGTGTATCACAATAATTAATAGTTTAATTAATTATTGAGAAAGAGAAAAATAATAAAAGTTATTTATTATTTAAAAGGAGAAGTTAATATTTAGTTTAAATATTAACGGGACCAATTAATTAATAGTTACTAATTAATTAGAAAGGTCGAGGGTATTTTCTGTAATTAATTAAACGGGCTTAGCCTAATAAGGATTATTATATAAATCTTTTTGAGCCTCATTAATCATATGAGATAATCACAATAGCAAAGGAATTACCCTAATCCTCTCTCCCTTTCTTTCGGCGGCTCTCTCTCCCTCACTTGGAGATTGACGGCGGCGCAAAAGGGCAGCACCGAACCACCGAGCACGGTGGTCGACGGCGGCGATATACACACACACGCACGGTTCACGGTTCAACCCGAGGTTTAATCCTTAGGTAGTCTAGCAGCCAGTTCAAGGTGGTGCAGTAGTAGTGGATAACCAACAGCTGTCTAGAGGTTTAAAATAAAAAGTTTTTGGTTTGCATCAAGGCATAACTTTTTAAACCTATTCTTCCTCTACGTTTCTGTACGAGATAGATGAGATCACTTGGGGGGGGGGGTTTATTCCACTGCGCATGTTTTATACCCTACAAAACCCTTCAGTGGTATCAGAGCCACTTCTAACCTCGTAGGAGACTAGGTAGGTTTCTTTTATTCTGATGAAAAAGGTTTATCTTTTATCAAGAAAAATGTTTTTATTATCCAGAATAATAAAAATCAAGTTTTGATTTTATTGGATAAACTTTTGATTAAAGATTATTAAATTTAATTTTTAAATTAAATCTGTTTTTTTATTTTTATTATTCTTATTTGCGATGACCGAGACCTTCGACCACGACTTCGCCGGCGGCGGACTCAGTTGGGGCGGCGGTCCGCGGCGGAAGACTGCAGCGGTCCACGCGATCGGCGGCAGTCTTTGACGGTCCGCGTCGCGGTTAGCAGCGCGTTAGCGGCGCGGTTAGCAGCCCAGTTAGCGGCGCTAACTGTGTGGTAGGCTTCGGCCCAGAAAATCACGGCCCAAGAAGCCTGCGGCCCTGCTGGGGTTTATCGGCTAGGGTTAGCGGCGCTAAAGGCTAATTGGGCCTCGGCCCAGTTTTTTATTTCTCGGCCCGTTTTTCTATTCTTGGCCCAGTTTAAATATTTGGGATATCATAGTTTTTCTATTCTATGCGGCTCAAACATTTGAGGTCAACATTAAATTAAAAGTACAGTTGTTATTTTTAATTTAAAGATTAAATATTATTTTGAGTTTTTTGATTAAATATCAAAGTATAAAACTTGAGATATATATTTATTGCAAATAACAGAAAAACAATATAGGGGTTTTAACAGGTTGTTAAAATCAGAATTTTTTCATCAAGATGAATAATTAGAAATCAGTTGCTGTTTTACTTTCATGTATTAGTTTAGTACATGTTTGGGATATCATAGCCAAGCCCTAGACCTTGTGTATTGTTTAATTTCTTGCACTTGTGGTTGTTTTGGATTTATTATTCTATGGTGTGGGGAGGCCTGCGTGCCACTTACAACCCCTATTCTATTTTGTAAAAGTTTTAGATTAGGGGCCTGCGTGCCTTTGTATATCTTGTACTTTTATATTTCTAGTTTTTACAATAGAATAGAATTATTGGATTTCATATCTGGACCAAGGAGCAAGGAGCAATGAGCAAAGAGAAGGATTGGATGTTGGAGCCAGTGGGAGCTTCACAATGCCATGCCATGTGTGTTGTGTTTTTCCACTTAGGTTTTGACCGTCGGGTTTTTCGTGTGGCTCACAAAACCGACAATAGTTAAGGGCAAGGCTAAGGCATAGTTATTTGTGGTTGTTTTATTTCTTTACATATTTTATATATGTGTGGTTGTGATTCTCAAGATGAAATAAAACAAGGGTTTTAATAATAGTTAATTATTAAACATATGTTTTTTAAAAAAAAAAGAAAGAAAACTGGCATTAAAGTTTTTCACGTCAAAAACTTGGAAATCCTTTTTAGAAAAATCTTAGATCAGTGTGCTACCCACCTAATGGTACACCTTTCCTGTTAAACGGTACTCGGTTGTCGGAAGTGACCAAACCTTGGGCATTCGGGTTCAAACCATTGTGGGGGAGGGTGTGAAAGACTCTGCGATAATTGGGAGTCCCAGCCAGAGTTCACACTGTCGTAGGTGGTGCGGTCTATTTTGGTGATAATCGGGAGTCCCGGCCCAAAAAGCACTAGAGGGACTAAACATGCACGGTTCCTGTAACCGATGTCCCGCGGATCTAGGAGTCGTGTCGAGTTAAGATACGATTGGTATAGTTATTACCTACCAGAAATAGCATTGTCCCGGTGGGAAGTGCCCAAACCTTGCATCGGGAAATATGAAATATGGATCCTAGTCTAATAATTTATTGTTTAAAAGGTAATAATTATTAGAAGATGTAATCAATACTGAATAGGTTTTATCTTTTTCTTTTTCTGTAGATGTCTATTTTATCTGTTATTCCGTTTTATTCACCAAGAGAGTCTCTAAGTCTCATCACTAGCAAGTGGAAGCTTTCAGGTCCAAACTTTGCTGTTTGGAAGTTGCATCTGAAAAATGTTTTGGATGCATAGGGAAAGCTTCACATTATTGAGACATTACCTCCAGAACGACCAGGAATAGATGCCCAGGATAGTGAGTATGACACTTACTATCAGTATCTGGATGACGAGTCTGACGTTATGTCAATTCTCATTCTCACAGCATCATCCGAGTTTACGGATGATCTCCGTGAGAAGTCGTCTTATGAGGTCGTTCAAGGACTGGAGCAGAACTTCAAGTATAGTGAACGGATATGTTGCATGCTACTGATGAGGAAAATTCTTTCAGCGAAGATGAAAGAAAGTCAGCCTATTAGCGATCATCTCATCAATATGAGAAGGCTCATAGATTGCTATGAGAGTTTTGGATCAAAATCAAAACCACATGAGCTAGTTATGCTCTTGTTCGGTTCCTTGTCGGACTACTACCAGAAAAGAGTAATGTATGTCCTCGGTGATTTTAAGATGACTGTCGCAGGGTTGCACGAAATCCTTATGTGCATTAGCACTGAGTTGAATCCAAAGCAGCTAGAGTCAACAGTTGTGGACCCTATGCAGGAGGATGACTGGCTGGAAGAACTTGGAGAGATTTGTTGCCCAGACTGTGGTAGCAAGGATTCATGCGAGCACTCACTCGACATAGATCAGCTGGACATTGGTTCCCTCAATGATACAGGTATCTTTATGATAGATTGTCTTATTACTTCTTATGAATCATGGGTAATGGATACCGGATGTGGTCATCACATATGCAATCATTTGCAGGGATTCAAGAGAAGTAAGAAGCTGACACAAGGAGATATGGACCTGCGGGTAGGCGAAGGCTCCATGGTTGGTGCCGAAGCTGTAGGAACATATTGTCTTAGTTTGCCCTCGGGCATGGTCTTAGAACTAGAACCTTGTTATTATGTTCCTAGACTTAATAAAAATGTTATCTCGTTCAATTTGCTAATAGACTGTGGATTTTCTTATGGTTTTAATTAAATGGTTATTTCATGTTTTAAAAATGATATTTTCTTTTTCAAAGCAACTCCAGAAAACGGTCTATATACGCTAAATTTAGATAACAATGACACCTATCATATAAGTATGATATCCAAGAGTAACTTGAATCAAACTTACCTCTGGCATTGTCGTTTAGGACATATAAACGAGAAACCCATAGAGAAACTCCGAGATGACGGAATTCTGAAAGCATTTGACTTGGAGTCATATGATATTTGCGAATCTTGTTTATCTGGTAAAATGACAAAGCAGCCCTTCAACAGTGAGAATGAAAGGGACAGCGAGTTATTAGGGATTATACACACAGTTGTGTGCGGACCCTTTACTCCGGAGGCTAGAGGAGGATACCGGTATTTCATAACCTTTACTGACGACTTCAGTAGGTTCGGTTATGTCTACCTCATGAGACTTAAATCTGAAAGTTTTGACAAGTTCAAACAGTTTCAGAATAAGGTACAAAATCAGCTAGACAAGAAGATAAAGTCGCTTCGGTCGGATCGAGGTGGCGAATATCTGAGTCAGGAATTCGACGATCATTTGAAGGAATGTGGGATTGTTTCACAACTCACACCTCCATATACACCTCAGATGAATGGTGTATCAGAAAGGAGGAATCGTACACTGCTTGACATGGTACGATCAATGATGAGTCGAAGTTCACTACCATTGTCATTTTGGGGACACCAACTCAAGCAGCAGCATTCATGCTGAACCGGGTTCCAACCAAATCGATTGAAAGACACCGTACGAGGTATGGACGGGGAAAAAGCCCAAAATGTCTTTTCTCAAGGTTTGAGGATGTGAGGTGTATGTTAAGCGAACATTCATGGATAAACTCAATCCCAAATCAGATAAGTGTATCTTCGTGGGTTATCCCAAGGAAACCATGGGATACTATTTCTACAACCCAGATGAGAACAAAGTTTTTGTTGCTAGTAAAGGGGTGTTATTGGAGGAGAAGTTTCTTAACTCAGAAACTCCAAGAAAAAAATAGAGCTTCAAGAAATTGAAGAGGATGAGATTACACCGCCACCGATAATTGAACCTGTGGTTCAACAAAGAATTGTTGAACCTCAACCCGAGTCTGTGGTTGAGGAAGAAGTGCAAACACAAGACCTTCGCAAGTCTAGTAGGCCTCGTAATGAGCCAGATAGGTATCTAGGATTCCTAGTTGCTCAAGACGAAGGGGATCTTTTAGAACCCACTACCTAGCAAGACGCTGCCTCAGGTTTAGAATCTGAGAAATGGCTAGAAGCCATGAAGGCAGAGATGCAGTCCATGTATGACAACCAAGTTTGGGAGTTAGTAGATTTGTCTCAACACAGTAAAGCTGTTGGGTGCAAATGGGTCTTCAAGAAGAAGACATACATGGATGGAAAGGTGCATACTTTTAAAGCAAGGCTAGTTGCAAAAGGTTTCACGCAAACTCATGGCGTTGACTATGATGAAACTTTTTCCCCAGTAGCAATGCTTAAGACTATTAGGATCCTTATCGCCATATCAGCATATTTTGATTATGAGATATGGCAAATGGATGTCAAAACCGCTTTCCTTAATGGGAAACTGACAGAGGATGTATACATGATACAACCGGATGGTTTTGCGGATCCAAGGAACCCTAATAAAGTATGCAAGTTTGGTTTTACTAAAAGTGAGTTCGAGTCGGGTGTTTATACTAAATTCAGTGGGAGCGCGGTAACCTTCCTAGTCTTATATGTGGATGACATACTGTTAATAGGAAACAATATACCAGTATTACAAGGAGTAAAATCCTGGTTAGGTAAATGTTTCCAGATGAAAGACTTGGGAGAAGCTTTATATATACTGGGTATAAGGATCTATAGAAATAGATCTAAGCGGCCTATCGGACTTAGTCAAAGTACGTATATTGACAAAGTCGTGAAGAGATTCAAGATGAATGAATCCAATAAAGGATTTATTCTTATGCAATCTAGCGCAATTTTAAGCAAGGCTCAATGTCCTGTGTCTAGTCAAGATCAGGACAATATGAAATTGATACCATATGCCTCGGCAGTTGGTTCAATCATGTATGCCATGCTGTTTACTAGACCCGATGTTGCCTATTCTATTAGTGTCACGAGTAGATATCAGCAAAATCCTGGTGAAGCTCATTGGGTGGCCGTCAAGAATATTCTCAAGTATCTGAGAAGGACGAAAGACATATTCCTAGTTTATGGAGGTTCGATGGATGAGCTGAGTGTAACTGGTTACACTGATGCTAGTTTTCAGACCGACAGAGACGACTTCAGGTCGCAGTCAGGATTTGTCTTTACCCTAAACGGAGGAGCCATATCTTGGAAGAGTCAGAAGCAAGATACAATAGCAGATTCTACTACAGAGGCAAAGTATATTGCGGCAAGTGATGCGGCAAAGGAAGCTGTCTGGCTGAAGAATTTTATCTCGGATGTTAGAGTTGTTGCCAGTATCTCTAGACCGATCGATATATTCTGTGACAGCTTAGGGGCTGTGGCGCAAGCTAAAGAGCCTAGAGATCATCAGCGGACTAGGCACGTACTCAGGAAATATCACCTCATCCGAGAGATCATTGGAAGAGATGATATTAGATTGCAAAAGATACCGACGGACGACAACGTTGCTGACCCGTTGACGAAGCCGCTAGCTAGGGCTAAGCATGAGAGGCATGCGAGTTCTATAGGAATGCAATACTTAGAACATAGCAGCTAGTTCGTGTTTTTGATTATTACTATAGATATAACTTGAAACTCCTTTATTATGTAATTACATTTCATGGGATTGAAATAGGAGGTTTTTACATAATTGTTTCTAGTTGTCTATTTTTAGCATGTTTAACCTATCCTTGACAAGTCAAGTGATGAACTGTCTAAATTCCCATAGCTACTTAATGTAGTGGGAGCTACATTAGGGAGGTAACGCTATTATGGATATTTGATGATTTATTCGGGTATGAATAAAAGCACAAGTTTGTGACCAAATATTCATAGATATTTATCAGGGGATAAATATTGGGGTGATTCGCATCGAGTTTACTTCATGGAGCGTTAACATAAGTAAACTTGATAGGTTGTCCTTTGACCTGAGATATTTGGTTTGGGGCGTGGTAACTTCTGTATTTTAGCATGTTCTAACGTCACGCCGTAACAGGGTGATTATAAGGGGCTTGTCTAGGTGCAGTGGAAGCCATGTGCTCAAATTGCAAATAGTCAAGATGGGATTTGCACCTCCTTTTTAGGAGAGATATTTTCTGAGCTCCTCGAATATTAAGATTACTGAAAATGTGTGGCTGCGCTCGGTTAGAATGATAGTTTTTCATTCGGTAAACCGTAACTACAGAGTGTCGAAATCAGAGTCGAGAAAATCTGAGTATTTAATAAGATCCCTGCTCCATGTCAAATAATCACATTATGGAATATCGCGATGCAAAACGAAAATCCTAGATAATCCAAGGTGTGGATTATGTCTCTAGATGTAAGAGATCTCATAGTCTGGTTAACCTAAGCGTCTGGCTAGGGACCTCCTTAGGCCAACGATGTACAAGGAGTGTTACTTATCATGCACAAGTGGGAGTCTGTTAGATTATGTGCAGAGATAGATAACATATGTCATCGTGTCCAATACTATGTGACACTAAAGCATCACACTACTGCACACCCAATTAGAACCTGTTGGATTTTACCTGTTTGTGTATCACAATAATTAATAGTTTAATTAATTATTGAGAAAGAGAAAAATAATAAAAGTTATTTATTATTTAAAAGGAGAAGTTAATATTTAGGTTAAATATTAACGGGACCAATTAATTAATAGTTATTAATTAATTAGAAACGTCGAGGGTCTTTTCTGTAATTAATTAAACGCTTGGCCTAATAAGGATTATTATATAAAGCTTTTTGAGCCTCATTAATCATATGAGATAATCACAATAGAAAAAGAATTACCCTAATCCTCTCTCCATCTCTCTCTTTCTTTCGGCGGCTCTCTCTCCCTTACTTCGAGATCGACGGTGGCGAAAAGAGGCAGCACCGAACTACCGAGCATGGTGGTCGACGGCGGTGATATACACACACAAGCACGGGTCACGGTTCAACCCGAGGTTTATCCTTAGGCGGTCTAGCAGCCAGTTCAAGGTGGTGCAGTAGCAGTGGATAACCTGCAGCTGTCTAGAGGTTTAAAAGAAATTTTTTTTGGTTTGCATCAAGGTATAACTTTTTAATCCTCTTCTTCTTCTAAGTTTCTGTACGAGTTAGATGAGATCACTGGGGGGAGGGTTTATTCCGCTGTGCATGTTTAATACCCTACAAAACCCTTTAATTATGACTTTAGTTAATCAAGTACAAACCTTAACTGCTAAAAACCAGAAACTGCAATCACAAAACCTCAATCTTAAAATGAACCAAGCCGTCTCATCTGAACACTCGACCAAACTTAATCAACTTCAGGAAATAATCAAACAAAAGGAGGATGAGTTAAGTCAAATTCAAGAGCGAACTGAAAGAAAAGTCCATGACTTGAATGCTGCTAAGTTGAGTGCAGAAATCAATTTAAATCTTATTTTGGAAGAAAAACAGACTTTGCAAACAAAAGTGAATAATCTTGAAGAAGCTTTTAGAAAGAAACCCATAACTCGTCATACTATTTTCAAGAGTTTGACACCAGATATTAGAAATAAAAGTATAAGGGTTTAGGGTATGATGACAGTGACTAAAAAGATATTGCACTCAACTTTATCAGGCTGAAAGAATGAATCAAGGCTTAACTAAAAAGATAGTGTTTGTTGCTGAAGAGTAGGTAAAACAGGAGGAAGCATTCAAAAGAAAAACCACAACAAGGTGTCAACAACCATTTAATTATGATTCATTGAATGCATCATATGAAGCAACAAACGGATCTACTTTAAAAAACAAATCAGTTTTCCATGCAGAAAGTCTCGTTTTTCAAAATCCTGAACAAACAGTCACATCTTACGCACCACACGTGTATATTCCAAATATGGAATTGCAGCGCCGTCAGGAAATTCTTGAAACAAACTGCATAATTAACAACATCATGCTGGAAATAGAAAATCAAATTTTACAAGAACAGTTGTCTTACTCACAGTCTTCCGCTGATCATTTTGATAATTTTAACTCTGAATTTGTGAATCAACTGAAATTTGAAAATGATGTTTTGATTAATCAAGCTCAAGAATTTTCTGAAGAACTGGAACAAGCACACATGAAGGTTAAGAATCATGAAATAATCATAATTCAGTTATGTGAGGATTTGAAAAGAAAAGTGATTGAATCTGAAAAATCAAGTGTTTCTAGTTTAGAAAATTTAGACTGTGCACATCTTCTTGTTCCTCAACTCATTACATACGAAATAGAAACTTAAATTCGAGATGAGAAAATCAAGAGACTTTTGGCAGATGTAGATCTAGGCTGGAGTGTTAAGATTCCTACTTGCCCAAAAGCTTGTAGAGAATTTGTGGCTCACAAATGCAATCAGTTTTGCGATCCAAACAGTGTTCGTGAAAAAGGGTGTACATCAGGCACCAAGACTTCAACATCTGCATCATCTTCTTCTGTGTCTTCAAACATTCTTAACAAAACTAATACATCTTCTAATCTTCCTTCTAAACCAGATAAATCTAAACGCCAAGGTTCCTCAGGAACTCATGCAAAATAGGAAGTGAGAAGAATTGTGAAGATTGAGGTACAACCATCAGAGAAGAAGACGGAAGCACCAAAACCATTTGTGAAGCCGAAAGTTGAGAAGAAGAAACAAACAAAACCAATACGCTCAAGAAAGCATTTTTTCCATCTTATTGTTCAATTCACAAGAAAGTTTATTTGTCTAATTGTAAATCTGTTTTGAACTGGAAAGTAAAAATTGATACTGTCTCAAATTGTCAATCTGATATTCCAAAACCACAAATTGTAAAAGTTGAAACTTTTCGTGCAAGTGTTGGTTGTGTTGAGGGACATTGTATCAATGCATTCTCATACCATCAAGAGCGAATGCTGAGAGGATTCAAATATGTTCCTAATTGGAAAAATCCTGAAGAAGATATGGTCTTTACTTGGGTTGTTAACCGTAAAGGCTATATTATCCATCAAAGGATTAAGAAAAGTGAACTGATATTTTTCCTACGCAAATATGCTCATCGAAGGATGCCCATGTTGCCATGAGAGTGGGAAGAGCATTTGGAAGTAATGCGTATAATGGATGCTTCCGACAGAAAAGCACAGTTACAAAAGATTGAAGTGGAGAAACTCAATCGGAAGTTGCGACAAAAAAATTTCAGCATAAATCTAAGCAATCGGTTGCACAATCAACAACAAAATTAGTTTCTCCTAACCTCATTTTTTGAAAAATAATAACAAACCAGTTTCTAAAGTTTCTCACAAATCACACCAATCACAATCATCACTCAAAGCTAAAATAAACAAACATCAAAAAGCTAAACCTGTTCACTACACTTCTCACATTGTCAACAGTGGTAAAAACAAATCGAACAAATCAAATAATTCTGTTGTTCAACCACATAACAAATCTTCCATAGCCCCGCATGCTCAAAATAATAAAAAATGGCAAATCAAACAGGTAAAGAAAATTGAATCTGTGATTAATGAACCTGTGATTTCTCGTGTTTCTATCTCTAACTTTCCTAATCCCATTTCCCAATGGGTAAGGTCATCACCTTTTTTTTTCGTGTGCAGAAGAGTAATCTTTGGTACATGGACTCCGGGTGCACAAAACATATGATCGGCGACAAAGGTCTTCTCAAACACTTTGTGGGGAAATATTCTTGAAATGTCAAGTTTGGGAATGACCAAGTTGCACCCATCCTCGGGCATGGGGTTTTAGAGACGGGGAATGTTAGAATTGAAAAAGTGTCATATGTAGAAGGGCTTGGACACAATCTATTCTCAATCGGTCAGTTCTGTGATAAGGGCATGGAGGTCCTGTTCAAGAAGAAATCCTGCTCTTTGAGAACTGAGGAAGGGACAGAAATTCTGGGAGGAAACAGAAAGTTGAATCTCTATACTATCGACTTGTCTGGAAAAGCATCAAGTTCGTCTGTTTGCTTGCTTTCAAAGGCTGCATCATATTTGCATTGGTCGTGGCATAGAAAACTGTCCCATTTGAACTTTAAAAATATAAACAAGCTGGTAAATAGGAATCTGGTCCGAGGTATCCCTAAGCTGAAGTTTGAAAAAGAGCATCTTTGCAAGGATTGTGAGCTAGGGAAGCTAAAGAGGGTACCGCATAAAGTTGTTCAGATTTCAACAACATCAGCTCCCTTGCAGCTGATACACATGGACCTCTGTGGACATATGAAGGTTCAGTCTCGAAATTGAAAGCGTTATATTCTGGTGATGGTGGACGACTATCCGTGCTACACATGGGTTTGGTTCATCAATCATAAGTCTGAAGTGCCACAGCAGATCATTCTATTTCTGACTAAGCACAAGACACAGCAAGGAGAACCTGTGAAAGTGATACACACTGACAATGGCACAAAATTCAATAATAGGACTCTGGATTCTTATCTTGATTCCGAAGGAATAACGCATCAGTTTTCAGCAGCCTACACTCCGGAACAAAATGGAGTTGTTGAGAGAAAGAATAGAACACTAGTTGAAGCTGCGAGAACGATGTTACAATATTCCAAGTTGCCAGCATCATACTGGGCTGAGGCTGTCAATACTGCATGCTACACCCAAAACAGATCCCTAATTCACCGTCGTTTCAATAAAACTTCTTATGAGTTGTGCAACGGAATAGTGCCTAATATAAAATACTTCCATGTATTTGGTAATAGGTGCTTCGTTATGAATGAAACGGACAAACTATCTAAGTTTCATCCAAAAGCTGACAAGGGAATCTTTTTGGGGTATTCAAATGACAAAAAGGCTTTTCGAATTCTAAATCGGAGAACTAACATTGTTGTCGAAAGCATCAATGTGAAGTTTGATGATTTTGTAAGCTTAAACTCTTTGACAGCCAAACCCTCAAATAATAAAAATCCTGTTTACCAAGCAAATAAATTTGATAATCAACACATTCAGAATGAAGATATTAATTTGGATTTCATGTTTAAATTTTTCAAGACTAATGAATCTTCTTCTGTCAATGTGAACAGGGCTGACCAAGCACAACCGCAACCGGAAGAATCAGTTACACTTACCACTCCGTCTGTTGTGTGGGACACTGGTCAAGAGAGTTCTGAGTTTGAAGCTACAAACAGTCCAGTTCTTGTACAACCGACTCATTCTCCTGTTGCAACAGATGATACTGTCAATCCGTTTGCCGAAGCTGAAATGGTAAATCCATTTGCAACGGACGTTCAACCAGTAGATGACTTCAGACAGGTCCGATCACCCGAGCCTGTCTGGTTGAGAAGTCAACCTGAAACTCAGGTTATAGGCAGTTTAAACGCCGGTGTTCGAACTCGCTCCTTAACCGCCAATGAATGTCTGAATCTTAATTTTCAGAGTATCATAGAGCCAACACGCGTATCTGAAGCTTTAGAAGATCCAGACTGGATTCTTGTTATGCAAGACGAGCTGAATCAGTTTGAACGGTTGAAAGTCTGGCGATTAATACCCAAACCTGAAGGTAAATCAATTGTGTGGACTAAATGGATCTTCAAAAACAAGAAAGACTCTGATGGAGTAGTTGTGTGAAACAAGGCAAGGCTAGTGGCTAAGGGGTATAATCAGCAAGAAGCAATCGACTATGATAAAACCTTTGCCCTAGTAGCACGTTTGGAAGCTATCAGATTATTTCTGGCCTATGCTGCATACAAGAATTTCAAGGTTTTTCAGATGGACGTTAAAACTGCTTTCCTCAATGGGAAACTCAAGGAGGAAGTCTATGTCGGTCAACCAGAAGGTTTCGTGGCTCCCAAGCACCCGTATCACGTATATATTCTAGACAAAGCACTATATGGATTAAAGTAAGCCCCGAGAGTTTGGTATGACGAGCTGTCAGACTATATGCAGAGAAAGGGCTATGTCAAAGGGACCACATACACTACTCTATTCAAAAAGCAGATTGGTTCAGACTACATACTAGTACAGATTTATGTAGACGATATTATTTTTGGGTCGACTAGTCCAAAGTATGGTGATGATTTCGCGAATACCATGAAACAGAGATTTGAAATGAGCATGATGGGGGAAGTTAATTTTTTCCACTGATTGCAAATTTCCCAATTCAACTATGGGATTTTTATCAATCAGTCAAAATATATATAAAAGATTTATTTAAACGTTTTGAAATGTCTGATTGTTCACCAATGTCTACACCCATGGGTGTCAAAACAAAAATGTTTGCTGATCCTGATGGCAAATCAGTAGATTTAAAAACATTTCGTGGTATGATCGGATCTTTATTGTACTTGACTGCTAGTAGGCCTGACATAATGTTTGCTACCTGTCTCTGTGCTAGATTTCAAGCCAATCCTAAAGAGTCACATTTATTAGTAGTTAAAAGAATTTTTAGATATCTTAATGGTACCCAAGATCTAGGTTTGTGGTATCCTAGAGATTTTGATTTTGAGCTAATTGCATACTCGGATTCTGATTATGCAGGGTGCATGATTGACAGAAAAAGTACATCAGGCAGTGCACACTTCCTGGGAGACAGACTGGTATGCTGGGCCTCGAAGAAGCAAAACTGCGTCTCAACTTTTACCGCGGAAGCTGAGTATGTTGCTGCTGCCAGCTACTGTTCTCAAAGTCTGTGGATTCGCACACAACTGTCAGATTTTGGGCTAGACTATTCAAACATTCCGCTTATGTGCGACTCTCAGAGTGCAATTGCCATATCATGCAATCCCGTGCATCACTCCAAAACAAAACATATCGACATTCGGTACTATTTTCTAAAGGATTATGTTGAAAAAGGTTTGATAGAATTAAAGTATGTCAATACTGAAAATCAACTTGCTGATATTTTCACCAAACCGTTACATGAAACTTGTTTTAACATTCTTGTATCAAAGTTGGGCATGTTGAATATGAGTATTTGACATTATTTTAAATCTAACAATCAAGATTTGCACAGATAGGTGCTTGAGTTCAGGGGGAGTCAAATATGAATTGACAAGTTATGAACTACTGATGGTTCATACTTGTAGGGGGAGAGTTGTTTACATAATTATTTTGTATGTTTTGTTTAAATAAGAAAACTCAAAAACATTTCAAAAACAATTAAAATCCAAAAACATGTGCAAGATGTTCAAAAAGGCAAAAATATTTTTTTTCTTCTTTCTCAAATTAATGCTTGATTTGAGGGGGAGTTTTTTTATATTTTCTTTGTATTTAATTTGATTTAAATTGGTCAAAAAGTTCTTGAGATTAAAAATTCAAATTTTGTACAAGTTAGAATTTGATAGTGATTGCAAATTCCTATAAAAAAGATAGGAATTGATCATTCCGAGCAAATTGCAAGGAAGTGATGATTCCGACTCTTTTAGTCGGAATCCGATTGTTTTAGATCAAATTTTTTTATAGGAATTCAAACATTCCGACTCTTTGAGTTGGCATTCACACATTCCGACTCTTTTAGTCGGAATCCGTGTAACACTCAGGGTTTAAAAACATGGGTGGGTCGGAATTTTTACTTTTTCGGTCGGATTTTTGTATTTTTCTCTCAAAACTACGACTTTTGCTCTCTGTAAGTTGATTTTCGAAAGTTTCGGATTGCGTTAATTTTCTCAAATCTAACTCGGATTTCTTGTGTGAATTCAGTGGTACAATCTTTTTCTTCTACTTCATACTATAAATCCCTGTATTTTAGATCTGTACTTGAGAAAACCCTAACTGTTCTTCGTAAATCTGCTTCATTTCATGCTTTGTTGGTGTTAATTAGTGAGTAATTGTCATTTGCATGCTTAGATTCATTGTTTGCCATGTTTTAGTGTTAGAATTTAAGGTTTTGAACATGTTTTTTATTACGATTTGTTCATCTGTTCTTCGTGTTTTTTTTTTCGATTTCTGGGTTACGGGTTTTAGAACTCAAATAGACATGATAAATAAAGTTGAATGGGGGTAGGTGTTTTGTTAAATATGCTTGGAATGATGATAAGTTCACTTAGTTTTGGTTTGTATTGTAAAAATTTGTACTTTGAAAATTTGAGTATGAATCTGGAAAGAACTCGTATGAGTCACTCGGAATTGAACATTCCGTGTGTTTTCATCATTTGAAAAAGACAACTGTTTTCATGGAATCCGTGTTAACTCGGAATGTTCACATGCCCGGAATGCTCATTTAACACAGCATGATCATTTCACTCCGAATGATAACATAACTCGGAATGTCCATTTACAAGGAATTCCAAATCACTCGGAATTCATGATAATCTTTGATCGGATTCCAAGTTTTTCCTCGGAATTCTACAAACATTTCACTAGGAATCAAAGATTATCCTCGGAATTAAGAATAACTTTTAGTCGGAATCATCAATTCCGACTATACACTTGGTGAATTTTTGAAATTTTTTTAAATTTTTCAAAGTTTTCAAATTTTTCAAAAAGGAAGGAACAATTACATATGAACTTACATGTTGAACATCTGATGATTAATCATGGGTATTATTATGACTTATTGAAGATGGCTAACCCTTGTAACCTTCCTGCATTTGTTCCTTCTGAACAACTGTTTCCCTCTGCTAACTACCTTCCTTCTCTCTTAAACAACCACTGCTTTGACTCCATCACTACCACTACCCAATTCCCTATTCTTTCAGAGCTCATTGAATCTCATCCATTAAACCACATATTTTCTTATAACCCTATTGCTGACGGGGAAGAACCTCACATCCCAGAGGTTTATGTACAATAATTATGGAATTCAAGGCATAACATAGTCAATGATGAGGGTCATGCACAAATTGCTGGGCAGATTGAAAATTTTGAATTCTCTTTTGTTGTTGATCAGTTAAGGAGAATGCTAAGACTGCCATCTGAGGCTAGCACCTATGCTGCAAAAGAAAATTTTGATCCTATACCATCTAGCAAAGTTATCTATGAACATGTGAAGGGTCTGGGTTTCAATGGTGTCTTAACTAAAAATGCAGACTTCAAGAGATCAAATTTGGTTCCAATCTGGCAAACATTATATGCTATCATCAACAGATGCCTCACTAGTATATCTAAAGGAGTTGATGGCGGGAGTTCGAACGCATTCCAAATTCTGGTAGCCATGGTCAAACATTGGCACATAGACTACGCGTCTACCATATTTCAAGATATGCACAAGGTAGTACATCAGAAGCAAATTCCACTTTTAGCAAAGAAGTTTCTCCCGTATCCAAGGTTCCTTTCTATGATCATTCAAAGCATTATGCTGGAACATCCAACTGAAATCAATCGGAGGGATAATGATCCTAAGCCAACTGTTTATATCATGCAAAAGCTGTACAAAATAGAAAAGACATTTGAGATCCAGGCTTATGTGATGTCTGTGGAGTTGGTAATGCTGATGGATCATCATGATCCTGTTGTAAAGGCATATGTGAGTGAGTATAATCTCGTTCTTCTGGATCGACAAGAACCTGTTGATCCTACCCAAAGAACAGTAGAACCTGAGGGATTAGAAACTAGTAGTCAGTCGTCTTCGGGTGACACTAACAGGGATAAGTCGAGGGAAAATTCTGAGAGGGGTGAAGAAGTGGTTAAGGGAGGTGAGAGTGTATGTGAGGGAGATGAGGAGGATGATATGCCTATAGGAAAATTCAATGACAAATCTCAGTCTCAGGAAACACCAGATCAGGGTGTAGAGCATAATGTTGAAACTATGATTATTACACCTAAGGATACAATCAAGGAAACACCTGTGTATACACACGATGATATGTTTGAGATTGATTTTTGTTGGGAAATTGGCTAAGTCATTGAAATTGTTATACATGCAAAACTCAAAACTGTTAAGACTGTTAATGATTGTTGGGAAGACAGTTCGAAACTGTTAGAAGAATTGTTGAAGAAACAGTTTAGAACTGTTAGTGAAAATTGTGAAGACAGCTGTAACCAACAGTTGCTGTGAACTTCAAAGCTGTTATATAGAGTTCAGAACTGTTAGTACAAACTACTACAACTGTTTGACGACCTTGAAGCCGAAGACTGTTAGAAGAACCAGAACTGTTGCATTCAATAAACAGTTTCGGTTGAGCTAAATATGGAAAACACTATCTTTGAAGATATCTCGAAACACTTGGAAGATCATCAAGATTATCTCAGAAGATAGAAGATTACCTAACTGTCAGCAAATCAAGGAAGATCAAGGAGTATAAATGCTAGATTAGAATTTATAATATGAACGTACTCATTGATTATGTTTTTGCATTCATTCTTCAAGTTGTAATTTGCTTTCAGAATAGTGCTAAGCCTCTATGTTTCTCGTTGAAACCTAAGAACAATCTGTGTTCTTCGTCTAACATAATAAGTTAGATTGGGGTTGAAGTTTGATATTGTAATCACTCTGGTTGATCAACAAAACTACTGTTTGATTGAATTGTTTTTTGTTCAAAACCTTCTTTAATCAATTAAGTGTGATTCCGCAACTTCTTAGTTGATTGTGATCATAGTTAAAGATTAACTTTTATTCAACTATGATTTGTTATTCAAAAGTTAGTTCTTGTTATTTGATATAATCTATATCCGATCCTGACAATTTTGATGTAGAAGAAGCAGAGAGATTAAAAGAAAATGAGAATGAAAGTGGGAGAAAAGAAAATACGAGTGGTAAGAGTTCCTCAACCTTCAATAGACGGGAATCCACATCTGCCATCAAGCCTGACAGGGATCAAAGCTAACTGCTGCTTCGTCTTCACAAAGCAAACAAACAACTCCAAAGAGAGGCAGAGGTAGAGGTAAAGGAAAAAGGCAAAGGACTTTAGTTGATGTAGAAGAAGAGGACACAGACAGACTGGTGGATGATACATATGAATTTCTTACAATTTCAAGTTCAGATTTTGATGTTTATGGGTCATTTGTAACAGAAGCTGGTGAACATGAAAAAGAATTAACTCTTCAACAACATATAAGCAAAAGTAAAGAAACAAAAACTGTGACAACACCAAGGGTTGAAAAGCCTGAGGTAGAAGAAGTGCCAACACCAGAGCAATTGAATATATCAAATGTGTTGAGGATTAATAAAGAAGTTACTGATCTGTTTCCTCCATCTCTGGGAAAATTCAGAAAAACGGCTAGAGATTTGTTGAGGAAACAAGAAAAGAAAAGAAGATTGAAAAGGTTGAGAAGGGGTGCAGAGTGGAAGGTGCCTAAAACTTACAGTCCAGATCCCATTCTGACCTTAAGTATGAGAGACCTTAGAAAAAGAGTTGTGTTGACAACAAAGGCTCTAAAAAAGACAGAAATAAATTGGAGTGAGTTTGATATAGCAGTGGCTTTCCTTGAAGAAAAGATCCCTGAAATCTATTCTGATCAAGTTCAACCTGAACTACTGTTAATCTTCTAGGAGCTGTTGATGCCTCTGATGTTGGGAAAAGATTACTTATGAATTGGCATGGTAGATCAAGAGCTGAAGTATTTTCTAAACATTTAATCTCCAGAGTAAATGCTCATTTGGTAGAGTTATAAATGTGATTTGGGTTTACTTTCAAGTTTTGAGAATAGATCAGACTTATCACTGGTTCAGTCAAGTAGACCTGAAGCATTTAAGCTTGGAAGATGTTGAATTCATGCTGGATGAGCTTGAAGCTAAGAAACACAGCTCAAAGGCTAACAATACAGGATACAAGATTATTCTAGACTTCATGAAACAAAGAATCCGTCTTGCTAAAAGAAACGGCATCCAACTTGGTGCTGAGGCAGATAAAGCAAAAATTAATGTTCTAAAGCCTAACACGTCACATCCTAGAATTGAAGAGCTAGAAATGTTTCAAGTAATTTGGAGGGATGTTGAGTCTGGAGAAGATGATGAAGGAATAGTTCTATTTAACAGCAAGAAGGAGAAGATCTTTGTAAGAACCAACGAGCTCAATGCTTATTCAGACGGTTCACTTCAAATCTGGCTTATCAAGATAAGAGAACATAGCTTCAGCCTTAAAGATTCCCTTGATCAATCTGCAAGAGTCAGCATGACAAATATTATGGAACAAATGAAAGAAAAGATGCAAGAAAGAGCTACTCTCCGCAGGTGGCAAAGGATCTTAGGTGAACGTAACATAGACTAGATCGAATCAAGGAGGAGATTGTTAGATCTAGAATTTATGATTAGATCTAGTCTATATTTTGTGTAAATAGTACATTGTATGTACTGAGTACATATAGTTTGTAATCAATGACACAACGTAACCTTTTGACATATTGAAATAGAAAACACACTCATTAAGGTATATTTGGCTTATTCTCTCCATACACACACATACGGATTAATCACTATACACTCGTTACTACCTTTCACATATAGTGATCAATCAACAAGAATGATTTTAAGAAATTTAGTGTTGAGATGGATTGTCAAGGATGATTTGAACAATCAGATATATGAACAATTAAGGTATTTTGACAAAAAAATGTCACAGAATGATTTAACAAAAGAAGCTCAATATAATATGTTGATCATATGCACCCCCATCTCCTGTTCCACCACTCTCAGTTTAATGTTACCTCTGCACACTAATCAGTATCCCGTGATAACTAATTTTGCTCACCTAGTTGACCTAGTAAGTAACCCTTACTATGTCGTTCTAGAATATGGTGAGCTCCTGGGGCTGGGTCCTTCCGGTTCTGGATTTTCCATAGGAGTATAAATCCGGGTACAAAGGCTTAGGGTATGATGATAGTGATTTCTTTAAGAAAATCAATTGCACACAATTATATCAGGCTGAGAGAATGAATCGTGGTTTAACCAAAAAGATAATTTTTGTTGCTGAAGAAGAAATGAAAAGAGAGGAGTCATTCAAAAGAAAAACCACCACAAAATGTCAACAACCGTTTAATTATGACTTATTGAATGCATCATACACAGCAACTGACGGATCACTTTTCAAAAGCAAATATGTTTTTCAAGCTGAAAATTTAATTTTTCAAGCGGCTGAGCAAACAGCCACTTCTTATGCACAACGCGTGTATATTCCTCATATGGAATTACAGCGTCGACAGGAAATTCTGGAAACACACTGCATAATTAATAACATCATGCTTGAGATAGATAATCTAATTTTACAAGAAAAGTTGTTTCACACACAGTCTTCCGCTGACCATGTTGATAACATTAACTCTGATTTTGTGACATAACTGCAATTTGAAAATGATGTTTTAATTCATCAAGTTCAAGAATTTTCTGAACAATTGGAAAAAGCACAACACAAGTTAAAAAATCATGAGAAATTCATATTTCAATTATGTGATGATTTGAAAAGAAAATTGAATCAAGCTGAGAAACCAAATGTTTCTAACCCAGAAAATTTGGACTGTGCACACATTCTTGTTCCTCAACTCATTTCTTACAAAATTGAGAAACAACAGAGGGATGAGAAAAGGCTTCTCGTAGAAATAGACCTTGGTTGGAGTGTTAAGATTCCTACTTGCCCAAAAGCTTGTAGAGAATTTGTGGCCCACAAATGCAATCAATTCTATGACTCAAACAACGTCCGAGAGAAAGGGTCTACTTCAGGCACTAAGCCTTCTACGTCTGCATCATCTTCTTCTGTGTCTTAAAAAATTCTTAATAAAACTAACAAATCTTCTAATCTTCCTTCTAAACCAGATAAATCAAAACACCAAGGTTCCTCAGGAACTCATGCAAAAAAGGAAGTGAGAAGAATTGTGAAGATTGAGGCACGACCATCGGAGAAGAAGAAGGAGGTACAAAAATCATCTGTGAATCCGAGAGTTGAGGATAAGAGACAAACGAAACCAACACGCTCAAGAAAGAATTTATTTCCATCTTTCTGTTCTATTCATAAGAAAGTTTGTTTGTCAAATTGTAATTCTGTTTTGAACTAGAAACCAAAAACTGATACTCCTAAACAATCAACGGTAAAAGTTGAAACTTTTTGTGCTAGTATTGGTTGTGTTCAAGGACATTGTGTGAATGCTTGCACATACCACCAAGAGCGAATGCTGAGAGGATTTAAATCTGTTCCAAACTGGAAAAATCCTGAAGATAATATGATTTTTACTTGGTTTGTTACTCGTAGCGGTTATATTATTCATCAATGGATCAATAAAAGTGAACTGCGATTTTTCATTCGCAAATACGCACATCGGAGGTTACCAATGCTGCCCGGTCAATGGGAAAAACATCTTGAAGAAATGCACATGGTAGTTGATTCCGAGAGAAGAGCACAATTGCAAAAGATTGAAGTGGAGAAACTCAATCGGTCGCTGCGACAAATTTTTCTGAATAAATCCAAACAACCGGTTGCACAATCAACAACTAAATCTTTGAAAAGGAACAACAAACCAGTTTCAAAAGTTGTTCACAAATCACATCACACTAAATCATTACACAAAGCACATTCAAACAAACATCAAACAGCACAACTTGTTCACCACACTGCTCACAATATCAACAGACATGTGCAAGCGCCAAACAAAAGTGTTAAAAGCACATCAATCAAATCAAACAATTCTGTTGCACATCCACAAAACAGACCATCCATAGTCCCTCGTGCTCAAAATAATCAAAAATGGCAAATCAAACAGGTCAAGAAAATTGAATCTGTAATTTCCCCTGTCTCTGTGGCTAACATACCTAATCCCATTTCACGATGGGTAAGGTCATCGCCATCCATTTTTGTGTGCAGAAGTGCAATCTTTGGTACATGGATTCCGGATGCACGAAGCATATGACCGGCGACAAAGGTCTTCTCAAAAACTTTGTGGGAAAATATTCTGGAAACGTCAAGTTTGGGAATGACCAAGTGACGCCCATACTCAGGCATGGTGTACTAGAGGCAGGAAACGTGCGGATTGAAAAGTTCTCATATGTTGATGGATTAGGACACAACTTGTGTAGCATAGGTCAGTTATGTGACAAGGGCATGGAGGTCATGTTCAATAAGAAATCTTGCTCATTAAGAACTGAGGAAGGGACTAGAAAATCTGGGAGGAAACTGAAAGTCGAATCTTTATACCATAGACTTGTCTTGAAAAGCATCAAGTTCATCTGTTTGTTTGCTTTCAAAAGCTGCTTCAGATTTGAACTGGTCATGGCATAGAAAGCTGTCCCATCTGAATTTCAAGAACATCAACAAGCTGGTAAACGGGAATTTGGTCCGAGGTATCCCCAAACTAAAGTTTGAAAAAGAGCATCTATGCAAGGATTGTGAGTTGCGGAAGTTAAAAAGAGTCCCGCATAAGGATGTTCAAATTTCAACAACATCAGCTCCCCTCCAACTGATTCACATGGACCTCTGTAGACCTATGAGGATTCAGTCCAGAAATGCAAAGCAATACATTTTAGTGATGGTGGATGACTACTCTCGCTATTAATGGGTTCGGTTCGTAAGTCACAAGTCTGAAGTGCCACAACAGATCATTGTATTTCTGACTAAGCACAAGACATAGCAAGGACAACCTGTGAAAGTGATCCGCACTGACAATGGCATGGAATTCAAGAATAGGACTCTGGATTCTTATCTTGATTCTGAAGGCATAACGCATCAGTTTTCAGCAGCCTACACTCCGGAACAAAATGGAATTGTTGAGAGAAAGAATAGAACACTGGTTGAAGATGCGAGAACGATGTTACTGTTGGAGTATGCCCACTGACACACGTATGCCACTTGGATCACTACCAATAATGTATGGGCCTATTGGGTCACACACCGGGGACCTATCTCGACAGCCTAAAAGATGGAGGGACCAATGGTGTCAAAATGGAAAGATTGGTGTGTTGGCAAATACCGCGACGCGGAAACTTAAGGATACACGACGCGGATCTTCCGCGGCGCGGAACCTTACGGGTACGCGGCGCGGAATTCTGTCAGTCTGCATGCAATGATTTGATTCTCCACCTCTACTCTTGCCCAATGGTTGTGCTTTCTTCTGCAGAACTCAAGGCCTGCTAGGGGAGAGGAAGTGGCATCTCAGGGTTTATAAAATACTCCCTTTTTCCTTTCATTCTATCCTTTTGTCAAATCATTCATTAAAACACTTAGTTCAAGTTCTTTTAGAGTGTTCTTTTGAGTGAGCCAAGAGGTCCGAATTTCTGGTGAAACTATGCTATTCTTGTGGTGATTTCTGCTAGAGAAGATCATCCAAGCTTGCTAGTGCAAGGAGAGAGGACAATACCCGGGGTGGATTTCATTAGAGGAAAGCTTCTTTGCTTTCTTGTCATCACCACCACATCTTCAAGTTGCTGGAGCTTAGGAGCAGGGTATAATCTCTTTTCCTTCTGTTTTTCATGTTGCTTAAGCTAGTTATAGAGTTTGGTCCATGGTTTTGGGTTTTATGCTTTGATTTCATGTACTCTATGCTTTGTTTGTTGTACCTTGGTGCTTCCGCTGTGTACATAGAACACCAATAGTGGTATCAGAGACACCTCTATACTACTTTTGCATATGGTGGCCTGAAAACCCCGAAAATAAGGTTTTATGTTTTCTGTTCGACAGTTTCCGCGGCGCGGAATTTTTGTGGTGACGCGGCGCAGAATGTCACTGTACAGATTCTGTTTTTTAAACCTTGTTTTAAATAAAAATTATTTTTGGGTTTTTTACACTGAATTTTTGTTTCTTGAATTTTTGTCTAGAAATTAAAATTTAGTTTTTTTTTTAAGTTGCCTTGTATAATGGTTGGTGTATTTATATGTGGATTATTGTTTTGGCATGAAAATAGTAATTGCATATACTTACATTATGTATTTATGAATATGTATGTTCTAGTGAACTTTGTTGTTGTTGTTTGTTCACTAGTGAACTTTGTATGCTCTAGTAATGTTGGTAACCCTAGAAAAATGCCCTAGACCTTGTGGATGTTTGGTTTTTTGTTTATTATTGATTCATTTGGTGACTTAATGTCACAATGGTTTGTAATAATAATTTATTTATTTATTTGGTATGTAATTTATTTTGTGGCTTGCATGCCATTTAATTATTCCATATTATATATTAGTACTAGAAAATAGGATTTGTGGCTTGCATGCCATTTATTTAATTTTCTATGTATTTGTAATATGGAGCAACCATCGGGAGTCCATGGAGCGACGTCTTGGCGAACACGAATCCGGAAAGTCCCAATGGAGGTTGCGGGTTTAGTGGGAGCACATCAAAGTGAAGGTGTTTTGTCCTTAGATGACTTGTTTTTCCCGTAGTGGCTCACGGGAAAAACGCATAGGTTTTAGGGGCATGGTTACCAACTATATGTATGCATGTGATGGTTTTATTATATATTGTTTATGCATGAGTTGTAGGACTATTGCATGCTAGACAATTTTTGATAAATTATAAAACCCAAGAGTTTTAAAAATGGTTTAACAACTCTCGCGCGCACACTTGATTAACATACGGATTTAAATTGGTTTAGTATCCGATTAGTTAGAACTTTTGGTTATTGTCACTTTTGTTAATCAAACTCAAAATGGCTTTTTAAACCAGAAAACTAAATCCCGTTTTCTAAATGTAAATCTCACACCACCCATAAGATGACACCTCCCGAATCTAGCCGTGTAAGGGTTGATCGTCGAGCTCTAGCCGAGATTGCCTTTGCATGAGCTATGTGGAAGGCGCGTGTGGCCACTCGCAAGGTCGATTGTCGAGCTCTAGCTGAGTCCACCATTGGGCAAGAGTACCACCGTGTATCTTGATGGTTGATTTATGATTTCAAATTAATCTTTCATATGGTCGTCGAGCTCTAACCGAGGTCATGTAAAATATTAATTTGGGATTGGTGTGGAGGGATCAAACATGCCAAACATGGCACAATGGTTGTCAAGTAGGATCACGCAAGGAACTAAGAGTTGCAATAATGGATTGCAATCGGTCAATGGTTTCCGGCCTAAATAGCTTTGCCGTTATCCGCGGAAAACCCGTCACGGTGCAAGGTGAAATAAGGTTCTTAGCCCTTGTTAAAATAGTTGTTTTTCATTAAACATTTGGGGTAATTATTTTAACGAGGATTTCAATCAAACTAATCAATCTACTTTGCTTTTTATAGATGGCATCAACTAGCACCAACCACACCACGTCAACCATATCCTTAAGAGTATTTCTCGAGAAGGATAAACTCGATGGGACCAAGTTTTATGGATTGGTCATGGAAACTTAGGATAGTCCTACGTCATGAGGACAAGTTGGCAACCATTGAGGAACCCATCCCCGAGGTCCCTGCATCCAACGCGAGTAGGGTCGTGAAAGAGGCGTATGAGAAACGCCTCAAAGACTTCACCGAGGTTACTTGCCTCATGCTTAGCACTATGAGCTCTGACTTGCAAAAGTCGATGGAGCACTTGAGTGCTTATGACATGATGCGCGAGTTGTCGGACATGTTCCAACAACAAGCTAAGCAAGAACGGTATGGTTATCTCAATGACCTCCTCGGTTGCCCGTTGCAAGAGGGCGGGAACGTTGTCCCACCATGTTCTTAAGATGAAAGCATTGGTGGAACGCCTCGAGAGGTTAGGATTTGCCATCGCGAGAGAGATGGCGGTAGACTTGATTCTACGGTCTCTCCTACCGTCATATGATCAATTTGTTGTGAGTTATCATATGCACGGGATGGATAAATCCCTCATGGAATTGCATGGTATGCTGCGGACCGCTGAGTCCAACATGACTAAGCAAAAGCCATCTTCCTCCGTTCCCGTCTTGGCTATCAAGGAGGGTGAGTCCAAGAAGAGGAAGAAACCAGCCTCTACCCCGAAAGGGAAAGGCAAGGGTAAGGTTGGGGCTCCCAATCCGAACCCTGCCCCAGAGCCGAAGCAGAAGGGACCTATCCCTCAAGCTAAGACTCTGGAGGAGGCGATTTGCTTCTTCTGTGGGGCAAAGGGACACATGCGCCGGAGCTGCCCTAAGTACCTAGAGGGCCTGAAGAAGCTACGAGCTTCGGGAGCGGGCGCTTCTCCTTCAGATACGTTTGTGATTGAACTCCATCATACTTCTACATCTAATGGCTGGGTTTTAGATACCGGCTGTGGCACTCACATTTGAAATATGGTGCAGGTGCTAAAGGAAAGTAGAAGGTTGAGAGATGGGGAGCTGGAGCTGACCATGGGAAACAAGGTGGTTGTCCCGGTATTAGAGAAAGGAAGCGTGGAGCTTACTTTCAAGACCTGATTTTCTATTATTTTAAAAGATGTATGCTATTCGCCGCTTGTGGCTAGAAACATTTTATCTCTTTATGCTTTGTATGACTATGGATATTTGTTTAAATTTGAAAATGGCTTTATTTTGTGCTTTAAAAATGATGTTTGTTATTTTAAAGCTTATCCATGTCGTGGTATATACGAAGTCGTTGCATACATAGAAAATAATAGAGCAATCATGAACATTGATTCTGGATCCAAAAATGGTTTGGATAAGTTTTCCTTATGGCATAGCCGTCTTGGCCATATAAACAAGAAACACATCACCAAGCTCCAATCGGATGGGATCTTTGAATCCTTTGACCTCGGGTCAAATGAAGTATGCGAGTCTTGTTTATTATGCAAGATGACTAAGTCACCCTTTACCGGTGTGGGTGAAAGGGCTAAATGCTTGTTGGAAATAGTGCATTAGGATGTATACGGTCCGTTCAAGCATGTTACAAGGAACAACTCAAGATACTTCATTACGTTTACTGATGATTTCAGTAGATAGGGATATGTCTACTTGATTAGGCAAAAGTCTGAGGCCTTTGAGGTCTTTAAGACATTCCAAAACGAAGTCCAGAATCAATTGGGCAAGACTATCAAAGTACTTCGCTCCGATAAGGGAGGCGAATACTTGAGCTCGGAGTTCCGTGATCATCTTGTTAGTTGTGGGATTATTTCAAAACTAACTACTCCTAGGACGCCACAATTTAATGGTGTCTCCGAGTGGAGGAATCGGACATTGTTGGATATGGTCCGGTCAATGATGAGTCGCACAGAAGTACCCATAAGCTTTTGGGGGTACGCTCTCGAGTCGGCGGTTAGGATCCTTAACCTCGTACCGACAAAGATGGTCCAAAAGACACCTTATGAGATGTGGCATGGAGTTGCTCCTAAGATCTCATATCTCAAGGTTTGGGGATATGCTACCTTCGTAAGACGAGAGGTAGAGGACAAACTCGAATCAAGGTCTGAAAGGTGTTAGTTCATTGGGTATCCAACCGGAGGCATGGGATATTTATTCTACAAACCTTACGAAAATAAAGTGTTTATCGCGAGAAGGGCCGTGTTCCTTGAAATGGAACTCGTATCCATTCAATCGGGTAAGAGGATTGACCTTGAAGAAATTCAAGAACCCAATGGGGAAGGGACAAGTGTCGGCACTAGCAATCAACCCGAAGTGGTTGAAACCGAGCAAGAGGATGTGTCGGTACCTGACAACACTTCATTAATTACTTGAAGGTCCGGTAGACCACGTCAAGAGCCAGAGAGATATGGGTTTCTCATATCTGAGGGCAATGACTTATTGGTAGATCATGATGAACTGACCAATTACCGGGAAGCCGTAGCAGGCAGTGAGTCTGCTAGGTGGAAGGAAGCAATGGAGAGTGAGATGCAATCCATGTCTGATAACCAAGTATGGGAATTGGTTTATCCTACACCCGGGTGTAAGACAGTGGGATGTAAATGGGTCTTCAAGAAGAAGACCGGCATAGATGGATCTGTAGATACCTTCAAAGCCCGACTGGTGGCTAAGGGTTTCATGCAAACTCATGGGATTGACTATGAGGAAACCTTTTCACTAGTGGCCATGTTGAATTCTATCCGAATACTCATGGCCATAGCTGCGTTTTATGATTACGAGATATGGCAAATGGATGTAAAAACCGCCTTCCTTAACGGGAAGCTAAGTGAAGAGGTGTTTATGACACAACCCGAGGGTTTTGTATATCCTAAGTATCCTGATAGAGTCTGCAGGTTGAAGAAGTCTATTTATGGACTTAAACAAGCATCTCGTAGCTGGAACCTGTGCTTTGATGTGAAAATCAAATAGTTTGGATTTTCGAAAAGCAAGGATGAACCATGCGTATATGTCAGGGCTAGTGGGAGCGTTGTAGTATTCCTTGTCCTATACGTAGATGATATTCTACTTATTAGAAACAACATCCCAACCTTCAAAGAGGTTAAGACTTTTCTTAGGAGTTGTTTCTCTATGAAGGACTTGGGAGATGCGGCGTATATCTTGGGTATAAAGATCTATAGCGATAGATATAAAAGGCTAATAGGTCTTAGCCAAAGTGCATATGTCGACAAGGTCTTGAAGCGGTTCAAGATGGAGGACTCTAAGAGGGGTAACACCCCTATGTTGCATGGAGTGACGTTGAGCAAGTCTCAATGTCCTAGTTCCAAAGAGGAACTTGACGTAATGAAGAGGGTTCCGTATGCTTCGGCAGTGGGATCAATCATGAACGCCATGCTATACACTCGTCCTGATGTATCGTGTGCCTTGAGCATGATGAGTAGATATCAGGCTAATCCCGGGCAAGCCCATTGGACTGCGGTCAAGAACATTCTCAAGTATCTTCGGAAGACAAAGGAGATGTTCTTAATATATGGTGGTAAGGAAGAGCTTAGAGTACATGGTTACTCTGACGCTAGCTTCCAAACTGATAAGGACGACTGCCGATCACAATCGGGGTTTGTGTTCCTTCTCAATGGTGGTGCTATAAGTTGGAGGAGCTCCAAGCAAGACACCGTAGCTTATTCAACTACCGAGTCAGAGTACATTGTGGTTAGTGACGCAGCTAAAAAGCCGGTATGGATGAGGAAGTGCATCCAAGACCTTGGAGTGGTTCCTAGCATATCCGACCCTATTTAAATCTTCTATGACAATGAGGGTGCGGTGGCTTTAGCTAAGGAACGAAGGGCTCATAAGCGGACGAGGCACATTCCTCACAAATACCACTTCATCACAGATGTTATTGAGAGTGGTGATATTGCCATCAGCAGAGTAGCATTGGAGGGCAATTTGGCTGATCCGTTCACTAAACCGTTGTCCCAAGCTGTACATGATTCTCACACTAGAGATATAGGTGTTAGACTCGCTAGTGACTTGGTTTGAGTGTAATATTTGGTTAATGTTTGATTTGTACTTGTATTTTGGGAACACTAAGCAGTATTGTATTTCATTCTATATTGATTATTAAATGTGATTTAATGATACGCCGAGGGCGAATATTTTATGAATCCTTACTATGCTCCATCATAGCATGTTTAATACTTCCCAGAATGCTTTTTCATTCTAAATGTCCACAGTCAGTCATTCTTCAAGGGGAGGAAGTTTGAGATAAGGCTGAGGGAAGTGGTTGGTCGTAATCTAATAATGGATTAGATAAATGAGACACAACACTTCGCCTGTGCTTGCAATGGTCAAGTGACTGGATGACCCGCACCTAAACTTACTTCATGGTTTCTGTCACAAGTAAGTCAAGATGGTAATATCATTTTATCCTTAGACTGGAGATACATGTGTTCCAAAGCATGGATCTGCTTTGCTTTGATTGCTTTCAAATGCAGTTAATAACTGGCTGTTATAAAGGGAGCTTTTAGGTAAAGTATGGTGTATGTGGCGGAGCAATGTAGTCAAAAGGGATTCTTTCCTCTAGTTTTAGAGAGATATCCTTGGGCCCCTCGATGATTGAGCGCTGACGTAAAATGCATGGTCATGCTCAAGTTGTAATGATTTTTGATCGATTGCAACTAGATTTTGGGTCACCATCAATTGAGATCGAGAAACATAATCGTGAACGATCTGGAGATTGACATTTAACCATGTCTCATGTTCACACGGATATCGCGAACGAAGGGATAAATTATCACTTATCTATAGGACCATTTCGTAACTGATTCTGGATTTGGTTTTTGACAAAAACTCATACTGACTTGGGGGCAGGGATGCCTTACTAGACGCCGCTCTTTGTCTATGGTTTATGGGTACGGTGTGTCATGTGCAAGTGGGAGTCTGTTGGAGTATGCCCACTGACACACGTATGCCACTTGGATCACTACCAATAATGTATGGGCCTATTGGGTCACACACCGGGGATCTATCTCGACAGCCTAAAAGATGGAGGGACCAATGGTGTCATAATGGAAAGATTGGTGTGCTAGCAAATACCGCGGCGCGGAACCTGACGGGTACGCGACGCGGAATTCTGTCAGTCTGCTTGCAATGATTAGATTCTCCACCTCTACTCTTGCCCAATGGTTGGGCTTTCTTCTGCAGAACTCAAGGCTGGCTAGGGGAGAGGAAATGGCATCACAGGGTTTATAAAATACCCCCTTTTTCCTTTCATTCTATCTTTTGCCAAATCATTCATTAAAAAACTTAGTTCAAGTTCTTTAAGATCATCCAAGCTTGCTAGTACAAGGAGAGAGGACAATACCCGGGGTGGACTTCATTAGAGGAAAGCTTCTTTACTTTCTTGTCATCACCACCACATCTTCAAGTTGCAGGAGCATAGGAGCAGGGTATAATCTCCTTTCCTTCTGTTTTTCATGTTGCTTAAGCTAGTTATAGAGTTTGGTCCATGGTTTGGGGTTTTATGCTTTGATTTCTTGTACTTTATGCTTTGTTTGTTGTACCTTGGTGCTTTCGCTGTGTACATAGAACCCTAACAGTTACAATATTCGAAGTTACCACCATCATACTGGGATGAGGCTGTCAACACCGCTTGCTACACCCAAAATATATCCCTGATTCACCGTTGATTTAATAAAACTCATTATGAACTGTGTAACGGAGTAGTGCCTAATATCAAATACTTCCATCTATTTGGTAATAGTTGCTTTGTTCTGAATGAATCAGACAAACTATCTAAGTTTGATTCAAAAGCTGACGAGGGAATCTTTTTGGGTTATTCAACTGATAAAATGGCTTTTCGAATACTGAATCGGAGAACAAACAATATTATTGAAAGCATGAATGTGACGTTTGATGATTTAGTCAATTTAAACTCTTTGACAGCTAAACCTTCAAATTCTAAAAATCCTATTTATCAAGCTAATCAATCTGATCATCAACACATTCAGAATGAAGATATTAATTTGGATTTCATGTTTGAATTTTTCAAAGCTAATGATACTTCTTCTGTAAATGTAAATAGAGCTGACCCAGCACCTCAACAAGAAGAATCAGTCACAATCACCACTCCTTCTATTGCACGGGGAACTGATCAGGAGAGTTATGAGTTTGAAGCTAATAACAGTCCATTCCTTGTAGAACGGTCTCCTTCTCCTGCTGCAACAGCTGAAAATGTAAATCCGTTTGCCGTATCTGAAATGGTAAACCCTTTTGCAACGGAGGTCCCACAACTTGATGACTTCATTCAGGTCCATTCCCCCGAACCTGTCTCGTTAAGTAGTCACCCCGAAACTCAAGTAATAGGCAGTTTGAACGCCTGTGTTCGAACTCGCTCTGCGACAGCCAATGAATGTCTAAATCTAAACTTTCTAAGTATGATTGAGCCAACTCGAGTATCTGAGGCTTTAGCCGATCCAGACTAGATTCTTGTCATGCAAGAGGAGCTGAATCAATTTGAACGATTGAAAGTATGGCGTTCAGTTCCCAAACTAAAGGAAAGTCGATAGTGGGAACTCAATGGATATTAAAAAACAAGAAAGACTCGGATGGAGTAGTAGTGCGGAACAAGGCAAGGCTGGTTTCTAAGGGGTATAATCAGCAACAAGGAATCGATTATGATGAAACATTTGCCCCTGTAGCACGCTTGGAAGCTATTTGATTATTTTTTGCCCTTGCTGCGTACAAGAACGTCAAGGTTTTCCATATGGACGTCAAAAAAATTTCCTCAACGGTAAGCTAAAGGAGGAAGTATATGTCGGTCAACCTGAAGGTTTTGTGAATCCCAAGCGCCCGCATGTCGTATATATTTTAGACAAAGCACTGTATGGTTTAAAGCAAGCCCCGAGAGCTTGGTATGATGAGCTTTCAGACTATCTGCTGAGCAAGGGCTATGTCAAAGGGAAAACCGACACTACTCTTTTCAAGAAGCAAATTGGCTCAGACTACATATTAGTATAGATTTATGTAGACGATATTATTTTTGGGTCAACTAGTCCAAAGTATGGTGACGATTTCGCAAATACCATGAAACAAAGATTTGAAATGAGCATGATGGGGGAAGTTAATTTTTTCCTCGGATTGCAAATTTCCCAATTCAGCTTTGGGATTTTTATAAATCAGGCAAAGTATATAAAAGATTTATTAAAACGTTTTGAAATGTCTGATTGTTCACCGATGTCTACTCCCATGGGCGTCAAAACAAAACTGTTTGGTGACCCTGATGGAAAATCAGTTGACTTAAAAACATTCCGTCGTATGATCGAGTCCTTATTGTACTTGACAGCTAGTCGGCCTGACATAATGTTTATACCTGTCTCTGTGCTAGATTTCAGGCCAATCTAAAGGAGTCTCATTTATTAGCAGTTAATAGAATTTTTAGATATCTTTAGGGTACCCCAGATCTAGGTTTGTGGTATCCTAGAGATTCTGATTTTGAGCTAATTGCATACTCGGATTCTGATTATGCAGGGTGCATGATTGACCGGAAAAGTACATTAGGCAGTGCACACTTTCTGGGAGACAGGCTGGTATGCTGGGCCTCAAAGAAGCAAAACTGTGGCTCGACATCTACCGCGGAAGCTGAGTATGTTGCTGCTGCCAGCTGCTGTTCTCAAAGCCTGTGGATTCGCACACAACTGTCAGATTTTGGGCTGGATTATTCCCACATTCCGCTGATGTGCGACTCTCATAGTGCAATTGCCATATCATGCAATCCCGTGCATCACTCCAAAACAAAACACATCGACATTCGGTACCATTTTTTAAAGGATTATGTTGAAAATGGCTTGATAGAATTAAAGTATGTCAATACTGAAAATCAACTTGCTAATATTTCACCAAACCGTTGGATGAAACTCGTTTTAACATTCTTGTATCAAAATTGGGCATGTTGAATTTGAGTATTTGACTGTATTTTAAATCCAACAATCAAGATTTGCATAGATAGGTGCTTGAGTTCAGGGGTGGGATCTGAATTGACAAGTACTGATGGTGCATACTTGTAGGGGGAGAGTTGTTTACATAATTGTTTTGTCTGTTTTGTTTAAATCAGAAAACTCAAAAACATTTCAAAATCAATTAAAATCCAAAAAGATGTGCAAAATATTCAAAAAGGCAAAAAGATTTTTTCTTCTTTCTCAAATTAATGCTTGATTTGAGGGGGAGTTTTTTATATTTTCTTTGTCTTTAATTTGGTTATAAATTGGTCAAAAAGGTCTTGAGAGTAAAAATCCAATTTTTGTACAAGTTAGAATTTGATAGGAATTGCAAATTCCTATCAAAATGATAGGAATTGTTCATTCCGGACAAAATGCAAGGAATTGCAAATTCCCAATCACTCAGTTTGCTGTTTTCCTCAGCTTCCTTCGTGTCAGCTTCAAAGATTGGTTCGGACTGACCATAATCAACCTCATCCAATTCTATCTCTTCATCTTCTTGAGCCATTAGACATACATTATCATCTGAGGTGGATGATTATGTATCCCAGGTTTCAGCATATAAACCTTTTCCAATGGGCTTGTCTTCAGGCTTTGATTTCTTGAGGTGAGTGTACTTCTTCTTGTACTTATCAGCTCTATAAGCATTCTTATCAACAACAGATGTTGATTCTACCTTCTTAGATCTACACGCAGCAGCTATATGTCCCTTTTTCTGACAGATGAAGCGCACAGCATTCTTGGGATCAAAGGAACTCTTCCTTTTGCTCCTGTCAGATCTTCCTCTTCCCCTTTGAGCTTTTCTCAAATGTCTGGCTAACATGGCCATTTACTCAGTGATGGTCTGAACATCATCAGTATCACTTGAGTTTGAGTCTGAGTGGTCAGCTTGAGATTCTTACTCAGTCTCAGATTCAACAACCATAGTTTTTGAACCTTTCTTCTTCTTCTGTGCAACTAATGCAACTTCTGTTTTGTCCAAAGATTTATTTAGTTGTTGAGAAGCTCTTTTGTGTTCTATGATCTGTTCATGATTCAGCAAGAACCCATAGATGGACCGTAGGTTATACATGTGTAATGTTCCTCCAGCCCTTAGTGCAGTGGTTACTTCATTGAACCTTTCTGGTAACACATCCAGAAATTTCAGCACGAGCTCAGCTTCATCTCTTTTTACACCCACACTTAGTAGGTCATTTATCAAGCAGTGAAACCTTGTGAACAAATCTGCCAAGGTTTCATTCTTCTTTGAAAAGAAGTTTTCATACGATCTATTCAAGTGATTCTTCCTTTGCGGTTTGACACCGAGTCACAGTGCGCAGGATTTCATTAGTTAGGGACTTCTCTTAAACACTCTTTGCCTTGTCATCCAGATTGAAGAGTTTTCAATCTTCATCAGTCCAGGATGCAACAGGTTTTCTTGTTTCCTTCTCAGATTTGCCAGGAGACGTATCACTGACAGTAGAGGGAATCTTGGGGATTATTTTTCCTTTTGTGATGACTTCCGACATACGGTTGTCAATAGACTTTAGGAAGAGCATGGCTCAGAACTTCCACATAGGATAGTCAGATCCTTCAAATATGGGACGTCCTTTAGCAGAGATCTGAGGAAAGTTTGATGGAGTATTGCTTGTCAACATTTCAATCTTTCTCAGAATCTTGAACTATTCAACTGATGAAATCGTTCAGCCTGCTCTGACACCAGTTGTTGGTCCCTTGTATGAGAGAGTAACAACAAGCAACAGGTGTGTAGAAGGGGGGTTAAATACACTTTCTGCGGAAATTGAACAAATCAAAGAAAAGTGTTACACACAGTAAATCAAACCACAATCAATCAAATGCTTTTATTAATCAGAAGATGATTACAATGTTTTGAATAAGAAGATGATTACAATGACTATCAAGTAAGCAACTCTTGATATATAATCACCTAATATAAATCTCTCAATTCTCTCAAACTTAGATATCTATAATTAACATATAATTATAGATACCGACGACTCTCTAAATAGGATTTTCACATATTGAATCAACACATGATTACTTACCAATATCACAACTAATGTGATTAATTCGAACACATGAACTTCTTTGGCAATATGTGATTAAATCTTGATACTGAATCAAGACTCGTAACACATACGATGAGGTGAGGTTTGGCTCTGCAACACTTAGTTGTAATCGTCTCTGAGTTGTACCTCTAAACTTATCAGGAGATAAGTATTTATAATCCTGTTGCTACGGTTCCTAACAAACTAGACTTAGCCTAATTCGCTAACTAACTTTCGGATAAACCGGAATCTTAAATCTTGAATCTTCTTATCTTGAGTCTTCAATCTTCAATCTTGATTATGGAGTCTTCTTATCCGCGTCGTAGATATAGAGAGAGATAAAGATGAATTTAAAACATATTTAAATTATCTTTAAACTGACTTAATTACTCGGACTGAGTTACTCAGCTCGAAACTCATCAAGCTGAGTTCTTCGAAAACAAATCTGAATTCATACATGAACTAACACGTACATTGATAAACTCATCCTTAGAAGTCTAACTTAGTTGACTAAAACATATTTAGCAACTCTGTCGAGCTGACTCTGCTTTTGAGCTGAGTCACTCAGCTTGAAACACATCAAGCTGACTACTCGATATATACCTTATGTGACATACACAAATTATTAAACATATTAATAAACAAACTAAGGTATAATATAAACTGATCAACATATGCTCAGCTTGTATTCAGCTTATACTCAGCCTGAATCACTCTAAGTGTTTAGTCTCTCTAAGCTTCATAATTCTGTTTAAGTTATATGTAGAACTCATCTTACAAACTTAACTTTGTCTCATCAAATTCAAACTGATGAGATCATTTTCCTAACACATGTTTGTTCATGTTTGTTTTCGAGTGTGTTCTCGAAGAACTCAGCTTGATGAGTTTCAAGCTGAGTAACTTATCCTGACTAAAGAAGTCAGTCCAAGAGAATTTAAATATGTTTTAAATTTTGATTTAACTCTCTATATCTACGGCGCGGATAAGAAGACTCCAGAATCAAGATTGAAGATTGAATACTCAAGATAAGAAGATTCAAGATTCAAGATTCCGAGTTATCCGATAGTTAGTTAGCAAATTAGGATTAGTCCAATTTGTTAGGAACCGTAGGAACAGGATTATAAATACTTATCTCCTGATAATTTTTGAGGTACGACTACGACTACAATTCAAAACGAATTGCAGAGCCAAAACCTCACCTCACCGTATGTGTTACGATTCTTGAATCATTGTTTGTCAGTTCAACGTGATCAAGAAACTAACAGATTGCCAGATCATTCGTGTGTTCGAATTGTCACATAGGTTGTGATATTGGTAAGTAATCATTAGTTGATTCAATCTGTGAAAAATCCTGTTTAAAGAGTCATCAGTATCTATAATCATAAGTTGATTATAGATAGCTAAGTTTGAGAGATTGAGAGATTTATATTAGGTGATTATATATCAAGAGTTGCTTACTTGATAGTTACTGTAATCATCTTCTTATTCAAAGCATTGTAATCATCTTCATATTAATAAAAGCATTCGACTAGTTGTGGCTTGATTTACTGTGTGTAACACTTTTGTTTAATTTGTTCATTTTCCGCAGAAATTGTATTCAACCCCCCTCCCTTCTACACACTGTTGCTTGTTGTTATTCTCACCAAGGGACCTGTTAGATTATGTGCAGAGATAGATAACATTTACAATCGTGTCCAATACTATGTGACACTAAAGGATCACACCGCTTCACACCCAATTAGAACCTGTTGGATTTTACATGTTTGTGTATCACAATAATTAATAGTATGATTAATTATTGAGAAAGAGAAAATAATAATACTTATTTATTATATAGGAGAAGTTAATATTTAGTTTAAATATTAACGGGACTAATTAATTAATAGTTATTAATTAATTAGAAAGTTCGAGGGTACTTTATGTAATTCATTAATAGTTTAATTAAAGTTGGGCTTTAATTAAACGGGCTTGGCCTAATAAGGATTATATATATAAACCTTATTATAAGCCTCATTTAATCATAAGTTAATCACAAGGAAAAGATTACCCTAATCCCTCCCTCACATCTCTCTTTCTCGGCCGGATCTCTCTCCCTCTCTTGGGATCGCTGGCGGCGACGCAACCGAGAACCAACCACCGAGCGGCGGTGGTCGGCGGCGGCTATACACACACGCATTGCGATCGAGTTTTTTGATCCGGTTTTAATACTTAGGCGGTCTAGCAGCCAGTTCGAGGTGGTGCAGTAGCGGTGGATAACCTGCAGCTGTCTAGGGGAATAAAGAAAGTTTTGGTTTTACAACAAAGGTATAACTTTCTAACCCTCTTCCTCTTTTAGTTTCTGTACGAGTTAGATGAGATCACTGGAGGGGGTTTTATTATGATGTAAAAGGTTTATCTTTTATCAAGAAAAAGGTTTTAAATTATCCAGAATGATAAAAATAAAGTTTTTTTTATTGGATAAACCCTTGATAAAAGGATTATAAGATTTAATATTTTAAATTAAATCTGTTTTTATTATTATTATTGTTATTATTTGCGATAACCAAGAAAACCGACACCATCATTATCGGCGGCGGCCTCAGGCGGTGGCTGTGGTCAGGTCAGCGGCGTCCCAGTCGTGGGCGTCGGCTGGTAGACGGCATTCCCGAGGAGAGGCGGGAACACGGCCTTAACGGCGCTAAAGAAGCCCAGTTAGCGGCACTAGAAGCGTGGTGGGCTTCGGCCAAGAGAACCACGGCCCAGGAGGCCTGCGGCCCAGTTTGGGTTTAGCGGCTAGGGTTAGCGTCGCTAAAGCTATTTTGGGCCTCGGCCCAGTTTTTGGTTTCCCGGCCCGTTTTCCGATCAATGACCCAGTTTAAATATTTGGCCCAGCTCGCGGTTCAGATATTTTGTGGTCAATATTAAATTGAAATACAGTTGTTATTTTAATTTAAGGTTTAAATATTATTTTGAGTTTTTTGATTAATTATCAAAGTATAAAACTTGAAATATATATTCATTGCAAATAAAGGAAAAACAATATAGGGATTTTAACAGGTTGTTAAAATCAGTAATTTTTCATCAAGATGAATAATTTAGAAATCAGTTGCTTACTTTCATGTATTAGTTTAGTACATGTTTGGGATGTCATAGCCGAGCCCTAGACCTTGTGGATTGTTTTTAAATTTCCTGTACTTGTGGTTGTTTTGGATTTATTATTCTATGGTGTGGGGAGACCTGCGTGCCATTTACAACCCCTATTCTATATTGTAAAAGTTTTAGATTAGTGGGCCTGCGTGCCTTTAATCATCTTGTACTTTTATATTTCTAGTTTTTTAGAAAGTAGAATAGAATAGTTTTATAGATTATATATATCTGGACTAAGATGCAAGGAGCAAGGAGCAAGAAGGAGGATTGGATGCTGGAGCCAATGGGAGCTTCAGAATGTCATGCCATGTGTGTTGTGTTTTTTCACTTAGGTTTTGACCGTCAGGTTTTTCGTGTGGCTTACAAAACCGACAATAGTTAAGGGCAAGACTAAGGCATAGTTGTTTGTAGTTGTTTTATTTCTTTACATATTTTATATATGCGTGGTTGTGAGTAACACGATGAAATAAAACAAGGGTTTTAATAATAGTTAATTATTGAAACAGATGTTTTTTAAAGAAAACTGGCATTAAAGTTTTTCTCGTTAAAAACTTGGAAATCCTTTTAGAAAAATCTTATATCAGTGTGCTACCCACCTAATGGTACACCCTTGCTGTTAAACGGTACTCGGGTGTCGGAAATGCCCAAACCTTGGGCATCCGGGTTCAAACCATTGAGGGAAGGGGCATGAAAGGTTCTGCGATAATCGGGAGTCCTGGCCAAAATTCATGCTGTCTTAGGTGGTGCGATCTATTTTGGTGATAATCGGGAGTCCCGGCCCAAAAGGCACTAGAGGGACTAAACATGCACGGTTCTTGTAACCGATGTCCCGCGGATCTAGGAGTCGTGTCCAGTTAGGATACGATTGGTATAATTTTTTTTTACCTACCAGAAATAACATTGTCGAGGTGGGAAGTGCCCAAACCTTGCATCGGTAAATGTGAAATATGTATCCTAGTCTAATAATTTATTGTTTAAAAAGTAATAATTATTAGAAGATGTAATCAATACTGAATCGGTTTTATCTTTGTCTTTTTATGTACATGTCTTATTTATCTGTTATTCCGTTTTATTCACCAAGAGAGTCTCTAAGTCTCATCACCGGCAAGTGGAAGCTTTCAGGTCCAAACTTTGCTGTTTGGAAGTTGCATCTGAAAAATATTTTGGATGCACAGGGGAAGCTTCACATTATTGAGACATTGCCTCCAGAGCGACCACGAGTAGATGCCCAGGATAGTGAGTATGACACTTACTATCAGTATCTGTGTGATGAGTCTGACGTTATGTAGATTCTCATTCTCACAGCATCATCCGAGTTTACGGATGATCTCCGTGAGAAGTCGTCTTATGAGGTTGTTCAGGGATTGGAGCAAAAGTTCAAGTTTAGTGAATGGATATGTCGTATGTTACTGATGAGGAAATTCTTTCAGCCAAGATGAAAGAAAGTCAGCCTATTAGCGATCATCTCATTAATATGAGAAGGCTCTTGGATTGCTATGAGAGCTTGGTGTCAAAATCAAAACCACATGAGCTAGTTATGCTCTTGTTCGGTTCCTTGTCGGACTATTACCAGAAAAGAGTAATGTATGTCCTTGGTGATTTTGAGATGACTGTCGCAGGGTTGCACGAAATCCTCAAGTGCATTAGCGACGAGTTGAACCCGAAGCAGCTAGAGTCACCAGTTGTGGACCCTACGCAGGAGGATGACCGGCTGGAAGAACTTGGATAAATTTGTTGCCCAGACTGTGGTAGCAAGGATTCATGCGAGCACTCACTCGACATAGATCAGCTAGACATTGGTTCGCCCAATGATACAGGTATATTTATGATAGATTGTCTTGTTACTTCTTATGAATCATGGGTATTGGATACCGGATGTGGTTATCACATATGCAATCATTTGCAGGGATTCAAGGGAAGTAAGAAGCTGAGACAAGGAGATATGGACCTGCGGGTAGGCGAAGGCTCCATGGTTGGTGCCGAAGCTGTAGGGACATATTGTCTTAGTTTGCCCTCGGGCATGGTCTTAGAACTAGAACCTTGTTATTATGTTCCTAGACTAATTAAAAATGTTATCTCGTTCAATTTGCTGATAGACTGTGGTTTTGCTTATGTTTTTAATAAAAAGGTTATTTCATGTTTTAGAAACAATGTTTTCTTTTTCAAAGCCACTCCAGAAAACGGTCCATATACGCTAAATTTAGATAACAATGACATCTATCATATAAGTAAGAGATCCAAGAGTAACTTGAATCAAACTTACCTCTGGCATTGTCGTTTAGGACACATAAATGAGAAACGCATAGAAAAGCTCCGAGATGACGGAATTCTAGAATCATTTGACTTGGAGTCATATGATGTTTGCGAATCTTGTTTGTCTGGTAAAATGACAAAACAGCCTTTCAACAGTGAGAATGAAAGAGCCAGCGAGTTATTAGGGATTATACACACGGATGTGTGCGGACCCTTTACTCCGGAGGCTAGAGGAGGATACCGGTATTTCATAACCTTTACTAACGACATCAGTAGGTTCGGTTATGTCTACCTCATGAGACTTAAATCTTAAAGTTTTGACAAGTTCAAACAGTTTCAGAATGAGGTGCAAAATCAGCTGGACAAGAAGATAAAGTCGCTTCGACCAGATCGAGGTGGCGAGTATCGGAGTCAGGAATTCGAGGATCATTTGAAGGAATGTGGGATTGTTTCACAACTCACACCTCCGTATACACCTCAGATGAATGGTGTATCAGAAAGGAGGAATCGTACACTGCTTGACATGGTACGATTAATGATGAGTCGAAGTTCCTTACCATTGTCGTTTTGGGGACTCGCACTTGAGACAGCAGCGTTCATGCTGAACCGGGTTCCAACCAAATCGGTTGAAAAGACACCGTTTGAGATATGGACGGGGAAAAAGCCCAAAATGACTTTTCTAAAGGTTTGGGGATGTGAGGTGTATGTTAAGCGAACATTAACGGATAAACTCAATCCCAAATTAGATAAGTGTATCTTCGTGGGCTATCCCAAGGAAACCATGGGATACTATTTCTACAACCTAGATGAGAACAAAGTTTTTGTTGCTCGTAAAGGGGTATTCTTGGAGGAGAAGTTTCTAAACTCAGAGACTCCAAGAAAAGAAATAGAGCTTCATGAAATTGAAGAGGAGGAGATTACACCACCACCGATAGTTGAACCTGTAGTTCAACAGAGAATTGTTGAACCTCAACCCAAGTCTGTGGTTGAGGAAGAGGTGCAAATACATGACCTTCACAGGTGAAGTAGGCCTCGTAATGAGACAGATAGGTATCTGGGAATCCTAGTTGCTCAAGATGAAGGGGATCTTTTAGAACCCACTACCTACCAAGACGCTGCCTCAGGTTTAGAATCTGAGAAATGGGTAGAAGCCATGAAGGCAGAGATGCAATCCATGTATGACAACCAAGTTTGGGAGTTAGTAGATTTTCCTCAACACAGTAAAGCTGTTGGGTGAAAATGGGTCTTCAAGAAGAAGACAAACATGGATGGAAAAGTGCATACCTTTAAAGCAAGGCTAGTGGCAAAAGGTTTCACGCAAACTCATGGTGTTGACTATGATGAAACTTTTTCCCCAGTGGCAATGTTTAAGACTATTAGGATCCTTATGGCCATATCAGCATATTTTGACTATGAGATATGGCAAATGGATGTCAAAACCGCTTTCCTTAACGGGAAATTGACAGAGGATGTATATATGATACAGCCGGATGGTTTTGCGGATCCAAAGAATCCTAATAATGTATGCAAGTTGCTTAAATCCATCTATGGACTAAAGCAAGCATCTAGGAGCTGGAACTTACACTTTGATGAGCGTATCAAAGGGTTTGGTTTTACCAAAAGTGAGTTCGAGTCGTGTGTTTTCACTAAATTCAGTGGGAGCACGGTAACCTTCCTAGTCTTGTTTGTAGATGACATACAGTTAATAGGAAACAATATACCAGTATTACAGGGAGTAAAATCCTGGTTAGGTAAATGTTTCCAAATGAAAGACTTGGGAGAAGCTGCTTATATACTGGGTATAAAGATCTATAGGAATAGATCTAAGCAGCTTATCGGACTTAGTCAAAGTACATATATTGACAAAGTCGTAAAAAGGTTCAAGATGGATGAATCCAAGAAAGGTTTTATTCCTATGCAATCTAGCGCGACTTTGAGCAAGGCTCAGTGTCCTATGTCTAGTCAAGATCAGGACAAGATCAAATTGATACCATATGCCTCGGCAGTTGGTTCAATCATGTATGCCATGCTATGTACTAGACCCGATGTTGCCTATTCTATTAGTGTCACGAGTAGATATCAGCATAGATATCAGCAAAATCCTGGTGAAGCTCATTGGGTGGCCGTCAAGAATATTCTCAAGTATCTGAGAAGGAAGAAAGACATATTCAAGTATCTGCAAAAGATACCGACGGACGACAACGTTGTTGACCCGTTGACGAAGCCGCTAGCTAGAGCTAAGCATGAGAGGCATGCGAGTTCCATAGGAATGCAGTAGTTGGAACATAGCAGCTAGTTCGTGTTTTTTGATTATTACTATAGATGTAACCTGAAACTCATTTTTTATGTAATTACATTTCATGGGATTGAAATAGGATGTTTTTACATAATTGTTTCTAGTTGTCTATTTTTAGCATGTTTAACCTATCCATGACAAGTCAAGTTATGAATTGTCTAAATGCCCGTAGCTACTTAATGTAGTGGGAGCTATATTAGGGAGGTAACGCTATTATGGATATTTGATGATTTATTCAGGTATGAATAAAAGCACAAGGTTGTGACCAAATGTTCATAGATATTTATCAGGGGATTAATATTGGGGTGATCCGCATCGAGTTTACTTCATGGAGCATAAACATAAGTAAACTTGATAGGTTGTCCTTAGACCTGAGATATTTGGTTTGGGGCGTGGTAACTTCTGTACTTTAGCATGTTCTAACGTCTTGCCGTAACAGGGTGATCATAAGGGGCTTGTCTAGGTGCAGCGGAAGCCATGTGCTCAAATTGCAAATAGTCAAGATGGGATTTGCACCTCCTTTTTAGGAGAGATATTTTCTGAGCTCCTCGACGATTAAGACTACTGAAAATGCGTGGCTGCGCTCGGTTAGAATGATAGTTATTCATTCGGTAAGCCGTAACTGCAGAGTATCGAAATCAGAGTCGAGAAAATCTGAGTATTTAATAAGATCCCTACTCCATGTAAAATACTCACATTATAAAATATAGCGATGCAAAAGAAAAAGCCTAGATAATCCAAGGCGTGGATTATGTCTCTAGATATAAGAGATCTCATAGTCTGGTAAACCTAAGCGTCTGGCTAGGGACCTCCTTAGGCCACCGATGTACAAGGAGTGTTACTTATCTTGCACAAGTGGGAGTCTGTTAGATTATGTGCAGAGATAGATAACATGTACTATCGTGTCCAATAATATGTGACACTAAAGGATCACACCGCTGCACACCCAATTAGAACCTGTTGGATTTTACATATTTGTGTATCACAATAATTAATAGTATGATTAATTATTGAGAAAGATTAAATATTAACGGGACCAATTAATTAATAGTTATTAATTAATTAGAAAGGTCGAGGGTACTTTAAGTAATTGATTAATAGTTTAATTAAAGTTGGGCTTTAATTAAACGGGCGTGGCCTAATAAGAATTATATATATAAACCTTATTATAAGCCTCATTTAATCATAAGTTAATCACAAGGAAAAGATTACCCTAATCCCTCCCTCACACTCTCTCTTTCTCGGCCGGCTCTCTCTCCCTCTCTTGGGATCACCGGGGGGGACACAACCGAGAACCAACCACCGAGCGGTGGTGGTCGGCGGCGGCTATACACACACGCATTGCGATCGAGTTTTTTGTTCCGGTTTTAATCCTTAGGCGGTCTAGCAGCTTGTTCGAGGTGGTGCAGTAGCGGTGGATAACCTGCAGCTGTCTAGGGGCATAAAGAAAGTTTTGGTTTTACAACAAAGGTATAACTTTCTAACCCTCTTCCTCTTTTAGTTTATGTACGAGTTAGATGAGATCACTGGAGGGGGTTTTATTCCGATGTGCATGTTATTATATGTTTTTATACCCTACAAAACCCTTCAGAACCAACAACTGGTATCAGAGCAGGCTGAACGATTTCATTAGTTGAAAGTTCAAGATTCTGAGAAATTTTACAATGTCTACAAGCAACAATTCATCAAACTTTACACAGATGTCTGCCAAAGGTTGTCCCATATTAGATGGGTCTGACTATCCTATGTGGAAGTTCAGAGCCATGCTGTTCCTCAAGTCCATTGACAACCGTATGTCGGATGTTGTCACAAAAGGACCTATAATCCCCAAGATTTCTGCTACTGTCAGTGATACGTCTCCGGGCAGATCTGAAAAGGAAACAAGAAAGCCTATTGCATCTTGGACTGATGAAGATTGGAAACTCTTCAATCTGGATGACAAGGCAAAAAGTGTTCTAGCAAATGCCTTGACCAACGAAATCTTGCTCACTGTGACTGGGTGTCAAACTGCAAAAGATATTTGGGACACACTGAATGTTACTTATGAGGGCACGGATCTGGTCAAGCAACATAAGAGAAGTCATTTGAATAGATCTTATGAAAACTTTTTTTCAAAGAAGAATGAAACCTTGTCAGATTTGTTCACAAGGTTTCACTGCTTGATAAATGACCTACTAAGTGTGGGTGTAAAGAAAGATGATGCTGAACTTGTGCTGAAATTTCTGGATGTGTTACCAGAGAGGTTTAATGATGTAACTACAGCACTGAGGGCTGGAGGAACACTACACGTATACAACCTACAGTCCATTTATGGGTTTTTGCTAAATCATGAACAGATCACTGAACACAAGAGAACTTCTCAACAACAACTCAAAGAGTCTTTGGATAAGAATGAAGTTGCATTTGTTCCACAAAAGAAGAAGAAGAAAAGTCCCAAGGCACAGGTTGTTGAATCTGAGACTGAGTCAGAATCTCAAGCTGACCACTCAGATTCAGACTCAAGTTATACTAATGATGTTCAGAATATCACTGAGCAAATGGCAATGTTAGCCAGACGTTTGAGAAGAGCTCAAATGGGAAGAGGAAGATCTGACATGGGCAAAGGAAGGAGTTCTTTTGATCCCAAAAATGTTGTGTGCTTCAACTGTCAGAAAAAGGGACACATTGCTGCTGAGTGCAGATTAAAGAAGGTAGAATCAACATCAGTTGTTGATAAGAATGCTTACAGAGCTGATAAATAGAAGAAGAAATACACTCAGCTCAAGAAAGAAAAGCCAGAAGACAAACCCAGTGCAAAAGGACTATATGCTGAAACCTGGGATACAGAATCATCTACCTCAGATGATGATGTATGTCTGATGGCTCAAGAAGATGAAGAGTTGGAGATATATGAGGTTGATTATGGTTTGTCCGAGTCAACTTTTGAAGCTGACATGAAGGAAGCTGAGGAAAATAGCAAACTTAGTGACTAGGATCCTGCTTCCACGTATAAGGTCAGTAATTTCAACTCTTATACTGATGAGGAAAAGGGTCTTGCCTTTGATTATCTGCGGAATGATTTCAAGACCATCCTTAAGTCTCAAAATGACGTCAAAGATGAGATAACTAAACTCAAGAATGAGATTAAGGAAAATAAGTCTCTCATTGATGTTGGTAAGAAAGCACAATGTGATCTTGAATGTCAAAGACACATTAATAAACTTCTAAGTGAAGAACTTGAGGAAGCTAAAGACAAAGCTGACCAACTTCAAAAGGTCACTGAGTCTTGGTGTAAGTCATCAAAGCTTGCTGAATAGTGCATAAACCAACAAATACCTAAACATGTAAAGGTTGTACTTGGAGGTGACTATCAAACAGCAGCTTATGTAGCTGATGATGAGATAGCAAGTACAGATTCTGAGGAAGATAGACAACTGATTAAGTCTCAGAAGTCAGCCTCAGAAAAAAGACATGATCCAAGCTTGAAATTCAATATGTTTGTGAAAGCTAAAGACCATGGAAATTAGTGCTCAACATCTAAACAACATGGTAAGTCTGTGCTGGACAGACTAGGTACTCAGTCTGTTCAAAGAACTTCAGTCATAGAAAGGCTTAATCCAAATCCTTTCAAAAGACAAAATTCTATTTCTGGCTCGGAGAGAAGTTACAAGAACAGAAAGACCACTGTAAGTCAGAGGTCAAAACACGACAATGGTAAGTCCAAAGTTGTGGATCTTGGTAAGTCCAAGAATATCAACAGTGGTAAGTCCAAACCTGTTGAAACTGGTGAGTCCAGCAGACATGACAAAGGTAAGTACAAAGTCATGGAAAATAAGGTTGTTACTCAATCTTCTCATCAAAAGGATAACAAACAAATACCTGACAAAGGTAAGTCCAAAGTCAGTGATCACCAGGTGAATCAACTTGTTAAGAAAGTTGAAAAGTTATCCACAACATATAATCCTAAACTGAGAGTAAGTTCTCACAAGGATTACTGGACACTTTACCTCCTGTAATCATTGGAAGAAGGAGATGCTACAAGTGCAGAAGTAGAGGTCATGAGGCTAAGGACTGTGATGCAGAAATCTCAAGGCCTGAACAAGAACAAGCTGATCAGCCCACACAGGACTCAGCTCCTGCTTAAGCTAAACAGTCAGTTCAACAAGATGGAGATGCTAAGTGCTCCTCATCTGAAGCCACCATGAAGTGGGTTCCCAAACAAAACTAATGTGTTTAGTTTTCATATCATGTGCAGGGTTCAAGTAAATGGTACTTGGATAGTGGATGCTCAAGGCACATGACTGGGTGGAAATGACTTCTTAGTGATTTCCAAGAAGATGAAGGTCCTAAAGTAACATTTGGAGACAACTCACATGGAAGAACTAAAGGCTATGGAAAGATGAAAGCTGGCAAAGTTACATTCCAGAGAGTTGCCTATGTCAAGGTCTCAAACACAACCTGATTAGTATCAGTCAATTGTGTGATGAAGATAATGTTGTTACTTTTATGAAGAAAGCAGGAACAATCTATAATACTAAGGGAAAGCCTGTATTAATAGCTAAAAGAGAAAGAGATGTGTATCTACTTGATCTTAATTCTGCTGATCCCTATAATGAAACCTGCTTGTATTCCCATTCTGTTCCTGAGCTGAGTTGGTTATGGCATAAACGTTTGTCTCATTTAAATTTTAAAAATATAAATATGCTATCCAATAAAGAGTTAGTCTCTGATTACCAAAAATCACATTTGTCAAAGACAAATTGTGCTCAACTTGTGAACAAGGGAAACATCATAAAGGGTCATTTAAATCAAAGCAAAAATTTTCAATAACAGACCTACTGCATATGTTGCATATGGTTCTGTTTGGACCCATAAGTACTCCAAGCCTGAGTGGAAAGAAGTACACACTGGTGATAGTATATGAGTTCTTACGATTCACCTGGGTAATATTCCTTAAAACCAAAAGTGAGGCTGCCCTGGAGATAATTAGTTTCATCAAAAGGGAAGAGTTGCAAAAAAGTTTGTCCGTAAAGCAACTTAGAAGTGATCATGGAACTGAGTTCAGAAACTCAACTCTTGAAAGCTTCTGTGAACATACAGGAATATTACAAAATTTCTCATTTGTCAGAACTCCACAACAAAATGGAGTTGCTGAAAGGAGAAATAGAACCTTAATTGAGGCTGCTATAACAATGATGTGTGAGGCAGGATTGAAACTCTATTTTTGGGATGAAGCTGTTAGTACAGCCTGCAATACTCAAAATAGATCAATCATTGTCAAAAGACATGGAAAGACTTCATATGAGATGTATAAATCTAGAAAGCCCAATATAGGTTACTTCCACATCTTTGGTTCAAAATGCTATGTGCTGAATCAAAGAGATCACCTCCATAAGTTGGAACCTAAAGCTGATCTTGGAATATTCGTTGGTTATTCCTCAATCTCCAAGTCTTATAGAATATATAATACAAGGAGAAAGGCCATAGAAGAGTCAATTCATGTCTCTTTCGATGAAGACTGTTTTGATCAAGGTGATAAGAGTCAAGCTGATTTGGTCAGTCTGAGTGAGCTTGAAAGGCCTAAGGAAACCAACTTATCAAAACCTATGTATGTCATAGGAAATGATAGTGATGATGATGTGTGTTCATCAAAGAAATCATCACAAACTCCGAGGGATTCTCAAGCTGAGAAGGATGATGAGTTCATCAACCCCTTTGCAGCTGAAGTCACTCAAGCTGAGAATCTCAGTGATCATCATCTTGTTGCCAATGATGCTATCGAGAATGAGGATGTGTGTTCACCTCAGAGTTCTCAACATAACTCAGATTCAGAACCAGACTCTCCAACTACAACATTTAAATTTCTCAAAGATCATCCTCAAGATCAAATTATTGGAAATGTCAAAGAAAAGGTCATGACCAGATCCAAGGCTAAAGCTAATTACGCTGCACACTTTGGTTTTCTATCTCAAATGACTGAGGAAGCCTTAGAGGATGAGGATTGGATTGAAGCTATGCAGGAGGAACTAAATGAGTTTGAGAGAAATAAGGTCTGGAACCTTGTCCCTGCCCCTAAAGATCATTCAATTATAGGCACTATGTGGGTCTATAGAAATAAAATGGACAAGGATGGAGTGATAGTGAGGAACAAAGCCAGTCTGGTAGCACAAGGGTATAAGCAAGAGGAAGGAATCGATTATGATGAAACCTTTGCCCCTGTTGCTAGAATTGAAGCCATAAGGCTGTTCATGGCTTATGCAGCATATAAAGACTTCAAAGTCTATCATATGGATGTGAAGAGTGCTTTCCTAAATGGAAAACTTTAGGAGGAATTCTATGTGAAACAACCTCCTAGCTTTGTATGTTCAAAGTTTCCATATCACGTCTATAAGTTAGACAAGGCTTTGTATGGTCTTAAACAAGCTCCAAGAGCTTGTTATGATACACTGTCCACTTATCTACTATCCATGGATTTCACCAGAGGTAGTATAGATAAGACACTCTTTATTAAAAGAAGCAAAGGACAGGTGATTCTTGTACAAATATATGTGGATGACATCATTTTTTGTTCTACCAATGATTCTCTGTGTGAGTGGTTCTCCAAAATAATGTCACAAAAGTACAAGATGAGTATGATGGGTGAGATGACATATTTCCTAGGCCTGCAAATACAACAAAAGCCTGATGAAATATTCATCAATCAAAGCAAGTATGTTCTTGATTTGATAAAGAAATATGGTTTTGATTCAAGTTCAACCATGAAAACACCCATGTCACCAGCTGTCAAGCTGAGTAAAGACTCAGATGGAAAGTCTGTGTGTCAGTATACCTATAGAGGAATGATAGGTTCATTGCTCTATTTGACAGCTAGTAGACCTGATATTATGTTTGCTACAAATGTTTGTGCAAGATATCAGGCAGATCATAAAGAATCACATCTTCAAGCTGTGAAAAGGATCTTTAGGTACCTTAAAGGTACAACAAATCTAGGTCTTTGGTATCCAAAAGACTCTAGATTTGAGTTAGTTGGTTTTTCAGATGCTGACTATGCTGGGTGCAAGTTAGACAGAAAAATCAACTACTAGAGAATGTCAATTGCTTGGAGGGAAGCTAGTAAGCTGGACCAGTAAGAAACAGAACTCAGTGGCTACTTCAACTGCTGAAGCTGAGTATGTTGCAGCAGGAAGCTGTCGTGCTCAAATCCTATGGATGCAGCATCAGCTTCAAGACTTTGGCATGAGTTTCAAGAAAACTCCTATCTTCTATGATAACCAAAGCGCTATAGCCATCACTTACAATCCAGTCTTCCACACAAGAACCAAGCACATTGAAATTAGACATCACTTCATCAGGGACATCGTGGAAAAAGGTAAAGTTGACATTAAATTTATTTCCACTGATGACCAACGAGCAGATATCTTTACTAAACCACTTGATGAGAAGAGGTTTATGTATTTGCTAAGTAACTTGGGAATGCTCAACCCCTAGCTAAGTGTCTAGAATCTGAGTTTTTCAGTTTGATAAATGACTAAGTGTCTTAAGATGAATGCACAGTTTATAAATAAGTTTTCATAAACTGTATAACAAGTCAAGCTGAATGATGAGTTCACTCGTTTGGTGAGTTCCAAACACACTTCAACTACTTAGTGGAGTTTTGACATAGTTTGAGTCAGTCTCAAACATATATGACTAAGTGTCACTGAGTCTGAGCTATGTGCTTAACTCAAACTGTGTGATTGGTTCACACGTTTGGTTGGTTCCAAACATTCTTTAACTACTCAGTGTGGTTAAAAGGTTCGTTTGAGTCGGTCTCAGACAAAAATGACCTAGTGTCATTACCCATGAGCTGTGTGCTCTACACAAGCTGAGTTTCATTCTCAAGCTGAGTGCACATTTCAAGCTGAGTGCTTGAATCAAGCTGAGTGCTTGAGTTAAACTGAGTAATATGTTTACTCAGCTTGGTGTGTCCAAACTCATGTGTTATTTACTAATTATGATTAATTCATGACCACTGCGTATTTGAGTCAGTCTCAAATCGCGTATTATACTAAATTGTGTATAGGTATAATACATCAGTGTATATAATCTTATTGTAAGTCGATATTATTATATTACATTAGTATCCGTTGGAAGATGATTAGTTCTACCCGCTTACTATTACATCAAAATTTTATGGAGTAACTGTTTGTCCCTTGTATGAGAGAGTAACAACAAGCAACAGGTGTGTAGAAGGGGGGTTGAATACACTTTCTGCGGAAATTGAACAAATCAAAGAAAAGTGTTATACACACTAAATCAAACCACAATCAATCGAATGCTTTTATTAATCAGAAGATGATTACAATGCTTTGAATAAGAAGATGATTACAATGACTATCAAGTAAGCAACTCTTGATATATAATCACCTGATATAAATCTCTCAATTCTCTCAAACTTAGATATCTATAATTAACATATAATTATAGATACCGAAGACTCTCTAAATAGGATTTTCATAGATTGAATCAACACATGATTACTTACCAATATCACATCTAATGTGATTAATTCGAACACACGAACTTCTTTGGCAATCTATGATTAAATCTTGATGCTGAATCAAGACTCGTAACACATACGATGAGGTGAGGTTTGGCTCTGCAACACTTAGTTGTAATCGTCTCTGAGTCGTACCTCTAAACTTATCAGGAGATAAGTATTTATAATCCTGTTGCTAGGGTTCCTAACAAACTAGACTTAGCCTAATTCGCTAACTAACTTTCGGATAAACCGGAATCTTGAATCTTCAATCTTCTTATCTTGAGTCTTCAATCTTCAATCTTGATTCTGGAGTCTTCTTATCCGCGCAGTAGATATAGAGAGAGATAAAGATGAATTTAAAACATATTTAAATTATCTTTAAACTGACTTCATTAATCGGACTGAGTTACTCAGCTTGAAACTCATCAAGTTGAGTTCTTCGAAAATAAATCTGAATTCATACATGAACTAACACGTACATTGATAAACTCATCCTTAGAAGTCTAACTTAGTTGACTAAAACATATTTAGCAACTCTGTCGAGCTGACTCTGCTTTTGAGCTGAGTCACTCAGCTTGAAACACGTCAAGCTGACTACTCGATATATACCTTATGTGACATACACAGATTATTACACATATTAATAAACAAACTACGATATAATATAAACTGATCAACATATGCTCAGCTTATATTCAGCTTATACTCAGTCTGAATCACTCTAAGTGTTCAGTCTGACTAAGCTTCATAATTCTGTTTAAGTTATATGTAGAACTCATCTTACAAACTTATTTTTGTCTCATCAAATTCAAACTGATGAGATCATTTTCCCAACAAACTCCCCCTATTTGATGATGACAAAACCATCAAACAGTTCTTAAGTTTGTTTAACAGAATTATGTTTTAAATCTTAAACTTATTAAGATTTTATTATTTGAACTGATCAAATATTTATTGAACATATCAATATTAATTGAACTTATCAATTTAAATTGGAACACACCAATTTTTAGTTGAACACACCAACTAATTATATTAATGAATAAGAACTTATCATTTATTCATTGAGCTGAACTTATCAGACTTATGGCTATGAACACATCATAATACAGTTGAACATATCAAACTTTATATTTGTATTAATAGAACTGATCATAATACAAAAGTTGTTGATCACTTAGATCATGCACACATAGTGCTTACAAAAATATTAGAACTAATCTAATATTTACAATAGAACTAATCTATTCTGGATGCAGCTCTTCAAACTCCTTAATCTCTTTATTTATTTCTAACTCCCCCTCAGTCTGAGTCTTCCTCTCTGCTCCATTAGCTAGAACTAGAAGAGCTTCAGCTTCAGCTCGAACTAGCTCAGCTTCAGTATCAGCTTGAACCTTCTCCCCCTTTTTGTCATCATCAGTAGGGTTTGAAGTCCTTTGTTGTTGGAGTGCAGCAACTGCAGATTTTAACATCAACACCTCCTCATCCAGATTATCAAGGATCATCAACATATCTTTCTTTGCTTTCTTCCTTTTGAGGTGCAATGTATCAAACTGACCTTTGAAGAATGTTAGCAAATCATCCAAGTCAGCTTGAGTAGGTTGCAATTTGGGTGCATCATCCGAAGGTTGGTGTATACCTTCAAATTCATTTGCACCAGAGTCTTGACCCTGTGAATCACCCTGGTTTGAGGATGAAACATTGACAGGTCGTGCAAGAGGGTGTGAGAAGTGAAGAGAAGTAATTGGGCTCGAGATGTGATGTGTATGGGTTGGTGGTTGGCTTTTGGGTATAGATGGGGGTGATTGACCCTGGGGATTGGTCATTCTTTCAATGTAACATGAGTGTGTCTGCTCAAGCACAGTAACAGGCTCTCCCATGGCACTAGTAAGTGTGGGCTGAGTAGACACCACACCCGGTTTAGGCTGTTGGGTTTGAATGAGCCTTGAGGTTCACACTTTAAGAGTAGGCATCTCCCCCTCAACTCCTACCGTAGGGATCAATGTGATCTCAGCTCCAGTGATGCCTTTAGTAGTGGCACCACCTTTGGCAGTTTTTCTTTGGTAGGTTTGGATATTCTCCCTAGCAGCAGTGGGCATACTAGGGGTGGCTTCAGATTGGAATTGTAGATGGAATGAAGGTGGAGGAGATGGGTTAGACTGAGTTGGTTCCACTGCAGTCTTATCTCCAAATGTAGATGGAGAAAAGTGAGAAGAAAGAGAAAGTGGAGAGGTTTTACCTGAAGCAGCTTCTGTATGTGCTGGTTCAGCTTGAGCAGAGAGCTCAGCCTGAACCTCGGTGTCAGTTTGAGAAGCTCTCCCTTGATTCGATCCCTCATCTCCACTTGCAGATGAAACTCCCTCAGCCACCAAGAGCATTGGACCACTTAGACCCTCTTGCTCTGGGAAGATGTCATTGTTAAACATCTTTTGACTGAGAGTTGGAACAGGGAACACATCCCATCCAGCTTCATATAAATCCCCCAACTCAGCTTCAAGCAACAAGGACAAATACCTTATGAATGGTACATGGAGGTCCCTAGTGGTCTTCCGTACTTGAACTTTGAGCTCGTTGAATATGAGCTGTGCATAATTGATACGTCTATCAAAGAACATGTTGTATAGCAGCTGCATTTCGAACTCATTAACTTGATCCAAGCCTCCAACCTTGGTCCCCAGTGAACGTACCACTGTGGAAACCATGAAGCCCCAGCTGGTTGTGAAAGTGGCCTTCTTAATCACCCCTTCAGTTTGAGGGTGACCCATTTGAGGTAGAACTGATCTCGCCACTTGTCTAGTCATGGTTGGCTCGAACACATCTTGAACAGGGTGTTGAAGAACATCCCTTAGCCGCTGAACCGTGAGGGCCACTGTTCTATCGCCATTAAGAACAGTGCCGGTTATCTCTCCTCTATTCTGATTGAAGGTGCATGTAAACCAGAACTCCAACAGGTGTTGGGGAATAATGTTGAGTGATGCGCCACAGAAGGAGAATGCCAGGGGGCATTTACGGATATAATCAACCCAGATTTCATATCCTCTGTCTTGTTTCCTCTGAGGAATTGCAAGACAGTCCCGTTGATTGTTGATTTTAATCACTGGCAGTCCATTGTTCTTAAAAGTAGCACCTCTGACCATCCGCTCACCTAGAACAAGAGTGGTACTTTCCATCGTTGAATAATTAGATTACACATAGTAATCAAATTGTAACTCGCACTGAGTGATCGTCAATTACGCACTGAGCGACTTAGGGTTTATTCGATGGAATAGAAATTTGCACTTAGCAAAAAAAGTAAAAGGTATTTTAGTATGTGAGAAGTCTGGATTGAAAGAGTAACTTCTCTAATTCGACTATGATCGATATATATACCTTTCCGAGGAGAGATAAAAGTTACCGTTAGAAATTCCCCTTTTTATCCGTTACGCCGAAAAATTACAGCTTGATGTAACCGTTAGAGGGTAGAACCATATCATTCTCCAACGGATACAAGTGTAAAATAATAATATTAACAAATAATAAGATTATAAACACTTTGTAAATATATCAATACACAATTGATATACGATACGAATTGAAACTGATTCAAATACGTATGGACAGAAAAATTAATAACACTTAGTAATTAATTCATAGATTAGACACACCAAGCTGAGTAAACATATTACTCAGTCTAAGTCAAGCACTCAGCTTGATTCAAGCACTCAGCTTGAGTTGAGCACTCAGCTTGAGATTGATACTCAGCTTGAGTAGAGCACACAGCTCAGGCTCTATGACACTTAGGCATTTATGTTTAAGACTGACTTAAACATGTAATTTTAGCTACACTAAGTAGGTAAAATATGTTTGGAACTTACCAAACATGTGAACCAATCACACAATGTGAGTTAAGCACATAGCTCAGACTCAATGACACTTAGTCATTTTGTTCGAGACTAACTCAAACTAATATTTCAACCACACTGAGTAGTTGAATTATGTTTGGAACTGACCAAACGTGTGAACCAATCACACAGTGTGAGTTAAGCACATAGCTCAGACTCAATGACACTTAGTCATGTTGTTGGAGACTAACTCAAACTAACATTTCAACCACACTGAGTAGTGGAATTATGTTTGGAACTGACCAAACGTGTGAACTCGTTATTCAGTTTGACATATAGATCAGTTTATGATAACTTATTTATAAACTGTGCACCCAGCTTAAGACACTTAGTCTCTGTCAAACTGAGAACTCAAATTTTAGACACTTAGCTAGGGGTTGAGCATGCCCAATTTACTTAGCAGATACATAAACCTCTTTTCATCAAGGGGCTTAGTAAAGATATCTGCTAATTGGTAGTTAGTGGAGATAAATTTAATGTCAACTTTACCTTTTTCCACGATGTCCCTTATGAAGTGATGTCTAATTTCAATATGATTGGTTCTTGAGAGAAATACTGGATTGTAAGTGATGGCTATTGCACTTTGTTTATCACAAAAGATAGGAGTTTTCTTGACACTTATCCCAAAGTCCTGAAGCTGATGCTGCATCCACGAGATTTGAGCACAACAGCTCCCTGCTGCAACATACTCACCTTCAGCAGTTGAAGTAGCCACTGAGTTTTGTTTCTTACTAGTCCAGCTTACTAATTTACCTCCAAACAGTTGACATCCTCCAGTGGTTGATTTTCTATCTAACTTGCACCCAGCATAGTCAGCATCAGAAAAACCAACTAACTCTAATCCAGAATCCTTTGGATACCAAAGTCCTAGATTTGGTGTACCTTTAAGGTACCGAAAGATCCTTTTCACAGCTTGAAGATGTGATTCTTTAGGATCAGCCTGATATCTTGCACAAACACATGGAGCAAACATGATATCAGTTCTACTAGCTGTCAAATAGAGTAATGAACCTATCATTCCTCTATAGGTAGACTGACACACAGACTTACCATCTGAGTCTTTACTCAGCTTGACAGCTGGTGACATTGGTGTTTTCATGGTTGAACTTGAATCAAAACCATATTTCTTTATCAAATCCAAAACATATTTGCTTTGATTGATGAAAATTCCATCAGGCTTTTGTTGAATTTGTAGGCCTAGGAAATATGTCATCTCACCCATCATACTCATCTTGTACTTTTGTGAAATTATTTTGGAAAACCACTCAAACAGAGATTCATTGGTTAAACCAAAAATAATATCATCCACATAGATTTATACAAGAATCACCTGTCCCTTGCTCTTTTTAATAAAGAGTGTCTTATCTATACTACCTCTGGTGAAATCCATGGATAGTAGATAAGTGGACAGTGTATCATACCAAGCTCTTGGAGCTTGTTTAAGACCATACAAAGCCTTGTCCAACTTATAGACATGATGTGGAAACTTTGAACTTACAAAGCCAGGAGGTTGTTTCACATAGACTTCCTCCTGAAGTTTTCCATTTAGGAAAGCACTCTTCACATCCATTTGATAGACTTTGAAGTCTTTATATGCTGCATAAACCAGGAACAGCCTTATGGCTTCAATTCTAGCAACAGGGGAAAGGGTCTCATCATAATCGATTCCTTCTTCTTGCTTATACCCTTGTGCTACCAGCGTGGCTTTGTTCCTAACTATCACTACATCCTTGTCCATTTTATTTCTATAGACCCACTTAGTGCCTATAATTGAATGATCTTTGGGGGCAGGGACAAGGGTCCAGAATTTATTCCTCTTAAACTCATTTAATTCCTCTTGCATAGCATCAATCCAAACCTCATATGTTAAGGCTTCCTCAGTCTTCTTTGGTTCCATCTGAGACAGAAAACCAAAGTGACCAGCATAGTTAGCTGTAGCCTTAGATCTGGTCATGACTTTCTCTTGGACATTTCCAATTATTTGATCTTGAGGATGATCTTTGAGGAATTTAAATGTGGTAGTTGGAGAGTCAGGTTCTGAATCTGAGTGATGTTGAGAACCTCGAGGTGAACTTATCTCCTAAGTCTCAACAGCAGCATTGTCAACAAACTGATTATCACTAAGATTCTCAGTCTGAGTGACTTCAGCTCCAAAAGGATTGACGAACTCATCATCTTTCTCAGCTTGAGAATCCTTTGAAGCTTGTGATGATTTCATTGATGAACACACATCATCATCACTATCATCTCCTATGACATACATAGGATTTGACATGTTGATTTCCCTTAGCTTTTCAAGCTCACTCAGAATAATGGAGTCAGCTTGACTTTTATCAGCTTGATCAACACTGTCTTCATCAAATGAAACATGAATTGATTCTTCAATGGCCTTTCTCCTAGAGTTATATACTCTGTATGATTTGGAGATTGAGGAATAACCAACAAATATTCCAGGATCAGCTTTGGGTTCCAACTTATGGAGCTGATATATTTTATTCAGTACATAGCATTTTGAACCAAAGATATGGAAATAACCTATATTGGGCTTTCTAGACTTATACATTGCATAAGAAGTCTTTCCATGTCTTTTGACAATGATTGACCTATTCTGAGTATAGCAGGCTGTACTAACAGCTTCATCCCAGATATAGGGTTTCAATCCTGCCTCACATAGCATTGTCCCTGCAGCCTCAATTAAGGTTCTATTTCTCCTTTCAGCAACTCCATTTTGTTATGGAGTTCTGACAGATGAGAAATTTTGTAATATTCCTTTTTGTTCACAGAAGCTTTCAAGGGTTGAGTTCCTGAACTCAGTCCCATGATCACTTCTGAGTTGCTTTACAGACAAACCTTTCTGCAACTCTTCCCTTTTGATGAAACTTATTATCTCCAGGGCAGCATCACTTTTGGCTTTTAGGAATATTACCCAGGTGAATCGTGAGAACTCATCTACTATCACCAGAGTGTACTTCTTGCCACTTAGGCTTGGAGTACTTATGGGTCCACACAGATCCATATGCAACATATGCAATGGGTCTGTTATTGAAAAATTTTGCTTTGATTTAAAGGACCCATTATGGTGTTTCCCTTGTTCACAAGCTGAACACAATTTGTCTTTGACAAATGTGATTTTTGGTAATCAAGAGACTAACTCTTTATTGGACAGCATATTTATATTTTTAAAGTTCAAATGAGACAAACGTTTATGCCATAACCAACTCAGCTCAGGAATAGAATGGGAATACAAGCAGGTTTCATTATTGGGATCAGCAGAATTAAGATCAAGTAGATACACATCTCTTTCTCTTTTAGCTATTAATACAGGCTTTCCCTTAGCATTATAAATTGTTCCTGCTTTCTTCCTAAAAGTAACAACATTGTCCTCATCACACAATTGACTGATACTAATCAGGTTGTGTTTGAGGCCTTTGACATATGCAACTCTCTGGAAAGTGACTTTACCACCTTGCATCTTCCCATAGCCTTTGGTTCTTCCATGGGAGTTGTCACCAAATGTTACTTTAGGACCTTCATCTTCCTGGAAATCACTAAGAAGTCCTTTCCATCCGGTCATGTTCCTTGAACATCCACTATCCAAGTACCATTTACTTGAACCCTGCACATGATATAAAAACTAAACACGTTAGTTTTGCTTGGGAACCCACTTCTTGGTAGGTTCAGATGAGGAGCACTTAGCAGCTTCATCTTGTTGAACTGACTGCTCAGCTTGAGCAGGAACTGAATCCTGTGTAGGCTGGTCAGTTTGTTCTTGCTCTGGCCTTGAGATTTCAACATCACAGTCCTTAGCCTCATGACCTCTACTTCTGCATTTGTAGCATCTCCTTCTTCCAATGATGACAGGAGGTAGAGTGTCTAACAATCCTTGTGAGAATTTACTTTCAGTTTTAGGATTGTATGTGGTGGATAACTTCTCAACTTTCTTTGCAAGCTGATTCACCTGGTGATCACTGACTTTTAACTTACCTTTGTCAGGTCTCTGTTTGTAATCCTGAGAAGATTGACTAATAACCTTCTTCTACATGACTTTGGACTTACCTTTGTCATGCTTACTGGACTCACCAATTTCAACAGGTTTGTACTTACCACTGTTGATCTTCTTGGACTTACCAAGATCAACAACTTTGGACTTACCATTGTTGTGATTTGACCTCTGACTTACAGTGGTCTTCCTGTTCTTATAACTTCTCTCCGAGCCAGATAGAGAATTTTGTCTTTTGAAAGGATTTGGATTAAGCCTTTCTATGACTGAAGTTCTTTGAACAGGCTGAGGCCTAATCTGTCCAACACAAACTTACCATGTTGTTTGGATGTTGAGCACTCATTACCATGATCTTTGGCCTTCACAAACATATTGAATTTTAGGCTTGGATCATGTCATTTCTCTGAGGCTGACTTCTGAGACTTAATCAGTTGTCTATATTCCTCAGAATATGTACTTGCTATCACATCATCAGCTACATAAGCTGCTGTTTGATAGTCACCTCCAAGTACAGCCTTCACCTGTTTAGGTATCTGTTGGTTTACGCACTGTTCAGCAAGCTTTGATGACTTACACCAAGACTCAGTGATCTTTTGAAGTTGATCAACTTTGTCTTTTGCTTCCTGAAGTTCTTCACTAAGAAGTTTATTAATGTGCCTCTGACATTCAAGGTCACACCGTGCTTTCTTACCAACATCAATGAGAGATTTATTTTCCTTAATCTCGTCCTTCAGTTTTGCAATTTCAGCTTTGAGGTCAGTCTGAGACTTAAGGATGGTCTTGAAATCATTTCAACAAATAATCAAAATCAAGACCTTTCTCCTCATCTGTATAAGAGTAGAAATTACTGACCTTGTACATGGAAGCAGGATCCCAATCACTCAGTTTGCTGTTTTCCTCATCTTCCTTCATGTCAGCTTCAAAGATTGATTCGGACTGACCATAATCAACCTCATCCAATTCTAGCTCTTCATCTTCTTGAGCCATTAGACATACATTATCATCTGAGGTGGATGATTATGTATCCCAGGTTTTAGCATATAAACCTTTTCAACGGGGTTTGTCTTCAGGCTTTGATTTCTTGAGCTGAGTATACTTCTTCTTGTACTTATCAGCTCTATAAGCATTCTTATCAACAACAGATGTTGATTCTACCTTCTTAGATCTGCACTCAGCAGCTATATGTCCCTTTTTCTGACAATTGAAGCACACAACATTCTTGGGATCAAAGGAACTCTTCCCTTTGCTCCTGTCAGATCTTCCTCTTCCCCTTTGAGCTTTTCTCAAACGTCTTGCTAACATGGCCATATGCTCAGTGATAGTCTGAACATCATCAGTATCACTTGAGTCTGAGTCTGAGTGGTCAGCTTGAGATTTTGACTCAGTCTCAGATTCAACAACCATAGCTTTTGAACCTTTCTTCTTCTTCTGTGCAACTAATGCAACTTCTGTTTTGTCCAAAGATTCTTTTAGTTGTTGTTGAGAAGCTCTTTTGTGTTCTATGATCTGTTCATGATTCAGCAAGAACCCATAGATGGACTGTAGGTTATACATGTGTAATGTTCCTCCAGCCCTTAGTGCAGTGGTTACTTCATTGAATCTTTCTAGTAACACATCCAGAAATTTCAGCACGAGCTCAACTTCATCTCTTTTTACACCCACACTTAGTAGGTCATTTATCAAGCAGTGAAACCTTGTGAACAAATCTGCCAAGGTTTCATTCTTCTTTGAAAAGAAGTTTTCATACGATCTATTTAAGTGATTCTTCTTTTGCTGCTTGACCAGATATGTGCCCTCATAAGTGACACTTAGCGTATCCGAGATATCCTTTGCGGTTTGACACCCAGTCACAGTGCGCAGGATTTCATTAGTTAGGAAATATGCTAGAATACACTTTGCCTTGTCATCCAGATTGAAGAGTTTCCAATCTTCATCAGTCTAGGATGCAACAGGCTTTCTTGTTTCCTTCTCAGATTTGCCAGGAGACGTATCACTGACAGTAGAGGGAATCTTGGGGATTATTGGTCCTTTTGTGATGACTTCCGACATACGGTTGTCAATGGACTTTAGGAAGAGCATGGCTCTGAACTTCCACAAAGGATAGTCAGATCCATAAAATATGGGACATCCTTTAGCAGAGATCTGAGGAAAGTTTGATGGAGTATTGCTTGTCGACATTTCAATCTTTCTCAGAATCTTGAACTATTCAACTGATGAAATCGTTCAGCCTGCTCTGATACCAGTTGTTGGTCCCTTATATGAGAGAGTAACAACAAGCAACAGGTGTGTAGAAGGGGGGTTGAATACACTTTCTGCAGAAATTGAACAAATCAAAGAAAAGTGTTACGCACAGTAAATCAAACCACAATCAATCGAATGCTTTTATTAATCAGAAGATGATTACAATGCTTTGAATTAGAATATGATTACAATGACTATCAAGTAAGCAACTCTTGATATATAATCACCTAATATAAATCTCTCAATTCTCTTAAACTTATATATCTATAATTAACATATAATTATAGATACCGATGACTCTCTAAACAGGATTTTCACAGATTGAATCAACACATGATTACTTACCAATATCACAACTAATGTGCCTATTCGAACACACGAACTTCTTTGGCAATCTGTGATTAAATCTTGATACTGAATCAAGACTCGTAACACATACGATGAGGTGAGGTTTGGCTCTGCAACACTTAGTTGTAATCGTCTCTGAGTCGTACCTCTAAACTTATCAGGAGATAAGTATTTATAATCATGTTGCTATGGTTCCTAATAAACTAGACTTAGCCTAATTCGCTAACTAACTTTCGGATAAACCGGAATCTTGAATCTTGAATCTTCTTATCTTGAGTCTTCAATCTTCAATCTTGATTCTGGAGTCTTCTTATCCGCGTCGTAGATATAGAGAGAGATAAAGATGGATTTAAATCATATTTAAATTATCTTTAAACTGACTTCATTACTCGGACTGAGTTACTCAGCTTGAAACTCATCAAGCTGAGTTCTTCGAGAACAAATCTGAATTCATACATGAACTAACACGTACATTGATAAACTCATCCTTAGAAGTCTAACTTAGTTGACTAAAACATATTTGCAACTCTATCGAGCTGACTCTACTTTTGAGCTGAGTCACTCAGCTTGAAACACGTCAAGCTGACTACTCGATATATACCTTATGTGACATACACAGATTATTAAACATATTAATAAACAAACTAAGGTATAATATAAACTGATCAACATATGCTCAGCTTATATTCAACTTATACTCAGTCTGAATCACTCTGAGTTTTCAGTCTGACTAAGCTTCATAATTCTGTTTAAGTTATATGTAGAACTCATCTTACAAACTTAACTTTGTCTCATCAAATTCAAACTGATGAGATCATTTTCCCAACAGTAACAGATCAAAAGGGGATTTCTAACGGTAACGTATCTTTCTCCTTGGAAAGGTATATATACCGATCAAGTTCGGTTTAGAGGGTTTACGCTTACAATCTAGACTTCTCATCCTCTCAAATACCTTCCCTCTTATTTGCTAAGTGCATATATTCAGTACCATTGATCTCAAAACCCTAAGTCGCTCAGTGCGCTATAGACAATCACTCAGTGCGAATTTCAAAGTAATTACTCTATGTAATCAAAATTTCATCGAAGGAAGGAACCATTCTAGTTCTAGGTTATCGAATGGTCAGAGGAGCTGCGTTTAGAAACAACGGATTCGCTGATAAAAATCAACAATCTGCGCGCTTACCTAGCAATCCCTCTACGCAAGATTAACATAGGATATGAACCATGGGTCAATAACATTCGTAAAAGCCCATTGGCTTTTGTTTTCACCGGAGCACCTCTGGACATAGTTCCTCAGCACTTGCTAGAATTCTGGTATTCGTGTACTTACGATCAAATCAATGACGAAATCAGAGGCACTATGTTGAATGGAGAAAGAACCATTACTCTCACAGCTAACAGGCTAAGGGAGATTCTTCATCTTCCTCAACATGACGAATTCGAGCCTGCTGTGATGAGACAAGTGGCAAGGTCTGTTCTGCCACAGATGTGTGAACCTCAAACAGAAGGGGTGATCAAGAAGGCCATTTTCCCAACCGGAGGGGGTTTTATGCTGTCCACGGTGATTCGTTCACTTGGTACCAAGGTTGGAGGACTGTACTAGATCAATGAGTTCGAGATGCAGTTGATGTACAACATGTTCTTAGGAAGAAATATCGATTTTGCACAACTCATCTTCAATGAGCTCAAGGTCCCAGTGATGAAGGCCATAACAGACCTTCATGTACCGTTCATAAGGTACATGTCCTTAGCATTTGATGCCGAGCTAGGGACAGCACTCTACGAAGCCAATCAGGAGCTGTCGCTGGTGCCAACACTCAGCCCCAAGATGTTCAACAACGACATCTTCCCAGAGCAAGAGGGACTGAGTGAGCCCATGCTGTTAATTGCTGAGGCTTCGTCTTCTGAGAGTGAAGCTGAGGGATCGAATCAAGGGGGAGCTTCTCAAGCTGACACGGAGGTTCAAGCTGAGCAATCTGCTCAAGCTGAACCAGCTCATTCAGAAGCTGCTTCAGGTAAATCACTCTCTTCTCTCACTCTCTTCTCACTTTTCTCCATCTACATTTGGAGATAAGACTACAGTGGAACCAACTCAGTCTAACCCATCTCCTTCACCTTCTTTCCATCATAAATCCTAATCTGAAGTCACCCCTAGTATGCCCATTGCTGCTAGGGAGAATATCCTAACATACCACCGAAAAACTGCCACAAAAAGGCATCACTGGAGCTGAGATCACACTGATCCCTCAACAGGCAGGAGTTGAGGGGGAGACGCCTTCTCTTAAGGTGTCAACCTCAAGGCTCATTCAAACCCAACAGCCAATACCGGGTGTGGTGTCTACTCAGCCCACACTCACTCTAGCCATGGGAGAGCCTACTACTGTGCCTGAGCAGATACACTCAGGTAACATTGAAAATCTGACCAATCCCCAGGGTCAATCACCCCCCTCTAAACCAATTAGCCAACCACCAACCCATACACTTCACATTTCGAGTCCTATTCATTCTCTTCACTTCTCACACTCTAGTGCACGACCTGTCAGTGATTCATCTTCAAACCAGGAGGAATTACAGGGTCCAAACTCTGATGCACATGAATTTGAAGGTATACACCAACCTTCGGATGATGCACCCAAATTCGAACCATCTCAAGCTGACTTGGATGAATTGATGTCATTCTTTAAAGGTCAGTTTGATGCATTGCACCTCAAAAGGAAGAAAGCAAAGAAATATATGCTGATGATCCTTGATAATCTGAATGAGGAGGTGCTGATGTTAAAATCTGCTGTTGCTGCCTTACAAAAACAAACGACTTCAACCCCTATTGATGATGACAAAAAGGGGGAGAAGGTTCAAAAAGCTGAAACTTTACTACTATTGGCAGAGGGAGCAGATCATATTGAGGGGGAGAAAGAAAGGGAAAAAGAACCTGAGCTGACTGAGAAAGCAAAAGGCAAAAGACCTTTAGTACTCAGCTCAGATGAATCAGAAACCCCCCTGCAGAAGAGAAGAAGGGTGATTCTAAGTGAATCATCAATCTCAGATGAAGGCTCTGCAGATAAAATGACATTACAAGAGAGAGCTTCACTGTTGGCAGTCAGAAGAATAGAACAAGAGGAAGCTGACCAGCTTGGGATCTCGGTCGAAGAACTGAGAAGAAGACAATCAGATGCTTAAGCTGTGTTAGCTAGTGAAAAAGAGATAAGAGAACAAAACTGGGTTGAGCTGATCAGAAAGCAGAATGAGGAATTGACAAAACTCAAACTGCCTATCGTGCCCAAGGAAGAAGAAGAAGAAATGCCTATGCAAGGTCAAGCTGAGGAAGAGGATATATATCACTGTTATGAAAAGTTGCACTTCTCTTCTCAGATTGACTCTCTAAAGTTGAGCTCAGCTCAAGGGATAATAATAATGGAATTTTCTTTAAAGAATGGTGAGACACCTTCTCTGGAGCTAAATCAACTGCACAAACTGGGTTATGAGGAATGGAAGCAAGTGGCAGTTCTTATTAAACAGATGGAAAGGTCCACAACGCGGAATCAAGTTAAAGATGAGCTGCTGAGACTACTTGCTAGGGCTGATGCGATGCAATTAATACCCAGATCTGAGATAGCTACCCTACTTACCTCCTTTCATAAAGTTGGGAAGAAGAAGCTAACAAAGTCAGCTGGATTAGCAAATCTAGACTCGTACAGTCTTAACCTTCCTGAAGGCATGGAGTTCAAAGAAAACACTTATGTAGAAAAGCCAGAAAAAGGTTTCATGTACTTGGATAGAAATGGAAACAAATGCTTCCAGTCTGATGCAAATATCTATACATGTGGGGTATCTCAGGTGTTTGCTCTGAGACAGCTAGTGGATAAGACTGAACAGAATGCAAGGTTCAGATACAGAATCAACAGAGCAATCAAATCACAAAAGGATCAGCTTCAACATATACCTAATCTGGAAGAAATCCTTGAAGAAATAAATAAGGAGATTAAGGAGTTTGAAGAGCTGTATCCAGATTAGATTAGTTCTAATATTATTTTGTAAGCACTATGTGTGCATGATCTAAGTGATCAACAACTTTTGTATTATGATTAATTCAACTAATACAAGTATAAAGTTTGATATGTTCAACTGTGTTATGATGTGTTCATATGTATAAGTCTGATAAGTTTAGCAAAAATGAATAATAGATAAGTTCTAATTCATTAATGTAATTAGTTGGTGTGTTCAACTAAAAGTTGGTGTGTTCCAATTTAAATTGATAAGTTCAATTAAAATTGATATGTTCAATAAATATTTGATCAGTTCAAATAATAAAATATTAATAAGTTTGAGATTTAAAACATAATTCTGTTAAACAAACTTAAGAACCGTTTGATGGTTTTATCGTCATCAATAGGGGGAGTTTGTTGGGAAAATTATCTCATTAGTTAAGATTTGATGAGACAAAGTTAAGTTTGTAAGATGAGTTCTACATATAACTTAAACAGAATTATGAAGCTTAGTCAGACTGAACACTTATAGTGTTTCAGACTGAGTATAAGCTGAATGTAAACTGAGCATATGTTCGACCAGTTTATATTATACCTTAATTAAATTATTGATGTGTTTGATAATCTGTGTATGTCACATAAGGTATATATCGAGTATTCAGCTTGATGTGTTTCAAGCTGAGTGACTCAGCTCAGAAGCAGAGTCAGCTCGACAGAGTTACTAAATATGTTTTATTTAACTCTTTGGACTTCTAAGGATGATTTAATGCTTATACATGGTTGTTCATGTTTGTTTTCGAGTGTGTTCTCGAAGAACTCATCTTGATGAGTTTCAAGCTGAGTAACTCAGCCTGACTAAAGAAGTCAGTCCAAGAGAATTTAAATGTGTTTTAAATTCTGTTTTAAGTCTCTATATCTACGGCGCGGATAAGAAGACTCCAGAATCAAGATTGAAGATTGAAGACTCAAGATAAGAAGATTCAAGATTCAAGATTCCGAGTTATCCGATAGTTAGTTAGCAAATTAGGATTAGTCCAATTTGTTATGAACCGTAGGAACAGGATTATAAATACTTATCTCCTGATAAGTTTTGAGGTACGACTACGACTACAACTCAAAACGAATTGCAGAGCCAAAACCTCACCTCACTGTATGTCTTACGATTCTTGAATCATTGTTTGTCAGTTCAACGTGATCAAGAAACTCACATATTGCCAGATCATTCGTGTGTTCGAATTGTCACATTGTTTGTGATATTGGTAAGTAATCATTAGTTGATTCAATCTGTGAAAAATCCTGTTTAGAGAGTCTTCAGTATCTATAATCATAAGTTGATTATAGATAGCTAACTTTGAGAGATTGAGAGATTTATATTAGGTGATTATATATCAAGAGTTGCTTACTTGATAGTTACTGTAATCATCTTCTTATTCTAAGCATTGTAATCATCTTCATATTAATAAAAGCATTCGACTAGTTGTGGTTGATTTACTGTGTGTAACACTTTTGTTTGATTTGTTCAATTTCCGCAGAAAGTGTATTCAACCCCCCCCCCCCTTCTACACACTGTTGCTTGTTGTTATTCTCACCAAGGGACCAACAACTGGTATCAGAGCAGGCTGAATGATTTCATTAGTTGAAAGTTCAAGATTCTGAGAAAGTTTTACAATGTCTACAAGCAACAATTTATCAAACTTTCCACAGATGTCTGCCAAAGGCTGTCCCATATTTGATGGGTCTGACTATCCTATGTGGAAGTTCAGAGCCATGCCGTTCCTCAAGTCCATTGACAACCGTATATCGGATGTTGTCACAAAAGGACCTATAATCCCCAAGATTCCTTCTACTGTCAGTGATACGTCTCCTGGCAGATCTGAAAAGGAAACAAGAAAGCCTATTGCATCTTGGACTGATGAATATTGGAAACTCTTCAATCTGGATGACAAGGAAAAAAGTGTTCTGGCAAATGCTCTGACCAACGAAATCTTGATCACTATGACTGGGTTTCAAACTGCAAAAGATATTTGGGACACACTGAGTGTTATTTATGAGGGCACGGATCACCTCACCTCACCGTATGTGTTACGATTCTTGAATCATTGTTTGTCAGTTCAACGTGATCAAGAAACTCACAGATTGCCAGATCATTCGTGTGTTCGAATTGTCATATTGGTTGTGATATTGTTAAGTAATCATTAGTTGATTCAATCTGTGAAAAATCCTATTTAGAGAGTCGTCAGTATCTATAATCATAAGTTGATTATAGATAGCTAAGTTTGAGAGATTGAGAGATTTATATTAGGTGATTATATATCAAGAGTTTCTTACTTGATAGTTACTGTAATCATCTTCTTATTCAAAGCATTGTAATCATCTTCATATTAATAAAAGCATTCGACTAGTTGTGGCTTGATTTACTGTGTGTAACACTTTTGTTTGATTTGTTCAATTTCCGCAGAAAGTGTATTCAACCCCCCCTTCTACGCACTGTTGCTTGTTGTTATTCTCACCAAGGGACCAACAAATATCATTACGTCCTTCGACCTGAGATGTATGAATTACTATAGCATGAAACTTTCTTACTTTAGCTATTTAATAACGTAGTTCGTAACTGGCTATTATAAAGGGAATAGTTAAGTAAGATAAGATTCACGCTATGGGATTGTACAGTCAACGGAATTTGTTCCTCTGATAAGAGAGATATCCCTGGGCCCCTCGATGATTGGGCGCTGACACCAAAACTAGCATGGCCATGCGCAAAGGAATATTGATTGAGAAACAGATATGTCCTTAAATTTTGGTCACCACCAATCAAGATCGAGAAACATAATCGTGAACGATCTGGAGATTGACATATTAATCCATGTCTCGTTTTCACAAGGATATCGCGAACAAAAGGATGTTTGATCACTTATCTATAGGACCACTGCGTTCTTGTAGGTTATGGTTTTCTGCAAGGAGACGGAACCCATACTGACTTGGAGGCATTGTTGCTTTGCTAGAGGCCAATCTTTGTCTGTGGTTACATGGGTACGGTGCATTATGTGCAAGTGGGAGTTTTTTAGAAAATGCCCACTAATGCGCGTACGCCATATCAACCACTGCTGATGATGTATGGGCCTATTGGGTCAAACACCAGGGACTAACCTGACAACAACTAAAGTTAAGGGACCAAATATGACAAAAGACAAAAGTTGACATCGCAGACCGTGTTAGCGCCAATAACTTTAAGGGTTAGAGCCGCTAAACCCTAAAGGTTAGCGCCGCGACGGCTGCATGTACTTTGTGTCATATCAGTGACAGGTCGCGTTAGCACCGCTAACTTTAATGGGTTAGCACCGCTAAACCTTATGGGTTAGCGCCGCTAAGCCTGCATGTGCTTTTTGTCAAATCACCTCCAAAGCTAGCCAATGCATGTGTGACAACTATGAGTGACTTTGACCGGCTTTAGGAGATAAAATTGGATCTGGAACATTCAGAATGGGCTTATGCAATTCTTTTCTCTTTTGGTGAAAAACACACACACATTACACTCTCTAAAGTGCCATTGACACTTTGAGAGAGTTCTTGAGTTCAAGAGAGGTTGTTCCAGAGAATTTGGTCCCACAAGTGGCTGTTCCAGAAGTAGTATTCAAGTTGAAGTACCATGGAGGCTTGCTAGCACTTGAGGTTGGTGTGTTACCGGGATATACTTCAATAGTTAATCCTTGTTTCGTTCTTGGAGCATCACCACCACGATACAAGAAGATTTCTGGAGCAAAGGAGGCAGGTATAACCTTTTTCCTTCTTACATGTTGCATTTCTTGAACATAGAGTTTGGTCCTCTTTTGGGATTTTTTGTTTTGTGCATTGATATGTTGTACTTTGGGCTTTAAATCTTGTACTTTGCTTCCGCTACTAACCCACCAAATCCCAACATTCAATCTGTGAATAAATCCTGTTTAGAGAGTCAGTTTGTATTTATAATCATAAGTTGATTATAGATAGCAAAGTTTGAGAGATTGAGAGATTTGATTTACATTAGGTGTTTACATATCAATTGTTGCTTACTTTATTGTTCTTGTAATCATCTTCTTATTAATGAAAGCATTTGATTTCATGTGGTTTGATTTGTGTAACACTTTTTATTGATTTGTTCAATTTTCCACAGAAAGTGTATTCAACCCCCCTTCTACACATTACTTGCTTGTTGATACTCTCACCAAGGGACCAACAACTGGTATCAGAGCTGGCTGAACTACTTATAAGTTAAAGTTCAAGATTCTGAGAAAGTATAATATGTCGACAAGAAACAATTTATCAAACTTTCCTCAGATGGCTGCTAAAGGATGTCCCATATTTGATGGATCTGATTATCCTGTGTGGAAATTCAGAGCCATGCTCTTCCTTAAGTCCATTGACATCAGAATGTATGATGTCATAACTCGTAGACCAATCATCCCCAAGATTCCTGCTGCTGCCAGTGAAAAGGAAGTCAAGAAGCCTTTGGCATCCTGGACCGAAGAGGATTGGAAATTACATTCTCTGGATGACAAAGCAAAGAGTGTTCTGGCAAATACCCTAACCAATGAGATCTTGCATACTGTGACTGGGTGTCAAACTGCAAAAGAGATCTGGGATACTTTGAGTATTACATATGAGGGTACAGATCTGGTCAAGCAGCAAAAGAAGAATCATCTTAACAGGTCTTATGAAAACTTCTTTTCCAAGAAGAATGAAACCTTGCCGGATTTGTTTACAAGATTTCACTATTTGATTAATGACCTGCTAAGTGTAGGCATTAAAAAGGATGAAGCTGACCAAGTGCTGAAATTTCTGGATGTGTTACCAGAAAAATTTAATGAAGTAACTATAGTACTAAGGGCTGGAGGTACATTACATTTGTACAACCTACAGTCCATATATTGGTTCTTGCTTAATCATGAACAGATGACAGAACACAAGAAATCTTCTCTACAACAAATGAAGGATTCTTTTGATAAACATGAAACTGCATTAGTTGCAGAAAGGAAGAAAAAGAATTCAAAAGCCTTCATAGCTGACTCTGAGACTGAGTCAGACTCTAAAGCTGACCATTCAGACTCAGACTCAAGTGATACTAATGATGTTCAGACTATCACTGAACAAATAGCTATGCTTGCCAGAAGACTGAGAAGAATTTAAAGGGGAAAAGGAAGATCTGACAGGGGAAAAGGAAAAAGTTCTTTTGATCCCAAGAAGGTTGTGTGTTTCAATTATCAGAAGAAGGGACACATTGCTGCTGAGTGCAGAATAAAGAAGGAAGAAACAACTTTAGTAGCTGACAAGAATGCTTATAGAGCTGATAAGTATAAGAAGAAATATACTCGGCTCAAGAAAGGAAAGCCTGAAGACAAGCCCAATGCAAAAGGACTTTATGCTGAAACTTAGGATACAGAATCATCTACCTCAGATGATGATGACAAGTGACTGTGTTGGATTATGTGCAGAGATAATTAACGGGCATATTGTATCCAATGTTAAAAGAGACTAAAGGGTCACACTGCTACACACCCAATTCAGAACAGTTGGATTTCACCATAAATCTGTGTGGAAATAATTAATCAGTTAGATTAATTATTAAAGAGAAAGAGTAAATAATTAATCAGTTAAATTAATTGTTAAAGAGATAAATGAATAATTAATCAGTAGTATTAATTATTGAGAGATATAAATAATTATGCAGTTTGGATTAATTATTAGAAAGGAAATAAATAATAAATAGTTATTTATTATTTAAGGAGAATTAAATATTAAGTCTTTAATATTTAACGGACTAAGTTAAGTAATAGTTAATTAATTAACTAGTAAAGTCCAGGGGGTCAAAGTGAAGAGATTGAAAGTTTAATTAAAATCAGCGGGCTTTTAATTAAACGGGCTTAGGTCCAAGATAATCCTTATAAATATATGTTAAGCCTTAAGGATTAAGAGATGAGACAAGGGATTAACCCTAGCCACCATAACACTCTCTCTCTCTCGATCTCGCCCTCTCTCTCTCTCTCTCTCGTCGCACACACTCTCTCTCTCTCTCGGCTCTCTCTCTCTCTCTTGCCGTCGAACAAAGAAGAACACCGCAAGGGTGTTTGCGTTTTTGCTGATCGACGCAAGGACACACACACACACTCAGAGTCTGCGATTTTGAGGCTTGGTAATCCAGGAGCGGTCTAGCAGCCAGTTCAATCGGAGGTGCAGTAGTGGTGGACTATCTTTAGCAATCCTAAAGGTTTTGTTCAGGTATAATCTTGTAACCCTTTTATATGGATTGTTTGTAAGAAACTATGTTGATCAATGTAAGTTTTAAAAATCCTAACCCTTTTAGGGTTTAAAGGGTTGTGTTCAATCCAGTTCCGCTTTTAGGATTGAACCAATAGGATCAAACCCAGGATTGACCGGTTTGAGTCATATGGTAGTTTGGTCAGGTTCAAAACCCTTCAGACTGATGGCTCAAGAAGATGAAGAGTTTGAATTAGACGAAGTTGATTATGGTTTGTCTGAATCAACTTTTGAAGCTGGCATTAAGGAAGCTGAGGAGAACAGTAAACTAAGTAACTGGGATCCTTCCTCCATGTACAAGGTTAGTAACTTCAACTCTTACACCGATGAAAAAAAAGGTCTTACATTTGGTTATTTGTAAAAAACTTTAAGACCAGCCTAAAGTCTCAAGCTTACCTCAAAGCTGAAACCACTAAGCTCAAGAATGAGATTAAGGAAAATCAAACTCGCATCACTACTGGAAAGAAAGCACAATGTGATCTTGAATGGCTAAGACACATTAACAAACTTCTGAGTGAAGAACTTCAGGAAGCAAATAATAAAGCTGACCAACTTCTGAAGGTCACTAAATCCTGGTGTAAGTCATCAAGGCTTGATGAACAGTGCATCAACCAGTAGATCCCTAAACAGGTAAAAGCTGTACTTGGAGGTGACTATCAATCCGCAGCTTATGCAGCTGATGATGATGAGATAGCAAGTACAGATTCTTAGGAAGATAGATAACTGATTGAGTCACAGAAGTCAACCTCAAAAAAGAGACATGATTCAAGCCTAAAATACCATAATTTTGTAAAGGCAAAGGGTCATGGAAATGAGTGTTCAACTTCTAAACAGCATAGTAAGTATGTGCATGATAGATTGGGCACTTAGCCTATTCAAAGAACGTCTGTTATTGAAAGGTTGAATCCAAACCCTTTCAAAAGATAGCACTCTCTGTCTAGTTCAGAGAGAAGCTTCAAGAATAGGAAGACAACTGTAAGTCAGAGGTCATATCACAACAATGGTAATTCCAAAGTTGTTGAAACTGGTAAGTTCAAAGAACTCAACAGTCGGAAGTCCAAAGTTGTTGAAACTGGTATGTCCAGAAAACATGACAATGGCAAGTCCAAAGTTTATGAAAAGAAGTTTCTTGGTCAAACATCTGATCAAAAGGATAATAAACCTAAACATGACAAAGGTAAGTCCAAAGTCAAAGAGCATCAGGTGAATCAGCTTGCAAAACAAGTTAAAAAATTATCCACAACCTATAATCCTAAAACTGAGAGCAAGGTCTCAAAAGGATTATCGGATAACCTACCTCCTGTAAGCATTGGTAGAAGAAAGTGCTACAAGTGTAGAGGTAAAGGACATGAGGCCAAGGACAGTGACAGTGAAATCTTAAGGCCTAAAAAGGAACTAGCTGATCAGCCTACGCAGGATTCAACACCTACTCAAGCTGACCAGTCAACTCCACAAGATGAAACGTAAGTGCTCATCATCTGAACCTACTACAAAGTGGGTTCCCAAACAAAACTAATGTGTTTAGTTTTTTGTTCATGTGCAGGGTTCAAGTAAATGGTACTTGGACAGTGGATGCTCAAGGCACATGACAGGATGGAAAGGACTTCTAAGTGAATTCCAGGAAGATGAAGGTCCTAAAGTAACATTTGGTGATAACTCCCATGGAAGAACTAAAGGATATGCGAAGATGCATGCTGGCAAGGTGACTTTCCAGAAGGTTGCATATGTTAAAGGTCTTAAACACAATCTGATAAGTATCAGTCAATTGTGTGATGAAGACAATGTTGTTACTTTTAGGAAGAAAGCACGAACAATATACAATTCACAGGTTAAGCATGTGCTAATAACAAAGAGAGAAAGAGATGTGTATGTACTTGATCTTAATTTTGCTGATCCCAATACTAAAACCTGCTTATATTTCCAATCTGTTCCTAAGCTGAGTTGGCTGTGGAATAATAGGTTGACACATTTAAATTTCAAGAATATAAATATGCTATCCAATAAAGAGTTAGTCTCTGGATTGCCAAAGATCACATTTGTCAAGGACAAATTGTGCTCAGCTTGTGAGCAAGGGAAACATCACATTGGGTCCTTCAAGTCAAAGCAAAATTTTTCAATAACCGACCTATTGCATATGTTGCATATGGATCTGTTTGGACCCATAAGTACTCCAAGCCTAACTGGAAAGAAGTATACCCTGGTGATAGTAGATGAGTTCTCTTGATTCACCTGGGTAATATTCCTTAAAGCCAAAAGTGAAACTGCCCTGGAGATAATAAGTTTTATCAAACAGGAAGAGTTGCAAAAAGGTAAGTCTGTTAAGCAACTCATAAGTGATCATGGGACTGAGTTTAAAAAACTCAACCCTAGAAGGCTTTTGTGAACAAAAAGGAATATTACAAAATTTCTCCTCAGTGAGAACTCCTCAACAAAATGGAGATGTTGAGAGAAGAAATAGAACCTTAATTGAGGCTGCTAGAACAATGCTATGTGAGACAGGATTGAAACTCTATTTCTGGGATGAAGCTGTAAGTACAGCATGTTATTCCCAAAAATAGATCAATCATAGTCAAAAGTCACGGAAAAACTTCTTATGAGATGTATAAGTAAAGAAAGCCTAATATAGGTTACTTCCATATCATTGGTTCAAAATGCTATGTGCTGAATCAAAGAGATCAGCTCCATAAGTTGGAACCTAAAGCTGATCCTGGAATATTTGTTGGTTATTCCTCAATCTCCAAGTCTTACAGAGTGTATAACTCAAGTAGAAAGGCTATACAAGAATCAATTCATTTCTCATTTGATATAGATAGTATTGATCAAGCGGAGAAAAGTCAAGCTGACTCAGTCAGTCTGAGTGAGCTTGAAAAGCCGGAAGAAACCAAGATGTCAAATGCTATGTATGTCATAGATGATGGAAGTGATGAGGATGTATGTACATCTAAGAAATCATCACAAGCTCCAAAGGACTCTCAAACTGAGAATGATGATGAGTTCATTAATCCCTTTGGAGAAAATACTACTCAGACTGAAGATCTTGGTAATCAACAGTTTGAAGACAATGTTGTAATTGAGACTGAGAATGTAAGTTTACCTCAGAGTCCTCAATATCACTCAAGTCCAGAACCACAATCTCCTACTACAACATTTATGTTCCTCAAATATCATTCTCAAGATCAAGTGATTGGTAATGTTCAAGAAAGAGTAATTACCAGATCTAAGGCAACAGCAAACTATGCTGCTTACTTTCGTTTTCTATCTCAAAGGAAACCAAAGAAGACTGAATAAGCCTTAGAGGATGAGGACTGGATTGAAGCTATGCAAGAGGAATTAAATGAGTTTGAGAGAAACAACGTATGGAGTGTTGTCTCAGCCCCCAAAGATCATACAATTATAGGCACTAAGTGGGTCTATAGAAACAAAATGGATAAGGATGGAGTAATTGTTAGGAACAAAGCCAGGCTGGTAGCAAAAGCGTACAGACAAGAAGAAGGAATAGATTATGATGAGACAGTTGCTCCTGTTGCTAGAATTGAAGCCATTAGGCTGTTCTTAGCTTATGCAGCATATAAATACTTCAGAGTATATCAAATGGATGTGAAAAGTGCTTTCCTAAATAAAAAACTTTAGAAGGAAGTCTATGTGAAACAACCTCATGGCTTTGTATGATACACTGTCCAAATATCTACTATCAATAGACTTTACTAGAGGTAGTATTGATAAGACACTCTTCATTAAAAAGAGTAAAGAACAGGCGATTCTTGTACAAATCTATGTGGATGACATCATCTTTGGTTTCACAAAGAATCTCTATGTGAATAGTTCTACAAAGTTATGTCAAAAAGGTACAAGATGAGTATGATGGGTGAAATGACATTTTTCCTAGGCTTGCAGATTCAACAAAAGCCTGATGGAATATTCATTAATCAAAGCAAGTATGTTCTTGATTTGATAAAAAAAAATATGGTTTTGATACTAGTTCAACCATGAAAACACCCATGTCACCAGCTGTCAAGCTGAGCAAGGACTCAGATGGAAAGTATGTATGCCAGTCTACCTATAGAGGAATGATAGGTTCATTACTCTATTTGACAGCTAATAGACCTGACATCATGTTTGCTACATTTTTTTGTGCAAGATATCAGGCGGATCCTAAGGAATCATATCTTCAATATGTGAAAAGGATCTTTAGGTACCTTAAAGGTACACCAAATCTAGGTCTTTGGTATCCAAAGGACTGTGGATTTGAGTTAGTTAGATTTTCAGATGCTGAGTATGTTGGATGCAAGTTAGACAGAAAATCAACAATAGGAGGATGTCAAATGCTTGCAGGGAAGTTAGTAAGCTGGACTAGTAAGAAACAGAATTCAGTGGCTACTTCAACTACTGAAGCTGTGTATGTTGCTGCAGGAAGCTGTTGTGCTCAAATCATGTGGATGCAACATTAGCTTCACGACTTTGGTATGAATTTTAGGAAATCTCCTATCTTCTGTGATAACCAAAGTGCAATAGCCATCACATATAATCCATTCTTCCACTCAAGATCAAAGCATATAGAAATTAGACATCACTTCATAAGAGACATCAAGGAAAAAGGTAAAGTTGACATTAATTTTATCTCCACCGATGATCAATTAGCAGACATGTTTACCAAACCTCTTGATGAGAAAAGGTTTTCCTATCTGCTAAGTAAATTGGGTATGCTCAACCCCTAGATAAATTTCTAAAACTGAGTTTCATCTTGGCAAAGACTATGTGTCTTGAGCTGAGCGTACAGTTTATAGATATGTATTCATAAACTGTTCACTCGGTTAAGCTGAGTGATAAGTTCACACGTTTGGTCTGTTCCAAACATGTTTTAACTGCTAAGTGTGGTTAAATATCGATTTGAGTTAGTCTCAAATAAAAATGACTAAGTGTCATTGATTCTGAGCTGTGTGCTCCACTCAAGCTGAGTGTCAATCTCAGGTTGAGTGCTCAAATCAAGTTGAGTGCTTGACTCACGCTGAGTGATAAGTTTACTCAGCTTGGTATGTCCAAACCATGTTTTAATTACTATGTGTTATTAATTAATGAGACATTAAATTTGAGTCAGTCTCAAATCACGTTTTATACCGATTACGTATTGGTGTAATACGACAGTGTAAATAATATTTTTGTTAGTCAAGAATGTTATTCTACAAACTTATCCGTTGGGATATGACATGTTTCATCTCGATTACTGTTACATCTATCTATAAGTTCGTTAGAGTAACGGATAAATAGGGATTTCCAACGGTAACTTTTCTCTCTCCTCAAAAAGGTATATATATCGTTTGTTACCGAAATTTAGAAGTTTACGTTTACTAAACTTCTGATATACTCCATATACCTTCTAAAACCACCTATTTGCTAAGTGCATTTCACCGTTCAATCAAAATTGAAACCCTAATCGCTCCGTGCGAATTGCGTATTTACTCAGTGTGAATCGAAATCATTCTACGATGGACGGAACCATTTTAAATCTTAGTGATCGAATGGTAAGGGGTGCTACCTTCAAGAACAACGGATTTATGTTGATTAAAATCAACAATCAACGAGCCTGCCTAGCAATCCCTAAGCGCAAAAGGAACAGTGGTTATGAAGCGTGGGTGGATTATATCCGCAAATGCCCACTGGCATTCATTTTTACCCAGAGGTTCAAGCTGAGCACTCTGCTCAATCTGAGCCAGCACATATTCAAGCAGCACCAGGTATGACTTCTCCACTTTCTTCTTCTTCTTACTTTTCCCCATCTTTTTTTGGAGATAAGACTGTGGTAAGCCCAACCCAGTCTTACCTGAAGGCTAAGGATGTCTTAAATATAAGGAGTTGATTTGGTGATGAAAGTGCAAATCAGTTTGTAAGATACAAGCTGAATAAGATCATCCGCATGCAACAAAAGGAACTCAGAAGAGATGCAAAAGCTGAAACCGTGTTAGAAGATATCAACAGAGAAATTATACATTGGGAAGTTCTGCATCTAGAGTTCAAGAGATAACTTTTGTAAAAGATTAGTTCTATTTGTAATTATTAGATTAGTTCTAATAATTTGTAAGCACTAAGTGTTCACAATTTTGTATTCTGATATGTTCAATTTAATGAATACAAGCATTGGTTTGATATGTTCAACTGTTTATGATATGTTCATATTTATTAGGCTGATGAGTTCCGCTTGAATGAACAATTTGATTAGTTCGTGTTCATTAACATGTTTGGTTGGTATGGTCAACTTATAATTGATAAGTTCAATTAAAATTGATAAGTTCAATTAATATTTGATTAGTTCAAAAATAAAAATTTAATAAGTCTAAGATTTGAAACATAATTCTGTTCAACAAACTTAAGAACTGTTTGATGCTTTTGTCATCATCAAAAAGGGGGAGTTTGTTGGTCAATGATCTTAATAGTTGATATTTGATGAGACAAAGTTAAGTTTGTAATATATGTTCTAAATACCACTTAAACAGAATTTTGAAGCTTGATCAGATTGAGCACGTATAGTGTTTCAGACTGAGCATAAGCTAAGTACAAGCTGAGCATATAGTTCGTCAACTTAGACTATATCTTAGTCAGTTTATCAATATGTTTGATAAGTTGTGAGTGTCACCTAAGGTATAGGTTGAGTATTCAGCTTGATGCGTTTCGAGCTGAGTGACTCAACTTATAGACTGAGTCAGCTCAATAGATTTGCTAAGTAAGTTATAGCTAACTCTTATGACTTCTAAGGATGAGTTAGTCATTATACATGTTAGTACATGCTTGATTTCGAGTTTGTTCTCGAAGAACTCAGCTTGATGAGTTTCAAGCTGAATAACTCAGGCCGACTAAAGAAGTTAGTTTAAAAGAATTTAAATATGTTTTAAATTCCTTTTACTCTCTATATCTACGGCATGGATAAGAAGACTCCAGAATCAAGATTGAAGATTGAAGACTCAAGATAGAAGATTCAAGATTCAAGATTCGGGGTTATCCATTAGTTTGTTAGCAGATTAGGATAAGTTCTAGTTTGTTAGGATCCGTAGGAACAGGATTATAAATACTTATCTCCTGATAAGTTTAGAGGGACTCGAATCTCACCTCAACCTAACCATCGTATGTGTTACGAATGTTGATACACTGTTTGTAAGTTCAACGTGATAGAGAAATTAATAGATTGCCAACATTGTTTGTGTGTTCGATCTGCACGTCTATTGTGAGGTTGGTAAGTATTCAATCTGTGAATAAATCCTGTTTAGAGAGTCCGTTTGTATCTATAATCATAAGTTGATTATAGATAGCAAAGTTTGAGAGATTGAAAGATTTGATTTACATTAGGTGTTTACATATCAAGTGTTGCTTACTTGATTGTTCCTGTAATCATCTTCTTTTTAATGAAAGCATTCGATTTCATGTGGTTTGATTTGTGTAACACTTTTTATTGATTTGTTCAATTTTCCGCAGAAAATGTATTCAACCCCCCTTCTACACATTACTTGCTTGTTGATACTCTCACCAAGGGACCAATAATTAATAATAGCAACAATAAGCCAACACACATAACGCCTTTTTGACCATCACGGGTACTTAATTAGAAATCAAGTACCCCTGTGGTCAAACCCTAAATGGATCACAAATAACACACATGGCATGAATGATCTTGACACTCCCATTGGCTCCAGCATCCATGGCATCCTCTCACTGTCCTTGTCTTGATCCTTGTCCTAATCACTTCCAATGTTACATTTACATATATCAAACTAACCTATTACAATTTTGATAAACTAGTGCCCTTTTACATAATAATTGAAAGGCACGCAGGCTCGCTAAAACTATTACTTTTACAAAATTGAATAGGGGTTGTAAGTGGCACGCAGGCCTCCCCACACCGGATAAATAAAAAATGTATACCAACCACAAACAAGAAAGTAAACAACCACAAGGTGATCCACTAGGTTTTAGGCGTTTGGCTTAAAATAAATAAACAACCAATCACGTACCGAAAAATTATATAATAATACACGCATTATAACCATCATACGAATATATAATCCCGTCTTGATTTAAACTTGAATCTTTAACACCAAAACACAGACTGGCTTTGTGTTAACCCCTAACATTCAACCTGGACCTCAAACTGGACCTAAACTGTGCTTTTTGTTAAATATCTCAAACTAGATAAAAACAAAAAAAATACCTCTTAGGTTAAACGTCAATATTATTAAATATATAATAATAAAGCTGGAAACTTGATTTAAAAAATTCAAAAACTTTGAACCCTTTAATATTCACAAGTTCCACACAATTTATACACATATAAAATAAATCATGTAAACTAGAAACTTTAATCGGTTAAAAGTCAAAACTTTGACCTTTTACCAATTCCCAAAGTTTCTCACATAATATATGTATAAATAATAAAACAGATAATCTGGAAACTTTAATTGGTTAAAAGTCAAAAACTTTTACCTTTTTGCCAAATACCAAGTTTCACACAGTTAATATATAAACAATATATAAACTATAAACTGAAAACATTAAATGGTAAAAATATCAGAACATGATCCTTAAACTAAAACTAAAGTTTCACACATATATATAAAATATATTTAAGTAGCAGAACTGGAAAACTAATCAGGTAACAGATTAGAAACTTGATCTTAACCACAGTATCAAATTTCGCATACATATATATAAAGAATATGATCATGATCAACTTCTTCCCCACCGAGCGTAGAAGAAGGCTCTGATACCACTGTAGGGATTTACAGGGTACAACAAGCACAACGGAAATAAAACATGTAAATCCCGTTCCCAGGATCCCAACTGGATCAGGTGGGGAAATAGAACAATAATCATAATCAAACAGATATATCATAATTATATATGTATCCCATAACAGTTACATACTAAATGATAGAAAATTATCCCCTCAAACTGCTCAAGGGGATACACAGCTACTACACCTTTGAACTGGCTGTTAGACCGCCAAATAAACAAAAGACCGTGTGTGTGAGACAACCGGCAAAAACCAACCGGTTTTTCCCCTTATCGCCGCCGACAAAGAGCCGCGCCGCAATGGGGGTCTTCGGGCCTTCGTGCCGCTAACCACCGGACCGCCGCCACTGGTCGCCGCCCTGAGCTGCCGTCGTCCGCCGGTAACCGCCGCCGGAAGAGAAACCGCCGAGGGTGGTGGTGGCTATCGTCGACCGAGAGAGAGAGAGAGAGAAGGGAGAGAGTTTTGTGTTGTTTTGTTTCTAATGAGGATTGACATACAAAATTAGGTTTAATCCCATTTAAACAGTTATTAAATGGATCAAGCCTTTTGGACCTTAAGCCCGGTCCGTTGACCAACAACTTTGGCCTTTTAACAAAACATACCCTCTAGTTTTGATACTTATTAATTAATAAAGGGTTAAAGTCGTTAAAGACAAAGATGTTTTCCCCCATGTTCCGATATGGCACATTAACTTCTTTTTTTACACATATGGCCTTTTAACTTGTAAAAAATGTGTTATTATAACCATTTTGGTGATTTTGACCTGCAATAGCAGGTCATCTTCTTCCCCAATTTCCTTCACTTCGAATACAAACTTTAAAGCCAAAATTCTCCTTGTACACTTAACGAAAATCAATGATTCTTGACTCTATGGAAAGGTAATCGAGTTTTCTATCAAGTAGTAGAAAAAAAACAAATAAAAACGAGTTTCAAATGTGTCAATTCATCAAAATACCGTAAGGGTGTCGAATAGGTATTTACCGATTTTAATTAGCAACAACTTGGCCTACACTTGATGGTTATTCATGAATTTGGTGTCCATTGAAAGGTAAAAAGATTATCTACGATAATCTATAAAAAGAATGATGTAAAACGATCAAGAATCGAGCAAAAAACCCAAAAAATTGAGACTTTGAGCTCGAAATTCTCTCTCAATACGTGACGAAAATTCATGAATTTGGTGTCATTTGAAAGGTATAATGATAAATTACAAGATTCTACAAAAAATCACAAAAAAGATCAAAAATTGACCCAAAAATCGCATAAACGGGCTGGCAGGTTGCAGGTCACGAAATGGCCATATCGACACGGTTTTGGTAAGTTAAATTGCCAAATGTGTAAAAAAAAGTTAATATGCCATATCGGAACATTGGGAAAAGCATGTTTGTGTTCAATGACTTAAACCCATTAATAAACTATTAATTAATATTTATCCAACCAAAACTTAAATATATTAAAAATCTAACTAATATTTAATATACCCATTTAATAATAAATATTCATTTATTATTTCTCTCGTTCTTGATAATTAATCAACTGTTAATTATCTTCTTTACACACATCGTATTGTTTTCTGGTTCATTAGTTGGTTGTGCAGCTGTGTGACCCTTTAGTGACTCATAGTGTCTATGGATGTGATGACACGTGTACACTATCCGTGCACACAATCTATCATTATTATCCTAAGTACTTTTGTCTCCTCCCACCTTTGCACCAACCGGATGCCAAATTCTATGTACACCATTACATATTGGACATGCAAACCACGCTTAAATATCTCATTTGTTGATAACTACAAAGAACTTCAAATATTAGTTTTAGAAGCAAGTTCTAATCTTTAAAGCAATGAACAAACGTTTAGAGTTAGCAAATTTTATGTAGAACAAACTTGTTCATGTGTTGAACATCCAAAACATTAGTTGTTAGGATTAGCTTGTCTATGTGTTAGACTCTTTGTTACCACCTTTGTTGAACTTGAATTTTTCGTATGCAGTTCATGTAATTCTTGATTCATTTGAATAAAAATTATATAAAGTATAATCATGTGTCTCTACATTTAAATATCTAAAATTTGATGTGGTTGAGAGTAACCACTACGGGTCTGTGTGAGAGGTTGAGTGGTTTGAGTGAAAAGCTGATGTGGCTCTGTGGTGAGTGTGGCGAGAAGTAACCACTCCCACCAATCTAAGGTTATGTGTCGTACTAATTTTTTTATTATCTTTTTTTTTGTTTTATTGTTTGCAACTAATAAATGTAAGGAATCACTGAGATTTGCAATGTTTTTATTTCATATATTTTTTATTTAATCTATATGTACTAACAGTTAAGCAATCTCAAACAAACAAACAAATTCATAATAAGGAATAACAGGATAGTTCAATTTATACATCATAGAGACTTCATTGATTATCCACACACACTTTATTAACATTATTAATAAATTTTTAGATTATGGAAAATTCTCCACAAGAAAAGAAATTTTTTACGGCGACAAAGTTCTATCAAATAGTTATTTTTGAAGGTGCTAAATTTGTGTGAACAAATTATTTAAGTTTTAACACTTTGAAACATGGCAATAATTCTATAGTTACTAAAGTTCACGTTCTTAAATGTAACTTTTCTAGTCCCAAGGTTAAGACGTAGTTCTTCCTCATGACATGGGTTCTAGTCAAATTCTAGAAAATCGTAACTTTTCTGTTCATGACATGTAGATGGGAAATAAGAAGACATAGGGGCCGCTTAGAGGAGGAACCATGCAATGGTCAGGCTATTCCATCAAGGCGCGGATAATGAATTGGCATAATGGATATGACTGATCATGATAGATGATTGTGGTCAAAGACTTGGTGATTGCAATATTTCTTTTTCTCTTTTTATTTCTGATTTTTAGTGAGGTGGTAGGCGGATCATATAATCTGATGTGGTGAAGAATGGTGGGAAGTGACTATTACGTAACTAATTGGTGATTTAAGTGAAAAACTAAAGTAACATATGTGGTAAGCCTAGGAGTGTCTTTGAGGGGGTGCATGAGGTGCGATCGCACAAGACCCACGTTTAGAGGAGGCCCAAATTTTAAAATACTCTATTATATATAGATATAATGGTAACATTAATAAAATTCCACTTAGTAAAATAGAAATAGTAGAAAGCACATATTTAAAATAATTATTTGTAAGCCTAGCTATAAGTAGATATTAGAAATTTGATGACAAAGATCTTAAATCATTGTTGTAGTCATTGTTAAAGTCACACTTAAGAATAATGATCTTGATACAAACGAACTTTAATGGAGTTAATGATGTTTGACATGTTCATGTGAAACTATAAAACTAATGTTGCTTTAAGTATCTGAAACAAGACCATTGTTTTCCAATGCAATTATTTCATATATTGTCTTGTTGACTGTTTCAATAATATTCACATCTACACAAACAAGTTTCTAAAAACATAAATGTTGAGTCATACTTATAATATAGAATAGCACAAAAACACTTAATAGATTGACAATTAGCTACTGGAAATCATATCCTTCAGAGTATTGATTATAAAATTAATTCATCATAAGTTTACTTCGAGTAATGCTAAGAGAATTTCATGATTCATGTAAGTATCTCAGACAAACCATTTATACTAGCATTATTTTGTTTTTAGTTTGTTGATATAACAAGTATCATAGTATCAATAAATTTTAACTTATATGTGTGTGTGTGCGCACGTGTGTGTATGTGTGTCCACGCGTGTGTGTGTGCAGGGATGGACCGAGAGTTTTTGTTTATTGTCATCGTATAATAGCAAAAATAAAACTCATTAAGGTTGAGGGTGGCACCGCCGGTGTTTTGGTGCCTCTAGTCATTTTTTGTTGACACCAAAATCTAATAAATGAAATTTAAAAAATATGATAAGATATAGTTTAATATTCGATTTATACTTTTAAAATATTTTAATTTAAACTAAAACCACTAACTTTAATTCACAAAGCTTTCTTTAAGTTGTTTTTTTATAGATTTTGATCCTAAGATACCAAAACAACATTTGAAACATCATAAACCCGATCCGATTAACTGAAAACCCGGAAAAGAATATAAGTCCGCCCATACATGTGTTTACAAAAAGGACCCATGTTTCTTCTTTGCACAGGCCTAGAGAATTCACGGAAGCCCCTGGTAAGACCATGGGATAGTGACTACTACAACAACTCATATAGTATAGATATTAGACCAGGCGTTATGGTCTACTAGAAGGCTTCGGGTACCATCGGGTACCCCCGGGAACACCAAGATGCATATAGAGGGTACCCAAATCGATTAGGGCTTTCGGGTCTTCAAGCTCGATCTAGAATCATGTACAAACCCACCCCCACCCCCCTCTCAACCAAGCACACACACACATTTAATTCTTTAATATTTAAATTAAAAAATTGGTAGAGTTTGAAGGAGAAGTATAACACTTGATTTCGGTAGGGAGAAGGGAATAGTAGAGAGAATGATGTGACGCTGATGTGGTATTGGGTAAAGAAAAGAAGAAAGATGAGTATAACTCATGGCTTTAGGGTAGTAGTTTTGGACTTAGAAAGCCAACTATCACTAAAGGAGCCTCTCATACTTCACCTCTACGTGGTGGGTGACCAAAGTGGAGAAGGAGATAAAGCAATAAGCTACGTGGAGCAGTAGGCAATGACTTCGCCTCTGTATGTCTGTGTCTCGCTCTTGTAATTTTTGATTAGTTAGTTGGTGTAATAATAGGTAGACTACAAAATTTGGTGTGACAGAAAATGACCACTATCTAAGCGGGTGAGATGGAACGGTTTTTTATATTCTAGATTCTTTACTAGTTTTGATGATCTTTTATATAAAAATTTATATTTGTACTCAAAGAAAAAATAAAAAATAAAAATAAAGAAAATGTTACTTTGATTAATCCCAGTTTTGGAACTAGTTTTAAATGTGATTATAAGTAGTAGACATATTGAAGAACATGGTTTTGTTTTAAAACATAAAAGGCAAATCATTCATGAACTAGCGCTTGTAACCATCTTTTTAGCTCATGGTGTTGAAGGCATATCTGGAAGTTCAAATTTAATACTTAGTGAGTAAATATGTTAGACGTTAGTTACAAGAACTGTTAACTCCGATAAAATTGTTAATATAAGTCATTAATGACTGATCATCATTTACATATATAGAAACCTGATATAGGGCATGCATGTGCACCAAAATGATCAAGTCCTAGTCGGCTAGTCTATGAACTTTTTGTGCACTTACATATTTTTGTATTCATGTTAAAGAACCTTCATAGTTTATTAATGCATACAGAAAACACGCTTGAATTCTGTACATAAATAATATGATCAAATGGAATCTGAATTAGAATACAAATATAACCACAAACAAAAGTAACAATAATAATGTAGCTAATTGAACCTCGAGTTATAAATCAATTAATTAGATAAACCAGCAGAAAATGTTACTCCAGTCGATGGTAACCATGACAAACCATCAATAAACCTTCGAACGGTGAATGACTCAGCCGTCGATGCATCCATGGCCATATGGTATCCAGGCCATCGAACCCTCCCTGATCGCGCTGCACCAGGACCATAATTCATGTACTCACCATACCACAATGTGTTTAACGCAAAGTTCCCATACCATTCTAACCACCCTCGTGGCTGGACCATCGAACTCATATATGTGTTCATGAACACAGTCCTTGAGTATTCCTTCCACGGCCTCCCCAAATAAGTAGGTTTTGTCGCATAAACATAACTATCTTGTATGGAAAACCCTGTGTTCTGATTCGGGTTTTTTCGCCCTTGAGCAGTGATTGTGACCTTTTGTAGTGGAAGAGGGTCCCTAGTGTAGATTTTGCAGTTTTGAAGGACTGCGGCACCATTTCCAAATATGAAATCTATGGTGCCAGAAATGCTGCATTCGCGGTAAAATTGGCGGAGAGAATGCGCGTAGAGAGTGTCTTGGTAGCCTTCCATGCTGCACCGATAGAATGCGGATTGATCGGAATCCACACGCAGAGCAACGCCTTGGTGGCTCTCGGGGCCGGCGGTGTTGCGAAATGTTATGTCCCTTGCGATAAATCCCCTACCAGAGACGGCTTCAAACAAAACAAAGGTAGTTATGTATGAAACTAAAGAAAGAAATAAAATATTCCATGGAATTTGTTATAATTGATCTAAGCGATAAAACTAACTGTCACAAATTATAATTGAACCTATTCCTATAACGGTCGTTTCCATTATTAATTAATTTAAATCATTCCAAAGTGTATATTTTTTAAATTTTTTATTATTTACTTATGGGTGATGCTAAATGTACAGCCCAATTACTTAATAAACATCATAAATCTACAACTAAAATCTTTCTAAATCTATATCTTAAATTAAAAATTCAGTTACTATAATAATCTAATAATTACAAGCTATAAATACATGTAAAAGAAGTAAATCAGTAAACCATAACCCACTGAAGTCACCGGAGCGTGACTATCTCCACCGCCGACGACGTATAACCATCGCCATCGACGCCGTCGTACGTGACCACCGCTGCCGCCGTCATACGTCTACCATCGCTACCGCCGTACACGAAGAGAACAACGACGTCAAGGTACCTGTTGCCGGTAAGATTCTGGTTAGGGAGCAACCTGTTGGTTTGAGAAGGTAGAGGGGGATATGGGTTTTGAGATGGAGGCCGAATAGAGAAGGGAAAGAGGTCGGGAAAGAGAGAAGGGAGAGAGGTTAGGAAAGGGAGAAGGGAGAAGGGTCACCGGAGAGAGAGACGAAGAGAGAAGAGAGAAGGGAGAAGGGAGAAGGGAGAAGGGTCGCCGTAGAGTGAGTCGGTGAGAGAGTCGCTGAAGAGAGAAGGGTCACCGGAGAGAGACGCCGGTGAGGGTCGCCTGAATCGCTGGAGAAAGGGTGGCCGGAGAGAGGGGTGGCCGGAGAGGGAGGCGGTGTGGAGAGGGGAGGATTAGGGTTTTGGTTTTTGGTTGAGATGGGAAGAGAGGTGACCGGAGAGGAAGGCGCAGGTGAGAGAGACGCCGGTGAGAGAGTCGCCGGAGGAGGAGCCGACAGTGGAGAGGGAGGCGGCGTGAGGAGGGAGGCGGCGTGGAGAGGGAGGGGATTAGGGTTTTGGTGTTTTGATGGGAAGTGAGAAGGGAAGAGTGAAAGAGAGAGGGGTATATGTAATAGTTTTTTTTTCTAATTTAATATTTTTTTAATTCTTTAATTTAATATATATTTTTTAATTGAAACAAAAAAAAACTATTTTTTAAAACACTTTTTCTACCACCTGCATTTTTTATCTAATATTTTTTTTTAATAATTTTAATTAAATATATGTTTTAATTTTTTTTTAAAAACAAGGTATTTTTTTCAAAAATATTTAAATAATAATATGTAATTAAAAAATGTTCTAGAAAGTTTTATTTTTTTATAGTTTAGGTTTTATTATTTTACATAAGTAATTATTGTTCATCTTATTTTGTAGTCTTGATATAAACTATGTCGGGTGATGACAATAATATCTCTAATGCGACTTCATTATTTTTTACCAATCAGGTATAACAATTACAATGATTTTAATATTTTTATGTTAAAAATATTTATATATTTTTAAAAAAGAATATTTAAATTATAGGTGTTTATTTAATTAATTATTATAAAAATGTTTATTACATTTATGAAAAAAAATCTAATAATAGAGAGGAAATCTAGAAAGTATACTTATATTAATTATCATATTTAAAATAATAGTTATAATTAGAATTATTGAAATCTAATTATGGAGGGTTGTATATTAGCAAATTAAGTATGTATATTTAGACAATCCCTTTACTTATATATATAATCTACCTAATGTCCTTATTTAACCAATAAATGTCCGTTGCATTAAGAAACCGATGGCTTTGGATTCTAGTTTGCGACATGTTTGCAATCTCATTAATAGGATTAATACTTAATTACATCTTTTTTCCATATCCTTCGAAGATTTTTCCACTATTGATCATTAACTTTTTATTTTTACGGATTTTGTTACTAAATAGTCAAAACTTTTAAGAATTTAGTCCCTGATCACACTAAAAGACCAAATTGCCCTTATACTCTTATTTGATTCATTTCTTTAATTTAGAGATTATATATTTTTATATAAATAAAATCTATATAAATCACTCACTCTCACATCTCTCTAACTCTTTTACATGTCTCTCTAACCATCTCTCTCTCCCAGATAACCACCGTCACCATCTCATACACACTGTCACCATCATCACCGCCGTCACTTACACTACTATCACCGACCATAACCACCGTTACACACCACCACCTCCACAACAGTTACCCACATTCTTTTCTCTATCCACATTCTCTATAACCATCTCTCTCTCCCAAAAAAACCACCGACACCATTTCATACACCACTGTCACCCATCATCACCATCGTCACCTACACCATTATCACCGACCACCACCACCGTTACACACCACCGCATCCATCACCTCCACAATAGTTACCCACATTCTCTTCTTCATCCATTCCACGCCGATATTACAACCGCCAACCACCACCACCACTAGTGCAACGACAACCGTCACCCGCCACCTGCGACCAACCACCACCACTAGGACCCACATACTGTCGACTGTAAATTATCAAATACTCAGCGTCTGCAACAACAGATATAGGGGTGTGTGTTTTGGTGTATGATCTCTTCGGAACTATTTAGATATAGTGAAGCCACCATCGACTTCCATCACCACCGCTATACTTTCTCTTTTTCTTCTTTTTTCTAATTTTTCAAATTTGTTCAGATGTATGTGTGGACTTTTTTAGGGTTGTATCTTCAGATCTATCTAGATTCGTCAATAGCCACCGTCGACTGAGATTTAAATTCTGTTTTTTATTTTCAGTTTGATTTTGGGTAGATGATTCTGGATTTTGATTTTTCTTTTTTCTTTTGATTTTAGCCTATCCCTTTGACGTAGAGAGAGGTGGTGAAGTGGTGGTTCTTATTATGGGAGTGGTGGATGGCAGTAACCATCGTCAACTCGTATTGGTTGATGGTGGTGAGGTGATGGTTGCGGTGTTGAGATGATGGTAGGCAAGAGAGAGAGAAGGGAGAGAGAGATAGAGAGAGAGTGTGTGCGTGCGTGTCTGTGTTAGATGAAAGAGTTTAAAAGTGTTTAAGGGAGAGGGTCTAGAGAGAAATTTATTAATATTTTATTTTTATGAAAAGGTTTAATATTTAATAATAATAAAAGTTATATACAAATTAAAGAAAATGAACAAATCAAGAGATCAAGGGTAATTTGATCTTCTTAATTGAATAATGGACCATTCTCGTAAGATGTTTGGCCATTTAAGAACTAAATTTGTAAAAATGAAAAATTAAAGTGAAAACCGCAATAGAGAACAATAATTTAGCTAACTCTGGTATTAATCTTATTTATAAATGCTTACTATTATTAATTTGATTTACTGAGTGATTATTTATATGAGAGTTAATAATAATTTATAACCTCAAGGTTTACATTTTGTTTTTTTCAAACCTCAAAAAAATGAAAATTTTTCTCTATGTTTCATACCACAAAGTTTTGCAATAATTTTACTAAAACCTTAAAGTTAACGCTATATTTTTATTTCAACCTTTAAGTTTTTTTTGAATTTCTTTCTTTTTTAAATCAGTCTAGTTCCATATGTATTCTTTGGTTTTTGTGTAGACATAGTTACTTACATATATCATCAAGTTAAAATGGTAAAACTAAAAGTCAAACAAAACAGGGTTAAACCATATTTTAATAAATATTAAGGGTTAAACCTTTTAAAAAATGTTAAAATTTTAAAACAAAAATAAAAGATAACTTTAAAATGTAAATCATTTGAAAATTAAAAGATTAAGCTTTAACAAAATAAAATATAAAATTTACGTTTTTGTCCATTATTAATCCTAAATATAAATACAATAAAAGCTTTTACCTTTTCTACGATTGCATAACCTACAAAAAGTTCATATAAATAGGCTTAATTACTCACGCCGAGCCCTACACATAGCTACATGCATAATGCCTGAGACGTATTTTAATTTTTAAAACATTAATAGGTATCCTCTGACTCCATTAATTAATCAAGTGTAATTTATGAGACGAATTCGGTTCTTCATGGACACGGGAGCTGGGTAACGAGTTGGAGTTCAGAGGCAGGATTGTTGACGAGCTACGTAGATTGAAAGACACTTTGGATAAAGTTCAACTTCAACAACAGATACCGGATAAGAGAAGTTGGATGTTGAGTGATGATAACTACTACTCAGTTAAACACGTGAGGGATGGTATAGAAGAAATTCAACCTCAACAGAGGGCTGCAAATCAATCGCCTCAACCGTTAGCTACTACCCAAAAAAGTGTGTATTTTTAGCTAGAGGGTGGATAGAAGAAGATTACCGGCAAGACATAACCTTAATCGAAGAGGAATTGATTTAAATTCATTCCTATGCCCCAGATGTGAGGATTAGATAGAGGATGTTGATCACGTAATTTTTCCATGCAATAAATTAACTGCACTGTGGTCCGATGGTCATAACTGGTGGGGGTTTGAGTTTCGACCAGCTTGCACTTTTAAAGGCTTCGCAACTACAACACATTTTTCATGTGTGAATACAAAGAAAACTATCATGTGGGAGCTTGTTATTAGAGTGACGGGTTATCTAATTTGGAAAGACTGTAACGCAATGGTGTTCTCAGATGCAAAAACAAGAACAAATAACATTCTGTTTCACACAAAGCTACTTCTGTTTTAGTGGATTCAGGCTCGGGTAAAGAGAGGTAAGTATTTCCGTTGGCAAGATTGGTTATTCAATCCGGCAGGAGTTTCATTGTTGTAATTTGGTCGTAATGTAAGGGTCATGATGTAATTCTTTTGGCTTCACACTTGGGCCGTAATTTTGAGCTGTGCAGGGACTTATATGGATATCCTATTTCCGGTATATTCTTCTACGTAAGTTCTAGGCAAAGCTCTTGTACATGTAACTTAATTCACAATATATATATATATATATATATATATATATATATATATATATATAGAGAGAGAGAGAGAGAGAGAGAGAGAGTCAGGTTCAAGTAAAAAAAAGCTTAAGGTACTTAATGTAAGGAGAAACGAGGGCTTGACACTTGGCATTTCTGGTTAAAGGGTATAATGGGTACACATATTAAATTCTCTCTCCACCATATTATCCTCACACCCCACATTTCTCTTCTATGCTAACCCTAGAATTAGCGCCCCCCGTTTCCAAACCATCGCCTCCATCTACGTTGTCATCGGCGACCTTCATCGCTGTCAACGGTGACCACCCGCCTCAATCTGCGTCGTCTCCTCCTAGTAAACCCTAACCCTCCATCTGCGTTGCCTCCTCCTACACGTTATGTTATCGCCGCCTAGACCACACTGCTGCCGCCGCTGTTATAGCCACCGTCTACCGCCGTCGCCGCTTTTATACCCACTGTCTACCGCCGTCTGGATCACTACCGCCGATGTTCTCGATGTTGTGTCACTGTGCACCGCCGCTGTTTTTGATTCTTTTCTCGATGTTGTCGCGATGCACATGACGACGCCGCTGTTTCACGATGCTAGCTTTCTTATAAATGGTAAAGCTGCATCGCCGAACACAACCGCCGCTGCACCACCGTCGCTGCGCTTTCGCCGCCGCCATTCATCCCGTGTTTGAACACGGCATCAGGTGTATTTTGTGCATCGGATGTTTCTAAGTTGTGCAGTAAATGTAATGTGTGAATCAATTGGGGTTGTGCATATTATGTATCAGGTACTATATGCATCAATTTTGTATGTATCATTCTTAAATCTGTTCTTCAGTTGTTGATTTTGATTGTTCATCATCTTTTTCGGTTTTTCTTTGTAAATTAATTCTATAGAGGAACCATGCATCAAATGGTTGTAACCTGTGAATCAAAATGATTGTATTTTTATGCATCAAATGTAACTTATGAATCAAAGGTTTGTATTTATGTGTATCTGTTCTTCAGTTGTTGGTTTTGGTTTTGGTTGTGCATCGGGGGTTGTAATCTGTGAATCAAAATATTGGCCTGAATTTTTGGCCGACGGGAACGATGACCTACGTTTTTCTCAGCCTGATTTTTCAAATTACCATATTAACCTTTTTAATTTTTTTAATTCCGAAAATTTGGTTAAAATGGCGGGTTTTTTTGAATTTTGACTTGATCCTGTGGTCCAAATTTCTCCTTACATTTAGTACCATAACTTTTTTTTACTGGATCACTACCCTATATATATATATATATATATATATATATACTTACAGCCTTTGCTTTTCGGAAAAAGGAGATGACACTACAAAAAAAAAAGGCTTTTTGCGGCGTCATAATTCGCCGCTAAAACTCCAAATGTCGCCGCATTAGATTTTTAGCGGCGACATGTCGCCGCAAAAAGGTCGCCGCTAAAGCTTCGTACCCAAAAGTGTTTAGCGGCGACATGGTTTTCGGTGGGAAAAAATGGTGGTAATAGCCTTTAGCGGCGACATATGTCGCCGCCAAAACGCTTTAGCGGCGACAACTGCTTTCAGATGATTGTGGGCCCATTTTTTGTCGTTTAGCGTAGTATTAGCGGCGACATATGTTGCCGCAAAAAGTGTATGTCGCAAAAAATGTTTTTTCTTGTAGTGTGAAACAGGAGCAGAAAAAGTAGGAAAATATAGAATTTTTGGGTGTGAAATATGATAGCGTAACTGGGTTAGAACGTATATGTATATAAATATATATATTACCTACGGTGGCCGTTCGGAACGTAGTCCATCCTTGCATAAAATTCCGATCACCGGTGACCACGGTGGCTCCGACCCCATCACCTATAAGCATTATATTAGTCTTCTTCTTCTTCATATCTATATTCTCTTTGTACATTCCCTTTTTTGCATATATAACATATCTCCGGGTACTATGATTTGGAGCATCGTTAATTGCTTCAGAGATCGTACGATAACGACCTGACCCATCTGACGCCACGACCGCATCTACATGCATCGAGTTCGGGCTCGAAAGCATTAGTTCTTTATCACCTTTGGTCATCCATTTTGGAAAGAATGTGTTAGTTTTATCACCATAATTATTTCTAGGCGGTTTAAAGGGTAGGGTATGTAGTTGAGTGTATAAACTCAATACATTACTAATGAGTTGTGTGACTTGTGTTAGGCTTCCTTTTATAAAGCTCTCAAGGTGTCTATCAGTTCCTTCAAATCCTTCAAGGCATGTATCTTGATTGCTTAATGCGGCACTTAACCATGCTTTTAAGTTCCCTTGGTAGCTAGGGTTTTGTGATCCGGCTCTAATCTTCCTCATCTCTGCTAAAGACCAAGCGAGTTCAGAAACTGAGAAGTCAAGGAGTTCCTTGCAGTCCTCAATCGCGATTTGCTCTCGTGAACTCGAAGACAAAGAGGTGAACCGGGTGAATGTTTGCAAGGCTAGTTGTGTCTCGTTGAGTGTCGCCTTTAGGGCAGCTTTCAAGATTGTGTCGGGCTTTTGGTTAACCGAACTATGGTTGTCAAGAAATGATTTCAGGTTCGATAGACATGCATTTCGGTCTTTAATATTGCTACAAGCTTGAAGAATCAATGGGTTTTCAATGGTTTGTTCTTGATTGCTTAGGGTTTGAGAGGATACAAGTATAATCAATAGTGGGAAGATGAAAGAACAGACTACAAAACTAGGAATTGCCATGGTCGAAGATTAATTGGTAATTAATGTGTTGTTTGAAAAGAAAGAGATTCATTTATATCGTGACAAAATGAGAAGATAGTTTTTTGGAATATTTGTTAGGGAAGCAAAGGTTTCCTTGAAATAGAGAGATATTCTTTTATGCCAAGAGAAAGTTAGAGTTATGCTTTTAGGTAGAGTAACATGCTAATATTAATATTCTTTGGTATTTTGCACGATTATATGCGCAAAACGGCTCTTAGCTACATAGATTTACAATAGTTTCACACCGCTTAGATATATTTTTCAGAACTAACGACTGAGATAAATCCTTAGGCACAAGTATGATTGATTTTGGTACTTAATGAGTTAAGATTATCTCATATTGTGGTTAAACATAACTTATAAAGTTTTGTCATAAACATAAGAGTGAGACTTACAAATAGATACATTTTTGACTTAAAAAAAGGGAACACACTCTATTGTTTGTAAGATAAAATGATAAGTCATGTTCAGGACGGATCCTACTAATATTTGGGCCCTGGGCATAATCTTAAAAGGGGGCCCACTATAATAAACTTGTTTCAACTAAGTAAATTTCTATAGTAAACTTGTTTCAACCAAGTAAAATTCACATAGAATATATTCTTAAATGAAGATTATGAAGAAAATGAAGACTTATAATTGGATGATTTCACCATTGTTGTTAATCTCGACTCCATATCTTCAAAGCTTTCTTGAAACTCCTTGTAAATGCAAAAAACAATTCATAAAAATTTGCTTCTTTGAAATTTTCTCAATGCAAACGTAGTATAAAGTGGTATTACAAGACGAACACCAAAAATTAAAAGCACAACTACGAACTCCAGATTCATTATAAGAATTGTAAATGTAAAGCCTTCATTAGTTTCAATAGATGGTTTGTCATACTGGTGACGTAGTTAAAGAAACACAAACACATTTTTATAATATATATATATATATTCAAAAAGATTATTCTAGTAAACAGAATAAACAATAAACAAATTATAGTACCATACAATTTGAAGGAAAAAAACAGGCGCACATTAAATAATTAAAATCGCATTTTAAAAAAAAACGTAGCGTAGACCAGTTGGTTGACGCTTTCGTTTACTGGTGACGTAGTTAAAGAAACACAAACACATTTTTATAATATATATATATATATATTCAAAAAGATTATTCTAGTAAACAGAATAAACAATAAACAAATTATAGTACCATACAATTTGAAGGAAAAAAACAGGCGCACATTAAATAATTAAAATCGCATTTTAAAAAAAAACGTAGCGTAGACCAGTTGGTTGACGCTTTCGTTTATAAGGTAGAGGTAACGGGTTCGACTCCTACCTTTCCTTTTCTCATTTAGCGACTATCTTATGTCCAGTTTTTTTATTTCTTTTTTTTTTTTGAAATTTTATGTTAATTAAAAATCTACGTAGGCGTTAAATGATTTTTTTTGTTACTAATTTTTTTGCATTCAATTTTTTATTATTTGTTTCTTAATTCTAAGTATACGTTATTTTAATGTTATCCATTTTATTTCTTAACGTTTTATTGTTTTAATAAGTTATATCTAGCAACTTTTATACTTTTTTTTTTGTTATTTTTGTATTCTTTTCATATTATCCTTAATAGTTTTGATATTAAATTATCCAACAAAAATGTATCAATGTAATTATATACTTTATTTAATAACAATTTTTTTTTATAAATATCTCATTACAACACGCGAACAAATAAGTCATACCCTAATATATATTAAGAAAAAAACAAGCATATGATAAATGGATCACATAGCAAAAAAGAACATATGGAGTCTCCTGAAGTGGGTAACGTACATGGTTGTTTTTTTATGATCGAGGTGCTACAAGTTCGAATTTGTTTCGTCAATTTTTCTTTGTCCTTTATATTCTTCTGTTTTAAACAAGCCCGCAAGTTTTATATATATATATATATATATATATATATATATATATATATATATATATATATATATATATATATATATATATATATATATATCCTTTTTCTCTTTTTTTCTTTTCAACCAAAATAAATTATATCACACATAATAAATTGGTTTTTTGAATGAACATTACTGTAATTGCTACTATTATAATTAAATTTGATAAAAGCTTATTGCTATATAAAGTTTTAAAAAGGTCAGCAAATCTAAAAGTTTTATGAGTGGTGATACAAGATTGTACATCATATACATATAGTAAATATAAAGATAAACAATAATTAAAGTTGAACATTTATTCTTAAGATAAAAAAGACTCAAGAACAAAGAGAAAATAGATGGCCCATAGCGAAAAACTTGCAACCAAAGCTGAGGATACAATTTTATGTAATACACTTATACTCCGTCGCGAATCGCGGACAAATAATCCTAATGCCATATGATTACACGATTATTTTGTCGTTTTCTATATTCATCGTAAACCAATTATATAAAAAATGATCCATTAAATTTACAAAAGCTAATCTGGAAGGAGTTGTAAAGATGTTGCATTTGTCAAACGCTCATTTTTTTGAAAGAAAAAATAGAATTCAAATATTTGATATAGTGATAAAGGAATAAATTTTATAATAAAGATTACTAAAACTGTTTTTTACTTCAAAAGATAAGTTTTACTTTGTACCACCACATCTAGATGGTCCTTCAATAATAAACAGAAACCATAATTTCTTTGAGTATATAAGCTATAAGATAGTTAACAAATGTAATTTTTAAACATGTATCACACCGTTATGGTGTACTTCATAAAAATTATTTATAAGATTTAACAAATAAAGGCGCACGCGGAAGTTTGACTATCAGTTCAAGTGGGAGCCTTTCCCTTATCTTTTCCCAAAAAGGCGGGAGTATATAAAAAAGGTAAAAACAACACTGATTAAGCACAAGGCTTAGTGAGCACACAAATATCACAAAATATACCACATACGTACAAATTGTACACACGTATATGCTTCACATTATTATTTACTCCACATAAATATCCAACAGCCACAAAGGCTGTATCCCGCCACGAAGGATAAACCAACAGCCATAAAGGCCGTATCCCGCCACGAAGGCTAAACCAACAACCATAAAGGTCGTATCCCGCCATGAAAGCTAAACCAACAGTCATAAAGACCGTATCCCGCCATGAATGCTAAACCAACAGCCATAAAGGCCGTATCCCGCCACGAAGGCTTAACAATCAGGTATTGATCATCTCTCACATACATAGCACAATAGGCACATATTCACATAGTACATTAAGTGAATTAGTGTACTCACCTGTTGGTGTGATGAGAATCAACATTAGCTAAAAATTTACATTAAGGCTTCTCAAGTCTCCATAAAGAGGCTCATAGCCCAAAGTTTCTAAAATCTCAACTTGTATACAAAATTGTATACTTCCAGCTTGACCCTTCCATAGTATTTCGTAATCTTAGCCATCTTAATGTCCGAATCAGCTTTTGTGTCCAACATAAGAAAGAAACTAGACATCCAGAGCTTTCCAACGTTATATCATATGAACTCTAACGATATTTCCTTGATTTTTAATGATTTTTCGAAAACTAGTAAAAATTTCTGCCGTGTGCAGAGTGGGTTACGGGATTTTTACAAAGTCATCTAAACTCACTCAAATTCGATTCTAAAACTCGTATTTCTTCTTAATCAGGTTCTAAAGCTTTCAAATGAAATTTCCAAAATGACTAGACCCACAATTTGTTACCATTTCATCAAAACTTAAAGAACAATTACATGCAGGTGGGTTTTGACCCAATAAAACTCAAATCAAAGATATCCAACCATGGGTTCATCAATAAGCTATGTAGAACACTAAAAATCATTCATAAAAACAGAGTTAGAACTCACTTTGATATGTACTACTTGTGCCAAACTTAATTCTTCAAGCAAAACAAGCCACAATGGGTAGGATTTTGGCTAAAACCTTCAAATGTGCAACTAATTTGAACATGCATCCATACATCTTTAAGATTTTAAGCTTTCTCTATCTACTCTCTCTCTCTCTCTAAGATGATATTCAGCTGAAAAATGAAGAAGATGGTGGGGTTTGACCCCTTTTTGACTATCTATCAAATTTACACAAAAGGCCCTCCAAGTTTCATCATTCATAAATTGACCACTAAACTTTATTTCAAGTAATATGACTTCTCATCTTGGCCATATAAACATATTATTATTCTCATAATCCAAACAAATCCTTATTTGCTTTTAATATAGAAGTAATATTACTTAAAATCTATTTCTTAGTTAAAACACTATTAATCCTCGGAATCTCTCATTCAAATAACTCCGGATAGTTACATTTCATCTCATCCTCGGTTTCCCAATTACACTCATAACCTTTGCGGTGCTTTTATTGGACCTTGACTATGGTGATTTGTTTATTCCTTAATGCTTTGACTTTCTTTTCAACTATTGCTACAAGTTGCTCCACATAGTTAAGTTCGTATCGACAACTACTTCATCTAAGGGAACATAGGTTGATTCATGAGCTAAACACTTCCTAAGTTAAGACACATGAAAAGTGTTGTGGATTCTAGATAATACCAAGAACAAGGTTAGCATCTTTTCTCCAAAAATCCATGAATTCATCACATTCTCCCATATATTGTTCCAATCAACCACACATGCACACGACATAACCTCGTGCGTTTGAATCATCAATTCAGATTATGCAATAGTTTGTGGGTAGTACATCATGCTAAAACACAATTTGCGCCCAAACCTTTGTTGAATTTTCTAATAAATAAAAATATGAACCCACCATTCATGTCAAACATTACAGATAAAAGCACTTCTTGTTCCTTAATTTCCGCTTTCATGATAACTTAGTCATCAATTCAAAGAAATGTTAATCTCGAATAAGAATAAAAAGGCACTATTCTCCCAATATAAACAATCACCCAGATATTATCGAACTTATCATGTCTTTGCAAGCTCCATGATAATATTAATTTCATTATCTTTTTAGTTTCACATAAGAATATGCAGAGGTTGCAGCTTCCCCCAAAGTTTTTGATGTTCGGTTAAATCCCGGAAAGAGGTTGATTTTAATCTTTTTACATATCTTGCAACAGTTTTTCTTTATTCGTCTCCACCAATTACCTGTTTTCACATCTTTATACATCTTTGTAGTACTAGAATGGATAGATTTTTTTTATACAAGCTACATACAATATTTATATCCGCCCGTACATAGACAACAAAAATCTCTTAGTCGTAAGTCAACCAATATTACCCTTCTTTTTTCATTTTATATTATAATTCTCTACTATTAATCGGCAGTCCTGCTAATCTCATCGGCAAAATAGTTGTCATGATTCCCAAGATTTCAACCCTGAAAGGCATACAATTGACTTTTCTAATTTATGTGTCACGTACTTTGCTTTACGAGGATGGTAAAACATTTTATCGCATAATCTGTTACTAAATCATCATTATCTCATTTGATTGGATTTGGTTCTCAGCCAAATCAAGTTATACTTACATATGCAACTGTTCAAATATCTCACAACATCTTGTTCACATATCACTACATTATGGCCGAGGGGTGTTCAGCGATTGTTTCCAAAACACATGATCAGTCAATAGCTTATTAACATACATAAATAGGTACATATCGTCGGCTAGAATTTTGAGAAAGATCATCCATTTGATCAATCTCACCCATTATACTATATATGTACGCATATCCGTATACTAGAATATGTTACTTTCATCCATCATGCACTTTCATTTACTGAGTCTTAAGCCTAATCATTTGTGAGGTCTTACGCCTAGCCATCTACCAGGTCTTTAATCACAGTACCAACGCTACAAGTACTACAAACCATAATGTATATTAGGAACCAATTCGATGCAATATCCCTTGCATCACATTAGAATATATCATGACAAACCATCAAGGGCCAAGTCACAATACTAGGTACTTATACAACCAATACAAGCAATAAGTCTACAAAATTATATTAAATAACATCTCAAGGTCAAGCAACGCTTGACATAACACATACTCTAGTCCCCACTAGACAAAATCCATTGCACAATTCTATATATTCACAAGAAATAAGAATTTCCTTTAGAGAGTCCTACTATATAACTAGTTATTATCGCCTTCTCATCCACTTCCATATAATCATCGCTTCTACTCATCTTGTGATTACTCAAAGTTGAGTATCATTTATCACGTCCCATAATTTTATCTAAAAATAGTTAATTTATGTCCTGCATCAATTTAATATGAGTTGTATCTCATCACCCACTTGAGTGGATAATACCCACTAACATTGCTTACCCAAATGTTTAACCACTCTTTTAATGAACAATCATTATGCTTTCTAAATAAAGATGTTGGGTGTGCTTAACCCATTCTTCCATAGTCCTTGGATCTCCAGAGGAGTCAACCGGTTCGGGACCCTAACAATAGGTAAGGCGCCTGTAACAAGATTAGTTTAGAATATTGTTCCCTATCATGAGGAATACTAAGCAAGTCTTCTGAAAATGCATCAACAACTTCTCATACAACTACAACATCCCGAAGAGTCCGTCCACTATTATTTTCTTATCATATTCATGACATATGCTGAAAAAGCTATAACATCACGTACGAGTTTTTACGAGTTTTACTTACAGGTCAACCTCTTTCTTGTTATTGCCCAAAACAACAAGTTCTCCCTTACTTGGGGTTGAACCTCTAAAAGTTTCTGGCCACGCTAGATAATTGTCATGTATTGACCAAGCCAAACCATCCTAACACTCACTTTTAAATCCTTGACCCGGACATAAATCGAATCAACAAGATAACTAATCTTTTCCATATCTTAAACGTTGTTCTTACACACACCAGTTACAATTATATCATTATCACCTACCATTTTTACCTCCAAAGGAATTTTCTAGACACCCCGACATAGACGTGTCGTAATTGCCATAAAAGAAGATGTATTCAGAATCTACCTGCTCCTGAATCAAACAATACTAAGGCAGGTGCAAAATCAACAATGGAATTTCCATGTAATCAATTTAGACTCCACTTCATCTCTTTGACGGTGTGTTCAAAATCTCTTTCCCTTGCTTTAGTGGTTTTGAGCCTTTTTTTCCTTTTGCTTCATCGTTCATGCAAAGCTAACTAATATAATAACATTCTTCATAATACCAATAAGACAATGGCAATTGAATTTACCATCATCCAGAAGATAGCAGTAGGAAAAGACTTTCAGGGTGAAATTACAAACTTTACCAAGATGTTTTGGCCTACCTCAATTTTAACAGTTGTTTTGGCAGGCTTCAGCAGTACTCAACATGAAATTTTCCACCTTTTAGCACCGGAGGCATCATATTCTTTTCATTCTTTTTAACCTCGAACCCTATCACCTTGTGATTTATGATTGCTTGTGCAAGCAACTCCATCATTTTTTATTACTTTTCCAATGCTATCTAAAAACAGATTCAAGGTTGTACACAAAATTTGAGAGTTATCTTAGCTCAATCCCTATAATTACTTAAAAATTCAGGAACTCCTCTATGGGTTTGTCTACCTGTACATAATGTGTGTACTACTTGAACAGTTTAATAAACTATTCCTATTTCACCACCTTGATATTCACAGTTTATTTACTTTATACAAGTAGTACCCACCAATCTTTTGTAGTACCATAAAGAAATATTGTACGTACAATCAAATGTACCATAACTGGAGCAATAGGCACTTTCAACCTCAACTATCCACTTTTAGCTGACAAAGAGGTTTAGGATTCGTTCCAGATTCAGCGGTTGATACGTTGTAATGTGTATGTATACATACCCCTTTGTCCTTTCTTACTATACAAAGAGGCCAATCATATAGGTATTCACCTTCCTTGTTGCCTAAGAATCATCAACCTTCATTTGCTCGAACATAATAGTAATTGTCTCAAACAAGACTTAATTTTCTTTCCTAACCACAATCTCCCATATAGGAAGCTCAGTATAAACATCTCTCACCTCCTTTATGCACGGAGGTCTTGCTCCACATTCACAAAATGTTTCTGCACGGTTTGTAAAACTGGTCTAACAATAGGTGGACAATGGTCAACCTCGTTAGTTACACTGGCTTCCTCCCCGCCTATAGGCTTACAAGTACCTAATTGGGGTCTACAACATCATAACTTCACCATATGTTCACCATTCTAAAACAATCACACGTCTAGAATAAAGCAAGATATAGATAAGTATCCTACTCACGTTATTCTAGGAAAGTTGTAAACAATTAGCATGCTTTTCACCAAAAATGCTCTATAATAGGCCCCTAATAGCTAAGGCAGTCTATCACATCAAACTATTACCCCTTACTTGATTCACAAAGATCCTTTTGTGACGTAGTTGAGTTTAACATGTATCATGTGTTTGTTATAGTATGGATCCGATTACTATTTCAAACACTCTATACATGTTTACTCAAACTTAATCACTAAGTCTCCTGGTTCACAAGTGTAGGTAAGGTATCTAACACTAATTTTTTTAAATGGAAATTTTCTTTCCCACACATATACACATAAGCAATCACATAATCTCATATTAGTCTAGTTATTCACATTTACTAGACTACTTTTGTTAGATTATGTGCAGAGATAGATAACATGTATCATCGTGTCCAATACTATGTGACACTAAAGGACCACACTGCTGCACACTCAATTAGAACCTGTTGGATTTTACCTGTTTGTGTATCACAATAATTAATAGTTTAATTAATTACTGAGAAAGAGAAAAATAATAATAGTTAATTATTATTTAAAAGAGAGATGTTAATATTTAGTTTAAATATTAACGGGACCGGTTAATTAATAGTTATTAATTAATTAGAAAGGTCAAGGGGTACTTTATGTAATTGATTAATAGTTCAATTAAAGTTGGACTTTAATTAAACGCGCTTAGGCCTAATAAGGGTTTATTATATAAACCTTATTAAGCCTCATTAATCACATAAGTCAATTACAACTTATACGAGATAACCCTAAAAGCTCTCTCCCCCTCTCTCTTCTCGGCGGCGACGACGCAAGGAAAACCGGACCACCAAGGGCAATGGCCGGCGGCGACGAACACACACACACACGCGCGGATCATCGGTTCTTGATCCAAGGTTTTATCCTTAGGCGGTCTAGCAGCCAGTTCAAGGTGGTGCAGTAGTAGTGGATAACCTGCAGCTGTCTAGAGGCTTAAAAGAAAAAGTTTTTGGTTTGCATCAAGGTATAACTTTTTAATCCTCTTTTTATTCTATGTTTCTGTACGAGTTAGATGAGATCACTGGAGGGGGTTTTTATTCCGCTGTGCATGTTTTATTCCCTACAAAACCCTTCGGTGGTATCAGAGCCACTTCTAACCTCGTAGGAGACTAGGTAGGTTTCTTTAATTCTGATGAAAAAGGTTTATCTTTAATCAAGAAAAAGTTTTTTTTATCCAGAATAATAAAAATCAAGTTTAGATTTTTATTGGATAAACTTTTTGATAAAAGATTGGTAGATTTAATTATTAGTTAAATCTGTTTTTTTTATTGTTGTTATTTACGATAACCGAGAAACCGAGAACACCACCCTCGATCGGCGGCGGTCCCAGGTAGGGGCGGCAGTCGCTGGCTGCCGGAAAATCGGCGGAGGCCGATGGTGTTAGCGGAAATCTGCGGCGGACCACCGTGGAACGCGGCGCGTTAGCGGCGCAGTTAGCGGCGTGTTAGCGTCGCAGTTAGCGACGCTAACTGTGTGGTGGGCTTCGGCCCAGAAAGTCACTGCCCAGTTAGCCAGCAGCCCAGTTAGGGCTTAGCGGCTAGGGTTAGCGGCATTAAAGGCCCTTTTGGGCCTCGGCCCAGTTCTGTTGCTTCCCGGTCCGTTTCCAATCAATGACCCAGTTTGAATATTTGACCCAGCTCGCGGTTCAGATATTTGTGGTCAATATTAAATTAAAATATTGTTGTTATTTTAGTTTAAAGTTTAAATATTATTTTGAGTTTTTTGATTAATTATCAAAGTATAAAACTTGAGATATATATTTATTGCAAATAACAGAAAAACAATATAGGGGTTTTAACAGGTTGTTAAAATCAGTAATATTTCATCAAGATGAATAATTAGAAATAAGTTGCTGTTTTACTTTCATGTATTAGTTTAGTACATGTTTGGGATGTCATAGCCGAGCCCTTGACCTTGTGGATTGTTTAATTTCTTGCACTTGTGGTTGTTTTGGATTTATTATTCTATGGTGTGGGGAGGCCTGCGTGCCACTTACAACCCCTATTCTATTTTGTAAAAGTTTTAGATTAGCGGGCCTGCGTACCTTTTAAAATCTTGTACTTTTATATTTCTAGTTTTTAGACAATAGAATAGAATTATTGGATTTCATATCTGGACCAAGGAGCAAGGAGCAAGGAGCAAAGAGAAGGATTGGATGCTGGAGCCAATGGGAGCTTCAGAATGCCATGCCATGTGTGTTGTGTTTTTCCACTTAGGTTTTGACCGTCGGGTTTTTCGTGTGGCTCACGAAACCGATAATAGTTAAGGGCAAGGCTAAGGCATAGTTGTTTGTGGTTGTTTTATTTCTTTACATATTTTATATATGCGTGGTTGTGACTCTCACGATGAAGTAAAACAAGGGTTTTAATAATAGTTAATTATTAAACAAATGTTTTTAAAAAGAAAACTTGCATTAAAGTTTTTCTCGTCAAAAACTTGGAAATCCTTTTTAGAAAAATCTTAGATTAGTGTGCTACCCACCTAATGGTACACCTTTCCTGTTAAACGGTACTCGGGTGTCGAAAGTGACCAAACCTTGGGCATTCGGGTTCAAACCATTGCGGGGGAGGGTGTGAAAGACTCTGCGATAATCGGGAGTCCCGGCCAGAGTTCACACTGTCTTAGGTGGTGCGATCTATTTTGGTGATAATCGGGAGTCCCGGCCCAAAATGCACTAGAGGGACTAAACATGCATGGTTCCTGTAACCGATGTCCCACGGATCTAGGAGTCGTGTCCAGTTAGGATACAATTGGTATAGTTCTTACCTACCAGAAATAGCATTGTCCCGGTGGGAAGTGCCCAAACCTTGCATCAGGAAATTTGAAATATGGATCCTAGTATAATAATTTATTGTTTAAAATGTAATAATTATTAGAAGATGTAATCAATACTGAATCGGTTTTATCTTTTTCTTTTTCTTTTTCTGTAGATGTCATATATATATGTTATTCCGTTTTATTCACCAAGAGAGTCTCTAAGTCTCAACACTGGCAAGTAGAAGCTTTCAGGTCCAAACTTTGCTGTTTGGAAGTTGCATCTGAAAAATGTTTTGGATGCACAAGGAAAGCTTCACATTATTGAGACATTACCTCCAGAGCGACCAGGAGTAGATGCCTAGGATAGTGAGTATGACACTTACTATCAGTATCTGGATGACGAGTCTGACGTTATGTCGATTCTCATTTTCACAGCATCTTCCGAGTTTACGGATGATCTACGTGAGAAGTCGTCTTATGAGGTCGTTCAAGGACTGGAGCAAAAGTTCAAGTATAGTGAACGGATATGTCGCATGCTACTGATGAGGGAAATTCTTTCAGCTAAGATGAAAGAAAGTCAGCCTATTAGCGATCATCTCATCAATATGAGAAGGCTCTTAGATTGCTATGAGAGTTTTGGATCAAAATCAAAACCACATGAGCTAGTTATGCTCTTGTTCGGTTCCTTGTCGGACTATTACCAGAAAAGAGTAATGTATGTCCTCGGTGATTTTGAGATGACTGTCGCAGGGTTGCACGAAATCCTTATGTGCATTAGCGATGAGTTGAATCCAAAGTAGCTAGAGTCAACAGTTGTGGACTATATGCAGGAGGATGACTGGCTGGAAGAACTTGGAGAGATTTGTTGCCCAGACTGTGGTAGCAAGGATTCATGCCAACACTCACTCGACATAGATCAGCTGGACATTGGTTCTCCCAATGATACATGTATCTTTATGATAGATTGTCTTATTACTTCTTATGAATCATGGGTATTGGATACCGGATGTGGTCATCACATATGCAATCATTTGTAGGGATTCAAGAGAAGTAAGAAGCTGAGACAAGGAGATATGGACCTGCGGGTAGGCGAAGGCTCCATGGTTGGTGCCGAAGCTGTAGGAACGTATTGTCTTAGTTTGCCCTTGGGCATGGTCTTAGAACTAGAACCTTGTTATTATGTTCCTAGAGTTATTAAAAATGTTATCTCGTTCAATTTGCTAATAGACTGTGGATTTGCTTATGTTTTTAATGAAAAGGTTATTTCATGTTTTAAAAATGATATTTTCTTTTTCAAAGCTACTCCAGAAAAGGGTCTATATACGCTAAATTTAGATAACAATGACATCTATCATATAAGTAAGAGATCCAAGAGTAACTTGAATCAAACTTATCTCTGGCATTGTCGTTTAAGACATATAAACGAGAAACGCATAGAGAAACTCCGAGATGACGGAATTCTAGAACCATTTGACTTGGAGTCATATGATATTTGCGAATCTTGTTTGTCTGGTAAAATGACAAAGCAGCCCTTCAACAGTGAGAATGAAAGGGCCAACGAGTTATTAGGGATTATACACACAGATGTGTGCGGACCCTTTACTCCGGAGGCTAGAGGAGGATACCGGTATTTCATAATCTTTACTGACGACTTCAGTAGGTTCGGTTATGTCTACCTCATGAGACTTAAATCTGAAAGTTTTGACAGGTTCAAACAGTTTCAGAATGAGGTACAAAATCAGCTAGACAAGAAGATAAAGTCGCTTCGGTCGGATCGAGGTGGCGAATATCTAAGTCAGAAATTTGACGATCATTTGAAGGAATGTGGGATTGTTTCACAATTCACACCTCCGTATACACCTCAGATGAATGGTGTATCAGAAAGGAGGAATTGTACACTGCTTGACATGGTACGATCAATGATGAGACGAAGTTCACTACCATTGTCGTTTTGGGGATACGCACTCGAGACAGCAGCGTTCATGCTGAACCGGGATCCAACCAAATCGGTTGAAAAGACACCGTTCGAGATATGGACGGGGAAAAAGCCCAAAATGTCTTTTCTAAAGGTTTGGGGATGTGAGGTGTATGTTAAGCGAACATTCACGAATAAACTCAATTCCAAATCAGATAAGTGTATCTTCGTGGGTTATCCCAAGGAAAACCATGGGATACTATTTCTACAACCCAGACGAGAACAAAGTTTTTGTTGCTCGTAAAGGGGTATTCTTGGAGGAGAAGTTTCTTACCTCAAACACTCCAAGAAAAGAAATAGAGCTTCAAGAAATTGAAGAGGAGGAGATTACACCGCCACCGATAATTGAACCTGTGGTTCAACAGAGAATTGTTGAATCCCAACCCGAGTCTGTGGTTGAGGAAAAGGTGCAAACACAAGACCTTCGCAGGTCTAGTAGGCCTCGTAATGAGCCAGATAGGTATCTGGGATTCCTAGTTGCTCAAGACGAAGGGGATCTTTTAGAACCCACTACCTACCAAGACGCTGCCTCAGGTTTAGAATCTGAGAAATGGCTAGAAGCCATGAAGGTAGAGATACAGTCCATGTATGACAACCAAGTTTGGGAGTTAGTAGATTTGCCTCAACACAGTAAAGCTGTTGGGTGCAAATGGGTCTTCAAGAAGAAGACAGACATGGATGGAAAGGTGCATACCTTTAAAGCAAGGCTAGTGGCAAAATGTTTCACGCAAACTCATGGTGTTGACTATGATGAAACTTTTTCCCTAGTGGCAATGCTTAAGACTATTAGAATCCTTATGGCCATATCAACATATTTTGATTATGAGATATGGCAAATGGATGTCAAAACCGCTTTCCTTAACGGGAAATTGACAGAGGATGTATATATGATACAGCCGGATGGTTTTGCGGATCAAAAGAATCCTAATAAAGTATGCAAGTTGCTTAAATCCATCTATGGACTAAAGCAAGCATTTAGAAGCTGGAACATACACTTTGATGAGCGTATCAAAGAGTTTGGTTTTACCAAAAGTGAGTTCGAGTCGTGTGTTTACACTAAATTCAGTGGGAGCGCGGTAACCTTCCTAGTCTTGTATGTAGACGACATACTGTTAATAGGAAACAATATACAAGTATTACAAGGAGTAAAATCCTGGTTAGGTAAATGTTTCCAGATGAAGGACTTGGGAGAAGCTGCTTATATACTGGGTATAAGGATTTATAGGAATAGATCTAAGCGGTTTATCGGACTTAGTCAAAGTACGTATATTGACAAAGTCGTGAAGAGATACAAGATGGATGAATCCAAGAAAGGATTTATTCCTATGCAATCTAGCGCGATTTTAAGCAAGGCTCAGTGTCCAGTGTCTAGTCAAGATCAGGACAAGATGAAACTGATAACATATGCCTCGGCAGTTGGTTCAATCATGTATGTCATGCTGTGTACTAGACCCGATGTTGCCTATTCTATCAGTGTCACGAGTAGATATCAGCAAAATCCTGGTGAATCCCATTGGGTAGCCGTCAAGAATATTCTCAAGTATCTGAGAAGGACGAAAGACATATTCCTAGTTTATGGGGGTTCGATGGATGAGCTCAGTGTAACTGGTTACACTGATACTAGTTTCCAGACCGACAGGGACAACTTCTGGTCGCAGTCAGGATTTGTCTTTACCCTAAATGGAGGAGCCATATCTTGAAAGAGTCAGAAGCAAGATACAATAGCAGATTCTACTACAGAGGCAGAGTATATTGCGGCAAGTGATGCGGCAAAGGAAGCTGTCTGGCTGAAGAATTTTATCTCGGATCTTAGAGTTGTTGCCAGTATCTCTAGACCGATCGATATATTCTGTGACAACTCAGGGGCTGTGGCGCAAGCTAAAGAGCTTAGAGATCATCAGTGGACTAGGCACGTACTCAGGAAATATCACCTCATCCGAGATATCATTGGAAGAGATGATATTAGATTGCAAAAGATACCGACGGACGACAACGTTGCTGACCCGTTGACGAAGCCGCTAGCTAGGGCTAAGCATAAGAGGCATGCGAGTTCTATAGGAATGCAGTACTTAGAACATAGCAGCTAGTTCGCGTTTTTGATTATTACTATAGATATAACTTGAAACTCCTTTATTATGTAATTACATTTCATGGGATTGAAATAGGAGGTTTTTACATAATTGTTTCTAGTTGTCTATTTTTAGCATGTTTAACCTATCCATGACAAGTCAAGTGATGAACTGTCTAAATGCCCGTAGCTACTTAATGTAGTGGGAGCTACATTAGGGAGGTAACACTATTATGGATATTTGATGATTTATTCGGGTATGAATAAAAGCACAAGGTTGTGACCAAATGTTCATAGATATTTATCAGGGGATAAATATTGGGGTGATCCGCATCGAGTTTGCTTCATGGAGCGTTAACATAAGTAAACTTGATAGGTTGTCCTTAGACCTGACATATTTGGTTTGGGGCGTAGTAACTTCTGTACTTTAGCATGTTCTAACGTCATGCCGTAACATGGTGATTATAAGGGGCTTGTCTAGGTGCAGCGGAAGCCATGTGCTCAAATTGCAAATAGTCAAGATGAGATTTGCACCTCCTTTTTAGGAGAGATATTTTCTGAGCTCCTCAACGATTAAGACTACTGAAAATGCGTTGCCGAACTCGGTTAGAATAATAGTTTTTCATTCGGTAAACCGTAACTGCAGAGTGTCGAAATCAAAGTCGAGAAAATCTGTGTATTTAATAAGATCCCTGCTCCATGTCAAATACTCACATTACGAAATATCACGATGCAAAAGGAAAATCCTAGATAATCCAAGGCATGGATTATGTCTCTAGACATAAGAGATCTCATAGTCTGGTTAACCTAAGTGTCTAGCTAGGGACCTCCTTAGGCCAGCGATGTACAAGGAGTGTTACTTATCTTGCACAAGTGGGAGTCTGTTAGATTATATGCAGAGATAGATAACATGTATCATCGTGTCCAATACTATGTGACACTAAAGGATCACACTGCTGCACACCCAATTAGAACCTGTTGGATTTTACCTGTTTGTGTATCACAATAATTAATAGTTTAATTAATTACCGAGAAAGAGAAAAATAATAATATTTAATTATTATTTAAAAGAGAGATGTTAATATTTAGTTTAAATATTAACGGGACCAGTTAATTAATAGTTATTAATTAATTAGAAAGGTCAAGGGGTACTTTATGTAATTGATTAATAGTTTAATTAAAGTTGAGCTTTATTTAAACGGGCTTAGGCCTAATAAGAGTTTATTATATAAACCTTATTAAGCCTCATTAATCACATAAGTCAATTACAAGTTATAAGAGATAACCCTTATTAAAACCGGACCACCGAGGGCGGTAGCCGGCGGCGACGAACACACACACACACGCGGATCATCGGTTTTTGATCCAAGGTTTAATCCTTAGGCGGTCTAGCAGCCAGTTCAAGGTGGTGCAGTAGCAGTGGATAACCTGCAGCTGTCTAGAGGCTTAAAAGAAAAAGTTTTTGGTTTGCATCAAGGTATCACTTTTTAATCCTCTTCTTCTTCTATGTTTCTGTACGAGTTAGATGAGATCACTGGAGGGGGTTTTTATTCCGATGTGCATTTTTATTCCCTACAAAACGCTTTTAACTTTATCATACAAACAGTTCGTCAGTACATATCACATATTAATACATCAAAAATCCAATCATCAAATCATAATATTCTAACCACATTAGATAAACAGTCACACATTGACTTCAACACATTATATTAGCATGGCAAGACAATCTAACTACATACATCACATTAGATACATCAATAAGCCATGCATTTCATCATTCCATCATCAATAAGTGTGCTCACTACACCTCCAAGCTCCAGCTGATAGCCCCATCTTCCTCAAAAACCATGGTTTAAGTACAGACAACTCACTCAGATCTACCTAAATCTCTTAAACCTTGGCTCTGATACCAACTTGTAACGCCCATTTTCAAAAAAAGAAAAATAGAATTCAAATATTTGATATAATGATAAATTAATAAATTTTATAATAAAGATTACTAAAACTTTTTTTTTACTTCAAAAGATAAGTTTTACTTTGTACCACCACATCTAGATGGTCCGTCAATAATAAACAGAAACCATAATTTCTTTGAGTATATAAGCTATAAGATAGTTAACAAAAGTAATCTTTAAACATTTATCACACCGTTATGGTGTACTTCATCAAAATTATTTATAAGATTTAACAAATAAAGGCGCACGTGGAAGTTTGACCCTCAGTTCAAGCTGGAGCCTTTCCCTTATCTTTTCCCAAAAAGGAGGGAGTATCTGAAAAAGGTAAAAACAACACTGATTAAGCACAAAGCTTAGTGAGCACACAAATATCACCAAATATACCACATACGTACAAATTGTACACACGTATATGTTTCACATTATTATTTACTCCACATAAATATCCAACAGCCATAAAGGCCGTATCCCGCCACGAAGGCTAAACCAACAGCCATAAAGACCGTATCCCGCCACCAAGGCTAAACCAACAACCATAAAGGTCGTATCCCACCGCGAAGGCTAAACCAACAGTCATAAAGACCGTATCCCGCCACGAAGGCTAAACGAACAGCCATAAAGGCCGTATCCCGCCACGAAGGCTTAACAATCAAATATAGATCATCTTTCACATACATAACACAATAGGCATATATTCATATAGTACATTAAGTGAATTAGTGTACTCACCTGTTGGTGTGATGAGAATCAACACCCAAATACCCACAACCAAATCCAAGCTATAGTAAATGTATAAGCCTAAACAAGTATTAGAACATCAGTTACTTAGTGAAACTTAACTCATACTAACCAATCGAGCAACACACTTGATTAAGTCATCAAGTGGCATAAGAGACCCTCAACATTAGCTAAAACTTTACATTAAGGCTTCTCAAGTCTCCATAAAGAGGCTCATAGCCCAAAGTTTCTAAAATCTCAACTTGTATACAAAAGTGTATTCTTCCAGCTTGACCCTTCCATAGTATTTCGTAATCTTAGCCATCTTAATGTACGAATCAGCTTTTGTGTCCAAGATAAGAAAGAAACTAGACATCCAGAGCTTTCCAACGTTATATCATATGAACTCTAACGATATTTCCTTGATTTTTAATGATTTTTCGAAAACTAGTAAAAGTTTCTGCCCTATGCAGAGTGGGTTACGGGATTTTTACAAAGTCTCTAAACTCACTCAAATTCGATACTAAAACTTATATTTCTTCTTAATCAGGTTCTAATGCTTTCAAATGAAATTTCCAAAATGACTAAACCCACAATTTGTTACCATTTCATCAATACTTAAAGAACAATTACATGCAAGTGGGTTTTGACCCAATAAAACTGAAATCAAAGATATGAAACCATGGATTCATCAATAAGCTTTGTAGAACACAAAAAATCATTCATAAAAACAGAGTTAGAACTCACTTTGATATGATTACTTGTGCCAAGCTTAATTCTTCAAGCAAAACAAGCCACAATGGGTAGGATTTTGGCTAAAACCTTCAAATGTGCAACTAATTTGAACATGCATCCATACATCTTCAAGATTTCAATCTTTCTCTATCTACTCTCTGTCTAAGATGATATTCAGCTAAAAATTGAAGAAGATGGTGGGGTTTGACCCCTTTTTGACTATCTATCAAATTTACACAAAAGGCCCTCCAAGTTTCATCATTCATAAATTGACCACAAAACTTTCTTTCAACTAATATGACTTCTCATCTTGGCCATATAACCATATTATTATTCTCATAATCCAAACAAATCCTTATTTGCTTTTAATATAGAAGTAATATTACTTAAAATCTATTTCATAGTTAAAACACTACTAATCCCAAAAGTCTCAAAATACACAATAATTGACTTATAACTTTTCACATCATTATAATGTGATAAAATCACACTTAAATTATAAAATATTATCAACTTAAACTATTTATATCATATTGCTAGATTTATAACCCGGATGTTACAAATCTACCCCCTTAAAAAGGATTCCGTCCTCGGAATCTCTCACTCAAATAACTCCGGATAGTTACATTTCATCTCATCCTCGGTTTCCCAATTACACTCAGAACCTTTACGGTGCGTCCATTGGACCTTGACTATGGTGATTTGTTTATTCCTTAATGCTTTAACTTTCTTTTCAACTATTGCTACAAGTTGCTCCACATAGTTTAAGTTCGTATCGACAACTGTTGGTCCCTTGTATGAGAATAACAACAAGCAACAGGTGTGTAGAAGGGGGGTTGAATACACTTTCTGCGGAAATTGAACAAATCAAATAAAAGTGTTACACACAGTAAATCAAACCACAATCAGTCGAATGCTTTTATTAAGAAGATGATTACAATGCTTTGAATAAGAAGATGATTACAATAATTATCAAGTAAGCAACTCTTGATATATAACCACCTAAAATAAATCTCTCAATTTCTCAAACTTAGCTGTCTATAATCAACTTATGATTATAGATACTGACGACTCTCTAAACAGGATTTACACAGATTCAATCAACTTATGATTACTTAGCAATCTTCACAACAAATGTGAATATTCGAACAAACGAACACTTTGGGACTCTGTGAGTTTTCTTGATCAAGTTGAACTAATAAACTGTAATCAAGATTCGTAACACATACGGTGAGGTGAGGTTTTGGCTCTACAACACTTAGTTGTTTTCTACGTCGTAGTAGAAGTCGTACCTCTAAACTTATCAGGAGATAAGTATTTATAATCCTGTTGCTACGGTTCCTAACAAACTGGACTAATCCTAATTTGCTAACTAACTATCGGATAACTCGGAATCTTGAATCTTTCATCTTCTTATCTTGAGTCTTCAATCTTCAATCTTGATTCTGAAGTCTTCTTATCCTTTCCGTAGATATAGAGAGTTAAAACAGAATTTAAAACAAATTTAAATTCTTTCAAACTGACTTCTTTAATCAGGCTGAGTTACTCAGCTTGAAACTCATCAAGCTGTGTTCTTCAAGAACACACTCGAAAACAAACATGGACTAACATGTATAATTATTAACTCACACTTAGAAGTCTAAAGAATTAACTAAAACATATTTAGTACCTCTATTGAGCTGACTCAGTCTTCACGCTGAGTCGCTCAGCTTGAAACTCATAAAGCTGAAACTCAATATGTGTATCTTAGTTTACGCACACAACTTATCAAACATATTGATAATCTTACTAAGATATAGTCTAAGCTGATCGAACATTTGCTCAGCTTATACTCAACTTATACTCAGTCTGAATCACTATAAGTGTTCAGTCTGACTAAGCTTTATAATTCTGTTTAAGTTATATGTAGAACATATCATACAAACTTACCTTTGTCTCATCAAATTTAAACTGATGAGATCATTTTCCCAACAAACTGCCCTTATTTGATGATGACAAAACCATCAAACAGTTATTAAGTTTGTTTAACAGAATTATGTTTTAAATCTTGAACTTATCAAGATTTTTACTTTGAACTAATCAAATATTAATTGAACATATCAATATTAATTGAACTTATCAATTTTAAGTGGAACATACCAACTTTTAGTTGAACACACCAACCAAACATATTAATGAATAATAACTTATCATTTATTCATTAAGCTGAACTTATCATACTTATAAATATGAACACATCACAACACGGTTGAACATATCAAACTTTATACTTGTATTAACTGAACTGATCAAAATACAAAATGATTGATCACTTAGATCAGGCACACTAAGTGCTTACAAAAATATTAGAACTAATCTAATATTACAAAAGAACTAATCTATTGAGGATGCAGCTCTTCAAATTCCTTTATCTCCTTGTTAATTTCTTCAAGAATTTCATGCAGATTGGGAATGTGTTGAAGCTGATCCTTTTGTGATCGTATTGCTCTGTTTAGTATGTATCTGAACCTTGCATTTTGTTCAGTCTTTTCAACAATTTGTCTCAGAGCAAATACTTGAGATACCTCACATGTATAAATTGATGCATCAGCCTGGAAGCAATTTTCACCATTTCTGTCCAAGTACATGAACCATTTCTGAGGCTTTTCAATATATGTATTCTCTTAAAACTCCATGCCTTCAGGAAGAGCAAGACTGTCCTTGTTTGCTTTTGCTAAACCAGCTGGCTTTTTCAATTTATCCTTTCCTATTTTGTGAAAGGAAGTCAGTAGGGTAGCTATCTCTGATCTGGGTATGATTTGCATCACATCAGCTTTGGCAAGTATTCTTAGAATTTCATCTTTGACTTGATTCCTTGTAGAGGACTTTTCCATCTGCTTGATAAGAATAGCTACTTGCTTCCACTCTTCATAACCCTGCTTATGAAGTTGATTCAGCTCCAGAGAAGGTGTTTCACCATTCTTTAAGACGAACTCCATGATGATGATCCCTTGAACTGAATTCAACTTGAGTGAATCAATCTAAGAAGAGAAGTACAGTTTTTCATAACATTGAGTTATATCTTCTTCCTCAGTTTGATCTTGGATAGGAAGTTCCTCTTCTTCTTCCTTGGGCACGATAGGCAGTCTGAGTTTTGCTAATTCCTCATTCTGCTTTCTGATTTGCTCAGCCCAGTTCTGTTCTCGTAGCGCTTTCTCATCAGCTAACACAACTTGAGCATCTATTTGTCTTCTTCTTAACTCTTCAACCGAGATCCCAAGCTGGTCAGCATCCTCTCTTTCCATTCTCCTTGCTGCCATCAGTGAAGCTCTTTCTTGTAGAGTCATTTTGTCAGCAGAATCTTCATCTGAGGCTGATGATTCACTAAGAATCACTCTTCTTCTTTTCTGCAGGAGAGGTTCTGATTCATCCGAGCTGACTACTATAAGTCTCTTTCTTTTAGCCTTTTCAGTCAGCCCAGCTTCTATGTCCATTTCTTTCTCCCCCTCAACTTGATCTGCTTCCTTTGCCAATAGTAGTAAAGCTTCAGCTTGAACAGACTCAGCTTCAGCTTCTTGAACCTTCTCCCCCTTTTTGTCATCATCAACAGGGGTTGAAGTCCTTTGTTGACGTAGGGCAGCCACTGCAGATTTTAACTACTGTACATCATCCGCTAGAGAATCCAAGATCATTAGCATCTTCTTCTTGTCTTGTTTTCGCTGGAGGTACAGCTTGTCAAACTGACTTTTGAAAAAGTTCATTAAGTCGTCCAAGTCTGCTTGAGAGGGTTGGAATTTGGGTGCATCATCTAAAGGTTGTTGTCTACCTTCAAACTCATTTGCACCAGAGTCTGGGCCCTGTGAATCACCTTGGTTTGAAGATGAAACATTGACAGGTCGTGCAATAGGGTGTGATAAGTGAAGAGAAGTAATTGGGCTCGAAACGTGAACTGTATGGGTTGGTGGTTGGCTAATTGGTTTGGAGGGGGGTGATTGACCCTGGGGATTGGTCATATATTCAATGTCACCTAAGTGTGGCTGCTTAGGCACATAAGTGGGCTCTCCCATGGCACTGGAGAGTGTGGGCTGAATAGATACCACACCCGGTATAGGCTGTTGGATTAAAATGAGCCTCGAGGTTGACACCTTAAAAGTAGGCATCTCCCCCTCAACTCCTGCCGGTAGAGGGATCAATGTGATCTCAGCTCCAGTGATGCCTTTAGGAGTGGCACCACCTATGGCAGTTTTACGAGTATAGGTACGGATATTCTCCCTAGCAGCAGTGGGCACACTAGGGGTGGCTTTAGATTGGGATTGTATATGGTATGAAGGTGGAGGAGATGGGATAGACTGGGTTGGGCTTACCACAGCCTTATCTCCAAAAACGGGTGGAGAATAATGAGAAGAAAGAGAAAGTGGAGAGGTCTTACCAGTAGCAGCTTCAATGGTTACTGGTGCAGCTTGAGCAGAGGACTCAGCTTGAACTTCTGTGTCAGCTTGGGAAGCTCCCCCTTGAGTGGATCCCTCTTCTGCACTTTCAGATGAAGCTGCCTCAGCTATCAGTAGCATGGGCTCACTCAGACCCTCTTGCGCCGGGAAGATGTCATTGTTGAACATCTTGGGGCTGAGTGTAGGAAACAGGAAGACATCCTGATCAGCTTCATAGAGTGCTGTCCCCAGCTCAACTTCAATTGCCAAGGACAGATACCTTATAAACGGTACATGAAGATCCCTTGTGGTCTTCATCACTTGGACCTTGAGTTCATTGAAGAAAAGAAGAGCATAGTCCAGATTTCTGTTGAAGTAAATATTATACAGCAACTGCATTTCAAACTAATTTACTTGGTCCAGTCCTCAAACCTTAGTCCCCAGCGAACGAATCACTGTTGAAACCATGAAGCCCCAACTGGTTTGAAAGGTGGCCTTCTTGATGACACCCTCTGTTTGTGGGTGTCCCATTCTAGGTAGGACAGACCTAGCCACCTGTCTCGTCACCGCAGGCTCGAACACATCAGATTGAGGGAGTTGAAGAACTTCCCTTAGCCTATCGACGGTGAGAGTAATGGTCCTCTCCCCATTCAGCACTGTGCCTCGGATTAAGGCAGAGGTTTGGTCGTAGACACACGTGTACCAAAACTCGAGCAGATGCTGAGGAACCATATGTAGAGGTGCTCCAGTAAAAGCGAAGACCAATGGGCATTTGCGAATGTAATCGACCCATGGTTCGTATCCGCTGTTAAGTTTGCGTTGAGGGATTGCAAGACAAGCATGCTGATTGTTGATTTTGAGCAGCGGCAATACGTTGTTCTTGAACGTAGTACCTCTTACCATTCTGTCACTTAGAATCAGAACAGTTCCTTCTATCGTTGAAATTTGAATATTAAACTGAGTAACTTTTCTGTTTTCGCACTGAGCAAATGAAGTCGCACTAAGCGATATAGGGTTTTGAGAACGATGAAACGAGTAATCACACTGAGCAATTGGTTATTTGCGAAAGGTATTTCAGAATGTGAGAAGTTTGTTTTGTAAGCATAAACTTCTCTAAACCAGTTATGATCGGTATATATACCTTTCTGAGGAGAGAGAAAAGTTACCGTTGGATTCCTCTTTTTATCCGTTACGCCGAAAATATTTACGGTTTGATGTAACAGTGAGAGGGTAGAAACACATAATCTTCCAACAGATACAAGTGTAGAATAATATTATTAACGCATAATAAGATTATAAACACTGTTGTATTACACCAATACTGAATTAGTATAATACGCGATTTTGACACTTACTTAAATACGCACTTGCATATGAAGTAATTACACTCAGTAATTAAATCATAGTTTGAACACACCAAGCTGAGTAAACTTATTACTCAGTTTAAATCAAGCACTCAACTTGATACAAGCACTCAACTTGAGTTGGGTACTCAGCTTGAGATTGATACTCAGCTTGAGTAGAGCACACAGCTCAGACGTAATGACACTGAGTCAATTGTTGTTTGAGACTGACTCAAACTTGTTTCTAACTACACTGAGTAGTTTAAAACTTGTTTTGAGCTAACCAAACGTGTGAACATATCACTCAGCTTGAGTGAAGCACATAGCTCAGACTCAATGACACTTAGTCAGTTATGTTTAAGACTGGCTCAAACTGTATCGTAACTACACTAAGTAGTTAGAATATGTTTGGAACTCACCAAACGTGTGAACTCCTCATTCAGCTTGACTTGTTATACAGTTTATGAAAATTATTTATAAACTGTGCACTCAACTTAAGACACTTAGTCTTTGTCAAACTGAAAACTCAAATTTTAGACACTTAGCTAGGGGTTGAGCATACCCAATTCACTTAGAAGATACATAAACCTCTTTTCATCAAGGGGTTTAGTAAAGATATCTGCTAATTGGTCATCAATGGAAATAAATTTAATTTCAACTTTACCTTTTTCCACGATGTCCCTTATGAAGTGATGTCTAATTTCAATGTGCTTGGTTCTTGAGTGAAATACTGGATTGTAAGTGGTGGCTATTGCACTTTGGTTATCACAGAAGATAGGAGTTTTCTTGAAACTCATACCAAAATCCTGAAGCTGATGCTGCATCCACAAGATTTGAGCACAACTGCTGCAACATACTCAGCTTCAGCAGTTGAAGTAGCCACTGAGTTCTGTTTCTTACTAGTCCAGCTTACTAGTTTACCTCCAAGCAATTGACATCCTCCAGTTGTTGATTTTCTATCTAACTTGCACCCAACATAGTCAGCATCAGAAAAACAAACTAATTCAAATCCAGAGTCTTTTGGATACCAAAGACCTAGATTTGGTGTACCTTTAAGGTACCTAAAGATCCTTTTCACAGCTTGAAGATGTGATTCTTTAGGATCTGCCTGGTATCGTGCACAAACGCATGTAGCAAACATAATATCAGGTCTACTAGCTGTCAAATAGAGTAATGGACCTATCATTCCTCTATAGGTAGACTGACACACAGACTTGCCATCTGAGTCTTTACTCAGCTTGACAGCTGGTGACATGGGTTTTCTCATGGTTGAACTAGAATCAAAACCATATTTCTTTATCAAATCAAGAACATACTTGCTTTGATTGATGAAAATTCCATCAGGCTTTTGATGTATTTACAGGCCTAGGAAATATGTCATCTCACCCATCATACTCATCTTGTACTTATGTGACATTATTTTGGAGAACCACTCACACAGAGATTCATTTGTAGAACCAAAGATAATGTCATCCACATAGATTTGTACAAGAATCACCTGTCCTTTACTCTTTTTAATAGAGAGTGTCTTATCTATGCTACTTCTGGTGAAATCCATGGATAGTTAGAAAGTGGACAGCGTATCATACCAAGCTCTTGGAGCTTGTTTAAGACCATACAAAGCCTTGTCTAACTTATAGACATGATGTGGAAACTTTGAACTTACAAAGCCAGGAGGTTGTTTCACATAGACTTCCTCCTGAAGTTTTCCATTTAGGAAAGCACTCTTCACATCCGTTTGATAGACTTTGAAGTCTTTATATGCTGCATAAGCCAGGAACAGCCTAATGGCTTCAATTCTAGCAACATGGGAAAAGGTCTCATCATAATCAATTCCTTCTTCTTGTTTATACCCTCGTGCTACCAGCCTGGCTTTGTTCCTAACTGTCACTCCATCCTTGTCCATTTTATTTCTATAGACCCACTTAGTGCCTATAATTGAATGATCTTTGGGGGCAGGGACAAGTTTCCAGACTTTATTTCTCTCAAACTCATTTAGTTCCTCTTGCATAGCTTCAATCCAGTCCTCATCTTCTAAGGCTTCTTCAGTCTTCTTTGGTTCCATTTGAGATAGGAAACCAAAGTGAGCAGCATAGTTAGCTGTGGCCTTGGATCTGGTCATGACCTTTTCTTGGACACGTCCAATGATTTGATCTTGAGGATGATCTTTGATGAATTTAAATGTTGTAGTTGGAGAATCTGGTTCTGAATCTGAGTGATGTTGAGAACTCTGAGGTGAACACACATCCTCAGTCTCAACAACAGCATTGTCAACAGACTGATGATCGCTAAGATTCTCAGTCTGAGTGACTTCAGCTCCAAAGGGGTTTTTGAACTCATCATCTCTCTCAGCGTAAGAGTTCCTTGGAGCTTGTGATGATTTCTTGGATGAACATACATCCTCATCACTATCATCTCCTATGACATACATAGGATTTGACTTATTGGTTTCCCCTGGCCTTTCAAGCTCACTCAGACTGACCGAGTCAGCTTGTCTTTTCTCAGTTTGATCAAGACTGTCTTCATTAAATGAGACTTGTATTGATTCTTCGATGGCCTTTCTCCTAGTATTATATACTCTGTATGATTTGGAAATTGAGGAATAACCAACAAATATTCCAGGATCATCTTTCGGTTCCAACTTATCGAGCTGATCTCTTTGATTCAGCATATAGCATTTTGAACCAAATATATGGAAATAACCTATATTGGGCTTTCTAGATTTATACATCTCATATGAAGTCTTTCCATGTCTTTTGACAATGATTGACCTATTCTGGGTATAGTAGGCTGTACTAACAGCTTCATTCCAGAAATAGAGTTTCAATCCTGCCTCACATAGCATTGTTCTAGCAGCCTCAATTAAGGTTCTATTTCTCCTTTCAGCAACTCCATTTTGTTGTGGGGTTCTGACAGATGAGAAATTTTGTAATATTCCTTTTGTAATTTTTGGTAATCCAGAGACTAACTCTTTATTGGATAGCATATTAATATTTTTAAAGTTTAAATGAGACAAACGTTAATGCCATAACCAACTCAACTGAAGAACATAATGAGAATACAAGCAGGTTTCATTATAGGGATCAGCAGAATTAAGATCAAGTAGATACACATCTCTTTCTCTTTTAGCTATTAATACAGGCTTTCCCTTAGCATTATAAATTGTTCCTGCTTTCTTCCTAAAAGTAACAACATTATCTTCATCACACAATTGACTGATACTAATCAGGTTATGTTTGAGACCTTTGACATATGCAACTCTCTGGAATGTAACTTTGCCAGCTTGCATCTTCCCATAGCCTTTTGTTCTTCCATGGAAGTTGTCTCCAAATGTTACTTTCGGACCTTCATCTTCTTGGAAGTCACTAAGAAGTCCTTTCCACCCAGTCATGTGCCTTGAGCATCCACTATCCAAGTACCATTTACTTGAACCCTGCACATGATATGAAAACTAAACACATTAGTTTTGTTTGGGAACCCACTTCTTGGTGGGTTCTGATGAGGAGGACTTAGCTTCTCCATCGGGTTGAACTGACGGTTCAGCTTGAGCAGGAGCTGAGTCCTGTATAAGCTGATCAGCTTGTTCTTGTTCAGGCCTTGAGATTTCTGCGTCATATTCCTTAGCCTCATGACCTCTACTTCTGCACTTGTAGCATCTCCTTCTTCCAATGATTACAGGAGGTAGAGTATCTAATAATACTTGTGAGAACTTACTCTCAGTTTTAGGATTATATGTTGTGGATAACTTTTTAACTTTCTTAGCAAGTTGATTCACTTGATGCTCTCTGACTTTGGACTTACCTTTGTCAGATCTTTGTTTGTTATACTTGGAAGCTTGACCATCAAACTTCTTTTCCATGACCTTGGACTTACCTTTGTCCTGCCTACTGGACTCACCAGTTACAACAGGTTTGGATTTACCACTGTTGATCTTCTTGGACTTACCAAGATCCACAACTTTGGACTTACCATGGTTGTGATTTGACCTCTGACTTACAGTGGTCTTCCTATTCTTGTAACTTCTCTCCGAGCCAGATAGAGAATGTTGTCTTTTGAAAGGATTTGGATTAAGCCTTTCTATGACTGAAGTTTCTTTGAATATGATGAGTTCTTAATCTGTCCAGCACAGACTTACAATGCTGTTTGGATATTGAGCACTCTTCTCCATGATCTTTAGCCTTTACAAACATATTGTATTTAAGGTTTTGACCATGTTTCTTCTATGAGGCTGACTTCAGAGACTCAATCAGTAGTCTATCCTCCTCAGAATCTGTACTTGCTATCTCATCATCAGCTACATAAGCTGCTGTTTGATAGTCACCTCCAAGTACAACTTTTACCTGTTTAGGTATTTGTTGGTTTATGCACTTTTCAGCAAGCTTTGATGACTTACACCAAGACTCGGTGACCTTTTAAAGTTGGTCAGCTTTGTCTTTAGCTTCCTGAAGTTCTTCACTTAGAAGTTTGTTAATGTGTATTTGACATTCAAGATCACATTGTGCTTTCTTACCAACATCAATGAGAGATTGATTTTTCTTAATCTCATCTTTAAGTTTAGCTATTTCAGCTTTGAGGTCAGTCTGAGACTTAAGGCTGGTCTTGAAATCATTTAGCAGATAATCAAACGCAAGACCCTTTTCTTCATTAGTGTAAGAGTGGAAATTACTGACCTTATACATGGAAGCAGGATCCCAATCACTGAGCTTGCTGTTTTCCTCAGCTTCCTTCATGTCAGCTTCAAAGATTGATTCAGACATACCATAATCAACCTCATCAATTTCTAACTCTTTATCTTCTTGAGCCATCAGACATACATTATCATCTGAGGTAGACGATTCTGTATCCCAGGTTTCAACAATTAGTCCTTTTGCACTGGGTTTGTCTTCAGGCTTTCCTTTCTTGAGCTGAGTGTATTTCTTCTTGTACTTATCATCTCTGTAAGCATTCTTATCAAAAACTAATGTTGATTCTACCTTCTTTAATCTGCACTCAGCATCAATATGTCCCTTCTTCTGACAGTTGAAGCACACAACATTCTTGGGATCAAAAGAACTCTTTCCTTTGCCCCTGTCAGATCTTCCTCTTCCCCTTTGAGCTCTTCTCAAACGTCTGGCTAACATTGCCATTTGCTCAGTGATATTCCAAACATCATCAGTATCACTTGAGTCTGAGTCTGAGTGGTCAGCTTGAGATTCTGACTCAGTCTCAGATTCAACAACTAGTACCTTGGAACTTTTCTTCTTCTTCTTCTGTGCAACTAATGCAATATCAGATTTATCCAAGGACTCCCTAAGTTGTTGTTGAGAAGATTTCTTGTGTTCAGTAATATGTTCATGATTTAGCAAGAACCAATATATGGACTGTAGGTTGTACACGTGCAGTGTTCCCCCAGCCCTCAGTGTTGTAGTCATATCATTAAACCTTTCTGGTAACACATCCAGAAGTTTCAGCACCAGTTCAGCTTCATCTTTCTTTACACCCACACTTAGTAGGTCATTTATCAAGAAGTGAAACCTCGTGAACAAATCTTACAAGGTTTCATTCTTCTTAGAAAAGAAGTTCTCACAAAATCTATTCAAATGATTTCTCTTGTGCTGTTTGACCGATCCGTGTCCTCATATGTGACACTCAGCGTATCCCATATATCTTTTGCAGTTTGACACCCAGTCACAGTACGCAAGATTTCATTTGACAGGGCATTTGCTAATATACTTTTAGCCTTATCATCCAGATTGTAAAGTTTCCAATCTTCATCAGTCCAAGATGCAATAGGATTTCTTGTTTCCTTTTCAGATCTGCTAGGAGACGTATCACTGACAGTAGCAGGAATCTTGGGGATTATAGGTCCTTTTGTGACAACATCCGACATACGGTTGTCAATGGACTTGAGGAACAGCATGGCTCTGAACTTCCACATAGGATAGTCAGACCCATCAAATATGGGACAGCCTTTGACAGACATCTGTGGAAAGTTTGAAGAATTGTTTGCTTGTAGACATTGTAAACTTTCTCAGAATCTTGAACTTTCAACTAATGAAACCGTTCAGCCTGCTCTGATACCAGTTGTTGGTCCCTTGTATGAGAATAACAACAAGTAACAGGTGTGTAGAATGGGGGGGGGGGGTTGGATACACTTTCTGCAGAAATTGAACAAATCAAATAAAAGTGTTACACACATTAAATCAAACCACAATCAGTCGAATGCTTTTATTAAGAAGATGATTACAATGCTTTGAATAAGAAGATGATTACAATAATTATCAAGTAAGCTACTCTTGATATATAACCACCTAATATAAATCTCTTAATTTCTCAAACTTAGCTATCTATAATCAACTTATGATTATAGATACTGACGACTCTCTAAATAGGATTTACACAGATTCAATCAACTTATGATTACTTACCAATCTTCACAACAAATGTGAATATTCGAACACACAAACACTTTGGGAATCTGTGAGTTTTCTTGATCAAGTTGAACTAATAAACTGTAATCAAGATTCGTAACACATACGGTGAGGTGAGGTTTTGGCTCTGTAACACTTAGTTGTTTTCTACGTCGTAGTAGAAGTCGTACCTCTAAACTTATCATGAGATAAGTATTTATAATCCTGTTGCTATGGTTCCTAACAAACTGGACTAATCCTAATTTGCTAACTAACTATCGGATAACTCAGAATCTTGAATCTTTCATCTTCTTATCTTGAGTCTTCAATCTTCAATCTTGATTCTGAAGTCTTCTTATCCTTTCCGTAGATATAGAGAGTTAAAACAGAATTTAAAACACATTTAAATTCTTTTAAACTGACTTCTTTAATCAGGCTGAGTTACTCAGCTTGAAACTCATCAAGCTGAGTTCTTCGAGAACACACTCGAAAACAAACATGGACTAACATGTATAATTATTAACTCACCCTTAGAAGTCTAAAGAATTAACTAAAACATATTTAGTAACTCTATTGAGCTGACTCGGTCTTCACGCTGAGTCGCTCAGCTTGAAACTCATCAAGCTGAAACTCAATATGTATATCTTAGTTTACACACACAGCTTATCAAACATATTGATAATCTTACTAAGATATAATCTAAGCTGATCGAACATATGCTCAGCTTATACTCAGCTTGTACTCAGTCTGAATCACTATAAGTGTTCAGTCTGAGTAAGCTTTATAATTCTGTTTAAGTGATATGTAGAACATATCATACAAACATACCTTTGTCTCATCAAATTTAAACTGATGAGATCATTTTCCCAACAACAACTACTTCATCTAAGGGAACACAGGTTAATTCATGAGCTGAACACTTCCTAAGTTCAGACCATGAAAGGTGTTGTGGATTCTAGATAATACCAAGAACAAGGTTAGCATCTTTTCTCCAAAAATCCATGAATTCATTGTTGGAGTATTCCCACTGACACACGTATGCCATATCACTGCCGATAATGTGCGGGCCTATTGGGTCATACACCAAACTTCTACCAAAATAGCCCTAAGTGGAAATAGCTGGTCAAAATGGTAAAATTCCAGTTGACCTAGGCTTCACGACCGTGAAGGATGCTCCACGGGTCGTGAAGCAAGGTGTCCCCACGAGTCCTTACACGAGCATTATGGCTCGTGGACCAGAGTGGCTTGACGGTCCATCACGGACCGTGAAGGGATCGTGAAGGACAAAATGCGCCACGGATACCTCCACGACTTCCAGGAACACGACACGGGCCGTGAAGTTTTTAAGCTTCACGGTTCGTGAGAGCCCGTGAGAGGTCGTGAAGCCCGGAAAACTAAGTGGCACTTGATTCTCATTGGCTTGCTCTTTGTGGTCCAGTAAGAATCAAGTAGATGGCCGGCTAGATTGGTTCTAGAAGGCTCCATGTAGTTTTATAAAAGGCTTAAGCCTTAGAAACTTGAGGACCTTTTGCCACTTTAACATATACACACATTTGAGCTTCAAAGAGAGTGTTCTTGTGAGGTTAAGTGTGTATTTCAGAATCTTGAGGGCTGTTTGAGTTCATCAAATCTTTAGGAGATTGTTGGTGACTCATTTCTTGCTAGCACAAGGGTAGAGTTTTTGGTGTATAACATTGGTAGGAATCTTGGAGGCATTTTCTTCAAGATCTCATTTATCCCATCAACACACAACCTTTTTCCAGTAGCTTGGAGCTTAGGAGAAAGGTATAACACCATTTCTACCCTTGTTCTTGTTTGTTGTGGTTGCATGTAAGTTGTATCAAGTTAATACCATTCTATGTAGTTCAAGAAATTGTTGATGTAAATTGCTTCCATCTTTGCTTCCGTTGCGTTTTTGTGATGTACTTGAACTCCTACAGTGGTATCAGAGCCATCTTGATGCCTTGCATGCACCATTTTGGCCTGAAAATCATTTTTATGCAAATCTGGACATTCTGTCCAGAAGGTCTTCACGGGCGTGAAGTTTCAGCTTCACGGTCGTGAAGCCTCCACGACCACAGTGTGGGGTTGGGGTCGTGAAAGGGTTTTTTGAAATTTTTCACGAGCGTGAGACTGACTGCCTTCACGGGTCGTGAGAGGTCGTGAAGGGCGGTGGTCGTGAAGAGCGTCTGGAAATTGTTTTTTGACCCGTTTTGAAAGAAAAACTTTATAGAAATGATTTGGCCAATTTTCTGGTTTTTCCAGTAGATTAACTTGGTCTTTTGACCATTTAAGAAAACCCCATAACATCCTAACTCACATATTTATATGTATCGGGCGGTTTTTGGCATGATAACGCGTACGTGCATATACTTATGTTGTGTATGTATGAATATGGATTTTCAACTTGTTTGGAATTCCTAATACATACGTACAAGATTTATTCACTCGTGCCTTGAGTGTTTTAGGTAGTTTTGGAATAAATCTAGTTGGGATATTTTACACGGTTTGGTGTGGCACGCCGTGTTCTTATGTGTTGTTTGTTGTGGTTGTTTGTAAATCTGGTAATAATGAGCCTTGTGACCTATGTGATGTGTTTTGGTTGGTTGTAATTATTTATTCATTCATTTGGTGGTATGTACCACACTTGATTTGTAATAATTAATTAATTCATTCGGTTTCTAATATTTAACGGCTTGCATGCCGATTTTCTATTCTTTGTAATTGTAAGTATTAGCTTAGAATAGATTTCGTTGCTTGCACGCTATTTCCTTTTAAATTTGTAAAATTTTCAAAGGAGAACCGAATACAACCAAATGAGAACCGGGAGGAGGTGTCTTTGCTCAATCTTGGATCCGGAGGTCGGTGGGAGACGCAATGGATCAAGTGGGAGAAGCACGCATCAAGTCATTCGGAGTTTGTCCTTAGATGACTTAGTCTTGCCCGTTGGCTCACGGACAAGGCGCATAGGGTTGGCTCGTTACCGGATATATTTACTATGCGTGGTTGTTTAATTTATTTTGTTTTTCTTGCTTGGTTGTTTAGTTCTTCGCAAGCTTGAAAATTTTTCAAAATAAATAAAACCAAGAGTTTTAAATTGGTTAACAAACCTTGAGCGCCACAACAAGAAATGGTTAAAAATTTGTTTTAACCGGAGAAATCAAAATCCCGTTTTTCTCAAAAGTAAATCACACGCCAACCATAAGATGACACCACCCGAATCTAGTGAAGCAAGATCTGTTGTCGAGCTTTAGCCGAGATCGGTTTTGTGTAACTGTGTGGAAGGTGCGTGTGGCAACTCGCAAGGTCGGAATGTCGAGCATTAGCCGAGCCGGCCATTAGGCTAGAGTACTACCGTGTGTCTTGATGGTCGATTTACAATTCCAAGATTTAAAACGCCTTGGTCGTTGTCGTGCCCATACCGAGCTACCTTGGTGGATTAATGAGGAATGGTGTGGAGGGATCAAACATGCCAAATGGGTGCTATGAGTACCTAGGATCCCGCAAGTGTCTAAAAGTTGCGATCACGGATTGCAATCGGTAAAGTGTTTACCGGCCTAAGTAGCTCCATGAAGTGATCCGCGGCAAACCAGTCATGGATTAGGGTACTTTGAGGTTCTTGGCCCTTGTTAATATAATTTGTTTAATAAACAAGTGGGTAATTATTTAACAAGGATTTAATACGTCATACTAACCAAACTTCGTATTTTACTTATAGATGGCATTTATGGCATCTACTAGCACCAACACCAACACCACGAACATGTCGCTACGTCCTTTCCTAGAGAAGGAGAAACTTCAAGGACCTAACTTCATGGATTGGTATAGGACATTGAGAATTGTCCTTCGCCATGAGATGAAGCTTGAGGTCTTGGAGTCTCCTTTTCCGGATGCCCCTGCTACCAACGCAACGAGGGCTGTCCGAGACGCGTACGATAAGCGCGTCAGGGACACTAATGACGTAACCTGCCTGATGCTTACGACCATGAATCCCGATTTGCAACGGCAATTCGAGACTGTGAGTGCGTATGAGGTCATTACTCGGCTGAAGGACATGTTCCAGATGCAAGCAAGGCAGGAGCTGTATGAATTCGTCAAAGCATTCGTTGGTTGTCGGATGCAGGAGGGCGGCAACGTGAGTTCACATGTCCTTCGTATGAAGGGCTATGTGGATCAATTGGAGAAGCTGGGGTTCCCAATGGGGAAGGAGTTGGCGGTTGAAATAATCCTCCAATCCTTGCCTCAATCTTATGGGCCCTGCATTGTGAATTTCCATATGCACAATATGGATAAAACCATAATGGAGCTTCATGGCATGTTGAAGACTGCCGAGTCTAACATGGCCAAAACGAAGCCATCTTCCTCCACCGCCTCCTTATGATCAATGAGGGTGGCAAGAAGCGGAAGCAACCCGCTTCGGCCTCTAAAGGGAAGGGAAAATGGAAGGCCAAGGTGGGATCACCGAAGCCTAAGACTAACCCTATCCCAACCCCGGAGACGAAGGGGAAACAAGTGGCTACCGCTGCCACCTCACCGGAAGAGGCAACCTGCTTCTTCTGCGGGGAAAAGGGTCACTACCGGCGTAGTTGCCCCAAGTACACGGAGGAGCTCAAGAGATTGAGATCTAAAGGTGCCGCTGCCTCCGGTATGTACATGATTGAACTCCATAACACTTCTACTTCTAACGCCTGGGTTTTTGACAGCGGGTGTGGTACTCACGTTTGTAATAATGTGCAGGAACTAACAAGAAGTAGGGACCTGGTTAGTGGAGAGCTGGATCTCATGATGGGAAACAAGGCGGTTGTCCCTGTAGAGAAGATTGGGAGTGTAGAGCTCGCCTTTCAATCCGGCTTATCTATTGTTTTATCTAATGTTTGTTATTCGCCGTGCGTGGCAAGAAACATTATTTCTTTATATGCATTGTACGATGATGGTTATGACTTTGAATTTAGAAATGGTTCTATTTTATGTTATAAGAATGTTTCTTTTTATTTCAAAGCATCTCCATGTCATGGCATATATGAAACAAGCGTAAGCTTGAGAAATAATAGATCAATCATGAATGTTGATTCAGGATCCAAAAGTGTTTTGGATAAAATGTCTCTCTGGCATGGTCGGTTAGGCCACATTAACAAGAAACGCATCGCCAAGCTCCAAGTGGATGGGATCTTGGAATCATTTGACCACGGGTCTAATGAAGTATGCGAATCTTGTGTATTAGGCAAGATGACCAAAGCGCCCTTCACCGGTGAATGTGAGAGGGCAAAAGACTTGTTGGATATCGTTCACACTGATGTGTGTGGTCCGTTCAAGCATGCCACTAGAGATCACTCCTGCTACTTCGTAACCTTTATTGATGATTATAGTGGATACGGGTATGTCTACTTGTTGAGACAAAAGTCTGAGACCTTTGAAGTGTTTAGGACTTATCAAAATGAAGTAGAGAATCAACTTGGGAAAAGGATTAAGATGCTAAGATCTGATAGAGGTGGAGAGTATCTTAGTTCCGAATTCCGAGACCATCTTAGAGATTGTGGGATTGTCTCACAATTAACCCCTCCTAGGATGCCTCAATTAAATGGTGTCGCCGATAGGAGGAACCGAACATTGTTGGATATGGTTCGGTCTATGATGTGTCACACGGAAGTTCCCATTACATTTTGGGGTTACACTATTGAGACGGATGGTAGAATCCTTAACCTCGTACCAATAAAGAAGGTTAAGAGAACACCGTATAAGATGTGACATGGAAAGGTTCCATCCATCTCATATCTAAAGGTCTGGGGATGTCCTGCCTACGTGAGACGAGAGGTGGAGGACAAGTTGGAGAACAAGGTATTTGTTGCTCGAAGGGCGGTCTTTCTTGAGAGGGAGCTAATATCCAAGAACGCTAGTGGGAGCAAGGTTGATCTCGAAGAAATTCGAGAGCCTACCGATATAGAACCTGATGTTGGAACTAGCTCACAACCGGCAACGGTTGAATCTCAGCAAGATGATGCTGGAGATAATGATGTAGACCCATTACCTCTAAGAAGATCTGGTAGAAGTCGACATGAGCCAGAGAGATATGGTTTTCACATATCTGAGGGCACTGACATGGTAGTAGTTTCTGATGAACCTACCAAATACCAGGACGCTGTGGTGGGCCCTGAGTCTGCCAAGTGAAAAGAGGCGATGGAATACGAGATTAAATCTATGGCCGATAATCAAGTTTGGGACTTGGTAGATCCTGTACCGGGGTGTAAACCTGTCGGGTGCAAGTGGGTCTTCAAGATGAAGATCGGTGTAGATGGCGAGGTAGACACCTTCAAAGCCAGTCTGGTAGCTAAGGGTTTCACGCAAACTCATGGTGTAGACTATGAGGAAACCTTTTCTCCAGTGGCTATGTTGAAGTCTATCAGGATACTCATGGCCATTGCTGCATTTCATGATTATGAAATATGGCAGATGGACATCAAAACCGCGTTCCTTAATGGAACATTATCTGAGGAGGTGTATATGACACAGCCTGAGGGTATTAGATTCACTAGCGATTTGGTTTGAGTTTGTATCTTGTATTGTTTGGTTATTATATTTGATGTATTTACCATTTTGGGAACATTAAGCAGTATTGTATTTATTGTATTTATCGATTATTAAATGGGGATTTGATAATGCGCAAGTTGCGGGTATTACTCTAAATCTTTACTGTGTTCTGACTTAGCATGTTTTATACTTCCTTGAATGTTTAACATTCTAAATGTCCACAGTCGGTCATTCTTCATGGAAAGGAAAAAGACTGAGGGAAGTGATTGGTCATGTGTCTAATGGTGATTGGGACACGGGGACGCAATACTTCGCCTGTACTTGAAAGGGGTTTCAAGTGACTGGACGACCCACACCTGACTCCACTTTGTGGTACTAGTCATGAGTTGATCAGGATGTTAATATCATTTCATTCTTAGACTGGAGATGCATGTGTCTGCATCACTTTGGTTTGCTTTGTTCTAATTGTTTTCAAACGCAGTCTGTAACTGACTGTTATAAAGGAAGCAATTGGGCAAAGTATGGTCAATGTGGTGGCCAGTATAGTTAAAGAAATTTGTTCCTCTGTTTAGAGAGATATCCCTGGGCCCCTCGATGATTGGGCGCTGACACCAAAATGCATGGCCGTGCTCAAGTGTGCAATGATTAGTGTAATCGATTGCAACTTGTTTATTTTGGTCACCACCAATCTTGATCGAGAAACATAATCGTGAAGGACTGAGAATGACTTAGTACCATGTGTCCCCTTCACACGGATACCGTGAACAAAGGGATGATTTATCACTTATCTATAGGACCATTTCAAACCTTTAAGGTTGTGATCTGGTAATTGTCAGGGATGACATACCCCGTACAGACTTGGGGGCAGAGATGTCTTGCTAGAGGCCGCTCTCTGTCTGTGATACTTTTGGATACGGTGTGTCATGTACAAGTAGGAGTCTGTTGGAGTATGCCCACTGACACACGTATGCCATATCACTGCCGATAATGTGCTTGCCTATTGGGTCATACACCAAACTTCTACCCAAATAGCCCTAAGTTGAAATAGCTAGTCAAAATGGTCAAATTCCAGTTGACCTAGGCTTCACGACCGTGAAGGATGCTCCACGGGTCGTGAAGCAAGGTGTCCCCACGAGTCCTTACACGAGCATTATGGCTCGTGGACCAGAGTGGCTTGACGGTCCTTCACGGACCGTGAAGGGATCGTGAAGGACAAAATGCGCCACGGATACCTCCATGACTTCCAGGAACACGGCACGGGCCGTGAAGTTTTGAAGCTTCACAGGCCGTGAGAGCCCGTGAGAGGTCGTGAATCCCGGAAAACTAAGTGGCACTTGATTCTCATTGGCTTGCTCTTTGTGGTCGAGTAAGAATCAATTAGATGGCCGGCTAGATTGGTTCCAGAAGGCTCCATGTAGTTTTATAAAAGGCTTAAGCCTTAGAAACTTGAGGACCTTTTGCCACTTTAACATATACACACATTTGAGCTTCAAAGAGAGTTTTCTTGTGAGGTTAAGTGTGTGTTCCAGAATCTTGAGGGCTGTTTGAGTGTATCAAATCTTTAGGAGATTGTTGGTGACTCATTTCTTGCTAGCACAAGGGTAGAGTTTTTGGTGTATAACATTGGTAGTAATCTTGGAGGCATTTTCTTCAAGATCTTGTTCATCCCATTAACACACAACCTTCTTCCAGTAGCTTGGAGCTTAGGAGAAAGGTATAACACCATTTCTACCCTTGTTCTTGTTTGTTGTGGTTGCATGTAAGTTGTATCAAGTTAATACCATTCTATGGAGTTCAAGAAATTGTTGATGTAAATTGCTTCCATCTTTGCTTCCGTTGCTTTTTTGTGATGTATTTGAATTCCTACATTCATCACATTCTCCCATATATTGTTCCAATCAACCACACATGCACACGAAATAACCTCGTGCATTTGAATCATCAATTCAGATTATGCAACAGTTTGTGGGTAGAACATCATGCTAAAACACAATTAGCGTGTTGGGAAAATGATCTCATCAATTATGATTTGATGAGACAAAGTTAAGTTTGTAAGATGTGTTCTACGTATAACTTAAACAGAATTATGAAGCTTAGTCAGACTGAACACTCGAAGTGATTCAGACTGAGTACAAGCTGAATGTAAACTGAGCATATGTTCGACCAGTTTATACTATACATTAGATAGTTTATTAATGTGTTTGATAAGCTGTGTATATCACATAAGGTATATATCGAGAATTCAGCTTGATGTGTTTCAAGCTGAGTGACTCAACTCAGAAGCAGAGTCAGCTCAATAGAGTTACTAAATATGTTTTAGTTAATTCTTTAGACTTCTAAGGATGAGTTAATAATTATACATGTTAAGTTCATGTTTGAATTCGTGCTTGTTCTCGAAGAACTCAACTTGATGAGTTTCAAGCTGAGTAACTCAGCCTGACTAAAGAAGTCAGTTTGAAAGAATTTAAATGTGTTTTAAATTCTGTTTTAACTATCTATATCTATGGCAAGGATAAGAAGATTCCAGAATCAAGATTGAAGATTGAAGACTCAAGATAAGAAGAGTCAAGATTCAAGATTTCGAATTATCTGATAGTTAGTTAGCAAATTAGGATTAGTCCAATTTGTTAGGAACCGTAGGAACAGGATTATAAATACTTATCTCCTGATAAGTTTAGAGGTACGACTACGATTACGACTCAAAGAAAACAACTTAGAGTTGCAGAGCCGAAACCTCACCTCACCGTATGTGTTACGATTCTTGAATCACTGTTTGTAAGTTCAACGTGATCAAGAAACTCACAGATTGCCAAATCATTCGTGTGTTCGAATTGTCACATCAGTTGTGATATTGGTAAGTAATCATTAGTTGATTCAATCTATGAAAATCCTGTTTAGAGAGTCGTCAGTTTCTATAATCATAAGTTGATTATAGATAGCTAAGTTTGAGAGATTGAGAGATTTATATTAGGTGATTATATATCAAGAGTTGCTAACTTGATAGTTATTGTAATCATCTTCTTATTCAAAGCATTGTAATCATCTTCTTAATAAAAACATTCAATTGATTGTGGTTTGATTTACTTTGTGTAACACTTTTATTTGATTTGTTAAATTTCCGCAGAAAGTGTATTCAACCCCCCCTTCTACACACTGTTGCTTGTTGTTATTCTCACCAAGGGACCAACAACAGGTATCAGAGTAGGCTGAACGATTTCATAAGTTGAAAGTTCAAGATTCTGAGAAAGTTTACAATGTCTACAAGCAACAATCCTTCAAACTTTCCACAGATGTCTGTCAAAGGTTATCCCATATTTTATGGATCTGACTATCCTATGTGGAAGTTCTGAGCCATGCTATTCCTCAAGTCCATTGACATTCGTATGTTCGATGTCATTACAAAAGGACGTATCATCCCCAAGATTCCTGCTACTGTCAGTGATACGTCTCCTGGCAAAACTGAAAAGGAAACAAGAAAGCCTATTGCATCCTGGACTGATGAAGATTGGAAACTCTTCAATCTGGATGACAAGGCAAAAAGTGTTCTGGCCAATGCCCTGACCAATGAAATCTTGCGTACTGTGACTGGGTGTCAAACTGCAAAAGATATCTGGGATGCGCTGAGTGTCACATATGAGGGCACGGATCTGGTCAAGCAGCACAAGAGAAATCATTTGAATAGATCTTATGAGAACTTATTTTCTAAGAAGAATGAAACCTTGTCAGATTTGTTCACAAGGTTTCGCTGCTTGATAAATGACCTACTAAGTGTGGGTGTAAAGAAAGATGAAGCTGAACTTGTGCTGAAATTTCTGGATGTGTTACCAGAGAGGTTTAACGATGTAACTACAGCACTAAGGGCTGGAGGAACACTGCACGTGTACAACCTACAGTCCATATATGGGTTCTTGCTAAATCATGAACAGATCACTGAACACAAAAGAACTTCTCAACAACAACTCAAGGAGTCTTTGGATAAGAATGAAGTTGCATTGGTTGCATAGAAAAAGAAGAAAAGCTCCAAGACAATGGTTGTTGAATCTGAGACTGAGTCAGAATCTCAAGCTGACCACACAGACTCAGACTCAAGTGATACTGATGATGTTCAGAATATCACTGAGAAAATGGCAATGTTAGCCAGACGTTTGAGAAGAGCTCAAAGGGGAAGAGATAGATCTGACAAGGGCAAAGGGAAGAGTTTCTTTGATCCCAAGAATGCTGTGTGCTTCAACTGTCAGAAGAAGGGACATATTACTGCTGAGTGCAGATTAAAGAAGGTGATATCAACATCAGTTGTTGATAAGAATGCTTACAGAGCTGATGAATACAAGAAGAAATATACTCAGCTCAAGAAAGGAAAGCCTAAAGACAAACCCAGTGCAAAAGGACTAATTGCTGAAATCTGGAATACAGAATCATCTACCTCAGATGATGATGTATGTCTGATGACTCAAGAAGATGAAGAGTTGGAGATAGATGAGGTTGATTATGGTTTGTCCGAGTCAACTTTTGAAGATGACATGAAGGAAGGTGAGGAAAACAACAAGCTTAGTGACTCGGATCCTGCTTCAATGTATAAGGTCAGTAATTGCAACTCTTTCATTGATGAGGAAAAGGGTCTTGCTTTTTATTATCTGCTGAATGATTTCAAGACCATCCTTAAGTCTCAAAATGACCTCAAAGATGAGATAACTAAACTTATAGATGAGATTAAGGAAAATCAATCTCTCATTGATGTTGTCAAGAAAACACAATATGATCTTGAATGTCAAAGACACATTAAAAAACATCTAAGTGAAGAACTTCAGGAAGCTAAAGACAAAGCTGTCCAACTCCAAAAGGTCACCGAGTCTTGGTGTAAGTCATCAAAGCTTGCTAAAAAGTGCATAAACCAACAAATACCTAAACAGGTAAAGGCTGTACTTGGAGGTGACTATCAAACAGCAGCTTATGTAGCTGATGATGAGATAGCAAGTACATATTTTGAGGAAGATAGACAACTGATTAAGTCTCAGAAGTCAGCCTCAGAGAAAAGACATGATCCAAGCTTGAAATTGAATATGTTTGTGAAAGCTAAAGACCATGGAAATGAGTGCTCAACATCTAAACAGCATGGTAAGTCTGTACTGGACATATTAAGCACTCAGCCTATTCAAAGAACTTCAGTCATAGAAAGGCTTAATCCAAATCCTTTCAAAAGAAAACATTCTCTATCTGGCTCAGAGAGAAGTTACAAGAATAGGAAGACCACTGTAAGTCAGAGGTCAAATCACAACCATGGTAAGTCCAAAGTTGTGGATCTTGGTATGTCCAAGAATATCAACAGTGGTAAGTCCAAACCTGTTGAAACTGGTGATTCCAGTAGGCATGACAAAGGTAAGTCCAAGGTCATGGAAAAGAAGTTTGTTGGTCAAGCTTCCATGGATAACAAACAAAGACCTGACAAAGGTAAGTCCAAAGTCAGTGATCATCATGTGAATCAACTTGCAAAGAAAGTTGAAAAGTTATCCACAACATATAATCCTAAAACTGAGAGTAAGTTCTCACAAGGATTATTGGATAGTCTACCTCCTGTAATCATTGGAAGAAGGAGATGCTACAAGTGCAGAAGTACAGGTCATGAGGCTAAGTACTGTGACGCAGAAATCTCAAGACCTGAACAAGAACAAGCTGATCAGCCTGCACAGGACTCAGCTCCTGCTCAAGCTGAACAGTCAGTTCAACCCGATGGAAAAGCTAAGTGCTCCTCATCAGAACCCACCAAGAAATGGGTTGCCAAACAAAACTAATGTGTTTAGTTTTCATATCTGTGCAGGGTTCAAGTAAATGGTACTTGGATAGTGAATGCTCAAGGCACATGACCGGGTGGAAATGAATTCTTAGTGATTTCCAAGAAGATGAAGGTCCTAAAGTAACATTTGGTGACAACTCCCATGGAAGAACAAAAGGCTATGGGAAGATGCAAGCTGGAAAAGTTACATTTCAGAGGGTTGCATATGTCAAAGGTCTCAAACACAACCTGATTAGTATCAGTCAATTGTGCGATGAAGATAATGTTGTTACTTTTAGAAAGAAAGCAGGAACAATTTATAATGCTAAGGGAAAGCCTGTATTAATTGCAAAAAGAGAAAGAGATGTGTATCTACTTGATCTAAATTCCGCTGATCCCTATACTGAAACCTGCTTGTATTCCCATTCTGTTCCTAAGCTGAGTTGGTTATGGCATAAATGTTTGTCTCATCTAAACTTTAAAAATATAAATATGCTGTCCAATAAAGAGTTAGTCTATGGATTACCAAATATCACATTTGTCAAAGACAAATTGTGCTCAGCTTGTCAACAAGGGAAACATCATAAAGGGTCCTTTAAATCAAAGAAATTTTTTTCAATAACAGACCCATTGCATATGTTGCATATGGATTTGTTTTGACCCATAAGTACTCCAATCCTAAGTGACAAGAAGTACACACTGGTGATAGTAGATGAGTTCTCAAGATTCACCTGGGTAATATTCCTTAAAGCCAAAACTGAGGCTGCCCTGGAGATAATCCGTTTTATCAAACAGGAAGAGTTGCAGAAAGGTTTATCTGTGAAGCAGCTCAAAAGTGATCATGGGACTGAGTTCAGAAACTCTACCCTTGAAAGCTTCTGTGAACAAAAGGGAATATTACAAAATTTCTCATATGTCAGAACTCCACAATAAAATGGAGTTGCTGAAAGGTGAAATAGAACCCTAATTGAGGCTGCTAGAACAATGCTCTGTGAGGCAGGATTGAAACTCTATTTCTGGGATGAAGCTATTAGTACAGCCTGTTATACTCAGAATAGATCAATCATTGTCAAAAGACATGGAAAGACTTCATATGAAATATACAAATCTAGAAAGCCCAATATAGGTTATTTCCACATCTTTGGTTCAAAATGCTACGTGCTGAATCAAAGAGATCAGCTCCATAAGTTGGAACGTAAAGCTGATCTTAGAATATTCGTTGGTTATTCCTCAATCTCCAAGTCTTATAGAATATATAATACAAGGATAAAAGCCATAGAAGTGTCAATTCATGTCTCTTTTGAGGAAGACTGTTTTGATCAAGCTGTTAAGAGTCAAGCTGACTTGGTCAGTCTGAGTGAGCTTGAAAGGCCTAAGGAAACCAACTTATCAAATCATATGTATGCCATAGGAGATGATAGTGATGATGATGTGTGTTCATCAAAGAAATCATCACAAACTCCAAAGGATTCTTAACCTGAGAAAGATGATGAGTTCATCAACCCCTTTGGAGCTGAAGTCGCTCAGACTGAGAATCTCAGTGATCATCAGTTTGTTGACAATGCTGCTGTTGAGACTGAGGATGTGTGTTCACCTCAGAGCTCTCAACATCACTCAGATTCAGAACCAGACTCTCCAACTACATCATTCAAAATCCTTAAAGATCATCCTCAAGATCAAATTATTGGAAATGTCCAAGAAAAGGTCATGAACAGATCTAAGGCTACAGCTAACTATGCTGCTCACTTTGGTTTCCTATCTCAAATGGAACCAATGAAGACTGAAGAAGCCATAGAAGATGAGGATTGGATTGAAGCTATGCAAGAGGAATTGAATGAGTTTGAGAGAAACGAAGTCTGGAACCTTGTCCCTGCCCCCAAAGATCATTCAATTATAGGCACTAAGTGGGTCTATAGAAATAAAATGGACAAGGATGGAGTGATAGTTAGGAACAAAGCCAGGCTGGTAGCACAAGGGTATAAGCAAGAAGAGGGAATTGATTATGATGAGACCTTTGCCCCTGTTGCTAGAATTGAAGCCATAAGGTTGTTCTTAGCTTATGCAGCATATAAAGACTTCAAAGTCTATCAGATGGATGTGAAGAGTGCCTTCCTTAATGGAAAACTTCAGGAGGAAGTCTATGTGAAACAACCTCCTGACTTTGTAAGTTCAAAGTTTCCACATCATGTCTATAAGTTAGACAAGGCTTTGTATGGTCTTAAACAAGCTCCAAGAGCTTGGTATGATACACTGTCCAGTTATCTACTATCAATGGATTTCACCAGAGGTAGTATAGATAAGACACTCTTTATTAAAAAGAGTAAAGGACAGGTTATTCTTGTACAAATCTATGTGGATGATATTATATTTGGTTCTACCAATGAATCTCTGTGTGAGTGGTTCTCCAAGATAATGTCACAAAAGTACAAGATGAGTATGATGGGTGAGATGTCTTATTTCCTAGGCCTACAAATTCAACAAAAGCCTGGTGGAATATTCATCATCAAAGCAAGTATGTTCTTGATTTGATAAAGAAATATGGTTTTGATTCTAGTTCAACCATGAAAACACCCATGTCACCAGCTGTCAAGCTGAGTAAAGACTCAGATGGTAAATCTGTGTGTCAGTGTACCTATAGAGGAATGATAGGTTCATTACTCTATTTGACAGCTAGTAGACCTGATATCATGTTTGCTACATGTGTCTGTGCAAGATATCAGGCATATCCTAAAGAATTACATCTTCAAGCTATGAAAAGGATCTTTAGGTACCTTAAAGGTATACCAAATCTAGGTCTTTGGTATCCAAAAGATTCTGGATTTGAATTAGTTGGTTTTTCTGATGCTGACTATGCTGGGTGCAAGTTAGATAGAAAATCAACAACTGGAGGATGTCAATTGCTTGGTGGTAAACTAGTAAGCTGGACTAGTAAGAAACAGAACTCAGTGGCTACTTCAACTGCTGAAGCTGAGTATGTTGCAGCAGGAAGTTGTTGTGCTCAAATCCTTTGGATGCAGCATCAGCTTCAAGACTTTGGCATGAGTTTCAAGAAAACTCCTATCTTCTGTGATAACCAAAGTGCAATAGCCATCACTTACAATCCAATCTTCCACTCAAGAACTAAGCACATTGAAATTAGACATCACTTCATTAGGGACATCGTGGAAAAAGGTAAAGTTGACATTAACTTTATCTCCACAGATGGCCAATTAGCAGACATTTTTACTAAACCACTTGATGAGAAGAGGTTTATGTATCTGCTAAGTAAATTGGGTATGCTCAACCCCTAGCTAAGTGTCTAGAATCTGAGTTTTCAGTTTGACAAATACTAAGTGTCTTAAGCTGAGTGCACAGTTTATGATTAAGTTTTCATAAACTGAATCTTGTCAAGCTGAACAATGAGTTCTTTTGTTTGGTGAGTTCCAAACTTATTTTGTCTACTTAGTGTAGTTTAAAATATATAGTTTGAGTTAGTCTGAAACAAAATGACTAAGTGTCACTGAGTCTGAGCTATGTGCTTAACTCAGGCTGTGTGATTGGTTCACACGTTTGGTAGGTTCCAAACATTCTTTAACAACTCAGTGTGGTTAAAAGGTTAGTTTGAGTCAGTCTCATACGTAACTGACTTAGTGTCATTGTCCATGAGCTGTGTGCTCTACTCAAACTGAGTTTTAAACTCAAGCTAAGTGCACATCTCAAGCTGAGTACTTGAATCAAGCTAAGTGCTTGAGTTAAACTGAGTAATAATTTTACTCAGCTTGGTGTGTCCAACATCATGTTTAATTACTCAGTGTTATTATTTCATGATTACTGCGTATTTGAGTTAGCCTCAAATCGCGTATTATACTAACTTGTGTATAAGTATAATACATCAGTGTATATAATCTTATTGTAAGTCAATATTATTATATTACATTAGTATCCGTTGGAAAATGATAAGTTCTACCCGTTTACTGTTACATCAAAATTTTACGGCGTAACGGTTAAAAAGGGAATTTCTAACGGTAACTTTTCTCTCTCCTCGGAAAGGTATATATACCGATCACATTCGGATTAGAGGGTTTACGCTTACAATCCAGACTTCTCAACTTCTCAAATACCTTTCACCTTCTTTACTAAGTGCAAATCTCTGTTCCATCGATTTCAAAAACCTAAGTCGCTCAGTGCGCAATCGACAATCGCTCAGTGCGAATTCCTAATTGATTACTCAGTGTAACCTACATATTCAACGGTGGAAGGAACCATTCTCGTTCTAGGTGATCGAATGGTACGGGGTGCGGCGTTTAAGAACAACGGTTTGCCGCTGATAAAAATCAACAATCAGCGTGCCTGTCTTGCTATTCCTCCAAGGAAAAAAGGCAGACGATACAAACCATGTGTCAATTACATCTGTAAATGCCCATTGACTTTTGCTTTCACTGGCGCACCTCTACATGTGGTTCCTCAGCACCTCCTCGAATTTTGGTATACGTGCACCTACGACCAAATCAACGACGAAATTAGAGGTATAGTGATGAATGGAGAGAGGACCAAAACTCTCACAGTTAAAAGGCTAAGGGAGATTCTTCACCTCCCTCAACATGATGTATTTGAGCCTGCTGTGACGAGACAGGTGGCGAGGTCAGTCCTTCCCAGAATGGGTCACCCACAGACAGAGGGTGTTATCAAAAAGGCCACCTTTCTAACCAGTTAGGGTTTTATGGTGTCCACAGTGATCCGTTTACTTGGTACCAAGGTTGGTGGACTGGACCAGGTTAATGAGTTCGAGATGCAGCTACTGTACAACATGTACTTTGGAAGAAATTTAGACTATGCACAACTCATATTCAACGTGCTCAAGTTCCTAGTGATGAAGACCACAAGAGATCTTCATGTACCTTTTATAAGGTACCTGTCCTTGGCATTTGAAGCCGAGCTAGGGACAGCACTCTACGAAGCTGATCAGGAACTATCTCTGGTGCCAACACTCAGCCTCAAGATGTTCAACAATGAAATCTTCCCAGAGCAAGAGGGTCTGAGTGAGCCCATGCTACTGTTTGCTGAGGCTTCGTCTTCAGAAAATGTAGCTGAGGGATCTAATCAAGGGGGAGCTTCTCAAGCTGACACTAAGGTTCAGGCTGAGAACTCTACTCAGACTGAACCAGCTCATACAGAAGCTGCTTCAGGTAAAACCTCTCCACTTTCACTTTCTTCTCACTTTTCTACATCTACCTTTGGTGATAAGACTGCAGTGGACCCAACCCAGTCTAGCCCATCTCCTCCACCTTCATTCCATTTACAATCCCACTCTGAAGCCACCCCTAGTATGCCCACTGCTGCTAGGGAGAATATACACACCTACCAAAGAAAAACTGCCATAGGTGGTGCCACTCCTAAAGGCATCACTGGAGCTGAGATCACACTGATCCCTCCACCGGCAGGAGTTGAGGGGGAGACGCCATCTCTTAAGGTGTCAACCTCACGGCTTATTACAACCCAACAGCCTAAACCGGGTGTGGTGTCTACTCAGCCCACACTTACTCGAGCAATGAGAGAGCCTGTTACTGTGCTTGAGTAGACACACTCTGGTAACATTGAAAATTTGACCTATCCCCAGGGTCAATCACCCCCCTCTAAACCATTTAGCCAACCACCAACCCATACACTTCACATCTCGAGCCTAATAACTTCTCTTCACTTCTCACATCCTCTTGCATGACCTGTCAATGATTCATCTTCAAACCAGGATGAATTACAGGGTCCAAACTCTGGTGCAAATGTGTTTGAAGGTAGACAACAACCTTCGGATGATGCACCTAAATTCCAACCCTCTCAAGCTGACTTGGACGACTTAATGAACTTTTTCAAAAGTCAGTTTGACAAGTTGCACCTCAAAAGAAAGAAAACTAAGAAAGATATGCTAATGATTCTCAATATTCTGGATGAGGAGGTGCTAAATTTGAAATCTGCAGTTGCTGCCCTACAAAAACAAAGGACTTCGACCCCTATTGATGATGACAAAAAGGGGGAGAAGGTTCAAGAAGCTGAAGTTGAGTCAGTCAAAGCTGAAGCTTTACTACTATTGACAGAGGGAGCAGATCAGATTGAGGGGGAGAAAGAAACAGAGAAAGAACCTGAGCTGACTGAGAAAGCAAAAGGCAAAAGACCAGTAGTGGTCAGCTCAGATGAATCAGAAGCCCCCTCAACATAAAAGAAGGAAAGTGATTCTAAGTGAATCACCAGCCTCAGATGAAGACTCTGCGGATAAAATGACATTACAAGAGAGAGCTTCACTGCTGGCAGTTAGAAGAATGGAGAAGGAGGATGCTGACCAGTTTGGGATCTCGGTCGAAGACAAACAGATGCTCAAGCTGTGTTAGAAGAGGAAAAAGCAAGAAGAGAACAAAACTGGGCTGAGCAGATCAGAAAGCAGAATGAGGAATTGACAAAACTCAGACTGCCTATCGTGCCCAAGGAAGATGAAGAAGAACTTCCTATTCAAGGTCAAACTAAGGAAGAGGATATATCTCAATGTTATGAAAAACTGCATTTCTCCTCTCAGATTGACTCTCTCAAGTTGAGTTCAGCCCAAGGGATCATCATAATGGAATTTTCTTTAAAGAATGGTGAAACACCTTCTCTGGAGCTGAATCAACTTTATAAGCTGGGTTATGAAGAGTGGAAGCAAGTAGCTATTCTTATTAAACAGATGGAAACATCCACAGCTCGGAATCAAGTTAAAGATGAGCTGCTGAGACTACTTGCTAGGGCTGATGCGATGCAATTAATACCCAGATCTGAGATAGCAACCCTACTGACCTCCTTCCACAAAATGGGAAAGGATAAATTGAAAAAGCCAGCTGGTCTAGCAAAAGAAGATACTGACTTTCTCACTCTTCCTAAAGGCTTGGAATTTCAGGAAAAACCTATGTGGAAAAGCCTGAGAAAGGTTTCATGTACCTGGATAGAAATGGAGAAAAATGCTTACAGCCTAATGCTAACATTTATACTTGTGGGGTATCTCAAGTATTTGCTCTGAGAAAAATTGTAGAAAAGACTGAACAGACTGCAAGATTCAGATACAAAATCAACAGAGCAATACGATCACAGAAGGATCTGCTTCAACACATTCCTAATCTGCAAGAAATTCTCGAAGAAATATACAAGGAGATAAAGGAATTTGAAGATCTGCATCCTCAATAGATTAGTTCTTTTGTAAATTAGATTAGTTCTAATTTCTGTAAGCACTATGTGTGCATGATCTAAGTGGTCAACAACTTTTGTATTATGATTAGTTCAATTAATACAAGTATAAAGTTTGATATGTTCAACTGTGTTATGATGTGTTCATATGTATAAGTCTGATAAGTTCAGCAAAATGAATAACTGATAAGTTCTTATTCATAAGTTGGTGTGTTCCAATTTAAAATTGATAAGTTCAATCAAACTTGATAAGTTCAATAAAAATTTGATTAGTTCAAATTTAAAATCTTGATAAGTTTAAGAGTTACTAATAATTCTGTTAAACAAACTTAAGAACTGTTAGATGGTTTTGTCATCATCAAATAGGGGAGTTTGTTGGGAAAATGATCTCATCAGTAAAGATTTGATGAGACAAAGTTAAGTTTGTAAGATGTGTTCTACGTATAACTTAAACAAAATTATGAAGCTTAGTCAGATTGAACACTCATAGTGATTCAGACTGAGTACAAGCTGAATGTAAACTGAGCATATGTTCGACCATTTTATACTATACCTTAGTTAGTTTATTAATGTGTTTGATAAACTGTGAATATCACATAAGGTATATATCGACAATTCAGCTTGATGTGTTTCAAGCTGAGTGACTTAGCTCAGAAGCAGATTCAGCTCAATAGAGTTACTAAATATGTTTTAGTTAATTCTTTAGACTTCTGAGGTAGAGTTAATAATTATACATGTTAAGTTCATGTTTGAATTCGGGTTTGTTCTCGAAGAACTCAGGTTGATGAGTTTCAAGCTGAGTAACTCAGCCTGACTAAAGAAGTCAGTTTGAAAGAATTTAAATGTGTTTTAAATGCTGTTTTAACTCTCTATATCTACGGCAAGGATAAGAAGATTCCAGAATCAAGATTGAAGATTGAAGACTCAAGATAAGAAGATTCAATATTCAAGATTCCGAATTATCCGATAGTTAGTTAGCAAATTAGGATTAGTCCAGTTTGTTAGGAACCGTAGGAACAGGATTATAAATACTTATCTCTTGCTAAGTTTAGAGGTATGACTACGATTACGACTCAAAGAAAACAACTTAGAGTTGCAGAGCCGAAACCTCACCTCACCGTATGTGTTACGATTCTTGAATCACTGTTTGTAAGTTCAACGTGATCAAGAAAGTCACAGATTGCCAAATCATTAGTGTGTTCGAATTGTGACATCAGTTGTGATATTGGTAAGTAATCATTAGTTGATTCAATATGTGAAAATCTTGTTTAGAGAGTCGTCAGTATCTATAATCATAAGTTGATTATAGATAGCTAAGTTTGAGAGATTGAGAGATTTATATTAGGTGATTATATATCAAAAGTTGCTTACTTGATAGTTATTGTAATCATCTTCTTATTCAAAGCATTGTAATCATCTTCTTAATAAAAGCATTCAATTGATTGTGGTTTGATTTACTTTGTGTAACACTTTTATTTGATTTGTTCAATTTCCGCAGAAAGTGTATTCAACCCCCCCCCCCCCTTCTACACACTGTTGCTTGTTGTTATTCTCACCAAGGGACCAACATAGCGCCCAAACGTTTGTTGAATTTCCTAATAAATAAAAATATGAACCCACCATTCATGTCAAACATTACAGATAAAAGCACTTCTTGTTCCTTAATTTCCGCTTTCATGATAACTTAGTCATCGATTCAAAGAAATGTTAATCTCGAATAAGAATAAAAAGGCACTATTCGCCCAATATAAACAATCACCCATATATTATCGAACTTATCATGTCTTTGCAAGCTCCATGATAATATTAATATTATTATCTTTTTAGTTTTACATAAGAATATGCAGTGGTTGCAGCTTCCCCCAAAATTTCTGATGTTCGGTTCTATCCTGGAAAGATGTTTATTTTAATCTTTTTATATATCTTGCAACAGTTTTTCTTTATTCGTCTCCACCAATTACCTGTTTTCACATCTTTATACATCTTTGTAGTACTAGAATGGATAGATTTTTTTTACACAAGCCACATACAAAAATCTATTAGTTTTAAGTCAACCAATATTACCCTTCTTTATTCATTTTATATTATAATTCTCTACTATTAATCGGCAGTCCTGCTAATCTGATCGGAAAAATACTCGTCATGATTCCCAAGATTTCAACCCTGAAAGGCATACAATTGACTTTTCTAATTTATGTGTCAAGTACTTTGCTTTACGAGGATGGTTTATACCCTAGATGTCTCTGAAGGTTGTGTGATGCTAGCTCCAAGTCGTGTACAACCTTGCTCTGCTCTTTCTCTCGCTATCGAAGTCCACCCCAAGGCAAGTGTGACCCAAGTGTACTAGCACTCCTTTAGCTCAATCAACAAGTGATGAAGCTTCTGGAACAATAACGAAAACCGCCAGGGACTCTCTTCCTTTCTCTCTTCCTCTTGCACTTAGACAACACTCAAAGTCTCTAAGTGGGTTTTCTTTTCTTAATGACCAAGAGTCCAAATGAGAGAATGAAGCCCCTTTTATAAAACCAAAACTGACCCCAGGTCTCCCAAGGTCGGCCAGGGTGTAATAAATGCAAAGCCCGTGCATTGGTGGAGAGAGGAGGTGAAAAGAATAAAGTTGTTTCTGTCAGACAGGGTTAGCGCCGCTAGCCGCCCATGGTTAGCACCGCTAACCAATTAAGGTTAGCGCCGCTATCGCGGCTGAGATAGCGACGGCAGGGTTAGCGCCGCTAACCACTGCTGGAAACCAACTATCATTATTTATCCTTTCTCACCCTCATCTTTTAGGTTTTTACCAGGATCAACCCTTGGCGTGTGACCCGATAGGCCCATACATCATCGGTAGTGATCAATGTCGTACGTGTGTCAGTGGGCATACTCCAACAGACTCCCACTTGCCCATGACTCACCGTACCCAATACATCACAAACAGATAGCGGCCTCTAGTAAGACATCTCTGCCCCCAAGTCAGTATGGGTTTTGTCTTCTGCACAAAAACCAATCTGCAACCCATGTGAAATGGTCTTATAGATAAGTGATCAACCATCCTTTTGTTCGCGATAACCAAGTGAACACGAGACATGGTACTAAGTCATTCTCCTTTCGTTCACGATTATGTTTCTCCATCTAGATTGGTGGTGACCAAAATATACAAGTTGCAATCAATCATAAATTATTGCAAGCTTTGAGCATGGCCATGCATTTTGGTGTCAGCGACCAATCATCGAGGGGCCCATGGATATCTCTCTAAACAGAGGAACAAATTCCTTTGACTTACACTACCCACCACAGTGATCATACTCCTCCCAACTACTCTCTTTATAACAGCCAGTCACGGACTGCGTTTGAAAGCAACCAGAACAAAGCAAATCAAAGTGATGCAGCCAAACATGCATCTCCAATCTGAGGATGAACTGATATTATCATTCTGATTTACTCATGACAAGTACCATAAAGTAAAATCAGATGTGGGTCGTCCAGTCACTTGAAACACTTTCAAGTACAGGCGAAGAATTGCGTCCCCGTGCCCCAATCCCCATTGGACACATGACCAATTACCTCCCTCAGTCTTAGTTTATACTTCCTTCCTGTGAAGAATGACCGACTGCGGACATTTAGAATGCTTACACATTCAGGGAAGAGCAAAACATGCAAAGTTGGAACACAGTAAAGATTTAAAGAAATACCCGCAACTTGCGTATTACTAAATCTCATTTAATAATCAATAAATACAATAAATACAATACTGCGTCATGTTCCCAAAAGGTATATACATCAAATATGCTAACCAAATACATAATCAAACCAAATCACTAGCAAATCTAATCCCAATAGCACGTGTATGAGCATCATGCTTTGCTTGCGATAAAGGTTTGGTGAACGGATCCGCCATATTGCTATCCGTGTGTACTCTGCTGATGACAATGTCTCCACTATCGACCACGTCCCGGATGTAATGATACTTCCGCGGAATATGCCTCGTGTGTCGGTGAGACCTTGGTTCCTTTGCCAAAGCAACCAGACCCTCGTTGTCACAAAACACCTCAACAGGGTCGGCTATGCTAGGAACCACTCCCAGATCTTGGATGAATTTCTTCATCCATACAGCCTCCTTCATAGCTTCACTGGCCGCAATATACTCTTACTCGGTAGTAGAATCGGCCACAGTGTCTTGCTTGGAGCTTCTCCAGGAAACAGCACCACCATTGAGCAGGAACACGAACCCCGATTGAGATCGGCAGTCGTCCCGATCAGTTTGGAAGCTAGCATCGGAGTAACCAGTTACCCGTAGCTCTTCCGCACCTCCATACACCAAGAACATCTCCTTTGTCCTCCGAAGATACTTGAGAATGTTCTTTACTGCCGTCCAATGTGCCTCTCCAGGGTTGGCTTGATATCTACTTGTCATACTCAATGCACAAGATACATCAGGCCTAGTACATAACATGGCGTACATGATCGAGCCTATAGTCGAAGCATATGGGACTCGCCTCATTACTTCCCGTTCCTCAGGGGAACTCGGGCTTTGAGCTTTGCTCAACACTAAACCATGTGACATAGATATGAACCCCTTCTTGGGGTCCTCCATCCTAAATCTCTTTAGGACCTTGTCAATGTACGTACTCTGGCTCAATCCGATCAACCTGCGGGATCTATCTCTATAGATTTTAATCCCCAGAATGTAAGCCGCATCCCCAAGATCTTTCATTGAGAAACAACTCCCTAGCCAGGTTTTTACTCCTTGCAAAGTTGGGACGTCGTTCCCAATTAGTAGAATATCATCTACATAAAGAACTAGGAATACAACTACGCTCCCACTAGCTCAAATGTAAACGCATTGCTCATCCTTGCTCTTAGAGAAGCCAAACTCTCTGACCTTCTCGTCGAAGCACAGGTTCCAGCTCCGAGAGGCTTGCTTAAGCCCATCAATGGACTTCTTAAGCTTGCAGACTTTATCCGGAAACTCTGGATGTACAAAACCCTCAGGCTGTGTCATATACACATCCTCTGAAAGTGTTTCATTAAGGAACGCGGTTTTGACGTCCATTTGCCAAATCTCATAATCATGAAATGCGGCAATGGCCAAAAGTATCCAGATAGACTTCATCATAGCCACCGGGGAAAAGGTTTCCTCATAGTCTACACCATGAGTTTGAGTGAAACCTTTAGCCACCAGTCGGGCCTTGAAGGTGTCTACCTCGCCATCCATGCCGATCTTCTTCTTGAAGACCCACTTGCACCCTACGGGTTTACACCCCGGCACGGGATCAACCAAGTCCCAGACTTGATTATCCGACATGGATTGAATCTCTGATTCCATTGCTTCTAGCCACTTGGCGGACTCAGGGCCCACCACAGCGTCCCGGTATTTGGTAGGCTCATTAGAGACCACTACCATGTCGGTGCCCTCAGATATGTTAAAACCATATATCTCTGGCTCATGCCGACTTCTACTAGATCTTCTAATAGGCAACGGGTTTACATTATCTCCAGCATCATCATGCTGAGAATCAACCCTTACGGGTTGTGAGCTAGTCCCAACATCAGGTTCTACATTGGCAGGCTCTTGAATTTCTTCAAGATCAACTTTTCTCCAACTAGCGTCTTTGGATAGCAGTTCCCTCTCAAGGAACACTGCCCTTCGAGCAACAAATACCTTGTTCTCCGAAGGTTTGTGAAACAAATATCCCATAGACCCGGCGGGATAACCAATGAAAAAGCACCTTTCAGCCCCGGGCTCCAATTTGTCCTCAGCCTCACGTCTCACGTAGGCAGGACAACCCCAAACCTTTAAATATGAAATGGATGGAACCTTTCCATGCCACATCTCATACGGTGTTTTCTTAACCTTCTTCATTGGTACGAGGTTAAGGATCCTACCAGCCGTTTCAATCGCATATCCCCAAAACGTAACGGGAACGTCCGTACGAACCATCATAGACCGAACCATATCTAATTATGTTCGGTTCCTCCTCTCGGTGACACCATTTAGTTGTGGCGTCCTAGGAGGTATCAGTTGCAAGACAATCCCACAACTCCTTAGATGTTCGCGGAACTCAGAACGAAGATACTCACCGCCTCTATCAGATCGTAGCATCTTAATTCTTTTCCCTAGTTGATTTTCCACCTCGTTTTGATAAGTCTTAAATACCTCAAAAGTATCCGACTTTTGTCTCACCAAGTAGACATACCCATATCGACTATAATCATCAATAAAGGTAACGAAGTAGCGGGAGTGATCTCTTGTGGCATGCTTGAACGGACCACACACATCAGTGTGAACGATATCCAACAAGTTTTGCGCCCTCTCACATACACCGGTGAAGGGTGCTTTGGTCATCTTGCCCAATATACAAGATTCACATGCTTCACTTGAACCGTGCTCAAATGATTCCAAGATCCCATCCGCTTGGAGCTTGGAGATGCGTTTCTTGTTTATGTGGCCTAACCGACCATGCCATAGAGATAACTTATCAAAAACACTTTTGGATCCCGAATCAACATTCATGATTGATCTATTGTTTTGCAAGTTTACACTTGCCTCATAAATGCCATGACATGGAAAAGCTTTAAAATATAAGACATGATCTTTGTAACATAAAATGCTACCATTCTCATATTTATAGTCAAATCCAATGTCATATAAAGCATAAAGTGATAAAATGTTTCTTGCCACGCAGGGCGAATAACAAACATTTTCTAAAACAATAGATAAGCCGGAAGGAAAGGCGAGCTCCACTCTCCCAATCTTCTCAACTGGGACAACCGCCTTGTTTCACATGATGAGATCCAGCTCTCCATCAACCAGGTCCCTACCTCTTCTTAGTACCTGCACATTATTACAAACGTGAGTACAACACCCGTTGTCTAAAACCCAGGTGTTAGAAGTAGAAGTGTTATGGAGTTCAATCATGTACGTACCGGAGGCAGCGGCACCTTTAGCACGAAGCTTCTTGAGCTCCTCTGTATACTTGGGGCAACTACGCCGGTAGTGACCCTTCTCCCCGCAGAAGTAGCAGGTTGCCTCTTCCGGAGAGGTGGTAGTGGGAGCCACTTGCTTCCCCTTCGGCTCCGGGGTTGGGTTAGGTTTGGGCTTTGGCCCTTGGGCCTTGGTCTTCCCCTTTCCCTTCCCCTTTGTACCCGAAGCGTGTTGCTTCCGCTTCTTGCCACCCTCGTTGATGGCTAGGACGGCAGTGGAGGTGGAGGGCTTTGCCTTGGCAAGCTCGGACTCAGTAGTCTTGAGCATGCCGTGCAATTCCATAATGGTTTTATCCATACTATGCATGTGGAAGTTCACAATGAACGGTCCATATGACGGAGGCAAAGATTGGAGGATTATTTCAACCGCCAACTCTTTCCCCATGGGAAAGCCCAACTCCTCAAGCTGGTCCACGTACCCTTTCATCTTTAGTACGTGGGAGCTAACATTACCGCCCTTCGGCATCTTGCAACCGACAAAGGCCTTGACACACTCATAAAGCTCTTGCCTTGCTTGCAATTGGAACATGTCCTTAAGCAGAGAAATCATCTCAAACGCACTCACTTTCTCGAATTGCCTTTGCAATTCGGGACACATGGTCGTTAGCATTAGGCAAGTGACATCATTAGTGTCACGAACACACTTTTCATGCGCATCCTTTACGGCCCTTGGCGCGTTGATTGCCGGTGGTTCCGGAAGAGGTGACTCAAGGACCTCTAGCTTCATCTCTTGACGTAGGACAATTCTCAAAGTACTATACCAATCAATGAAGTTCGGCCCGGTGAGTTTCTCCTTTTCCAAAAATGGACGGAGTGACATGTTGGTGGTGTTGGTGTTGCTAGTAGATGCCATCTACAAGCAAAGTACGAAATTTGGTTAGTCATGACGTATTAAATCCTTGTTAAAATAATTACCCACTTGTTATAAAACAAATTATAGTAACAAGGGCTAAGAACCTCAAAATACCCTAATCCATGACGGGTTTTCCGCGGATCACTTCATAGAGCTATTTTAGGCCGGTAAACACTTTACCAATTGTAATCCGTGATCACAACTCTTAGACTCTTGCGGGATCCTAGGTACTCTTAGCACCCATTTGGCATGTTTGATCCCTCCACACCAATTCCTCATTAATCCACTTTGATAGCTCGGCTAAAGCTCGAAAACTACCATTGCGTTTAAGTCTTGGAATTTGTAAATCGTCCGTCAAGATACACGGTGGTACTCTAGCCCAATGGCCGGCTCGGCTAGAGCTCGACAACCGACCTTGCGAGTTGCCACACGTGCCTTCCACACAGTTATGCAAAATCGATCTCGGCTAGAGCTCGACGACCAATCTTGTTTCACTAGATTTGGGCGGTGTCATCTTATGGGTGGTGTGAGATTTACTTTTGAAAAATGGGTTTTTGTTTCTACGGTTAAAACACTTTTAACCAATTCTTGTCTATGTGGCGCGCGGAGTTTGTAAACCGATTTAAAACTGTTTGATTTTATTATTTTGAAAATTTTTCTAGCATGCGAAGATCCTAAACATCCATGCAAGAAAAAGGTACAAAATAAAATCAACCACGCATGTAATACATATCCGGTAACGAGCCAATCCTATGCATCTTGCCCCGTGAGCCAACCGGCAAGACTAAGTCATCTAAGGACTAGACCGAATGACTTGATGTGTGCTTCTCCCACTTGATCCATCGCATCTCCCGCCGACCTCCGGATCCAAGTACGCCAAGACACCCTCCATGGTTCTTGTTGGTTGCTTCGGTTCTCCTTTTACAATTTACAAATTTAAAAGGAAATGGCATGCATGCCACAATTTACTATTCTAAGCTAATACTACAAATTACAAAGAATAGAAATTCGGCATGCAAGCCGTTAAATATACAAACCGAATAAATAAATTAATTATTACAAACCATTGTGGTACAAACCACCAAATGAATGAATACATTAATTTAAACAACCAAACACATCACATAGGTCTTATGGCTCATATTGTTACCGGATTCTAATATCACAACCACATACAAGAAATTTAAAACTACACATGGTGTGCCACACAAAACCATGTAAATCTTATATGTCTTGGTTAAGATTATCTAATCACTCAAGGCACAAATAATCCTATGTATATATGCAATAGGAACCTTAAACAAGTCAAAATTCCATAGTCATATATACACAATGTAAGTATATGCAATTAACCATTTTCATGCCTAAATGTTAATCCACATATAAATACATCAACCAAGACATAAGGCATCTTAGAACAAATAGCATTTCAAATTCTGGAATAATTCCAGAAAGTACAGCACCGCTAACTATAAAAGTTAGCGCCATTAACTACAGGTTAACGCCGTTAACGTCCAACGACTTAGCGATCGCTACCGAAGGTTTAGCGCCGCTAAGATGGAAAACTTAGCGGCGCTAAACCCTGGACAGAACCAAAAATCACATTTTTCTGATTTTCTAGGCCATCTTGTGCAAAACCAGTGTAGAGCTTGCTCTGATACCACTGTTAGGGTTCGTGGTACACAGCAACGGAAGCATGCAAGGTACAAAATCGAATTTTCAAGCAAAACCAAGACCACAAAGTGAACCCCATCAACGGATCTTACTCTACATCAAGTTAAGCAACTTAAACATAAGAGAAAGGAGAAGTTTACACCCTAGATGTCTCTGATGGTTGTGTGATGCTAGCTCCAAGTCGTGTACCTCCTTGCTTGGCTCTTTCTCTCGCTATCGAAGTCCACCCCAAGGCAAGTGTGACCCAAGTGTACTAGCACTCCTTTAGCTCAATCAACAAGTAATGAAGCTTCTGAAACAATAACCAAAACCTCCAGGGACTCTCTTGCTTTCTCTCTTCCTCTTGCACTTAGACAACACTAAAAGTCTCTAAGTGGGTTTTCTTTTCTTAATGACCAAGAGTCCAAATGAGAGAATGAAGCCCCTTTTATAAAACCAAAACTGACCGCAGGTCCCCCAAGGTCGGCCAGGGTGTAATAAATGCAAAGCCCGTGCATTGGTGGAGAGTGGAGGTGAAAAGAATAAAGTTGTTTCTTTCAGACAGGGTTAGCGCCGCTAGCCGCCCATGGTTAGCGCCGCTAACCAATTAAGGTTAGCGCCGCTATCGCGGCTGAGATAGCGACGGCAGGGTTAGAGCCGCTAACCACTGCTGGAAACCAACTATCATTATTTATCCTTTCTCACCCTCATCTTTTAGGTTATTGCCAGGATCAACCCTTGGCGTGTGACCGGATAGGCCCATACATCATCGGTAGTGATCAATGGCGTACGTGTGTCAGTGGGCATACTCCAACAATACTCACATATGCAACTGTTCAAATATCTCACAACATCTTGTTCACATATCACTACATTATGGCCGAGGGGTGTTCAGCGATTGTTTCCAAAACACATGATCAGTCAATAGCTTATTAACATAGATAAATAGGTACATATCGTCGGCTAGAATTTTGAGAAAGATCATCCATTTGATCAATCTCACCCATTATATATATTCAAAAGAAATAAGAATTTCCTTTAGTGAGTCCTACTACATAACTAGTCATTATCGCCTTCTCATCCACTTCCATATAATCATCGCTTCTACTCATCTTGTGATTACTCAAAGTTGAGTATCATTTATCACGTACCATAATTTTATCTAAATATAGTTAATTTATGTCTCGCATCAATTTAATATGAGTTGTATCTCATAGCCCACTTGAGTGGATAATACCCACTAACATTGCTTACCCAAAATGTTTAACCACTCTTTTAACAAACAATCATTATGATCTCTAAATAAAGATGTTGGGTCTGCTTAACCCATTCTTCCATAGTCCTTGGATCTCCAGAGGAGTCAACCGTTTCGAGAACCTAACAATAGGTAAGGCACCTGTAAGAAGATTAGTTTAGAATATTGTTCCCTATCATGAGGAATACTAAGCAAGTATTCTGAAAATGCATCAACAACTTCTCATACAACTACAACATCCAGAAGAGTCCGTCCACTATTATTTTCTTATCATATTCATGACATATGCTGAAAAAGCTATAACATCACGTACGAGTTTTTACGAGTTTTACTTACAGGTCAACCTCTTTCTTGTTATTACCCAAAACAACAAGTTCTCCCTTACTTGGGGTTGAACCTCTAAAAGTTTGTGGCCACGCTAGATAATTGTCATCTATCGACCAAGCCAAACCATCCTAACACTCACTTTTAAATCCTTGACCCGAACATAAATCGAATAAAAAAGATAACTAATCTTTTCCATATCTCAAACGTTGTTCTTACACACACCAGTTACAATTATATCATTATCACCTACCATTTTTACTTCCTTTCTAGACACCCCGACATAGACGTGTCGTAATTTCCATAAAAGAAGATGTATTCAGAATCTACCTGCTCCTAAATCAAACAATACTAAGGCAGGTGCAAAATCAACAATGGAATGTGCATGTAATCTATTTAGACTCCACTTCATCTCTTTGACGGTGTGTTCAAAATCTCTTTCCCGAGCTTTTGTGGTTTTGAGTGTTTTTTTCCTTTTGCTCCATCGTTCATGCAAAGCTAATTAATATAATAACATTCTTCATAATACCAATAAGACAATGGCAATTGAATTTACCATCATCCAGAAGATAGCAGTAGGAAAAGACTTTCAGTGTGAAATTACAAACTTTACCAAGATGTTTTGGCATACCTCAACTTTAACAGTTGTTTTGGCAGGCTTCAACAGTACTCAACATGAAATTTTCCACCTTTTAGCACTGGAGGAATCATATTCTTTTCATTCTTTTTAACCTCGAAACCTATCACCTTGTGATTTCTGATTGCTTGTGCAAGCAACTCCATCTTTATTTATTACTTTTCCAATGCTATCTAAAAACAGATTCAAGGTTGTACCCAAAATTTGGGAGTTATCTTAGCTCAATCCCTATAATTACTTCAAAATTCAGGAAATCCTCTGTGTACTACTTGAACAGTTTAATAAACTATTCCTATTTCACCACCTTGATATTCACAGTTTATTTACTTTATACAAGTAGTACCCACCAATCATTTGTAGTACCATAAAAAATATTGTACGTACAATCAAATGTACCATAACTGGAGCAATAGGCACTTTCAACCTCAACTATCCACTTTTAGCTGACAAAGAGGTTTAGAATTCGTTCCAGATTCGGCGGTTGATACGTTCTAATGTGTACAAAGAGGCCAATCCAATAGGTATTCACCTTCCTTCTTGCCTAAGAATCATCAACCTTCATTTGCTCCAACATAATAGTAATTGTCTCAAACAAGACTTAATTTTCTTTCCTAACCACCATATCCCATATAGGAGGCTCAGTATAAACATCTCTTACCTACTTTATCTGCGGAGGTCTTGCTCCACATTCACAAAACGTTTCAGCACGGTTTGTAAAAATGGTCGAACAATAGGTGGACAATGGTCAACCTCATTAGTTACACTGGCTTCCTCCCCGCCTATAGGCTTACATGTACCTACTTGGGGTCTACAACATCATAACTTCACCATATGTTCACCATTCTGAAACAATCACACGTCTAGAATAAAGCACGATATAGATAGGTATCCTACTCACGTCATTCTAGGTAAGTTGTAAACAATTAGCATGCTTTTCACCTAAATTGCTCTATAATAGGCCCCTAATAGCTAAGGCAGCATATCACATCACACTATTACCCCTTACTTGATTCACAAGATCCTTTTGTGACGTAGTTGAGTTTAACATGTATCATTTGTTTGTTATAGTATGGATACGATTACAATTTCAAACACACTATACATGTTTACTCAAACTTAATCACTAAGTCTCCTGGTTCACAAGTGTAGGTAAGGTATCCAACACTAATTTTTTTAAATGGAAATATTCTTTCCCATACATATACACATAAGCAATCACATAATCTCATATTAGTCTAGTTATTCGCATTTACTAGACTACTTTATCATACTAACAGTTCGCAGTACATATCACATATTAATACATCAAAAATCCAATCATCAAATCATAATATTTTAACCACATTAAATAAACAGTCACACATTGACTTCAACACATTATATTAGCATGGCACGACAATCTAACTACATACATCACATTAGATACATCAATAGGCCATGCCTTTCATCATTCCATCATCAATAAGTGTGCTTACTACACCTCCAGCTCCAGCTGATAGCCCCATCTTCCTCAAAAACCATGGTTTAAGTCCAGACAACTCACTCATATATGCCTGAATCTCTGAAACCTTGGCTCCGATAACAACTTGTAACGCCCATTTAAAAAAAAAGAATTCAAATATTTGATATAATGATAAAGGAATAAATTTTATAATAAAGATTACTAAAACTTTTTTTTTACTTCAACAGATAAGTTTTACTTTGTACCACCACATCTAGATGGTCCTTCAATAATAAACATAAACCATAATTTCTTTGAGTATATAAGTTATAAGATAGTTAACAAATGTAATCTTTAAACATGTATCACACTGTTATGGTGTACTTCATCAAAATTATTTATAAGATTTAACAAATAAAGGCGTACGTGGAAGTTTGACCATCAGTTCAAGCTGGAGTGTTTCCCTTATCTTTTCCCAAAAAGGCGGGAGTATCTGAAAAAGGTAAAAACAACACTGATTAAGCACAAGGCTTAGTGAGCACACAAATATCACAAAATATACCACATACGTACAAATTGTACACACGTATATGCTTCACATTATTATTCACTCCATATAAATATCCAACAGCCACAAAGGCCGTATCCCGCCAAGAAGGCTAAACCAACAGCCATAAAGACCGTATCCCGCCATGAAGGCTAAACCAACAGTCATAAAGACCGTATCCCGCCACGAAGGCTAAACCAATAGCCATAAAGGCCATATCCCGCTACGATGGCTTAAGAATCAGATATAGATCATCTTTCACATACATAGCACAATAGGCACATATTCACATAGTACATTAAGTGAATTAGTGTTGGGAAGATGATCTCATCAGTTGAGATTTGATGAGACAAAGTTAAGTTTGTTAGATGTGTTCTAGATATAACATAAACAAAATTATGAGGCTTAATCAGACTGAACACTTATAGTGTTTCAGAATGAGCATAAGCTGAATAAAACTAAGCATATGTTCGATCAGCTTATATTATATTTTAGTAGGATTATCACTATGTGTGATAAGCTGTGTATGTTACCTAAGATATATATTGAGCTTTCAGCCTGATGTGTTTCAAGCTGAGTGACTCAGCTTGTATACTGAGTCAGCTCAACAGAGTTGCTAAATAAGTTCTAGCTAACTCTTAGGACTTCTAAGGATGAGTTTATTAATGTACGTGTTAGTTCATGTTTGTTTTCGAGTTTGTTCTCGAAGAACTCGGCTTGATGAGTTTCAAGCTGAGTAACTCAGTCCGAGCAATAAGTCAGCTTAAAGAAAATTTAAATATGTTTTAAACTTATCTTTTTAACTCTGTACATCTACGGGAAGGATAAGAAGACTCCAGAATGAAGATTGAAGATTGAAGACTCAAGATAAAAATATTCAATATTCAAGATTCCGTGTTATCCGTTAGTTAGTTAGCAAATTAGGATTAGTCCAGTTTGTTAGGAACCGTAGTAACAGGATTATAAATACTTATCTCCTGATAAGTTTTAGGGTACGACTACGACTTCGAGTTACAGAGCCATAACTCAGTTTCACCTCAACATTCAACCGTATGTGTTACGATTCTTGAATCACTGTTTGTCAGTTCAACATGATCAAGATATTCACAGATTGCCAAGCTATTCTTGTGTTCGAATACTAACATTAGTTATGAAGATTGGTATGTTGGGATTTCGTGGGCTCACAGCGGAAGCAAGGTACAAACATAATAGCCCAAAGTACAAGCAAACAAAGCATAAAAAAAACGAAATCCCTCAAATGGACCAAACTCTATGTTCAAGAAATGCAACTTGAAAAGGAAAGAGGTTATACCTTTCTCCTTAGCTCCAGAATTCTCCCGATGCCGAGGTGATGATCCTCCAAGAACGAAATCACGGATTTTCTATTGAGGTATACCCCGTGAACAAGCCAAACCACGAGTGCTAGCAAGCCTTGTGATACTTCGACTTGAATATCACTTAGGAACAGCAACAATGGAGACCAAATTACTGGAGCAACCTCTTCAATCTTCTCTTGGTCTTAGTAGCACCAAAGAAGAAACAAAAGCATGAAGAAGTTAGAGAGAAAAGTGAGAGAGAAAACCCAATGTAAAGAATGAGTTCTAATTTTGACTTGGCTCCAGAATACGGGTTATGACCCCTCTCAACCGGCCCAACCTCGAGAAACAAAAGCTCCCATGCATTGGTCAGTTTTGGAGGTGGTTTTGACAAAAGGCACTGGCAGGGTTTAGCGGCGCTAACCATAAGTTAGCGGCGCTAACTCCCAATAGTTAGCGGCGCTAACGCGCACTGTCAGTGATTTGATACAAAGTACATGCAGCCGTAGCGGCGCTAACCTCAAGGACTTAGCGGCGCTAACCCTTAAGAGTTAGCGGCGCTAACATGGCCTGCGATGTCAACTTTTGTCTTTTGCCATATTTGGTCCCTTAACTTAAGTTGCTGTCAGGTTTGACCCCGGTGTATGACCCAATAGGCCCATACATCATCAGCAGCGGTCTATATGGCGTACGTACATTAGTGGGCATATCTCTAACAGACTCCCACTTGCACATAATGCACCGTACCCATGTAACCACAGACAAAGAGCGGCCTCTAGCAAAGCATCGATGCCCCCAAGTCAGTATGGGTTCCGCTTCCTTGCAGAAAACCATAACCTACATAAAAAGTAGAGGTCCTATAGATAAGTGATCAAACATCCTTTTGTTCGCGATATCCTTGTGAACACGAGACATGGATTAATATGTCAATCTCCAGATCGTTCACGATTATGTTTCTCGATCAAGATTGGTGGTGACCAAAATTTAAGGACATATCTGATTCTCAATCAATATTCCTTTGCGCATGGCCATGCTTATTTTGGTGTCAGCGCCCAATCATCGAGGGGCCCAGGGATATCTCTCATACAGGAGGAACAAATTCCGTTGACTGTACAATCCCATAACATGAACCTTGTCTTACCCAGCTATTCCCTTTATAATAGCCAGTTACGAACTACGTTTTGAAATAACCAAAGTAAGAAAGTTTCATGCTATGGCAATTCATACATCTCGGGTCGAAGGACGTAATGATATTATCATCCCGAGTTACTTGTGACCATGATCCATGAAGTGAACTCAGGTGTGGGTCTTCCAGTCACTTGAAACCCCTTTCAAGCACAGGTTACTGTTGCGTTTCATGCATTCAATCCTTGATTAATGCATAACCAACACCTAACCTCAGCCTTATTTCAAACTTCCTTCCCTTGAAGAATGACTGACTGTGGAATTTTAGAATGTTTAAACATTCTGGGAAGTGGTTAAACATGCTAAGATGGAACACAATAAAGTCTTATGAATGTAACCGAATCACTCGCATATCGAAACAAGCATAAATTACAATACTGTCTGTATCGTTCCCAAAGCTTATAAGTAAATCAAACATATACTAAAATGATATTTAAGCCTGGTCATAAGCATGAACAATGCTTTTATACCTAGTATGAAAGTCACCACTAGTATTTGACAATGGCTTAATTATGGGATCATTTACCCGATATCCCTTTGTACTCTTTTGTATTCTCTTATTAAACCACTAGCGAAGTGTTTATTAAAGAGATCATTTACAAAGTTATCATAGTCATCATATCCTCAATGTTACAGAAGTCAACAATAGGATTAATGACACTTATGATTATCAGAGTCGACATACTCTCAATGTAACCGAAGTTCACAATAGAGTCATTGACACTCATGTTTATCAGAGTCGACATACCCTCAATGTGACCGAAGTCCACAATAGGGTCGATGACACTCATTTAGGTCTAAATGTCGTATCTATACCACATACTTGATTAATCCAAACTTCGATAAAATCGACAGTCTCACAAGCATAGATTTGCTTGCAGTAATAACTTACTCAAGACAATTCTACTTTCGTCGAACTTCAAGAACATACATCAGTACTTCTTGAATTAGAAAATCCACTTGATTCCATATTTTCTATTTATACTCATAGAACAACAATTCCACCATTAGGTTGTAGAACAACCCTAAATTAGGACATTATTTTCATAGAGCATATTTGACTAGGAACACATGATGCTCCCACTAGCCCTGACAAGGGTATTTGGCTTAATCTACGCTTTCTAGAAAACTCATTCCTTTGACTTTCTCATAAAGCAAGATTACAGCCACAAGATGCAAGTTTTGCTGACCTTAGTCATGAACACAATTTGGACATAATGGATATATAAGGCCTCGGAACATGTTTCAAACATTTCCTCAATTTAATCCTGCAAAGTATCTTGGCCTTTTATTTCCATGCGAGATTACTTGTTTCCCCATAGTGACAACAATGTTTCGCTTAATCCAGACTTAATCTGGTTTTTATGGATGAATGAGACCCTCGGAAAATGCCTTAAGTATTTCCTCAACTTGATCCTATGAAGGATTCAGATCTCTTTTGTCCATGTGAGCAAACTTGTTTCCACAAGGTGACAACAAAATTACACTTTATCCAAATTATCTTCAACATAACCACTAGAACTTGTTTCCATAAAATCAATATGAAACACTTTGTCTCTAGTCGGTATTTGAAGTTGTCCATTATGGCATATATGTTAGTCCCTTCACCCTTCTTGAATTACACCTTAGGTGTGGGATTAACCCAAGTCAAGTACTTGGATGCAGCAAATAGGTTACACCATTATCTTCTTCTATTCACTAGTGAACACAGGGTCCCACTATGTTTCCGATGAATGGTAACATCACAATGATTTACCATCAAGCTGCTGTTAGTAAAATATGACAACCTCATATCTAAACAACCTTCTTGATTTCCATCAGATATAAAGAAGCAATGGATATTGTCAGGTTTTACCAGCATCTCTATGCTGATTAAATGCTAGTGTCAACATTAGGTCTTTTATTTAAGTTTTACGTTCTTCCACTGGAATGCTTTTGTAAATTGTACTTTCCCTTTTGCGCAACCAAACATGGTTCCCAAAAGTTCAAGAAACGATTATCCAAAACTCAGATGAACTACTTAAATATGTAGGCATCAACTTATAATTCATCCATCTCCCACTGAATGTAGACTGGATAATTTAAGTTATGAGATTGACAAGCAAAGAACTCTTTCTAGTCAATATCTCATTCGATGCTTAAGTGACCACAATGCTGTGTTTTAGATCGAGGACTTGGTTCATAAAATTAATGTATACCAACCACATTGAATACATGTTTTAGGCCTGCCTTTTACCAGATCATCAACACAGATATCCGGTTTTATTTAAAGTAACACCATGTGCAAATGTGTTTCTTCGGAAAAACGAATTATGGGTTAAACCCATGATTCATTTTATGTTTAAACCAATATAGATAAGAAAACTTAGCATCTATTCTAGATCTAAGAATTTATATCTATATGCCCTTATTGATTCTTAATTCTCTTTAGGTTAGTTCCGAACACCACTAGGTTTCAGACATAAGCCTTTTCTCTAGTAAACATTCTCTCAACTACTACCATAAAGATAGTGATGAAGAATTTCACTAGTGTCACTCTTTGTGGCATACTTGAACGGATTATCCACACAAATATGATCATATCCAACAAGTCACAATCCTTCCTTACCAATACTGGTGAAGGATTTCATTAATCATCCTATTCCAATAAACAAGATTTGTATCTTTCATTTAGCCCGAGGCTAAACTTTTACAAAGATCCTAACCACATGGATCTAAGCGATGCAAATGTTGTTTACTTGGTCAAGTTTGATTATGCCATAGAGCTAATATATCCAAATCACTTTTGGATTTAAGAATCAATTGTTCATGATTGTCTTATTACTTATAACGAGCCTTTATGTATGCAATGATATGGATAAGTTTTGATAAAATCATCTCAAAATAATTTTTCAAAATTGTTTCAATTCTAAGTCATATCCATCGTCATCAAATGTGTATTTAAGCACTAAAATAGTCAAAATAACACAAAAGCATAGACATGGATCGAATTTGAAATGAAACTATTAAAATGAAAAATCTTTATAAAATACAAGATTCAAAAACATCCATCATCTCCAAAGGAGCATACACTAAAGTAGTTCTTGCCACGCAGGGCATACAAACAAAAGTAATAATAAATCCGGATTTAATGGCGAGACCAACACTCCCATTTCTCTTGAAGAATACAATTAACAAAATTTCTTCTTCAGAGATCCGGTTCTTCAAGCTTTTTCCTTTTTACAACGAATAGACCTACACTTTGCAACAAAAATAAATTTGTGACAAACGTGAGTCTTATAGCTCGGGTATACATCCCAGCTTATAAGGAATAGCAATGAAGTATAATCATGAATGTACCTCAAGTAGGAAAATTAACTCTCTCTTGTCTGAGAAGTTTTATATCCTTTCGGCATGAAGGGCAGGCATGACGGCCCCAATCCCCAAATCTACCGCAGAAGTAGCAAACCACCCCTTGTTGAGTCTCTTTAGGCACATCATCAATGTCCATAGACTCAAAACTTGAAGCAAGCTTGGAAACTCCAACTTCTTCTTTTAATGGGATCGATTTCTTCTTCTTCATGTTATGTTGTTCCTTAGAACCAAAAACAAGAGTGAATGAAGATGATGCATGCTTGGACATGTTAGATTCTACAACCTTCAACATTCCATGCAATTCATCTATAGACATTTCCTTTCCATGCATATGATAGTCCTTTATAAACTTTTCATATGTGGCGGGCAGAGACTGAAGTATGAAATTCACACCAAGCTCCCTCCCTATAGGAAAGCCTAATCTCTCCATCTGGTCCATGTATGATTTCATCTTCAAAACATGGGCACTTACACTCCCGCCTTCCCGCATCTTATAACCGGTTAGACTTTTAACACACTCAAAATGTTCTTGTCTAACTTGCTGTCGGAAAACATCCTTCAGCTTGTTAATCATGTCATACACAGTCATGTGCTCAAATTGCTTTCGCAGTTCCGAGCTCATACTTGATAACATGAGACTAGCAACATCGTGTGTATCCCGAACACGCTTTTCATACGCATATCGGATAGCCCATTCCGCATTGATAGCAGGTGGTTCAGGAAGGGGTTCCTCAAGAATGTGCAACTTAGACTCAGCACGTAGGACAATTCTCAATTGCCTAAGCCAGTCAACAAAGTTCACTTCCGTGAGTTTCACCCTTTGTAGAATCATACGAAGTGAAAAATTCGACGTGTTGTGGTTTTGATTCGACATCCTATATTAAAGTAGAGTACACGAATTAGTTAGTTTGATTTGAATCCTCGTTAAAATAATTACCCTTATCGTCTCGAAAAATATTTTAACAAGGGCTAAGAACCATATTTCACTCCAATTCAAGACGGGGTTGCCGCGGATCACTTCATGGAATTATTTAGGCCGATAACCACTTTACCGATTGCAATCTCTATTGCAACTCTTAGACACTTGCGGGATCCTACGACAACCATCGGTCGTTTGGCATGTTTGATCCCTACTAGCACCAATTCCAAATTAAAATTCTTGGTTGACTCGTGCTAAGCTCGACAATCACTCAAGGATTCTAATTTGTAATTGCAAATCGTCCAACAAGATACACGGTGATACCCCGACAACTACCGGCTCGTGCTAAGCTCGACAACCGATAATTTCAAGATCCCACACTCACCTTCCACACAGATCCACATGGAATAACTCGTGCTAAGCTCGACAATCACTCCATGCTTCACTAGATTTGGGTGGTGTCATCTTTTGGATGGTGCAAGATTTACGTTTTTATGAAAACGGGCTTTTGTTTTCGGCTTGGTTACTGATTAACTTGTTTAGTGACAAAACCTATTTTCACTAGGTGAGTTAATCTTGTATGTGAGCGCGCGAGAGAGTTGTAAACCATTTTTATCAAATCTCTTGTGATTTTATTAATTTCGAAAAAAATTTCTAGCATGCGAATCTTAAGCAAACCATGCAAGAATAAAATAAAATCACATCACACGCATATATACGAAATAAATTGGTAACCCTTGCCAAAATCCTATGCGTTCTTCCCGTGAGCCAAAACGGGTAGAACGTGGTCAACTAAGGGACGGAAGGTCTTCAATGCGAGCTCCCACTAGAACCGCTATCACCAATGGACTTCACCGGCTTCTATGGACACGCTCCATCTCCTTCCGACTCCATCTTGTGTGTTTTCATCCAAATTGTACAACAAATACAATAGAAATTGAAATGGCGTACAAGCCACACTAATTTCCTATTTATCTAGTACAAATACATGGATGAATGAAATGGCATGCAAGCCACAATATTATTACAAATATAACAATTTTAATAAATATTACAGCCCATGTGATTAAAAATCACCAAATGCATCCAAACACACAAAGTCAACCACAAGGTCAAAGACAAGGTTACCAATTTCAAATCTATCACATACAACCAAACAAACAAGGTGGTAACAAAATTACCAAACACTAAACTGGAACAAATTTCCAGAATCACAAAAGGCTAAAAATTCCCGAGACCAAAACTGATTTTAACTTTGAAAAATAAAACTGTTACAGTGCGTTAGCGCCGCTAACATTTATGAGTTAGCGCCGCTAACCCGAGGTTAGCGCCGCTAACTCTGTTCGAACAGAAAACAACCATTTTGATTTCGGGATTTTTCAAGCCACCAAGTGCAGATCTAACATAGAGGTGGCTCTGATACCACTGTTGGGATTTCGTGGGCTCACAGCGGAAGCAAGGTACAAACATAATAGCCCAAAGTACAAGCAAACAAAGCATAAAAAAAAAACGAAATCCCTCAAATGGACCAAACTCTATGTTCAAGAAATGCAACTTGAAAAGGAAAGAGGTTATACCTTTCTCCTTAGCTCCAGAATTCTCCCGATGCCGAGGTGATGATCCTCCAAGAACGAAATCACGGATTTTCTATTGAGGTATACCCCGGGAACAAGCCAAACCACGAGTGCTAGCAAGCCTTGTGATACTTCGACTTGAATATCACTTAGGAACAGCAACAATGGAGACCAAATTACTGGAGCAACCTCTTCAATCTTCTCTTGGTCTTAGTAGCACCAAAGAAGAAACAAAAGCATGAAGAAGTTAGAGAGAAAAGTGAGAGAGAAAACCCAATGTAAAGAATGAGTTCTAATTTTGACTTGGCTCCAGAATACGGGTTATGACCCCTCTCAACCGGCCCAACCTCGAGAAACAAAAGCTCCCATGCATTGGTCAGTTTTGGAGGTGGTTTTGACAAAAGGCACTGGCAGGGTTTAGCGGCGCTAACCATAAGTTAGCGGCGCTAACTCCCAATAGTTAGCGGCTCTAACGCGTACTGTCAGTGATTTGATACAAAGTACATGCAGCCGTAGCGGCGCTAACCTCAAGGACTTAGCGGCGCTAACCCTTAAGAGTTAGCGGCGCTAACGCGGCCTGCGATGTCAACTTTTGTCTTTTGCCATATTTGGTCCCTTAACTTAAGTTGCTGTCAGGTTTGACCCCGGTGTATGACCCAATAGGCCCATACATCATCAGCAGCGGTCTATATGGCGTACGTACATTAGTGGGCATATCTCTAACATGGTATGTTTTCAATCTATGATTAAATCCTGTTTAGAGAGTCGTCCGGTATCTATAATCATAAGTTGATTATAGATAGCAAAGTTTGAAAGATTGAGAGATTTATATTAGGTGTTTACATATCAAGAGTTGCTTACTTGATAGAGTATGTAATCATCTTCTTATTAATGAAAAGCAAAGCATTTGATTGTGGTTTGATTTACTTTGTGTAACACTTTATTTTGATTTGTTCAATTCCGCAGAAAGTGTATTCAATCCCCCTTCTACACATATGTTGCTTGTTGTTATTCTCACCAAGGGACCCACAACTGGTATCAGAGCAGGCTGAACAAGTTCATACGTTGAAAGTTCAAGATTTTGAGAAAGTTCAAAATTTCTACAAGCAACAATTCTTCAAACTTTCCTGAGATGCCTGCCAAGGGTTGTCCCATCTTTGATAGATCTGATTAACCTATGTCGAAATTTAGAGCCATGTTATTCCTCAAGTTCATTGACTATCGTATGTCTGAGGTCATTACCACAGGATCAATTATCCCCAAGATTTCGGCTGTAGTCAGTGATACGTCTGCTGATAAAACAGACAGAAGTGAAAAAGAAGTAAGGAAGCATGTTGTATCCTGGAAAGATTAAGACTGGAAACTGTTCAATCTGGATGATAAGGCAAAGAGTGTTCTGGCAAATGCCCTGACCAACGAGATCTTACATACAATGAATGGGTGTCAAACTACAAAAGTGATCTGGGTTACATTAAGTATTACTTATGAGGGCACTGATCTGGTCAAGCAGCAAAAGAAGAGTCATCTGAATAGATCCTATGAAAACTTCTTTTCGAAGAAGAATGAAACCTTGCCTGATTTGTTCACAAGGTTTCACTGCTTGATAAATGACCTACTAAGTGTGGGTGTGAAGAAAGATGAGGCTGAACTTGTGCTGAAGTTTCTGGATGTGTTACCAGAAAGGTTCAATGAAGTAACCACATCATTGAGGGCTCGAGGAACACTGGATTTGTACAACCTACATACCATCTTTGGGTTCTTGATTAACCATGAACAGATCACAGAGAACAAGAGAACTTCTCAACAACAACTTAAGGAGTCTTTGGATAAAGCAGATATTGCATTAGTTACACAGAAGAAGAAGAAAAGTTCCACGGCATTAGTTGTTGAATCTGAGACTGAGTCAAAATCTCAAGCTGACCACTAAGACTTAGACTCAGGTGATACTGATGATGTTCAGACTATCACTGAGCAAATGGAAATGTTAGCCAGACGATTGAGAAGAGCTCAATAGGGAAGCGGAAGATCTGACAGGGGCAAATGGAAGAGTTTCTTTGATCCTAAGAAGGCTGTGTGCTTCAACTGTCAAAAGAAGGGACACATCGCTGCTGAGTGCAGATTAAAGAAGGAAGAATCGGCATCAGTTGCTGATAAGAATGCTTATAGAGCAGACAAATACAAGAAGAAATATACTCAGCTCAGGAAAGGAAAGCCAGAAGACAAACCCAATGCAAAAGGACTATATGCTGAAACCTGGGATACAAAATCATCTACCTCAAATGATGATGTATGTCTAATGGCTCAAGAAGTTGAAGAGTTTGAAATTGACGAAGTTGATTATGGTTTGTCCGAGTCAACTTTTGAAGCTAACATGAAGGAAGTTGAGGAAAACAACAAGCTTAGTGATTGGGATCCTGCTTCCATGTACAAGGTTAGTAATTTCAACTCTTACACCGATGAAGAAAAGGGTCTTGCCTTCGATTATTTGTTAAATGATTTCAAGACCATCCTTAAGTCTCAAAAGGACCTCAAAGCTGAGATAGCTAAACTGAAGAATGAGATTAAGGAAAATCAATCTCTCATTGATGTTGGTTAGAAAGCACAGTGTGATCTGAATGTCAAAGACACATCAATAAACTTCTAGGTGAAGAACTTCAGAAAGCTAAAGTTAAAGCTGACCAACTTCAAAAGGTCACTGAGTCTTGGTGTAAGTCATCAAAGCTTGCTAAAAAGTGCATAAACCAACAAATTCCTAAACAGGTACAAGCTGTACTTGGAGGTGACTATCAAACTGCAGCTTATGTAGCTGATGATGAGATTGCAAGTACAGACTCTGAGGAGGATAGACAACTGATTGAGTCTCAGAAGTCATCCTCAGAGAAGAAACATGGTCAAAACCTTAAATACAATATGTTTGTAAAGGCCAAAGATCATGGTAATGAGTGCTCCACATCCAAACAGCATGGTAAGTCTGTGCTTGACAGATTAGGCACTCAGCCTATTCAAAGAACTTCTGTCATAGAAAGGCTTAATCCAAATCCTTTCAAAAGAGAACATTCTCTATCTGGCTCGGAGAGAAGTTATAAGAATAGGAAGACCACTGTAAGTCAGAGGTCAAATCCCAACAATGGTAAGTCCAAAGTTGTGGATCTTGGTAAGTCCAAGGAGATCAACAGTGGTAAGTCCAAACCTGTTGAAATTGGTGAGTCCAGTAAGCATGACAAAGGTAAGTCCAAGGTCATGGAAAAGAAGTTTGTTGGTCAAGCTTCTAATCAAAAGGATAACAAACAAAGATCTGACAAAGGTAAGTCCAAAGTCAGTGAGCATCAAGTGAATCAACTTGCAAAGAAAGTTGAAAAGTTAGCCACTACATATAATCCGAAGACTGAGAGCAAGTTCTCACAATGATTATTAGACTCTCTACCTTCTGTAATCATCGGAAGAAGGAGATGCTACAAGTGCAGAAGTAGAGGTCATGAGGCTAAGGACTGTGATGTTGAAATCTCAAGGACTGAACAAGAACAGGCTGACTAGCCTACACAGGACTCAGCTCCTGCTCAAGCTGAACAGTCAGTTCAACAAGATGGAGATGCTAAGTGCTCCTCAATTGAACCCACCAAGAAGTGGGTTCCCAAACAAAACTAATGTGTTTAGTTTTTATATCATGTGCAGGATTCAAGTAAATGGTACTTTGATAGTGGATGTTCATGTTGGAATCTGCCCACTGACACAGGTACATTGGTATTACTGCTGATGAAGTCCGGGCCTATTGGGTCACACACCAAGGATTGATCCCGACAGCTTTTTGATAAAGAGAGAAGGTCCAAAAATCAAATAGTTTGATTTTAGGGCTTCACGACCGTGAGAGGTGCTTCACGGGTCGTGAAGCCCACTGCCCTCACGTTTGACTTGTGACGCAGCACGGGCCATGAAGGACTATGGCCAGTCGTGGCGCATTTAGTCTTCACGGGCTCTTCACGGGCCGTGAGAGGCGTTGAAGGTCTGTCTGCATGAAATTCTCTTATTTCATTGGGCCATTTCGTGGTCCAATGAGAGGGGGCTTTATACTCCGGCCAAAAACGTGTTTTGTGGTCTGGATCAGGGAGTAACATGCAACATAGACATATTCTCTCACTCTCTTTGATCTCTCTTGGTACTACATGAGAAAGACACAAGATATACACTAAGTGAGTAAGTTCTTGAGTGTGTTGAGTGTTTTTGGTGCAAGAGGAGACCATCTAGACGGCTGTTCCAGAAGGTGAAGTCATTAGAGACGTTCATCGGAAGGGGTACTAGCATACGGGGATCAAGATTAACCTTGGTGTGGACTAGCAATAGAGGAGATACACTTGGATCTCTCGTATATCCCGTGTGATACTTGCTACAGCCGATTCTTGCAAAGGTATTGAGGTATTTTCAGCCCTCTCCTTTGTTCCTTTTAGTTGCAATTTGTTTTTGTAGAGAAACTATCACTTTGGAACACGATAAAGACCCGATTTTGTTCGGTTTTTAAACCTTTGTTTTATCCTTCCGCTGTGCTTTGCTCCATACCGTGTTCCAATAGTGGTATGAGAGCCAAATCTACAAACACATTGCACAATTTTTGCTTGAAAACCGAATCGTGGAGCTCTTCACGTGCCGTGAAGGCTTGCTCTTCATGGTCGTGAAGAATCACGACCAGTCTCGTGGGGTGTTGGTCGTGAAGGTTTTTTTCGCTGGTCAGAGTCGTGGAGCTCATGGCCTTCACGGGCCGTGAGAGGCCGTGAAGGCTTCTGGGACGTGAAGGATGTCGTGAACAGTGTTTTTGCCTTTTTTATAAAAGAAAAATATTTTTCGGTTTTAGCCTCCTTGAGATTCTGTTTTTCCAGAATCTGTCCAAAGTGTTTGGATTTTTGTAAAACCCCATATGTGTCTTGATTCATGCATTTATATGTATTGGGTGATTTTTGGCATGAAATGCACACATGCATATACTTGTATTGTGTATATATGAATATGTATTCTCAAAGTGTATGGGGGTACTAATGCATATGTACAAGGATTGTTCACTTTGTGCCTTGAGTGTTTAGCTAGGTTTGAACAATCTTAATCAAGATACATTTTGCACGGTTTTGTTGTTGCACACCGTGTTTTTGTTTGTGGTTGTTTGTGATCCGGTAACACCTTGCCCATTAGACCTATGTGTTGGTTGTTTGGTTGTATTTGATTATTCATACATTTGGTGGTTTGTACCACAATTGGTTTGTAATAATTAAATTTATTCGGTCTTGTATTTTGTACTTTATTTTGGCTTGCATGCCGGTTGCTTCTCTTTGTAATTGTTAGATTAGCTTAGATTAGCATTCCGCGGCTTGCACACCGTTTCTTTTCAAATATTTGTATGTATTTGTAAAAGAAGACCGAAGACAACTATCGAGAGTCGTGGAGGAGACGTCTCGGCTATATGGTGGATCCGGAGGTTCATTGGAGATGACGGATTCTATGGGAGCACTTCCAGCTAGGCCAAGTGGTTGTGTCCTTAGTTTGGCCTTGCTTTCCTCGTTTGGCTCAAGGGAAAGCGCATAGGGTTTAGGGGCATGTTACCGGATATTTCTTGTGCGTGGTTGTTATTTTGTTTATTTTCCTGCGTGGTTGTTTAGGATCTTCGCTCGCTTGAAAAATTCTCAAAATAATAAAACCAAGGGTTTTAATTGGTTAACAAACCTCGCGCGCCACAAGACCACTATAAAACAAAATCCCGTTTTTATCAAATGTAAATCACTCGCCACCCGTAAGATGACACCACCCGAATCTAGTGAAACAAGATCGGTCGTCGAGCTTAGCCGAGATCGGTTTTGTGTAACTGTATGGAAGGTGCGTGTGGCAACTCGCAAGGGTCAGTTGTCGAGCTTAGCCGAGCCGGTCATTGGGCCAGAGTACCACCGTGTATCTTGACGGTCGATTTACAATTCCAAGACTTAAAACGCCTTGGTAGTTGTCGTGCCCGAACCAATCTATCAAAGTGGATTAATGAGGAATCGGTGAGAGAAGGGATCAAACATGCCAAATAGGTGCTTTGAGTACCTAGGATCCCGCAAGTGTCTAAGAGTTGTAATCTCGGATTGCAATTGGTAAAACGTTTACCGGCCTAAATAGCTCCATGAAGTGATCCGTGGCAAACCCGTCATGGATTAGGGTTAAATAAGGTTCTTAGCCCTTGTTAAGATAATTTGATTTTCTTAATCAGCTGGGTAATTATTTTAACGAGGATTATATCGAAACTAACTAAAACGTGTACTCTTTTATAGATGGCAAATATTAACGACACCACACCAAACTTTAAACTTCGATTATTCCTAGAAAGGGAGAGACTCATAGGAGTGAACTTCGCTGACTGGTATTGTGTATTGAGGATTGTCCTTCGTCACGAGTCAAAGTTGCACATCCTTGAGGAGCCCTTTCCGGAGCCACCTGCTACCAACGCGAACTGGGCCACTCGATACACTTTTGAGAAGCGTGTTAGAGATACACAAGATATTTCTTGTCTCATGTTATCGACTATGAGCTTTGAGTTGCGTCAGCAGCTTGAGCAATTGAGTGCGTATGACATGATAAACCGGCTAAAGGAGATGTTCCCGCAGTAGGTTACACAAGAACGGTTTGAGTGTATAAAGGCTTTGGTCGGTTGTAGGATGCAGGAAGGTGAGGATGTAAATGTCCATTTCTTTATGATGAAGGGATACATGGACCAATTGGAGACATTTGGACTTCCAATAGGGAGGGAGATTGCGGTGGATATGATCCTCCAGTCCCTGCCCGCGTCTTATGAGAAGTTTGTCAAGAACTATCACAAAGACAATTTGGAAAAATCCTTGATCGAACTTCAAGACATGTTGAAGGTTGTTCAGTCTTACATGGTTGAGCAGGATCGTGCCTCGTCCACATCCACTATGGCTACTAGGAAATAAGTAAGCAAGAAGGAGAAACTGACCTCAAAAGGAAAGCCATGTATGACTAGGCCATCCGTAACTGTGGAGTCGGAGGACAATGAGATTGTGCCTCAGGATGATGTTCCACATGGGGTAGTTTGCTACTTTCTCACGCCTGCCCTAAATGCCTGAAAGAGCTAAGTATCCTAAAGCAGAAGAACGTTAGCTCATCAACTTCAGGTATATTCATGATCAAACTCCATTGATCTTCTACTTCTAAAGACTGGGTTTTTGAATGCTAGTCAAAACGCTCACGTTTGTCACAGACTTGTTTGTTGCAAAGTGCAGGTGTTTATCAGGAGTAGGTAAGGGATGCATGGAGAGCTGGAACTTAAAGAGGGAAACATGGTGGTTGTCCCTAACTAGAAGGATTGAAAGAAGAGTCTTGCCATTCCATCCAGCTATACTATTACTTCATTTAGATCTTTGTCTTACGCCCTGCGTGCCAAGAAGCATTGTATCTTTTATGCCTTTGATGACGATGAATATTGCTTTGAATTATGTAATTGTGGGTTTCCGAGATTTATTTCAAAGTTAATTCATGTCTTGGCATTTATTATAAGCTTTTGCTTAAAGAAGTAATGGAATGATTATGGAATTGTTATCCTTATGAAATAGTTGATTTAATCATATAAACAAACCTTGCATCACCAAGCTCCATGAGGTTAGGAACTTGGAATCTTTTGACCATGGGTAAATTGTTGATTGCAAATCTTTCTTATAAGGCTAAATAACTAACATATCCTTCACTTGTGAATGTGAGAGGAATGAAGGCTTGTTGGATTTCGTTTGCACGTTTGTGTAAAGACCGTTCAGGCAAAAACATAAGGAGTAAATCAATATGATTTGTTACCTTTACCAATGATGGTAGAAGGAATGGGTAAGTCTAATTTATTAGACGAATGTCTGAAACCTGTAAGGTGTTCAAGACTCACCCTTAGCATTTAGATAATAAAGAGGGCAAAATGGAATAAAGATACTCAAATCTTGTGAGATATTGAGCATCTACGTTCTTCATTTCTAAACCATCATATGAATTATGAGGTTGCCTCATAATTCACTTCTCCTAGGATACATGTTCTACATGGATGGCTGAATGGAGGAATGGAACATATTGCTTGATAGGTGTACTTGAGTAGTGATGGACAATGTTCTTGTTTTAATATCAACAGAGATGGTCAAATTAGCATCTAAGGAGATTCGACTAGAAAGTACTCTTTGCTTGTCAATCTCATAGATTAAAGTTATCCAGTCTACATTTAGTGGGAGATGGATGAACTTGGAGGATGCTAATGCATTTAAATAGTTCTTCTAGGTTTCAGATATTCATTTCACATCCTTTTGGGAACTGTGTTATGGTTGCTCGATAAGGGAAATGAATAACTGAAGCATTCCAGTGGAAGAACGTGAGATTTAAATAAAAGACCTGATGTTGACACTAGCATTTGATCAGAAATGATTGAAACTCAACATGGCTATGTTGGAGTATCTGGCATAAAGTTATTACTTCTTCATATGTCTGGTAAGAGTCGTCATAAGACCAGAAGGGTATAATTTATTATATCTGAGGACGATGACTTATTGATGATACATGATGTATGCATCAACTACCGGAAGCTCTAGTAGGCCCTTGAGTCTGCTAAGAAGAGAAGTGTAATAACATAAAATACATTCCATGCTGGATTTCCAAGTTTGAACTTGGTTAATCTAACACCTAAGTTTTGGACTATAAGGTGTATATAGATCTTTTGGATATAAGATCTGCATGGATTAATTTGTAGATAACTTCAAAAACTGACTGGAAGGAATTGGTTTCATGATGATTAACCATTGGGTAGGAATCACATGAAGACATTATCTCAGTAGTTATGTTGAAGTTTAAGGGGATGCTTATGCCGTTTTATGGCAGTATGATGCAAAGACCGCATTCCGTTATTGGAATTTTATGAGGAAGTGTTCACAACACTGTCAGAGGGTCTTTTACATCTTGAGTATCCTTGTAAAGTCTACAAATGTGGAGTCCTTTTGGGCTTAGAACAAATCTAAGTTTTGGAATCTTTGCTAAGAAAATCAAGTGTTTGAGTTTTCAATAAGTAATGATGAAACTTGGATAGATGCTAGAGCTAGTGGGAGCGCTGTTATTATCCTATTTGGTATGTCATGAACATGCTATGTTTTGGAGTTAATGTCTTGATTTAGCTTGGCAACAAGCGTAAATTGAGAATTATGCGTCCATAACAAATATGGGATATTCAAAGAAGTTTATGGAATACAAGAAATATGAGTATATGTTCTTGTGGTGATGTAATTAGAAGACGCTTAAAGTGAGTTGCTACTCTTGTGATAGCTTCTACTTGAAAGGATAACCGTCAATCTTTATTGGGGTTTGTAATCCATTTTAATATGGTATTGTTAATTTACGTGTTACTTAAAGCATCGTTGACTCTATTGAGTTCTTTTGAGGCAATGAGGGTACGATGGTTTATACACGTTAATTTTTGTGATCCAAGCGTTGTTTGCCTTATTGGATTCTTTTGAAACCATAAAGGTATAACAGCTTGGACAAATGATCAAATCCCATCAACGCACACTTTAGAAGTGGTTGGTTGTAGTAGGGATATGATCACTGAGAACCAAGCATCGCTGACTCTATAGAGATCTTTATGAAAACCAAGCATCACCTGTACTTGAAAGGGGTTTCAAGTGACTGGACAACCCACACCTGAATTCACTTTGTGGTACTTGTCATGAGTGATTCAGGATGATAATATCAGTTCATCCTCATACTGGAGATGCATGTGTCTGCGTCACTTTGGTTTGCTTTGCTCTAGGTGTTTTCAAACGCAGTCCGTAACTGGCTGTTATAAAGGGAGTAGTTGGGCAGAGTATGATCACTGTGGTGGGCAATGTAGTCAAAGGAATTTGTTCCTCTATTTAGAGAGATATCCCTGGGCCCCTCGATGATTGGGCGCTGACACCAAAATGCATGGCCATGCTTGAGTATGCAATTATTTAGGTAATCGATTGCAACTTGTTTATTTTGGTCACCACCAATCTCGATCGACAAACATAATCGTGAAGGACTGAGAATGACTTAGTACCATGTCTCGCCTTCGCTTGGATATCGTGAACAAAAGGATGGTTGATCACTTATCTATAGGGCCATTTCAAACCATTGGGTTGTGAATTGGTACTTGTCTAAGGGATGACATACCTCGTACTGACTTGGGGGCAGGGATGCCTTGCTAGAGGCCGCTCCCTGTCTGGGATACCTCTGGGTACATTGTGTCGTGTACAAGTGAGAGTTTGTTGGAATCTGCCCACTGAGACAAGTACATTGGTATTACTGCTAATGAAGTACGGGCCTATTGGGTCACACACCAAGGATTGATCCCGGCAGCTTTTTGATAAAGTGAGAAGGTCCAAAAATCAAATAGTTTGATTTTAGGGCTTAACGGCCGTGAGAGGTGCTTCACGGTTCGTTAAGCCCACTGCCCTCACGTTTGACTCGTGACGCGGCACGGGCCGCGAAGGACTATGGCCAGTCGTGGCGCATTTAGTCTTCACGGGCTCTTCACGGGCCATGAGAGGCCGTGAAGGTCTGTCTGCATGAAATTCTCATATTTCATTAGGCCATTTCGTGGTCCAATGAGAGGGGGCTTTATACTCCGGCCAAAAACGTGTTTTGTGGTCTGGATCAGGGAGTAACATGTAACATAGACATATTCTCTCACTCTCTTTGATCTCTCTTGGTACTACATGAGAAAGACACAAGATATACACTAAGTGAGTAAGATCTTGAGTGTGTTGAGTGTTTTTGGTGCAAGAGGAGATCATCTAGACGGCTGTTCCAGAAGGTGAAGTCATTAGAGACGTTCATCGTAAGGGGTACTAGCATACGGGGATCAAGATTAACCTTGGTGTGGACTAGCAATAGAGGAGATACACTTGGATCTCTCGTATATCCCGTGTGATACTGTACTAATTGCTAAAAGAGAAAGAGATGTGTATCTACTTGATCTAAATTCTACTGATACCTATACTGAAACTTGCTTGTATACCCAATCTGTTCCTAAGCTGAGTTGGTTGTGGCATAACCGTTTATCGTATTTAAATTTCAAAAATATAAATATGCTATCCAATAAAGAGTTAGTCTCTGGATTAGCAAAGATCACATTTGTCAAGGACAAACTGTGTTCAGCGTGTGAACAAGGGAAACACCATAAAGGGTCCTTTAAATCAAAGCAAAATTTTTCAATAACAGACCCACTACATATGTTGCATATGGATCTATTTGGACCCATAAGTACTCCAATCCTAAGTGGCAAGAAGTACACACTGGTGATAGTAGATGAGTTCTCACGATTCACCTGGGTAATATTCCTTAAAGCCAAAAGTGAGGCTCCCCTAGAGATAATAAGTTTTATCAATCAGGAAGAGTTGCAGAAAGGTAAGTCTGTAAAGCATCTCAGAAGTGATCATGTGACTGAGTTCAGAAACTCTACCCTTGAAAGCTTCAGTGAACAAAAGGGAATATTACAAAATTTCTCATCTGTCAGAACTCCCTAACAAAATGGAGTTGCTGAAAGGAGAAATAGAACCCTAATTGAGACTGCTAGAACAATGATATGTGAGGCAGGATTGAAACTTTATTTTTGGGATGAAGCTGTTAGTACAGCCTGTTATATCCAAATTAGGTCAATCATTGTCAAAAGACATGTCAAAACATCATATGAGATGTATAAATCTAGAAAGCCCAATATAACTTATTTCTATGTCTTTGGTTCAAAATGATATGTGCTGATCAAAGAGATCAGCTCCATAAGTTAGAACCCAAAGCTGATCCTGGAATATTCATTGGTTATTTCTCAATCTCCAAGTCCTACAGAGTGTATAACACTAGGAGAAAGGCCATAGAATAATCAATTCATGTCTCATTTGATGAAGACAGTCTTGATCAAGCTGAGAAAATGCATGCTGACTTGGTTAGTCTGAGTGAGCTTGAAAAGCTTGAGGAAACTAATATATCAAATCCTATGTATGTCATGGGAGATGATAGTGATGATGATGTGTGTACATCAAAGAAATCATCACAAGCTCCAAGGGACTCTCAAGCTGAGAAGGATGATGAGTTTGTCAACCCCATAGGAGCTGAAGTCACTCAGACTGAAGATCTTAGTGATCATCAGTTTGTTGACAATGCTGCTATTGAGACTGAGGATGTTTGTTCACCTCAGAGTTCTCAACATCACTCAGATCCAGAACCAGATTCTCCAACTACAACATTTAAATTCCTCAAATATCATCCTCAAGATCAAATCATTGGAAATGTCCAAGAGAAGGTAATGACCAGATCAAAGGCTACAACTAATTATGTTGCGTACTTTGGTTTCCTATCTCAAATGAAACCAAAGAAAACTGAAGAAGCCTTAGAGGATGAGGATTGGAATGAAGCTATGCAAGAGGAATTAAATGAATTTGAGAGAAATAAGGTGTGGAGCCTTGTCCCTGCCCCCAGAGATCATTCAATTATAGGCACTAAGTGGGTCTATAGAAATAAAATGGACAAGGATGGAGTGATAGTTAGGAACAAAGCCAGGCTGGTAGCACAAGCACAAGGGTATAAGCAAGAGGAAGGAATCGATTATGATGAGACCTTTGCCACTGTTGCTAGAATTGAAGCCATAAGGTTGTTCCTGTCCTATGCAGCATATAAAGACTTTAAAGTCTATCAAATAGATGTTAAGAGTGCTTTTCTAAATGGAAAACTTCAGGAGGAAGTCTATGTGAAACAACCTCCTGGCTTTGTTAGTTCAAAGTTTCCACATCATGTCTATAAGTTAGACAAGGCTTTATATGGTCTTAAACAAGCTCCAAGAGCTTGGTATGATACACTATCCAACTATCTGCTATCAAAGGATTTCACCAGAGGTAGTATAGATAAGACACTCTTTATTAAAAAAAGTAAAGGATAGGTGATTCTTGTACAAATCTATGTGGATGACATTATCTTTGGTTCTACAAATGAATCTCTGTGTGAATGGTTCTCCAAAATAATGTCACAAAAGTACAAGATGAGCATGACGGGTGAGATGACATACTTCCTTGGCTTACAAATACAACAAAAGTCTGATGGAATATTCATAAATCAAAACAAGTATGTTCTTGATTTGATAAAGAAATATGGTTTTGATTCTAGTTCAACGATGAAAACACCCATGTCACCAGCTGTCAAGCTGAGTAAAGACTCAGATGGTAAGTCTGTGTGTCAGTCTACCTATAGAGGAATGATAGGTTCATTACTCTATTTGACAGCTAGTAGACCTGATATCGTGTTTGCTACATGTGTTTGTGCAAGATATCAGGCAGATCCTAAGGAATCACATCTTCAACCTGTAAAAATGATCTTTAGGTATCTTAAAGGTACACCAAATCTAGGTCTTTGGTATCCAAAGGACTCTAGATTTGAGTTAGTTGGTTTTTCAGATGCTGACTATGCTGGGTGCAAGTTAGATAGAAAATCAGCGACTGGAGGATGTCAAATGCTTGGAGGGAAGTTAGTAAGCTGGACTAGTAAGAAACATAACTCAGTGGCTACTTCAACTGCTGAAGCAGAATATGTTGCAGCAGGAAGCTGTTGTGCTCAAATCCTGTGGATGCAGCATCAGCTTCAAGACTTTGGTATCAGTTTCAAGAAAACTCCTATCTTCTGTGATAACCAAAGTGCTATAGCCATCACTTACAATCCAGTCTTCCACTCAAAAACCAAGCACATTGAAATTTGACATCACTTCATCAGGGACATCGTGGAAAAAGGTAAAGTTGACATTAAATTTATCTCCACTGATGACCAATTAGCAGTTATCTTTACTAAACCACTAGATGAGAAGAGGTTTGTGTACCTGCTAAGTGAATTGGGTATGCTTAACCCCTAACTAAGTGCCTAGAATCTGAGTTTTTCAGTTTGACAAAGACTAAGTGTCTTAAGCTGAGTGCACAATTTATAAATAAGTTTTCATAAACTGAATAACCTGTCAAGCTGAATGATGACTTCACACGTTTGGTGAGTTCCAAACATATTTTAACCACTCAGTGTGGTTAAGATATATATAGTTTGAGTTAGTCTCAAACATAAATGACTAAGTGTCATTGAGTCGGAGCTATGTGCTCAACTCAAACAGTGTGATTGGTTCACACGTTTGGTAAGTCCCAAACATATTTTAACTACTTAGTGTAGCTAAATTACATGTTTGAGTCAGTCTCAATCATTAATGACTAAGTGTCATTGAGCCTGAGCTGTGTGCTCTACTAAAGCTGAGTTCTCAAATCAAGCTGAGTGCTTGACTTAAACTGAGTAATAAGTTTACTCAGATTTGGTGTGTCCAACCTATGATTTAATTACTAAGTGTCATTAATTCATATATCTATGTGTATTTGAGTCAGTCTCAAATCTCATCGTATACCAATTGTGTATTGGTATAATACAACAGTGTTTATGATATTTTTGTAAGTCAATAATATTATTTTACACTTGTATCCGTTGGAAGATGATGTGTTTCTACCCTATCATTGTTACATCAATCCATAATTTCTCCAGTGTAACGGATAAATAGGAATTCTAACGGTAACTTTTCTCTCTCCTCAGAAAGGTATATATACCGATCATAACCGGTTTAGAGAAGTTTATGCCTAAAAATCTATCTTCTCACATTCTCAAATACCTTTCGAAAACACTTCTATTGCTTAGTGCATTCCTCCGTTCATTTTCAAAACCCTAAATTGCTAACTGCATTTTTCAAAACGCTCAGTGCGAATATTAAGTTGCTTAGTGCTGATTCAACAAATTACTCAGTGTAATTAAACAATAGACGGAATCACATTAGTTCTCGGTGATCGAATGGTTCGAGGTGCTCATTTTAAGAACAATGGAGAGCCGTTGATCAAAATCAACAATCAACGGGCCTGTCTTGCAATTCCTCCAAGGAAACAACGTAGACGATATGAAATATGGGTGGATTACATACGTAAATGCCCCCTGGCATTCGCCTTCTGTGGCGCACCACTCCATGTTGTTCCTCAACATCTTTTGGATTTCTGGTAGACCTGTACTTACGACCAGAACTGGGGAGAGATTACAGGAACTGTTCTAAATAGGGATAGAACAGTTGTCCTTTCAGTGAAGCGGCTAATGGAAGTTCTAAAACTCCCTGTTCATGATGAGTTTGAGCCTGCTGTCACTAGGCAGGTGGCTAGGTCTGTCCTACCCAGAATGGGTCACCCACAAACAGAGGGTGTTATTAAAAAGGCCACATTTCCAACCAGTTGGAGTTTTATGGTGTCAACAGTGATTCGTTCACTAGGAACGAAGGTTGGAGGACTGGACCAAGTAAATGAGTTCGAGATGCAGCTGCTGTACAACATGTACTTTCCGAGGAATTTAGATTATGCTCAGCTCATCTTCAACAAACTCAGGGTCCAAGTGATGAAGACCACAAGGGATCTTCATGTACCTTTCATAAGGTACCTGTCCTTGGCATTTGAAGCCGAGCTAGGGACAGCACTCTACGAAGCTAATCAGGAGGTGTTCCTGTTTCCAACACTTAGCTCTAAGATGTTCAATAATGACATCTTCCCAGAAAAAGAGGGTCTGAGTGATCCCATGCTACTGATAGCTGAGGTAGCTTCATCAGAAAGTGAAGCATAGGGATCGAATCAAGGGGGAACTTCCCAAGCTGATCTAGAGGTTCAAGCTGAGCACTCTGCTCAGGATGAACCAACACATATTGAAGATGCTTCTGGTAAGGTCTCTCCACTTTCTTCTTCTTCTCACTATTCTCCATCCACTTTTGGAGACAGAACTGCAGTAAACCTAACCTAGTCTAACCCATCTCCTCCTCCTTCCATTCAATTCCAATATGTAGCCACCCCTAGTATGCCCGCCGCTGCTAGGGAGAAAATCCAAACCTATACTCGTAAAACTACCAAAAGTGGTGCTTCTCCTATAGGCATCACTGGAGCTGAGATCACACTGATCCCTCCACCGGCAGGAGTTGAGGGGGGAGATGCCTACTCTTCAGGTGTCAATCTCGAGGCTCATTTCAACCCTTAATCCTAAGCCGGGTGTGGTGTCTACTCAGACCACACTCTCCAGAGTCATAAGAGAGCCTGTTACTGTGCCTAAGCAGACATACTTAGGTAACATTGAAGAACTGACCAATCCCCAGGGTCAATCACCCCCCTCCAAACCAATAACCCAATCACCTACCCATACACTTCACGTTTCTAGCCCAATTACATCTCTTCACTTCTCACACCCACTTGCACGACCTGTTAATGTGTCATCTCAATACCAAGATGACTCACAGGGTCCAAACTCTGGTCAAATGAGTTTGAGGGTATACACCAACCCTTAGATGATGCACCCAAGTTCCAACCCTCTCAAGCTGACTTGGATGATTTAATGAAATTCTTTAAAGGTCAGTTTGATATCTTGCACCTCAAGAGAAAGAATACTAAGAAGATATGTTGACGATTCTGGATTCTCTGGATGAGGAGGTGTTGCGCTTGAAATCTGTTGTTGATGCCCTTCAACAACAAAAGACTTCGACCCCTGTTGATGATGACAAAAAGGAGGAGAATGTTCAAAAGGCTAAAGCTAAGTCTGTCCAAGATGAAGCTTTACTACTATTGGCAAAGGGAGCAGATCAGATTGAGGGGGAGAAAGAAATAGAGAAAGAAGCTGAGCTGACTGAAAAAGCAAAAGGCAAGAGACCAGTAGTGGTCAGCTCAGATGAGTCAAAACCCCCTCAGCAGAAAAGAAGAAAGATGATTCTCAGTGAATCAGCCTCAGATGAAGACTCTGCAGATAAAATGACTTTACAAGAAAGAGCTTCACTGTTGGCAGTAAGGAGATTGGAACAAGAAGATGCTTATCAGCTTGGGATGTCAATCAACGTGTTAAGAAGAAGACAAATGAATGCTCAAGCTGTGTTATCAAATGAGAAAGAAGCAAGAGAACAAGCATGCGCTGAGCAAATCAGAAAGCAGAATGAGGAATTAGCTAAACTCAAACTGCCTATTGTACCCAAGGAGGAAGAAGTAGAAGAACCTCCTGTTCAAGATCAACAAGAGGAGGAGAACATAACTCAATGTTATACAAGATCTCACTTTTCTTCTCAGATTGATTCACTCAAGTTGAGTTAAGTTCAAGGAATTATCATTATGGAGTTCATCTTAAAGAATGGTGAATCAATTTCTCTGGAGCTGAATCAACTTCATAAATTGGGATATAAAGAATGGAAGCAAGTGGCTATCCTTATCAAGTAGATGGAAAAGTCCTCTGCCAAGACTCAAGTTAAAGACGGAATCTTAAGGCTACTTGCAAGAGCTGATACGATGCAAAACATACCCAGATCTGAGATAGCTACCCTACTGACTTCTTTTCATAAAGTTGGAAAGAAGAAGCAAACAAAGCCAGCTGGACTAGCAAATATAGACCAGTACAGTTTAAATCTTCCGGAAGGCATGGAATTCAAAGAAAATACTTATGTAAAAAAGCCTCAGAAAGGATTCGTGTACTTGGACAAGAATGGTGTATAATGCTTCCAGTCTAATGCAAGTATCTATCCATGTGGGGTATCTTAGGTGTTTGCTCTGAGACAAATAGTGGAAAAGACTGAACAAACTACCAGGTTCAGATACAGAATAAGCAGAGCTATAAGATCACAGAAGGATCAGCTTCAACACTTGCCTAATTTGCAAGAAATCCTTGAAGAAATCAACAAGCAGATCAAGGAGTTTGAAGAGCTGCATCCTGAATAGATTAGTTCTACTGTATAAGTTAGATTAGTTCTAATTTTGTAAGCACTAAGTGTGCATGATCTAAGTGATCAAAACTTTTGTATTATGATATGTTCAATTAATACAAGTATGAGTTTGATATGTTCAACTGTGTTATGATATGGTCATAATTATAAGTCTGATAAGTTCAGCTTGAATGAATAATTGATTAGTTCTTATTCATTAATGTGTTTAGTTGGTGTGTTTAACTTAAAGTTGGTATGTTCCACTTATAATTGATAAGTTCAATTAAAATTGATATGTTCAATTAATATTTGGTTAGTTCAAAAATAAAATCTTAATAAGTTTGAGATTTAAAACATAATTCTGTTAAACAAACTTAAGAACTATTTGATGGTTTTGTCATTATCAAATAGGGGGAGTTTGTTGGGAAGATGATCTCATCAGTTGAGATTTGATGAGACAATGTTAAGTTTGTTAGATGTGTTCTAGATATAACTTAAACATAATTATGAGGCTTGATCAGACTGAACACTTATAGTGTTTCAGACTGAGCATAAGCTAAATATAAGCTGAACATATGTTCGATCAGCTTATATTATATCTTAGTAGGATTATCACTATGTATGATAAACTGTGTATGCCACCTAAGATATATATTGAGTTTTCAGCCTGATGTGTTTCAAGCTGAGTGACTCAGCTTGTATATTGAGTCAGCTCAACAGAATTGCTAAATAAGTTCTAGCTAACTCTTAGGACTTCTAAGGATGAGTTTATTAATGTACGTGTTAGTTCATGTTTGTTTTCGAGTTTGTTCCCGAAGAACTCAGCTTGATGAGTTTCAAGCTGAGTAACTCAGTCCGAGCAAGAAGTCAGCTTAAAGAAAATTTAAAATTTTATCTTTTTAACTCTCTACATCTACGGTAAGGATAAGAAGACTCCTGAATCAAGATTAAAGATTGAAGACTCAAGATAAGAAGATTCAAGATTCAAGATTCCGAGTTATCCGTTAGTTAGTTAGCAAATTAAGATTAGTCCAGTTTGTTAGGAACCGTAGGAACATGATTATAAATACTTATCTCCTGATAAGTTTTGGGGTACGACTACGACTACGAGTTACAGAGCCATAACTCAGTTTCACCTCAACATTCAACCGTATGTGTTACGATTCTTGAATCACTGTTTGTCAGTTCAACGTGATCAAGATATTCATAGATTTCCAAGCTATTCGTGTGTTCGGATACTCCATTAGTTGTGAAGATTGGTAAGTTTTCAATCTGTGATTAAATCCTGTTTAGAGAGTCATGCGGTATCTATAATAGAGTCCGTAATCATCTTCTTATTAATGAAAAGCAAAGCATTTGATTATGGTTTGATTTACTTTGTGTAACACTTTATTTTGATTTGTTCAATTTCCGCAGAAAGTGTATTCAACCCCCCTTCTACACATTTGTTGCTTGTTGTTATTCTCACCAAGGGACCACAAATTAGTGTACTCACCTATCGGTGTGATGAGAATCAATACCCAAATACCCACAACCAAATCCAAACCATAGTAAATGTATAAGCTTAAACAAGTATTAGAACAACAGTTACTTAGTCAAACTTAACTCATACTAACCGACCGAGCAACACACTTGATTAAGTCATCAAGTGGCATAAGAGACCCTCAACATTAGCTAAAACTTTACATTAAGGAGTCTCAAGTCTCCATAAAGTTGCTCATAGCCCAAAGTTTCTAAAATCTCAACTTGTATACAAAAGTGTATACTTCTAGCTTGACCCTTCCACAGTATTTCATAATCTTAGCCATATAAATGTCCGAATCAGCTTTTGTGTCCAACATAAGAAAGAAACTAGACATCCTGAACTTTCCAACGTTATATTATATGAACTCTAACGATATTTCCTTGATTTTTAATGATTTTTCGAAAACTAGTAAAAGTTTCTTCCATGTGTAGAGTGGGTTACGGGATTTTTACAAAGTCATCTAAACTCACTCAAATTCGATACTAAAACTTATATTTCTTCTTAATCAGGTTCTAAAGCTTTAAAATGAAATTTCCAAAATGACTAAACCCACAATTTGTTACCATTTCATCAAAACTTAGAGAATAATTACATGCAAGTGGGTGTTGACCCAATAAAACTCAAATCAAAGATATCCAACCATGGATTCATCAATAAGCTTTGTAGAACACTAAAAATCATTCATAAAAATAGAGTTAGAACTCACTTTGATAGGTACTACTTGTGCCAAGCTTAATTCTTCAATCAAACCAAGCCACAATGGGTAGGATTTTGGCTAAAACCTTCAAATGTGTAACTAATTTGAACATGCATCCATACATCTTCAAGATTTCAAGCTTTCTCTATCTACTCTCTCTCTCTCTCTCTCTCTCTCTCTAAGATGATATTCAGCTGAAAAATGAAGAAGATGGAGGGGTTTGACCCCTTTTTGACTATCTATCAAATTTACACAAAAGGCCCTCCAAGTTTCAACATTAATTAATTGACCACTAAACTTTCTTTCAAGTAATATGACTTCTCATCTTGGCCATATAACCATATTATTGTTCTCATAATCCAAACAAATCCTTATTTGCTTTTAATATAGAAGTAATATTACTTAAAATCTATTTTATAGTTAAAACATTACTAATCCCAATAGTCTCAAAATACACAATAATTGACTTATAACTTTTCACATCATTGTAATGTGATAAAATCACACTTAAATTATAAAACATTATCAAATTAAAATATTTATATCATATTGCTAGATCTAGAACCCGGATGTTACAAATCTACCCCCCTTAAAAAGGATTCCGTCGTCGGAATCTCTCATTCAAATAACTCCGGATAGTTATATTTCATCTCATCTCATCCTCGGTTTCCTAATTACACTCACAACCTTTGCGGTGCTTCCATTGGACCTTGACTATGGTGATTTGTTTATTCCTTAATGCTTTGACTTTCTTTTTAACTATTGGTACAAGTTGCTGCACATAGTTTAAGTTCGTATCAACAACTACTTCATCTAAGGGAACATAGGTTAATTCATGAGCTAAACACTTCCTAAGTTAAGACACATGAAAGGTGTTGTGGATTCTAGATAATACCAAGAACAAGGTTATTATCTTTTCTCCAAAAATCCATGAATTCATCACATTCTCCCATATATTGTTCCAATCAACCACACATGCACACGATATAACCTCGTGCGTTTGAATCATCAATTCAGATTATGCAACAGTTTGTGGGTAGTACATCATGCTAAAACACAATTAGCGCCCAAACCTTTGTTGAATTTCCTAATAAATAAAAATATGAACCCACCATTCATGTCAAACATTACAGAATAAAAAGGCACTATTCTCCCAATATAAATAATCACCCAGATATTATCGATCTTATCATGTCTTTGCAAGCTCCATGATAATATTAATTGCATTATCTTTTTAGTTTCACATAAGAATATGCAGAGGTTGCAGCTTCCCCAAAGTTTCTGATGTTCGGTTCTATCCTGGAAAGAGGTTAATTTTAATGTTTTTATATATCTTGCAACAGTTTTTCTTTATTCGTCTCCACCAATTACCTGTTTTCACATCTTTATACATCTTTGTAGTACTAGAATGGATAGATTTTTTTTACACAAGCCACATACAATATTTATATCCGCCCGCACATAGACAACAAAGATCTCTTATAGTCGTAAGTCAACCAATATTACCCTTCTTTATTCATTTTATATTATAATTCTCTACTATTAATCGGCAGTCCTGCTAATCTCATTGGCAAAATAGTTGTCATGATTCCCAAGATTTCAACCCTGAAAGGCATTCAATTGACTTTTCTAATTTATGTTTCAAGTACTTTGCTTTAAGAGGATGGTAAAACATTTTATCGCATAATCTGTTACTAAATCATCATTATCTCATTTGATTGGATTTGGTTCTCAGCCGAATCAAGTTATACTCACATATGCAACTGTTCAAATATCTCACAATATCTTGTTCACATATCACTACATTATGGCCGAGGGGTGTTCATCGATTGTTTCCAAAACGCATGATCAGTCAATAGCTTATTAACATACATAAATAGGTACATATCGTCGGCTAGAATTTTGATAAAGATCATCCATTTGATCAATCTCACCCATTATACTATATATGTACGCATATCCTTATACTAGAATATGTTACTTTCATCCATCATGCACTTTCATTTACTGAGTCTTAAGCCTAATCATTTGTGAGGTCTTACGCCTAGCCATCTACCAGGTCTTTAATCACAGTACCAACGCTACAAGTACTACAAACCATAATGTATATTAGGAACCAATTCGACGCAATATCCCTTGCATCACATTAGAATATATCATGACAAACCATCAAGGGCCAAGTCACAATACTAGGTACTTATACAACCAATACAAGCAATAAGTCTACAAAATTATATTAAATAACATCTCAAGGTCAAGCAACGCTTGACATAACACATACTCTAGTCCCCACTAGACAAAATCCATTGCACAATTATATATATTCACAAGAAATAAGAATTTCCTTTAGTGAGTCCTACTATATAACTAGTCATTATCGCCTTCTCATCCACTTCCATATAATCATCGCTTCTACTCATCTTGTGATTACTCAAAGTTGAGTATCATTTATCACATCCCATAATTTTATCTAAAAATAGTTAATTTATGTCTCGCATCAATTTAATATGAGTTGTATCTCATCGCCCACTTGAGTGGATAATACCCACTAACATTGTTTACCCAAAATGTTTAACCACTCTTTTAACGAACAATCATTATGCTTTCTAAATAAAGATGTTGGGTCTGCTTAACCCATTCTTCCATAGTCCTTGGATCTCCAAAGGAGTCAACCGGTTCGGGACCCTAACAATAGGTAAGGCGCCTGTAACAAGATTAGTTTAGAATATTGTTCCCTATGATGAGGAATACTAAGCAAGTCTTCTGAAAATGCATCAACAACTTCTCATACAACTACAACATCCAGAAGAGTCCGTCCACTATTAGTTTCTTATCATATTCATGACATATGCTGAAAAAGCTATAACATCACGTACGAGTTTTTACGAGTTTTACTTACACGTCAACCTCTTCTTGTTATTGCCCAAAACAACAAGTTCTCCCTTACTTGGGGTTGAACCTCTAAAAGTTTCTGGCCATGCTAGATAATTTTCATGTATTGACCAAGCCAAACCATCCTAACACTCACTTTTAAATCCTTGACCCGGACATAAATCGAATCAACAAGATAACTAATCTTTTCCATATCTTAAACGTTGTTCTTACACACACCAGTTACAATTATATCATTATCACCTACCATTTTTACTTCCAAAAGAATTTTCTAGACACCCCGACATAGATGTGTCGTAATTGCCATAAAAGAAGATGTATTGAGAATCTACATGCTCCTGAATCAAACAATACTAAGGCAGGTGCAAAATCAACAATGGAATGTGCATGTAATAAATTTAGACTCCGCTTCATCTCTTTGGCGGTGTGTTCAAAATATCTTTCCCGAGCTTTAGTGGTTTTGAGCCTTTTTTTTCCTTTTGCTCCATTGTTCATGCAAAGCTAATTAATATAATAACATTCTTCATAATACCAATAAGACAATGACAATTGAGTTTACCATCATCTAGAAGATAGCAGTAGGAAAAGGCTTTCAATGTGAAATTACAAACTTTACCAAGATGTTTTGGTAGGCTTCAGCAGTACTCAACATGAAATTTTCCACCTTTTAGCACGGGAGGCATCATATTCTTTTCATTCTTTTTAACCTCAAACCCTATCACCTTGGGATTTCTGATTGCTTGTGCAAGCAACTCCATCTTTTTTTATTACTTTTCCAATGCTATCTAAAAACAGATTCAAGGTTGTACGCAAAATTTGGGAGTTATCTTAGCTCAATCCCTATAATTACTTCAAAATTCAGGAACTCCGCTATGGGTTTGTCTACCTGTACATAACGTGTGTCCTACTTGAACAGTTTAATAAACTATTCCTATTTCACCACCTTGATATTCACAGTTTATTTACTTTATACAAGTAGTACCCACCAATCATTTGTAGTACCATAAAGTAATATTGTACGTACAATCAAATGTACCATAACTTGAGCAATCGGCACTTTCCACCTCAACTATCCACTTTTAGCTGACAAAGAGGTTTATGATTCGTTCCAGATTCGGCGGTTGATACGTTGTAATGTGTATCTATACACACCCCTTTGTCCTTTCTTACTATACAAAGAGGCCAATCAGATAGGTATTCACCTTCCTTGTTGCCTAAGAATCATCAACCTTCATTTGCTCCAACATAATAGTAATTGTCTCAAACAAGACTTAAATTTCTTTCCTAACCACCATCTCCCATATAGGAGGCTTAGTATAAACATCTCTCACCTCCTTTATGCGCGGAGGTCTTGCCCCACATTCACAAAATGTTTCAGCACGGTTGGTAAAACTGGTCTAACAATAGGTGGACAATGGTCAACCTCGTTAGTTACACTGGCTTCCTCCTTGCCTATAAGCTTAGAAGTACCTACTTGGGGTCTACAACATCATAACTTCACCATATGTTCACCATTCTGAAACAATCACACGTCTAGAATAAAGCAAGATATAAATAGGTATCCTACTCACATCATTCTAGGAAAGTTGTAAACAATTAGCATGCTTTTTGCCTAAAATGCTCTATAATAGGCCCCTAATAGCTAAGGCAGCCTATCACATCAAACTATTACCCCTTACTTGATTCACAAGATCCGTTTGTGACGTGGGTACGTTTAACATGTATCATGTGTTTGTTATAGTATGAATCCGATTAGTATTTCAAACACACTATACATGTTTACTCAAACTAAATCACTAAGTCTCCTGGTTCACAGGTGTAGGTAAGGTATCCAACACTAATTTTTTTAAATGGAAATTTTCTTTCCCACACATATACACATAAGCAATCACATAATCTCATATTAGTCTAGTTATTCGCATTTACTAGACTACTTTATCATACTAACATCGTCAGTACATATCACATATTAATACATCAAAAATCCAATCATCAAATCATAATTTTCTAACCACATTAAATAAACAGTCACACATTGACTTCAACACATTATATTAGCATGGCACGACAATCTAACTACATACATCACATTAGATACATCAATAAGCCATGCATTTCATCATTCCATCATCAATAAGTGTGCTCACTACACCTCCAAGCTCCAGCTGATAGCCCCATCTTCCTCAAAAATCATGGTTTAAGTCCGCACATCTCACTCAGATCTGGCTGAATCTCTTAAACCTTGGCTCTGATAACAACTTGTAACGCCCATTTAAAAAAAACATAGAACTCAAATATTTGATATAATGATAAATGAATAAATTTTATAATAAAGATTACTAAAACTTTTTTTTACTTCAAAAGATAAGTATTACTTTGTACCACCACATCTAGATGGTCCTTCAATAATAAACAGAAACCATAATTTCTTTGAGTATATAAGCTATAAGATAGTTAACAAATGTAATCTTTAAACATGTATCACACCGTTATGGTGTACTTCATCAAAATTATTTATAAGATTTAACAAATAAAGGCGCACGTGGAAGTTTGACGCCTTTCCCTTATCTTTTCCCAAAAAGGCGGGAGTATCTGAAAAAGATAAAAACAACACTGATTAAGCACAATCCTTAGTTAGCATACAAATATCACAAAATATACCACATACGTACAAATTGTACACTCGTATATGCTTCACATTATTATTTACTCCACATAACTATCCAACAGCCACAAAGGACGTATCCCGCCACGAAGGCTAAACCAACAGTCATAAAGACCGTATCCCGCCACGAAGGCTAAACCAACAACCATAAAGGCCGTATCCCGCCACGAAGGCTTAACAATCAGATATAGATCATCTTTCACATACATAGCACAACAGGCACATATTCACATAGTACATTAAGTGAATTAGTGTACTCACCTGTTGGTGTGATGAGAATCAACACCCAAATACCAACAACCAAATCCAAGCAATAGTAAATGTATAAGCCCAAACAAGTATTAGAACAACAGTTACTTAGTCAAACTTAACTCATACAAACCAAGCGAGCAACACACTTGATTAAGTCATCAAGTGGCATAAGAGACCCTCAACATTAGGTAAAACTTTACATTAAGGCTTCTAAAGTCTCCATAAAGAGGCTCATAGCCCAAAGTTTCTAAAATCTCAACTTGTATAAAAAAATGTATACTTCCAGCTTGACCAATATAAGAAAGAAACTAGACATCCAGAGCTTAACTAGACATCCTTGATTTTTAATGATTTTTCGAAAACTAGTAAACGTTTTTGCCCTGTGCAGAGTGGGTTACGGGATTTTTTCAAAGTCATCTAAACTCACTCAAATTCCATACTAAAACTCATATTTCTTCTTAATCAACTTCTAAAATTTTCAAATAAAATTTCCAACATGACTAAACCCACAATTTGTTACCATTTCATCAAAACTTAAAGAACAATTACATGCAAGTGGGTTTTGACCCAATAAAACTCAAATCAAAGATATCCAACCATGGATTCATCAATAAGCTTTGTAGAAAACTAAAAATCATTCATAAAAACAGAGTTAGAACTCACTTTGATATGTACTACTTGTGTCAAGCTTAATTCTTCAAGCAAAACAAGCCACAATGGGTAGAATTTTGGCTAAAACCTTCAATTGTGCAACTAATTTGAACATGCATCCATACATCTTCAAAATTTCAAACTTTCTCTCTCTACTCTCTCTCTCTCTCTCTCTCTCACAGATGATATTCAACTGAAAAATGAAGAAGATGGTGGGGTTTGACCGCTTTTTGACTATCTATCAAATTTACATAAAAGGCCCTCCAAGTTTCATCATTCATAAATTGACCACTAAACTTTCTTTCAAGTAATATGACTTCTCATATTGGCCATATAACCATATTATTATTCTCATAATACAAACAAATCCTTATTTTCTTTTAATATAGAAGTAATGTTACTTAAAATATATTTCATAGTTAAAACACTACTAACCCCAATTGTCTCAAAATACACAATAATTGACTTATAACTTTTCACATCACTATAATGTGATAAAATCACACTTAAATTATAAAATATTATCAACTTAAAATATTTATATCATATTGCTAGATCTAGAACCCGGATGTTAAAATTTGGCACTCGAGCCCTAGGTTTGAATCATGGCTCATTTCATTTTGTGTTTTTGTCTACTCTTCTGACACACCATTTTTTTAATAGGCAAAACTTACTAATTTATTTTTTTTAATTTTGTTCTACCACCATTAGTATAATATATTACTTTTATTATATATCGTCTTAAGTGTACATTATCAACTAAATTTTTTACTTAACATTATTTTTATAATACTATTGCTTAATATTTTGTCATACTCTTTAATTTATACTCCAGCTCGCACCATTTTATTTGTGTTGTTTTTTTTAGTTTTCTATAACAAGATTAAAAATTGTTTTGTTTAATAACTCTTTTTACTTGACTTCTCTATATTATTTGTAATTCTTTATATTATAAAATATGTATTGTAAACTTTAAGTCAATATTTTTTAATATAGATGTATTTATGAAAACAAAAAAGGATGAAATTAGAACGAATTTATAATATAATATTTTAAATTATTTTTTAAATATAGAAACATATAGTGGTTATATAAAATCAAATGACAAAAGTTTATATAATTACACAAACAACTACATTATATATATCTTATGTTTTATTTTATATATCAACTAAATTAATATGCGAAAAAAATCATGGATAATTGGAGTCCTGTTATTAGTTTACCTATTTAAAAAATACTTTTTTTAAACCCCACAACGAAGCATGGGCTAAAATACCTCGTTCGAATCTCATTTGCTAGAACCCCTAACTACATATATGATAAAAATTCCCAGAATAAAATAACCATTAATAGAAGATAAATGTTTATATTTGACGCACCGATTTCATCAACAAAACTACAATCAAATCTAAGGATTAAAATGTTGAATGAACTTACAATTTCGTATATCAGAGATAAAGGAATCAGTTGAACTAAAGAATACCCAGTTGCGATTTCAAAACCTTCAAAATCAGAATTTCGAGCTGTGCTTTCAAATTTCAGAGTTTCATAATTCTTACCTTCTGAAATTCGTTTCGAGACAGGAGAGAAAACGCGATTATGACGCTGCCTTCCTAAATTTGTTTCAGAGTTTCGTCATTTAAAACCTTCGGAATTAGAATTTCGAGTTTCCCTTGTCGTTTCGTAACTCTCGTTGTCGTTTCATCCCTCCACTGTTCACGAAAACAATGAATATCTTCCACTCTTCCGCCGTTTCTTAATCCGCGGCGTTCCTAATCCACAGTTATCTAGGCTTTCTTCAATATATGGGCTCCTCGCTTCCTTAGTAAATTTACATATACAGACTATATAATAGGAGTGGCCCTGAATTTTGTGGACCCTGGGCCGGCCCTCGTCATGTTTAACCATAACATGAAAAAATGTTAACCCGTATTTAATTGCTTCTTTACATGCATGATAATTATCACAATATAGTGCAGTTAGTATATGTAGGATAGTATAGTAAAGGGGCTAGTGTTGCAGTATGGGTTGAAACGACGTACGGCTCAATATATACGTGATGGTGTTAAATAATAAGAAGTTTTGTTATATTTTTTTTGTATGGTATATTGTAGGGTACCTTGTGTAGTATAATGCTTATGTGTAATACAATACAACCCTAATAGGATTTGCATACTATGCCATTGCTTGGTTGTTTGCTATATGCCGACAGTCGTGGTTGCTTATTGATGAATCCTTAATTGCCACCGTGACGTTGCCGTCTTCCAGAGCTTGTCGCCGCAGTTACCTGCTTTATTGTGGTTGTGACTTTGTCATCCGCCGCCAGACTATACATGTGATGAATTCATGGGTGGACAATGATATTGAAAGAGAGAGAATTGGATGGCTCAGGTTGGTTCTCGTGGTTCTCGCAATAAAAATGGTTCTCAAATTAACTTCTTCATATATATATATATATATATATATATATATATATATATATATATATATATATATATATATATATATACATGGGAAGGTTCAAATGATAATGAAAAATTAAATGAGAATGAGAGACTCAATCTCGGCCATTCATTTTGTAAGTGAATTTCATAGATGGAGAGCGTGAGAGGATAGAGTGTGAGAGGGTGCATTTGATGAATTCATGGGTGGATAATGACATTGAAGGAGCGGGAATTAGACGGATAGGATTGAGTCTTCCATTCTCATTTAATTAAGATTTTTATTTAAAACTCCCATTATATATATATACATATATATATATATAATGGCGAAAGTTCAAACGAGAATTGTTTTTCGTATGAGAACTGCGAGAACCAATATGAGCCTCCAATTCTCCATCTTTTAATGTCATTGCCTACCCATGAATTCCTCACATGCATCTTTCCACACTTGATCCTCCCATACATCCATAAAGTCAAATTATCCAATCAATGGTTATGATTGGTTCTCACAGTTTTCATACGAAAAATAGTTCTTGTTTGAACTCTACCGCTATATATATATATATATATATATATATATATATATATATATATATATATATATATATGAATATATATATATATGCATATAGAAGGGTACGATCCTCACTAGCTAATTCTTAACTCCTACCAATTTATCTATCACTCTCACGTCCACTACTCATTTCAATTCTCTGTCTTCCACTCCAATCAAAATTTCTCAATCTTCATCCCCAGTTTCTCTTTCTCCTCCATCTCCTCCGCATGGTAATCTCTGTTGCATTTTACAGGTTACAATTCATACTTGAGTTGTCCTGATACACAACCAAAGTAGTTTGAACCAACTCAAAATTGTACAGATATAATACAGTAATTATTCATTAAAGCATAAACAGAATAATAAACATAATCCTAAAACCCTGAAGTATTAAAGATCTTGGCTTATCACAAGTTTGTATGCCACGTATATGGATTTCAAAAATCATGTGTATATCCTGTTGGGGTTCGTGGTTGAGCACAACGGAAGCAAACAAGTACAAAATCGAATTTTAAAACATGAACAAGAAACACTTGATGAACCCCAAATGAAGTACCAATCTCTATAACTAAGATTTGCAACTAAAACAGAAAAGAGAGAAGAGATATACCCTTGATGTCTATGGATTTCTTGTGTGCTAAGCTCCAAGCCTTTATAACCTCCTTCTTGAGCTATCGAAGTCCACCTCGAGAAAATTGGTGACCTTGGCATACTAGCACCCCTTCAACCAAATCAACACTTGATCTTGGCTTTTGGAACAACAACATAAACCACTAGGAACTCTCACAAGGAACTCTCTCTCTTTTGCTTAGACAACTAACAAATGTTTCTAAGTGTTCCAAACTAAAGTTAGGCAAGAGTATTAACAAGAGAGAGTTGCATGTCTTTTATAGAGCTCAACATGACCCCAGGACTCCCCAAGGTCGGCCAAGGCCGAGTAATGAGAAAGTCATGCATTGGTGGATTGTGGATGTGAATGGAATAAAGTTGTAATCTCTTAGAGGGGTTAGCGCCGCTAGCCGCCCAGGGATAGCGCCGCTAACCGCCCAAAGTTAGCGCCGCTAACGAGACTGAGTTTGAGATGGTAGAGAAAACGCTGCTAACTCTAGCCAGATTACCAACTATCATTATTTATTCTTTTTTACCCTCATCTTTTAGGTTGTTGTCAAGATTAACCCCCGGCGTGTGACCCGATAGGCCCACACGTCATCGGTAGTGATCATTTGGCGTACGTGTGTCAGTGGGCATACTCCAACAAACTACTACTTGCACAAGACTCACCATACCCAATGCATCACTGACAGATACCGACCTCTAGTAAGACATCTCTATCCCAAAGTCAGTATGGGTTTTGTCTTCAGCACAAAAATCAAACTGCAGCCAGTGTGAAATGGTCCTATAGATAAGGGATCAAACATCCTTTTGTTCACGATATCCGTGTGAACACGAGACATGGTACTTAGTCATTCTCCGTTCGTTCACGATTATGTTTCTCGATCTAGATTGGTGGTGACCAAAATATACATGTTGCAATCGATCATAAATCATTGCAGACTTTGAGCATGGCCATACATTTTGGTGTCAGCGACCAATCATCGAGTGGCCCAGGGATATCTCTCTAAACAGAGGAACAAAATCCTTTTGACTATATTGCCCATGAAAATGATCATACTTTGCCCAATTACTCCCTTTATAACAGTCAGTTACAGACTGCGTTTGAAAACAACTAGAGCAAGGCAAACCAAAGTGATGCAGACACATGCATCTCCGGTATAAGGATGAATTGATATTATCATCCTGATTTACTCATGACGTGTACCATGAAGTGAAATCTGGTGTGGGTCGTCCAGTCACTTGAACAATTCAAGTACAGGTGAAGTATTTCGTCCTAGTGTTTCAATCCCTATTGAACACATTGTTGGAGTATGCCCACTGACACACGCATATTAGTAATGCTACTGATGATACACAAGCCTATTGGGTCGCACGCCAAGGATTGATCCCGACAACCCGCAACAGGAAGGGAGAAATAAATATTCTGGAAACGGTGTTTCCGCGTCGAGTAACCTTTTGGTTTCCGTGCCGCGGAAACCGTCTGACAGTAACTTGACTTTTTGGTTATTGCTTGGCTCAAGTTATTGACTTATGGGACATCTAGGAATGGGATGCACGACTTTGTTGCCTTGCATATCTGTTGTAGAAGGTGATAAACTCTTTGGAGGTCTTTCACATGTCCATAGGTGTTATAATTGATCAAGTAATCAATTGGGAATTCTCTCTCTCTCTCTCAAGAACACATGCATACACTTTTCTAAGTGTTCTTGAATGTTCTTATGTATATCCAGAAAATCATAAGTGGGTTTAGTGATTTTATGGAAGTTGTGAGTTGTTCCAAAGAGTGATTTCAAGTCTTGAAGATCACAAATTTGCATACTAGCATTTGGGGCTCAAACAAACTTGGTGTGGACTATCAATAGAGAGTGGCTCTCTTGTGACTTAGAGTTCATCCCAACTTGAAGATCTCAGAAGCTGGAGCATGCTATAATTCCTTATTTCCATCTCTTCCTTTTACATGTTGCATTTTTTAGTTATAGAGTTCTTGGTTCATTTTGGGTTTCAAGCCTTGTATGCTTCATATTATTGAGCTATGCTTCCGCTGCTGTGTTTATGGAAACCCAACAGTGGTATCAGAGCCACCTCTATATTAAAAATGCACATGGTGGCCTGAAAAACCCGAAATCGAAAAACTGGTTTTGCTGTCATGTAGATTATGCGGCGCGGAACCACTTGGGTTACGCGGCGCGTTATTTGGTCTGATAGATTTTTTAAATTTTTATAAAAAAAAAAGTTTTGCAGTCGGGTTTTTGTCATCCAAAAATGGTTTCTGGAATTTTTGTTCTAGAAATTATTTGTTGGTATATTAAGATGCCGTGTATCTTGGTTGGTGTATTTATATGTATATTCTTATTTTTGGCATAAAAATAATAATTGCATATACTTACATTATGTATATATGAATATGTTTTATCAAAAATGGTTTGTTGTTATTAATGCATATATACATGGGATTATTTAGTGCCTTGAGTTTTGAGAAATAATCTTAATCAAGATACATAAGTTTACATGGTTTTGTGTGGTACACCATGTTGTTCATGTGATGTTGGTAACCAATAGATGCCCTAGACCTTGTGGATATTTGGTTGTGTTAAATTAATTATTTATTTAATTCATTTGGTATGTAAATTATTTTGTGGCTTGCATGCCATTTAAATTCCATGTTATGTATTTTGTACTAGAAAATAGGATTTGTGGCTTGTAAGCCATTATTTCATTTTCTATGTAAAATTAATATGGAAACAACCATCGGGAGTCAAGGAATGATGTCTTGGCAAACACGTAACCGAGAGGCCCAATGCAGGTAGCGGGTTTAGTGGGAGCACATCCAAGTTAAGGATATGTCCTTAGATGACTTCGTTTTTCCGTAGTGGCTCATGGGAAAACGCATAGGTTTTAGGGGCATGGTTACCAATCTTATTGTATGCGTGTGGTTGTTTTATTATTTATTGTTTAAGCATGGTTTATAGGATTGCATGCTGGACAATTTTTGACAAATAATAAAACCAAAGAGTTTTTAACAATGGCTTAACAAACTCTCGCGCGTATACTAGATTAACAAGACGGATATAAAATTGGTTTAGTATCCGATTAGTGAAAACTTTTGGTTATTGTCACTTTTGTTAATCAAACTCAAAATGGTTTTATAACCGGAAAACTAAATCCCATTTTCTAGATGTAAATCGCATACCACCCATAAGATGACACCGTCCAAATCTAGCCGTGCAAAGGTTGATTGTCGAGCTCTAGCCGAGTTGACCGTTGTATGTGCTGTGTGGAAGGCACGTGTGGCAACTTGCAATATCGATTGTCGAGCTCTAGCCGAGTCGATCATTGGGCAAGAGTACCACCGTGTATCTTGATGGTTGATTTACGATTTCAAAATAACATTTTGGATGATTGTCGAGCTCTAGCCGAGTTATTCAAAATCTTAGTTTGAAGTTGGTGTGGAGGGATGAAACATGCGAAACTAGAAACAATGGTTGTCTAGTAGGATCCCGCAAGGAATCAAGAGTTGCAATAATGGATTGGAATCGGTCAATGGTTGCTGGCCTAAATAGCTTTGCCACGTGATCCGCGGAAAACCTGTCACGGTGCAAGGTGAAATAGGGTACTTAGCCCTTGTCAAAATAGTTGTTTTTAAACACATGGGGTAATTATTCTAACAAGGTTTATCAAACTAACTAAAACTACTCTGCGTTTATAGATGATATCGACAAACATCAACAACACCGACTTTACTCTACGTATGTTTCTTCAGAAGGAGAAACTCGATGGAAGTAACTTTATGGATAAGTCTAGGCAATTGAATATTGTCCTACGACGAGAAGACAAGTTACACACCATTGAGAATCCCCTTCTGGAAGCCCCTGCTACCAACGCAAGTAAGACCGTTCATGATGCCTATAATAAATGCGTCAAGGACACCAACGAGGTCTCTTGCCTCATGTTAAGCATGATTAGCCCCAAATTGCAAATGCAATTGAAGCATCTGAGTGGTTACGAGGTAATGCTTGAGTTGAAGGACATGTTCCAACAACAAGCGAGGCAAGAACGGTTTGGGTGTTTGAACGACCTACTTGGTTGCCGGCTGTAGGATGGTGAGAACATAAGTATTCACGTGCTTGATATGAAAGCACTGGTGGAGCCCTTGGAAAGGTTAGGATTAACCATTGAAAGGGAGATGACGGTAGATATTATCCTACGATCCCTTCCACCATCATATGAGCAATTCATTGTGAATTATCACATGCATGGTATGGTCAAATTCTTAATGGAGCTTCACGGCATGTTGAAGACTTTTGTGTCTAACATGGCCAAAGGTAAGCTCACCTTGTCCACTCTCACTAAGGCTACCAACAAGCAAACTACCTCAAATGGGAAGCTTGGTCTAACTAAGCTCACTATGACCATGGAGTCTAAGGGCAATGAGATTGCGCCTCTTGATGAGACTCCTAATGGGGAAGTTTGCTACTTTTATGGGAAGATTGGAAATTGGCGCCACCATGCTTGCCCTAAGTGAATGGAAGAGTTACGGACACCCAAAATTAGAAATGGTGGTTCCTCGGCTTCAGGTACATTTATGACCAAACTCTACTGATCTTATACTTCTATATGCAAGTTTTGGATACTGGCCATAATACTCACATTTGTTACAATCTTGATTGTTGCAAAGTGCAGGTAAGAAGTAGAAATATAAGATATGGAGAGCTGGATTTCATAACGGAAAACAAGATGGTTGTCCCCTATTGAAAAGGATTGGAAGACAGGATCTTGCCACTCCGTCCAGCTAGACTATTACTTTACAAGATCTATGTTTTATGCCCTGCGAGGCAAGAAAACTATAAATCTATTATGCCGTTGATAACGATGGATATTGCTTTGAATTATGTATTTTTCGTGGTTTATTTCAAAGTTCATCCATGTTGTGGCATTTGCTTAACAAGTAATAGAATGATCATGAATGGTTTATATAAGTTACTCTTATGACAATAGTCAATTTAACCATATAAACAAGGCTTGCATCACCAAGCTCCATGAGGTTAGGAACTTGGGATCTTTTGATCTTGTATCAATTGTTGAGTGCAAATCTTGTTTATTAGGCTATGATGACTTAGATATCCTTCACTTGTGTATGTGAGAGGAATGAAGGCTTGTTGAGTTTCGTTCACATTTATGTGAAGATCATTCAAGCAAATTGTGAGGGGTAACTATGGATACTTTGTTACCTTTACCAATGAAGGTAGAAGGGATGGGAATGTAACTTGTTAGACACGCGTCTGAAACCTTGAGAGGTGTTCAAGACACACCTGTGACAAAGTATATGAATAAAAGGGCAAAAGGACTACAATACTAAAATCTAATAGAGATGTTGAGTGCTTTAGTTCAGGATTTTAAATGACCATCATAAGATTTATGATGTTATCTCATAATTCATTCCTCCTAGGACACATTGAGAAATGAGTCGCCAAGTGGAGGAATCGGACATTTTAGATATGGTCCGTCTTTGATGGAGTATATTATGAAAGTGGTGGGCATTTTTCCTAATCGAATACCAACAAAGATGGTTCAGTACACACCTTAGATGATGAGACTAGAAAGAGTGTTTTTGCTTGTCCGTCTTCAAGTCTGGATTATCCAGCCTGCGTTTAGACGTGAGGTGGAGGAACCCGGAATCTAGAGGTGCTGTTGTGTTAGGTATTTTACTAAGGCAAATGAGAGTAAATATACCTTAAAACTGAAGAACATGATGTTGGCACTAGCACACAATCAGAAATGATTGTAACTCAGCATGGCAATGCTGGAGTACCTGACATTAAATTCATTACCTCTCTATAGAATTAGTGAGATGCAATCTATGTGGATACCCAAGTATTGGACTTGGTTAATCCTACACCAAGGTGGCAACCCAAAGGGTGAAATTGGTTCTTTGTAGAAAGAGACCAACATGGATATATTTGCAAGTTCGAATACCGACTGATAAGAAAAGTTTTAGTGATGATTGACCATTTGGAAGGTATCATCTGGAAACTTTATCGTAGTGGTTATGTCGAATAATAAGTTTGTAGACAACTTCAAATACCGACTAGTAGGAGATGGTTTACGATAATTGACCATAAGGAAGGTATTATCTAAAACTCTCTACTGGTGGTTATGTCAAAGTTTACTCGGATACTAATTGTGCCTTTTTATGGCTGTGACAATTTGATCTAAAAACCACATTCCTTAATAGGAATTCTCTGAGGAAGTACTGACAACACTTTCCGAGGGTCTGTTACATCAAGCGTATCCTTCTAAAGTCTACAAATTAAAATGAGTCCAGTGATAGACTTATAAATATATGCATCTCAAAGTTCAATACTTGCTTCAATATGAAAATCAATAGTTTGAGTTTTCAATAAGCAAGAATGAAACATGAATGGATGTCAGGGCTAGTGGGAACGTTGTTGTAATTCTATATTTGTATGCACATACAAAGTAATGGAGATAATGTCCTGACCTTACTTTAAAAGATAAGTTAAGGAATTATGCATCCATAACAACTATAGAATATACTAAACAAGTTTAGGGGATGAAGAAATATTGAGATATGTTCTTGGTGCTCTATACAAGAAGAAGCTAGAAGTAAATTATTACTCAAGTGCTGTCTTCTGAATAAAGAGGGATAACTGCCGATTTTAATCGGAGATTACGATCCTACAAAATTTGGTGTTGTTGATCATAAATTGTTCTTAAAGCATCGCTAACCCTATTGGGATCTTTTGAAACAATGAGGGTATGATTGCTTTCATATAAGAACTAAAATCCCAAGCATCATTTACTTTATTAGGCTTTTGAGACAATGAAGGTATGATTGCTTAGAGTTCGAGCTTCATTTATCTTATTAGGATCTTGTGAAACAATGAAGGTAAAATGGCTTGAACGAAGGACCATAATCTCTCCAACGCATACTTTATGAGTGATCGGTTGAGGAAGAGACGTGGTCACTGGCAGAGAACTGACGGATAGCTTTATGGCGGATCCGTTAACTAAGCTATTGTTACAGGCTAGTGATGATTGTCATACTAGGCCTAGGTGAACAAGCCTTGAGTTTGTTTTAGTTATAAGTTTGATACATATAAACACTTGTGGAACGTTAAAGCAGTATTGTACTTCATACTATATTGATTATTAAATGGGGATTTAATAATGTGCTGAGGGCGGATATTTTCATGAATCCTTACTGTGTTCCGTCTTAGCATGTTTAATACTTCCCAGAATGTTTTTTTTTTCATTATAAATGTCCACAGTCAGTCATTCTTCATGGGGAGGAAGTTTAAGATAAGGATGAGGGAAGTGGTTGGTTGCTTTCTAATAATGGATTAGTAAAAGAGACGCAACACTTCGCCTATGTCACGAGTAACTCAGGATGATAATAACATTTCGTCCTTAGACCGGAGATACATGTGTTCCAAAGCATGGTCCAGCTTTGCTTTGATTGCTTTCTAACGTAGTTCGTAACTGGCTGTTATAAGGGGAGCTTTTGGGTAAAGTATGGGGTATGTGGCGGAGCAATGTAGTCAAAGGGATTCGTTCCTCTAGTTTTAGAGAGATATCCATGGGGCCCTCGATGATTGAGAGCTGACGTAAAATGCATGGCCATGCTCAAGCTGCAATGATATTTTATCGATTGCACCTAGATCTTGGGTCACCATCAATCAAGATCGGGAAACATAATCGTGAACGATCTGGAGATTGACATCTAACCATGTCTCGTGTTCACTCGGATATTGCCAAAGAAAGGATGCTTGATCACTTATCAATAGGGCCATATCAAACCTATAGGGTTGTGATTTGGTACTTGTCTTTGGATGACATAACTCGCGTTGACTTGGGTGGCAGAGATGCTTTGCTAGAGGCCGCTCTCTGTCTGTGTTACTTATCGATATGCTGTGTCATGTGCAAGTGGGAGTTTGTTGGAGTATGCACACTGACACACGTATATTAGTAATGCTACTGATGATACACGAGCCTATTGGGTCACACGCCAAGGATTGATCCCGACAACCCGCAACAGGAAGGGAGAAATAAATATTCTGGAAACGGTGTTTCCGCGTCGCGTACCCTTTTGGTGCGGAAACCGTCTGACAGTAACTTGACTTTTTGGTTATTGCTTGGCTCAAGTTATTGACTTATGGGACATCTAGGAATGGGATGCATGACTTTGTTGCCTTGCATATCTGTTGTAGAAGGTGATAAAGTCTTTGGAGGTCTTTCACTTGTCCATAGGTGTTATAATTGATCAAGTAATCAATTGGGAATTCTCTCTCTCTCTCTCTCAAGAACACTTACATACACTTTTGTAAGTGTTCTTGAATGTTCTTGTGTATCTCCAGAAAATCATAAGTGGGTTTAGTGATTTTATGGAAGTTGTGAGTTATTCCAAAGAGTGATTTCAAGTCTTGAAGATCACAAATTGGCATACTAGCATTTGGGGATGAAACACACTTGGTGTAGACTATCAATAGAGAGTTGCTCTCTTGTGACTTAGAGTTCATCCCAACTTGAAGATCTGAGAAGCTGGAGCATGGTATAATTCCTTATTTCCATCTCATCCTTTTACATGTTGTAGTTTTTTAGTTATAGAGTTCTTGGTCCATTTTGGGTTTCAAGCCTTTTATGCTTCATATTATTGAGCTATGCTTCCGCTGCCGTGTTCATGGAAACCCAACACACATGACCAATCACTTCCCTCAGTCTTCGTTCAGACTTCCTTCCCTAGAAGAAGGACCGATTGTGGACATTTAAAATGTTTAACACATTCCGGGAATAATAAAACATGCTAACTTGGAACAGAGTAAAGATTTAAAGAAATATCCGCAACTTGCGTATTACTAAATCTCCATTTAATAATCGATAAATATGATAAATACAATACTGCTGAATGTTCCCGAAAAGGGTAAATACATCAAATATACTAACCAAAGTATAAATGCATGATCAAACTAAATCGCTAGCAAATCTAATCCCAATAGCACGTGTATGAGCATCGTGCTTTGATTGAGATAATGGTTTGGTGAACGGATCCTCTATGTTGCTATCCGTGTGTACTCTACTAATGACAATGTATCCACTATCGACCACATCCAGGATGTAATGATACTTCCACGGAATATGTCTCGTGCGTCGGTGAGACCTTGGTTCCTTCGCTAGAGCAACCGCACCCTCGTTGTCACAAAATACCTCAACAGGGTCGGCAATACTAGGAACCACTCACAGATCTTGGATGAACTTTCTCATCCACACAGCCTCCTTCGCAGCTTCACTGGCCGCAATATACTCCGACTCGGTAGTAGAATCGGCCACAGTGTCTTGCTTAGAGCTTCTCCAGGAAATAGCACCACCATCTAGCAGGAACATGAACCCTGATTGAGATCGGTAATCGTCCCGATCGGTTTGGAAGCTAGCGTCGGAGTAACCAGTTACCCGAAGCTCTTCCGCACCTCCATACACTAAGAACATCTCGTTTGTCCTCCGAAGATACTTGAGAATGTTCTTCACTGCCGTCCAATGTGCCTCACCAGGATTGGCTTGATATCTACTTGTCATACTCAATGCACAAGATATATCAGGCCTAGGACATAACATGGCGTACATGATCGAGCCAATTGCCGAAGCATAAGGCACTCGCCTCATTACTTCCCGTTCCTCAGGGGAACTCGGGCTTTGAGCCTTGCTCAACACTAAACCATGTGACATAGGTATGAACCCTTTCTTGGAGTCCTCCATCCTAAACATATTTAGGACCTTGTCAATGTATGTACTCTGGCTTAACCCGATCAACTTGCGGGATCTTTCTCTATAGATCTTTATCCTAAGGATATAAGTTGCATCCCCTATATCTTTTATTGCGAAACAACTCCCTAGCCAGGCTTTTACACCTTGTAATGTTGGGACGTCGTTCCCAATTAGTAGAATATCATCTACATAAAGAACTTGGAATACAAATATGGTCCCACTATCTCTAATGTAAACGCATGGTTCATCCTTGCTTTTAGAGCAGCCAAACTCTTTGACCTTGTGGTCGAAGCACATGTTCCAGCTCCGAGAAGCTTGCTTAAGCCCATAAATAGACCTTTTAAGCTTGCTGACTTTGTACGGAAACTCTGGATGTACAAAACCCTCACGTTGTATCATATACACTTCCTCTGAAAGTGTTCCATTAAGGAACGCGGTTTTGACGTCCATTTGCCAAATTTCATAATCATGAAATGCGGCAATGGCCATGAGTATCCGGATAGACTTCAACATAGCCACCGGGGAAAAAGTTCCTCATAGTCTACACCATGAGTTTGAGTGAAACGCTTAGCCACCAGTCGGGCTTTGAAGGTGTCTACCTCGCCAACCACACCGACCTTTTTCTTGTAGACCAATTTTCACCCTACGGGTTTGCACCCAGGCACAGGATCTACCAAGTCCCAAACTTGGTTATTAGACATGGATTTTATCTCGAATTCCATTGCTTCTTGCCAATTGGCAGACTCAGGGCCCGCCACAGCGTCCTGGTATTTGGTAGGCTCATCAGAGACTACTACCATGTCGGTACCCTCAGACATGAGAAAACCATATCTCTCGGGCTCGTGACGACTTCTACCAGATCTTCTAAGAGGCAATGGGTTCACACCATCTCCAGCATCATCATGCTAAGAATCAACCTTTGCAGGTTGTGAGCCAGTGCCAACATCAGGTTCTACATTAGCAGGTTCTTGAATTTCTTCAAGATCAACCCTCCTCCCACTAGCGTCTTTGGATAGCAGTTCCCTCTCAAGGAACACTGCCCTTCGAGCAACAAATACCATGTTATCCGAAAGTTTGTAGAACAAATATCCCATAGACCCAGCAGGATAACCAATGAAAAAGCACCTTTCGGCCCTGGGCTCCAATTTGTCCTCAACCTCACGTCTCACGTAGGCAGGACAACCCCAGACCTTTAAATATGAAATTGATGGAACCTTTCCATGCCACATTTCATATGGTGTTTTCTCAACATTCTTTGTTGGTACGAAGTTAAGGATTCTACCAGCGGTTTCAATTGCGTATCCCCAAAATGTAACGGGAACGTCTGAATGACACATCATTGACCGAACCATATCTAATAATGTTCGGTTCCTCCTCTCGGCGACACCATTTAATTGCGGTGTCCTAGGAGGGGTTAGTTATGAGACAATCCCACAATTCCTTAGATTTTCACGGAACTCAGAACTAAGATCCTCACCACCTCTATCAGAACGTAGTGTCTTAATTCTTTTCCCTAGTTGATTCTCCACTTCATTTTAATAAGTCTTAAATACCTCAAAGGTATCCGACTTTTATCTCACTATGTAGACATACCCGTATCGACTATAATCTTCAATAAAGGTAACGAAGTAGCGGGAATGATCTCTTGTGGCATGCTTGAACGGGCCACACACATCCGCATGTACGATACCCAACATGTCTTGCGCCCTTTCACACACACCGGTAAAGGGTGCTTTGGTCATCTTGCCCAATATACAAGATTCACATACTTCATTAGACCCGTGGTCAAATGATTCCAAGATCCTATCCGCTTGGAGCTTGGCGATGCGTTTCTTGTTTATGTGGCCTAACCGACCATGCCATAGAGATAATTTATCCAAAACATTTTTGGATCCCAAATCAACATTCATGATTGCTCTATTGTTTTGCAAGCTTACGCTTGCCATGACATGGTAATTCTTTAAAATAAAAGACATGTTTCTTGTAACATAAGATGCTATCATTCTCAAATTAAAAATCAAAGCCATTCTCATACAAAGCATATAAGGAAATAATCTTTCTAGCCACATGTGGCGAATAAGATACATCATACAAAGCAATAGATAAGCCGGATGGAAAGGCGAGCTCCACACTCCCAATCTTCTCAACCGGGACAACTGCCTTGTTTCCATTGACGAGATCCAGCTCTCCATCAACTAAGTCCCTACTTCTTCTTAGTACCTACATATTATACAAACGTGAGTACCACAGTCGCTATCTAAAACCCAGTTGATAGAAGTAGCGGTGTTATGGAGTTCAATCATGTACGTACCGGAGGCAGCGGCACCTTTTGCTCGTAGTTTCTTGAGCTCCTCCAAGTACTTGGGGCAACTACACCGGTAGTGTCCCTTCTCCTCGCAGAAGAAGCAAGTTGTCTCTTCCAGTGAGGTGGCAGCGGTAGCCACTTGTTTCCCCTTTGGCTCCGGGGTCAGGTTAGGTTTGGGCTTCACCCCATTCACCTTGGCCTTCCCCTTCCCTTTGCCCTTCGAGCCCGAAGTGGGCTACTTCCGCTTCTTACCACCATGGTTATTGGCTAGGACTGCAGTGGAGGTGGAGGGCTTTGCCTTGGCAAGCTCAGACTTGGTAGTCTTAAGCATGCCACGCAATTCCATAATGGTTTTATCCATACTATGCATATGGTAGTTCACAATGAATGGTCCATATGACGGAGGCAAAGATTGGAGGATTATTTCAACCGCCAACTCTTTCCTCATGGGAAAGCCCAACTCCTCGATCTGGTCCACGTACCCTTTCATCTAAAGGATGTGGGAGCTCACATTGCCGCCCTCCGGCATCTTACAACCGACAAAAGCCTTGACACATTCATAAAGCTCTTGCCTTGCTTGCTGTTGGAACATGTCCTTCAGCTGAGAAATCATCTTGTACACACTCACTTTCGCAAATTGCTTTTGTTGGAGTATGCCCACTGACGCACGTACGCCAATTGATCACTGCCGATGATGTATGGGCCTATTGGGTCACACGCCGGGGGTTGATCTTGACAACAACCTGAAATGGAGGGTGAGAAAGAATAAATAAATGATAGTTTGGAGGCTAGACAGGATTAGCGATGCTAACCATGTTGTCGCTAACTCAGCCGCGATAGCGGCGCTAACCTTTAATGGTTAGCGGCGCTAACCTACCTGACAGTATGCAACTTTACTTAAGTCACCTCCATTTTCCACCAATGCATGTTACTCTCTTGTCTACTCATTTGGCCGGTCTTGGGTAGTTCTAGAGACTTCAGAGAGTTTATAAAAACCTCTCATTTGTCTCTCATAACTATCTTTTGACTAATTAGAGTTCATACACATAAGAAAACCTTGAGTGTTGTTCTAGTGTATTTGAGAGAGGGCAAAGAGGAGAGTTCTACCTGGTGTTTTAGGTTGGTGTTCCAGAATATACTCTTTAAGGAGAAGGAGTATTGAAGGTGTTCTAGTACACATAGATCACGGTTCTTCCCGGGGTGGACTTCGATAGCCTAAAGGAGTTCACTACATGGTTGGATTCGTGACTAACACCAACTCCAGAGACATCAACGGTACAGATCTCCCTTATCTGTTTCCTTTTTGGTTGTAGAGCTTGGTAACAACTTTGGGGTTCTCTTGTGGTTTCTTTCATGCTTTAAATTTCTGTTATTGCTTCCGTTGCGCCAGACCATGAACCCCAATAGCTTTTTCAATTCGGGACTCATGGTCGTAAGCATTAGATAAGTAACATCATTTGTGTCTTTGACACGCTTTTCATGCGCGTCTTTCAAAGCCCTTGAAGCATTGGCTGCCGGAGCCTCTGGAAGAGGTGACTCAAGGACTTCAAGCTTCATCTCTTGGCAGAGGACGATTCTCAAAGTCCTATGCCAATCCATGAAGTTTGGTCAGAGTGATATGTTTGTGGTGTTGGTGTTGCTAGTAGATGCCATCTACAAGCAAAGTACGAATTTGTTTAGTTATGACATATTTAAATCCTTGTTAAATAATTACCCACTTGTTATATAAAAAATTATATTAATAAGGGCTAAAAATCTCAAAATACCCCAATCCATGGCAGGTTTGCCGCGGATCACTTCATCGAACTATTTTAGGTCGGTAAACATTTTACCGATTGTAGTCCGTGACTACAACTCTTAGACGCTTGCGGGATCCTAGGTACTCATAGCACCTATTTGGCATGTTTGATCCCTTCACACCAATTCCTCATTAATCCACTTTGATAGCTCGGCTAGAGCTCGACAACTACCAAGGCATTTTAAGTCTTGGAATTGTAAATCGTACGTCAAGATACATGGTGGTACTCTAGCCCAATGGCCGGCTCGGCTAGAGCTTGACAACCGACCATGCGAGTTGCCACACGTGCCTTCCACACAGTTATGCAAAACCGATCTCGGCTAGAGCTCGACGACCAATCTTGTTTCTCTAAATTCGGGCGGTGTCATCTTACGGGTGGTATGAGATTTACATTTGAGAAACGGGTGGCGCGAGGAGTTACTAAACGAATTTAAAACTCTTTGGTTTTCTTATTTTTGAAAAATATTCTAGCATGCGAAGATCCTAAATAACCATGCAAGAAAAGAACAAAATAAAACCAACCACGCATGCAACATAAGTCCGGTAACGAGCCATATAACCCTATGCCTCTTGCCCATGAGCCAATGGGCAAGACAAAGTCTACTAAGGACTAAAATCCAAGACTTTGATGTGTGCTTTCCCACTTGATCCATTGCGTCTCCCACTGACCTCAGGATCCAAGTTCGTCAAGACACCCTCCATGGTCCTTGTTGGTTGCTTCGGTCTTCCATTTACAATTTACAAATTTAAAAGGAAATGGCATGCAAGCAACAATTTACTATTCTAAGCTAATACTACAAATTACAAAGAATAGAAATTGGCATGCAAGCCTTCAAATATACAAACCGAATAAATTAATTATTACAAACCAATGTGGTACAAACCACCAAATGAATGAATACATTAATTTAATCAACCAAACACACCAAATAGGTCTAAAAGGCTCAAAATTGTTACCGGACCCAAATATAACAACCACATACATCATATAAATTCTAAGGCATGGTGTGCCACACAAGACCATGCAAATCTTACATGTCTTAGTTAAGATTATTTAAACACTCAAGGCACTGATAATCTTATGTACATATGCATTAGGAACCTTAAACATTTTAAACATCCATATTCATATATACACAATGTAAGTATATGCAATTAAGCATTTTCATGCCAAAATGTTAATCCACACATAGATACACCAACCAAGACATAAGGCAACTTAAGCTAATAATATACAAAATTCTGGAACAATTCCAGAAAGTACAAGTTGAGCTAAAAATCCAACAAAATTGATTTAAGGCATAAAATGCATTCTGCCAGACGGCTTAGCGACCGCTACAGCTGGTTTAGTGCCGCTAACATGGCCAGGTTAGCACCGCTAAACCCTGGACAGAACCAAAAACCACATTTTTCGGATTTTTCAAGCCATGTATATGTATTTCAAAAATCATGTGTATATCCTGTTGGGGTTCGTGGTTGAGCGTAACGGAAGCAAACTAGTACAAAATCGAATTTTAAAACATGAACAAGAAACACATGATGAACCCAAATGAAGTACCAATATCTACAAATAAGATTTGCAACTAAAACAAAAAAGAGAGAAGAGATATACCCTTGATCTCTCTAGATTTGTTGTGTGATAAGCACCAAGCCTTTGTAACCTCCTTCTTGAGTTATCGAAGTCCACCCCGAGAAACTTGGTGACCTTGGTGTACTAGCACCCCTTCAACCAAATCAACACTTGATCTTGGCTTCTGGAACAACAACATAAACCACCAAGAACTCCACAAGGAACTATCTCCCTTTTGCTTAGATAACTCACAAATGTTTCTATGTGTTCCAAACTCAAGTTAGGCAATAGTATTAACAAGAGAGAGTTGCATGTCTTTTATAGAGCTCAACATGACCCCAGGACTCCCCAAGGTCGTCCAAGGCCGAATGATGAGAAAGCCATGCATTGGTGGATTGTGGAGGTGAAAGGAATAAAGTTGTAATCTGTCAGAGGGGTTAGCGCTGCTAGCCGACTAGGGATAGCCATGCTAACCACCCAAAGTTAGCGCCGCTCCCGCGGCTGAGTTAGCGACGGTAGAGATAACGCCGCTAACTCTGGCCAGATTACCAACTATCATTATTTATTCTTTCTAACCCTCATATTTTAGGTTGTTGTCAAGATCAACCCCCGGCGAGTCACTGTTTTATAATAAAGCTTCATAAGAACACCATGTCTTAAGATCGGGTATACTTTAGGCTTTTCCCTCAGCATCACGATGTTTCGATTCTGAGTTTGAGCATGGTGTGAGTCAACTCTGAACACTCAGAACCATATCTCGACTATCCTATTTCGACTGAGTGATAAACGACAAAGAAAAAATCAGTTTGTTTGGGCATGGCCATGCACTTCTACAGTCTACATCAGTCAAGGGGCCCATAAACATCTCCCAGGAAAAGGAGGTGCAGAATGCCTCTCGCATACATGCATTTGGCAACACGCTTTCCGCTGACACCAGATATACCCGTTATTGCTACCCAGTTACGGCATAGAGTTAGGTGCGACCCAAATGCCAGAAGTCTACGCATTCCAAACCAAATACCTTAGGCTTGAGGACAACCTATGTGACGAATACCTTTGACTCGTTAACCACGCGGTATTCATCACGATGTCACTATCCGATATTCACACCCCTGGTGAATACCTATTCTTCCTTGGCCTACACTCCTGGTAGCTATCTTCAATAGCTATGAATCTCCACCAAGGATTACAATGACGTTATTATCACCCTAATCGAGGTTCCCACCAAGATAGGTAGTTACGGACAAGATTTTTGAATAATAACCTTATTATTCATGGATATTACCAAAACATACAGAATCTGTGAAGAGTAATGAGATTAATAATGTACTCTCCATAATCACCCTCCTGGAATATAGTATAGAATTAATACTGTCAATCGTCTCAATTCACCACGTCTAATTGTATTACTATGTTGGTTCATGTGGACTTATCACAGATCACTTCTTGAAACCACAACATTACTATGAACTAAAAATAAGTATGCACTAACTAGTGCTCCCACTTATTTTGTTGGACAAACTGTTTTCCGCAAACCCTGAAAACAAGTTCAGTCTCTCTAATTTTATTATATTCCCTAAACTCGGAGAACTAGATTGATTCCTCGTTTCTCAATATATAAAATTATTCCATAATCATACTTGGTTGTATTGTAGATGTATAGATGCTAGTTAATCCAAGAAATAGACCGAAATAATAAACCCTCTTGTTTACACTAACTCATAAACAAAATTAGACATTTAGTGCATAAACACTTATCTAATAATTTGTTTATTATTCTCAACACTTAACTCTTTTAATATGTTAAATATTGGTGACATTGAAATTCAAACCTTAAAAAATTCCCGTCAGTAAGATTATATACGTAGTTGAATTTCAATAAGCTAATAATTTGCGTGCTTATCTAAGCACTTATTTGCCTCTACATAGATATACATAAAAGTATATTAATTTATCAAAAACATATATGTTGGAATATGCCCACTGACACACGTACGCCAAATTATCACTACCGATGATGCATAGGCTTATTGGGTCACACACTGGGGGTTGATCTCGACAGCAACCTAAGAGGAGGGACTAAAAGAGGCAAATTGTAAAAGGTTGGTGTGCAGAAATATATCGCGGCTAGATTTCCTTAAAAGATCGCGCCTCGATCTAATTGATAGATCGCGCCTCGATTTCTTTAAGAGATCGCGGCGCGATCGCCTGTCAGACTGCACGCAACTTTTGCTTTTCCACCTCTTTTTTCCACCAATGCATGTGGTTCTTTTCCTGAGAATTATGGCCGCCCTTGGGGTACTAAGGGGGCATCTTTGGGCTATTAAAAGACCATGCATGAGCTCTCTATCTCTCTTAATGGTTCTAACACAAAAACACTCTGTTAGTGCAATCGAATTTTAAATATTTTTATAAAATATATTTTTATATATTTTGATGACAACAATGTAAAATATAAATACATACACATTGATTTTATAAACCAAACACGTATTCAAACGTAAAATCAATTTGTGTGTTATACTTGCATATTTCAAAAGAATTGTTTTAACATTGCCTAATACTTTTATAAATATTCATATACATCATTTATATATACAAAGTGTTTTATTCAAACACGAAAATGATAAATACAAAGTCCTGCATTATATACAAATAACAAATATTTGTTATAAACAATTTTAATGCTTGCATATTACTTTTGAGTATATAAATTATAAAACATTAAATAGATAAATACAAGTTTATATAATATACTCCATGTTTTATAAAAACTCTTATAACTTATTTAAAACATGCAAGTATTACTCAAGTTGGCAAGTTTGGTCATCACATGCACCTATGACACAAGGCATGGAGCTCTAACAACCTTTAACTTGTTTAAATAAACTCCCATCCATGTATGGGTCTTGTAAGGCATATTGGCAGCTCTTTTGAAGGCTTTAGATCTGACATTACCATAAAGAATTATTGATTAATGAAGAAGAGCAACGGATATGAAGCTAGAAGATAAAGAGTAGATAGGCTGGACATCCACGGTCGGGCCCACGGCCAGCCGTGGTCCCAGCCGTGAGGTTTCGGGCGAGATTCAAAATCTTAGTTTGAAATTGGTGTGGAGCGATCAAACATGCCGAATTTGGCACAATGGTTGTCAAATAGGATACCGCAAGGAACTAAGAGTTGCAATAATGGATTGCAATCGGTCAATAGTTGCCGGCCTAAATAGCTTTGCCATGTGATTCGCGAAAAACTCGTCATGGTGCAAGGTGAAATAGGGTTATTAGCCCTTGTTGAGATAGTTTTTTTGGGGTAATTATTTTAACAAGGATTTCTATCAAACTAACTAAAACTACTCTACGATTATAGATGACGTCGACAAACATGAACAACACCAACTTTACATTACGCATGTTTCTTGAGAAGGAGAAACTTGATGGGAGTAACTTTATGGATTTGTCTAGGAAATTGCGTATTGTCCTACGACACTAAGGCAAGTTACACACCATTGAGAAACCCCTTCCAGAAACCCCTGCTACCAACGCAAGTAGGACCGTTCTCGATGCATATAGCAAACGCGTCAAGGACACCAATGAGGTATCTTGCCTTATGTTAAGCATGATGAGTCCCAACTTGCAGAAGCAAATGGAGAATCTTAATGCTTACAACATAATGCTTGAGTTGAAGGACATGTTCCAAAAACAAGCAAGGCAAGAACGGTATGGGTGTTTAAACGATCTACTTGGTTGCCGGGTGCAGGACGGGGAGAACGTAAGTGCTCACGTGTTTAAGATGAAAGCACTTGTGGAGCGCTTGGAGAGGTTAGGATTTACCATTGAAAGGGAGATGACGGTGGATATTATCCTACGATCCCTTCCACCATCATATGAACAATTCATTATGAATAATCACATGCATGGTATGGACAAATCCTTGATGGAGCTTCACGGCATGCTGAAGACTTTTGAGTCTAACATGGCCAAAGATAAGCTCACCTCGTCCACTCTCGCTATGGCTGCTAAGAAGCAAGCTACCTCATATGGGAAGCTTGCTCTAACTAAGCCCACCAAAACCATGGAGCTGGAGGGGCAATGAGTTTGCTCCTCAAGAGGAAACTCCTAATGGGGAAGTTTGGTACTTTTGTGGGAAGATTGGAGATTGTCACCACCACGCCTGTCCTAAGTTCCTGGATGAGCTGAGGATACACAAGATGAGAAAGATTGACTCCTCGGTTTCATGTACATTCATGATCAAACTCCACTTCTCTTCTACTTCGATAGGCGAGTTTTGAATACTAGCCATAACACACACGTTTGTTACAAATTTGATTGTTGCAAAGTGTAGGTGTTAGCAAGAAGTAAAGAAGACAAGATGTGGAGAGTTGGATCTCATTATGGGAAACAAGATGGTTGTCCCTATTAAAAGGATTGGAGTCAAAGTCTTTACGCCCTACAAGGCCAGAAACTATGTATCTTTCTATGCCTTTGTTAACGATGGATGTTACTTTGAATTATGTATCTAATATACATGGTTGTTTATTTCAAAGTCTATCCATGTTGTGGCATTTGATATAAGCATTTTCTTAAGAAGTAATAGAATGATCATGAATGGTATAGACATGATACCCTTGTGATAATAAGTCAATTTAGCCATATAAACAAGGCTTGCATCACCAAGCTCCAACTGGTTAGGAACTTGGGATCTTTTGGTCAAGGATCAATTGTTGAATGCAAGTCTTGCTTATTAAGTTGAAGTGCCTTAGACATCCTTCACTCTTGTATGTGAGAGGAATAAAAGCTTGATGAATTTTGTTCACCGATCAAGAAAATCATAAGGGGCATCTCTAGGTACTTTGTTTCCTTTACAAATGAAGGTAGAAGGGATGAGTGTGTCTGATTTGTTAGACATTCGTTTGAAACCTTTACCATGTCTAGATTGCCAACCATCCTTTAATTACTCATTTCTAATCCTCCTTTTTTAGGTTGTTGTCAAGATCAACCCCCGTCGTGTGACCCGATAGGCCCATACATCATCGGCAGTGATCAATTGGCATACGTGCGTCAGTGGGCATACTCCAACACATTGTTATACGCGTCCCCAAGAGGAAGAACCTAACATTCAAGCTATGATTCAATCTATGATAGGATAAGATATGGTTCTATATCTGAGGGAGACAACTTAATGATATTTTATATCAAATACCAGATTTTGTAATGGGCATAGAGTTTACCATGGAGAGAGAGGTAATGAACATGAGATGTAATCCATGTTGGATATCCAAGAATTGAACTTGGTTGATTCGGTACCTTTGGTGCAAAGCAGTAGGATATGTATTGGTTAAGGCCAACATGAATACGTTTGTAGACTACTTCAAATACCGACTAGTAGAAAATGGTTTCGCGATGATTAACCATGAGGACGATATCATCAAGAAAATATCTACCGGTGGTAATGTTGAAGTTTATTCGGATACTAATGGTTATTGGTGCCTATGATAATTTGATTCAAAGACCGTGTTCCTTAATAGGAATTTTATGAGGATATGTTCAAAACACTATCCGAGGATCATTTACATCAAAGAGTATCCTTATAAAGTCTACATACTTATAGAGGTCCGCTTATGGACCTAGATGTGCATCTCAAGATTGGAGTCTTTGCTTTAATGAGAAAATCAATGGTTTGAATTTTCGGTAAGCATGGATGAAAGATAGGTGAATGTCAGGGCTATTGAAAGCGTTGTTGTAATTCTATATGTATGTCAAGAACGTACACCATAATCGAAATATTGTCCTGGTCATGCTAGGTTTAAAAACATTTGCTAAGGAATTATGTATCCATTACAGCTATAGAATACACAAAACCTAACAAGGAGGCCAATAAATATTGAGATATGTTCTTGGTGCTCCATTGTATGAAGAATAGGATAACTGCCGATGTCGATCGGAGTTAATGATCCTACCATGTATGGTGTTGTTACTCAAATTGGTTCTTAAAGCATCATTGATCTTATGGTATTCTTTTGAGACAAAGAGGGTATGATGGCCTTTTGTAGATAGAACCTCTATCCCAAGCATTATTGACCTTATTGTGTTCTCTTGAAAGAATGAAGGTTTAATGGCTTGGAACTGAAGCATCATTGATGTTATTGGGTTCTTTTGAAACAATGAAGGTATGATGGCTTGAACCAAGGACCATGATCTCACCAACGCATACTTTACGAGTGATTGGTTGTTGACGAGATTTGGTCACATGCAGAGTATACACGGATGGCAGTATGGCAGATCTGTTAACTAAGCCATTGTTGCAGACTAGTGATGATAGTCGTACTAGGACCTGCATATACATGGCTTGGGCTTGTTATCGTTATATGTTTGATATATATATTTATATTTGGAACGTTAAGTAGTATTGTACATCATACTATATTGATTATTAAATGGGGATTTAATAATGCGCCAAGGGCGGATATTTTATGAATCTATACTATGTTCCATCTTAGCATGTTTAATCACTTCCCATAATGCTTTTTCATTTAAAGGTCCACATACGGTCATTCTTCAAGGGGAGGAAGTTTAAGATAAGACTGAGGGAAGTGGTTGGTCGCTATCCAATAATGGATTGGGTAATGAGACGCAACACTTTTCCTGTGCTTGCAATGGTCAAGTGACTGGACGACCCAGACCTAAATTTACTTCATTGTTTCTGTCACGAGTAAATCATGATGATAATATCATTTCGTCGTTAGACTGGAGATACATGTGTTCCAAAGCATGGATCTGCTTTGCCTTGGTTGCTTTCATACACAGTTCGTAACTGGCTGTTATAAAGGGAGCTTTTAGGTAAGGTATGGTATATGTGGCGGAGTAATGTAGTTTGTTCCTCTAGATTTAGAAAGATATCCATGGGCCCCTCGATGATTGAGCGCTGACGTAAAATGCACCGCCGTGCTCGAGTTGCAATGATATATGATCGATTGCAACTGGATTTTGTGTCACCATTAATCGGAGATCGAGAAACATAATCGTGAACGATCTGGAGATTGACTTTTAGCCATGTCTCGTGTTCACACGGATATCGCGAATGAAAGGATGAATGATCACTTATCTATAGGGCCATTTCGTACTTGTTTTGGATTTTGTTTTTTATCCAAGATGACAAAACCTATGCTAACTTGGGGGCAAGGATGCCTTACTAGAGGCCACTCTTTGTCTGTGGTTTTATGGATACAGTGTGTCATGTGCAAGGGGGAGTCTGTTGGAGTATGCCCACTGACACACGTACGCAAAATTATCACTATCGATGATGTATAGGCCTATTGGGTCACAAACAGAGGGTTGATCTCAACATCAACCTAAGTGGAGGGAATAAAAGAGGCAAATTGTAAAAGGTTGGTGTGCAGGAATAGATCACGGCTCGATCTCCTTAAAACAGCGCGCCTCGATCTAATTGATAGGTCGCGGATCGATTTCTTTAAGAGATCGTGGCACGATCGTGTGTCAGACTGCATGCAACTTTTGCTTTTCCACCTCTTTTGTCCACCAATGCATGTGGTTCTTTTCCTAAGAATTATGGATGGCCTTGTGGTACTAAGGGGGCATCTTTGGGCTATAAAAAGACCATGCATGAGCTTTCTATCTCTCTTGATGGTTATAACACAAAAACACTCTAAAAGGCTTCAAGTAAGTGACAAGAGGGTATTCTAAGGTGCTCTTGGAGAGGTGATGCTAGAGGGCTTATTGGTTGCTGTTTCAGAGGTGGTTTCAAGGCTTGGAAGACCACTAATGGAATGCTAGTACATGGAGGTCTCACAAACTCGTTGTGGACTAGCAATAGAGGAAGGCTCGTGATTGTGGCTTTCTTGTTCATCCATTTTGGTGTTTGGCTTTAAGGAATATTACCCAGGTGAATCTAGAGAACTCATCTACTATCACCAGGGTGTATATCTTGCCACTTAGGCTTGGAGTACTTATGGGTCCAAACAGATCCATATGTAACATATACAATAGGTCTGTTATTGAAATTTTATTTTGACTTGAATGTCCCTTTGTGATGTTTCACAAGCTGAGATCAATTTCTCTTTGATAAATGTGATATTTGGCAATCCAGAGACTAACTCTTTGTTGGATAGCATATTTATATTCTTGAAGTTTAAATGTGACAACCTTTTATGCCACAGCCAACTCAGCTTAGAAACAGATTGGGAATATAAGCAGGTTTCAGTATTGGGATCAGCAGAATTGAGATCAAGTAGATACACATCTCCTTCTCTCTTTGCTATTAACACTGGCTTACCCTTGAATTGTATATTGTACTGCTTTCTTCCTAAAAGTAACAACATAGTCTTCATCACACAATTGACTGATACTTATCAGATTGTTTTTAAGATCTTTAACATATGCAACCTTCTGGAAAGTCACCTTGCCAGTATGAATCTTCCCATATCCTTTAGTTCATCCATGGGAGTTATCACCAAATGTTACTTTAGGACCTTCAACTTCCTGGAATTAACATAGAAGTCCTTTTCAGCATGTCATGTGCCTTGAGCATCCACTGTCCAAGTACCATTTACTTTAACCCTGCACATGAAAAGAAAACTAAACTTATTAGTTTTGTTTGAGAACCCACTTTGTAGTAGGTTCAGATGATGAGCACTTAGCCGTTTCATCTTGGGGAGATGACTGGTCAGCTTAAGCAGGTGTTGAGTCCTGTGTAGGCTGATCAGCTTGTTCCTTTTCAGGCCTTAAAGTTTCACTATCACAATCCTTGGCCTCATGTCCTCTGCCTCCACACTTGTAGCACTTCCTTCTACAAATGACTACAGGAGGTAGGTTATCCAATAATCCTTTGGAGAACTTGCTCTCAGTTTTAGGATTATAGGTTGTGGATAATTTCTCTACTTTCTTTGCAAGCTGATTCACCTAATGCTCATTAACTTTGGGCTTACATTTGTCATTTATAGGTTTATTATCCTTTTGATCAGAAGTTTGACCAACAAACTTCCTTTCATTAACTTTGGACTTACCATTGTCATGTTTTCTAGACTTACCAGTTTCAACAACTTTGGACTTACCAATGTTGGGATATGACCTCTGACTTACAGTTGTATTCCTATTCTTGAAACTTCTCTCTGAACTGGACAAAGAGTGTTGTCTTTTGAAAGGATTGGGATTCAATCTTTCAATAATAGACGTTCTTTGAATAGGCTGAGTGCCTAATCTATCATACACAGACTTACTATGTTGTTTAGAAGTTGAACACTCATTTCCATGATCCTTTGCCTTTACAAAATTATTGTATTTGAGTTTTGGATCATTACTCTTTTCTGAGGCTGACTTCTGAGACTCAATAAGTTTTCTATATTCCTAAGAATCTGTACTTGCTATCTCATCATCATCAGCTACATAAGCTGTGGATTAATAGTCACCTCCAAGTACAGCTTTTACCTGTTTAGGGATCTGCTGGTTGATGCACTGTTCAGCAAGCCTTGATGACTTACACCAGGATTCAGTGACCTCCTGAAGTTGGCCAACTTTATCCTTAGCTTCCTAAAGTTCTTCACTCAGAAGTTTGTTAACGTGTCTTTGACATTTAATATCACATTGTGCTTTCTTTCCAGCAGTAATGAGAGTTTGATTTTCCTTAATCTCATTCTTGAGCTTAGTGATTTCAGCTTTGAGGTCAGATTGAGACTTAAGGCTGGTCTTAAAGTCGTTTAACAAATAACCAAATGTAAGACCTTTTTCTTCATCGGTGTAAGATTTGAAATTACTAATCTTGTACATGGAGGAAGGATCCCTGTCACTTAGTTTGTTGTTTTCCTCACGTTCCTTCATGTCAGCTTCAGAAGTTGATTCAGACAGACCATAAATAACTTCGTCTAATTTAAACTCTTCATCTTCTTGAGCCATCAGACACTTATCATCATCATCTTAGGTTGATGATTCTCTATCCCAAGTTTCAGCATAAACTCATTTAGCATTGGAGTTGTCTTCAGGCTATCCTTTCTTGAGCTGAGTATATTTCTTCATATACTTATCAGCTTTGTAAGCATTCTTGTCTGCTACCGAAGCTGTTTCAGCCTATTTATTTTGCACTCAACATCAATGTGTCCCTTCTTCTGACAGTTGAAGCACACAGCTTTCTTGGGGTTAAAAGAAGTCTTTTCTTTGCCCCTGTCATATCTTCCTTTTCCCCTTTGAATTCTTCTTATTCTTCTGGCAAGTATAGCCATCTGTTCAGTGATAGTCTGAGCATCATCAGTATCACTTGAGTCTGAGTCTGAGTGGTCAGCTTGATAATCTGACTCAGTCTCAGATTCAGCTATGAAGGCTTTTGAACTCTTTTTCTTCTTCTTTGCAACTAATGCAGTTTCATGTTTATCAAGATAGTCCTTCATTTGTTGTTGAGAAGATTTCTTGTGTTCTCTGATCTGGTCATGATTAAGCAAGAACCCATATATGGACTGTAGGTTATACATATGTAATGTACCTCCAGCCCTTAGTGCTATGGTTACCTCATTAAATTTCTTTGGTAACACATCCAGAAATTTCAGCACTAGGTCAGCTTCATCCTTTTTAATGCCTACACTTAGCAGGTCATTAATCAAGCAGTGAAACCTTGTGAACACATCAGATAAGGTTTAATTCTTCTTAGAAAAGAAGTTTTCATAAGATCTATTTAGATGATTCTTCTTTTGCTGCTTGACCAGATCTGTTCCCTCATAGGTAATACTATAAGTATCGCAGATCTCTTTTGCAGATTGACACCCAGTCACAGTATGCAAGATCTCATTGGTCAGGGTATTTTCCAGAACACTTTTTGCTTTGTAATCCAGAGAATGTAATTTCCAATCCTCTTCAGTCCAGGATGCCAAAGGCTTCTTGACATCCTTTTCAGTCTTGTCAGGAGACTTATCACTTACAGCAGCAGGAATCTTAGGGATGATTGGTCCACGAGTTATGACATCATACATTCTGATGTCAATGGACTTAAGGAAGAGCATGGCTCTGAATTTGCACATAGGATAATCAGATCCATCAAATATGGGACATCCTTTAGCAGCCTGAGGAAAGTTTGAAGAATTGTTGCTTATTGACATATTATACTTTCTCATAATCTTGAACTTTCAACTTATGAATAGTTCAGCCTGCTCTGATACTAGTTGTTGGTCCCTTGATGAGAGTATCAACAAGCAAGTAATGTGTAGAAGGGGGGTTGAATACACTTTCTGCGGAAATTTTAAACAAATCAATAAAAAGTGTTACACAAGTCAAACCACATGAAATCGAATGCTTTCATTAATACGAAGATGATTACAATGACTATCAAGTAAGCAACACTTGATATGTAAACACCTAATGTAAATCAAATCTCTCAATCTCTTAAACTGCTATCTATAATCAAATTATGATTATAGATACAAACTAACTCTCTAAACATGATTTATCTACAGTTTGAATACTTACCAACTTCACAACAGACGTGAAGATCGAACACACGAACTATGTTGGCAACCCGTGAATTTCTTGATCATGTTAAACTTACAAATAGTGTATCAAGACTCGTAACACATACGATGGTGAGGTTAGGTTGAGGTGAGGGTTCCTCTAAACTTATTAGGAGATAAGTATTTATAATTATGTTCCTACGGATCCTAACAAACTAGAACTTATCCTAATCTGCTAACAAACTAACGGATAACCCGGAATCTTGAATCTTGAATCCTCAATCTTGAGTCTTCAATCTTCAATCTTGATTCTGGAGTCTTCTTATCCATACCGTAGATATAGAGAGTTACAGAATTTAAAACAAATTTAAATTCTCTTAAACTGACTTCTTTTGTGGAGGCTGAGTTACTCAGCTTGAAACTCATCAAGCTGAGTTATTCGAGAACAAACTCGGAATCAAACATGTACTAACATGTATAATGACTAACTCATCCTTAGAAGTCATAAGAGTTAGCTAGAACTAATTTTGCAACTATGTTGAGCTGACTCAGTCTAGAAGCTGAGTCACTCAGCTCAAAACGCATCAAGCTGAATACTTAACCTATACCTTACGTGACACACACAGCTAATCAAACATATTGATAAACTAACCAACATATAGTCTAAGCTGATCAACTATATGCTCAGCTTATATTCAGCTTATCCTCAGTCTGGAACACTGTAAGTGCTTAGTCTGATCAAGATTCATAATTCTATTCAAGTTGTATTTAGAACATATCTTACAAACTCAACTTTGTCTCGTCAAATCTTAACTAATAAGATCATTTGACCAACAAACTCCCCCTATTTGACGATGACAAAACAATCAAACAGTTTTTAAGTTTGTTGAACAGAATTATGTTTCAAATCATAAACTTACTAAGATTTTTTTTCTGAACTAATCAAATATTAATTGAACTTATCAATTTTAAGTTGAACATACCAACCAATCATATTAATGAACACCAACTAATCAAATTGTTCATTCAAGCTGATATCATCAGACTAATAAATATGAACATATCATATACATTTGAACATATCAAAGTAATACTTGTATTCATTAAGTTGAACATATCAGAATACAAAATTTTGATCACTTAGATCATGCACACTTAGTGTTTACATATTATTGGAACTAATCTAATAATTACAAATAGAACTAATCAATTACAAAAGTTATCTCTTGAACTCTGGATGCATAACTTCCCAAAGTATAATTTCTCTGTTGATTTCTTCTAATACCATTTCAGCTTCTGCATCTCCCCTGAGTTCCTTTTGTTTCATGTGTATGATCTTATTCAGCTTGTATATCACAAAGTGATTTGTGCTATCATCACCACAGCAACTCCTTATTCTTAGCGCATCCTTAGCCTTTAAATAACATATCTCTGAAAGCCTAATGAAGTTAGGATTGCCTGCCTGATCCGTAAACATAAATCCCTAAACTGGTGTCTTTGTAACTTGATTTTCATTAAATGTCACACCTTCAGGTATCTTAAACAAGTTCTTCCATTGTAGACCAGGAACTGGAACACATCTCAGCTCCTCAGATCTATAAATCAGCTTGGAGACTTCAGTTGAAATCTCTTGCTTGATTTGACCCCTTTTGAATTTCTTGAGCATGATAAATATTCTTTTCCACTCAATGTAGCCCATCCTGTGAAAATATCTCAGGTCCATTCCCACTGTTGACTGATCAATGAATTGGAAGGTGAGAATGATAGCTCCATTTACTCTGCTCAGAGTCATGATCTTCATTTCCTTGCTGGTGTTTCTTCTGAAGTAGCATTCCTGGATGTCTGCATCTGTATATGGGATTGGATCTGTTAGAGTATGCCCGCTGACATACGTACACCATTTGGATCACTACCGATGATGTATGGGCCTATTGGGTCACACACTAGGGACCTATCTTGATAGCCTATAAGATGAATGGATCAATGATGTTAAAAAGGGAAAGTTGAAATGCAGGCCGCATTAGCGGCGCTTACCTTTTAGGGTTAGCGGTGCTACACCCTAAAATTTAGCGGCCCTAACGCCTGACAGATTGCATGCCACTTGATTTCCCACCTCCACTCTTGCCCAATGCATGGGCTTTCTTTTGGGAGCATGATGGCTGGTTCCTGGGGCATCCAAGTGACATCTAAGAGTTTATTTAAGCTCCTTATTATTGTCACTTGACTACCTTTTTCCTACATACACACTTAAACACTTAGTTAGTGACTTTGAGAGTGTCTTTTTGTGTGCTCACAAAGGAGTCCGAATTTATGGAGTTTTGGGGTTGTTCTTGTGAAGAGTTCAAGGCTTTGAAGCTCTTACAAGCTTGCTAGTACATGGAGAAGGCTTTTACCCAGGGTGGACTTCATTAGAGGAAGGCTATTTTGGTCTTCTAGTCATCACCATTCGCATCCACCACATTCTGGAGCCTAGAGAGGGTATATCCTTCTTTCCTTTCTTCTTTTCATGTTGCAAATATTAGTCATAGAGTTTGGTCCATTTTGGGGTTTTATGCTTTACATGCTTGTACCTTATGCTTTGTTTGTTGTACTTGTTGTTTCCGCTGTGCTCCTAGAACCCCAACAGGATCAGGCCTTGGACCAAAATAGTCAGCTTCAGCTTGAGCTAAAGCTTTTCTCTCTTTTTCTCTTTCTTAGTCCCTTACTTCTTTTCCTTTTCTCTTTTTCAGCTCATCAATAGATATCCCAAGCTCATCATCTTCCTCTTGGTCGAGTATTTCAATCATTAACCTCGTAGCTTTCTTTTCCTCAGTTTCGGAGAAACTTTCAGCGTCAGATTCAGATTCTACCACTTTTCATCTTTTAGCTGCAGGTCCCTCTAACTCCTCCTCAATCTCAGCTTGCCTTTCTGCTCCTTTGGCTAGCACTAGCAACGCCTCAGCCTCAGCTTGAACTAACTCAGCGTCAGCTTCAGCTTGAACCTTCTCCCACTTTTTGTCATCATCAATAGGGTTCGAAGTCTGTCTTTGTTGAGAGCGGCTACTGCAGAGGTAATATCTTTGACATGATTGGTCAGCATTTCAAGCTTCTGATAGATTTGGCATTTGTTCTTCTTTTGCTTGAGGTGAAACAACCCAAACTGAGCTGCAATATATGTCTTTAGCTCTTGAATGCGTGAGGAGGCAATTTGTTCCTGAGGAGACTGACTTCTGCCCTTAAACTCAAAGTGTTGTTTCTTTAAAGTGAAAGAGTTAAGGTCCTTGGGAGTGTGTTATGGTGCATCATCGAAGGGTTGGTGTATACCCTCAAAATCATGTGCACCAGAAGTTGGACCCTGTAACTCACCTTCGTATTTAGGAGAATCATTGGCAGGTCGTATAGGAGAGAGTGAGAAGTGAAGAGAAGTAGTTGGGCTCAATATGTGATGAGTCTGGGTAGGTGGTTGGCTTATGTGGTGTGTAGGGGGTGATTGTCCCTCGGGATTGGTAAAAATTTCAATGTTACCTGATTGTGGCTGCTCAGGCACAGTAACTGGTTCTCCCATGGCACGAGAAAGTATGGGCTGAGTAGACACCACACCCCGGGTTGGCTGTTGGGTTTGAATGAGCCTTGAGGCTGGCACCTAAAGAGTAGATGTCTCCCCCTCAACTCCTGTCGATGGAGGAATCAGTGTGATTTCATCTCCAGTGGTACCTTTAGTTGTGGCACCACCTTTGGTAGTTTTGCGAATATAGGTTTGGATGTTTTTCTTGGTAGCAGTTAGAACACCAAGGTTGCCTTCAGATTGGATTTTATGATTGAAAGAAGGTGGAGGAGATGGGTTAAACTGGTTTGGGCTTATCATAGTCTTATCTCCAAATGAAGATGGAGAAAAGTAAGAAAAAGAAGAAAGTGGAGAAGTCATACCTGGTGCAGCTACAATATTTGCTGGCTATGCTTAAGCAGGGTGCTCAGCTTGAGCCTCTTGATCAGCTTGAGCTGCTCCCCCTTGAGTAGACCCCTCAGCTCCACTTTCTGATGAACCTCTCTCAGCAATCCATTGCATAGGCTCACTGAGGCCCTCTTGCTCTGGAAAGATGTCGTTGTTGAACATCTTGGAGCTGAGTGCTGGGGTGAGGAACATATCCTGACCAGCTTCATACAGTTCAGTCCCTAGCTCAACTTCAAATGCTAAGGACAAGTACCTTATAAAAGGAACATGAAGATCCCTTGTGGTCTTCATCACTTGGACCTTGAGTTCGTTGAATATAAGCAGTGCATAATCCATATTTCGTGTAAAGTAGATGTTGTATAGCAGCTGCATCTCGAACTCGTTGACCTGGTCCAATCCTCCAATCTTGGTTCCAAGTGAACGGATCATTGTGGATACCATAAAACCTCATCCGGTTGGAAATGTGGCCTTTTTTATTACACCCTCCGTTTGTGGGTGACCCATTCTGGGTAGGACTGACCTTGCTACCTGCCCTGTCGCACAAGGCTTGAACACATCATTTTGAGGGAGTTGGAAAATCTCCCTTTGCCTTTGAAATGTGAGTACCACTGTTCTCTCCCCGTTCATCACGGTGCCTCTGATTTTGCCTTTGTCCTGGTCATAAACACATGTATACCAGAACTCTAGTAGGTGCTGAGAAACAACATGAATTGGTTCTCCAGTAAAAGAGAATGCCAGTGGGCATTTGCGGATATAATCTACCCACGAATCATAACCCCTGTTCCTTTTACGCTCAGGGATGGCTAGGCAAGCTCGTTGATTGTTGATTTTAATCAACGACACTCCGTTGTTCTTGAAGACGGCACCTCTTACCATTCTATCACTGAGATTTAGAAGTCCATCGTAGAATAATTTCAATTTACACTGAGTAAATACACAATTCGCACTAAGTGATTAGGATTTCAAGTTTGATTGAAAGATGGATTGCATTTAGCGAAGAGGTGTTTGTAGAAGTTATAATGAGTATATCAGAAGTTTAGTAAACGTAATCTTCTGAATTTTGGTTACAAACGATATATATACCTTTTTGAAGAGAGAGAAAAGTTACAGTTGGAAATCTCTATTTATCCGTTACTCTAACTAACTTACAGATAGATATAATAGTAATCGAGATGAAACACATCATATCCCAACGGATAAGTTTGTAAAATAACATTCTTAACTTACAAAAATATTATTTACACTGTTGCATTACACTAATACATAATCGGTATAAAACGTAATTTGAGGCTGACTCAAACATAATGTCTCATCAATTAATAACACAAAGTAATGAAAACATGGTTTGGACATACCAAGATGACTAAACTTATCACTCAGCGTGAGTCAAGCACTCAGCTTGATTTGAGCACTCAGCTTGAGATTGACACTCAGCTTGAGAGGAGCACACAGCTCGGAATCAATGACACTTAGTCATTTATATATGAGACTAACTCAGATTGATATTTTAACCATACTTAGAAGTTAAAACTTGTTTTGAACAGACCAAACGTGTGAACTTATCACTCAGCTTGACCAAGTGAACAGTTTATGAATAGATATCTATAAACTGTACGCTCAGCTTAAGACACATAGTCTTTGGCAAGCTGAAACTCAATTTTAGGAACATATCTAGGGGTTGAGGTAGCCACTGAGTTCTATTTCTTACTAGTCCAGCTTACTAACTTCCCTCCAACCATTTGACATTCTCCTGTTGTTGATTTTATGTCTAACTTGCACCCAGCATAGTCAGCATCTGAAAATCCAACTAACTCGAATCCAGAGTCCTTTGTACACCAAAGACCTAGATTTGCCTGATTCCTTAGCTTGAAGATGTGATTCCTTAGGATCTACCTGATATCTTGCACAAGCACATGTAGCAAACATGGTATCAGGTCTACTAGCTGTCAAATAGAGTAATGAACCTATCATTCCTCTATAGGTAGACTGACATACAGACTTTCCATCTAAGTCCTTGCTCAGCTTGACAGCTGGTTACATGGGTGTTTTTATGGTTGAACTAGAATCAAAACCATATTTCTTTATCAAATCAAGAACATACTTGCTTTGATTAATGAATATTCCATCAGGCTTTTGTTGAATCTGTATGCCTAGGATATATGTCATTTCACCCATCATGCTCATCTTGTATCTTTTTGACATAGCTTTGGAGAACCATTCACATAGAGATTCATTTGTAGATCCAAAGATAATGTCATCCACATAGATTTGTACAAGAATCACTTGTTCTTTACTCTTTTCAATGAAGAATGTCTTATCCACATAGACCATAAAAAGCCTTGTCTAACTTATAGACATGATGTGGATACTTTGAACTGACAAAGCCAGGAGGTTGTTTCGCATGGACTTCCTCCTGAAGTTTCCATTTAAGATAGCACTTTTTGCATCCATTTGATAGACTTTGAAGTCTTTATATGCTGCATAAGCTAAGAACAGCCTAATGGCTTCAATTCTAGCAACAGGGGCAAATGTCTCATCATAATCTATTCCTTCTTCTTGTCTATACCCTTGTGCTACCAGCCTGGCTTTATTGCTAACAATCACTCCATCCTTGTCCATCTTGTTTCTATAGACCCACTTAGTGACTATAATTGTATGATCTTTGGGAGCAGGGACAAGACTCCATACCTTGTTTCTCTCAAACTCATTTAATTCCTCTTGCATTGCTTCAATCCAGTCCTCATCCTCTATGGCTTCTTCAGTCTTCTTTGGTTCCATTTGAGATAGGAAACCAATGTAAGCAGTATAGTTTGCTGTTGCCTTAGACCGGGTAATCTCTCTTTCTTGAATATTACAAATCACTTGATCTTGAGGATGATCTTTGAGGAACATAAATGTTGTAGTAGGAGATTGTGGTTCTGGACTTGAGTGATATTAAGGACTTTGAAGTAAACTTACATCCTCAGTCTCAATTGCAGCTTCAAACTATTGATCACTAAGATCTTCAGTCTCAAAGGGATTAATGAACTCATCATCTTTATCAACTTGAGAGTCCTTCGGAGCTTGAGATGATCTCTTAGATATACATACATCTTCATCACTATCATCATTTATGACATACATAGGATTTGACATTTTGATTTCCTACGGCTTTTCAAGCTTACTCAGACTGACTGAGTCAGCTTGACTTTTGTCAGCTTGATTAATAATGTATTCATCAAATGAGACATGAATTGATTCTTCTGCATCATTTCTCCTTGAGTTTTACACTCTGTAAGACTTGGAGATTGAGGAATAACCAACAAAAATTCCAGGATTAGCTTTAGGTTCCAACTTATGCAGTTGATCTCTTTGATTCAGCACATAGCATCTTGAACCAAAGACATGGAAGTAACCTATATTGGGCTTTCTTGATTTATACATTTCATATGAAGTTTTGCCATGTCTTTTGACTTTGATTATCTATTTTGGGTATAACATGTTGTATTGACATCTGTCAGGATCGGATATAAATTATATCAAATAACAAGAACTAACTTTTAAATAATAAATCAGAGTAAAATAAAAGTTAATCTTTAACTATGATCACAATCAACTAAGAAGTTGCGGAATCACACTTAATTGATTAAAGAAGGTTTCAAACATAGATTAATTCAATCAAACAGTAGTTTTATTAACCAACCAGAATGATTACAAAAGCAAACTTCACCCCCAATCTAACTTATTCTGTTAGACGAAGAACACAGACTGTTCTTAGGTTTCAACAAGAAACTTAGAGGCTAAACACTTTCAGAAAATAAATAACAATAAGAACAAATGCTTTGAATAATGAGATCAAGTCGTCGTTCTAAATTGATCATCTAATGAAGTATATATAGACTCTTGATCCTCCTTGAATTGTTGACAGTTAGGTAATCTTCTATCTTCTGAGATAATCTTGATAATCTTCAAGGTATTTCGAGATATCTTCAAAGATAGGATTTTCCAAATATAGCTCAACAGAAACTGTTTAATGAACACAACAATTCTTTATCCTTCTAACAGTCTTCAGCTTCAAGGTCTTCAAACAGTTGTAGATGTTTATACTAACGGTTCTCAACTGTTTTCATATTTTCAACAAACAGTTTTAAACTGTTTCACCAACCTTTACCAAACAGTTCTCATTTTTATGCTCAATAACTTAGATTATTTTCCAACAATCTCCCCCTAACTTAAAGTATTGAACAATACATTTAAGTTGTTGGTTTGATCATAGACAAATTGATATAAGTAATGAGTCACATTTCTTCTAATCTCCTTTTGAATCTGTTCAGTAAGTCTTCTTTCTGTTTTGAGTCTCCATGGAATTTAGCTTTAATCAAAAACTCCAGCTTAGTCTTGTGATGCTCAATGAAGTTCAAATCAAACCACTCATGCAATGTATTTCCCATTACCACGTAATACGTCCTTGATCTTGCATATACCTTCACTGCCTTTATGGGAAAAGCTTCCTCTGCTGTCAGTTTGGGCATAATCTTCAATGGGTTGCAAATGCTTGTAAGATATTCCATTAGAATCTTGATTCCTTCATTTGAGTCACTAAAGTGCTTAATTCCATATGCATACAATTCTTGTACATCTTCTAGTGATATTCTTGTCATCATTTGTACAAAATTGTCATACACCTCAAGAGATCCATCTTCCCTTGCAATAGTAATATAATATTTATCACTTGCTTTTTCTTCAAACTTCCATTCAACAACATGATACTTTTCACCTAATTCTTTTTCCAATTTGTCAATCCCTTGCTGAACGTCTACTGTCAGTTTATCTTTCAAAATTTTGTGAACCACAGCAGTTTTGTTTGAAGTGGGAAGTTTCTTGGTTGGCTTAACTGTAACTGTTTTATCTTTTATTATCCTTTTTCTTTTAACTCCCTTACCAGCAGCTTCCTTCTCCTTTTTCTCTTCTTCTTCTACCTCTTTTGACATTTGAGCACCTATCTTTTTAGCTAGCTCAAAATCTGATTGTTCTTGCAATTCAAGCTCAGCATTCAATCTCTGTGCATATTCCCTATCTCGTTCTTCTTGCTGTTCTTTAGAAAGTTTCAGCTTGGGAATATCAATCATCACTTCCTTTCCTTTTACTGATACAGGGGGCATCTTTTCTTCTTTCTTTTCTTCTTTCTGTTTCTCAGCAAAAGCAATGCCTTTAAATCCTGCTTTAGGAGGAAGTGGTTCCAACTTCTTTACCTTTCCTTCTAGCCATCCATCATCAATCCTTTGAGCCATTTTAAATGTGCTGATGTTGAGAATTTGAGCACCTATTTCAATTAAGTAATTTTGTTTAACTTTGGACCATGATCTGAAAGCTTCAGTCGTTGGATAATCACCTTGTATAACCATTCTGTTAATCATTACTCTATCCACCGCTGATAACCTTTCTTCTTCAACTACAGCTGTTTGCACATCTTCAACAACAGTTTCATCAACTACAACAACTGTTTCAGCAACTTCAGCAGCAACTGTTGGGTCAATGGTTTCAACTGTTTGTTCAGTTGTAGCAACAACTGTTTGTTTATCCTGTGGAACTGTCTGTTTAACTCCTTCCTGCTTGGATTTTCTTCTTCCTTTAGCTTGAGCAGTTGAAGAGGTTTTCACCAAGGATTTGGGTTTAAGCAGCATCTCATGAGTATGAAGAACATTAGTTGCCTTCTTCAGATTCTCATCAAGAAAGTTCAGCTGCTTATCTTGCCTTATTAGCACCTCATTGTGAATTGCTACTACCTTGAGTACTTCAGTTGCCTTCTCCAACTGTTCAGTCAGTTCTTTTATCTTTTCATCTTGAGAAACTATCCTTTTGTTTTAAAGAGCAATCTTTTTCTTTAGGTGTATATGAGCAGCAAGGTAAGGTGCAAAGTTAGGATCCGTCAATGCATGTTGTTTCAGTCTAGTCTCAATGTCAGTTAGTGTTTCCACTGTGACCATATCATTGACATTTTCACTGGTGGTTGACTCCCCTGAGTATCACCATCAGTACCCCTCTGTTCTTGGTTCTGGGGATTACCAGAAACTATTTTACTAGTCTCTGTTGCCATGGTTGAGGTCTTAGCTATGTTAACACTGTCCTGTTTATCCCTTGCGGATAAAACAGTAGTGTCAGCCTCAAAAACCATATGATCACCCTCTTGAGGAATGATCACCTCCTCATTGTGCCTGGGAGACAGCACCAAAGGTTCCCTTTCGGTATTCTGTACAGGTGAATGCACCTGTGCAGGGCTAACAGTTTGGGGTTCTCTAACTGTGGTGGAAGGAGCACCAACAGTTTTCCTCTTCTTTCTAAATATTTTTAGTGTAGGGGCTTGTGTTGTAGCTTTTTCAAAGGAAGCAGGTTGGGAATTTTGAGTATCTTGGACTGTGGGTTCCAGTGTTGGTGGTGTAGCAATACGATGGGTTTCATGCTCAACACTGGCAGTCCTGTTTCTTGACAAAAACTCCACCATTTCAGAGAGTGGAGGAGTTATGGCACCAGAGAAACTCTTGCCATTTACCAACAGTTTGCTCAAAGTGGAAGCCATATGAGCAGAGGGAATAATGACCCTCTTGTGTGTTTTTAGATTTGGCATCAAAAAGTTTAACAATACTTGCACAAATCGAGGATACATCAAAAAGAGACCATACTTGGTCCCCGGATGTTTTACCATGCCATTGAAAATTAATTTTGAAAAGTTGAAGCAACGATTGTTGGCCAAACAGATCAAGGCCAAAGCAATGTTGCTTCCAAACTCGTTCCATCCTGTTCTTTTAGGACTGATGCATTGCTGGAGAGTATGAATCAAATACTTCCAGTGAGCTCAAAATTGTCCCTTATAGAATGTACCCTTCCCTGAAGGACCCTCATACCCAAGCTTAACAAGCTCGGCATGCAAAAAATCTAGTGAAACTGAATCAGAATACTCACCCTCACTATCATTGAGTTGTAGAAGGTGGCGAATGGTGTCCTCAGAGATTGAGACGGTCAACTCATCAATGGTAGAATCAATCCATTGCACGTCATCAGTTGTTCGAAGTTGAGCATGTTTCCAAAACTGATCAATGTAGGAAGTGTATATGGTAGGGTTGATGGTGAGAGCAGTGTTGAGATTGGACAATGAGAGATAATCAATCATATTGTGAAACGTATGAAGATCATCGGGTTTTGAAAGAAAAGCAAGCATGTTATGTTCCTTGACGAATGGAAGGGGAGCCATGGCGATTTGATAGCAAAATTCTAGGGTTTTAGCGTTCAAACGAAGTTCAGTATGCGTAAAGAAACCTCTGAGGAGGGAATGGTTTATATATGTTTCGATTGTTGAAAGCAATCCAAAGGCTTCCAAAATTCTGCAAAGACCAAAGCACCCTTTAATAGCTTAACAGTTGACGGACAAAATGAACTAACAGTTGAGGAACTGTTTTCAAAAGATGTAACAACTGTTATTCAAAAGTTAACTCCCTTTTGTTTGATCATTTATATGAATTGACAGTTGTTTAGAGTTTACAACTGTTCTTCATTTCTCGCCCTTAGTTGACAAATTTCTCCCCCTCAGTTGCACATGGACTTTGTCTAACAGTTGCCAAAGCCATATGCTAACAGTTGAAAACTGTTAGGATTGATTGAAACAGAAATGTGCAACTGGCAAACAAACTTTTAGCTCATATATGTCAAATGCTGAAGCAATAATAACAAATCATTAGAGAACACAGTCATCAACATAAGATATATTTTATTCAAGATAATCACAATTGAGCTACAATAATTTTGAGAAAACAATACTGTCTTGTGCTATAGATCTAAACACAGCTTATAAGAACTGTCTTAACTCCGAGATCTACATATGACAAATTATCGTTAACAGATATAGCTTAAATGATATGTCCAAACCTGATGTGTGAAATTGCATTTCCCTCTCTGAATACTTAAATGATAACAGTTGTTAGAAAACGTAACTAACAGTTGCAAACTGTTAGTGTGAAAAACATGGAATAATGAACAACTGTTAGTCCAAGTTAATCATTCCAATGTTGGAAATCAAAAAGTTGAATCTGCTCACATCAAAAGCTTTAGTGAACAAATCAGCTAATTGATCATCAGTATGAATTTTCATAACTTGGATTAATCTCTTTTCATTGCAGTCTCTTATGAAGTGAAATCTGATTTCAATGTGCTTGGTTTTAGAATGCTTCACTGGATTATTAACTATGCTAATAGCACTGGTGTTATCAACATAAATAGGGGTATTTAAGAAAGACAAACCATAATCCAGAAGCTGATTTTGGATCCATAACACTTGTGAAAAGCAGCTTGATGCAGCAATGTATTCAGCCTCAGCTGTTGAAGTTGAAACTGTTGTTTGTTTCTTGCATTGCCATGAAACCAGCCTTGATCCAAAGAATTGACATCCTCCAGAGGTTGATTTTCTGTCCACATTGGCTCCACCATAGTCACTATCAGAATATGCAACCAAATCAAAAGGTGAATCTTTAGGATACCAAAGTCCCAATTTTGGTTGGCCTTTGAGGTATCTAAAGATTCTCTTTACAGCAAACAGGTGTGACATCTTCGGACTGCATTGGAACCTGGCACAAACACAAACAGCAAACATTATATCATGTCTAGAAGCAGGTAAGTACATTAATGAACCAATCATTGATCTATAGAGGTGTATATCAACATCCTCCCCCTCAGAATCTGCTCCCAACTGTTTGTGTGTTTCCATTGGAGTACTTGCCAGCTTCACATCTTGATAGCCAAACTTGTCCAATATGTCCTTGACATACTTAGATTGGCTTAGAAAAATACCAGTGGGCTTCTGTTTGACTTGTAATCCCAAGAAAAATGTGAGTTCACCTATTGAACTCATCTGAAATCTTTTGTGCATAATGACTTCAAATTCTTTGCACAAGCTGTCATTAGTAGATCCAAAGATTATATCATCAACATAGATTTGAACAAGCAAAATCTATGTTTTAACAATCTTTGTAAACAATGTTTTGTCAATTGTGCCTCTCTTAAAACCATTCTCAAGGAGATAGGATGATAATGTCTCATACCAAGCTCGAGGAGCTTGATGTAGACCATATAGGGCTTTATCCAACCTATATACCTTGTCAGGGTACTTTGAGTCTTCAAAGCCAGGGGGTTGACACACATATACCTCCTCATCAATAGTTCCATAGAGAAAAGCAGACTTGACATCCATTTGATACACCTTAAATCCTTTGAAGCTTGCAAAAGCAAGAAATAGCCTAATGGCTTCAATCCTTGCAACAGGTGCAAAAAAATCATCATAGTCTATTCCTTCCTCTTGTGTGTAGCCTTGTGCAACCAGTCTTGCTTTATTCTTGATAACAATCCCTCTTTCAACTTTCTTGTTTCTGAACACCCACTTGGTGCCAATTACTCTTTTGCCTCTTGGAAGCTCAACCAACTTCCAAACTTGCTGAATTTGAAATTGTAAGAGCTCCTCTTGCATTGCTTCTACCCATGAAGGGTCTTTCAATGCCTCAATTGCTTTCTTAGGTTCTATTTGAGACAAAAAGCAAGCATTCACGTCAAATTGGGCAAGATCCACACCACTGTTTTCATTTTGCAGCATATTCCTTGTTCTGATAGGAGTGGTTGGATTACCAATTATTTGTGAGATTGGATGAATCTTGTGAACTCTTGATGTAGGAATGTTTTCTTCAGTCAGGGCATTCCCTAGATTAGACAGATCAAACTCACATTCACTTGAATTTTCAGTGTTATCACACACTTGATCAGCAGAGTCAGTGTGGTGTTGAGGATCATGAGATTCCATGTCCTTTGAAGATTCAACATCAATCAATGGATCAACAGCATTTGATAACTCTTGTTGAAGCAAAGGAATCACGACAAAGTCTTCAGTAACTTTGTTTGAACCAACAGTTGTTGGTTTTGAGCTAACAGTGTCAAAACTGTTCGGGCTTGTGGAAGCTGTTTGATGATTTTCACCAACAGTTGTTGAAGTACCTGTAGCTGTTTCAGTAGAATACTCAAAAGAAAGAGATTTAGACAATGCATCAATATCAAATAACCAATCAGGTCCATTACCTGCAATATTGATCCTATGCTCATTGAAAGAGACATTCATACTCTCTTCTATGATTCTAGTGACATTGTTAAAAACTCTATAAGCTTTACTTTGAGTGGAGTATCCTACAAAGAAACCTTCTTCAGCCTTACTCTCAAACTTGCCTAACTGTGATTTGGTATTGAGGATAGTGCAAGGACAACCAAATGGTTTGAAGAAGTTGATTAAAGGTTTTCTCTTGAGAAACAACTCATAAGGAGTTTTCCCTTTGGACTTGACTACTTGTACTCTATTCTGAACATAGCAGGCAGTGTTCACTGCTTCTGCCCAGAATGTCATTGGAAACCTAGAATCAGCTAACATGGATCTAGCAGCCTCTATCAAAGTCCTATTCCTTCTCTCAGCAACTCCATTCTGTTGGGGAGTCCTAGGGGCACTGAACTGTCTTTCAATACCTTTACTTTCACAAAAACTGTTTAGTTCATAGTTCTTAAATTCAAAACCATTGTCAGATCTAATGACTTTCACCTTTAAATCAGATCGATTTTCAATTCTAAGAATAAGAGACTTAACTAACTCAGCAGTTTCATCCTTAGTTCTAAGAAATTGAACCCAAGTAAACCTGGTGAAATCATCAACTATGACTAAACAGTAGGCTTTCTTCCCTATACTCACTACAGAAGTAGGACCAAAAAGATCCATAGTAAAGGTGCAGTAATGGAAGAAATCTCTTTGGACTTATAAGAAGTTTTGTGTTGCTTGCCTTTAAGACATGCCACACAATGATCATCACATGAGAACTCTTTTTGGGGCAAACCTCTTACCAAATTGTTTTTAGCTAACAAATTCGTGGTTTTAAAATTCATGTGACACATCCTCCTATGCCAAATGGCAGACTCATCATGAGATGCCTTGGAGAGTAAACAGCTTAACACATTCTGTTTAGCAATCTTTTGTGGATCAAGACAATATACATTATCTTTTCTAGGTGTTCTTAAAAGAACATCCTTCTCATTTAGTTTAAAATCTTTTGAAAGAATAATGCATTCTGAATCTGTAAACAGAACTTTGTTTCCATTGTCACAGATTTGAGATACACTTAACAAATTGTACTTAAGTTGTTTAACAAAGAAAACATCATTAAATGTAAGTGTACCTGCCTCAACAGCTCCTTTACCTGTGATTTTTCCTCCCTTTGGATTTCCTCCAAATGCTACAAATCCTCCATTGATTCTTTTGAAATCCTTCAAACATTGTGGATTTCCAGTCATGTGCCTTGAGCATCCACTATCCACATGCCAAATTCCTCCTTGATTGGCCCTATAAATGCTCTGCACAAATAAAATCAGTTAGTAGCAGGAAGTACCCAGGCCATGCAGGTCTTGGGTACACCATTCAAGTCATAATACTTAAACAGAGTTTTGTTCTTTTTGATTTCATCCAAATTAGATTTCTCTAATTTGTGTGAAGAATACTTTGTAAGAACATGTGGTTTCCAACTGTTGTGATTAACAGTGGACACCTTTGAACAAACAGCTGGTGGAGTTGGTAAAACAGATGAATCAACTTGTGAGTCCTTTTGATTTTCAGTTTGAAGAACAGTTTTACCTTCTCCAGAATCAGTTTGTTTTTGAATTTTCATCCAAGCCAAACCAGCAGTTTTTGGTTTTGCTAAAACAGTTTTGGAACTGTTAGTTGGTTTGGATGTAACAGTTTTAGAACTGTTTGCCAGTTTTGACTTAGCAGTCTTAGAACTGTTGATCTGTTTTGACTTAACAGTTTTAGAACTGTTATTCTGTCTTTTGGGACTTTTGTTTTGAGTGCCATTGGTCTGTGGGTTATAGTAACAGTCTTGAACTAAATGATTAGATCTTCCACAAATGTAGCACTTTTTGGTTTTCACAATAGGTAAACCAGTTCTTTGTGACCAGAATTGGTTCCTATTTCTTTGATTTCCTGTAACAGCTGTAGATTGTGGAAACTTTTGGACACCATGTTTTTGGCATGTGCATGCAGGCATTTCAGTATGCCTTTTCTTAGGCTTGGGTTTAGCCTGAGATTTTGAAGCTTCCATCTTCTTCTTTGCATACACAATCTCACCAACTTTCTCCTTTCCTTTGGCTTTTGTACTAACAGGTGGGCTTTTTAGCTTAGAACTGTTTGGGTTCTTGTGAGAACTGTTAGTGTAAAAATGGGGACTATTTGCAACAGTTGTGGAACTTTCAATGGATTAGATAGCTTTTGAAGGTGATGGCTTAGTGATGAGGGATTCTGTGGATGCTTTTACAAACACCACAGGCTTGAAAGATGGTTTTGTGGAAATGGGTTCACAACAGATGTGATTTTCATAAGGAATCACTTCATCTTTCTTCACAGCTATCTCAATATCTTCAACGCTTACTACAGACAGAACTTCATCTTCATAGCTCTCAAACTTTGGATCAGCTGTCTTTAATTCATCTGCCAAAGGTTCATTGACATATCTTTCAGCTTCCTTAGACAAGGGTGTTATGTATGTGTGATTGTATGGAGGTGGGGTTTCCTTATATCCAAGTCTAGTTTTCACCTTGTCTCTCACTTGAGATTGTAGCAGAGTCTCAAGCTTAAGGTTTGCAGCCTCGAACATTCCAAGATCAATGTCCACACCCTCCAATTTCTTTGTGAGTTCATTCACCTTGTTTTCCTTTTCAACCAATTTCTTTTTCAGACTATCAATCTCATCTTGAAACTGCTCTTTCTCCCACTTATGATATTTTCTATCATAGTTCATTTGCAGTTCATTAGCCTGATAGTCTTTAATTTTCTTTTCAAAATCTTCTATTACAGCAATATATTCATACCTTCTCTCCTCCATTTTACTTAGAGCAGCACATACTTTCTTATTGTGCTCTCTAAACCTCTTAACAATAGCTCTACATTCACCAGGACATAGTTTAGAAGATACCTGTATGTCCTCAGATTCTGGAGAATCCATCTTGACGGAGGAGTCAGTCAATGCCATCAAAGCTTTGTAGTTGGTAGCCTCCTCTGCTTGATCACTCCAATCAAATCCATGGCCTTCTTGTGAGACCAATGCTGAGGAGGTATGGTTCTGAGTTGGCCTCTGACCTTGATTCTGAACTTGTCCACCAGATCTGCATTCTCTTGCAAAGTGGCCAAGTTGTTGACATTTGAAGCATCTCACCTTTGACTTGTCAAATCCAGCCTTGTCATCAGCTCTGAAATTCATGTTTTGCCTTCCAGTCCTTTTAATGAATCTCTTGGCTCTAACAGTAAGCATGGCCATCTGCCATTTGAGATCCATCTCCTCAAGATCATCAGGGTGCACTTGTTCAAGATCCTCATTGGTGAGGGTTGAATGTGCATGGCTGGCAAGAAAAGCTTCAAAAACTGCATCTGGAGTATTCATATCTAGTCCAACAACAGAACTAGTACCTGCACAACTATCAATAGAGTTAGTTAATGAATGGTTTGATTCCATACCTGAGGAAGACAGGAGAGCAGCATTATGGCTAGGGATAGCATTTTTTCTTTTTCCCTCTATCTCTCCCTCAAACACTATCAAACTATTATAGAGGTCATCTAACTCTATGTCTTCAAGAGAATCCTTGGTTCTCCATTGTGCAGCAAACACAGTCCATTCATCACCTAGAGACCTAAGAAACTTTCTATTTATCTCATCTTGATCAAGCCTAACCTTAGCACTCTCCAGTTGACTCACCAGTTTGTAAAACCTATCAAAGATTTGGGTGATACTCTCATTCTTCCCACTGGTGAAGTTCTCATAAGCTTGTTTAAGAAGATCTCTTTGGTTTCTCTTAGAACTAGCATTCCCAGCAAACCTCTTCTCCAGAGCATTCCAAAGTTCATGAGCATCATCAAATTTCTTGAATTGATGTTGATACTCATTGGGAATTGCAATCTGAAGGATGCTGAGGGCTTTCATCTCAATCATTCTATCCTTCTTTTCAGCATCTGTCTTTGGTGGTGGTTTCTTCTTTGGTTTTCCATTCTCATCCAGTTCAATGGGATTAGTAGGAACAGTTTCAATGATTTGCCAAACAGCATAGTCCATTAGTTGGACATGCTGTTTAATTCTTAGTTTCAACATCTCAAAATCAGATGGTTTGAGCATGGGAACACGAATGTTAGATCCTGACCCACTGTTATCAGAAGAACCTCCCGAATCCATTGAAACAATTTGATTTTTAAAAAAATATATATATATATTAAAGCAAGGTAAAGCAAAAACCTTCAACCGGTAATCAAAGGAACCTTAATGATAAGGCTCTGATACCACTTGTCAGGATCGGATATAGATTATATCAAATAACAAGAACTAACTTTTAAATAATAAATCAGGGTAAAATAAAAGTTAATCTTTAACTATGATCACAATCAACTAAGAAGTTGCGGAATCACACTTAATTGATTAAAGAAGGTTTCAAACATAGATTAATTCAATCAAACAGTAGTTTTATTAACCAACCAGAATGATTACAAAAGCAAACTTCACCCCCAATCTAACTTATTCTGTTAGACGAAGAACACAGACTGTTCTTAGGTTTCAACAAGAAACTTAGAGGCTAAACACTTTCAGAAAATAAATAACAATAAGAACAAATGCTTTGAATAATGAGATCAAGTCGTCGTTCTAAATTGATCATCTAATGAAGTATATATAGACTCTTGATCCTCCTTGAATTGTTGACAGTTAGGTAATCTTCTATCTTCTGAGATAATCTTTATAATCTTCAAGGTATTTCGACATATCTTCAAAGATAGGATTTTCCAAATATAGCTCAACAGAAACTGTTTAATGAACACAACAGTTCTTTATCCTTCTAACAGTCTTCAGCTTCAAGGTCTTCAAACAGTTGTAGATGTTTATACTAACAGTTCTCAACTGTTTTCATATTTTCAACAAACAGTTTTAAACTGTTTCACCAACCTTTACCAAACAGTTCTCATTTTTATGCTCAATAACTTAGATTATTTTCCAACAACATCTTCATCCCAAATTAGAGTTTCAATCCTGCCTCACACAACATTGTTCTAGCAGCCTCAATTAAGATTCTATTTCTCCTTTCAATAACTCCATTTTGTTGAGGAGTTCTAACTAAGGAGAAATTTTGTAATATTCCTTTTTGTTCAAAAAAGCCTTCTAGGGTTGAGTTTCTAAACTCAGTCCCATGATCACTTCTGAGTTGCTTAACAGACTTACCTTTTTGCAACTCTTCTTATTTGATAAAATTTATTATCTCCAGCGCAACTTCACTTTTGGCTTTAAGGAATATTCCCCAGGTGAATCTAGAAAACCCATCTACTATCACCAGGGTGTACTTCTTGCCACTTAGGCTTGGAGTACTTATGGGTCCAAACAGATCCATATGCAACATATGCAATGGGTCTGTTATTGAAACATTTTACTTTGACTTGAATAACCCTTTGTGATGTTTCCCTTGCTCACAAGCTGAGCACAATTTGTCTTTGAAAAATGTGATCTTTGGAAATCCAGAGACTAACTCTTTGTTATACAGCATATTTATATTCTTGAAGTTTAAATGTGACAACCTTTTATGCCACAGCCAACTCAGCTTAGGAACAGATTGGGAATATAAGCAGGTTTCAGTATTGGGATCAGCAGAATTAAGATCAAGTAGATACACATCTCTTTCTCTCTTTGCTATAAGCACTGGCTTACCCTTTGAATTGTATATTATTCCTGCTTTCTTCCTAAAAGTAACAACATTATGTTCATCACACAATTGACTGATAGTTATCAGATTATGTTTAAGACTTTTAACATATGCAACCTTCTGGAAAGTCACCTTGCCAGCATGCATCTTCCCATATCCTTTTGTTCTTCCATGGGAGTTATCACCAAATGTTACTTTAGGACCTATGTCATCCTGGAATTCACTTAGAAGTCCTTTCCATCCTGTCGTGTGCCTTGAGCATCGACTGTCCAAGTACCATTTACTTAAACCCTGTATATGAAAAGAAAACTAAACATATTAGTTTGTTTAGGAACCTACTTTGTAGAAGGTTCAGATGATGAGTACTTAGCCGTTTCATCTAGTGGAGCTGACTGGTCAGCTTGAACAGGTGTTGAGTCCTGCGTAGGCGGATCTGCTTGTTCCTTTTCTGGCCTTCAATTTTCACTATCACAGTCCTTGGCCTCATGTCCCCTACCTGTACACTTGTAGCAATTCCTTCTACCAATGACTACAGGAGGTAGGTTATCCAATAATCCTTTTGAGAACTTGCTCTCAGTTTTAGGATTATAGGTTGTGGATAATTTCTCAACTTTCTTTGCTAACTAATTCACCTGATGCTCATTGACTTTGGACTTACCTTTGTCATGTCTAGGTTTATTATCCTTTTGATCAGAAGTTTGACCAACAAACTTCTTTTCATTGACATTGGACTTACCATTGTCATGTTTTCTGGACATACCAGTTTCAACAGCTTTGGACTTACCACTGTTGAGTTCTTTGGAGTTACCAATTTCAACAGTTTGGGCTTACCATTGTTGTGATATGAACTATGACTTACAGTTGTCTTCCTATTCTTGAAGCTTCTCTCTGAACTGGACAGAGAGTGTTGTCTTTTGAAAGGATTTGGATTTAGTCTTTCAATAACAGACGTTCTTTGAATTGGCTGAGTGCCTAATCTATCATGCACATACTTACTATGCTGTTTAGAAGTTGAACACTCATTTCCATGATCCTTTGCCTTTACAAACTTATTGTATTTGAGGCTTGGATCATGTCTCTTTTCTGAGGATGACTTTTGAGACTCAATCAGTTGTCTATCTTCCTCAGAATCTGTACTAGCTATCTCATCATCATAAGATGCATAAGCTGCGGATCTATAGTCACCTCCAAGTACAGCTTTAACCTGTTTAGGGATCTGCTGGTTGATGCACTGTTCAGCAAGCCTTGATGACTTACACCAGGATTCAGTGACCTTCTGAAGTTGGTCAGCTTTATCCTTAGCTTCCTGAAGTTCTTCACTCAAGTTTGTTAATGTATCTTTAACATTTAAGATCATATTGTGCTTTCTTTCCAGCAGTAATGAGAGTTTGATTTTCCTTAATCTCATTCTCGAGCTTAGTGATTTCAGCTTTGAGGTCAGATTGAGACTTAAGGCTGGTCTTAAAGTCGTTTAACAAATAACCAAATGTAAGGCCTTTTTCTGCATCAGTGTAAGATTTGAAATTACTAACCTTGTACATGGAGGAAGGATCCCTGTCACTAAGTTTGCTGTTTTCCTCAGCTTCCTTCATGTCAGCTTCAAAAGTTGATTCAGACAGACCATAATCAACTTCGTCTAATTCAAACTCTTCATCTTCTTGAGCCATCAGACACTTATCATCATCATCTAAGGTTGATGATTCTGTAACCCAAGTTTCAGCATAAAGTCCTTTCTTGAGCTGAGTATATTTCTTCTTGTACTTATCAGCTCTGTAAGCATTTTTGTCAGCTACTGAAGCTGTTTCATCCTTCTTTATTCTGCACTCAGCAGCAATGTGTCCCTTTTTCTGACAAATGAAGTTCACAACTTTCTTGGGGTCAAAAGAACTCTTACCTTGCCCTGTCAGGTCTTCTTTTTCCCTTTTGAATTCTTCTCAGTATTCTGGCAAGCATAGCCATCTGTTCAGTTATAGTCTGAACATCATCAGTATCACTTGAGTCTGAGTCTGAGTGGTCAGCTTGAGAATCTGACTCAGTCTCAGATTCAGCTACGAAGGCTTTGGAACAATTTTTCTTCTTCTTTGCAACTAATGCAGTTTCATGTTTATCAAGAGAGTCCTTCATTTTTTGTTGAGAAGATTTCTTGTATTCTGCGATATGTTCATGATTGAGCAAGAACCCATATATGAACTGTAGGTTATACATATGTAATATACCTCCAGCCCTTAGTGCTATGGTCACCTCATTAAATTTCTCTGGTAACACATGCAGAAATTTCAGCACTAGGTCAGCTTCATCCTTTTTAATGCCTACACTTAGCAGGTCATTAATCAAGTAGTGAAACCTTGTGAATGTTGGGGTTCGTAGTTGAGCGCAACGGAAGCAAACAAATACAAAATAGAATTTAAAAGCATGAACAAGAACTAAGATTTGCAACTAAAACTGAAAAGAGAGAAGAGTTATACCCTTGATGTCTCTTGATTTGTTGTGTGCTAAGCTTCAAGCCTTTGTAACCTCCTTCTTAAGCTATTGAAGTCAACCCCGAGGAACTTGGTGACCTTGGTGTACTAGCACCCCTTCAACCAAATCAACACTTGATCTTGGCTCTTGGAACAACAACAAAAACCACCCGGAAGTCTCACAAGGAACTCTCTCTTATTTTCCTTAGACAGCTCACAAATGTTTCTAAGTGTTCTAAACTCAAGTTAGGCAGGAGTATTAATAAGAGAGAGTTACATGTCTTTTATAGAGCTCAACATGACCCCAGGACTCCCCAAGATCAGCCAAGGCCGAATGATGAGAAAGCCATGCATTGGTGGATTGTGGAGGTGAAAAGAATAAAGTTGTAATCTGTCAGAGGGGTTAGCGCCGCTAGCCGCCCAGAGATAGCGCAGCTAACCTCCCAAAGTTAGCGCCGCTAACACGGCTGAGTTAGCTACTGTAGAGATAGCGCCGCTAACTCTGGCCAGATTACCAACTATTATTAATTATTCTTTCTCACCCTCATCTTTTAAGTTATTGTCAAGTGTTGGTCCCTTGGTGAGAATAACAACAAGCAACAGGTGTGTAGAAGGGGGGTTGAATACACTTTCTGCGGAAATTGAACAAATCAAATAAAAGTGTTACACACAGAAAATCAAATCACAACTAGTCAAATTCTTTTATTAATATGAAGATGATTACAATGCTTTAAATAAGAAGATGATTACAGTAACTATCAAGTAAGCAACTCTTGATATATAATCACCTAATATAAATCTCTCAATCTCTCAAACTTAGCTATCTATAATCAACTTATGATTATAGATACAGACGACTCTCTAAACAGGATTTTTCACAGATTGAATCAACTAATGATTACTTACCAATATCACAACTGATGTGACAATTCGAACACACGAATAATCTGGCAATCTGTGAGTTTCTTGATCACGATGAACTTACAAACAATGATTCAATAATCGTAACACATTCGGTGAGGTGAGGTTTTGGCTCTGTAATTTTTATCAGAATCGTACCTCTAAACTTATCAGGAGATAATTATTTATAATCCTGTTGCTACGGTTCCTAACAAATTGGACTAAACCTAATTTGCTAACTAACTATCGGATAACTCGGTATCTTGAATCTTGAATCTTCTATCTTGAGTCTTCAATCTTCAATCTTGATTCTGGAATCTTCTTTTCCGCGCCGTAGATATAGAGAGTTAAAACAGAATTTAAAACACATTTAAATTCACTTAGACTGACTTCTTTAGTCAGGCTGAGTTACTCAGCTTGAAACTCATCAAGCTGAGTTCTTCGAGAACAAACCCGAAATCAAACATGAACTAACACGTATAATTATTAACTGATCCTTAGAAGTCCAAAGAGTTAAATAAAACAAGTTTAGTAACTCTGTTGAGCTGACTCTGCTTCTGAGCTGAGTCACTCAGCTTGAAACATATCAAGCTGAATACTCGATATATACCTTATGTGACATACACAGATTATCAAACACATTAATAATTTAACTAAGGTATAGTATAAACTGGTCGAACATATGCTCAGTTTACATTCAGCTTATACTCAGTGTGAAACACTATAAGTGTTCAGTCTGACTAAGCTTCATAATTCTGTTTAAGTTATACGTAGAACACATCTTACAAACTTAACTTTGTCTCATCAAATCTTAACTGATGAGATCATTTTCCCAACAAACTCCCCCTATTTGATGATGAAAAAACTATCAAACAGTTTTTAAGTTTGTCTAACAGAATTATGTTTTAAATCTCAAACTTATTAAGATTTTATTATTTGAACTGATCAAATATTTATTGAACATATCAATTTTAATTTAACTTATCAATTTAATTGAATTTATCAATATAAATTGGAACACACCAACTTTTAGTTGAACAGACCAACCAATTACATTAATGAATAAGAACTTATCAGTTATTCATTTTGCTGAACTTATCAGACTTATACATATGAACACATCATAACACAGTTGAACATATAAAACTTTATACTTGTATTAATTGAACTAACTATAATACAAAAGTTGTTGATCACTTAGATCATGCACACATAGTGCTTACAAAAATATTAGAACTAATCTAATATTTACAATAGAACTAATCTATTCTGGATGCAGCTCTTCAAACTCTTTAATCTCCTTATTTATTTCTTCGCGAATTTCTTGCAGATTAGGTATATGTTGAAGCTGATCCTTTTGTGATCTGATTGCTCTGTTGATTTTGTATCTGAACCTTGCAGTCTGTTCAATCTTATTCACTAGCTGTCTCAGAGCAAACACCTGAGATACCCCACATGTATAGATATTTGCATCAGACTGGAAGCATTTGTTTCCATTTCTATCCAAGTACATGAAACCTTTTTCTGGCTTTTCTACATAAGTGTTTTCTTTGAACTCCATGCCTTTAGGAAGGTTAAGACTGTACGAGTCTAGATTTGCTAATCCAGCTGGCTTTGTTCGCTTCTTATTCCCAACTTTATGAAAAGAAGTAAGTAGGGTAGCTATCACAGATCTGGGTATTAATTGCATTGTATCAGCCCTGGCAAGTAGTCTCAACAGCTCATCTTTAACTTGATTCCGAGTTGTGGACCTTTCCATCTGTTTAATGAGCACTGCCACTTGCTTCCATTCCTCATAACCCAGTTTGTGCAGTTGATTCAGCTCCAGAGAAGGTGTCTCACCGTTCTTTAAAGAATATTCCATTATTATTATCCCTTGAGCTGAGCTCAACTTTAGAGTGTCAATCTGAGAATAGAAGTGCAGCTTTTCATAACAGTGGTATATATCCTCTTCCTCAGCTTGACCTTTCATAGGCAGTTCTTCTTCTTCTTCCTTGGGCAGTTTGAGTTTTGTCAAATCCTCATTCTCCTTTCTGATTAGCTCAGCCCAGTTTTGTTCTCTTATCTCTTTTTCACTAGGTAACACAGCTTGAGCATCTGATTGTCTTTTTCTCATTTCTTCGACCGAGATCCCAAGCTGGTCAGCATCCTATCTTTCTATCCTTCTTGCTGCAATCAGTGAAGCTCTTTCCTGAAGTGTCATTTTATCAGCAGAGGCTTCATCTGAAGCTGACGATTCACTAAGAATCACCCTTCTCCTCTTCTGTAGGGGGGTTTCTAATTCATCAGAGTTGAGTACTAAAGGTCTTTTTACTTTAGCCTTTTCAGTCAGCTCAGGTTCTATTTCTTTCTCTTTCACCCCCTCAACTTGATCTGCTCCCTTTGCCAACATAAGTAGAGCTTCTGCTTGCACAGACTCATCCTCAGCTTCTGGAACCTTTTCCCCCTTTTTGTCATCATAAATAGGGGTGGAAGTCCTTGGTTGTTGGAGGGCAGCAACTGCAGATTTCAGCTACTGAACATCTTCCTCTATAGAATCCAAGATCATCGACATATTCTTCTTATCTTGTTTTCTTTTGAGGTGCAGCTTGTCAAACTGACTTTTAAAAAATGACATCAATTCATCCAAGTCAGCTTGAGATGGTTGGAATTTGGGTGCATCATCCGAAGGTTGGTGTATACCATGAAAGTCATCTGCGCCAGAGTTTGGACCCTGTGACTCATCTTGGTTTGAAGATGAATCATTGGCAGGTCGTGCAAGAGGGTGTGAGAAGTGAAGAGAAGTTATTAGGCTCGAGACGTGTAGTGTTTAGGTTGGTGGTTGGCTAATTTGGGTAGTGGGGGGTGATTGACCCTGGGGATTGGTCATTCTTTCAATGTAACCTGAGTGTGTATGCTCAGGCACAGTAGTAGGCTCTCCCATGGCTAGAGTGAGTGTGGGCTGAGTAGACACCACACCCGGTTGAGGCTATTAGGTTTGAATGAGCCTTGAGGTTGACACCTTAAGAGAAGGCGTCTCCCCCTAACTCCTGCCTGTGGAGGGATCAGTGTGATCTCAGCTCCAGTGATGCCTTTAGGAGTGGCACCACCTATGGCAGTTTTTCGTTGGTATGTTAGGATATTCTCCCTAGCAGCGGGCAAACTAGGGGTGGCTTCAGAGTGGGATTTATGATGGAAATAAGGTGAAGGATATGGGTTAGACTGAGTTGGGTTTACTGCAGTCTTATCTCCAAATGTAGATGGAGAAAAGTGAGAAGAGAGTGAGAGAGGAGAGGTTTTACCTGAAGCAGCTTCTGTATGAGATGGTTCAGTCTGAGCAGTGAGCTCAGCCTAAACCTCAGTGTCGGCGTGAGAAGTTCCCCCTTGATTCAATCCCTCATCTTCACTCTCAGAAGACGAAGCCTCAACAATTAACAGCATGGGCTCACTCAGTCCCTCTTGCTCTGGGAAGATGTCGTTGTTGAACATCTTGGGGCTGAGTGTTGGCACCAGCGATAGCTCCTGATTGGCTTCGTAGAGTGTTGTCCCTAGCTCAGCTTCAAATGCTAAGGACAGGTACCGTATGAAAGGTACATGAAGGTCTCTTGTGGCCTTCATCACTGGGACCTTGAGCTCATTAAAGATGAGTTGTGCAAAATCGAGATTTCGTCCAAAGAACATGTTGTATAGCAGCTGCATCTCGAACTCATTGATCTGGTCCAGTCCTTCAACCTTGGTACCAAGTGAACGAATCATAGTGGACACCATAAAACCCCATCCGGTTGGAAAAGTGGCCTTCTTGATCACCCATTCAGTTTGAGGGTGACCCATCTGTGGCAGAACAGACCTTGCCACTTGTCTCGTCACAGCAGGCTCGAATTCATCATGTTGAGGAAGACGATGAATCTCCCTTAGCCTGTTAACTGTGAGAGTGATAGTCCTCTCTCCATTTAGCACTATACCTCGGATTGCATCATTGATTTGGTCGTAGGTGCACGTATACCAAAAATCAAGGAGGTGTTGAGGAACCACATGGAGAGGTGCTCCAGTGAAAGCAAAAGTCAATGGGCATTTACGGATGTAATTGACCCATTGTTCATATCCTCAGCCTTGTTTCCTTGGAGGAATAGCAAGACAGGTGCGCTGATTGTTTATTTTTATCAGCGGCAATCCGTTGTTTTTAAACATAGCACCTCTGACCATTCGATCACCAAGAACTAAAATGGTTCCTTCCATCGATGAAATATTTGATTACACAGAGTAATTACTACTAAATTCGCACTTAGCGATTGTCGATTGCGCACTGAGCGACTTAGGGTTTTAAGATCGATGGAACTGAAAATTTGCACTTAGCAAAGAAGAGGGAAGGTATTTGAGAGGGTGAGAAGTATGGATTGTAAGCGTAAACCCTCTAATCCGAACTTGATCGGTATATATAACTTTCCATGGAGAGAGAAAAGTTACCGTTAGAAATCTCCCTTTTTATCCATTACGCCGTAAAATTTTGATGTAACAGTAAACGGGTAGAACTAATCATCTTCCAACGGATACTAATGTAATATAATAATATTGACTTACAATAAGATTATATACACTGATGTATTATACATATACACATTTTAGTATAATACGCGATTTGAGACTGACACAAATACGCAGTGGTCATGAATTAAACACACTTAGTAAATAACACATGAGTTTAGACACACCAAGCTGAGGAAACATATTACTCAGTTTAACTCAAGCACTCAGCTTGAGAATGAAACTCATCTTGAGTAGAGCACACAGCTCATGGGTAATGACACTAAGTCAATTTCATCTGAGACTGACTCAAACGAACCTTTTAACTACACTAAGTAGTTAAAGAATGTTTGGAACCAACCAAACGTGTGAACCAATCACACAGTCTGAGTTAAGCACAAAGCTCAGACTCAGTGACACTTAGTCAGTTATGTTTGAGACTGACTCAAACTGTATCATAACTACACTAAGTAGTTGAAGTGTGTTTGGAGCTCACCAAACAAAAGAACTCATTGTTCAGCTTGATAAGATTCAGTTTATGAAAACTTATTCATAAACTATGCACTAAGCTTAAGACACTTAGTCTTTGTCAAACTGAAGACTCGGATTCTAGACATTTAGCTAGGGGTTGAGCATACCCAAGTTACTTAGCAGATACATAAACATCTTCTCATCAAGTAGTTTAGTAAATATATCTGCTAGTTGGTCATCAGTGGAAATAAATTTAATGTCAACTTTACGTTTATCAACGATGTCCCTGATGAAGTGATGTCGAATTTCAATGTGCTTTGTTCTTGAATGGAATACTGGATTGTAAGTGATGGCTATTGCACTTTGGTTATCACAAAAGATAGGAGTTTTCATGAAACTCATACCAAAGTCCTGAAGCTGATGCTGCATCCAAAGGATTTGAGCACAACAGCTTCCTGCTGCAACATACTCAGCTTCAGCAGTTGAAGTAGCGACTAAGTTCTGTTTCTTACTAGTTCAGCTGACTAACTTCCCTCCAAGCATTTGACATCCTCCAGTAGTTGATTTTCTGTCTGACTTGCACCCAGCATAGTCAGCATCTGAAAAACCAACTAACTCAAATCCAGGGTCCTTTGGATACCAAAGACCTAGGTTTGGTGTACCTTTAAGGTACCTAAAGATCCTTTTCACACCTTGAAGATGTGATTTTTTAGGATCTGCCTGATATCGTGCACAAACACATGTAGCAAACATAATATCAGGTCTACTAGCTGTCAAATAGAGTAATGAACCTATCATTCCTCTATAGGTAGACTGACACAGAGACTTTCTATCTGAGTCTTTACTCAGCTTGACAGCTGGTGACATGGGTGTTCTCATGGTTGAAGTAGAATCAAAACCATATTTCTTTATCAAATCAAGAACATACTTGCTTTGATTGATGAAAATTCCATCAGGCTTTTGATGTATTTGCAGGCCTAGGAAATATGTCATCTCACCCATCATACTCATCTTGTACTTTTGTGACATTATTTTGGAGAACCACTCACACAGAGATTCATTGGTAGAACCAAAAATGATGTCATCTACATAGATTTGTACAAGAATCACCTTTCCTTTACTCTTTTTAATGAAGAGTGTCTTATCTATACTACCTATGGTGAAATTCATGGATAGTAGATAAGTGGACAGTGAATCATACCAAGCTCTTGGAGCTTGTTTAAGACCATACAATGCCTTGTCTAACTTATAGACATGATGTGGAAACTTTGAACTTACAAAGCCAGGAGGTTGTTTCACATAGACTTCCTCCTGAAGTTTTCCATTATGGAAGGCACTCTTCACATCCATCTGATAGACTTTGAAGTCTTTATATGCTGCATAAGCCAGGACTTGCCTTATGGCTTCAATTCTAGCAACAGGGGCAAAGGTCTCATCATAATCGATTCCTTCCTCTTGCTTACACCCTTGTGCTACCAGCCTGGCTTTGTTCCTAACTATCACTCCATCCTTGTCCATTTTGTTTCTATAGACCCACTTAGTGCCTATAATCGTATGATCTTTAGGGGCAGGGACAAGATTCCCGACCTTATTTCTCTCAAACTCATTTAGTTCCTCTTGCATAGCTTCAATCCAGTCCTCATCTTCTAAGGCTTATTCAGTCTTCTTTAGTTCCATTGAGATAGGAAACCAAAGTGAGCAGCATAGTTAGTTATGGCCTTGGATCTGGTCATGACCTTTTCTTGGACACGTCCAATGATTTGATCTTGAGGATGATCTTTGAGGAATTTAAATGTTGTAGTTGGAGAATCTGGTTCTGAATCTGTGTGACGATGAGAACTCTGAGGTGAACACACATCCTCAGTCTCAATAGCAGCATTGTCAACAGACTGATGATCACTTAGATTCTCAGTCTGAGTGACTTCAGCTCCAAAGGGGTTGATGAACTCATCATCCTTCTCAGCTTGAGGATTTCTTGGAGTTTGTGATGATTTCTTTGATGAACACAAATCATCATCACTATTATCTCCTATAACATACATAGGATTTGATAAGTTGGTTTCCTTAGGCCTTTCAAGCTCACTCAGACTGACCAAGTCAGCTTGACTCTTATCAGCTTGATCAAAACAGTCTTCATCGAAAGAGACATGAATTGACTCTTCTATGGCCTTTCTCCTTGTATTATATATTCTATAAGACTTGGAGATTGAGGAATACCCAACGAATATTCCAAGATCAGCTTTAGGTTCCAACTTATGGAGCTGATCTCTTTGATTCAGCACATAGCATTTTGAACCAAAGATATGGAAATAACCTATATTGGGCTTTCTAGACTTATACATCTCATAAGATGTTTTTCCATGTCTTTTGACAATGATTGATCTATTTTGAGTATAGCAGGCTGTACTGACAGCTTCATCCCAAAAATAGAGTTTCAATCCTTCCTCACATAGCATTATTCTAGCAGCTTCAATTAGGGTTCTATTTCTCCTTTCAGCAACTCCATTCTGTTGTGGAGTTCCGACAGATGAGAAATTTTGTAATATTCCCTTTTGTTCACAGAAGCTTTCAAGGGTAGAGTTCCTGAACTCAGTCCCATGATCACTTCTTAGTTGCTTTACAGACAAACCTTTTTGCAACTCTTCCTGTTTGATAAAACGTATTATCTCCAGGGCAGCCTCACTTTTCGCTTTAAGGAATATTACCCAGGTGAATCTTGAGAACTCATCTACTATCACCAGTGTGTACTTCTTGCCACTCAGGCTTGGAGTACTTATATGTCCAAACAGATCCATATGCAACATATGCAGTGGGTCTGTTATAGAAATTTTTTGCTTTGACTTAAAGGACCCTTTATGGTGTTTCCTTTGTTCACAAGCTGAGCACAATTTGTCTTTGACAAATGTGATCTTTGGTAATCCAGACACTAACTCTTTATTGGACAGCATATTTATATTTTTAAAGTTTAGATGAGATAAACGTTTATGTCATAACCAACTCAGCTTGGGAACAGAATGGGAATACAAGCCGGTTTCATTATAGGGATCAGCAGAATTAAGATCAAGCAGATACACATCTCTTTCTCTTTTAGCTATTAATACAGGCTTTCCCTTAGCATTATAGATCGTTCCTGCTTTCTTCCTAAAAGTAACTATATTGTCTTCATCACACAATTGACTGATACTAATCAGGTTGTGTTTGAGACCTTTGATATAAGCAACTCTTTGGAATGTAACTTTGGCAGCTTGCATCTTCCCATAGCCTTTTGTTCTTCCATGGGAGTTGTCACCAAATGTTACTTTAGGACCTTCATCTTCTTGGAAATCACTAAGAAGTCCTTTCCACCCATTCATGTGCCTTGAGCATCCACTATCTAAGTACCATTTACTTGAACCCTGCACATGAGATGAAAACTAAACACATTAGTTTTGTTTGGGAACCCACTTCTTGGTGGGTTCAGACGAGGAGCACTTAGCATCTCCATCTTGTTGAACTAACTGTTCAGCTTGAGCAAAAGCTGAGTCATGTGTGGGCTGATCAGCTTGATCTTGTTCTGGCCTTGAGATTTCTGCATCACAGTCCTTAGCCTCATGACCTCCACTTCTGCACTTGAAGCATCTCCTTCTTCCAATGATTACAGGAGGTAGAGTGTCTAATAATCCTTGTGAGAACTTGCTCTCAGACTTAGGATTATATGTGGTGGATAACTTTTCAACCTTCTTTGCAAGTTGATTCACATGATGATCACTGACTTTGAACTGACCTTTGTCAGGTCTTTGTTGTTATCCTTTTGATCAAAAGTTTGACTAACAATATTCTTTTCCATGACCTTGGACTTACCTTTGTCATGACTACTGGACTCACCAGTTTCTACAGGTTTGGAGTTACCACTGTTGATCTTCTTGGAGTTACCAAGATCTATAACTTTGGACTTACCATTGTTGTACCTTGACCTCTGACTTACAGTGGTCTTCCTATTCTTGTAACTTCTCTCCGAGCCAGATAGAGAATGTTTTCTTTTGAAAGGATTTGGATTAAGCCTTTCTATGACTGAAGTTCTTTGAATAGGCTGAGTGCTTAATCTGTCCAGCACAGAGTAACCATGCAGTTTGGATGTTGAGCACTCTTCTCCATGATCTTTAGCCTTTACAAACATATTGTATTTAAGGTTTTGACCATGTTTCTTCTCTGAGGCTGACTTCTGAGACTCAATCAGTAGTCTATCCTCCTCAGAGTCTGTACTTGCTATCTCATCATCAGCTACATAAGCTGCTGTTTGATAGTCACCTCCAAGTACAACCTTTACCTGTTTAGGTATTTGTTGGTTTATGCACTTTTTAGCAAGCTTTGATGACTTACACCAAGACTCAGTGACCTTTTGAAGTTGGTCAGCTTTGTCTTTAGCTTCCTGAAGTTCTTCACTTAGAAGTTTATTAATGTGTCTTTGACATTCAAGATCACGTTGTGCTTTCTTACCAACATCAATGTGAGACTTATTTTCCTTAATCTCATTCTTGAGTTTAGTTATCTCATCTTTGAGGTCATTTTGAGACTTAAGGACGGTCTTGAAATCATTCAGCAGATAATCAAAAGCAAGACTCTTTTCCTCATCAATATAAGAGTTGAAATTACTGACCTTATACATGGAAGCAGGATCCCAGTCACTAAGCTTGCTATTTTCCTCAGCTTCCTTCATGTCAGCTTCAAAAGTTGACTCGGACAAACCATAATCAACCTCATCTATCTCCAACTCTTCATCTTCTTGAGCCATCAGACATACATCATCATCTGAGGTATATGATTATGTATCCCAGGTTTCAGCATATAGTCCTTTTGCACTGGGTTTGTCTTCTGACTTTCCTTTCTTGAACCATAAAAGACATGATTCTTGTAACATAAGATGCTATCATTCTCAAACATAAAATCAAAGCCATTTTCATAAAAAGCATATAAGGAAATAATGTTTCAAGCCACATGTGGTGAATAAGATACATCATACAAAACAATAGATAAGCCGGATGGAAAGGCGAACTCCACACTCCCAATCTTCTCAACCGGGAAAACTGCCTTGTTTCCCATGATGAGATCCAGCTCTCCATCAACTAAGTCCCTACTTCTTCTTAATACATTCACATTATTACAAACGTGAGTACCATACCCGTTGTCTAAAGCCCAGGCATTAGAAGTAGTGGTTTTATGGAGTTCAATCATGTACGTATCGGAGGCAGCAGCACCTTTTGCTCGTAGCTTCTTGAGCTCCTCCAAGTACTTGGGACAACTACGCCGGTAGTGTCCCTTCTCCTCGCAGAAGAAGCAGGTTGTCTCTTCCGGTGAGGTGGCAGCTGTAGCCACTTGTTTCCCCTTTGGCTCCGGGGTCGGGTTAGGTTTGGGTTTCGGCCTATTGGCCTTTGCTTTCCCCTTCCCTTTTCCCTTCGAGCCCGAAGCGGGCTGCTTCCACTTCTTACCACCTTGGTTGATGGCTAGGACGGCAGTGGAGGTAGATGGCTTTGCTTTGGCAAGCTCGGACTCGGTAGTCTTAAGCATGTCATGCAATTCCATAATGGTTTTATCCATACTATGCATATGGAAGTTCACAATGAACAGTCCATAGGACGGAGGCAAAGATTGGAGGATTATTTCAACTGCCAACTCTGTCCCCATGGGAAAGCCCAACTCCCCGTGCTGGTTCACGTACCCTTTCATCTTAAGGACGTGGGAGCTCACATTGCAATTCGAGACTCATGGTCGTAAGCATTAGGCAAGTAACATCATTTGTTCCTTTGACACGCTTTTCGTGCGCGTCTTTCAAGGCCCTTGACGCATTGGCTGCCGGAGCCTCCGGAAGAGGTGACTCAAGGACTTCAAGCTTCATCTCTTGGTGGAGGACGATTCTCAAAGTCCTATGCCAATCCATGAAATTCGGTCCAGTGAGTTTCTCCTTCTCCAAAAACAAACGGAGTGATATGTTTGTGGTGTTGGTGTTGCTAGTAGATGCCATCTACAAGCAAAGTACGAATTTGGTTAGTTATGACGTATTTAAATACTTGTTAAATAATTACCCACTTGTTATAAAAACAAATTATATTAACAAGGGCTAAGAACCTCAAAATACCCCAATCCATTACGGGTTTGTTGCAGATCACTTCATGGAGCTATTTTATGCCGGTAAACATTTTACCGATTGTAGTCCGGGAATACAACTCTTAGATGCTTGCAGGATCCTAGGTACTCATAGTACCTATTTGGCATGTTTGATCCCTTCACAGCAATTCCTCATTAATCCACTTTGATAGCTCGGCTAGAGCTCGACAACTACCAAGGCGTTTTAAGTCTTAAAATGTAAATCGTCCGTCAAGATACACGGTGGTACTCTAGCCCAATAGCCGGCTCGGCTAGAGCTCGACAACCGACCTTGCGAGTTGCCACACGTGCGTTCCACTCAGTTACGCAAAACCGATCTTGGCTAGAGCTCGACGACCAATCTTGTTTCACTAGATTAGGCCGGTGTCATCTTACGGGTGGTGTGAGATTTACTTTTGAAAAACGGGTTTTTGTTTTTCCGCTTAAAAGGTTTTTAACCATTTCTTATGTATGTGGCGCGAGGAGTTTGTAAACGAATTTAAAACTCTTGGTTTTATTATTTTTGAAAATTTTTCGAGCATGCAAAGATCCTAAAATAACCATGCAAGAAAAGAAAAAAATAAAATTAACCACGCATGCAATATAAGTCCGGTAACGAGCCATGTAACCCTATGCATCTTGCCCATGAGCCAATGGGCAACACAAAGTCTACTAAGGACAAAAATCCAAGACTTTGATGTGTGTTCTCCCACTTGATCCATTGCGTCTCCCACCGACCTCCGGATCCAAGTTCGCCAAGACACCCTCCATGGTCCTTGTTGGTTGCTTCGGTCTTCCTTTTACAATTTACAAATTTAAAAGGAAATGACATGCAAGCCACAATTTACTATTCTAAGCTAATTCTACAAATTATAAAGAATAGAAATTGGCATGCAAGCCTTCAAATATATAAATCGAATTAATTATTACAAACCAATGTGGTACAAACCACCAAATGAATGAATACATTAATTTAATCAACCAAACACATCACATAGGTCTAAAAGGCTCAAAATTGTTACCGGACACAAATATTACAATCACATACATCATATAAATTATAAGGCATGGTGTGCCACACAAGACCATGCAAATGTTATATGTCTTGTTTAAGATTATTTAAACACTCAAGGCACTAATAATCCTATGTACATATGTATTAGGAACTTTAAACATTTTAAAATTCCATATTCATATATACACAATGTAAGTATATGCAATTAACCATTTTCATGCCAAAATGTTAATCCACATATAAACACACCATCCAAGATATAAGGCAACTTAAGCTAAAAAATATCCAAAATTCTGGAACAATTCCAGAAAGTACAAGTTAAGCTAAAAATCCAACAAAATTGATTTAAGGCATAAAATGCATTCTGCCATAAGAGAGTTAGCGCCACTAACCATAAAGGGTTAGCGCCGCTAATCCTAAGTTAGCTCCGCTAAAGCCAGACGGCTTAGCGACCGCTACAGCTGGTTTAGCGTCGCTAACATGGTCAGGTTAGCACCGCTAAACCCTGGGCAGAACCAAAAACCACATTTTCCGGATTTTTAAAGCCACCAAGTGCAAATCTAGTGTAGAGGTGGCTCTGAAACCATTGTTGTGGTTCGTGGTTGAGCGTAACGGAAGCAAACAAATACAAAATCGAATTTAAAAGCATGAACAAGAACCACATGATGAACCACTAATGAATTACCAATCTCTACAACTAAGATTTGCAACTAAAACTGAAAAGAGAGAAGAGTTATACCCTTGATGTCTCTGGATTTGTTGTGTGCTAAGCTTCAAGCCTTTGTAACCTCCTTCTTGAGCTATCGACGTCCACCCCGACAAACTTGGTGACCTTGGTGTACTAGCACCCCTTTAACCAAATCAACAATTCATCTTGGCTTCTGGAACAACAAAAAAATCACCAGGAACTCTCTCTTATTTTGCTTAGACATCTCACAAAAGTTTCTAAGTGTTCTAAACTCAAGTTAGGCAAGAGTATTAATAAGAGAGAGTTACATGTCTTTTATAGAGCTCAACATGACCCAAGGACTCCCCAAGATCAGCCAAGGCCGAATGATGAGAAAGCCATGCATTGGTGGATTGTGGAGGTGAAAAGAATAAAGTTTTAATCTGTCAGAGGGGTTAGCGCCACTAGCCGCCCAGAGATAGCGCAGCTAACCTCCCAAAGTTAGCGTCGCTAACGCGGCTGAGTTAGCGACGGTAGAGATAGCGCCGCTAACTCTGGCCAGATTACCAACTATCATTATTTATTCTTTCTCACCCTCATCTTTTAAGTTGTTGTCAAGATCAACCCCTGACGTGTAACCCGATAGGCCCATACGTCATCGGCAGTGATCATTTGGCGTACGTGTGTCAGTGGGCATACTCCAACAGTGAACACATCAGATAAGGTTTCATTCTTCTTAGAAAAGAATTTTTCATAAGATCTATTTAGATGATTCTATTGTGCTGTTTGACCAGATCTGTACCCTCGTATGTAATACTCAAAGTATCCCATATCTCTTTTGCAGATTGACACCCAGTCACAGTATGCAAGATCTCATTGTTAAGGGCATTTGGCAGAACACTTTATGGTTTGTCATCCAGAGAATGTAATTCCCAATCCTCTTCAGTCCAGGATGCCAAAGGCTTCTTGACTTCCTTTTCAGTCTTTTTAGGAGACTTAACACTGACATCAGTAGGAAACTTGGGGATGATTGGTCCATGAGTTATGACATCATACATTCTGATGTCAATGAACTTAAGGAAGAACATGGCTCTGAATTTCCACATAGGATAATCAGATCCATCAAATATGGGACATCCTTTAGCAACCATCTGAAGAAATTTTGATGAATTGTTGCTTGTTGACATGTTATACTTTCTCAGAATCTTGAACATTCAACTTATGAATAGTTCAGTCTGCTCTGATACAAGTTGTTGGTCCCTTGATGAGAGTAACAACAAGCATGTAATGTGTAGAAGGGGGGTTGAATACACTTTCTGCGAAAAATTGAACAAATCAATAAAAAGTGTTACACAAATAAAACCACATGAAATCGAATGCTTTCTGCGGAAGATGATTAAAATGACACAAGAAATACACTTTCTGCGGAGGATGATTAAAATGACTATCAAGTAAGCAACACTTGATATGTAAACACCTAAGGTAAATCAAATCTCTCAATCTCTCAAACCTGCTATCTATAATCAACTTATGATTATAGATACAAACTAACTCTCTAAACAGGATTTATCCACAGATTGAATACTTACCAACTTCACAACAGACGTGAAGATCGAACACACAAACTATGTTGGCAATATGTGAATTTCTTGATCACGTTGAACTTACAAAAAGTGTATTAAGACTCGTAACACATACGATGTTGAGATTAGGCTGAGGTGAGGGTTCTTCTAAACTTATCGGGAGATAAGTATTTATAATCCTGTTCCTACGGATCCTAACAAACTAGAACATATCCTAATCTGCTAACAAACTAACGGATAACCCGAAATCTTGAATCTTGAATCTTCTATCTTGCGTCTTTAATCTTCAATCTTGGTTCTGGAGTCTTCTTATCCCTACAGTAGATATAGAGAGTTACAGAATTTAAAACAAATTTAAATTCTCTTAAAGTAACTTTTTTCATCAGACTGAGTTACTCGGCTTGAAACTCTTCAAGCTAAGTCCTTCGAGAACAAACTAGAAATCAAACATGTACTAACATGTATAATGACTAACTTATCCTTAGAAGTCATAAGAGTTAGCTAGAACTTACTTAGCAACTCTGTTGATCTGACTCAGTCTAGAAGCTGAGTCACTCAGCTCGAAACGCATCAAGCTGAATACTCAACCTATACCTTAGGTGACACACACAGCTTATCAAACATATTTATAAACTAACCAAGATATAGTCTAAGCTGATCAACTATATGCTCAGCTTATACTCAGTTTATGCTCAGTCTAAAACACTATAAGTGCTCAGTCTGATCAAGCTTTATAATTATGTTTAAGTTGTATTTAGAACATATCTTACAAACTTAACTTTGTCTCATCAAATCTTAACTAATAAGATCTGGCAAACTTACCTAATTTGGTAAGTAAACAATATGTTAAGAAAGTCTGGGAATTAGTAATTAGAGTGTCTGGATATCTTATTTGGAAGGATAGAAATGAGATGTTGTTTTCAGGAGCAATGTCAAAGGAGAATGGTATCCTTTTTCACACCAAATTGCTACTATTCGAGTGGATAAAAGGTCGGGCAAAAAACGGGAAATATCTAAAATGGCAGGATTGGATTGTATTTCCAGAATCAGTCTCCAATTATTGTAAATAGTAGATAGCGCCAAAGTTATTTGTTCGAGTTCTAATTCCTTTGGGTCAGCGGGACTTATTTAGATATTCCGGTTCCATTACTGATGGATTGGTATATCTCATTTGGTATGTCTTGTGGGTGACAAACGCTGTAAAGAACAATTCTATATCAATACGATTATCTTTTGCTGTTAAAAAAAAGATCATTTGACCAACAAACTCCCCCTATTTGATGATGACAAAACCATCAAACAGTTTTTAAGTTTGTTGACCAGAATTATGTTTCAAATCTTAAACTTACTAAGATTTTATTTTTGAACTAGTCAAATATTAATTGAACTTATCAATTATAAGTTGAACATACCAACCTATCATATTAATGAACACGAACTACTCAAATTCTTCATTTAAGCTGAACTCATCAGACTAATAAATATGAATATATCATACACGTTTGAACATATCAAAGTAATACTTGTATTCATTAAGTTGAACATATCAGAATACAAAATTTTAATCACTTAGATCTTGCACACTTAGTGCTTACATATTATTAGAACTAATCTAATAATTACAAATAGAACTAATCTAATAATTACAAATAGAACTAATCTATTTCAAAAGTTATCTCTTGAACTCTGTTGATTTCTTCTAATACCATTTCAGCTTCTGCATCTCCCCTAAGTTCCATTTGTTGCATGCGGATGATCTTATTCAGCTTGTATCTCACAAAGTGATTTGTGTTATCATCACCACATCAACTCCTTATTCTTAAGGCTTCCTTAGCCTTCAAATAACATATCTCTGAAAGCTTAATGAAGCTAGGATTGCCTGCCTGGTCCATAAACATAAATCCCTGAACTGGTGTCTTTGTAACTTGGCCTTCATTAAATGTCACACCTTCAGGTATTTTAAATAAGCTCTCCCATTGCAGACCAGAAACTGGAACACATCTCAGCTCCTCAACTCTAGAAATGAGCTTGGAGACTTCAGTTGAAATCTCTTGCTTGATTTGACTCCTTTTGAATTTCTTGAGCATCATAATTATTATTTTCCACTTAATGTAGCCCATCCTGTGAACATATCTCAGGTCCATTCCCACTATTGACTTATCATCGAATTGGAAGGTGAGAATCATAGCTTCATATCTCAAAGGGGTATCCCTTATTACAGTAGCAAGTTGTTGTGAACTTACTAATGGAAAAGCTTGACTCAATTGGGTTGTAGACACAGTATGACCTTGGGAGAAGGTCTGTCTTTCAATGGTATCACCCTGTTGGGAGGGTGACCCAGATTGCAGGAGTCTAATTGTTACAGGTGCACCTTGTTGGGAAGATGCACCCACTGGTTGTAGGGTTGTATCAACTTCCATAAGCTCCCCCTCAACATAAGAGGAAACTATAGGAGTTGAGGTCAAGGGTGCATTGTGCAATCCCTCTGAGATAAGTGCAGTGTGCACCATCTCTAATGACCTTGTATCTTGTTGGGTTTCAAGAGGAGTAGAACTAGTGACTGTTGGGAGTACACTAGAGCTTGGCTGTTATGGGGGTGTTACAACTAGTGGAGAGGTTGGGTTCTCACTGGTGGGGTTTACCAAATGAGTATCCTCAAGGGTGGTAGAGATTATACCTGAGATGTGCTGAGTCTTGCTGATCTCAATCAGTTGAATGAGATTGTCAGAAATTGTGTCTTCCTCAGCATCATCACCATCAGCAGCATCACCACTTTATTGATTTTGTGGGGTGCTTGAGCTGGAAGAAACAGGGAAATGTGCGAGTGGCATCCCAATTTGAGAAGATGAGGAGGTGGTATCTTGAACATTTTCAGCATAAGTAATTCCAGCATCACCACCATGAAAGTCATCATCTCCCTCATCATGATCATCTTTACCACTGGCAGCACTACTGTCATTATCACCCTAAACATCAGGATTAATTGGCTCATCCTGTGCTGGTTCATCAACCAAATTTTGGTCAGCAAAGGACATCAAATCAACATCCCTTCCTTCTTCTTCACCAATGGCTTCATCATGAGCATGAGTCATAGACTCTTCAGAATGATCAGTGATTATATCAGGAGACTCAGAATCATCAGCCATTTGTCCATCAAGATTCTCAGCATCAATTTCCTCTTCATTTTTAGCATCCTCAGCAGCAACATCAAGCAACTCTTGCATCTGAGCAGTTATAGCAGGACCTTGATCTTCCCTTATCAAATGGAAAGTTTTCTGACCCATTTGAGGGATTGTCATTGTGTGCAAGTGAGCAGCTAACCCAGCATAGTGTTCCCTCTGAACATCTCTAAGTGAAATTAAACTTAGATACCTGATGTAAGGAACTAGGGTTCTGGTTGATTTCTTTGATGTGGCCAGAGTGATCTTATCCACCATTTCAGAGAATATGACTTGTGTGAAGTCAATATTCCTCCCTGTGACCAAGGCATGTAGCACCATCAGTTCAGACTGGTTCATTTGGTCATGGCTGCCAGACTTGTGACCAAAACATCGAATGATTACACTGGCCAAATACTTCCATGGGTGTTCTAGAGCAGACAGTTTATACTGGCCATGGGAAACAGCACCTTGGTAGCCAATCAGGGTCAAAACCTCTAGAACTTGATCCATTGTAGCAAAAGGTTGAAATGGGGCCATATGGGGTATGGAGATCGCTTGTCTGAGAGAATCAGTAGTGATGTTTGTGTTGATGGTACCATTGAGGCAGGTGAAAGTGATTAGGTCTTGATTAGCATGGTACCTTGCAGTGTACCACATCTCACCAACAATGTTTGGAAAGATGAACATAGGATGAACAGATAGACATGCGAATAGGGGATGAGCAGTTATGAAAGCCACCATAGGTTCGTATCCCTGGTTTGCTTTGCTCATAGGAATATCAGTGTTTATGAGAAAGTTGTTTGGGCGTATTGTGATTTCAGAGTTGGGTGTGACATTTTCACCAGCAATGGCATTTGGAGAAGTTGCAGGGTTGAAGGAGACCATGATTACAGAGTAAAGCAGTCTGTGCAATAAAGGTTTAGGGTTTGAAATTTGTGAGAGAAAGAGTGTTTGGGAATTTTGAAAGCGTAAGAAATGAATAACCGCTCGAAAACACCTTTAAATCTTCATTGGAAACCTAAACTGTCACAGAAATATATTTTCCAAAAAGTAACTGTCACTTCTGCAAAAAGGTGATAAACAGAACAGTTAGTAAATACACAGACAACTAACGGACAATTTAAAAGAAATTAAATACCTAGTTAGTCATATTAAATTCAAATGAGAAAATAATAAAATAAGTGTGGGGACATAGTATTTTTGACTTTTGAAAATCATCAGCTGACAAACGTGAGTGTCAGCTGATCCATGTTGAGATAAAATAAGTGTCAGCTAATGAATGCACTTAGTTGAGCTTCTAAGTCTTAGCTGATGGTTTATCAGCTGAAGTATAGTGTCAGCTGATGATCGTCAGCTGACATACTTTCATTAGCTGATCTACCATAAGTAAAATATGTAGAAGCTTAGATAAGTACTTCATTTCACACACAAATAAAATTATTTTCACACAAAATTAACTACCTAAGAAATGAATATCTTACAAATTTAACATGCCAAGTTTGGATATTAGGAAGTTGAATCGAGACTCATCCAAAGGTTTTGTAAAAATGTCAGCTAATTAAACATCAGTGTTTATATAGTGCATTGAGACTTTCTTTTTCTGCACATTATCTCTAAGAAAATGATGTCTGATTTCAATATGCTTAGTTTTTTAATGCAAAACAGGATTATTAGAGATAGATATAGCACTTGTGTTGTGACACAGAATTGGGGAGTTTTCAAACTGTAAGTCATAATCTAGTAGTTGATTTTGCAGCCATAGCAATTGAGCACAACAGCTTCCAGCAGCAATGTATTCTGCCTCAGCTGTAGAAGTTGAAACAGAGTTTTGTTTCTTGCTTGACCAGCTGACTAATCTTCCACCTAATAACTGACAACCCCCAGATGTACTCTTTCTGTCTAGTGTACAACCTGCAAAGTCAGAATCAGTGTATCCAACTAACTCAAAATCAGAGTCTTTGGGGTACCAAAGACCTAGATTAGGAGTTCCTTTGAGATACCTGAAATGTAACAATCCATTTTAGAATGAAAGAATCTTAGAGTATTATTAGAAGTTCTATTATAATTGTTGATATGTGATATAAGTTTGGTAAAAAGGGTTAATTAATATAGGAATTATAATTATGTTTTAATCTTATAAATAACAATAGTGATACAAGTTTGAGGTGTTAAACGACCAAGTAAATTGGCGGGGGACTAAAGGTGTTAAATGGTAAGTTATTAACCTATTAAGAAGCCCTAATCTTCCGATTACATGACGTGCATATGTGGATGAGGGGGCGTCGGCCACAAAACCTAGTAAAAGAAAAAAAAGTAGAGAGAGCAGTTTGGGAGGAGGAAGCATACAACTCGATATTATTGTTGGTGGATTAGAGAACTCAACAACCAACTCATCATTAAGGTATGAAACTTCAAATCCTATTTGTACACTGCATGGTTTAAAGTCGGCCGTAGGTTTAGGGTGGATTAGACATGGATTGATTGTTAATTAGTATTGTCTAAGTTTCATGCTTCCATGTGGGTGTGTGAGTGTTTAATTAATGGAATTACTAGTCACATTAATGGTGGGGATGAACACAAGTTTGAGACCGACAATTGGATGCATGATATAGTGATTTGGAAATTCAAGTGGGTAGGAATTGTTAATGGAGTGCGAGATATATATAATTTCGATTGTTGTCTTAGGATTTTGGCCACGAGCTTCGTGAATCGAGACATATGTTTACGGTTGTAGATTTAGGGTCTTAACCATTGGTCGGTGGTGCGGTATCATAGAGGACGGTTAATCTAAGGTTTGGTAAGTGTTCAATTGGCTAGTAATTATTTAAATACAACGAAATGAACCCGAGATTAATCGCGAACGCATGACTAGTAATTGATCTGGTACATATGCTTATAGTTGGCACATATGGCTATGTGATTAATTAAAAAAAAAGGTAAGGTGTGTGGGTGGTAACTTGCAGGCAGCTGAAGGTAAGATTCATAACTTTGCAATATATAATGCTATGGTAGATTAGAAGTGTTAGGTGGCCAATCGTGAGCTAATAAACATGTACACGTGATTATTTCCCTTGAAATATTATTTTGCAGTTAGATTTAGTTTAGGGGTACATGTATTCATGGATTAGTTTTGTTATTAGATACTTAGTTAAAATGTGATGGGTTGTAAGTGGGATTAAAGTGTAATTTGAGATTAGATTTCTTTGATTTATTCTTTACTCAATTTCTCGTGCGGATCCCGTTATTCGTTAACTTATTAGGATTCATTTTCGTATAGGTTGCTCACTAATCCTTCGGCTTAACGTTTGGCGTTTATCTTTCGGGGCACCAGGTGAGTTCAATAGTTTTCTAAAACCGAGTACAATGACAAAACCATTTTTGAAAGGTTTTATAAGTTTAACTTTAATGATTAATTCGTGGTATGTGGTTCATACGTGGGTATTTGATTCACTTTATTTGATATGATATGTATACGTGGTTACTTACTTGATTATAATCTAGTATCTTGCATGCTATGAATTTTATACGGTTATGGATTGAACTTAGTGGACGGGGGTAGCAATCCTAATTGCTCATTTGCGGTAAGTGGACCTAGTAGGAAATGGGGACCTTCTAGGATAAAGTGCTAGCCATATACGACGCTGTCGGGTTTTCTAGATGACCTTGGCGGGACATGGTGTATAGGTGCCTTGTGTGCCTGTATGCTGGAGTGGTGTTGGCCGAACGGGGGGGCTTGATCAAACATCACGTGGGTGTAAGGAGGAGATGAACGGGGGTTTCCGTTTGTACTTACATCTGAACGACAACGCGGTACTTGTACTCGCACCGTCGGAGTAGCGAAAGCGGCGATACTCTCGGGATTTATGTTCTTAGGTGGGAGTCGCGCCCCACTTGGTACATAGGTTGGCCGGGCACGTGATTAGCGAACTTGTGGGTTTCCTTGTGGGTTTAGACTCTACAGTAGGGTTACCTTCTTGATATACGATTTGACACATGAGATGAATTACGATCACAATTACGGTGATGATGAATTTGATATGATTATGTGATTATTATTATTATATGATGACTATGATATTATACATGATCTGACTACGATTACGATGATGAATATGATATGATTATATGATGATTATTATTGATATGATTTATATTTGACCCGTATGTGGTACATGATTTTGGTTACGGGTTCGGGTCAAATACACGATGGGGCAGGCGTGGTTAATTAATTATTGAACATATATTTGATTTAAGCTAACGCTTTATGGTTTCATAATCTAACTCGTATTGACTCACGACGCGTAAGCTGACACTTGTTTCTTGAAACGTGTCATGTACTCGTGCAGGTGGTATAGGAGTTCCGTCTTGTGAGAAGGGGTGCTTGGGTAGTTGACTACTATATGAGATACCACTTGGACATTCGTTATTTATTTAATTCATTTGATTGATTTATGTAACGGATTTCACCAAGACTTACGGTGTGACACTGTGATTTTTATCGGTTTGCTTTTATTGCACATTTGGTTTAAGACTTCCGTTGCAAATGATTAATGATGATTTTAAAATTTTTGTTAAATGACATTTTTGGAAATCACGGTGTTACATGAAAATTCTTTTAACTGCAGCTAAGTGAGATTCTTTGGGATCTGCTTGGTATCTAGCACAAAGACATGTAGAAAACATAATATCTGTTCTACTTGCAGTGAGGTACAAAAGAGACCCTATCATACCTCTATAAGTTGTAATGTTCACTGATTTACCATCAGTGTCCTTTCCAAGCTTTAAGGTAGTGGACATGGGTGTTTTCATTGAAGAACAATTTTCAAACTCAAACTTCTTAAGTAAGTCATTTACATACTTTGTTTGATGAATGAAAATTCCATCAACCTCTTGTTTAATTTGAAGACCTAGAGAATAGTTTAACTCACCTATCATACTCATTTGATAATTGTCAGACATGAGTTTAGAAAACTTTTTGCAAAGATCAACATTTGTAGACCCAAATATTATATCATCTACATATATCTGCACTAGTATTACATCACCCTTGAATTTTCTTATAAACAAAGTGCTATCTATACTTCCTCTTATAAATCCTTTATTGGTCAGAAAAGAAGATAGGGTATCATACCAGGCTCTTGGAGCTTGCTTCAGACCATACAAAGCTTTGTTCAAGAAGTATACATGATCTGGTTTGCTTGCATCCTCAAAACCTGGAGGTTGTTTGACATACACCACTTCCTTCAATTCACCATTGAGGAAAGCACTCTTAACATCCATTTGGATTACTTTGAAGTCTTTGAAGGCAGCATAAGCAAGAAACAGTCTTATTGCTTCAACTCTTGCAACAGGGGCAAAGGTTTCATCATAATCAATACCTTCTTCTTGACAATACCCCTGTGCAACTAATCTTGCCTTGTTTCTGATGATTAGCCCTTGTTCATCCATCTTGTTTCTGAACACCCACTTAGTACCAATGATGGATTTGTCCTTTGGTCTTGGCACCAAAGTCCATACATTGTTCCTAGTAAATTCAGCCAATTCTTCTTGCATGGATTTTATCCAGTGAGGATCATTTAGAGCTTCATCTACCTTCTTTGGTTCAATCATAGAAACAAAACCTGTGTATAAACAAAAGTTACAATCTTTTGATCTTGTTAGTACAGGTGCTTCTATGTTACCTATGACCTGATCAATTGGATGATTTCTGAGGTCTTTGTAGGTATTTTGGATTCTGGGAGAGTTTGAATTGTTTTGGATTATGGGAGTTGAAATTCTTTGGTTTGGATCAGCTGATGAGACTTCTAGTTGATCAGCTGACAGAATTTCAGGAATGTCAGCTGATGAAACTTCTACTGAAGAAGGAATGTTTGATATAGAATTAGAGTCCATTGATGTTGAATCATGATTCTCATCATTCAGTAAAAGTGTGGGTTGATGCAGGATGGAATATGTAGAGGTGTTTTGTAGATTTGGAACAGGTTCATCTAAGTCATCTATGTCAGCTGATGAGATTGGATCAGCTGATGGGAGTGGATCAGCTGATACTGGAGTGTTGTTTTCAGTATGCAGCAAATCATTAAATTCCTCACCTGTAGATGGATTAGTAGAACAGGAAGCAACAAAGTCATTTTCATTAAAACTTACATTGATTGATTATTCTATGACCTTTGTTCTGATGTTGTAAATTCTGTAAGCATTGGAGATCACAGAATATCCAACAAACATACCTTCATCAGCTTTTGGTGCAAATTTCTGCAATTGATCTTTCTGGTTTAGAATGAAACACTGACACCCAAAGATGTGTAGAAAGCTGATGTTGGGCTTCCTTCCCTTGAGCACTTCATAAGGAGTCTTGTTGTGCCTCTTGATTACAAGGGATCTGTTCTGAGTAAAACATGCACAGCTGACAGCTTCAGCCCAGAAGTTGAATCCTAACCCACTCTCACACAGCATGGTTCTTGCAGCTTCAATCAAAGTTCTGTTTCTTCTTTCAGCTACACCATTCTGTTGTGGAGTCCTGGAGCAGAGAAATTTTGAGATATACCTTTCTCATCACAGAAACCTTCAAAAGTTTGATTTCTAAATTCGGTTCCATGATCACTTCTAAGCATCCTTACCAGATTACCATTAAGCACTTCCATCTTACTAATGAAGCTTATAATCTCTTCAGCAGCCTCACTCTTTGCTTTTAGGAAGATGACCCAAGTGTATCTTCAGAATTCATCAACCATTACCAATGCATACTTACTTCCACCAATACTAGCAGTAGCAACATGACCAAATATTCAATGTGCAACATGTAGAAAGGTTCAGTAATGGAGAAGGCTTGCTTAGATGGAAACGAAGTCTTGTGCTGCTTTCCCTTCTCACAGGCAGAACAAGGTTTAGGCTTAACATACGTCAGTGAAGGTAGTACTGACACTAGTTCACCCTTGCTCAACTTGTTAATGTTTTTGAAGTTTAAATGGGAAAGCCTTTTGTGCCATAACCAGTTTGTGTCAGTTACTGACTTGGTATACAAACAGGTTAACTTGGATGGATCACCAGAGGACATATCAAGAGTATATACATCCTTGGTTCTCTTTGCAAAAATTATTGTTTTACCTTCTTGATCTAAAATGGAACCACCTGTCTTTGTAAAGAGGACTTTATGATCACCATCACATAACTGACTTATGCTGATGAGATTGTACTTATGCCCTTTAACATATGATACCTTGGACAAGGTTAGGTTCCCATTATGAAGTTCTCCGTAGCCTTTTGTTTGCCCACAATTGTTATCACCAAAGGTTACTCTTGGACCTTTTTCCTTCTTGTAGTTACTAAGCAAAGCTTTACAACCTGTCATGGTCCTTGAACATCCACTGTCAAGATGCCATGTGTTCAGACCCTGCATAGTTGTGATTGAAAGAAGGTTAGTGACACTTTGGCATCCACATTTTAGTGGACCCCTGTTGATTGCACCTAGCCATCCACTTTATATTAGGTTGTTTATGAATGAGAGAAACAACTGTGTTATCATAATCAGTCCGTTGTCTTGAGTTACCTTCAAGAGAACAATTACTTGCCTTATGTTCTTTGCTCCCACATTTATAACATTTTTTTTTATTTTTGGAGCCTTTAACATGTTTTGGTAATTGCCTAAGAGATGTCTTAACTGTTTTTTGATGACTATGGGTCATCAGCTGACAGATTTCACCATTCAGTTGTTGCAGCTGATTCTGTAAACTAATAAGGTCTTTCTTTATAGTTACCTTAGGTTGACCCTTAGTTAAAACGATTTTTTGATCAACCTTAGGTGTGGCGGACTTAGACTCTTTGTAAACAAAATGTCCTTTTCCCTTAGTTTCTCCTATTGAAAGAGTTTGAAGTGATGTTTGATCAGCTAAACAAACAGAAGAGGATCCATGATCAGCTGACAGGCTATCAGCTAAGCAGTTATCATCTACTTTTTGATCAGCTGATGTAACATGATTAGCTAAAGAATTTTCAGTCAACTGAGTTCCTAAATTTAATGTATCAGTTTTCAAGGTTTGACAATAGAATGTCTCTTTGGTATCAACAAATGATTTCATTCCTTTACTTACTTCCTTTACATTTAAATTTTCAGTACTTTTGCTTTATGTCAAGACAATAGAATTTGAACCAACTTTTGAAGAGGTTGAGTCTTTCAGCTGAGTACTTTTACTTTTGACAAATCTGTTAGTGATAATACTTTTTCCTTTTACGATCTTTTGAAAAGTGAGAGGTAAAATATCAGCTTTTTCTAAGATATTTATGTTCTTGCTAAAATCAACACAGTTAGCAGCTTGGGAATAATTTCCACCAATAATAGCTTGAACTTGTTTTGGAATCTGCTCATTGACACACTGAGTGGTCTTCTCAGCAGAAACACACCAAGATCTAACTACTTTTTGAAGGTCATTAAACTTTATTGTTGCTTCATTGGTTTCTTTTACCAAGATCTGATTAAGTATCTTTTGATTAGCTAAATCATCTTCCAGTTTTGTCATTTGTTTCAGTTTCTCATCTTTAAGACTTAATCTCTCTTTTAGTGATTCTATTTCTAATTTTAGCTTTTTTTCTCTTTGAATATTTCACTGAAACTCAACACATAAATAATCAAACATAGCGTTCTTCTTATTATCTTCATAGTTAATAAATTTTCCAACCTGATACATAGAAGAGGGATCCCAGTCAGGAGAAGTACAAGCTTTAGCAGCTTTCTTCATGTCCTCATCAAAAGAACTTGTACTTGTTGTGTTGGCCATCAAACTGAACTGAGCTGTGAGGACCTCATCTTCATCACTTGAGAGATCTTCCTTAGCCCAATCTTCTTCTTCAGCAACCAGCACCCTGTTCTGAGCTTTCTTCTTTTTCTTGTCAAGGACAGCAGCAAGAAGCTTCTTATACTTGGCTTCATAATCAATCTTGCTGTCTGAGCTTGAGGAACCCTTAAAGCCTGTGTTTCCTTTGGACTTACATTCACTGGCATAGTGACCAGTCTTGCCACAAGAGAAACAACCTTCAGTAGCCTTTGGTTTTGACATGGCTCTTTCTCCTTTGAAGGGTTTCCTTTCAAACCTCTTGACACCCTTTCTTTTCAAGAAAGGTTTGAACCTTTTAACCAACATGGCAGCCTACTCAAAAGCAGCTTCAATGATGTCCATGTTTTCCAGATCTTCATCCCCATCAGCCACTTGCTCTTCATCAGAAGTTTCCTCTTCATCTTCCTCATCACTTGATTCATCCACCACTGCTGCAAAACTCCTAGATCTTGTATCCTTAGATACAAGGGCAGCAGTTGGAGCTTTTGCAGCCTCCTTCATATCCTTGGTAGAGAGTTTCCTTAGTTTCACTGATTGTTCATGATTAATAAGGTTTCCATATAAACCAACCAGTGTAAGACCCTTGATTTTCTCACCATGTTTAAGCACAGTGATAAAATGATCCCATGTTTCTGGGAGAGAGTCTAGAAATTTGTTTACAAGCTCTTTATTGCTCTTGGGAACATCTGCCCTTCTTAAGTCATTAATAAGGCGGTTGAATCTGGTGTAGGTCTGAGTTATACTTTCACCTTTATGAGCAAAGAAGAACTCATATTCTCTTACCAGAAGAAGTTTCTTGTTTTCCTGCACTTCTTCAGTACCTTCATATGCAACGGTCAAAGTGTCTAGCATCTCTTTTGCAGATTTGCAATTAAGAACTTGATGATAGACATCATTTGGTAGTGCAGAGACTAAGGTTGTTCTTGCTTTAACATCAAGATTAACAAGCCTTTTGTCTTCATCAGACCATTGATTTATAGGCTTTATAATTAGTCTTTCAACGGCAGGAACTTCATCAGTGGCTTCAGTTACTTAGATAGTTGAGGAAGGAACATAAGGACCTTCAGTCACAGTTTTGAGCATCACATCATCTAGGCTTGACATATAGAGAAGAACTCTACTTTTCCAGAGAGAAAAGTTTTCTCCATCAAAAGTTGGACACCTAGTGAGTGAACCATTATTTGAAGAACCATTTGAAGCAGCAACCGGAGTGGCCATTTAGTAGTATGGGGTAGAAGCAGCTGAAGAGTAAGCAAAACATATCTTAGATATGGATTATCTAGCCTGCTCTGATACCAGTTGTTGGTCCCGAATGGATACTACAACAACAAATGTTTGTAGAAGGGGGGTTGAATAAAAACTTTAGCAAATTAAAATTTAAGAGACACACGGTTTACTTTTATATAATTCTTATTGATGTTAATCAAGAATTACATGAACTAGATGCGGAAAATCTAAGTTCAATAAAAGGTGGCAACTAGATTTGTCTAACACATAGACAATGCTAATCTTAAACAACTAATGTCTAAGATGTTCAACACATGAACAAGTTTGTTACACTGAAAGTAAAATGCTAACTCTTCTAATTCTCAACTTATGAGATTTCAGTGCTTTTCAACGCATACTTAGCATGTTTCCATGCATGAGTATATATAAGCAAGGTGTGTCCGGGTTGATGAAGAGAGAAGGAGACAAAAGTACATGGTTTAATAATATTATAATAGATAAAGTTACTGGGTGAAAAGTAAGTTAACTTTATACACAAAGTGTGTAAAGTGAACATACTTTTCAGTAATGAGTATACCCACTATCTATTATTATATTATTAAACTACTACCTTTATATCTTGGAAAAGTAAACTTCTCCTTTCATGCTTGTGCTTTAATCAACACCATGCTTTCTGAAGATGTGACTTTACCAAGTATGGAGTTGCCAGCCATACTTAACATCATATCTTCGAGATCTTCTTTTCAAGAGTATCTTTCTCCTTTTCCAGGGGATAAAGATCTATCCTTTTTGTATCTTTTCAGATCCAAAAAGTGCTAGGTACTTTTACAACGAAAGATCTAAGGCATAATAAGAACAACACATGTTCTGCCTTTGACTAAAGAAAATATTACATAGAAACGCTATTATCTGATATATACAATAAAGACTCAGCTAATAGACACTGAACTGCAAATATAATTTTGCTCAGCTAAGGTTGAATGTGAAAGACTCAGCTGACTAGATTTGCTCAGCTGATCAAGTTGCTCAGCTTATCAAATTGCTCAGCTGATCAAACAACTCAACGTGCAGCTAATAAATTGATCAAACTAAACTGTCAGTTGTTCCCAAGGGCTCAGCTAGTCATTTTTAGTAGTGTCAGCTTATGAAGAAAAGATTGGATAAGTAATAAATACCTTATCTGACAAATGGGAGGCATCAGCTGATAACTGTGATTGTGTCAGCTGATCCTAGACTGCTCAGCTGATCTTGAAATCTTCATTAGCTGATGGTTTTAGGCCATCAGCTGATCCAATGTGATTCCTCAGCTGATGTTTTTTGACTGATCTTTTCTTCTCAGCTGATCTTCCTGAAGCTGGTCCTTTGACTGTTACTCAGTGTTCAGCTGACACTATGATTCGTCAGCTGAGATATCTTACATAGAAATTCTTTAAGTCTCAGATAAAAAACAACACATGTTTTTCATCAATCTAAGTCCAAAACTGAATATATGGTTTTGTTAACATCAAATCCTATTTTACTTAATAGATAGGTTTGATTTAGGTTTGATATTGCTATCTCCCCAACACTTTGAAGTTTTTGATTTGTAAAGACTAAAATCTGTTGTAATATGCTTTTATCTTCTTCTTGGCTGAACTTTTAAGAACTTAAAACTCCATTAATGATGTAAAATCCAGAATTTTAAAACCAGAATATGTATAAAACCGAACCGATATCTTTGTTAAAAGATGAAGTTCACTTCGGTAGTACACTTCTTCAAGAAAACCAATGTAACAGTATTCAATGCTTGAATAACTCAATAAAATGGTAGAATTAGTGGTAGTTTAAACCTTGAATGTGTTCTACCCTTGAGTATCGATGGTTAGTACCTTGAATACCACTCGGAATCACCTTCTTCTTGAAGAACCCGGTTGTTCTTCCATGTAACAGTGACCGAGACCACTATCCTTTACCTTTGAGCTTTGATTCTTTGAACAATCACAAGCCAAAACACGAGTTTGGCTCTGATACCAATTGATGGTCCCGTATTATACGATGAAGCTACGATTTGTGTATGAGTGTGTATTAATAGGTTTAGATAGAGAGAGTCGAGAGCTATGTAAGAAACACACACATAAGGTGAAAGTAACAAATGATGCAAAGCTTAATTTTGATAGAAGAGGCAAAGCCTTAAATAGGCTTTGCCTAAATTTACAATATTGACATATTGCACCCTCACTTTATAAATCTAACAACTTTTTCCTATCGCTTTCACTGCCGGAGGTCTTTCTCGGGAAGCAATCTCTCTACGTATGCGTAGAGGTATGATTATCTACATTTTAACTTCCCATACCCCATCTAACGGGATTGGGTGTTGTTGTTGTTGTTGTTGTTGTTGTTGTTGTTGTTGTTGTTGTAACTATTTGGGCTAAAAGGTTATTGAGGGCCTATGATTCAATGGCTTTAAGCACAAATCAAAATGTACATGTTTTGCCTCATGGGCTTTGGCTTTGTGGTTTGAGCCGAGTGTCAAGCAACAAATACATCATGTTTCTATTTTGTTTTTGTAACTAGATTTTCTTAATGAACACTATCTAACTAATTGCTATAGAGTTTAGATAAGGCTGTCAATGGTGGATCAGGACAGAATCGGATCAAAATTTGACCCATCAACACTAATATGTGAATTACGTCCAGTGGATAAGTCGCTTCTAAATTGACTTAATTTCCCTAAATATCACTCATTAAAGAGTCATTAATAAGTTATTAATGAGGCAATAACATTATAACCATTTATTGAATATAATCAAGGGGCCAAGATTTATTCTTGTAGTACTTGCAAAAAAAAGATTCTTAAATGAACTTATAATATATATTTGTGTGTGTCTGTGTGTATATATATATATATATATATATATATATATATATATATATATATATATATATATGTACACTGAGAGAGATAACATTGGCTCGAGTTGGGTCAAATATTTTGTGTGTGTGGGAATTACACTACTAGAAAATGTGCCAACAGCAACTAAATTTTCGCAACAACTTGAAATTTGTTGTTAATTATTGATTTAGCAACGAATTTTGCAACGAAAAATAGCAGATTTAGATATTCTTGTTTTCAACGACATATTCGCAACTACATTCGTTGCTATTTTGGAGGGAACACTCCCACCCTCTCTCAGCAACGACTTACGTTAACGGAATCCTTGCTGTTTTTTTCATAAACAATTTAGCAACAATTTAATGATTGTTGCAAATCTATTTTACAATAACAATGATCATAAATCGTTGCTAGAATCACGATCTTAACCATTATTCTGGACTTCTAGATTTATGTTACATTATCATGAGCTTAACATATAATACGAGTTGCATGAAACATACATTTGACAAATTATGATATTTAAGCATGATCTTCCAACCGAAATCAATTGATTGGTAATATCTGTTCGACATATTCTTAAACCTAATCCTAAACTAAAACAACTGGTTAAGCATTTATTTTGGTTCAGTAACCTGGTAACCGTCTTTTAATTACTAATCCGATAACTATTTGAGGTTATGAAATAATATGTCAAATAACCAACTTATTTATATACGTGATGCGTTAGGTTTGCATTTTATACATATTAGTTTTCAAGTTAACCGATTGTTTTCAATATTATGAACTGTAACCAAACGTAAAAAGTGGAAAGATATGGTTTGCTTAACCACACACAAAAAAAAAAATTGGTACTATTTTACGTTTTTAGGATCTCTTGTTTAGTTTTAAAATACTTAGGACAATCCAACATTTTCTAAACTCATCTTATTTACTAACGAAGATTAAAAATGATAATAATTAGATCCCAACATTGACAATCTTATTTTAATTTATAGTTGTTATGTTTGAATATATAAAAATTATTAGAGAATACTAATGGAGGGAACTATTAGAAGGAATTATTGGGTGAAATTTTTGTGTGAAATTTTTAGGGGAAAACTTCCCACCTTGGGGATAAAGGATTTTAACCTAACTACTCACTCTTTCCATCTTTTCTATCCACAAAAATAGCAGACCTCCACCCCACAACACTCAACGAGTAATTCTCCCTGCAAATCGCCCTCCCCACGACTCACCTTCCTTTAGATTGGAAATCGCAGAATCTGCATCCAACAACTCACAACTGCTCATGGCCTCTGCTCACAGCTTCTAGGTTAAGGTTAGGTTTAAATGATTCAGATTATGCATTTTTTTACGTTAACATTTGCCTTTTTCATCATGCTCACTAGTAATCTGGTCTACATTTTACAGGATTCAAGGTTAGATTTTAATTTATTCAGTTGCAGGTATTTTGCTCCAATTTCGTGCCAAGAATTCAAGGTTCATCCTTATTTTACTACACTTAATTGTAGTTAATGTTCATCGGTTTTAAATATGATTTTGTTTTTCTTGATTTTAGTTATGTTGAAGAATTTCTGTAAAGTTTGACAAGAATAAAATCTCATTATTTTTATGTTGTTTTTCTTTAGTCAAAGAGGTCCCCTGTGCCTATAAATATTGGCTCAAGCAACTATGATGCAGTGTATATACATCGTGTTTTAAGTATCATATTCATTATTGGGATTTGCATCACATCTGTTGTGCATTGAGGTTAACTAAACTTAAAAAGGAAGTGATATAACCTCATGAAGTAGTGATTCTGTTTTTAAGAAATTATGAAATTATAAAAATGGTATATTGATTTATGAAGTATTCCTTCGATTGGGTGGCTAATTATTAAGTGTGAGTAAATATATTTGTTTCAGATTGTATCTGAAAGAGCTCCTACTAAAGCAAGTAGGGGGAGGGATATTCGTCGAGGTATCATACCACATGTGTTGACGCCAAATCCACCACTAACACCTTTTCAAGCTCTGCTTGAATCCCAATTACATCCACTTGAAACCCCATCACCCATTGAAACACCAATTGAAACCCCCAAGGATAAGTTGAGCATGAATTTAATACATGTATATTCCTACTTACAAAGTATTCTTGTATATTTTGAACTATTCTGACAAATGTTAAGTGTGTATATATATATATATATATATATATATATATATATATATATATTTATATAGTTGATGACTTTTTTACTGAACAAAGGGTACCTAGAGCGGCATACTTGGCCAAAAACATCCAAAAGATGCATCTAAACGGCAACTGATACATATTGTTGATGACCAGTAAGTATTTCTAATGATTGGTTAGTGTAATAATGCTACTAGTTTTGGAATTTATTTATTGTTATCATAATGTACAAGTCATGTATAAATTGTATGTTGTGCAGCTATATGGAATCCATTGCTACAGGTACAATTACTAAGGATTTTAAGGCATATTTTCGTGGCAAACAAACTCAATGGCATCTTATTGATAAGGAACTAAAAGACCAGTTCTACAAAAGCTTTCCGGTGATTACACTTGATATGTGTAGTGTTTAATACCTAGAAAAATAACTTATTTAAAATAATTTCATGTCTTTGTAGGATCGATTACAACATGAGGAAACACTAGATCCGGAAATAGCTAAAGGGATTTGGGAAAAGAGGTCAAAGGCAAGATGCCGAGGTACATGGGTATTGGTAAGGAAACTTGTAAATCGGAGACTCAAAGCACAAATCCATCGGACTAGAAGAACTACTGTCCCGATTTTGTGAAAAAAGAAGATTGGGATGGAATTCTTGATTCCTCGAAAACAGACAAATGGCGGACACGTTTAATAGTAGGTGCTCCAAATAGGAAAAGTGTTCTTAGGGATGTGGTAGGTACGAGCTCATACGTTAGACACACAGCTCACATCATCAACGATTGGTATGAATCTTTCTATCTTATGATTATAGTATTCTAGAAAATATATTTTGACTTTGTTACGAATTTATTTTAAGAATTTGTTAATTTATTAATATATCCTTGTTAGGATGCTAGTTATGCATCTGTTAGTTTGACTATATGAAAGTTTCAAGTTGGGTAAAAAGAATCATTCAAAAGTCGAGTCCGGTAAGAAAACGAGTCAATCCTACCTAATGCCCATTATCTAGAAAGTAATTAAAGATTGTTGTGTCTGATGGTCCATTTAAATATAAATATAACTAATATTATGTTTATAGGTGTTAGGTTTTGTAGGGTACAATTCAAACTTGAGTTATCATGATTCATAACCTAACTAGTTTGAACCAACTCAGAATAGTAGATACAAGCAATTATTATTTGATAAGGGGAAATAAAATAATAATATAATTCTTAAAACCCTAAAGGATTAAAGATCTTAGTTCATCACAAGTGTGTATATGATATATATTAAATCGATACAAGCATGTATGTATATGTCCATATTTTTGAAAACCTCATTATCATGTTTTACTAGGATTAGTTTAAAACCATAACTAAGATTATCAACCAATCAAACATGCATATACAAGAAATTGGTATGTATATATCTATATACATGATCCATCGATTTCACCATATCCATCAAGAACATATATGTTATGTTGGGTTTTACAGGTCACAATTCGTACTTGAGTTATCCTGATTAACAACCAAACTTGATTTGACCCAACTCAGAATTGTACACAATCAAATACAGTTATTATTCACAATGGCGGAAATAGAATAATAATCTTAATCCTAAAACCCTAATGGATTAAACAGATCTTAGTTTACAACATGTGTATATATCCAGTATATAGGTTTTCGAAAATCATGATCATAAACACATAGCCATTTGCGCAGAATACATATACGGAAAATCAGGATTATATTAAACATTTAACCAAGCATGCTATCAATCCTAGTATCATAAACTGGAAATCGATATATGTGTTTATACACATATATGACCATCGATTTCACCATACATCACCAAGAACACTTTAGATGTAGAATATACCTGAATTGCTAAAGCTTAGTCCACCTGTAATGAGGTATAACAAGCACCTGCTAGAAAGGTTTATTCCACACTTCCTTGTTCTTGACTCTTTGCCCGTTGAATCACCAAAATCGACCTCCTCCACCACCCTAGGGGTGTTCGGCCTCCGATCTAAGAGAGAGAGAGGGAGAGTGTTTTAATTTTTCATTAACCCTAATTGTTAAGGTTTAACTCATATTTATAGATAACTTATGTAGTTAATATAAAGTAGGAAACCTTTTAAATCTTTTATTATTAATATAATATAATCTATATATATATATATAATCGATATTATATATCTATAATCCTTTAATATATTTTATCTTCTTTAATAATAATAACAATTAGCAATAACAGTAAACTATTAATTAATATCCAAGATATTAATCTAATAATTAACAATATATATTTATTAACTAATAAATATATATATTCTTGTTAATTACATTAGCCTGATTATTTTTTTAACTCTCAATACTGGTTTATGGCCAACTGTCATAATACCCGTCTTAGTAATGTGTGGATCTTCCTGCTTGAATTACATACCCTCACAGGTGTGACCCTTGAGTGTCCTATGGCATTGGGCGTATCATCAGGGTTCAATGGTTATGCACACAAATCCTATCATGTTAGACTTGTAAAAGTGATGGTGCAAATATGACAATATTGTATAGTTTGGCAAAGCGTATAAAAGGATTTGCCTTAGTTAATGAAGTCAAGCTTTGCATCATATTGTGTTTACACCTTTAAGTGTGTGTTTTCTTATGCTCTCGGTTCTCTCTCTCTAAACCCGAACTCACACACTAACAAACACACACGCATTGCTTCATCCGTGATTATAGGGACAATCAATTGGTATCAGAGCCAAACTCGTATTTTGGCTCTTGATTGTTCGAAGATTTCAAGCTCAAAGTCGAAGATTTCAAGCTCAAAGTGAAGAACAAGCTTTCGGTTTCTTTAAGGTGCTAAAGCTTACGGTTTCTTGAAGAAAAGGTTGGTTTTAAGTGGTCTTCAAGGTAACAACCATCTATTACCAAGTGTAGAACACGTTCAAGGTATAAACAATCTTTCTTTCTACCATCTCATTGGGTTATTTAAGGGGTTGGTTACTGTTTTATCAAGTTTTCTTGAAGAAGGATCCAAACCGAGGAGGTGTGATAATTAAAAAGTGCATCGGTTCATTTAATACCCACTTTTTGGTCATTAAATTTCTCGGAATTCAATCATTAATGGAGGTTTGAAATCTGGAAAACAAAACTTTGATGATGAATATAACAGTTTTTTTATATTTAAAATTAAAAAGTATTAAAAGATTAGTTGTTATACAAGTATACTCAAGTACATACCATACAACTTGAGGTACAAGTTGGCAGTCACCTTTGAGGGTAAGGTCATCAGATCTGATTGTAACATATCTGATCCTATAGACCGCATAAAACAGAGGTGTGCGATAGGAGGGGTGCTAATTCACACGGTCTATAGAAACTTCGAGATCAAAAGTTGCTAAGTGTTACTTCTCTGGCTATAGACCGCATTCAGTTATCGCATGCTATTGACCTGAAAAAATGGTGTGTTGGATTTTCTATCAACCGCATCAATTTAAACCGTGCGATTCAAAGGCTATTCACTTGGTTCTCAAACCCATCAAAGGCATTCGCATTAATACTCTGTGCGATCCAAGTTACTAACTCTGAACTGGTTTAAGTGTTTGGTGCTACAGGGCTCTATTGCATACTATTGGTTACTTATATTCACACAACCAAGTTGTCACTATGTCCAATTTTCTGCAAGTGAAGTGTTCTATCGCACAGGCTCATCAAAATTATTCCAAGTTTTGTGATCAATCGCACAAGATACTCTATTGCATACTTTTGACCAATCGCACTCTTTGGATCTATATAAGTGTTGAACTTTCACTTGACTTATTGAACAAGAGGAGTATTGAACTTTAAAAATCTATCTAATTCAAAATTGAATTTAATCTAAACCGGATCTAATTCAAAGTTGAATTAAATTGACTTAATTCTATCTAATTCAAAGTTGAAATTTAATCTAAACAAGATCTAATTCAAAGTTGAATTAAATTGACTTAATCCCTTAAGCATCATCTTAAAGTTCAAAACAAATTTCAAAAGAATCCTATCAACTTTGACTACTTAAAGGCAACTGATACATATTGTTGATGACCATTAAGTATTTCTAATGATTGGTTAGTCTAATAATGCTACTAGTTTTGGAATTTATTTATTGTTATCATAATGTATAAGTCATGTATAAATTGTATGTTGTGCAGCTATATGGAATCCATTGCTACATGTACAATTACTAAGGATTTTAAGGCATATTTTCATAGCAAACAAACACAATGGTATCTTATTGATAAGGAACTAAAAGACCAATTCTACAAAAGCTTTCAGGTGATTACACTTGATATGTGTAGTGTTTAATACCTAGAAAAATAATTTATTTAAAATAATTTCATGTCTTTGTAGGATCGATTACAACATGAGGAAACACTAGATCCGGAAATAGCTAAAGGGATTTGGGAAAAGAGGTCAAAGGCAAGATGCCGAGGTACATGGGTATTGGTAAGGAAACTTGTAAATCGGAGACTCAAAGCACAAATCCATCGGACTAGAAGAACTACTGTCCCGATTTTGTGAAAAAAGAAGATTGGGATGGAATTCTTGATTCCTCGAAAACAGACAAATGGCGGACACGTTTAATAGTAGGTGCTCCAAATAGGAAAAGTGTTCTTAGGGATGTGGTAGGTACGAGCTCATACGTTAGACACACAGCTCACATCATCATCGATTGGTATGAATCTTTCTATCTTATGATTATAGTATTCTAGAAAATATATTTTGACTTTGTTACGAATTTATTTTAAGAATTTGTTAATTTATTAATATATCCTTGTTAGGATGCTAGTTATGCATCTGTTAGTTTGACTATATGAAAGTTTCAAGTTGGGTAAATAGAATCATTCAAAAGTTGAGTCCGGTAAGAAAACGAGTCAATCCTACCTAATGCCCATTATCTAGAAAGTGATTAAAGATTGTTGTGTCTGATGGTCCATTTAAATATAAATATAACTAATATTATGTTTATAGGTGTTAGGTTTTGTAGGGTACAATTCAAACTTGAGTTATCATGATTCATAACCTAACTAGTTTGAACCAACTCAGAATAGTAGATACAAGCAATTATTATTTGATAAGGGGAAATAAAATAATAATATAATTTTTAAAACCCTAAAGGATTAAAGATCTTAGTTCATCACAAGTGTGTATATGATATATATTAAATCGATACAAGCATGTGTGTATATGTCCATATTTTTGAAAACCTCATTATCATGTTTTACTAGGATTAGTTTAAAACCATAACTAAGATTAACAACCAATCAAACATGCATATACAAGAAATTGGTATGTATATATCTATATACATGATCCATCGATTTCACCATATCCATCAAGAACATATATGTTATGTTGGGTTTTACAGGTCACAATTCGTACTTGAGTTATCCTGATTAACAACCAAACTTGATTTGACCCAACTCAGAATTGTACACAATCAAATACAGTTATTATTCACAATGGCGGAAATAGAATAATAATCTTAATCCTAAAACCCTAATGGATTAAACAGATCTTAGTTTACAACATGTGTATATATCCAGTATATAGGTTTTCGAAAATCATGATCATAAACACATAGCCATTTGCGCAGAATACATATACGGAAAATCAGGATTATATTAAACATTTAACAAAGCATGTTATCAATCCTAGTATCATAAACTGGTAATCGATATATGTGTTTATACACATATATGACCATCGATTTCACCATACATCATCAAGAACACTTTAGATGTAGAATATACCTGAATTGCTAAAGCTTAGTCCACGTGTAATGAGGTATAACAAGCACCTGCTAGAAAGGTTTATTCCACACTTCCTTGTTCTTGACTCTTTGCCTGTTGAATCACCAAAATCGACCTCCTCCACCACCCTAGGGGTGTTCGGCCTCCGATCTAAGAGAGAAAGAGGGAGAGTGTTTTAATTTTTCATTAACCCTAATTGTTAAGGTTTAACTCATATTTATAGATAACTTATGTAGTTAATATAAAGTAGGAAACCTTTTAAATCTTTTATTATTAATATAATATAATATATATATATATAATCGATATTATATATATATAATCCTTTAATATATTTTATCTTCTTTAATAATAATAACAATTAGCAATAACAGTAAACTATTAATTAATATCCAAGATATTAATCTAATAATTAACAATATATATTTATTAACTAATAAATATATATATTCTTGTTAATTACATTAGCCTGATTATTTTTTTAACTCTCAATACTGGTTTATGGCCAACTGTCATAATACCCGTCTTAGTAATGTGTGGATCTTCCTGCTTGAATTACATACCCTCACAGGTGTGACCCTTGAGTGTCCTATGGCATTGGGCGTATCATCAGGGTTCAATGGTTATGCACACAAATCCTATCATGTTAGACTTGTAAAAGTGATGGTGCAAATATGACAATATTGTATAGTTTGGCAAAGCGTATAAAAGGATTTGCCTTAGTTAATGAAGTCAAGCTTTGCATCATATTGTGTTTACACCTTTAAGTGTGTGTTTTCTTATGCTCTCGGTTCTCTCTCTCTAAACCCGAACTCACACACTAACAAACACACACGCATTGCTTCATCCGTGATTATAGGGACAATCAATTGGTATCAGAACCAAACTCGTATTTTGGCTCTTGATTGTTCGAAGATTTCAAGCTCAAAGTCGAAGATTTCAAGCTCAAAGTGAAGAACAAGCTTTCGGTTTCTTTAAGGTGCTAAAGCTTACGGTTTCTTGAAGAAAAGGTTGGTTTTAAGTGGTCTTCAAGGTAACAACCATCTATTACCAAGTGTAGAACACGTTCAAGGTATAAACAATCTTTCTTTCTACCATCTCATTGGGTTATTTAAGGGGTTGGTTACTGTTTTATCAAGTTTTCTTGAAGAAGGATCCAAACCGAGGAGGTGTGATAATTAAAAAGTGCATCGGTTCATTTAATACCCACTTTTTGGTCATTAAATTTCTCGGAATTCAATCATTAATGGAGGTTTGAAATCTGGAAAACAAAACTTTGATGATGAATATAACAGTTTTTTTATATTTAAAATTAAAAAGTATTAAAAGATTAGTTGTTATACAAGTATACTCAAGTACATACCATACCACTTGAGGTACAAGTTGGCAGTCACCTTTGAGGGTAAGGTCATCAGATTTGATTGTGACACATCTGATCCTATAGACCGCATAAAACAGAGGTGTGCGATAGGAGGGGTGCTAATTCACACGGTCTATAGAAACTTCGAGATCAAAAGTTGCTAAGTGTTACTTCTCTGGCTATAGACCGCATTCAGTTATCGCATGCTATTGACCTGAAAAAATGGTGTGTTGGATTTTCTATCAACCGTATCAATTTAAACCGTGCGATTCAAAGGCTGTTCACTTGGTTCTCAAACCCATCAAAGGCATTCGCATTAATACTCTGTGCGATCTAAGTTACTAACTGAATTGTTTTAAGTGTTTGGTGCTACAGGGCTCTATTGCATACTATTGGTTACTTATATCCACACAACCAAGTTGTCACTCTGTCCAATTTTCTGCAAGTGAAGTGTTCTATCGCACAGGCTCATCAAAATTATTCCAAGTTTTGTGATCAATCGCACAAGATACTCTATTGCATACTTTTGACCAATCGCACTCTTTGGATCTATATAAGTGTTGAACTTTCACTTGACTTATTGAACAAGAGGAGTATTGAACTTTAAAAATCTATCTAATTCAAAATTGAATTTAATCTAAACCGGATCTAATTCAAAGTTGAATTAAATTGACTTAATTCTATCTAATTCATAGTTGAAATTTAATCTAAACAAGATCTAATTCAAAGTTGAATTAAATTGACTTAATCCCTTAAGCATCATCTTAAAGTTCAAAACAAATTTCAAAAGAATCCTATCAACTTTGACTACTAAAAGTTATCGAACAATCAAAATTTTCAAACGGGTAAACGATCATTTCTTACAAAACATTCAGTATATTAAGCACAAACGAAATGATGTCCATTGGTACCGACACAAAACCACCAGTTTTGTTCAGAAACGAGTACCATGTTTGGAAGGGAAGGTTCATGGACTTCCTGAAACACAATGAAATATATGGGGAGTATATGATTTACTGTATCCACAATGGAAATACAAAGTACATGAAAGTCGTGGAAGCTGATCTAACCAACAATCCCCCCATTGACTGTCAAGAAAGGGAGAAGACTAATGATCAACTTACAACCAGGGAAAATGAGCGAAAGAAAGGTGAACGTCTGGCAAAGTATTATCTCAAACAGGGACTTTCCTCTGAGATTTATACCAGAATAGACAGTCTAGCTACTGCGAAAGAAATTTGGGATGAAATCAAGAAGCAACTGCAAGGTACTGAACAACGAGAGTATATCAAACGTACTCTATTGTTCAATAATTTTCATGATTTTGCTACCCGTGATAATGAACTCCTCTTTGATACTTATGGGCGGTTTTGCAAGCTGCAGAATGAATTGAGGTTTAACCAGATTATCAGAACTGACCTTGATTTAAATGTTATATTCCTGAAGTCTCTTGGTCAGGAATGGAAGGAATAGGCAAGACTATATAAGCAAATCAATAAAGATCTAACCACAGTCACCTTCCACAACATATTCAAAGATATCAATCAATATCAGGAGGAAGTTCTAAAATCTCTATCCACACAACCAATTATTGAAGTACAAACAAGTTCTTCTTAGTGAATCTGAACCAGATGACGATGATGAAGACTCAATAGAAGATGCTATTCATAATCATTCAGTGGTTACAACAAACAACGGTTTACCTCCGGCTCTCGACGTCCAGACAAGTTTGTGTCTGTTGACAAACCAAGATTCCAGAGGGACGAGAGAAGAGAAGAAAGAATGGAAGAGAAGAAGACAGAGTCTAAGTGCTACAACTGTGGCAGGTCCGGACATCTAATCAGGATTTGCTCTGAAAAGAGAACCAAAGTGTAACGCCCCAAAGTTTGAAAGTTTCTTAAATAACTCGGAGGGGTTAAATTGGCAAGTTTTGAAACTTAAAAGTCCATGGGTCATTTCTGCCATATGTTGATAGTATTAGATTTATATGGAGTTTAATTTGACCATTGTGGTCAAACTCTCAGTCTTACACAAACTCACATACGACACACACACTCTCTTGATTTTGGTTGCTGATTTCAATCCAAAGAGTGGAGAGTATCATTTGGAATTAAGTTCCTAGTGATTCTATAGCAAGAGGTATAAGTTCTTGTTAAGCTTAATTGAGTTTTAGGGCAAGAGATGGATTCATAAGTTGAAACCTTGGGTTTATGAGTTATTCTTTGCTTTTGATGTTGTTTGTTTGTCCAATAAGCTGTAGTATATGTTTGGTAATGTCCTTAGAGCAGAAAACAAGTTTTGAATCATTTTTAGAGCATAAAACCTCAAAACCCAGATGTTGTTCGAACAGAGCAATCTTTCTGCTCTACCGACTGTTCCTACGGCCGCATGGATAATTCCCTACGAGCGTAGGGAGGTTTTTGAAGTTTTTTTGAGTTTTGGCTCCTATAGCCGCAAGAAGTGTTTCCTACGGGCGTAGGAAGCTTTTAAAGAGGTTTGGTGTAGAGGTAGTCCTACGGGCGCAGGGGAGATCCTACGGCGGTAGTAAAGGAAACTCCTGCGGGCGCAGGTAATTTTCCCTACGGCCGTAGGAAGGGCCAAAAGCAGGTTTTGTTGTTTGTTATTTGATGTTTAGTTTAAGATACCGTAGAGCATATAGAAGCTGATGTAGTACATGTTTATTGCTTATAGGCAATTAGAGACTGACGTTCCTGTGAGCGGAGTATATTGCTTAGCTGCTGCTAAGGTGAGTATACTTATCTTTAATCAGATTAGCAAACGTACGTGCATTAAGTGAATAGTATATCAATTGTATGCATGATATGTGAAGTTAAAGGCTACTGTTCAGAGGTTTAGTAGCACTATGTTATAGTATTTAGTATGATTAGTATGCATTTATGCACTAAGTGAACAGTATGATATCTGTGTTGTGATATGTGATATATATGTGCACTAATATAGCAGGTACCTGGCTTAGAGAAGCCTTGTACAAAGAGATACGTGTTTAAGCTTGAGTTATGCTCATGATGTACTATAGTACGAGAACAGATGGTATATACCAAGGGTATCTAGCTAAGAGTAGCTTTATACCAAGATCAGCGAGTATCTAATTACGAGTAATCGTAGTTAGATATTCGGAGAGAGAAGAAGGGTATATTGAGCTCCTTATACCCAAGAGCTGTGTCAGGGATCGACTACGCGCGAGGTGTGGTCATTTCCCGGGACCAGTTAACAGTTTGATTGTTTTGTAGGTTATAGCTGGGATGTGAGACATCTCGAGAAGAGATACTCATGCTATGTTTTTATTAGTTAGTAGTATGCTCACTAAGCGAAAGCTTATGTTTTAATATGTTGTGCATGCAGGTAACCATTTTCCAGCGAGAGTAAGGCCCCAGTGCTCTGCAGAATCGGATAGCTCCAAGCTTTTAAAGAGAGTACTTTTAACACTGCTTTTTAGTAAAACTGTTAGCATTAAAGTGTTGTAGCTAGTTTTCCGCAAACTCTGATGTTTTAGAATGCTAATTAGTAGTTTTTAAAAGCTATTTTACAAAAGTGGTGTTACAACTTGGTATCAGAGCCAAGGTTTAAGGGATTTAGGCACACATGAGCATGATTTCTAAACTTAAACCCTGGTATTGAGATAAGGTGTAGCTATCCCTGGGGCAGTAACCTTGGTGAGCATACGGTAGTAAGAAGTTATGAATTGTTATCTGCTTTATAGTTTGAGCTTGAGTAGTGATGTTTATGCATGTGTAGTTGACTTTACCATACGTGACCTAAGCTTGTGAATCAGGGTATTCAATGACGGCACCAAGAAAAGTTGTGTATAATATGTCCCTTACAACACCTGGCCGGTGTGTGTAAAGAACATATGGTATGCAGTTGAGCTTGAGATTGTTATGGTAGTGCTTTGTGAATCAAGTTATGGGTAATACGTGACTGTACATAGTATGTGAAGAAGATAAGAATTGAATATGAGAGAGATGTAGTATTAATAATATTACATACCTTGTTATGAGAAACAGAGAAAGATATTATTGTGTTGTATTATATATATATATATATATATATATATATGTGATTAAGAGAAAAGAGTATGTGAAAAGAGTTTATACGTGTTTATTATAGTAGTCTGAGGCTAGCATTCCTCGGGAGACCAAAGATACCTATGTTTCAGATGCAATTCCTGTTTAAAATAGTAAGTCTACAAGTGAGCCTGTAGAGGGAGTTATTATGAAGGGATTGCAAGATCTTTTAAAACAGTCAGTAAACGAGGCGGTAGTGATAAAGTAAAGTCTTTTATGTAGATGTTTCAGATATCATCAACCAAGTGGTTGAGTAAGTTTTAGAAGGAATGAAAGTTATGTTATCGCAGTATGTGGATACAGTAGTATAGATTACAGTCAAAGCATTAGTAAGAGTTAAAGTTAAGAAAGAACCCGTTATAGGGGTAGATATGTAAAGATTGTTTGGCATGCGAACTACCTGTTTGGAGGGAAGATCATAGAATGAATTGTGAATGCTGATGACCAGTAGAGAAAGTTAGAAGCACAGATTTAGGCTATGACATGGCCTTAGATCAAAGGATTATTTAGAGTATAGTCGTATTAGAAGCTTGATTAGACCAGATCACAAAAGAATTTCATGTTTGTTGACAGACGATAAAGTTAGTGAATGACATCACCTGAAAGTTGTTAGAAATGTGTAGTTTTGTTCAGAGTAAATAGGCATAGAGATTTTGTAAATGCAGTGTTATAGTCTGATGTTAGAAAAGATACGGGTAAAGCTTAATGACAATTACTTGTAATGAAGTGTGCGAGATGATAAGTTGTACATGGAAGAGAAAATAGTAGTTGAAAAAGCAGCGAATAGTGAGCTAAAGGAGAAAGATTGAGCCGATAAGGGTGCCAAGTAAGAGGTCAACATTTGTATTACAGTATGGAGGGTTAGTTCCCTCACTCAGATATGCAAAGTGTGAAAAGTAGAGTATGTGGTAGAAGATTTGAAATAGCTCGCTCCAAGTGTGCTACCAGTTTACTAGTTTGAATACAGTAAGTTTGTTGTTCTAAGTTATCAGCGATAGAAAGAAAGTCAATTACTTACCCTAGTTTTGGCAGTACTAGAAAGCAGAGGTGCCTTTGCCAAAGGGCATAGTTTTCCAGTTCTTAAATAAAGAAGTAAAGGTAGAACCTGATATGATTACAGGTAGACGCAGCAGATGAGATTAATTGATTAAGTTAGTAGCAAGTTCAAGTACACAGAGGTCAGAGGACAGTATGAGTTCAAACCCCAAGTGGAGAAGAACTGTTGAGCAAAAGTAACAGTAAAAGAATAGGTATTATAATTGCTTGTTAACAGAAATGAGAAAGTGTCCGGGGAATTAATGTATAGTGTTTCATCTTATGTGAAAGAAGGTAGCATGAAAAAACCAAGTTACAAAAGATTTAAGAGGTACCGGTAGTTGTGACTACACAGATGATTTTACCAGAATTCCACCGGTTTGTAGTATCTGAAACAAGACTAGAAAAGTTAAGGCCCCAATAGAATGGCCCCGCCAGAGATGTAAGAGTTGATGATTTAACTGTGATTAGTTAACATATAAAGGTGTTATTTGATTTAGTAGTTTACTTCAGGGGCGTATCAGTTTAAATTGTGATAAATGAAGGTAGTACGTATAGGATGTGTCCAGGGTGTAGAAAGTGTAACAGGGCTACCAGCAAAAAATAAGTATCCACTTTCCAGAATAGATGAATTGTTTACTTAACTTCAAGATAAGTTGTAATGTACAAAGATAGATATGCGGTCATAGTACCATCAGCTAAAGATTTGAGAAGAGAATAAGATCAAACTAGTGTTACCCTACGTGAGTAGCAAATAAGGGAGAAAGGTTTAAGTGTGTTGGGAAATTCGCTAAGTTATTGAAACTGTTGAACATGCAAAGGTAAAAACTGTTAGAGTGTTTTGGTGATAACAGTTGTAACTAACAATTGCTGCAAGGTTTACAACTGTTAGTTCAAAAGTTCAGAACTGTTAGTTGGCAAAGTCAAAACTGTTAGAAGACCTTGAAGCTGAAGACTGTTAGAAGACTAAAGAACTGTTGTGTTCATTAAACAGTTTCTGTTGAGCTATATTTGGAAAATCCTATCTTAGAAGATATCTCGAAATACTTTGAAGATTAACAAGATTATCTCAGAAGATAGAAGATTACCTAACTGTCAACAATTCAAGGAGGATCAAGAGTCTATATATACTTCATTAGATGATCAATTGACGACGACGACTTGATCTCATTATTCAAAGCATTTGTTCTTATTGTTATTTTTTTCTGAAAGTGTTTTAGCCTCTAAGTTTCTTGTTGAAACCTAAGAACAGTCTGTGTTCTTCGTCTAACAGAATAAGTTAGATTGGGGGTGAAGTTTGCTTTTGTAATCATTCTGGTTGGTTAATAAAACTACTGTTTGATTGAATTAATCTTTGTTTAAAACCTTCTTTAATCAATTAAGTGTGATTCCGCAACTTCTTAGTTGATTGTGATCATAGTTAAAGATTAACTTTTATATTACTCTGATTTATTATTTAAAAGTTAGTTCTTGTTATTTGATATAATATATATCCGATCCTGACAAGCGGTATCAGAGCCTTATCATTAAGGTTCCTTTGATCACCAGTTGAAGGTTTTTGCTTTACCTTGCTTTATTTTTCAAACTGTTTGTTTTTTAAATCAATTTGTTTCAATGGATTCGGGAGGTTCTTCTGATAACAGTGGATCAGGGTCTAACATTCGTGTTCCCATGCTCAAACCATCTGATTTTGAGATGTGGAAACTAAGAATTAAACAGCATGTCCAACTAATGGACTATGATGTTTGGCAAATCATTGAAACTGTTCCTACTAATACCATTGAACTGGATGAGAATGGAAAACCAAAGAAGAAACCACCACCAAAGACAGATGCTGAAAAGAAAAGTAGAATGATTGAGATGAAAGCCCTCAGCATCCTTCAGATTGCAATTCCCAATGAGTATCAACATCAATTCAAGAAATTTGATGATGCTCATGAACTTTGGAATGCTCTGGAAAAGAGGTTTGCTGGGAATGCTAGTTCTAAGAGAAACCAAAGAGATCTTCTTAAACAAGCCTATGAGAACTTCACCAGTGGGAAGAATGAGAGTATCACCCAAATCTTTGATAGGTTTTACAAACTGGTGAGTCAACTGGAGAGTGCTAAGGTTAGGCTTGATCAAGATGAGATAAATAGAAAATTTCTTAGGTCTCTAGGTGATGAATGGACTGTGTTTGCTGCACAATGGAGAACCAAGGATTCTCTTGAAGACATAGAGTTAGATGACCTCTATAATAGTTTGATAGTGTTTGAGGGAGAGATAGAGGGAAAAAGAAAAACTGCTATCCCTAGTCATAATGCTGCTCTCCTATCTTCCTCAGGTATGGAATCAAACCATTCATTAACTAACTCTCTTGATAGTGGTGCAGGTACTAGTTCTGGTGTTGGACTAGATATGAATACTCCAGATGCAGTTCTTGAAGCTTTTCTTGCCAGCCATGCTCATTCAACCCTCACCAATGAGGATCTTGAACAAGTGCACCCTGATGATCTTGAGGAAATGGATCTCAAATGGCAGATGGCCATGCTTACCGTTAGAGCCAAGCGATTCATTAAAAGAACTGGAAGGCAAAACATGAATTTCAGAGCTGATGGCAAGGCTGGATTTGACAAGTCAAAGGTTAGATGCTTCAAATGTCAACAACTTGGCCACTTTGCAAGAGAATGCAAATCTGGTGGGCAAGTTCAGAATCAAGGTCAGAGGCAAACTCAGAACCATACCTCCTCAGCATTGGTCTCACAAGAAGGCCATGGATTTGATTGGAGTGATCAAGCAGAGGAGGCTACCAGCAACAAAGCTTTGATGGCATTGACTGACTCCTCCATCAAGATGGATTCTCCAGAATCTGAGGACATACAGGTATCTTCTAAACTATGTCCTGGTGAATGTAGAGCTATTGTTAAGAGATTTAGAGAGCACAATAAGAAAGTATGTGCTGCTCTAAGTAAAATGTAGGAGAGAAGGTATGAGTATACTGATGTGATAGAAGATTTTGAAAAGAAAATTAAAGACTATCAGGCTAATGAACTGCAAATGGACTATGATAGAAAATATCATACGTGGGAGAAAGAGCAGTTTCAAGATGAGATTGATAGTCTGAAAAAGAAGTTGGTGGAAAAAGAAAGCAAGGTGGATGAACTCACAAAGAAATTGGAAGGTGTGGACATTGATCTTGGAATGTTCAGGGCTGCCAACCTTAAGCTTGAGACTCTGCTACAATCTCAAGTGAGAGACAAGGTGAAAACTGGCCTAGGATACAAACAAACCCCACCTCCATACAACCAAAACTACATAACTCCAATGTCTGAGGTAGTTGAAAGATATGTTAATGAACCTTTGGAAGATGAACTTAAGTCAGCTGATCCAAAGTTTGAGAGTTATGAAGATGAAGTTGTGTCAGTAGTAAGTGTTGAAGATAATGAGGAAGTTGTGAAGAAGGATGAAGGTATTCCATATGAAAATCACATCCTGTGTGAGCCCATTCCCACAAAATCATCTTTACAACCTGTGGTGTTTGTAAAAGCATCCACTGAACCCCTCACCAATGAGCCAAAATCCTCAAAAACTGTTAACTCTATTAGCAGTTCCACAACTGTTACAAATAGTCCCCATCTTTACACTAACAGTTCCAACAAGAACCCAAACAGTTCTAAGTTAAAAAGCCCAACTGTTAGTACCAAAGCCAAAGGAAAGAAGAAAGTTGGTGAAGTTGTGTATACTAGGAAGAAGAAGGAAGTTGCAAAACCTCAGGCTAAACCCAAATCTAAGAAAAGGCATACTGAAGTGCCTGCTTGCACATGTCAAAAACATGGTGTCCAAAAGTTTCCTCAATCTGCAGCTGTTAGAGGAAATCAAAGAAATAGGAACCAATTCTGGTCACAAAGAACTGGTTTACCTATTGTGAAAACCAAAAAGTGTTACATTTGTGGAAGATCTAATCATTTAGTTCAAGACTGTTACTATAACCCACAGACCAATGGCACTCAAAACTTATTCAAAAGTCCCAAACTACAGATCAACAGTTCTAAAACTGTTAAGCCAAAACTGGCAAACAGTTCTAAAACTGTTACATCAAAACCAACTAACAGTTCCAAAACTGTTTTAGCAAAACCAAAAACTGCTGGCTTGGCTTGGATAAAAATTCAGAAACAAACTGATTCTGGAAAAGGTAAAACTGTTTTTCAAACTAAAACTCAAAAGGAATTTGATTCAACTGTTTTACCAACTCCACCAGCTGTTTGTTCAAAGGTATCCACTGTTAATCACAACAGTTGGAAACCACATGTTCTTACAAAGTATTCATCACACAAATTAGAGAAATCTAAGTTGGATGAAATCAAAAAGAACCAAACTCTGTTTAAGTATTATGACTTGAACGGTGTACCCAAGACCTGCATGGCCTGGGTACTTCCTGCTACTAACTGATTTTATTTGTGCAGAGCATTCATAGGGCCAATCATGGATCTATCTGGCATGTGGATAGTGGATGCTCAAGGCACATGACTGGAAATCCACAATGTTTGAAGGATTTCAAAAGAATCAATGGAGGATTTGTAGCATTTGAAGGAAATCCAAAGGGAGGAAAAATCACAGGTAAAGGAGCTGTTGAGGCAGGTACACTTACATTTAATGATGTTTTCTTTGTTGAACAGCTTAAGTACAATCTGTTAAGTGTATCTCAAATCTGTGACAATGGAAACAAAGTTTTGTTTACAGATTCAGAATGCATTATTCTTTCAAAAGATTTTAAATTAAATGAGAAGGATGTTCTTTTAAGAACACCTAGAAAAGATAATGTATATTGTCTTGATCCACAAAAGATTGCTAAACAGAATGTGTTAAGCTGTTTACTCTCCAAAGCATCTCATGATGAGTCTGCCATTTGGCATAGAAGGATGTGTCACATGAATTTTAAAACCATGAACTTGTTAGCTAAAAACAGTTTGGTAAGAGGTTTGCCCCAAAAAGAGTTCTCATGTGATGATCATTGTGTGGCATGTCTTAAAGGCAAGCAACACAAAACTTCTTATAAGACCAACGAAGTTTCTTCTATTACTGCACCTTTACAATTGTTACACATGGACCTTTTTGGTCCTACATCTGTGATGAGTATAGGGAAGAAAGCGTATTGTTTAGTCATAGTTGATGACTTCACCAGGTTCACATGGGTTCAATTTCTTAGAACAAAGGATGAAACAGCTGAGTTAGTTAAGTCCCTTATTCTTAAAATTGAAAATCAATCTGATTTGAAGGTGAAAGTCATTAGATCTGACAATGGTTCTGAATTTAAGAACTATGAGCTAAACAGTTTTTGTGAAAGTAAAGGTATTGAAAGACAGTTTAGTGCTCCTAGGTCTCCCCAACAGAATGGAGTTGCTGAGAGAAGGAATAGGACTTTGATAGAGGCTGCTAGGTCAATGTTAGCCGATTCTAGACTTCCAATGACATTCTGGGCAGAAGCAGTGAACACTGCCTGCTATGTTCAGAATAGAGTACAAGTAGTCAAGTCCAAAGGGAAAACTCCTTATGAGTTGTTTCTCAAGAGAAAACCTTTAATCAACTTCTTCAAACCGTTTGGTTGTCCGTGCACTATCCTTAATACCAAGTCACAGTTAGGCAAGTTTGAGAGTAAGGCTGAAGAAGGTTTCTTTGTAGGATACTCCACTCAAAGTAAAGCTTATAGAGTTTTTAACAATGTCACTAGAATCATAGAAGAGAGTATGAATATCTCTTTCAATGAAAATAGGATCAATATTGCAGGTAATGGACCTGATTGGTTATTTGATATTGATGCATTGTCTAAATCTCTTTCTTTTGAGTATTCTACTGAAACACTGACTCTGCTGATCAAGTGTGTGATAACGCTGAAAATTCAAGTGAATGTGAGTTTGATCTGTCTAATCTAGGGGATGAACTGACTGAAGAAAACATTCCTACATCAAGAGTTCACAAGATTCATCCAATATCACAAATAATTGGAAATCCAACCACTCCTATCAGAACAAGAAATATGCTGCAAAATGAAAATAGTGGTGTGGATCTTGCCCAATTTGACGTGAATGCTTGCTTTTTGTCTCAAATAGAACCAAAGAAAGCAATTGAGGCATTGAAAGATCCTTCATGGGTAGAGGCAATGCAAGAGGAGCTCTTACAATTTCAAATTCAGCAAGTTTGGAAGTTGGTTGAGCTTCCAAGAGGTAAAAGAGTAATTGGCACCAAGTGGGTGTTCAGAAACAAGAAAGATGAAAGAGGAATTGTTATCAAGAACAAAGCAAGACTGGTTGCACAAGGCTACACACAAGAGGAAGGAATAGACTATGATGATGTTTTTGCACCTGTTGCAAGGATTGAAGCCATTAGGATATTTCTTGCTTTTGCAAGCTTCAAAGGATTTAAGGTGTATCAAATGGATGTCAAGTCTGCTTTTCTCTATGGCACTATTGATGAGGAGGTATATGTGTGTCAACCCCCTGGCTTTGAAGACTCAAAGTACCCTGACAAGGTATATAGGTTAGATAAAGCCCTATATGGTCTACATCAAGCTCCTCGAGCTTGGTATGAGACATTGTCATCCTATCTCCTTGAGAATGGTTTTAAGAGAGGCACAATTGACAAAACATTGTTTACAAAGATTGTTAAAACAGAGATTTTGCTTGTTCAAATCTATGTTGATGATATAATCTTTGGATCCACAAATGACAGCTTGTGCAAAGAATTTGAAGTCATTATGCACAAAAGATTTCAGATGAGTTCAATGGGTGAACTCACATTTTTCTTGGGATTACAAGTCAAACAGAAGCCCACTGGTATTTTTCTAAGCCAATCTAAGTATGTCACGGACATATTGGACAAGTTTGGCTATCAAGATGTGAAGCTGGCAAGTACTCCAATGGAAACACACAAACAGTTGGGAGCAGATTCTGAGGGGGAGGATGTTGATATACACCTCTATCGATCAATGATTGGTTCATTAATGTACTTAACTGCTTCTAGACCTGATATAATGTTTGCTGTTTGTGTTTGTGCCAGGTTCCAATGCAGTCCGAAGATGTCACACCTGTTTGCTGTAAAGAGAATCTTTAGATATCTCAAAGGCCAACCAAAATTGGGACTTTGGTATCCTAAAGATTCACCTTTTGATTTGGTGGCATATTCTGATAGTGACTATGGTGGAGCCAATGTGGACAGAAAATCAACCTCTGGAGGATGTCAATTCTTTGGATCAAGGCTGGTGTCATGGCAATGCAAGAAACAAACAACAGTTTCAACTTCAACAGCTGAGGCTGAATACATTGATGCATCAAGCTGCTGTTCACAAGTGTTATGGATCCAAAATCAGCTTCTGGATTATGGTTTGTCTTTCTTAAATACTCCTATTTATGTTGATAACACCAGTGCTATTAGCATAGTTAATAATCCAGTGAAGCATTCTAAAACCAAGCACATTGAAATCAGATTTCACTTCATAAGAGACTGCAATGAAAAGAGATTAATCCAAGTTATGAAAATTCATACTGATGATCAATTAGCTGATTTGTTCACTAAAGCTTTTGATGTGAGCAGATTCAACTTTTTGATTTCCAACATTGGAATGATTAACTTGGACTAACAGTTGTTCATTATTCCATGTTTTTCACACTAACAGTTTGCAACTGTTAGTTACGTTTTCTAACAACTGTTATCCTTTAAGTATTCAGAGAGGGAAATGCAATTTCACACATCAGTTTTGGACATATCTGCTGACCTGTCTCACAAACAGTTTTTCACACTCGTGACTGTCCTTGTTATGAGGTAAAGGTAAATTCACTTTCTTGAATCAACAGTTCCAAACTGATAAAGGTGAGTCCTTTTGCTTGTTCTATAGTGCATTTGATATGACCAGTCACTGCATGCTATTAATGGAAATTACTGGATATTAATGGCTATTAACGGACATTAATGCCTCCTAGTTTCTCTATAAATAGTCTTGCACCCATCCTTCACAAATCACACCTACATTTGCACACTCTTCTCTCTGCAAATGGATACTAACTTTTTCTAATAACCATCAAAGATATTAATGTTAGACAAAGTTATGTAACCATCCCTGCCCCATTTGTAAGAATGCATGAGCTTTGGCATCACTCATCATGTGTTCTTGGGATGCATGATGATCGGGATAGGTTTCCCTCGACACAACATCCAGATCCACGTAGGCCAAATAAACAAATTGATCATATTCGTATAAGAGGTGATTTTGAAAATTTCACTCTCTTTCATGAATTGCCTACACCATGTTGTCTAAGATTCGTCTTGAACCTAGCAGGCACTACAAACTCCGTAGTGTGGTTCAATGTTCGAAGATATAATACTCGTAACCACCAGAGGGCCTCAGATGATGAGGCAGTGGAAGTCACTGTCTTAGATGACTAGTTCCACTGCACACCCACGAGGCAAATTATGACAATCGTCTCTGGTGATGCATAAGATGAGAAGGTCTACTGCACACCCATTGGTAGGTAGTATGTTTTGACAATTGTCTAAGGCTTATCAACAGTTGACGGAGAAAGTTGTCTACACTTACGGTGTAGATCATTGTTCTCCCACACCTACGAGACGGCCTTGCACAATTAGATAAGCAGTACCAACAATGGCTCGTGTATTACATGACCATTCTTTAAAGACATGCTTCTCAGTAAGACGATGGTGGCACTGTAGAGGCTATTCTGAACTCGATTCTTAAATAACGAAGACAGTCTTGAGCAAGAATGTGAATGTGATGATGATTGTCTTCCCTTAAAGTTCAGATTTGATGATACAAACTGTTATCAATCATTTGTCATATGTAGATCTAGGAGTTAAGACAGTTCTTATAAGCTGTGTTTAGATCTATAGTACAAGACAGTTTTGTTTTGTTTTTCTTTTCAACTTATTGTAGCTCAATTGTGATTATCTTGAATAAAATATATCTTATGTTGATGACTGTGTTCTCTAATGTTTTATTTTTATTGCTTCAGCATTTGATATATGTGAGCCGAAAGTTTGTTTGACAGTTGCACATGTCTGTTTCAATCAATACTAACAGTTTTTCAACTGTTAGCATATGGCTTCGGCAACTGTTAGACAAAGTCCATGTGCAACTGAGGGGGAGAAATTCGTCAACTAAGGGCGAGAAATAAAGAACAGTTGTAAATCCTAAACAACTGTCAATTCATATAAATGATCAAACAAAAGGGAGTGAACTTTTGAATAACAGTTGTTACATCTTATGAAAACAGTTTCTCAACTGTTAGTTCATTTTTGTCCGTCAACTGTTAAGCTAGTAAAAACAGTTTCTCAACTGTTAGTTCATTTTTGTCCGTCAACTGTTAAGCTTTTAAAGGGTGCTTTGGTCTTTGCAGGATTTTGAAAGCCTTTGGATTACGTTCAACAATCGAAACATATATAAACCATTCTCTCCTCAGAGGTTTCTTTACGCATACTGAACTTCGTTTGAACGCTAAAACCCTAGAATTCTGCTATCAAATCACCATGGCTCCCCTTCCATTCGTCAAGGAACATAACATGCTTGCTTTTCTTTCAAAACCTGATGATCTTCACATGTTTCACGATATGATTGTTTATCTCTCATTGTCCGATCTCAACACTGCACTCACCATCAATCCTACCATATACACTTCTTACATTGATCAGTTTTGGAAACATGCTCAACTTCGAACAACTGATGACGTGCAATGGATTGATTCTACCATTGATGAGTTGACCGTCTCAATCTCTGAGGACACCATTCGCCAAATTCTACAACTCAATGATAGTGAGGGTGAGTATTCTGATTCAGTTTCACTAGATTTTTTGCATGCCGAGCTTGTTAAGCTTGGGTATGAGGGTCCTTCAGGGAAGGGTACATTCTATAAGGGACAATTTTGTGCTCACTGGAAGTATTTAATCCATACTCTCCAGCAGTGCATTAGTCCTAAAAGAACAGGATGGAACGAGTTTGGAAGCAACATTGCTTTGGCCTTAATCTGTTTGGCCAACAATCGTTGCTTCAATTTCTCAAAATTAATTTTCAATGGCATGGTAAAACATCTAGGGACCAAGTATGGTCTCTTTTTGATGTATCCTCGATTTGTGCAAGTATTGTTAAACTTTTTGTTGCCAAATCTGAAAACACACAAGAGGGTCATTATTCCCTCTGCTCATGTGGCTTCCACTTTGAGCAAACTGTTGATTAATGGCAAGAGTTTCTCTGGTGCCATAACTCCTCCACTCTCTGAAATGGTGGAGTTTCTGTCAAGAAACAGGACTGCCAGTGTTGAGCATGAAACCCATCGTATTTCTACACCACCAACACTGGAACCCACAGTCCAAGATACTCAAAATTTCCAACCTGCTTCTTTTGAAAGAGCTACAACACAAGCCCCTGCACTAAAAATATTTAGAAAGAAGAGGAAAACTGTTGGTGCTCCTTCCACCACAGTTAGAGAACCCCAAACTGTTAGCCCTGCACAGGTGCATTTACCTGTGCAGAATATCGAAAGGGAACCTTTGGTGCTGTCTCCCAGGCACAATGAGGAGGTGATCATTCCTCAAGAGGGTGATCATATGTTCTTTGAGGCTGACACTACTGTTTTATCCGCAAGGGATAAACAGGACAGTGTTAACATAGCTAAGACCTCAACCATGGCAACAGAGACTAGTAAAACAGTTTCTGGTAATCCCCAGAACCAAGAAAAGAGGGGTACTGATGGTGATACTCAGGGGAGTAAGCCACCAGTGAAAAATGTCGATGATATGGTCACAGTGGAAACACTAACTGACATTGAGACTAGACTGAAACAACATGCATTGACGGATCCTAACTTTGCACCTTACCTTGCTGCTCATTTACACCTAAAGAAAAGGATTGCTCTTCAAAACAAAAGGATAGTTTCTCAAGATAAGAAGCTGAACTTTCTTGATAAGAATCTGAAGAAAGCAACAAATGTTCTTCATACTCATGAGATGTTGCTTAAACCCAAATCCTTGGTGAAAATCTCTTCAACTGCTCAAGCTAAAGGAAGAAGAAAATCCAAGCAGGAAGAAGTTAAGCAGACAGTTTCATAGGATAAACAAACAGTTGTTGCTCCAAATGATCAAACAGTTGCAACATCACAACCAACAGTTGTAACTTCAAATCAACTAACAGTTGCAAGTGTCCAAGCGATTAATGAAGAAGAAGAAGAACAGCTTTCAAGTGTTGATAGGATGCTAATCAACAGGATGGTATCAACTGCAGATATTCCAAGCACTGAGATTTTCAAATCGTGGTCAACAGTTAAGCAGAACTATTTGGTTGATATTAGTGCTCAATATCTGGGAATAAGTTCTTCTAGAATGGCACAGAAAATTGATGATGGATGGCTTGATGGAAAGGTTGCTACGTTAGAATCTTTACCACCAAAGAAAGGATATAAAGGGATAGTCATCCAGGAAGGAAAGAAAGAATCTGAGTTGCCTCCTGTTTCAGGCAAAGGTAAAGAAATTGTTGTTGTTTGTCCTAAACTCAAGCTTTCAAGACAGCAACAAGAAGAGCGTGATCATGAATTTGCATTAAGGCTAGCAGCTGAGCTAAAAGAACAAGAACAGACTGATTTTGAGATAGCAAAGAAGCTGGCTGATGAGATTACTACTCAGATTGATGAAGAAGAGAAAGTAAAGGAAGCTGCTGGTAAGGGAGTAAAAAGAAAAAGAGTTGTAAAAAGGAAAACAGTTCCACCTCCCAAGCCAGTAGTGGAAAAGAAGAAACCCCAATCAGTCCAAAAACCCCAACAGTCTGAAGAAAAAGTCAAAACAGGCTTGGTCAAAACTATTTTGCAAGATAGACTCTCAAAAGAGATAAAAGAAAGAATTGATAAATTTGAAGCTCAAAAGTCTCATATCAAAGAATGGAGGTTTGAAATGCTGAGAGTGGAAACTGGAAAGCAGGGTGTCACCATTGTTAGAGAGGTGGAACCAATTGAAAGCTATGTCAGTTTCTCTGCAATGATGGATAGTGTGACCAGGAGAGATGTACAAGAAATGTATGAATATGGGGTAAGTCATTTTGGAAAGGATGCTGAAATTGAGATAAAAGTATTTTTGGTACATTTATCGAGTATATGCAATCCACAGAGAGTGATGTCAATACTGACAAGTGATGAAAGATTTCCTATATCGACTGTGAAAGTTTTTGAAAGATCAAGGGTGTATAGTCTTGTGACAAACAATGCTAAAACTCAGTGGTTTGATCTTAATTTTGTTGATCACAGTAGGACCAAGCTGATGTACATGGTAAAGGCAAGGTTCTATGGTCCTGTAAGGTTAAGGGAAGATCTGGGAAGAAGACTGAAAGAAAGAATGGAGCTGATAGAGAAAGAGAAAATGTAATTTTTCTTTCATATTTTGATTATAACAATTTTACTTTGCAAAATTAATGTTAATGTGTTCTTTGCTTATGTGAATGTTTCTATGGTTGAACCCTATAAAACAACTTAAGTGTATTGTTCAATACTTTAAGTTAGGGGGAGATTGTTGGGAAATTCGCTAAGTTATTGAAACTGTTGAACATGCAAAGGTAAAAACTGTTAGAGTGTTTTGGTGATAACAGTTGTAACTAACAATTGCTGCAAGGTTTACAACTGTTAGTTCAAAAGTTCAGAACTGTTAGTTGGCAAAGTCAAAACTGTTAGAAGACCTTGAAGCTGAAGACTGTTAGAAGACTAAAGAACTGTTGTGTTCATTAAACAGTTTATGTTGAGCTATATTTGGAAAATCCTATCTTAGAAGATATCTCGAAATACTTTGAAGATTAACAAGATTATCTCAGAAGATAGAAGATTACCTAACTGTCAACAATTCAAGGAGGATCAAGAGTCTATATATACTTCATTAGATGATCAATTGACGACGACGACTTGATCTCATTATTCAAAGCATTTGTTCTTATTGTTATTTTTTTCTGAAAGTGTTTTAGCCTCTAAGTTTCTTGTTGAAACCTAAGAACAGTCTGTGTTCTTCGTCTAACAGAATAAGTTAGATTGGGGGTGAAGTTTGCTTTTGTAATCATTCTGGTTGGTTAATAAAACTACTGTTTGATTGAATTAATCTTTGTTTAAAACCTTCTTTAATCAATTAAGTGTGATTCCGCAACTTCTTAGTTGATTGTGATCATAGTTAAAGATTAACTTTTATATTACTCTGATTTATTATTTAAAAGTTAGTTCTTGTTATTTGATATAATATATATCCGATCCTGACAAAGTGGGAAAGTGAACCGTAGAGAGTTTATAATACTTTGAGACATAAGTTGTGTGATGCTCCAAGGTATATGTTTATGGATGAAATGAGCGACGGGGTAGTTATTGTTATACGTTATACAGAGTGGTAAAGCTATTACTTATGATTTCCCTCAATTAGATATGAATAAAAGTAGTTACCCTTCCTATGATTTAGAATTGGAACGTAAGAGTATGAACAAGCGACAGAGACAGTAGTTAGAGCTTTTAAAGAATTAGTAAAGGGTGGTTTTGGACCACCTAGATGAAGTTAATATAATGGTAGATGCTTTGAGCAGAAAGTCAGGCACCATATAGATAAGCAAGCATCGAGTAAGAAGATCACTTGTCACTGCAATACTTGATAAGATTAAAGTAGTTAAAGATAGCAGGCTAAGATTCAGTGTACCAAAGACTAGGTGGTAACTTAGTAAGAGGTGAGCGAGATCTATTGATCCGAGTATGAGTACCCAGTTAAAGGAATGTAAGAGACAAGTTCTTTTAGAGGAAGCAGATAGTTCTCAGTTTCAACGCGCATAGTATCAATAGAAGTGTATAGAGATATATTGATTAATGTTTGATCTGTCTACAGATAAAGGCAAAACACCAGAATTCTTATAAAGAGTTACAGTTGTCTCATGTCCCAGCTTGAGAGTGGGAACATGTTATGAATGGATACAATTTTAGTAACAGTTAATAGATTCATGAAGAGGTATAAGTAATTTTGATAAAAGAAATATATCTTTAAGAAGATGGCAGATGAATACATGTGAAAAGAGATGACAGCTAGATAGGAAGTTTTAGTTATAGTTATTCTAGAGAGATGTCCGATTTACTTCCAGGCACTGGAGTAAGTTGGAAAGATATACAGGGACTGAGTTATATGTTGATAGGGTGTTCCACCCTCAGACGGATGGATAGAATGAGAGGGCTATACAAATAATGAAAGATAAATTCAGAACTCAGAGTTCTTGTGTAGTAACAGTTACCAGCAGAGTGTAACAGATGTTGTGTGTTAGAGAATGTCAAACCCTAACTGTTAGGGTGGGATTGGTCAGGAAGAGAGAATTGAATAGATAATTGAATGTAAAGATAGTAGCACAGATATATGATCGGCTTAGGGCTGCACAGGATAAACAGATTAGTTATTTGAGTAAGAATTTTTTTTTATTAGAGCTCCATAGTGGAGGCTATGTGTAGTTGAAAGCGTCATTGTAAATATGGCTTATCAGATTTAGAAATAAAGGTAAGTTAGGGCCTCGGTTTATAGGTCCGTTCGAGAATGGTGTGTGGTAGGGAAAGTAGCGTATAGATTGGAATTTCCAGATGAAGTGATTCAGATTTGTGATACCTGTCATGTATCCTACCTTCGTAAGAGTTCGGCTGATGTTTTAGTAGTTGTCCCTCTACAAGATGGGGCAAGAGATGAGAAGTTCAGTTTTGTAGCAAAGTCAATGGCTTTAGTAAAGAGAAAAGTTAAGGGTTTGTGTAACAAACATAAAAGATTGGTAAAGATACAGTTGAAGCACAGAAAGAGTACAGGTTACACTTAGGTGTAAGTATGCTATGTTGTATTTGTGATACTTGATTTATGTTCAGTATATAGTAAACTTTCTACGTTAGTAGCGGGTAGATGTGTGATGTAAGACTACCGTCAGAGTGCTGTGATAGCATTCAGAGTTGAGGAGATGTAAGACTTCCGCTAGTGTGCTACAGTAGCATTCAATATGATTTGAAGCATAGTTGATTGTTCAGTAGATTTCGGGGACGAAATCATCCCAAGTGGGGAAGAGTTATAACGCCCCAAAGTTTGAAAGTTTCTTAAATAAGTCCGAGGGGTTAAATTGGCAAGTTTTGAAACTTAAAAGTCCATGGGTCATTTCTGCCATATGTTAATAGTATTAGATTTATATGGAGTTTAATTTGACCATTGTGGTGAAACTCTCAGTTCTTACACAAACTCACATACGACACACACACTCTCTTGATTTTGGTTGCTGATTTCAATCCAAAGAGTGGAGAGTATCATTTGGAATTAAGTTCCTAGTGATTCTATAGCAAGAGGTATAAGTTCTTGTTAAACTTAATTGAGTTTTAGGGCAAGAGATGGATTCATAAGTTGAAACCTTGGGTTTATGAGTTATTCTTTGCTTTTGATGTTGTTTGTTTGTCCAATAAGCTGTAGTATATGTTTGGTAATGTCCTTAGAGCAGAAAACAAGTTTTGAATCATTTTTAGAGCATAAAACCTCAAAACCCAGATGTTGTTCGAACAGAGCAATCTTTCTGCTCTACCGACTGTTCCTACGGCCGCATGGATAATTCCCTACGGGCGTAGGGAGGTTTTTGAAGTTTTTTTGAGTTTTGGCTCCTATGGCCGCAAGAAGTGTTTCCTACGGGCGTAGGAAGCTTTTAAAGAGGTTTGGTGTAGAGGTAGTCCTACGGGCGCAGGGGAGATCCTACGACGGTAGTAAAGGAAACTCCTGCGGGCGCAGGTAATTTTCCCTACGGCCGTAGGAAGGGCCAAAAGCATGTTTTGTTGTTTGTTGTTTGATGTTCAGTTTAAGATACCGTAGAGCGTATAGAAGTTGATGTAGTACATGTTTATTGCTTGTAGGCAATTAGAGACTGACGTTCCTGTGAGAGGAGTATATTGCTTAGTTGCTGCTAAGGTGAGTATACTTATCTTTAATCAGATTAGCAAACGTACGTGCATTAAGTGAATAGTATATCAATTTTATGCATGATATGTGAAGTTAAAGGCTACTGTTCAGAGGTTCAGTAGCGCTATGTTATAGTATTTAATATGATTAGTATGCATTTATGCACTAAGTGAACAGTATGATATCTGTGTTGTGATATGTGATATATATGTGCACGAGTATAGCAGGTACCTGGCTTAGAGAAGCCTTGTACAAAGAGATACGTGTTTAAGCTTGAGCTATGCTCATGATGTACTGTAGTACGAGAACAGAGGGTATATACCAAGGGTATCTAGCTAAGAGTAGCTTTATACCAAGATCAGCGAGTATCTAATTACGAGTAATCGTAGTTAGATATTCGGAGAGAGAAGAAGGGTATATTGAGCTCCTTATACCCAAGAGCTGTGTCAGGGATCGGCTACGCGCGAGGTGTGGTCATTTCCCGGGACCAGTTAACAGTTTGACTGTTTTGTAGGTTATAGCTGGGATGTGAGACATCTCGAGTAGAGATACTCATGCTATGTGTTTATTAGTTAGTAGTATGCTCACTAAGCGAAAGCTTACGTTTTAATATGTTGTACATGCAGGTAACCAGTTTCCAGCGAGAGTAAGGTCCCAGTGCTCTGCTGAATCGGATAGCTGCAAGATTTTAAAAAGAGTACTTTTAACACTGCTTTTTAGTAAAACTGTTAGCATTAAAGTGTTGTAGCTAGTTTTCCGCAAACTCTGATGTTTTAGAATGCTAATTAGTAGTAATTAAATTTTTAAAAGCTATTTTAGAAAAGTGGTGTTACACAAAGATGCTGAGTACTATCGGCAAAAGTACCGTATGTTCAAGCAGAAGCGAGCTGGGAACTTGCTGATGGTTGAAGAAGATCAGCTCCAGGAGGAGACAGACTCGGATAGTGATCTGGATGCTGAGGAGCATGCCCAGTTTTGTCTAATGGCAAATGTTGAAACCGGTGATAAGAATGAAGGTGATGGTGATGATCTCTCCGATGCTGAGGAGGAGATTCATGAAAGCGAAAAGGTACCTTCTATCTCTGACTCATATGCTGGTATTAATATTGAACATGTTCAAATCATTCTAAACCGCATGAAAAAGTTGGAACAAAAGATGATTAAGCTAGATAAAGAAGCACATAGTATAATAGAACAACTAGAAAACGACATAAATGAGTCCAAAGTTCAATTAGCTATAAAAGAATCTGAATTCCCAGAGTTAACTGATAAAACAAACATCATCATGCACGATCTCAGAGTAGAACGTGTTATTACAAAAAAGGATTCAGAAATTTTTAAAAATGAACAACTTGCACTTTATACCAAAATCAAAGAATTTGAAGACCTACTGATTAAGCGTGGGCAAAGTGAACAAACCATCTTTTTGTATAAAGAAAAGGAACGTGAATTTTCTAGATGGACATTCGAAGGACTTGGTTTCGAAAACCCAAGTGTCTTGAGTAAGGTCACCGCCAAACAATTTTACAATGCAAATCTTTATGGGGAAGGTCTCACTCAACGAATGATGTTTGTTGGTCAATAGGAGGAAAGAGTTAAGGAGGACATCAAACGAACCTTACATCTCAAAACCGAAATTCCTTTTAACTACTATGACTTAAACAGCACCTACTTTGTTCAACCACCCACCAAGCCACTCTCAAAGGTCACCTCTCCTGATTATACAAATGAGGAACTTTATGCTCCAAGTGTACCAAAACTAAAATATCAATACATTCCTCACAAGGAATTACAAAGCAAGTTTCACATCTTGCAAGAATTTTGCTACACCACCCAAGTGACCAGAGATTTGCTTCAAACCTTTCAACCTATCACTACCTCCGTATCAACTCCAGTCACACCACTCTATCTTGCACAACTACAAAAGGACAATACTGAGCTCACTCAAAGAGTGAAGACCATCTGGCGCAATGACGAAAAAATCATCGACTCACTCTACAACGAAAATAATGAGTTAGAAGTCAAACTCAGCACACTGCAACGACATATCCAAGACACAGCTTGAAGCACTTCTCTTCAAATTGAAGAACGAATTTCAAGCTCTCAACATGTTTCATCTTCTAACCAAATAATTGAAAAATACAAACAATCTAATACCAATTTGGTAAATCTTGAACTTAAATAGATTCTGAAGCCGAAACATGCATTCACAATCAATCATAACTCTTGCCCGTACCCTGATATTACTGAAACTTCCAAAACTTGTGCAAGTCGCCCGAGATTGATTACTAACACTTTCTTTTCTACTGCATATGTGAAGCAGATCGTGTCAGATAAGAGTAAAATAAAGCAAACATGGAAGAGAGTCATTCCTCAGTCAACTGGGAAATGTTCAAATTTGAAAATCTCATGTGAAAATCTTTTGATGTTCAAACAAGTTTGTAATCCCTTAAATTCACGTGATAATATAGCCTCTCAAATGTTTTGCATTAGTAATGGGTGTCTCGATGGCCACTGTGAGTTTAATTGCACATACGATAAATTAATAAAATCAATCGACATTAAACCATGTGAGCAATAGACAGATTTTTAGGATAACCAAATATGTGTTTCATTCATTAACTCAAAAGGACATATTATTCATCAATGGATCATAACTCGTCAGTCATATTGTTGGTCCCTTGTATGAGAATAACAACAAGCAACAGGTGTGTAGAAGGGGGTTGAATACACTTTCTGCGGAAATTGAACAAATCAAATAAAAGTGTTATACACAGTAAATCAAACCACAATCAGTCGAATGCTTTTATTAAGAAGATGATTACAATAATTATCAAGTAAGCAACTCTTGATATATAACCACCTAATATAAATCTCTCAATTTCTCAAACTTAGCTATCTATAATCAACTTATGATTATAGATACTGACGACTCTCTAAACAGGATTTACACAGATTCAATCTACTTATGATTACTTACCAATCTTCACAACAAATGTGAATATTCGAACACACGAACACCTTGGGAATCTGTGAGTTTTCTTGATCAAGTTGAACTAATAAACTGTAATCAAGATTCGTAACATATACGGTGAGGTGAAGTTTTGGCTCTGCAACACTTAGTTGTTTTCTACGTCGTAGTAGAAGTCGTACCTCTAAACTTATCAGGAGATAAGTATTTATAATCTTGTTCCTACGGTTCCTAACAAACTGGACTAATCCTAATTTGCTAACTAACTATCGGATAACTCGGAATCTTGAATCTTGAATCTTCAATCTTGAGTCTTCAATCTTCAATCTTGATTCTGAAGTCTTCTTATCCTTTCCGTAGATATAGAGAGTTAAAACAGAATTTAAAACACATTTAAATTCTTTCAAACAGACTTCTTTAGTCAGGCTGAGTTACTCTGCTTGAAACTCATCAAGCTGAGTTCTTCGAGAGCACACTCGAAAACAAACATGGACTAACATGTATAATTATTAACTCATCCTTAGAAGTCTAAAGAATTAACTAAAACATATTTAGTAACTCTATTGAGCTGACTCAGTCTTCACGCTGAGTCGCTCAGCTTGAAACTCATCAAGCTGAAACTCAATATGTATATCTTAGTTATAGCTTATCAAACATATTAATAATCTTACTAAGATATAATCTAAGCTGGTCGAACATATGCTCAGCTTGTACTCAGCTTATACTCAGTCTGAATCACTATAAGTGTTCAGTCTGACTAAGCTTCATAATTCTTTTTAAGTTATATGTAGAACATATCATATAAACTTACCTTTGTCTCATCAAATTTAAACTGATGAGATCATTTTCCCAACACATACGCACTCAAACGTTTAAACATATCAAGGCGTCTGCAGACAATCACCGAACTAGAGATTTATAGAAGGTACGGGTATGATGCATTCAAGAAGGCATGGATCGCTCGGGAGAAGCAATTGCAATGCAAATATTGATCGCACAAATCTACTCCTAAGCAAACCAAGCCAACATCCAAACCCAAGGCTCCGGTTCATCCAAAGCAGATTGATGTGCCGAGGCCTCAAAGAATTCACAATCATTCTTCACAAGCATGGATTCACATTAACAAAGCTTCCGCAACTCTACCGAGTCCTAAACCTCGTCCACCATCAACTGCCAAACCAGCAGTGGCACCAAACATCCGACTAAACCAATTCTGTCTAAACATATTCTTTGTCGCATGAAGATAACCCCCACATGGTTACCTAACAAAATCTTTAGGAGTTTCCCCACTACCATAATTGACAAATAAGACTCAACCAATAGAACTAACATACTAGGACCCATTAACACATGGGGACCTGAACTGACACTGTTTCTATTTTTACAGGCACCTAACCTATGGTACCTGGACTACGGATACACAAAACATATGATAGGCAACAAGAGTCTTCTCAACAAATATGTTCCTAAGTACTCAGGGAATGTATGTTTTGGGAAGGACAATGTTGCACCAATACTGGGGTACGGACATATCGAGCAGAAACATATCAAGATCAAGAAAGTCTCCTATGTAGAAGGGTTGGGTCACAATCTGTTTAGTACCGGACAGTTCTGTGATAAAGACTTGGAGATAGTATTCGGAAAGAATAAATGTTCAGTCCTAACTGAAAAAATGGAGATGTACTTCTTGTAGGTTCAAAAAAATCCAACTTGTACTCCATTGATTTGAACAATTACAACTCTCCTACCTCTGTTTGTCAACGGTCTGAAGCCTCATATGATCTCACATGGGAATTGTTAGATTATGTGTAGAGATAGATAACATGTGTCATCGTGTCCAATACTATGTGACACTAAAGGATCACACTGTTGCACACCCAATTAGAACCTGTTGGATTTTACCTGTTTGTGTATCACAATAATTAATAGTTTGAGTAATTATTGAGAAAGAGAAAAATAATAAAAGTTATTTATTATTTAAAAGTAGAAGTTAATATTTAGTTTAAATATTAACGGGACCAATTAATTAATAGTTATTAATTAATTATAAAGGTCGAGGGTATTTTCTGTAATTGATTAATAGTTTAATTAAAGCTGGGCTTTAATTAAACGGGCTTGGCCTAATAAGGATTATTATATAAACCTTTTTGAGCCTCATTAATCATATGAGATAATCACAATAGGAAAAGAATTACCCTAATCCTCTCTCCCTCTTTCTCTCTCTTTCGGCGGCTCTCTCTCCCTTACTTGGAGATCGACGGCGGCGCAAAGGGGCAGCACCGAACCACCGAGCACGGTGGTCGACGGCGGCGATATACACACACACGCACGGGTCACGGTTCAACCAGAGGTTTAATCCTTAGGCGGTCTAGCAGCCAGTTCAAGGTGGTGCAGTATCAGTGGATAACCTGCAGCTATCTAGAGGTTTAAAAGAAAAAGTTTTTGGTTTGCATCAAGGTATAACTTTTTAATCCTCTTCTTCTTCTAAGTTTCTGTACGAGTTAGATGAGATCACTAGAGGGGGTTTTTATTCTGCTGTGCATGTTTTATACCCTACAAACCATTCAGTGGTATCAGAGCCACTTCTAACCTCGTAGGAGACTAGGTAGGTTTCATTTATTCTGATGAAAAAGGTTTATCTTTTATCAAGAAAAAGGTTTTTATTAACCAGAATAATAAAAATCAAGTTTTGATTTTTATTGGATAAACTTTTGATAAACGATTAATAGATTTAATTTTTAAATTAAATCTGTTTTTTTATTGTTCTTATGTGCGATGACCTAGACCTTCGACCACGACTTCGCCGGCGGCGGCCTCAGTTGGGGCGGCGGCCTCAGTTGGGGCGGCGGTCCACGGCGGAAGACGGCAGCGGTCCACGCGATGGACGACAGTCTTCGACGGTCCGCGTCGCGGTTAGCGGCGCGTTAGCGGCGCGGTTAGCAGCCTAGTTAGTGGCGCTAACTGTGTGGTGGGCTTCTGCCCAAAAAACCACGGCCCAGGAAGCCTGCGGCCCAGCTGGGGTTTAGCGGCTAGGGTTAGCGGCGCTAAAAGCTAATTGGGCCTCGGCCCAGTTTTTTATTTCTCGGCATGTTTTTCTATTCTTGGCCCAGTTTAAATATTTGACCCAGTGTGCGGCTCAAACATTTGAGGTCAACGTTATTCTATTTTGTAAAAGTATTAGATTAGCGGGCCTGCGTGCCTTTGTATATCTTGTACTTTTATATTTATAGTTTTTACAATAGAATAGAATTATTGGATTTCATATCTGGAGCAAGGAGCAAGGAGCAAAGAGTAGGATTGGATGCTGGAGCCAGTGGGAGCTTCAGAATGTCATGCCATGTGTGTTGGGTTTTTCCAGTTAGGTTTTGACCGTCGGGTTTTTCGTGTGGCTCACGAAACCGACAATAGTTAAGGGCAAGGCTAAGGCATAGTTATTTGTGGTTGTTTTATTTCTTTACATATTTTATATATGCGTGGTTATGATTCTCACGATGAAATAAAACAAGGGTTTTAATAATAGTTAATTATTAAACAGATGTTTTTTTTTTAAAAAGAAAACTGGCATAAAAGTTTTTCTCGTAAAAAACTTGGAAATCCTTTTTAGAAAAATCTTAGATCAGTGTGCTACCCACCTAATGGTACACCTTTCCTGTTAAACGGTACTCGGGTGTCGGAAGTCACCAAACCTTGGGCATTCGGGTTCAAACCATTGTGGGGGAGGGTGTGAAAGACTTTGCGATAATCGGGAGTCCCGACCAGAGTTCACACTGTCTTAGGTGGTGCGATCTATTTTGGTGATAATTGGGAGTCCCGGCCTAAAATGCACTAGAGGGACTAAACATGCACGGTTCCTGTAACCGATGTCCCGCGGATCTAGGAGTCGTGTCCTGTCGGGATACGATTGGTATAGTTCTTACCTACCAGAAATAGCATTGTCCCGGTGGGAAGTGCCCAAGCCTTGCATCGGGAAATGTGAAATATGGATCCTAGTCTAATAATTTATTGTTTAAAAGGTAATAATTATTATAAGATGTAATCAATACTGAATCGGTTTTATCTTTTTCTTTTTCTGTAGATGTCTATTTTATCTGTTATTCCGTTTTATTCACCAAGAGAGTCTTTAAGTCTCATCACTGGCAAGTGGAAGCTTTCAGGTCCAAACTTTGTTGTTTGTAAGTTGCATCTGAAAAATGTTTTGGATGCACAGGGAAAGCTTCACATTATTGAGACATTACCTCCAGAGCGACCAGGAATAGATGCCCAGGATAGTGAGTATGACATTTACTATCAGTATCTGGATGACGAGTCTGACGTTATGTCGATTCTCATTCTCACAGCATCATCCGAGTTTACGGATGATCTCCGTGAGAAGTCGTCTTATGAGGTCGTTCAAGGACTGGAGCAGAAGTTCAAGTTTAGTGAACGGATATGTCGCATGCTACTGATGAGGGAAATTCTATAAGCTAAGATGAAAGAAAGTCAGCTTATTAGCGATCATCTGATCAATATAAGAAGGCTCATAGATTGCTATGAGAGTTTTGGATCAAAATCAAAACCACATGAGCTAGTTATGCTCTTGTTCGGTTCCTTGTCGGACTACTAACAGAAAAGAGTAATGTATGTCCTCAGTGATTTTGAGATGACTGTCGCAGGGTTGCACGAAATCCTTAAGTGCATTAGCGATGAGTTGAATCCAAAGCAGCTAGAGTCAACAGTTGTAGACCCTATGCAGGAGGATGACTGGCTGGAAGAACTTGGAGAAATTTGTTGCCCATACTGTGGTAGCAAGGATTCATGCGAGCACTCACTCGACATAGATCAGCTGGACATTGGTTCGCCCAATGATACAGGCATCTTTATGATAGATTGTCTTATTACTTATTATGAATCATGGGCATTGGATACCGGATGTGGTCATCACATATGCATTCATTTGCAGGGATTCAAGAGAAGTAAGAAGCTGAGACAAAGAGATATGGACATGCGGGTAGGCGAAGGCTCCATGGTTGGTGCCAAAGCTGTAGGAACATATTGTCTTAGTTTGACCTCGGGCATGGTCTTAGAACTAGAACCTTGTTATTATGTTCCTAGACTTATTAAAAATGTTATCTCGTTCAATTTGCTAATAGACTGTGGATTTTCTTATGTTTTTCATGAAAAGGTTATTTCATGTTTTAAAAATGATATTTTCTTTTTCAAAGCTACTCCAGAAAACGGTCTATATACGCTAAATTTAGATAACAATGACATCTATCATATAAGTAAGAGATCTAAGAGTAACTTGAATCAAACTTACCTCTGGCATTATCGTTTAGGACATATAAACAAGAAACGCATAGGGAAACTCCAAGATGACGGAATTCTGGAACCATTTGACTTGGAGTCATATGATATTTGCGAATCTTGTTTATCTGGTAAAATGACAAAGCAGCCCTTCAACAGTGAGAATGAAAGGGCCAGCGAGTTATTAGGGATTATACACACAGATGTGTGTGGACCCTTTACTCTGAAAGCTAGAGGAGGATACCGGTATTTCATAACCTTTACTGACGACTTCAGTAGGTTCGGTTATGTCTACCTCATGAGACTTAAATCTTAAAGTTTTGACAAGTTCAAACAGTTTCAAAAGGAGGTACAAAATCAGCTAGACAAGAAGATAAAGTCGCTTCGGTCGGATCGAGGTGGCGAATATCTGAGTCAGGAATTCGACGATCATTTGAAGGAATGTGGGATTGTTTCACAACTCACACCTCCATATACACCTCAGATGAATGGTGTATCAGAAAGGAGGAATTGTACACTTCTTGACATGGTACGATCAATGATGAGTCGAAGTTCACTACCATTGTCGTTTTGGGGACACGCACTCGAGGCAGCAGCGTTCATGCTGAACCGGGTTCCAACCAAATCAGTTGAAAAGACACCATTCGAGGTATGGACGGGGTAAAAAGCCCAAAATGTCTTTTCTCATGGTTTGGGGATGTGAGGTGTATGTTAAGCGAACATTCACGGATAAACTGAATCCCAAATCACATAAGTGTATCTTCGTGGGTTATCCCAAGGAAACCATGGGATACTATTTCTACAACCCAGATGAGAACAAAGTTTTTGTTGCTCGTAAAGGGGTGTTCTTGGAAGAGAAGTTTCTTAACTCAGAAACTCCAAGAAAAGAAATAGAGCTTCAAGAAATTGAAGAGTAGGAGATTACACCGCCACCGATAATTGAACCTGTGGTTCAACAAAGAATTGTTGAGCCTCAACCCGAGTCTGTGGTTGAGGAAGAAGTGCAAACTCAAGACCTTCGCAGGTCTAGTAGGCCTCGTAATGAGCCAGATAGGTATCTATGATTCCTAGTTGCTCAAGACGAAGGGGATCTTTTAGAACCCACTACCTACCAAGACGCTGCCTCAGGTTTAGAATCTGAGAAATTGCTAGAAGTCATGAAGGCAGAGATGCAGTCCATGTATGACAACCAAGTTTGGGAGTTAGTAGATTTGCCTCAACACAGTAAAGCTGTTGGGTGCAAATAGGTCTTCAAGAAGACAGACATAGATGGAAAGGTGCATACTTTTAAAGCAAGGCTAGTGGCAAAAGGTTTCACGCAAACTCATGGCGTTGACTATGATGAAACTTTTTCCCCAGTAGCAATGCTTAAGACTATTAGGATCCTTATGACAATATCAGCATATTTTGATTATGAGATATGACAAATGGATGTCAAAACCGCTTTCCTTAACGGGAAACTGACAGAGGATGTATACATGATACAACCGGATGGTTTTGCGGATCCAAGGAACCCTAATAAAGTATGCAAGTTGCTTAAATATATCTATGGACTAAAGCAAGCATCTAGAAGCTGGAACTTACACTTTGATGAGCGTATCAAAGAGTTTGGTTTTACCAACAGTGAGTTCGAGTCGTCTGTTTACACTAAATTCAGTGGGAGCGCGGTAAGCTTCCTAGTCTTGTTTGTTGATGACATACTGTTAATAGGAAACAATATACCAGTATTACAAGGAGTAAATCATGGTTAGGTAAATGTTTTCAGATGAAAGACTTGGGAGAAGCTGCTTATATACTGGGTATAAGGATCTATAGAAATAGATCTAAGCCGCTTATCGGACTTAGTCAAAGTACGTATATTGACAAAGTCGTGAAGAGCTTCAAGATGGATGAATCCAAGAAAGGACTTATTCCGATGCAATCTAGCGCGATTTTGAGCAAGGCTCAATGTCCTGTGTCTAGTCAAGATCAGGACAAGATGAAATTGATACCATATGCCTCGGCAGTTGGTTCAATCATGTATGCCATGCTGTGTACTAGACCCGATGTTGCCTATTCTATTAGTTTCACGAGTAGATATCAGCAAAATCCTGGTGAAGCTCATTAGGTGGCCCTCAAGAATATTCTCAAGTATCTGAGAAGGACGAAAGACATATTCCTAGTTTATGGAGGTTCGATGGTTGAGCTGAGTGTAACTGGGTACACTGATGCTAGTTTCCAGACCGACAGAGACGACTTCAGGTCGCAGTCAGGATTTGTCTTTACCCTAAACGGAGGAGCCATATCTTGGAAGAGTCAGAAGCAAGATACAATAGCAGATTCTACTACAGAGGCAGAGTATATTGCGGCAAGTGATGCGGCAAAGGAAGTTGTCTGGCTGAAGAATTTTATCTCGGATCTTAGAGTTGTTGCTAGTATCTCTAGAGCGATCGATATATTCTGTGACAACTCAGGGGCTGTGGCGCAAGCTAAACAGCCTAGAGATCATCAGCGGACTAGGCACGTACTCAGGAAATATCACCTCATCCGAGAGATCATTGGAAGAGATGATAATAGATTGCAAAAGATACCGACGGACGACAACATTGCTGACCCGTTGACGAAGCCGCTAGCTAGGGCTAAGCATGAGAGGTATGCGAGTTCTATAGGAATGCAATACTTAGAACATAGCAGCTAGTTCGTGTTTTTGATTATTACTATAGATATAACTTGAAACTCCTTTATTATGTAATTACATTTCATGGGATTGAAATAGGAGGTTTTTACATAATTGTTTCTAGTTGTCTATTTTTAGCATGTTTAACCTATCCATGACAAGTCAAGTGATGAACTGTCTAAATGCCCGTAGCTACTTAATGTAGTGGGAGCTACATTAGGGAGGTAACGCTATTATGGATATTTGATGATTTATTCGGGTATGAATAAAAGCACAAGGTTGTGACCAAATATTCATAGATATTTATCAGGGGATAAATATTGGGGTGATCCGCATCGAGTTTACTTCATGGAGCATTAACATAAGTAAACTTGATAGGTTGTCCTTAGACCTAAGATATTTGGTTTGGGGCGTGGTAACTTCTGTACTTTAGCATGTTCTAACATCACGCCGTAACAGGGTGATTATAAAGGGCTTGTCTAGGTGCAGCGGAAGCCATGTGCTCAAATTGCAAATAGTCAAGATGAGATTTGCACCTCCTTTTTAGGAGAGATATTTTCTGAGCTCCTCAACGATTAAGACTACTAAAAATGCGTGGCCGCGCTCGGTTAGAATGATAGTTTTTCATTCGGTAAACTGTAACTGAAGAGTGTCAAAATCAGGTCGAGAAAATCTGAGTATTTAATAAGATCCCTGCTCCATGTCAAATACTCACATTATGGAATATCGCGATGCAAAAGGAAAAGCCTAGATAATCCAAGGCGTGGATTATGTCTCTAGATGTAAGAGATCTCATAGTCTGGTTAACCTAAGCGTCTGGCTAGGGACCTCCTTAGGCCAACGATGTACAAGGAGTGTTACTTATCTTGCACAAGTGGGAGTCTGTTAGATTATGTGCAGAGTTAGATAACATGTGTCATCGTGTCCAATACTATGCGACACTAAAGGATCACACTGCTGCACACCCAATTAGAACCTCTTGGATTTTACCTGTTTATGTATCACAATAATTAATAGTTTAATTAATTATTGAAAAGAGAAAAATAATAAAAGTTATTTATTATTTAAAAGGAGAAGTTAATATTTAGTTTAAATATTAACGGGACCAATTAATTAATAGTTATTAATTAATTAGAAAGGTCGAAGGTATTTTCTGTAATTGATTAATAGTTTAATTAAAGTTGGGCTTTAATTAAACGGGCTTGGCCTAATAAGGATTATTATATAAACCTTTTTGAGCCTCATTAATCATATGAGATAATCACAATAGGAAAAGAATTACCCTAATCCTCTCTCCCTCTCTCTCTTTCGGCGGCTCTCTCTCCCTTACTTGGAGATCGACGGCGGCGCAAAGGGGCAGCACCGAACCACTGAGCACGGTGGTCGACGGCGGCGATATACACACACACACGGGTCACGGTTCAACCCGAGGTTTAATCCTTAGGCGGTCTAGCAGCCAGTTCAAGGTGGTGCAGTAGCAGTGGATAACCTGCAGCTGTCTAGAGGTTTAAAAGAAAAAGTTTTTGGTTTGCATCAAGGTATAACTTTTTAATCCTCTTCTTCTTCTAAGTTTCTGTACGAGTTAGATGAGATCACTGGAGGGGGTTTTTATTCCGCTGTGCATGTTTTATACCCTACAAAACCCTTCAAGAATGGCATCACAAGCTCTCTCATCTCAACTTTCAAAACATTAACAGGCTAGTGACAGGTGACTTGGTGAGAGGGATACCAAAGTTGATATTCAAGAAGGACCATCGTTGTGCAGACTGTGAAAAAGGAAAAATGAAAAAGGCTTCTCACAAATCTAAACAAGCGTTTAGCACTACAAAGCATTTAGAACTTCTGCACATGGATCTATGTGGTCCTATGAGGATCCAATCAAAGAATGGGAAGAAGTATATCTTAGTCATGGTGGCTGACTACTCTTTGTATACTTGGGTAAATTTTTTGCGATCTAAAGATGATGTTGGTCCCCTGATGAGAGTAACAACAAGCAACAGGAGTGTAGAAGGGGGGTTGAATACACTTTCGGCGGAAATTGAACAAATCAAATAAAAGTGCTACACGAAGTAAATCAAACCACAATCGAACGCTTTGCTTTTCATTAATAATAAGATGATTACAGACTCTATCAAGTAAGCAAATCTAGATATGTAAACACCTAATATAAATCTCTCAATCTTTCAAACTTAGCTATCTATAATCAACTTATGATTATAGATACTGACGACTTTCTAAACAGGATTCACACAGATTGATAACTTACCAATATCACAACTAATGTGAGTATTCGAACACACGAATAGCTTGGCAATCTGTGAATATCTTGATCACGTTGAACTGACAACCAGTGATTCAAGAATCATAACACATACGTTTGAAGTGAGGTATTTGGCTCTGCAACACTAAGTTTTTTTCGTATCTGAGTCGTACTTAGAAACTTACCAGGAGATAAGTATTTATAATCATGTTCCTACGGTTCCTAACAAATTGGACTAATCCTAACTTACTAACTAACTATCGGATAACTTGGGATCTTTAATCCTGAATCTTCTTATCTTGAGTCTTCAATCTTCAATCTTGATTCTGAAGTCTTCTTATCCTTCTCGTAGATATAAAGAGTTAAAAAAGAATTTAAAACATATTCAAATTCTTTTAAACTGACTTCTTTAGTCATGTTGAGTTACTCAGCTTGAAACTCATCAAGCTGAATTCTTCGAGAACAAACCTGATTTCAAACATGGACTAACATGTATAATTATTGATCACTCAGATCAGACTAATTAAGCATGAACACATCATAACACATTTAACATATCAAACAAATATTTTGTATTAAATGAACATATCATAATACAAAAGTATTGATCACTCAGATCATGCACACTAAGTACTTACAAAATTATTAGAACTAATCTAATATTTACATTAGAATTAATCTAATTAGTAATAGAACTAATCTATTCAGGATGCAGCTCTTCAAACTCTTTGATCTCCTTGTTGATTTCATCAAGGATTTCTTGCAGATTAGATAAGTGTTGAAGCTGATCTTTTTGTGATCTGATTGCTCCGTTAATTCTGTATCTGAACCTTGCAGTTTGTTCAGTCTTTTCCACGATTTGTCTCAGAGCAAATACTTGAGATACCCCACATGTGTAAATACTTGCATCAGACTGGAAGCATTGTTCACCGTTTATATCCAGGTACATGAATCCTTTCTCAGGCTTTTCCACATAAGTGTTTTCTTTAAACTCCAAGCCTTCAGGGAGAACAAGACTGTACGTATCTAGATTTGCTAGTCCAGGTGGCTTTGTTTGCTTCTTCTTTTCAACTTTATGAAAAGAAGTTAGTAGGGTAGCTATCTTAGACCTGGGTATGAGTTTCATTGAATCAGCTCTTGCAAGTAACCTTAGCAGCTCTTCTTTAACTTGACTTCTGGCAGAGGTCTTTTCCATCTGCTTGATAAGTATTGAAACTTGCTTCCACTCTTCATAACTCAGTATGTGCATTTGATTCAGCTCCAGAGATGATGTCTCACCATTTCTTAAGACAAACTCTAGAATGATGATCGCTTGAGCTGGGCTCAACTTTAGTGAGGTTATTTGAGAAGAGAAGAATGTCCTTGTATAACAATTAATTATATCCTCCTCCTCTTTTTGATCTTTTATAGGAGGTTCTTCTTCCTCTTCCTCCTTAGGCACAATTGGCAGATTGAGTTTAGTTAAATCCTCATTCTGCTTTCTGATTTGCTCAGCCCAAGTCTTTTCTCTTGCTTCTTTCTCACTGACTAACACAACTTGAGCATCCCTTTGTCTTTTTCTTAGCTCATCGAGAGATATCCCAAGCTGATCAGCATCCTCTTGTTCCAATCTTCTTACTGCCATCAGTGAAGCTCTCTCTTGTAATGTCATTTTATCCGCAAAGTCTTCATCTGAGGCTACTGATTCACTTAGAATCACTTTTCTTCTTTTCTGTTGAGGGGGTTCTGACTTTTCTGAGCTGTTCACTGCAGGTCTCTTGCCTTTTGCTTTTTCAGTCATCTCTACTTCTTTTTCTACCTCTTTCTCCCCCTCAATCTGATCTGCTCCCTCTGCCAATAGTAGTAAAGCTTCAGCTTTGACTGACTCGGCTTCAGCTTCTTGAACCTTCTCCCCCTTTTTGTCATCATCAATAGGGGTTGAAGTCTTTTGTTGTCGTAGAGCAGCAACAGCAGATTTCAATTGTACCACCTCTTCATCTAGTGAATCCAAAATCATTATCATTTCCTTTTTGGTCTGCTTTCTCTTAAGGTGTAGCTTCTCAAACTGACTTTTAAAGAAATTCATTAAATCATCCAAGTCAGCCTGAGAAGGTTGGAATTTGGGTGCATCGTCTAAAGGTTGGTGTTTACTCTCAAACTCATTTGCACCAGAGTTTGGACCCTGTGAATCACCTTGGTTTGAAGATGAAACATTGACAGGCCGTGCTAGTGGGTGTGAGAAGTGAAGAGAAGTGATAGGGCTCGAAACGTGTAGTGTATGGGTAGGTGCTTGGCTTAATGCTTTGGAGGGGGGTGATTGACCCTAGGGATTAGTCATATGTTCAATGTTACCTAAGTGTGTCTGCTTAGGCACAGTAACAGGCTCTCCCATGGCTCTGGAGAGTGTGGGCTGAGTAGACACCACACCCGGATAAGGCTTTGGGTTTGAAATGAGCCTCGAGGTTGACACCTTTTGAGTAGGCGTCTCCCCCTCAACTCCTGCCTGTGGAGGGATCAAGGTGATCTCAGTTCCAGTGATGCCTTTAGGAGTGGCACCACCTATGGCAGTTTTACGTGTATAGGTTCGGATATTCTCCCTAGCAGCAGTGGGCATACTAGGGGTGGCTTCAAAGTGAATTTGAATGGAAGGTGGAGGTGATGGGTTAGACTGGGTTGGGTTTATCGCAGCCTTATCTCCAAATGCAGATGGAGAATAGTGAGAAGAAAGAGAAAGTGGAGAGGTTTTATCGAAAGCAGCTTCAGTATGTAATGGTTCAGCTTGAACAGAATGCTCAGCTTGAACCTCAGTGTCAGCTTGGGAAGCTCCCCCTTGATTGGATCCCTCAGCGTCACTTTCTGAAGAAGCTGCCTCAGCTATAAGCAACATAGAATCACTCAGACCCTCTTGCTCGGGGAAGATGTCATTGTTGAACATCTTTGAGCTGAGTACTGGGGAAGGGAACACATCCTGTCTAGCTTCATAATGATGTTCTCCCAACTCAGCTTCCACCACCAGGGACAGATACCGTATGAATGGTATATGGAGATTCCTTGGTGTTTTCAGCACTTGGGCTTTGAGCTCGTTGAAGATGAGCAGTGCATAGTCCAGGTTTCTGGCATGGTACATGTTGTAGAGCAGCAGCATCTCGAACTCATTCACCTGATCCATGCCTCCAATCTTAGTTCCCAGTGAACGGATCACCGTGGACACCATGAAGCCCCAACCAGTAGGAAAAGTGGCCTTCTTTATAACACCCTCAGTCTGCGGGTGACCCATGCTGGGTAGGACTGACCTCGGCACTTGCCTAGTGACAGCACCGTCGAACACATCACTTGCAGGAAGTTGAAGAACATCCGTTAGCCGCTGCATAGTTATGACAACTGTTCTATCCCCATTTAGAACAGTGCCAGCGATCTCTCCCCTGTTCTGGTCATAGACACAAGTGTACCAGAACTCCAATAAGTGCTATGGAACAATATGCAGAGGTGCTCCAGTGAAAGCAAATGCCAGAGGGCATTTTCGGATATAATCCACCCAGGCTTCATAGCCTCTGTTCCTCTTACGTTCAGGGATTGCCAAACACGCACGTTAATTGTTTACTTTAAGAACTGGCATCCCGTTGTTTTTTAATGTAGAACCTCTAACCATCCTTTCACTTAGATTTAGAATGATTCCGTCAATCGTCGAATAAAACCTGAATAACATTGAGTAACTTCAAAGATCGCACTAAGCGATTAGGGTTTTGTGAACAATGAAACGAGGAATGTGCACTGAGCAATTGGTTGTTTGCGAAAGGTATTTTAGAAGGTGAGAAGTCTGTTTTGTAAGCGTAAACTTCTATAAACCGGTTATGATCGGTATATATACCTTTCTGAGGAGAGAGAAAAGTTACCGTTGAAGTCTCTTTTTATCCGTTACATCGTAAAATTGACGGCTTGATGTAACAGTAAGAGGGTAGAAACACATCATCTTCCAACGGATACAAGTGTAACATAATACGATTAACTAATAATAATATTATAAACACTGGTAAAGTATACCAATACATAACTGATATACGATGCGATTTGAGACTGACTCAAATACACATTGACACATGAAGTAATGACACTTAGTAATTAAATCATAGTTTGGACACACCAAATCTGAGTAAACTTATTACTCAGTTTATGTCAAGCACTCAGCTTGATTCAAGCACTCAGCTTGAGTTGAGTACTCAGCTTGAGATTTGCACTCAGCTTGAGTAGAGCACACAGCTCAGGCTCAATGACACTTAGTCATTTTAGTTTGAGACTGACTCAAACTTACATTTTAACTATACTGAGTAGTTAAAGTATGTTTGGAACTCACCAAACATGTGAACCAATCACACAGCTTAAGTTAAGCACATAGCCTAGACTTAATGACACTTAGTCATTTATGTTTGAGACTTACTCAAACTTACATTATAACTACACTGAGCAGTTAAAATATGTTTCGAACTCACCAGACATGGGAACTCATCATCCAGCTTGACAGGTTATACAGTTTATGAAAACTTATTTATAAACTATGCACTTAGCTTAAGACACTTAGTCTCTGTCAAACTGAAAACTCAGATTCTAGACACTTAGCTAGGGGTTGAGCATACCCAATTTACTTAGCTGATACATAAACCTCTTTTCATTAAGTGGTTTAGTGAAGATATCAGCTAATTGGTCATCAGTGGAGATAAATTTAATGTCAACTTTACCTTTTTCCACGATGTCCCTGATGAAATGATGTCTAATTTCAATGTGCTTGGTTCTTGAGTGGAAGACTGGATTGTAAGTCATGGCTATTGCACTTTGGTTATCACAGAAGATAGGAGTTTTCTTGAAAATCATGCCAAAGTCTTGAAGCTGATGTTGCATCCATAGGATTTGAGCACAACAGCTTCCTGCTGCAACATATTCAGCTTCAGCAGTTGAAGTAGCCACTGAGTTCTGTTTCTTACTGGTCCAACTTACTAACTTCCCTCCAAGCAATTGACATCCTCCAGTTGTTGATTTTCTATCTAACTTGCACCCAGCATAGTCAGCATCTGAAAAACCAACTAACTCAAATCCAGAGTCCTTTGAATACCAAAGTCCTAAATTTGGTGTACCTTTAAGGTACCTAAAGATCATTTTCACAGCTTGAAGATGTGATTCTTTAGGATTTTCCTGATATCTTGCACAAACACATGTAGCAAACATGATATCAGGTCTACTAGCTGTCAAATAGAGCAATGAACCTATCATTTCTATATAGGTAGACTGACATACAGATTTACCATCTGAGTCTTTACTCTGCCTGATAGCTGGTGACATGGGTTTTTTCATAGTTTAACTTGAATCAAAACAATATTTCTTTATCAAATCAAGAACATACTTGCTTTGATTGATGAATATTCCATCAGGCTTTTGTTGAATTTGTATACCCAGGAAATATGTCATCTCACCCATCATGCTCGTCTTGTACTTTTGTGACATTAGTTTGGAAAACCACTCACACAGAGATTCATTGGTAGAACCAAAGATAATGTCATCCACATAGATTTGTACAAGAATCACATGTCCTTTACTCTTTCTAATAAAGAGTGTCTTATCTATTGATAGTAGATAAGTGGACAGAGTATCATACCAAGCTCTTGGAGCTTGTTTAAGACCATACAAAGCCTTGTCCAACTTATAGACATGATATGGAAACTTTGAACTTACAAAGCCAGGAGGTTGTTTCACATAGACTTCCTCCTGAAGTTTTTCATTCAGGAAAGCATTCTTCACATCCATTTGATAGACTTTGAAGTCTTTATATGCTGCATAAGCTAAGAACAGCCTTATGGCTTCAATTCTAGCAACAGGGGCAAAGGTCTCATCGTAATCGATTCCTTCTTCTTGCTTATACCCTTGTGCTACCAGCCTGGCTTTGTTCCTAACTATCACTCCATCCTTGTCCATTTTATTTCTATAGACCCACTTAGTGCCTGTAACTGTATGATCTTTTGGGGCAGGGACAAGGTTCCAGACTTTGTTTCTCTCAAACTCATTTAATTCCTCTTACATAGCTTCAATCCAATCTTCATCCTCTAAGGCTTCTTCAGTCTTCTTTGGTTCCATTTGAGATAGGAAACCAAAGTAAGCGGCATAGTTAGCTGTAGCCTTGGATCTGGTCATAACCTTTTCTTGGACATTTCCAATGACCTGATCTTGAGAATGATCTTTGAGGAATTTGAATGTTGTAGTTGGAGAGTCTGGTTCAGAATCTGAGTGATGTTGAGAGCCATGAGGTGAACTTATCTCTTAAGTCTCAAAAGCAGCATTGTCAACAAACTGTTAATCACCAAGATCTTCAGTCTGAGTGATGTCAGCTCCAAAGGGATTGATGAACTCATCATCTTTCTCAGCTAGAGAATTCTGTGGAGCTTGTGATGATTTCTTGGATGGACACACATCATCATCACTATCATCTCCTATGACATACATAGGATTTGATAAGTTGGTTTCCTTAGGCCTTTCAAGCTCACTTAGACTGACCAAGTCAGCTTGACTTTTATCAGCATGGTCAAAACTGTCTTCATCAAATGAGGCATGAATTGATTCTTCTATGACCTTTCTCCTTGTATTATACACTCTGTACGATTTGGAGATTGGGGAATAACCAGAGAATATTCTAGGATCAGCTTTAGGTTCCAACTTATGGAGCTGATCTCTTTGATTCAGCACATAGCATTTTAAACCAAAGATATCGAAATAACCTATATTGGGCTTTCTAGACTTATACATCTCATATGAAGTCTTTCCATGTCTTTTGACAATGATTGACCTATTTTGGATATAACAGGTTGTACTAACAGCTTCATCCCAGAAATAGAGTTTCAATCCTGCCTCACATAGCATTGTTCTAGCAGCCTCAAATAAGGTTCTATTTCTCCTTTCAGCAACTCCATTTTGTTGTGGAGTTCTGACAGATGAGAAATTTTGTAATATTCCTTTTTGTTCACAGAAGCTTTCAAGGGTAGAGTTTCTGAACTCAGTCCCATGATCACTTCTTAGTTGCTTTACAGACTTACCTTTCTGCAGCTCTTCCTGTTTGATAAAACTAATTATCTCCAGGGCAGCCTCACTTTTGGCTTTAAGGAATATTACCTAGGTGAATCTTGAGAACTCATCTACTATCACCAGTGTATACTTTTTGCCACTTAGGCTTGGAGTACTTCTGGGTCCAAACAGATCCATATGCAACATATGCAATGGGTTTGTTATTGAAAAATTTTGCTTTGATTTAAAGGACCCTTTATGGTGTTTCCCTTGTTCACAAGCTGAACACAATTTGTCTTTGACAAATGTGATCTTTGGTAATCCAGAGACTAACTCTTTATTGGATAGCATATTTATATTTTTAAAATTCAAATGTGATAATCGTTTATGCCACAACCAACTCAGCTTAGGAACAGATTGGGAATACAAGCAGGTTTCAGTATAGGGATCAGCAGAATTAAGATCAAGTAGATACACATCTCTTTTTCTTTTAGCTATTAATACAGTCTTTCCCTTAGCATTATAAATTGTTCCTGCTTTCTTCCTAAAAGTAACAATATTGTCTTCATCACACAATTGACTGATACTAATCAGGTTGTGTTTGAGACCTTTGACATATGCAACATTCTAGAAAGTGACCTTGCCAGCTTGCATCTTCCCATAACCTTTAGTTCTTCCATGGAAGTTGTCTCTAAAAGTTACTTTAGGACCTTCATCTTCTTGGAAATCACTAAGATGTCCTTTACACCGAGTCATGTGCCTTGAGCATCCACTATCCAAGTACCATTTACTTGAACCCTTATACATGGAAGCAGTATCCCAATCACTGAGCTTGCTGTATCCCATATATCTTTTGCAGATTGCCACCCAGTCACAGTACGCAAGATCTCATTAGTCAGGGCATTTGCTTGAACACTTTTTTCCTTGTCATCCAGACTGTAGAGTTTCTAATCTTCATCAGTCCAGGATGTAGCAGACTTTCTTGTTTCCTTTTCAGTTTTTCCAGGAGACGTATCACTGACAGTAGCAGGAATCTTGGGGATGATAGGTCCTTTTGTAATGACATCGAACATACGGTTGTCAATGGACTTGAGGAATAGCATGGCTCTGAATATCCACATAGGATAGTCAGATCCATCAAATATGGGACAGCCTTTGGCAGACATCTGTGGATAGTTTGAAGTACTGTTGCTTGTAGACATTGTAAACTTTCTCAGAATCTTGAACTTTCAACTTATGAAATCGTTCAGCCTGCTCTGATACCAGTTGTTGGTCCCCTGATGAGAATAACAACAAGCAACAGGTGTGTAGAAGGGGGTTGAATACACTTTCTATGGAAATTGAACAAATCAAATAAAAGTGTTACATGAAGTAAATCAAACCACAATCGAATGTTTTGCTTTTCATTAATAAGAAGATGATTACAGACTCTATCAAGTAAGAAAATCTTGATATTTAAACACCTAATATAAATCTCTCAATTTTTCAAACTTAGCTATCTATAATCAACTTATGATTATAGACATTGACAAACTCTCTAAACAAGATTTGCATAGATTGATAACTTACCAATATCACAACTAATGTGAATATTCGAACACACAAATAGCTTGACAATCTGTGAATATCTTGATCACGTTGAACTGACAACCAGTGATTCAAGAACCATAACACATATGGTTGAAATGAGGTATTTGGCTCTGCAACACTAAGTTGTTTTCGTATCTGAGTGGTACCTCTAAACTTATCAGCAGATAAGTATTTATAATCCTGTTCCTACGGTTCCCAACAAATTGGACTAATCCTAACTTGCTAACTAACTATCAGATAACTCAGAATCTTGAATCTTGAATCTTCTTATCTTGATTCTTCAATTTTCAATCTTGATTCTAAAATCTTCTTATCCTTCCCGTAGATATAGAGAGTAAAAACAGAATTTAAAAGATATTCAAATTCTTTTAAACTGACCTTTTTAGTTAGGCTGAGTTACTCCGCTTGAAACTCATCAAGCTGAGTTCTTCGAGAACAAACCCGAATTCAAACATGGACTAACATGTATAATTATTAACTCATCCTTAGAAGTTTAAAGAGTTAACCAAAACATATTTAGCAACTCTATTGAGCTGACTCAGTCTACAAGTTGAGTCACTCAGCTTGAAACTCATCAAGCTGAAACTCAATATATATATCTTAGGTGACACACACAGTTTATCAAACATATTGATAATCTTACTAAGATATAGTTTAAGCTGATCGAACATATGCTCAGCTTACACTCAGCTTATACTCAGTCTGAATTACTATAAGTGTTCAGTCTGACTAAGCTTCATAATTCTGTTTAAGTTATATGTAGAACACATCTTACAAACTTAACTTTGTCTCATCAAATCTAAACTGATGAGATCATCTTCCCAACAGATGAAGCTACACCAATGATCATCTCTTTCATCAAACAATAGCAGAACAAGCACAATTAAAGTGTGGTATCCATCCGTACTGACAATGGAACTGAATTCAAAAACAGCACTCTGAACTTCTGTGACCTAGTAGTTAGGATCAGCGATTAGTTCTCCGCAGCATATACACCACAACAGAATGGTTTAGTGGAAAGATGGAACAGAACTCTGGTTGAAGCAGCCCACACAATGCTTTCATACTCAGGCTCCTACCTTCCTATTGGGCTGAAGCTATCAGCACTGCATGCTTTACGCAGAACCGCTCTTTCATTCATAAACATTTTAAAAAAACTCCTTATGAACTGGGAAATGGCATCGTACCTAATATCAAATACTTTCATGTCTTTGTTAATAGGTGCTTTGTGCTTAATGATAAGGATAATCTAGGAAAATTTGCTTCTAAAGCTGATGAAGTTATTTTCTTAGGTTATTCTACAGTATCTAAAGCATACAGGGTTTTAAATAAACGAACATAGAGCAATGTAGAGAGTATAAATGTAACATTTGATGATTCATAGAATGTTGAAACTTTTCCACCAAAACCAACAAAACACGCTTCTGAACTTACCAGTTCAGGACCGGTGCTTCAAAATAAAGAATCAAACATTTCATCCAGTTCAAATACTAATCTAGATTTCATATTTGATTTCTTTCGGTTTGAATCTTCTCCTGTTCTAACTGATAACATAGACAACACAGAAGTACAAGCAAGTGTCACTCTAACAGCTCCTACGGTTTACTGAGACGAATCCATTTGCAGATCTCTATGCTGAGGATTCTACATCTGATTCTATCAATCGTCCTCATATGACCTCTCAGATTACTGAACCAGAGAGCCCACCTGTGTTCGATTCACATCCAAATTTCTCTCTAGAAGATGAATAGGAAGCACGACACCTAAAAAATCTTATTCCTACATCTTCTACTCCTCATGATATTAAGTGGACTAGGCATCACTCTGAGATTGATATTATAGGAAACCCTTCAGCTGGTTTTCAAACTCGTGCATCAACCGCTATCGAATGCCAATTTTCAGGTTTTCTGAGTATCATTGAACCCACCAAAACTTTTGAGGCACTAGATGATCCATATTGGGTAATTGCTATGAAGGAAGAACTACACCAATTTCATCGCCCCAAGTTGATTTTTCTATATACGCAAAAAGAGAGAAAATTCTCTAGGTGGACGTTTGAAGGCCTTAAGTTTGAAAACCCGAAGTTCTTGGAAAGGTCATAGCCACTCAATTTACAATGTTGACCTCTTTGGAGAATGCCTCACGGAGTGAATGGTATTTGTGGGACAAGAGGAAGAAAGAACAGATGATGAGATGAAGCGGAGTCTGAAGCTCAAAACTAAGATCCCATTTTATTATAAGGAATTGAATACGTCATGTTTCACTAGGAATCAAAAACCCACTAGGTGTGTTAATACCTCTCCTGTTTATACAGATAAGGAACTTTATGCTCCTGCTAAACCAAAACCTCCAATTGAGTACATTCCTTACAAGGAATTACTATAACGATTTCAAACCATGCAGGAGTACTGCTTTACTACTCGTGTGCTGAGAGATGTAATTGCTATGTATATACATCATGCTTATTCTTCTAAAAGTCACCTCTCTTCACATCCACCTACATCCATTTCTGATCCACTCATTCCAGAAATGAATCCGACACTCGTTCAAACCATTTCTAAATTCTTTCCTTCCATACCAACATATTCAAATCCGTCAACGACCTCACCAGATGCAGAAAGAGTCGTACGTTCGCAACAAGTCTCCACTTCTTCGCATGTTTGTGACACATCACATAAATCTGTTAGCAAATCTACTTTGGTAAATTCTAAATTGAAACAGATTTTTAAACCCAAACATACATATGTAAATCATCACACCTTTCTTGTACACCCATATATCACTGAGACATCTGTTGCTGCTGCTAGTCGTCCACGACCGTTTTCTAACATATTTACTTGTGCTGCAGATTTGAAGAAAGCAACGTGTGCAGAGAGTAAACTAAATCCAAATGGAGAATAGAGATTCATAGGTCCTCTAGGATGCGTACCAATTTTCACACTAAATGTCAAAACATTTTAGATTTTGATCGAATTTGTAATTTGTCTAATTCTAATGAAAGAATAGTTTCTGATATGTTTTGCTTTAGTGATGGTTGTCTGTACTGCCACTGTGAGTTTAGTTGTGCTTATGACAAACTGAGAAAATCCATAGGAATTAAGCCATGTGAGTAGTGGACAAACTTGTATGACAATAAAGGTCTCAATTCCATTCGTCAACTCCAAAGGAATCATAATTCACCAATGGATTACAAAACGCCATATGTATGCACTTAACCGTTTCAATACACCCAAGAATTTGTTGACGAATCGTTAACTGTAAGCTTACAGAAGAAGTGGCTTCACTGCATTTCAACAAGCATGATTTGAACAATAAAAGCAACATACATCCAAAAAGTGATCTAAACGATCTAAAACCAAAAAAACCAAGCCATCTACTTCCACTAGTCCAACATCCCAACAGTTGGTTGCTAAAATTTCAAAGCCCAAAGCTTTAGTTTCACAAACCATAGTTGAGGTTCAGGGATTCAAATCCATTCCCAAGCATTCTGCTTCAAAATGGACTTCTAAACAAACCGCTTCCGTCAATCAGTTAATTCCTAAACTTCATTTTCAATTTTTGAAACAGACAACGGTGAACAAGGAAAGCAAGTCAAAGCAGTCCACTTCTCCGCAACAGCTCACACCAACATGGTTTCCAAAACATCAATCTTTAGGAGTACAAACAATTCACCAATCCTTACCATTAGAATCATAGCACAACAACATGAAACTAACCAATAAGGATCCATTCATACATAGGGACCTAAATCTTTTATGTTTTCCTTTTACAGGCGCCTAATCTCTGGTACCTGGACTCCGGCTGCACCAAACATATGACAGGTGACAAAAGTCTTCTCCAGAACTACGTTTCAAAATACTCTAGGAACGTGCGTTTTAGGAATGACAATGTTGCACTAGTACTGGGGTATGGAGATATAGAAAAGAAAAATATCAAAATAAAGAAAATTTCGTTTGTGGAAGGGTTAGGTCACAACCTCTTCAGCATCAGACAGTTATGCGATAAAGACTTGGAGGTGGTATTCAAAAAGAACTCTTGTTCAGTCACTACCGAAATTAGATATGTACTTCTGTTTAGGAATCAAAAATCAAATCTCTACTTCATTGAACTAAACAACTACTGCTCACCCACCTCAGTCTGGTTACTGTCTAAATCCTCCTCGGATCTCACTTGGCAGTGGCACCGGAAACTCTCCCACCTGAACATCCATAACATCAACAAATTAGTCACTGGTGACTTGGTGAGAGGCCTGTCCAAGTTGAGATTCACCAAAGACCACCTATGTGCAGACTGTGAGAAGGGAAAAATGAAGAATGCTTCACACCACACTAAACAAGTGTTCAATACAACCAAGCCTTTACAACTTCTGCATGGATCTATGTGGCCCGATTAAGATTCAATCACGAAATGGGAAGAAGTATATCTTATTCATGGTGGATGACTACTCTCGGTATACTTGGGTTAAGTTCCTGCGCACTAAAGATGAAACTGCTTAGACAATTATCTCTATCATTAAGCAGCAGCAGAACAAATATAACCAAAGTGTTGTCATCATCAGAACTGACAACGATACTGAATTCAAAAACAACACTTTGAAGAGTTATCTTGACCTTGTGGGCATCAGCCATCAATTCTCCGCAGCATAGACACCGCAACAAATCGGTGTGGTGGAACGTCACTACCAAACTCTAGTTGAGGCTGCACGGACCATGCTGCCATATTCCGGGCTACCACTTTCCCATTGGGCTGAAGCTATCAGCACCGCATGCTATACGCAAAAACATTCTTTCATTCATAAATGTTTTAATAAAACACCATATGAGCTGGCCAATGGGATTGTGCCTAATATTAGATACTTTTATGTATTTGGTAATTGGTGCTTTGAGCAGAATGAAAAAGAAAACATAGGAAAATTTATAGCCAAGGTTGATGATGCAATTTTCATAGGTTATTCCCAAGTGTCTAAGGCTTACAGAGTTTTCAATAAAAGAATAAGTTATGTATAAGAGAGTATTAATGTGACATTCGATGATTCATTGGATGTTACATCCTTTCCACTTCAAATGAACAAAACATTTCTGAACAGGTTAGTTCAGGACCGGTTCTTCAAGAAAAAGAAACAAACAATGAGTCCAGTCAAAATGCTCATAACTTAGACTTCTTGTATAATTTCTTACAATCTAAATCTCATGTTTTACCATCTGTGAACAGGACTGCAGCAAATGCTTCTAAAAGTATCACTATCACACCTCCAACTGTAAGTGTGACGGATCCGTTTACCATTGATCCAACTAATAGCTCACCGTCAACTTCTACTGTAAGTTCTACAATAGTACCTCAAGAACTAGTTCCTGATAGTACTCTTGTGTATGATTCAGATCCAAATTTAAGTTCGAAAGATGAGGAGATAGCTAGAACCCTAGAACATTACTATTCTCAGCCTTCCACTCCCTAGGAAACTTGATGGACTAGACATCACTCTGAGTCTTAAATAAAAGGAAACCCAAATTAAGGAGTTCGCACTCATTCTGCTCCAGCAAATGAATGTCAGTTTTCCAGTTTCCTTAGAATCCTAAAACCCACTAAGGTCTCTGATGCACTTCAAGATCCGGATTGGGTAGTAGCTATGCAAGAGATCTTAACCAATTTGATATACTTAAGGTTTGGAGATTAGTGCCAATACCACACGGAAAATTAGTTGTCAGGACTAAGTGGATCTCTAAGAACAAACAAGATTTTGATGGTATAGTGGTTAGAAACAAGATAGGCTGGTTGCCAAAGGCTATAACCAACAGTAGGGCATTGATTACGACGAAACATTTTCTCCTGTAGCTAGGATAAAATCTATTCGTCTATTTTTAGCTTATGCTGCCTATCGAAGCTTTAAGGTTTTTCAAATGGATGTGAAGACAGTATTTCTAAATGGGATACTTAAAGAAGAGGTCTATGTCTAACAACCAGAAGGATTTATCAACCCTCAATATCCACATTATGTCTACATACTTGATAAAGCATTGTATGGATTGAAACAGGCCCCACGTGCTTGGTATAATGTTTTGTCTGAATATCTGATTAGTGAGGGTTATACAAAAAGAAAATTCGACACCACTCTGTTCACCAAGGCCTAGGGAAAAGATAAGATTCTTGTCCAGATCTATGTGGATGACATTATCTTTGGCGACACTAACCCTTAGTACAACGATGAATTTTCTAAAACCATGGCAAATAGATTTCAGATGAGTATGATGGGGGAAATGTCCTTTTTCCTCAGATTACAATTCAAACAATTGGGGTCATGGCATTTTCTTAAGCCAATCTAAGTACATCAAAGATTTATTACAAAAATATGATCTAACCAATTGTTCTTCCATTTCAACTCCCATGGCTGCAAAAACAAAGTTGTCTACTGATCTTTACGGACCTGCAGCAGATTCAAAAACTTATCGGGGGATGTTTGGATCATTGCTATATCTGACGGCTAGTAGGCCAGATATCATGTTTTCCACATGTCTGTGTGCGAGATTTCAGGCCAATCCTAAGGAGTCACATCTGCAAGCTGTCAAAAGAATCTTCAAATATCTCAAGGGATGGATCATTGTTTGTGGTATTCACGTGATTCCAACCTGGAGTTATACGTCTACTCAGATGCTGACTATGTCGGATGCATGCTAGACCGAAAAAGTGCCTCTATCAATGCGCATTTGTTAGGTGATCATTTAGTCTGCTGGGCATCTAAAAAGCAGAACTGTGTATCCACTTCAACATCCGAAGCTGAGTACGTTGCTGCTGCAATGTGCTGCTAACAGAGCATGTAGATTCGTACACAACTTTCAGATTTTGGTTTGCAGTATGACAAGATCCCACTGTTATGTGATTTGCAATCTACCATAGCCATTTCATGCAATCTGGTACACCACTCTAAAACTAAGCGCATAGATATTCGCTATCATTTTATCAAAGACAATCTGGAAAAAGTTTGGTTGAATATCAATATGTTTACATTGATAATCAATTTGCTGACTTGTTTACTAAACCATTGGATGAATCTCGTTTTAATGATTTAGTTTCCAAGTTAGGAATGATCAATTTAAGAATTTGGCATATTGTTTCTTCAGTTTACTCTTTATTGCCTTTTCTGTTTTGAGTTGGTATTACATTGTTTGTTCGTTTTGTATGTAACTGATGCAATACTCAATGGGGAGTGTCTATATATACACATACTGCATACGTGTAGGGGGAGAACATAGACAAAATTAATTTTCACAGATTTTTATCTACCACTCAAACTCAAAACCATGTAATTAGTGCAAATTTAGAGGGAGCGTTTGTTTTAAGTGTGTTTTAATTTGAGAAAAATCATAAAAGCAACAAAATAAATGAAACATTTGGAAAATCAAAAATATTTTATATTTTGTTGAGTTGTAAGTACTTTAAATTGAAAAATCGAAAATACAAATCATTCGAGTATAAGACATTCGAGTTTCCACTTTTCATTCAAATGTGTTTTATTCGAACTTGTCAATTTGCTCAATGCTGGAAAGATTAATTTCATTCGAGCATAATTTTTCAATCTCGTTCGTGTGAAAATTATTCAAGTGTAAGTTCCTCAGTGTTATTTCATTCGCGTATGTTCCATTAGAGCGTAATCTTAAACGTGAATGTTGATTTTAGGCAAACACTTCTCTCAAGTGTACACCATTCGAGCCTGAATGATCGAGTATTGTTTTCTTGCATTTGTCCAAGTCATCAGTACACTGATCATTCGAGCTTAATCCATTCGAGCATAATACTATGCTTGAATGATGGTGCTATACATCACACTTCTATGTGTGAAACCATTCGAACGTGTTTCATCCGAGCATAAAATCCTTGATTTGTCTAAGTCATCAGAGTAGGAAGTTCATTAGAGCGTATGCCATTCGAGCATAACTGGTTACTAATTTAATTACAATGTCAATGTTGTCCCAACTATTAGAGTATAATTCCATTCGAACATGTAAAAACCATTCGAGTGTAATTTCTACAAGTATTGTCAACCAAAGTGGTCCAATCGGAAGATGACATGTGTCCTACTCAGAGTAAAAAAGGGGATAGTCGAATCAGTGTCAGTTACTATTTCAAATTTCAAATGTTGAAGAACTCATCGTTTTCTCTAGTTACTGATTTCGTGATTCATAGTGTTATACTGCCAAAATTTCCAATTTCTTGTTTAATATACTCGAAATCACTAAGGTAAACATAATCTAAGATCAAACTCGAACAATCATGATGTTAATGTTAGTTTTTGTCCGAAGAACAGACTCGAGAACCTAGGGTTTCACGGGACTTTAATCTCACCTTTAATGATCAAATCAAACGTGTTTGATGTTATTAATCTTGCGATGGAACTTTTCGATGTATGAGGAACACTGATCTACAAAAAAATTTGAAAATTTTCACCAAGTGTTCTTCGTGTTCTTCGAGTGTATGAACAATCACAACTGATCTTGATTATGATCAAAAACTTGATGTTATGGTGGTTTTTAGCATATACTTCAGTATGAAAAAGTTGTTTATATATACCTAATCAGTATATATCAACCTTCAAAACCGAGATTTCACACCATCTAACATCATGTGTCCAATGAAGGTTTTCAGTGTTAGATTTTTGTATATTTTCAATTTTTCAAAGATGTTCAATTAGGTCAAACCTAGTCAACTTAGGATCAAAAGGTCGAGTTTGATCTAAGTTAGACTACCGGTCATATTTTCATGTGTATATGGGTTTATGGTACTTATTTGAATTACAGATCTAATTTGTTTGATGTTGTTACAAGAACAATGTCTCACATGGAAGGTGATACAGTATTACATCATTCTTCTACTGCCAGCCTAGACTCAATTGAAAACCTGAGCCCTGATAATCTATTTATACCTAGAAATGAATCCCTATCTGTCACCACTCATGAGAACAACCAATTCATCAATCTTTCTACTTTCAAAAACCCTAACTTTCCAATTCTAACAGAAATCCAAAAGGTTCATCATCTTAAACATGTGCTCACTTACAATCCTGCCATCAATGGCACACATGTCCCTCAGATATACTCTTAACAGTTCTAGAAAACTTCTCATGTGTTAGATTGTGGGCAGAGATAGATAACACGTGACATCGTGTCCAATACTATGTGACACTAAAGGATCACACTGCTACACACCCGTTTAGAACCTTTTGGACTTTACCATGACGTGTGTAAGAATAATTAATTAGTTAAATTAATTATTGAGGAGGAAAATAATAATAATTATATATTATTTTAAAAGGGAAATTAATATTTAACTTTAAATATTAATTGGACCAATTAATTAATAGTTATTAATTAATTAGAAAGGTCAATATTTCGACAATTATTTGAAAGAATGTGGGATTGTTTCACAACTCACACCTCCGTATACGCCTCAGATAAATGGTGTGTAAGAAAGCAGGAATCGTACATTGCTTGACATGGTACGATAAATGATGAGTCGGAGTTCATTTCCTTTGTCATTTTGGGGGCACGTACTCGAGACAGCGGCGTTAATGCTGAATTGTGTTCCGACTAAATCGGTTGAAAAGACACCGTTCGAGGTATGGACGGGGAAAAAGCCTAAAATGTCTTTTCTCAAGGTTTGGAGATGTGAGGTGTATGTTAAGCGAACATTCACAGATGAACTCAATCCCAAATCAGATAAGTGTATCTTCATGGGTTATCCAAAGGAAACCATGGGATACTATTTCAATAACCCAGATGAGAACAAAGTTTTTGTTGCTCGTAAAGGGGTGTTCTTGGAAGAAAATTTTCTAAACTCAGAAACTCCAAGAAAAGAAATAGAGCTTCAATAAATTGAAGAGGAAGAGATAACACCACCACCGATAATCGAACCCGTGGTTCAACAGAGAATTGTTGAATCTCAACCCGAGTCTGTGGTTGAGTAGGAAGTACAAACACAAGACATTTGCAGATCTAGTAGGCCTCGTCATGAGACAGATAGGTATCTGGGATTCCTTGTTGCTCAAGACGAAGGGGATCTTTTAGACCCACCACCTACCAAGATGCTGTCTCAGGTTTAGAATCTGAGAAATGGTTAGAAGCCATGAACGCAGAGATGCAATCCATGTATGACAACCATGTTTGGAAGTTAGTGGATTTGCCTCAACACAGCAAAGATGTTGGGTGCAAATGGGTCTTCAAGAAGAAGATAGACATGGATGGAAAGGTGCATACCTTTAAAGCTAGGCTAGTGGCAAAAGGTTTCACGCAAACTCATGGTGTTGACTATGATGAAACTTTTTCCCCAGTGGCAATGCTTAAGACTATTAGGTTTCTTATGGCTATATCAGCATATTTTGATTATGAGATATGGAAAATGGATGTCAAAACCGCCTTCCTTAACGGGAAGTTGACAGAGGACGTATATATGGTACAACCAGATGGTTTTGCGGATCCAAAGAACCCTAATAAGGTATGCAAGCTGCTAAAATTCATTAATGGGTTAAAGCAAGCATCTAGAAGCTGGAACTTACACTTTGATGAGCGTATCAAAGAATTTGGTTTTACTAAAAGTGAGTTCGAGTCGTGTGTTTACACTAAATTCAGTGGGAGTGCGGTAACCTTCCTAGTCTTGTATGTGGATGACATACTGCTAATAGGAAACAGTATACCAGGGTTACAAGGAGTAAAATCCTGGTTGGGTAAATGTTTCCAGATGGAAGACTTGGGAGAAGCTGCTTATATACTAGGTATAAAGATCTATAGAAATAGATCTAAGCGGCTTATCGGACTTAGTCAAAGTACACACATAGACAAAGTTGTGAAGAGATTCAAGATGGATGAATCCAAGAAAGGATTTATTCCTATGCAATCTGGCGCGATTTTGAGCAAGCCTCAGTATCCTGTGTCTAGTCAAGATCAGGGCAAGATGAAATTGATTCCATATGCTTTGGCAATAGGGTCAATCATGTAGGCCATGCTATGTACTAGGCACGATGTTGCCTATTCTATTAGTGTCATGAGTGTTGGGATTTCAAGAACACACAACGGAAGCGAGAACAACATAAAACATGCAAACAAGTGTTCAAAACAATGAAATCCCAAGCATGGATCTACTCTATGTACAAAATAGCAACTAGACAAGAAGGAAACAGAGTTATACCAGCTCCTAAGCTCCAGCAAACTTCTTGTAAGTGGCTGAACTTGTTGGTAGAAGCAAGAACCTCCTCCTTCTTCCTTGGCTTTCGAAATCACACCCCGGGAACTAGTCTAACAAGATGTGCTAGCACCCTTCAATGATATCTCCAACTAGGAATATCACCTAAGAACAGCAAATGGCTTCTGGAACCCGAAAAATACCTCACTTGATCACTAAACTAAGTATCAAAGTGTATGAGAGGGAAAATATATGCTTTAGAGAGAATGTGGCCAAGAGAGAATTAAGTCCAGGCTTTTGGTCCTTTTAAAGACACTGGAGTGTCACTTGAACTACCTCAAACCGGCCAAGAAATCTCGAGAAGCTTAATCCCATTGGTTGCAAGTGGAGGTGTATTTGACATAAAGCCCATGCAGGTTTAGCGGCGCTAACCAAGAGTTAGCGGCGCTAAACCTTAACCCGTAGCGGCGCTAACGCGGCCTGACTTCGATTAGACGTAAAGCACATGCAACCGTAGCGGCGCTAACCTTTAATAGTTAGCGGCGCTAACTCGTTAAGTTAACGGCGCTATCGTGGCCTGCATTGCTAACTTCCACTTTTGCCATCTTTGGTCCCTCAATTTCATTTGCTGTCATGTTAGACCCCGGTGTGTGACCCATATAGGCCCATACATCATCGGTAGTGCTCTAAGGCGTACATATATTATCGGGCAGATTCTAACAAACTCCCACTTGCACATAATATACTGTACCCTGGCAAGCACAGACAAAGAGCGGCCTCTAGCAAAGCATCAATGCCCCCAAGTCTGTATGGGTTCTGAATACCTGCAGAAAACCATCATACTAAAAGTAGTGGTCCTAGATAAGTGATCTTAGACATCCTTTTGTTCGCGATATCCTTGTGAACACGAGACATGGATTAATAAATGTCAATCTCCAGATCGTTCACGATTATGTTTCTCGATCTTGATTGGTGGTGACCAAAAGGTAAGGACATATCTGATTCTCAATCAATAGTCCTTGTGCATGGCCATGCAATATTTTGGCGTCAGCTCCCAATCATCGAGGGGCCCAGGGATATCTCTCATACAGGAGGAACAAATCCCTTTGACTGCATAATCCCATACCATACCTCTTGACTTACCTAGTCATTCCCTTTATCACAGCCATTTACGAACTGCTTTTGAAAATGGCTAAAGCAAGTAAGAACTATGATATAGCGATTCATACATCTCGGGTCTGAGGATGTAAGATTTTATCATCCCAAGTTACTCGTGACTATAATCCATGAAGTATACTTGGGTGTGGGTCTTCCAGTCACTTGAAACTCCTTTCAAGCACAGGTTACTGTTGCGTTTCATGCATTCAATCCTTGATTAATGCATAACCAACACCTAACCTCAGCCTTATTTCAAACTTCCTTCCCTTGAAGAATGACTGACTGTGGAAATTTAGAATGTATAAACATTCTGGGAAGTGGTTAAACATGCTAAGATGGAACACAGTAAAGTCTTATGAATGTAACCGAATCACTCGCATATCGAAACAAGCATAATTACAATACTGTCTGTATCGTTCCCAAAATAAATTAATACATACCAAATAAACTAATATATATACAACTCAAGCCAAATCGCTAGCAAATCTTACACCTATCCCTCTAGTGTGAGATTCATGAGCTGCTTGCGGTAACGGCTTAGTGAATGGATCTGCCAAGTTTCCATTCGATGCTACTCTGCTAATGATGACTTCACCACTTTCAATTACATCCCGAATAAAGTGGTATTTGCGCGAAATGTGTCTTGTCCTCTTGTGAGCTCTTGGTTCCTTTGCCAAAGCCACCGCACCCTCATTGTCACAAAAGATCTCAATAGGGTCAGCGATGCTTGGAACCACTTGTAGATCTTGGATGAATTTCTTCATCCACACGGCTTCTTTTGCTGCTTCACTAGCCGCAATGTACTCCGATTCGGTAGTCGAATCAGCCACCGTGTCTTGTTTTGAGCTCCTCCAGCTGACAGCACCACCATTTAACAGGAACACAAACCCCGATTGAGATCGGCAGTCATCCCTGTCAGTTTGGAAGCTAGCGTCCGAGTAACCCTTTACTCTCAGCTCTTCTTCCCCACCATATACCAAGAACATTTCTTTCGTACGTCTCAAGTACTTAAGAATGTTCTTCACTGCCCTCCAGTGAGGTTCTCCTGGGTTCGCCTGATATCTACTAGTCATGCTTAAAGCATATGACACATCAGGACAAGTGCATAGCATGGCGTACATGATCGAACCCACAGCCGAAGCATATGGAACTCGCTTCATTACTTCTATTTCCTCCTTGGAGGTAGGACATTGAGTTTTACTCAAAGTCAAACCATGCAACATAGGGAGATTTCCTTTCTTGGATTCCTCCATCTTAAAGCGTCTCACAACCTTTTCTATGTATGCACTTTGAGAAAGCCCTAACAGCCTTCTTGATCTATCTCTATAGATCTTTATACCCAGAATACAGCTCGCATCGCCTAGGTCCTTCATTGAAAAGCAATTCCCTAGCCAAGCTTTGACACTTCTTAAGCTTGGGATATGATTTCCAATAAGTAGAATATCATCTACATATAGAACCAGGAAGACTATGGTGCTCCCACTAGCCCTGATATATACGCAAGGTTCATCTTTACTCTTCGAAAAACCAAACACTTTGATTTTCTCATCAAAGCAAAGATTCCAGCTTCGAGATGCTTGCTTAAGTCCATAAATGGACTTCATAAGCTTACAAACCTTGTTCGGATACTTTGGATGTTCAAAACCGTCAGGCTGTCTCATATACACCTCTTCATTAAGCTTCCCGTTAAGGAAGACGGTTTTTACATCCATTTGCCAAATTTCATAATCATGAAACGCAGCTATAGCAAGTAGTATCCGGATTGACTTCAACATGGCCACTGGGGAGAAAGTTTCATCATAATCAATCCCTTGAGTCTGAGTGAAACCCTTTGCCACCAGTCGGGCTTTGAAGATATCCAAGGTTCCATCTATGTCGGGTTTCTTCTTAAAAACCTATTTACACCCGACGGGTTTAATCCCTGGTGTAGGATCAACCAGTTCCCAAACCTGGTTATCCAACATAGATTGCATCTCGCTCTCCATTGCCTTCCTCCATTGAGCAGACTCAGGGCCTGCCATGGCTTCCTTGTAGCTGGTGGGATCATCATGATCCACCAATAACTCATTGCCCTCAGATATGAGAAACCCATATCTCTCTGGCTCAAAACGAGTCCTACTGGAACGCCTAGGAGTAGACGTTGCAAGAGTGTCAGGTACCGCAGCATTATCTTGCTCGGTATTTTGGCTAGTGCCAACCTCAAGCCCTTTATCGGCCGACCCTTGATCTTCCTCAAGGTCAACTTCCTTACTGCCGTGTTTGGATAGCAACTCCCTTTCAAGGAAGAATGCCCTTCGAGCAACAAAAACCTTATTCTCTGAAGGTTTATAAAATAAATATCCAACACCGTTAGGAGGATAACCAATAAAATAACACCTCTCCGAACGAGGTTCAAGTTTGTCTTCAGCCTCACGTCTCACGTAGGCTTGACAACCCCAAACTCGTAGGTATGAAAGTGTCGGCTTCTTACCATGCCACAATTCATAAGGTGTTTTAGCGACTTTCTTGGTTGGTGCGAGGTTAAGGACTCTTACCGCAGTTTCTAAGGCATATCCCCAGAAACTAATAGGTACCTCCGCTCGACACATCATAGACCTTACCATATCAAGCAAAGTCCGGTTCCTCCTCTCAGCGACCCCATTTAATTGTGGAGTCCTCGGAGGTGTTAATTGTGAAACAATTCCACAATTTTTAAGATGATCGACGAATTCGGTACTAAGATACTCTCCACCTCTATCAGACCGGAGTATCTTTATAGTCTTGCCCAACTGATTCTGAACGTCGTTTTGGAATGCCTTGAACACCTCAAAGGTTTCATTCTTGTGTTTAACAAGATAGACATACCCGTACCTACTATAATCATCTATAAAGGTTACGAAGTACCTTGAATTATTCCTTGTGACATGCTTGAAAGGTCCACATACATCCGTATGGATTATGTCTAAAAGGTCCTTTCCCCTCTCACTTGTTCCCGTGAAGGGTGCTTTTGTCATTTTGCCCAATAAGCAAGATTCGCATACTTCATTTGATCCTTGATCAAATGATTCCAAGATCCCATCCGATTGGAGCTTGGTGATACGAGTCTTGTTTATATGGCCAAGACGACTATGCCACATGGAATATTTATCCAAACCATTTTTGGAGTCAGAATCAATGTTCATGATAGATTGTCTTGATTCAATGTATGCATTTGCCTCATATATGCCATGACATGGTAAAGCTTTAAAATACTCAACTTCATTTTTAAAACAAATGATTGTACCACTTACAAATTTAAAATCAAAACCATCGTCATACAATTTGTGAAAAGAAATAATGTTTCTAGCCACATAGGGCGAATAGCATACATCCTTTAACAAAAAAGATAAACCGGTCTTGAATGAAAGCTTCAAATCTCCTTTAGCTTCCACTGGGACAACCTCCGAGTTTCCCATGACAAGATCCAGTTCTCCCCGCTCCAAGCTCCTACTTTCCCTTAGCACCTGCACCATATTACATATGTGAGTGCCACAGCCAGTATCCAATACCCAGCCTTTAGAAGTAGAAGTATGGTGGAGTTCTATCATGAACGTACCTGACGTATCCGGACCCGATATACTCATTGCCTTGAGCTTGTTGAGTCCCTCCAGGTACTTTGGGCAGCTACGGCGGTAATGGCCCTTGCCCCCGCAGAAAAAGCACTCCGCATCCTCCGGAGCCTTGGCTTGGGGAAGTTTCCCCTTGCCCTTGCCCTCGGAGGCCGGGTTAGGCTTGGCCCCGCCAACCTTTCCCTTTCCCTTCCTTTTAGAGGAAGAGGCGGCCTTCTTCTTCATGATGCGGCCTTCCCGGATGGCGAGAACTTGAGAGGTGGAGGAGGATGGCTTGTTCTTGGTCATGCTAGACTCAGCAGTCTTCAACATACCATGAAGTTCCATCAAGGTCTTATCCATGCTGTGCATATGATAACTCATAACGAATTGATCGTATGCACCTGGCAGGGATTGGAGGATTAAATCAACCGCCATCTCCCTCCCGATGGTAAAACCTAACTTCTCCATGCGCTCGATGTTTGCTTTCATACGCAACACATGCGCGCTCACATTCCCACTCTCTTGCATCTTGCAAGCAAGGGTTGTCTTGAGGCACTCGTACCTCTCTTGCCTCGCCTGCTGCTGGAACATGTCCTTTAGCTGCACGAGCAAGTCGTAAGCACTAAGATGATCCATTTGCTTTTGCAAATCTTGGTTCATCGTGCTCAACATAAGGCACGTGACTTCCTCAGTCTCCTTGAGGCATTTTTCATACGCCTCACGGATAGCCCTTGTTGCACCGGCAGGAGGTGCCTCGGGGAGGGGTTCCTCTACGGTATGCAACTTTCCTTCATAGCGTAAGACCAACCTCAGTTGTCTATGCCAATCCATGAAATTGCTACCATCGAGTTTCTCCTTTTCAAGGAAAACCCTAAGAGAAACGTTGGTGGTGGTGTTTGTTGCGCTTGTTGATGCCATCTAAAATTTGCAAAGTAGATATTAGTTATTATGATATTTTATCTTGTTTAATAATTTACCCAATAAGAATTAGTTAAACAAGGCTAAGAACCGTATTTCATCCTACCATGTGACGGGGTTACCGCGGATCACATGATAAAACTATTTAGGTCGGCAACCATTTTGCCAATTGCAATCTCCATCGCAATCCTTAGCACATGCGGGATCCTACGACATCCAATGGTCGTTTGGCATGTTTGATCCCTTCTTGCACCAATTTTAAGTCTTGAAATTTTGGTTAACTCGTGCTAAGCTCGACAATTAACCAAGATTTCAAACCTAAAATTGCAAATCGTCCGTCAAGACATACGGTAACAAATCCACCAAAATTGGCTCGTGCTAAGCTCGACAACCAAAGTTGTGAATTTGCCACACTCACCTTCCACACAGTTTCATGAGAATTGGCTCGTGCTAAGCTCGACAACCAAATCTCATAAGACTAGATTCGGGTGGTATCGACTTACGGATGGTGCATGATTTACGTTTTGTGGAAAAACGGGCCTTTTGTTTCCGGTTTGGTTTTGATTAACTTATTAGTGACAAATCCTATTTTCACTAGGTGTGTTAATCAATGTATGTGATCGCGCGCGAGAGGAAACCATTTTTAACAAAACTCTTGTGATTTTATTAATTTTTATCAAAAATTTTCTAGCATGCGAAACCTACAATCCATGCATAGAATAATAAAATCACATCACACGCAATATACAACATAGTCGGTAATTCTTGCCATAAAACCTATGCGTTCCTCCCGTGAGCCAAAACGGGAAGAACTCGGTCAATCTAAGGGACAAAACAATATTGACGCGAGCTCCCACTAGAACCACCATCGCCATCGGATTTCTTTGGCTTCTAAGGGCACCTTGCTCCATCTCGTTTTGCCTCCTCGTGTGTCTTCATCCCATCATCATACAATATACAATACAATAGAAAATATAAATGGCATACAAGCCACATAATTTTTCCTATTTATCTAATACTTGTACATGGATGAATGAAATGGCATGCAAGCCACAAATTATTACAATCAAACTGAATTTAATAAATTTACACCCCCAATTGTGGATCAAAACCACCAAATTACATGCACAACACACATCAACCAAATGGGCCAAGGCAAGATTACCAACTCATGTTAACACATACAACCAAACAAATCATGCTACTACTGGAACAACATGAAAAACATCTTTGGAACAAATTTCCAGAAGGTACAAGTGCTAAAAATCCCGAGACCTAAGCTGTTTTATTCAAGATTTTCGAAAACAATTTTCCAGTGGCGTTAGCGCCGCTAACCCTAGAGACTTAGCGCCGCTAACTCTAGGATAGCGCCGCTAAACCTAACGGCAGAATACAAACACTTTGAAAGAATTTAAATGTGTTTTAAATTCTGTTTTAACTCTCTATATCTACAGAAATGATAAGAAGATTTCAGAATCAAGATTGAAGATTGAAGACTCAAGATAAGATGATGAAAGATTCAAGATTCCGAGTTATCCGATAGTTAGTTAGCAAATTAGGATTAGTACAGTTTGTTAGGAACCGTAGCAACAGGATTATAAATACTTATCTCCTGATAAGTTTAGAGGTACGACTTCTACTACGACGTAGAAAACAACTAAGTGTTGCAGAGCCAAAACCTCACCTCACCGTATGTGTTACGAATCTTGATTACAGTTTATTAGTTCAACTTGATCAAGAAAACTCACAGATTCCCAAAGTGTTTGTGTGTTCGAATATTCACATTTGTTGTGAAGATTGGTAAGTAATCATAAGTTGATTGAATCTGTGTAAATCCTGTTTAGAGAGTCGTCAGTATCTATAATCATAAGTTGATTATAGATAGCTAAGTTTGAGAAATTGAGAGATTTATATTAGGTGGTTATATATCAAGAGTTTCTTACTTGATAATTATTGTAATCATCTTCTTATTCAAAGCATTTTAATCATCTTCTTAATAAAAGCATTCGACTGATTGTGGTTTGATTTACTATGTGTAACACTTTTATTTGATTTGTTCAATTTCTACTGAAAGTGTATTCAACCCCCCTTCTACACACCTGTTGCTTGTTGTTATTCTCATACAAGGGACCAACAACTGGTATCAGAGCAGGCTGAACGGTTTCATTAGTTGAAAGTTCAAGATTCTGAGAAAATTTACAATGTATACAAGCAATAATTCTTCAAACTTTCCACAGATGTCTGTCAAAGGCTGTCCCATATTTGATTCAGAGCCATGCTGTTACTCAAGTCCATTGACAACCGTATGTCGGATGTTGTCACAAAAGGACCTATAATCCCCAAGATTCCTGCTACTGTCAGTGATACGTCTCCTGACAGATCTGAAAAGGAAACAAGAAAGCCTATTGCATCTTGGACTAATGAAGATTGGAAACTTTACAATCTGGATGATAAGGTTGAAAGTGTTCTAGCAAATGCCCTGTCAAATGAAATCTTGCGTACTGTGACTGGGTGTCAAACTGCAAAAGATATCTGGGATACGCTGAGTGTCACATATGAAGGCACGGATCTGGTCAAGCAGCACAAGAGAAATCATTTGAATAGATCTTATGAGAACTTCTTTTCTAAGAATGAAATCTTGTCAGATTTGTTCACAAGGTTTCACTGCTTGATAAATGATCTACTAAGTGTGGGTGTAAAGAAAGATGAAGCTGAACTGGTGCTAAAATTTCTGGATGTGTTACCAGAAAGGTTTAATGATGTGACTACAGCATTGTGGGATGGGGGAACACTGCACGTGTACAACCTACAGTCCATATATGGGTTCTTGCTAAATCATGAACAGATCACTGAACACAAGAAATCTTCTCAACAACAACTTAAGGAATCCTTGGATAAATCTGATATTGCATTAGTTGCACAAAAGAAGAAGAAGAAGAAGAGTCCCAAGGCACTAGTTGTTGAATCTGAGACTGAGTCAGAATCTCAAGCTGACCACTCAGACTCAGACTCAAGTGATACTGATGATGTTCAGAATATCACTGAGCAAATGGCAATGTTAGCCAGACGTTTGAGAAGAGCTCAAAGGGGAAGAGGAAGATCTGACAGGGGCAAAGGAAAGAGTTCTTTTGATCCCAAGAATGTTGTGTGCTTCAACTGTCAGAAAAAGGGACACATTGCTACTGAGTGCAGAATAAAGAAGGTAGAATCAACATCAGTTGTTGATAAGAATGCTTACAGAGCTGATAAATACAAGAAGAAATACACTCAGCTCAATAAAAGAAAGCTTGAAGACAAACCCAATGCAAAAGGACTAATTGCTGAAACCTGGGATACAGAATCATCTACCTCAGATGATGATGTAAGTCTGATGGCTCAAGAAGATGAAGAGTTGGAAATTAATGAGGTTGATTATGGTATGTCTGAATCAATCTTTGAAGCTGACATGAAGGAAGCTGAGGAAAACAGCAAGCTCAGTGATTGGGATCCTGCTTCCATGTATAAGGTCAGTAATTTCCACTCTTACACTAATGAAGAAAAGGGTCTTGCGTTTGATTATCTGCTAAATGATTTCAAGACCAGCCTTAAGTCTCAGACTGACCTCAAAGCTGAAATAGCTAAACTTAAAGATGAGATTAAGGAAAATCAATCTCTCATTGATGTTGGTAAGAAAGCACAATGTGATCTTCAATGTCAAAGACACGTTAACAAACTTCTAAGTGAAGAACTTCAGGAAGCTAAAGACAAAGTTGACCAACTCTAAAAGGTCACTGAGTCTTGGTGTAAGTCATCAAAGCTTGCTGAAAAGTGTATAAACCAACAAATACCTAAACAGGTAAAGGCTATACTTGGAGGTGACTATCAAACAGCAGCTTATGTAGCTGATGATGAGATAGAAAGTACAGATTCTGAGGAGGATAGACTACCGATTGAGTCTCAGAAGTAAGCCTCAGAGAAGAAACATGATCAAAACCTTAAATACAATATGTTTGTAAAGGCTAAAGATCATGGAGAAGAGGACTCAACATCCAAACAGCATGGTAAGTCTGTGCTGGACAGATTAAGCACTCAGCCTATTCAAAGAACTTTAGTCATAGAAAGGCTTAATCCAAATCCTTTCAAAAGACAACATTCTCTATCTGGCTCGGAGAGAAGTTACAAGAATAGGAAGACCACTGTAAGTCAGAGGTCAAATCACAACCATGGTAAGTCTAAAGTTGTGGATCTTGGTAAGTCAAAGAAGATCAACAGTAGTAAGTCCAAACCTGTTGAAACTGGTGAGTCCAGTAGGCATGACAAAGGTAAGTCCAAGGTCATGGAAAAGAAGTTTGTTGGTCAAGCTTCCAAGGATAACAAACAAAGATCTGACAAAGGTAAGTCCAAAGTCAGAGAGCATCAAGTGAATCAACTTGCTAAGAAAGTTGAAAAGTTATCCACAACATATAATCCTAAAACTGAGAGTAAGTTCTCACAAGGATTATTGGACACTCTACCTTCTGTAATCAATGGAAGAAGGAGATGCTACAAGTGCAGAAGTAGAGGTCATGAGGCTAAGGACTGTGATGCAGAAATCTCAAGGCCTGAACAAGAACAAGCTGATCAGCCTGCACAGGACTCAGCTCCTGCTCAAGCTGAACAGTCAGTTCAACCCGATGGAGATGCTAAGTGCTCCTCATCAGAACCCACCAAGAAGTGGGTTCCCAAAAAAAACTAATGTGTTTAGTTTTCATATCATGTGCAGGGTTCAAGTAAATGGTACTTGGATAGTGGATGCTCAAGGCACATGACTGGGTGGAAAGGACTTCTTAGTGATTTCCAAGAAGATGAAGGTCCTAAAGTAACATTTGGTGACAACTCCCATGGAAGAACAAAAGGCTATCGGAAGATGCAAGCTGGCAAAGTTACATTCCAGAGAGTTGCATATGTCAAAGGTCTCAAACACAACCTGATTAGTATCAGTCAATTGTGTGATGAAGATAATGTTGTTACTTTTAGGAAGAAAGCAGGAAAAATTTATAATGCTAAGGGAAAGCCTGTATTAATAGCTAAATGAGAAAGAGATGTGTATCTACTTGATCTTAATTCTGCTGATCCCTATAATGAAACCTGCTCGTATTCCCATTCTGTTCCTGAGCTGAGTTGGTTATGGCATAAACGTTTGTCTCATTTAAACTTTAAAAATGTTAATATGCTATCCAATAAAGATTTAGTCTCTGGATTAACAAAAATCATATTTGTCAAAGACAAATTGTGTTCAGCCTGTGAACAAGAGAAACATCATAAAGGGTCCTTTAAATCAAAGAAAAAAATTTCAATAACAGACCCACTGCATATGTTGCATATGGATCTGTTTTAACACATAAGTACTCCAAGCCTGAGTGGCAAGAAGTACACTCTGGTGATAGTAGATGAGTTCTCACGATTCACCTGGGTAATATTCCTTAAAGCCAAATGTGAGGCTGCCCTGGAGATATATAGTTTCATCAAAAGGGAAGAGTTGCAAAAAGGTTTGTCTATAAAGAAACTTAGAAGTGATCATGGGACTGAGTTCAGAAACTCAACTCTTGAAAGCTTTTGTGAACAAAAAGGAATATTACAAAATTTCTCATCTTTCAGAACCCCACAACAAAATGGAGTTGCTGAAAGGGAGAAATAGAACCTTAATTGAGGCTGCTAGAACAATGCTATGTGAGACAGGATTGAAACTCTATTTCTAGGATGAAGCTGTTAGTACATCCTGCTATACCCAAGATAGGTCAATCATTATCAAAAGACATGGAAAGACTTCATATGAGATGTATAAGTCTAGAAAGCCCAATATAGGTTATTTCCATATCTTTGGTTCAAAATGCTATGTGCTAAATCAAAGAGATCAGCTCCATAAGTTGGAACCCAAAGCTGATCCTAGAATATTTGTTGGTTATTCCTCAATTTCCAAATCATACAGAGTATATAATACTAGGAAAAAGGCCATCGAAGAATCAATACATGTCTCATTTGATGAAGATAGTCTTGATCAAGCTGAGAAAAGACAAGCTAACTCGGTCAGTCTTAGTGAGCTTGAAAGGCCAGGGGAAACCAATAAGTCAAATCCTATGTATGTCATAGGAGATGATAGTGATGTGGATGTATGTTCATCCAAGAAATCATCACAAGCTCCAAGGAACTCTCAAGCTGAGAGAGATGATGAGTTCATAAACCCCTTTGGAGCTGAAGTCACTCAAACTGAGAATCTTAGTGATCATCAGTCTGTTGACAATGCTGCTGTTGAGACTGAGGATGTGTGTTCACTTCAAAGTTCTCAACATCACTCAGATTCAGAACCAGATTCTCCAACTATAACATTTAAATTCCTCAAAGATCATCCTCAAGATCAAATCATTGGACATGTCCAAGAAAAGGTCATGACCAGATCCAAGGCCACAGCTAACTATGTTGCTCACTTTGGTTTCCTATCTCAAATATAACCAAAGAAGACTGAAGAAGCCTTAGAAGATGAGGACTGGATTGAAGCTATGCTAGAGGAACTAAATGAGTTTGAGAGAAATAAAGTCTGGAAACTGTCCCTGCCCCCAAAGATCATTCAATTATAGGCACTAAGTGGGTCTATAGAAATAAAATAGACAAGGATGGAGTGATAGTTAGGAACAAAGCCAGGCTGGTAGCACAAGGGTATAAACAAGAAGAAGGAATTGATTATGATGAGACCTTTGCCCCTGTTGCTAGAATTGAAGCCATTAGGCTATTCTTGGCTTATGCAGCATATAAAGACTTCAAAGTCTATCAAATGGATGTGAAGAGTGCTTTCCTAAATGGAAAACTTCAGGAGGAAGTCTATGTGAAACAACCTCTTGGCTTTGTAAGTTCAAAATTTTCACATCATGTCTATAAGTTGGACAAGGCTTTGTATGGTCTTAAACAAGCTCCAAGAGCTTGGTATGATACACTGTCCACTTATCTACTATCCATGGATTTCACCAGAGGTAGTATAGATAAGATACTCTTTATTAAAAAGAGTAAAGGACAGGTGATTCTTGTACAAATCTATGTGGATGACATTATCTTTGGTTCTACCAATGAATCTCTGTGTGAGTGGTTCTCCAAAATAATGTCACAAAAGTACAAGATGAGTATGATGGGTGAGATAACATATTTCCTAGGCCTGCAAATACATCAAAAGCCTGATGGAATTTTCATCAATCAAAGCAAGTATGTTCTTAATTTGATAAATAAATATGGTTTTGATTCTAGTTCAACCATGAGAACACCCATGTCACCAGCTGTCAAGCTGAGTAAAGACTCAGATGGTAAGTCTGTGTGTCAATCTACCTATAGAGGAATGATAGGTTCATTACTCTATTTGACAGCTAGTAGACCTGATATTATGTTTGCTACATGTGTTTGTGCACGATATCAGGCAGATTCTAAAGAATCACATCTTCAAGCTGTGAAAAGGATCTTTAGGTACCTTAAAGGTACACCAAATCTAGGTCTTTGGTATCCAAAAGACTCTGGATTTGAATTAGTTGATTTTTCTGATGCTGACTATGCTGGGTGCAAGTTAGATAGAAAATCAACAACTGGAGGATGTCAATTGCTTGGAGGAAAATTAGTAAGCTGGACTAGTAAGAAACAGAACTCAGTGGCTACTTCAACTGCTGAAGCTGAGTATGTTGCAGCAGGGAGCTGTTGTGCTCAAATCTTGTGGATGCAGCATCAGCTTCAGGATTTTGGTATGAGTTTCAAGAAAACTCCTATCTTCTGTGATAACCAAAGTGCAATAGCCATCACTTACAATCTAGTATTTCACTCAAGAACCAAGCACATTGAAATTAGACATCACTTCATAAGGGACATCGTGGAAAAAGGTAAAGTTGAAATTAAATTTATTTCCACTGATGACCAATTAGCAGATATCTTTACTAAACCCCTTGATGAAAAGAGGTTTATGTATCTGCTAAGTGAATTGGGTATGCTCAACCCCTAGCTAAGTGTCTAAAATTTGAGTTTTCAGTTTGACAAAGACTAAGAGTCTTAAGCTGAGTGCACAGTTTATAAATAAGTTTTCATAAACTGTATAACAAGTCAAGCTGAATGATGAGTTCACACGTTTGGTGAGTTCCAAACATATTCTAACTACTTAGTGTAGTTATGATACAGTTTGAGTCAGTCTCAAACATAACTGACTAAGTGTCATTGAGTCTGAGCTATGTGCTTCACTCAAGCTAAGTTATATGTTCACACGTTTGGTTGGCTCCAAAAAAGTTTTAAACTACTCAATGTAGTTAGAAACAAGTTTGAGTCAGTCTCAAACAACAATTGACTCAGTGTCATTACGTCTGAGCTGTGTGCTCTACTCAAGCTGAGTATCAATCTCAAGCTGAGTACTCTACTCAAGCTGAGTGCTTGAATCAAGCTGAGTGCTTTACTTAAACTGAGTAATAAGTTTACTCAGTTTGGTGTGTCCAAACTATGATTTAATTACTGAGTGTAATTACTTCATATGCAAGTGCGTATTTGAGTAAGTCTCAAAATCGCGTATTATACTAATTCAGTATTGGTGTAATACAACAGTGTTTATAATCTTATTATGCGTTAATAATATTATTCTACACTTGTATCCGTTGGAAGATGATGTGTTTCTACCCTCTCACTGTTACATCAAGCCGTAAATTTTTCCGGCGTAACGGATAAAAAGAGGAATCCAACGGTAACTTTTCTCTCTCCTCAGAAAGGTATATATACCGATCATAACCGGTTTAGAGAAGTTTATGCTTACAAAACAAACTTCTCACAACGGATTGCCACTGCTCATAATCAACAATCAGCGTGCTTGTCTTGCAATCCCTCAACGCAAACTTAACAGAGGATACGAACCTTGGGTCGATTACATTCGAAAATGCCCATTGGTCTTCGCTTTTACTGGAGCACCTCTACATATGGTTCCTCAGCATCTGCTCGAGTTTTGGTACACCTGTGTCTACGACCAAACCTCTGCCTCAATCTGAGGCACAGTGCTGAATGGGGAGAGGACCATTACTCTCACCGTCGATAGGCTAAGGGAAGTTCTTCAACTCCCTCCATCTGATGTGTTCGAACCAGTTGGGGCTTCATGGTTTCAACAGTGATTCATTCGCTGGGGACTAAGGTTGGAGGACTGGACCAGGTAAATGAGTTTGAAATGCAGCTGCTGTATAAAATTTACTTCAATAGAAATCTGGACTATGCTCTGCTTTTCTTCAATGAACTCAAGGTCCAAGTGATGAAGACCACAAGGGATCTTCATGTACCATTTATAAGGTACCTGTCCTTGGCAATTGAAGCCGAGCTGGGGACAACACTCTATGAAGCTTATCAGGATGTGTTCAAGTTTCCTACACTCAGCCCCAAGATGTTTAACAATGACATCTTCCCGGCGCAAGAGGGTCTGAGGGAGCCTATGCTACTGATAGCTGAGGCAGCTTCATCTGAAAGTGCAGAAGAGGGATCCACTCAAGGGGGAGCTTCCCAAGCTGACACAGAAGTTCAAGCTGAGTACTCTACTCAAGCTGAACCAGTAACCATTGAAGCTGCTTCTGGTAAGACCTCTCCACTTTCTCTTTCTTCTCACTATTCTCCATCCGTTTTTGGAGATAAGGCTGTGGTAAGCCCAACCCAGTCTGTCCCATCTCATCCACCTTCATTCCATATACAATCCCAATCTAAAGCCACCCCTAGTGTGCCCACTGCTGCTAGGGAGAATATCCGCACCTATACTCGTAAAACTGCCATAGGTGGTGCCACTCCTAAAGGCATCACTGGAGCTAAGATCATATTGATCCCTCCACCGGAAGGAGTTGAGTGGGAGACGCCTACTCTTAAGGTGTCAACTTCGAGGCTCATTTTAACCCAACAGCCTATACCGGGTGTGGTGTCTACCAGCCCACACCTACTCTAGCCATGGGAGAGCCTATTTCTGTGCCTGAACAGACACACTCGGGTGACATTGAATATATGACCAATCCCCAGGGTCAATCACCCCCCTCCAAACCAACCCATACAGTTCACGTTTCGAGCCCAATTACTTCTCTTCACTTCTCACACCCTATTGCACGACCTGTCAATGTTTCATCTTCAAATCAAGGTGATTCACATGGTCCAAACTCTGGTGCAAATGAGTTTGAAGGTAAACAACAACCTTTGGATGATGCACCCAAAGAATCTCCTCACACTGACACTGCCTCCTCAGGCATCCAGCAGCTGAAAGATTATGTTGCTGCTCAGTTTGGTTTGTTTCATCTCAAGCAGAAGAAGCACAAACGCCAAATCTATCAGAGGCTTGAGAAGTTGACCAAGGATGTTAAAGATATTACCTCTGCAGTCGCTGCCCTTCAACAACAAAGGACCTCATCCCCTATTGATGATGACAAAAAGGGGGAGAAGGTTCAAGTTGAAGCTGACGCTGAATTGATCCAAGCTGAGGCTGAAGCATTACTTGTGCTGGCCAAAGGAGCAGAGAGGCAAGCTCAGACTGAGGGGGAGTCAGAAATGAACAAAGAGGAACCTGCAGCTAAAAAGCAAAAAGTGATAGAATATGAATCTGAAGCTGACAGTGTTTCTGAAACTTAAGAGAAAAAAGCTACAAGGGAGATGATTGAAATGATTGAACTAGAGGAAGCTGCTGAGCTGGGCATATCCCTTGATGAGCTAAGGAAAAGGAAAGAAAAAGAGGCCAGGGATCAAGAAAAAGAAAAAGAAAAGGAAGCTTTGGCACGAGCTGAAGCTGTATATACTGGTCTAAGACCTGATCCTATTCCCTACTCAGATGCAGAACCGCAAGAATGTTACTTTCGAATGAGCTTCAACAAAGAGATCAGAGGATTGACATTGAGCAGAGCAAATGGAGCCATCATTCTCACTTTTGAGCTAAGTGACAAATCAACTGTGGGAGTGGACCTAAGATATGTTTACATGATGGGTTACATTGAATGGCAAAGAATAATGATGCTGCTCAGGAAGTTCAAACGGAGCCAAATCAAACAAGAAATTCAGTCTGAGGTCTCCAAGTTGATTGCTAGAGCTGAAGAACTGAGGTATGTCCCAGTTCCTGGTCTGCAGTGGGAGAATTTGTTCGACATGCCTGTAGGAGTAGAATTCAGAGAAAATCAATGTATCAACACTCCTATTCAAGGTTTCATGTTTAAGGATCAGGCAGGTATTCCCAGTTTTATTAATCTAAATGAGATTTTCTATCTAAAAGCTGAGGATGCCTTGAGAATAAGAAACTGTTGTGGTAATGAGGAGTCAAATTAGTTAATAAAGTATAGGCTGAACAAACTCATTAGAGTACAACAGAAGGAACTTCAGGGAAACGATGAAGCTGAAAGATTGTTAGATGAGATCAATAAAGAGATCATCATCTGGAAATCCTGAGTTCATTAGATAAATTAGATTAGTTCTAATTTTGTAATATTAGATTAGTTCTAATATTTTTGTAAGCACTAATTGTGCCTGATCTAAGTGATCAATCATTTTGGTATTATGATCAGTTCAATTAATACAAGTATAAAGTTTGATAAGTTCAACCGTGTTGTGATGTGTTTATATTTATAAGTCTGATAAGTTCAGCTTAATGAATAAATGATAAGTTATTATTCATTAATATGTGTGATTTGTGTGTTCAACTAAAAGTTGGTATGTTCCACTTAAAATTGATAAGTTCAATTAATATTGATATGTTCAACTAATATTTGATTAGTTCAAAGTAAAAATCTTGATAAGTTCAAGATTTAAAACATAATTCTGTTAAACAAACTTAATAATTGTTTGATGGTTTTGTCATCAACAAATAGGGAGAGTTTGTTGGGAAAATGATCTCATCAGTTTAAATTTGATGAGACAAAGGTAAGTTTGTATGATATGTTCTACATATAACTTAAACAGAATTATAAAGCTTAGTCAGACTGAACACTTATAGTGATTCAAACTGAGTACAAGCTGAGTATAAGCTGAGCATATGTTCGATCAGCTTAGACTATATCTTAGTAAGATTATCAATATGTTTGATAAGTTGTGTGCGTAAACTAAGATATACATATTGAGTTTCAGCTTGATGAGTTTCAAGCTGAGCAACTCAGCGTGAAGACTGAGTCAGCTCAATAGAGTTACTAAATATGTTTTAGTTAATTCTTTAGACTTCTAAGGGTGAGTTAATAATTATACATGTTAGTCCATGTTTGTTTTCGAGTGTGTTCTCGAAGAACACAGCTTGATGAGTTTCAAGCTGAGTAACTCAGCCTGATTAAAGAAGTCAGTTTGAAAGAATTTAAATGTGTTTTAAATTATGTTTTAACTCTCTATATCTATGGAAAGGATAAGAAAACTTCAGAATCAAGATTGAAGACTCAAGATAAGAAGATGAAAGATTCAAGATTCCGATAGTTAGCAAATTAGGATTAGTCCAGTTTGTTAGGAACCGTAGCAACAGGATTATAAATACTTATCTCCTGATAAGTTTAGAGGTACGACTTCTACTACGACGTAGAAAACAACTAAGTGTTGCAGAGCCAAAACCTCACCTCACCATATGTGTTATGAATCTTGATTACAGTTTATTAGTTCAACTTGATCAAGAAAACTCACAGATTCCCAAAGTGTTCGTGTGTTCGAATATTAACATTTGTTGTGAAGATTGGTAAGTAATCATAAGTTGATTGAATCTGTGTAAATCTTGTTTAGAGAGTCGTCAGTATCTATAATCATAAGTTGATTATAGATAGCTAAGTTTGAGAAATTGAGAGATTTATATTAGGTGGTTATATATCAAGAGTTTCTTACTTGATAATTATTGTAATCATCTTCTTATTCAAAGCATTTTAATCATCTTCTTGATAAAAGCATTCGACTGATTGTGGTTTGATTTACTGTGTGTAACACTTTTATTTGATTTGTTCAATTTCCGCAGAAAGTGTATTCAACACCCCTTCTACACACCTGTTGCTTGTTGTTATTCTCATACAAGGGACCAACATCAACCTACCCATGTTTTTTTTCCTTTTTTCTTTACTAATATTTTTACAATCAACCATTTTATTAGTTGTTAAAATAGTTTTTAAAAATCAATTAAAATATTATTATTAATAAAGAATTAGAGAAAAATATACTATAGGCTTAACATTGTATTGGTGTAAATAATTTAGTAAAAATTAGATAAATTAAATAGATGTTGTGATGATTAATGATTTATTAAAGTAAAATTTTCCTTAATTAGTTGAGATAATTAAGGGGATGATTGGTTACACTATTGCTTTAATTGTTTGTATCTTAAGTACAAAAACTTTTACTACTTAAAATTTAGTAGTCTTAAAATTTTTAAGAGAGATAAAGTTAAATGCTTTATAATATAGTATAAACATATTATATAGATAATATATATTTTGTATTTTAGTAATAATTAGTAAATTGTAATTAATCAAGGTTTTCTTTTTAAACTCTATAAGGATGTTATCTATAAATAGGGATTAAAGGAGCCTTGATTAGGTTAACACAATCAACAACAAGAAAACAACTCTCTCTCCCCTCTCATCTCTTATTCGACCGTCGAACACCCCAAGCCAAGGGGTGGTTTTGATTTTGGTGTTTGTAACATCAAGGAATTAAGAACAAGCTTTGTGATCAATCTTTCTAGCGGATTCTTGTGGTGCCTCATTACGGATGGACATTCTTGAGCAACCCTAGCAAGGATTGAAAGGTATATGATTCATCTTATGATTTGTTCTTGGTGCAATAGTCGATCGATGATGTATATATATGTGTATATATATATAATCGATCGTATGTATGAATGTAACCATGTTTATTTGAATGACGATCTTGATTATAATATTAATACTTGATTAAGGTTAATCTAGATTATCATATGATTATGTTTTCGAATATATATTTATATATATATATATATATATATATATATATATATATATATATATATATAACACATGTGTCGATCTTATATATATACCATACACATTTATGATATAACTCATGATCTTAATCCTTTTATGGTTTTAAGGATTAAAGTTATTGTTTTAATTTCGCTTTTATAAATGATAATTGTTTTATTGCAATTTTGAGTTGGTTCAAACCAGTTAGGTTATGAATCAGTATAACTCAAGTTAGTTTGAATTGTTCTGTCCAAAACCCAACAATTTTAATCAAATGCTAAGATTAGTTCTCGTAGATTTCGTACGAAAAACGGTTCACATTTGAACCTTCCCACACTCATATATATGAGTTAATTACATTTTTGGTCCATGTGGTTTGTTAGAAATTATGGATTTAGTTCCTAGGACAGATTTTTTACGGGTGTGGTCTCTCCTAACCCAATTTTCTTACACTTTTGGTCCCTCTTTAATTTGGAGTGACTAAAATTCTCTTATCCATATCATTTTTCCTACCCCTTTATTTTTTATTGATTTTGTATATTTAATTCTATTTGATTTATTTTTAAAAATTGAAAAGGATCCATTTAAGTTCCTATTTATTTCTCTCTCTACCATATCTCCTTTTCTCTGTCTCTCCTTCTCTTCGGCTCCACCACCCACCCACTGGCCACCACCACTAATCTCTTTATCTCTTTACGCCTACAATCTCTCTATATCTCTTACCTCTAACTCTCTTATCTTTCGTTCTTTTTCTTTTCGGTAAGGACAATTAAATTCTAATGACACCCCAAAATAAGAACACATAGAAAATCAAGAATCCCAAATCAAAAGAAATCATTTGATTGCAAAATTCTTAAAATTTAGAACTATTTGAATCTAGCAATAGTCATCAAAAATTAAAAATATAAGGCTTATTGTCTTCAGGAACAATCTACAATCCAATACTGGTAAAAGGAGAGGGAGGATAGTAGCTCGTTGTTTTATAGGCTTTCTCATCTTAAGTCGGAAGAGTTCACTTTCCGGTTCAAATGCTCGAAGGTTACGCCTCTTTTGGCCTGTATGCTCCGATCGTTTAGCGGCTCTTTCTAAGAGATGGGAATGTAAATAGAAAACATCCCCTGGGAAAGCCTCAAGGTCTAAGGATGCTACTTCGGGGGGTGTGCTTCTTTCTATGGGGGGCGAGCATCACTTTGGACGTGTTTTACTTTACGGATAAATGCATGAGTCGGATATACAATCCAAGTCGAGAGTAGAGTTACTGGAACATCAGTCTAATGAAAAACTGGCTCGGATGTCGATGACAAGCGACTTTGTGCTTCTGTGTACTAGCATGTGTACTAGAGCGGCTGAGCATACTTGGATGGAAGGAGCATTCAATAATATCGAGGTTGGACAGACTTGGATGAATTTAGTCCTTAATGTGTCCCAAGAAACAAAAAGAGATAAAGGTGTGTGTGTATGTGTGTGTGTGTGTGTGTGGTGCTGGTGATGGTTACTGTCAATTGCTATAGCAGTGGATAAAGGCATCAGTGCCCTAAGCGGTGATAGTGGTGATGGCGGTGGCTAAAGACATCCAAACCCTAAGCGATTGCGGCGCCAGTGGCTCAAGCCATTAAAACACGAAGCGTGACGACAACGCAAGTTGCTAAAGTTGTCAGAGTTCTAAATGACGTAATTGGCTAAAGTCGTCGAAACCCCATGAGGAAAAGTGTGCATCGATTTGTATTGATATCGCGGTTTTTATATATATTTTTAATGCGATATTTAATTGTTTAAAATGAAAAATATGGAAAATACATTTAATATATGTTTAATATTTTTATTTATTAATTTCCAGGTTTAAATTTGGATTAGCAGTGATAAATATGAAGGAAAATGGATAAAAGTCGAGATAAGCATCAAGAGTTTCAAAAAATTCAGGTCTGGCCGAAATCTGCTTGTCAGTGCGCTAACCCGGCCGCAGTCGCGGCGCGAACTCCCAGATCGCGGCGCGATCTCGCTGTCAGCCTCATCTATAAATTGATTTCGATTCTCTTCGATTTGAAAGCTTTTCAATCCGACTTTTCACCATCATTAACCTCTGGAAACTCCATAAAACACCATTAAGCATATGGGAGCATAGCTCGGAGCATTGGGGCTTGGATTGAAGATAAAATTGAAGATCATGCCCCGGAACATTCGGCTTTTACGGTTTTATTCATTCTTGTTCATCATGTTTCTTTGTTTGAATAATTTCCAGAGCTTTAGCATGTTTGTTCTAGGCTAGACTTCTGATTTTCCTCCCTAGAGGAGATGAACTTTGATTAAGGTTGATTAAATTCATGGTTTTGATGCTTAATTCATCTTAATTCAAGTATTGTTTAATCTATGCTAATGCATGTTTTAGGATCTGTTTTTATGATGTTTATAGGCTGAGTTTTTATAGAGTTGATGACCATTCTCTTTATTTAAACTTGAATCATGAATATCTATGATCATTAGGGTTCATGACTAGTGATTGATCAAATCCTAGGGTTAAACATCTAAAAGATAGAAACTTTAATATGTATTCTTACATGTAATAGGGCATTATGTGTTAGTCCAATGATTTGTTGATCATACAATCATTAAAGGTTAGAGTTTTACTTGTTAATCGAATTAATTGGCTAATTATATTTCTTAATCGCGCTTTTGACCATAAAGGTTATTAAGTAGTGTAATTAGATGGTTATAACCAAGGTTTTAACTATTATAGAAATCGATGCATGAATGTTTAAGTATCATTAGCTCTTATTGCAATGAATCTAATTGCCATGAGAAAACTTTAATCGAATCTAGGGAGGGAATGCTCGCATTATATTATCTGATTTCCAAGTTCCTTGCTCATTTGCTCTCTTGTTTCTTTGGTTGTTTTAGGTGCTTTCTAGGGTTGTTGTTGGTGTTAGTTGGATGATAGCTCATTTATCCATAAATTCCCCCTTTTATTTTATTGCATTAGTTTAGTTTAGTTTAATATTTAAATTAATATAATTTTATCAAATCATACCCGTTCCCCAAAAGTTCGACACCCGTACTTATTTTCTATACTATTATACGATTAGGTTCACTTGCCTATTTGAGTTATGGTTGTACGTAAATAAAGACGGATTTTATAAATAAAAAACTGGTACGCTTTACGCACATCAAGTTTTTGGCGCCGCTGCCGGGGATCGGTTTCATTTGATTTAATTATATTAATTTTAGTATTAAACGATCCTTCCCGCGAGTTTCGGCTCAAAGGAAGTTATTTTAGTGATTTTGCTCGTCTTTCTTCGTGACCCGCGATGTCTTTTCTGCGAATATGATCTACAACGAGGATGAACCGATCCATTGGGAATCCTTCCTCAAAGATCTTTTGAACGAGTTTTATGACGATGGCATTGAGCGGGATGATTACAACTTCATTATTAAAGATGATGAGGATGACCGCCCGATTGGTTTGCCCGAGAAACCACAATCTAGTCCTGAACCGTACTATTTAGACGACTCTGATTCTGACAAGAGTTTGTGTTTTGAGCCCGATGCGGAGGTGAAATCGAGAGAAGATGCACAATCTGATGGAGTTATTCTGGAGTGCCTCGCTGACCCGCTTGAGGAGCCGGAAGAACACACAGAGGATGAACCATTGACCTTCGTTGAACCAGCACCCAAGTTAGGTTTAGAACCAAAACCCGTTTGGGGACCTTCACTTCTTGAAAGAGAAGATATTGAAAATTGTGCAGATGAAATCTTGAATTATTTAGAATTTCTAATATTCGAGAAGGAAACTGCAAAACCAGCTCTAGAGGTAGCCGCGGGATCGAGTGAGGAGTTAGAGTTGGGGTATGGAATTCCTCCGGCACAAGGGACCCTTTGGAACCTATCGTGTTGGAAGAATGATCAGGCGGTTAGAAATTTAGAACGCATCGGGAGCCGGTTGGAATCTTTGCTTGAGTCACAATCGACTTCACAATCTAGGGGAGGAACCAGGATTCAGAACGCAGGGAGGATGTCTTTTAAGATCAAGAAGGGTGAGCGAAACGCGATCGCAGCAGCTTTGGGAGTTGGTAAATCATACATATATCCTGGTATGTATGCATATTACCACCCGCACTTTATTGCAAGTGTGGGGTCATTAGTTCGATTTCATAATAAATAAATTCGGAGTCAAGCTAGAGACTCGGACAAAAACAAGCGCTTCTCGGGAGGCAACCCGTGTTTAGTTTAGGTTTTTCTTTCTTTTTTATTTTTATCTCTTCCCCTTTCTGTTCCAACTTTGTGGGTGTGTTGACTAGAAACCCTCACGAGACTACAACTCGTCCATTCGGGCTACCGAGGGGTTTAAAGGCTTGTTGCATACGCTAAATGCAACCGTGATTCCTACGAAAGTGAGTTAGGTTTGATTGTTTTCTTTTTGTTTGTTTAGTTTTTAGTTGTTTGGTTCTTAGCCTTAATCTATCTTAAACTTTGCTCCAAGTGCTTTTCCTGCAGGTGGTTCTGGAGTGCGCACTTATGCTGGCATTTGGTCAGCTATATCTTTTAGTGCTCCATATTTTGTGGATACCCGAAGGGAGTTTTCTCTAATCTTTTTCTACCCTTGTTTTGATTTTGTCTTTATGTGCAATGGGGACATTGTACAATCTAAGTGTAGGGTAGGGTGTTAGAAAAAGATTCCTAGCTTGAATTTTATTTGTCCTTGATTAAATCATGATGGTATTTGGGCTATAATTTTTAATTTTTTAATATCATTCGAGTAAGGGTTAGGTATTAGTTGAAAGTGTCATATGTTTGATTTGTAAACAAGTTCAGAGGTTATGGTTAGACTTTATGAATAGTATTTTGTGGCTTTCCACTATTCCTTAGAAATTTCAATTTATGGTAACCAACTTTTAATTTTTAAATTGTTAAAGTAAATGGTTAAGCCTTTTTTGAATATAAGCTTGACAAAAATAGGCTGAGTATGAGTTTCCTCTTTTACTAATCATATGCTTGCAAAAAGAAAAAAAAGATAGAAAGAAAGAAGCCAATGAGCAAAAAGTGAAAAAATATATGAAATGGCTGGAAAAATATATAAGTCAAATAAATGGGCTTTGAAACTTGAATGAGTAAACTCTGAGGGGTGTTCTACACCTAATCACCTAAAGCCAACTGGGTTGGGATTGGTTGGGTTGAAAGTTCGCTACATGAGTTTCATCAAAAGTCATAGACTTATATAAAACATAGAGTTTAACAGTTCAAATGCATATGTCAAATAAAATTGAAAAATCTGCAATAAGTCTTTAGGTTAGGGGGTTCCTAAGGGGTTAATTAACCATCATAAATTCATTAATTAAGAGTTTATTATTTATAAAAGAGAAAGTATTTTGGATGGTGAGAATCTAAGAGAGGATCAAAACACGGGTATATGCATAAGTCTAGGTGTAATTGATGGCTTGTTCCTAATAAAACATATTAACATTATTCAGCGATATTTAATGAGAATGATATTATCAGTTTAAATACCTTAGCCTAGATAAAATTGTGATTTGCTTGGGGACGAGCAATGTTCAAGTGTGGAGTATTTTGATATCGTCTAAATTACACATATTATATATATCCGATATCTCATACTTTGGTTGCATTATTATGTTAAATTTTGTTAATTGCGGCTTAATTTGGTGTGTTATATGTTTTAGGGCTCGTGAGAGGAGAAATAGAGAAAGATGATGAAAAAAGAGTCAAAGAGAGAAAAGTTGTGTGCTTTGATATCTCTCTAATGTTTTGGTCGTATCTCACTCATACGAACTCGTAATGAGGTGATTCAAAAAGCTACGAAGACTAGACAAAAAGGGCCATAATAATTTTATGTTTGTGGTGCTTAATTGGGTTCTGACTATGCTCCATATGGGCCGAGAATAGAAGTAAACAAAAAACGAAACAATATATGGGCTCCAAAGTCAAATTAAAAGAAAAGAAGAAAGTTAGAATTAATTTATTATGGTCTAGTGCTCTATTTCTCTTTTGTGCGGCTGGGAATTTAACAACCGAATGAGTTTTTAAACTCATTTATTTTATTGTGGAAGCCCAACAACAAAACAAATTCTCATTGTGGAGCAACTATGGAGGCCACGTGTGGGCTAAGGCCCATCTCCTTATTCCATGCTATGCTAGGTCACATCACCACAATCCATGCGACAGCGGAGGAGAATCATATACGATATATTTATTTCGAGCAGCGGCTACGAAAAGCATCATCAGGTATATGTTTTTCATACGTACGCAGCTGACAAAAGAAAAAAAAAGATGCGACAGTTTTGAGAGACTTGGAGATTAGATACTATTTTGAAGATTAAGGCTTGGATTTATTCGATTATTACGGTTTTTTCATTCCTTGTCATTATGTTCTTGTTTAGTATGATCATGTTAGGCTAGATCTCTGTTTCCCTCCCTAGAGGAGATGAACCCAATTGAAAGTTGATTAATTTATGAAGTTGTGTGCTTTTTAATTAAGTTTATGTTATGGATATCTTAATCACTTCATAATCCATGTTTTAGAATCTAATTTTGGTTGTTTACAATCTGAGTTTTTGTTAAATTAGATGATCATTCTATTTGAGTTAAACTTGGATCTAATTTTAGTTTAGGTTTCCGTTCTTTCTATTTCTTTTTGTTTCTGTTCCAACTTTGTGGGTGCGTTGTCTAGAAACCCTCACGAGACTACAACTCGTCCTCTCGGGCTACCAAGGGGTTTAAAGGCTTGTTGCATACGCTAAATGCAACCGTGATTCCTACGAAAGTGAGTTAGGTTTGCTTCTTTTTGTTTGATTTGTTGTTAGTTGTTTGATTCTTAGCCGTGATCTATCTTAACCTTTGCTCCGAGTGTTTTCTTGCAGGTGGTTATGGAGTATGAGCTCATGTTGGCATCTTGCTCAGCCTTATCTATTATTGCTCCATGATGTGTGAATGACCGAAGGGAGTTTTCTCAAATCTTTTTCTACCCTTGTTTTGATTTTGTCTTTATGTACAATGAGGACATTGTACAATTTAAGTGTGGGGTAGGGGGGTTAGAAAAAGATTCCTAGCTTGAACTTAATTTGTCCTTGATTAAATCATGATGGTATTTGGGCTATAATTTTTAAAATTTTAATATCATTCGAGTAAGTGTTAAGTATTGGTTGAAGGTGTCAAATGTAAGATTTGTGAACAAGTTCAGAGGTTATACTTGGTATTTATGCATAGTATTTAGTAACTTTTCACCGTTCCAAAGAAATTTCCATTTATGGTAACCAACTTTTAATTTTTGAATTTAAATAAAAGGTTAAGCCCTTTCTGAATCTAAGCTCGACAAAAATAGCCTGAGTGTGAATTTCCTCTTTTACTAATCATGTGCTCACTAAATTGAGAAAATCCAAAAAAAATGTGAAAATTAGGAAAGAAAAAAAAATAGAGCAACAATAAAGCCAAAAGACTAGTAGTATAAGTCAAACATGTGGCCTTTGGAACTCGAACAAGTAAGCTCTGAGGGGTGTTCTACACTAATCACCTAAAGCCAACTGGTTTGGGATCAGTTGAGCAGAAAGTTCGCTACATGGGTTCCATCGAAAGTCATAGACTTATATGAGCAAAATAATAAAAGCATATGTCAATTAAAATTGAGAATTCTGCGATAAGTCTTGAGGTTGGGGGGTTCTTAAGGGGTAAATTAGCCATAAAAAATTCATTAATTAAGTGTTGGTTATTGATAAAACGAGAATGCATTAGGGATGGTGAGAAGTTAAGAGAGGACCACAACACGGGTATATGCATAAATATGGGTGTAATCGATGAATTATTTTTAATCAAACATGTTGACATTTTTCAGCAGTACTTAGTGTTTAGGAGAATGATATTATTTATTTGAATGCCTTAGCCTGGATAAAATTGTGATTTGTTTGAGGACAAGCAAATTTCAAGTGTGGGTATTTTGATATCGCGTTTTTTATATATATATTTAATGCGATATTTAATTGTTTTAAATGAAAAATATGGAAAATACATTTAATATATGTTTAATATTTTTATTTATTAATTTCCAGGTTTAAATTCGGATTAGTGGTGATAAATATGAAGGAAAATGGATAAAAGTCGAGATAAGCATCAAGAGTTTGAAAAAATCCAAGTCTGGCCGAAATCTGCTCGTCACTGCGCTAACCCGGCCGCCATCGCGGCGCAAACTCCCAGATCGCGACGCGATCTCGCTGTCAGGCTCATCTATAAATTGATTTCGATTCTCTTCGATTTGAAAGCTTTTCAATCCGACTTTTTAAAACTCCATAAAAACACCATGAAGCATATGGGAGCATAGCTCGGAGCATTGGGGCTTGGATTGAAGATAAAATTGAAGATCAAGTCCCGGAACATTCGGCTTTTACGGTTTTATTCATTCTTGTTCATCATGTTTCTTTGTTTGAATAATTTCCATAGCTTTAGCATGTTTGTTCTAGGCTAGACTTCTTATTTTCCTCCCTAGAGGAGATGAACTTTGATTAAGGTTGATTAAATTCATGGTTTTGATGCTTAATTCATGTTTAATTCAAGTATTGTTTAATCTATGCTCATGCATGTTTTAGGATCTGTTTTTGTGATGTTTATAGGCTGAGTTTTTATAGAGTTGATGACCATTCTCTTTATTTAAACTTGAATCATGAATATCTATGATCATTAGGGTTTATGACTAGTGATTGATCAAATCCTAGGGTAAAACATCTAAAAGATAGAAACTTTAATATGTATTCTTACATGTAATAGGCCATTATGTGTTAGTCCAATGATTTGTTGATCATACAATCATTAAAGGTTAGAGCTTTACTTGTTAATCGAATTAATTGACTAATTATATTTCTTAATCGCGCTTTTGACCATAAAGGTTATTAAGTAGTGTAATTAGACGGTTATAACCGGACCAAGGTTTTAACTATTATAGAAATCGATGCAAGAATGTTTAAGTATCATTAGCTCTTATTGCCATGAATCTAATTGCCATGAGAAAACTTTAATCGAATCTAGGGAGGGAAGCTCGCATTATATTATCTGATTTCCAAGTTCCTTGCTCATTCGCTCTCTTGTTTCTTTGGTTGTTTTAGTTGCTTTCTAGGGTTGTTAGTGGTGTTAGTTGGTTGATAGCTCATTTATCCATAAATTCCCCCTTTTTTATTGCATTAGTTTAGTTTAGTTTAATATTTAAATTAATATAATTTTATCAAACCCGTTCCCCAAGAGTTCGACACCCGTATTTATTTTCTATACTATTATACGATTAGGTTTACTTGCCTATTTTGTGTTATGGTCGTACGTAAATAAAGACGGATTTTATAAATAAAAAACTGGTACACTTTACGCACATCAGTATCAAACCCAAAATATCAAGAATCCTAGCTTTGGCAGTATTGTCGGCAAGTAGCAAAGCGAGGTTGTGGTGGTCTATGAGGGTGGTGGTGGTGATGACGTTAGAGGTGATGGTGGCATCAAACAAAAAAACAAAACCTTTGTAATGGTATTGTTTGCCGCGATGGACGTGATAGTGGCGGTGGTTGGTGTCGGTGTCGGTGTCGGTGTCGTTGAAGGTGGAGGTAGTGGTTTTTTTTTTTTTTTTTTTTTTTTAACAGTGTTGAAGGTAATGGATGGTGATGGAGAATTTGGTTGGATGAAGAGAGAGAGAGAGATGGTTTAGATTTTAGTGAGATATAACTTGATATTTTTTTGACATATATAATATTAAAATAATATTTAAAATTTATTAATTTTGAAGAAAATAAAAAAAAGTTATAGGATAGGAATACTTTGGTCAGAGACAATATATTCAAAAAATCCAGATTTAAAGAATTTAAACTTATAAAAAATCGGATCTAGAGATTAAATCTATAATTTTTAGTAAATTGCATAAACGAAATATCTTTCTAAATAATTATATAATTATGTTCGAAAAAGAGAAGAAAAAAAAAATCGTCTGACTAAAGGAGGTAAAAATCAAATCTTATGATGATGGGTGGAGTAGAAGTGATCAAGGTTATTTATGGTGCATGTTGACTATGGAGAAAGAACAAGTTATGTAAGATAAACTGAAACTGAAAAGGTATGATCGTTGTAGTTGATTTAGTAGACAATGGCAGTGGCAGGTGGTCAGATATATCAAAAAGGGAAAAACCCACCATCATCCATGGGGGAGAAAAAGTAAGCTTCCAACTACAAGCAAACTCTCATATCTCTCTACTTTCAAAAACCCTAGGCAAAATTACTTACTTTCTTTCTTCTTCTTATTACTCCACGTCATCAAATCAATTTTTACTTTTCTGATATGTGACATATTTTCAAATCTTCTTATAATTAATTTTTTAATTACTTCATAAGGAGGAAATATTTCACTCTCTTTAATCTTACACTTTTTAGACTTCATTACATTGATATTTATCTTCATCACACTACTAATATCCATCACACGATCTCAACGATAGAAAACAAATAAGACAAAATAGTCTGTAAAATCAGTTTAAAAATTATTAATTGCCCATAACAAACACTTCAACTTTAATTCGTGTGTCTATGTGATCTAAGTCATTATAAACTCTTTCACATAGTCCATTTTCTTCTAGGAATGTATTTAGAATAAGGTCAACGTTTGAAAGGGTGTTCAAATCTTTTATATACGAATTTTATATATATATATATATATATATATATATATATATATATATATATATATATATATATATATATATATATATATATATATATATATATATGTTAAATAATATTATAAATTTTCAAAGACTATTTAATAAAATAGATATACTAATAAGCTCTTATTTAAAATAACTATTCTATAAGTCTAAATAAGTACATGTATATTAGGAAAACTAATTTCTCATTTTAAAGTTAAGAAGAAAATTATATATCTACTTATAGTTTAAAATGTCACAAGTAAGATTTATTGAATTAACAATTACAATTATTAAAAATTGTTAGAACTATATTATTGTAATAGAATAAGAGTTCAAACAATAGTTAAGGGTGCTTATTGTAAATATACCCAAAAAGTATATAAGCATATGACTGGTGTGTTGTATGCTAAGGATTGACACACAATAAATGAATAAACTATGTGTGTTATAAGGTGAAAATGAGATTCTCTCAACCTTATCATAATTACATATCGCAATCCTTCATTCAACCGTTTGGTTATTACTAACAAAAACGATATCTTAAAAAAATTTGATTACCAAAATTTAGTTTAGAATTTTTATCCAATAACTTAAAAAAAAAATTCAAGATCGATATAATTGTTTTCATTCTTTATTCATCGGAAATGAGTTGTTACAAAGAATCACGGTAGGCAAACGGAACTCTTCCCCTTATAATATAGGAGAGTTTGATAAATTAAAATTAAAAGACGAAACCTATATATTGAAACATTGAAACCTGATAAGTTTTTCTATTTGATCAGTCGAATAATAATAAACTTTAGTTTCTACGTTTAGAAACAAATGGTAAACTAGAAAACAGAAAACTTTAAAACATTCATTCTACTATAGGTTTATCGATTCCAGTAATTATTACCGTACACACACACACACACACACACACATATATATATATATATATATATATATATATATATATATATATATATATATATATACAAAAGTTCAAACAAGAATTGTTTTTCGTATGAGAACTTCGAAATGTTAGGGTTCTATGAACATAGTGGAAGCAACGCAAGTACAACAAACAAAGCATAATGTACAAGCAAATAAAGCATAAAACCCCAAAATGGACCAAACACTATGACTAACATTTGCAACATGAAAAAGAGATCGAAAGAAAATTATACCCTATCCTTAGCTCCTGGAGTTGTAGAGTTGAATGAAGAAATGACAAGAAACCGAATGGAAGCTCCTCTCTATCGAAGTCCACCCCGGGTGCACGTTCAACTCCTTGTACTAGCAAGCTCTAGTGTACTTCACACTTGAAAACACTAGTAGAACAGCAAGGAACTCCTAGACTTGTACACACCAACACTCTTATATGAAACTCACAAGAAGCTCTAAGTGAAAGTATGTAATATTGGCAAAAGGATGGAATGCAAGACAAAGAGGGGTCTTTTATAAGCTCTCACATGACCTCAGACCGTCCCTTGGCCGGCCATGAGCCAATGATGGCTTTTACATGCATTGGCCAAAGAGAGAGGTGAGTTTAAAGCACATGCAAATCTATCGGACGGTAGCGCCGATAACCATGAAGAGTTAGCGCCGTGACCGCCCAAGAGATAGCGTCGCTAACTGTCTGCCAGACTCATATTTCGTATTTTGCCAATTTTAGTCCTTGAACATTTCTTGCTATCGAGATTGAACCCCGGTGTGTGACCCAATAGGCCCATACCTCATCGGTAGTGATCTATATGGCATACGTGTGTCAGTGAGCATACTCCAACAAACTCCCACTTACACATGACACACCGTACCCATAAACCACAGACAAAGAGCGGCCTCTGGTAAGGCATCTCCTCCCCCAAGTCAGTATGGGTTTTATCATTTAGAAAAAAAACCAAATCTAGAATCAGTTACGGCATCCTCCTATAGATAAGTGATCATTTATCTCTTCGTTCGCGATATCCGTGTGAACACGAGACATGGTTAAATGTCAATCTCCAGATCGTTCACGATTATGTTTCTCGAACTCGATTGATGGTGACCCAAAAATCCAGTTGTAATCGATCAAATATCATTGCAACTCGAGCATGGCCATGCATTTTACTTCATCGCTCAATCATCGAGGGTCCCAAGGATATCTCTAAATCTAGAGGAACGAATCCCTTCGACTACATTGCCCCGCCACATACACCATACTTTACCTAAAAGCTCCCTTTATAACAGCCAGTTACGAACTGCGTTTGAAAACAATCAAGGCAAAGCAGATCCATGCTTTGGAACACATGTATCTCCAGTCTAAGGACAAAATGATATTATCATCCTGACTTACTCGTGACATAAACCATGAAGTAAGTTCAGGTGTGGGTCGTCCAGTCACTTGACCATTGCAAGCACAGGCGAAGTGTTGCATCTCTTTTATCTAATACAATATTAGACACCGACCAACCACTTCCCTCAGTATTATCTCAAACTTCCTCCCCATGAAGAATGACCGACTGTGGACATTTAGAATGTAAAAGGCATTCAGGAAAGTATTAAACATGCTAAGATGGAACAGAGTAAGGATTCATAAAATATTCGCCCTTGGCGCATCATTAAATCACATTTAATAATCAATATAGTATGAAATACAATACTGCTTAACGTTCCCAAATACAAGTACAAAAGAAACATATACCAAATATTACACTCAAACCAAGTCACTAGCACATCTAACACCTATCGATCTAGTGTGAGAATCATGTACAGCTTGTGACAACGGTTTAGTGAAAGGATCGGCCAAATTGCCTTCCGATGCTACTCTGCTGATGGCAATGTCACCACTCTCTATAACATCTCTGATGAAGTGGTATTTTCGAGGAATGTGCCTCGTCCGCTTATGAGCCCTTGGTTCCTTAGCTAGAGCAACCGCACCCTCATTGTCACAGAAGATCTCAATAGGGTCGGATATGCTAGGAACCACTCCAAGGTCTTGGATGAACTTCCTCATCCATACCGCCTCTTTAGCTGCTTCACTAGCCGCAATGTACTTCGAATCGGTATTTGAATCAGCTACGGTGTCTTCCTTGGAGCTCCTCCAACTTATAGCACCACCATTGAGAAGGAACACGAACCCCGATTGTGATCGGCAGTCGTCCTTATCCGTTTGGAAGCTGGCGTCAGAGTAACCATGTACTCTAAGCTCTTCCTCACCACCATAAACTAAGAACATCTCCTTTTTCCTCTGAAGATACTTAAGAATGTTCTTAACCGCAGTCCAATGGGTTTGCCCGGGGTTAGCCTGATATCTACTCGTCATGCTCAAAGCACACGATTCATCAGGATAAGTGCATAACATGGCGTACATGATTGATCCTATTGCCGAAACATAAGGGACCCTCTTCATTACGTCTAGTTCCTAGTTGGAACTAGGACATTGAGCCTTACTCAACGTCACTCCATGCAACATAGGGGTGTTACCCCTTTTTGAGTCCTCCATCTTTAATCGCTTCAAGACCTTGTCGACATATGCACTTTGGCTAAGCCCAATTAGCCTCTTAGATCTATCTCTATAGATCTTAATGCCCAAGATATATGCTGCTTCTCCCAAGTCCTTCATTTAGAAACAACTCCCAAGAAAAGATTTAACTTCTTGCAAAGTTGGGACATCATTCCCAATTAAGTAGAATGTCATCTACATATAGGACAAGGAATACTACATCGCTCCCACTAGCCCTGACATATACGCATGGTTCATCCTTGCTTTTCAAAAATCCAAACTCTTTGATTTTCTCATCAAAGCACGGGTTCCAGCTGCGAGATGCTTGCTTAAGTCCATAAATGGACTTCTTTAGTGTGCAGACTCTATCAGGATACTCAGGATGTACAAAACCCTCGGGTTGTGACATAAACACCTCTTCATTAACCTTCCTGTTAAGGAAGGCGGTTTTTACATCCGTTTGCCATATCTCGTAATCATAAAACGCAGCTATGGCCATAAGTATTCTAATAGACTTCAGCATGGCCACCGGTGAAAAGGTTTCCTCATAGTCTATCCCATGACTTTGCGTGAAACCTTTAGCCACCAATCGGGCTTTAAAGGTATCTACAGATGCATCCACGTTGGTCTTCTTCTTGAAGACGCATTTACACCCCACTGTCTTACACCCGGGTGTAGGATCAACCAGTTCCTAGACTTGGTTGTCCGACATGGATTGCATCTCACTCTCCATTGCTTCCTTCCACCTAGTGGACTCAGTGCCCGCTACGGCTTCCCGGTAGTTGGTGGGTTCATCAAGATCCACCAATAAGTCATCGCCCTCAGATATGAGAAACCCATCTCATGACGTGGTCTACCGGACCTACGAGGAATTAATGGAGCGTTGTCAGGTACCGACACATCCTCTTGTTCGGATTCAACCACTTTGGGTTGAGTGCTAGTGCCGACACTAGTCCTTTCTCCATCGGGTTCTTGAATCTCTTCAAGATCAATCCTCTTTCCACCGGATTGCATGGATATCATCTCCCTTTCAAGGAAGACGGCCCTTCGCGTGATAAACACTTTGTTTTCAAAAGGCTTGTAAAACAAGTAACCCATGGCTCCGGTTGGATACCCAATGAAGTAACACCTCTCAGACCTAGGTTCAAGTTTGTCCTCTACCTCTCGTCTAACGAAGGCAGGACATGCCCAAACCTTGAGATATACGACCTTTGGAGCAACTCCATGCCATATCTCATAAGGTGTCTTTTGGACCTTTTTAGTTGGTACGAGGTTAAGGATCCTAGCCGGCGACTCGAGAGCGTACCCCAAAAAACGAATGGGTACTTCCATGCGACTCATCATCGATCGGACCATATCTAACAATGTCCGATTCCTCTGCTCGGTGACACCATTCAATTATGGCGTCCTAGGAGGACTTAGTTGTGAAATAATCCCACAACTAGCCAGATGATCACGAAACTCCGAGCTCAAGTACTCGCCTCTTCTATTGGAGCGAAGTATCTTGATAGTCTTGCCCAATTGATTCTGGACTTCGTTTTGGAATGTCTTAAAGACCTCAAAGGTCTCAGACTTATGCCTAATCAAGTAGACATATCCATATCTACTGAAATCATTAGCGAATGTAACGAAGTATCTCGAGTTGTTCCTTGTAACATGCTTGAACGGACCGCATACATCGGTATGCACTATTTCTAACAAGCTTTTAGCCCTTTCACCCACACCGGTAAAGGGTGACTTAGTCATCTTGCCTAATAAACAAGCCTCGCATGCTTCATTTGACCCGAGGTCAAATGATTCCAAGATCCCATCCGCTTGGAGCTTGGTGATGCGTTTCTTGTTTATATTGCCAAGACGGCTATGCCATAAGGAAAACTTATACAAACCATTTTTGGATCCAGAATTAATGTTCATGATTACTCTATTATTCTCTATGTATGCATCAGCTTCGTATATACCACGACATGGATAAGCTTTAAAATAACAAACATCATTTTTTAAACAAGAAATCCAATCATTTTCAATTTTAAAAGAATATTCATCATCGTACAAAGCATAAAAAGATAAAATGTTTCATGCCACAAGTGGCGAATAGCATACATCATTTAAAAAAATAGAATAGCCGGATTTAAAAGTAAGCTCTACGCTCCCTTTCTCTAATACGGGGACGACCTCTTTGTTCCACATTATTAGCTCCAACTCTCCATCTCTCAGCCTTCTACTTTCCCTTAGCACATGCACAATGTTACAAACGTGAGTGCCACAGCCGGTGTCTAAAACCTAGCTGTTAGATGTAGAAGTATGATGGAGTTCAATCATAAACGTATCAGAAGTAGAAGCGCCCGCTCCCGAAGCTCGCAGTTTCTTTAGGCCCTCTAGGTACTTTGGGCAGCTCCGACGCGTATGTCCCTTGACCCCGTAGAAAAAGCAAATCGTCTCTTCCGGAGTCTTAGCTTGAGGGTTTGGACCCTTTTGCTTTGGCTCTGGGGTAGGGTTCGGCTTGAAAGCTCCAACCTTACCCTTACCTTTACCCTTAGGGGTAGAGGCCGGTTTCTTCCTCTTCTTGGACTCACCCTTCTTGATGGCCAAGACGGGAACGGATGGGGATGGCTTTTGCTTGGTCATGTTAGACTCGGTGGTCCGCAACATACCATGCAGTTCCATTAGGGATTTATCCATCCCATGCATATGATAATTCACAACGAATTTATCATATGACGGTGGGAGAGACCGTAGAATAAAGTCTACCGCCATCTCTCTCGCGATGGAAAATCCCAACCTCTCGAGGCGTTCCACCAACGCTTTCATCTTAAGAACGTGGTGGGACACGTTCCCACCCGCTTGCAACCGGCAACTGAGTAGGTCATTTAGACAACCATATCGCTCTTGCTTCACTTGTTGTTGGAACATGTCCATCGACTTTTGCAAGTCGGAGCTCATAGTGCTTAGCATGAGGCAAGTAACCTCGGTGATGTCTTTGAGGCGCTTTTCATACGCCTCTTTGATTGCCCTACTCGCATTGGATGCAGGGGCCTCGGGGATGGGTTCCTCAATGGTGGCCAACTTATCCTCATGACTGAGGACTATTCTTAGTTGCCTTGACCAATCCATGAAATTGGTCCCATCGAGTTTATCTTTCTCAAGGAAAATCCTTAGAGAAAAGGTGGTGTTGTTGTTGGTGCTAGTTGATGCCATCTATAAAACGCAAAGTAGATTTGGTTAGTTTGATTGAAATCCTTGTTAAAATAATTACGCCAAATGTTTAATGAAAAACAACTATTTTAACAAGGGCTAAGAACCCTATTTCACCTTGCACCGTGACGGGTTTTCCGCGGATCACGTGGCAAAGCTATTTAGGCCGGCAACCATTGACTGATTGCAATCCATTATTGCAATTCTTAGTTCCTTGCGAGATCCTACTTGACAACCAATCCATGGTGCCAAGTTTGGCATGTTTGATCCGTCCACACCAATCTCAAAGTAATATTTTATGAAATATTAATTTGAAACCGTAAATCAACCATCAAGATACACGGTGGTACTCTAGCCGAATGATCGACTCGGCTAAAGCTCGACAATCGACCTTGCGAGTTGCCACACGCACCTTCCACACAACTCACACAAAAATTGACTCGGATAAAGCTCGACAATCAACCCTTGTGCGGTTAGATTTGGGTGGTGTCATCTTATGGACGGCGTGAGATTTACATTTAGAAAACGGGATTTAGTTTTCTGGTTAAAAACCATTTTGAATTTTGATTAACAAAAGTGACAAAAACCAAGTGTTTTCACTATGCGGATACTAAACCAATTTTATATCGTATTTGTTAATCAAGTGTGCGTGAGAGAGTTGTTAAACCATTTTTAAAACTCTTGGATTTTATTATTTATCAAAAATTGTCTAGCATGCAATAGTCCTACAACTCATGCATAAACAATATATAATAAAACCACCACACGCATACATCATAGTTGGTAACCATTCCCCTAAAACCTATGCGTTTTTCCCGTGAGCCACTACGGGGAAAAACAAGTCATCTAAGGAAAAATTCCTTGACTTGGATGTGCTCCCACTAAACGCGCCACCTCCATTGGGCCTTTCGGATCCGTGTTCGCCAAGACGTCACTCCATGGACTCCCGATGGTTGCTCTATATTACAATTACATAGAAAAGGAAATAAACGGCATGCAAGCAACAACTCATAACTTCTAGTACAAATACATAATATGGAATATTTAAATGGCATGCAAGCCACAAATACAAATTACACACCAAATAAATAAATTTAATTATTATTACAAACCATGTGACTTAAAGTCACCAAATGAATGAATAATAAAAAAAAAATACACAACCAAACATCCACAAGGTCTAGGGCATACTAATGGTTACCAACATCACATGAACATATACTATTCACTAATGAACAACAACATGGTGTGCCACACAAAACCATGTAAACTTATGCATAATGGTTAAGATTTTTCAAAACACTCAAGGCACTAAAAATCCCATGTATTTATGCATTAGTAACACCAAACCATTTTTGGTGAAACATATTCATAAATACATAATGTAAGTATATGCAATTACCATTTTCATGCCAAAATGATAATATACATATAAATACACCAACCATTATACAAGGCAACTTAAATAAATAAATTTTAATTTCTGGACTAAAAATCCACAAACTAAAACATAGTGCCAAAAACCCAAAAATATCTTTAAAGTTTTAAAACCAAAATAGCACTGGCAGACATAGTAGCCGCTAACCCCTCTGGTCAGAAAACAAAAATTCATTTTCGGGGTTTTCAGGCCACCATGTGCAAAAGTAGCATAGAGGTGGCTCTGATACCACTGTTGGGGTTTTATGAACACAGCGGAAGCAACAAGTACAACAAACAAAGCATAATGTACAAGCAAATAAAGCATAAAACCCCAAAATGGACCAAACTCTATGACTTACATTTGCAACATGAAAAGAAGAAGGAAAGAAAATTATACCCTATCCTTAGCTCCTGGAGTTGTAGAGTTGAATGAAGAAATGACAAGAAACCGAATGGAAGCTCCTCTCTATCGAAGTCCACCCCGGGTGCACGTTCAACTCCTTGTACTAGCAAGCTCTAGTGTACTTCACACTTGAAAACATTAGTAGAACATCAAGGAACTCCTGGACTTGTACACACCAACACTCTTATATGAAACTCACAAGAAGCTCTAAGTGAAAGTATGTAATATTGGCAAAAAGATGGAATACAAGACAAAGATGGGTCTTTTATAATCTCTCACATGACCCCAGACCTTCCCTTGGCCGGCTATGAGCCAATGATGGCCTTTATATGCATTGGCCAAAGAGAGAGGTGAGTTTAAAGCACATGCAAATCTGTCGGACGGTAGCGCCGCTAACCATGAAGAGTTAGCGCCGTGACCGCCCAAGAGATAGCGCCGCTAACTGTCTGCCAGACTCATCTTTCATATTTTGCCAATTTTAGTCCCTGAACTTTTCTGGCTATCGGGATTGAACCCCGGTGTGTGACCCAATAGCCTCATTCCTCATCGGTAGTGATCTATATGACATACGTGTGTTAGTGGGCATACTCCAACATGAAAACTATTTTTAACGCTATTAATGACTCATTAATAGGGGTATTTTGGTAATTTATATATTTACCCACCGTGAATTGCGTCCGGGTGAGCCGCCATTAGTTTGCAAGACTTCTTTTTCCCAAAATAACTCTCATTAATACGACATTAATGATCCATTAATGAATCATTAATGAGCCGCCACAAATTCTTAGCCATTGATTAAGTTCAATCAAAGGCTAACATTGGTTCTTGTAGTTCTCGTAAGAAATATAATTCTCATTTTAACCATCCCTTATATATATATATATATATATATATATATATATATATATATATATATATATATATATATATATATATATAGTGGAGGGTTCCATTGAGAACCGATTTTAATGCGAGAATCGCGAGAACCGCGAGAACCAATCATAGCCGTTGATTTGATAAATGGAATTCATGGATGGAGAGCATGAGGGGATCAAGTGTGGCAGGGTGTATGTGAGAAATTAATGGGTGGGCAATGACATCCAAAGAGGAGGAATTGGACGGCTCAGATTGGTTCTCGCGGTTAGTTGTCAATGGAACTTCTTCCTATATATATATATATATATATATATATATATATATATATATATATATATATATATGCAAAAGTTCAAACGAGAACCTTTTTTCCTACGATAAACCGTGAGAACCAATGTGAGCCGTACAATTCCCTCTCCTTCAATGTCATTGCCAACCCAGGAATTCATCACATGCACTCTGCTACATTTGTTCCCCTCACGCTCCACATCCATGAGTTCCACTTTATCAAATCAACGGCTAATATTGGTTCTCGCAGTTCTCATACGAAAAACAGTTCTCGTTTGAACCGACCCCTATAATATATATATATATAGTAGGGATATTGTAAGAGGTAAAAGTGTGTTAGAGGGGTAAGAGGGAATCCTAGGCATCCATATTTTAAAAATAGTTAACAAATTTGGTCAAAATATGATTACGTGGAAACTAAAAGTTAATTACCTTGAAGGCAATTAGGAACAAACAACTTTGATGAATTTAAATGTTACAATTATAGAGAATATTTAGGTAACCAAATTTGATATTTTTCATCATATAATGTTATAAAAAATCCTTCTTCAAACATAGATGAGCTGATGAATACAAAATACAACACTAATTGGATGCACGATATATTAACTGATGAACTGATGAATATCGAAAAAAACACAAAACCTGAAATTGCACAGTTAGTGTTCTTCAAAAAATTTAATTCATCAAAATAATTTTCATCAGTAAAAGTGTATCAGGTTGACAATATCATCTTATATAGATTACAAATACTCACAATAATTCTCAGAACAATAAACTAAGAATATTCCATAACTTGTGTCAAACTCATGACATGAACAAACTTATACAAAACTGATGAATTAATGAATATTATTAATTTTCTAAAGTGTTTGCCTTCTTCATAAATCAAAGAAGAAAATGATGAACAAATTGTTTTGAAGGCTTTAATGAACCAACCTTGCTCAAAACCCAAAATTGATGCTAGTTTTCAGATCTAATGCAATCGAACGGGGAGGGTTCTCAAAACTGAAGCAGTTAGTGAGGCAATAGTAGATCTACCGTCTACCATTAACAGATCTAGAAAACATCGAAACAGTTGATGAAAATGGATGAGGTAGCGGCGATGATGGATGAGGAGGTGATGGTTGGCTGTCGGTAGGATGGATGAAGAGGATTTGGTCGGTCGTCAGGTGAAGATGGATAAGGAAGCGGAGGTCGGCCGTCGGTGAACCATCGAAAAAAATGATGAAAATAGATGATGAAAATGGATGAGGCGGCGGCGGTGGACTATCGTCGCTTGTGGACGATGGTGGACAAGCCGCGGCGGTCGTCGCTGTTGTGGTCTCTAAGGACTAGATGGATGGAGGTCTCCACCGACGAGGCTAGGGTTTGGGCGGCTATATGAAAAGAAAAGAAAGGTACCATGACTTTATGATGGTTGAGAGAGAAAGGGACGGTTCCCTATTTTATATCCTTACTTTTTTTATAAACAATAAATTTTAAATACAAAATACCTATTATGCTTTTTCGTAACTTAAGACACGTGTCACCTCCAAAATAACTTTTACACCTCTTACCTTTAAACCACTCTTATTTGATCCCGATCAAAAATTATTTTACCATTTGCCTGCGGATGATAGGCGGTACTAAATTGCAACCTCATTCCTAAATCACTGTGAAACTTGTCCCAAAACTTCGAAGTGAATCTCGTAACCCTGTTGGTCACCACTGACACCGGCACACCATGCCTGGAGATTATCTGTTTCACATACACATCAGCCAATGCTGCCGACGAGAAAGTCTCGCATATCAATATGAAGTGTGCACTCTTTTTCAACCTATTTACCACAACCCAAATAGTATCAAAAATTTTCCGTGTTAGCGGTAGCTTGGTAATAAAATCCATAGTGATGTGGTCCAATTTACATTCTGGAATTTCCAACGGCTGCAATTTCCCATGCAGTCTCTAAGGTTTGACCTTAACCTTATCGATTATGTGCACGGATAGTATACACGTGCCATCATATCTGTGCGCTATGTCACTAAAGAGTCACACAGTTGCACATCCAACTCGAACTAAGATAATGATACTTTGTGTGTGGTGACAATAAATAGTTAATTAATTATCAAGTAAATAAATAATAAATAGTTATTTATTATTTGAGGGATTAAATATTAGTTAAATATTTAATTATTATGTTTGGTTAAAGTATTATTGATTAATTAGTCAATTAATTAATATTAATCAAACTTGATGGTTAGTTTATATCAACATTAAAGTTTTAATTTTTTGGACAGGGCTTATATGCTTAACACTTTACACAAAGTTCAGTGGGAGCATAACAATCTTCATGGTCCTATATATGGATGACATATTGCTTATAGGAAACGACGTATCAGCATTACAAGGAGTAAAATCCTTGTTAGGTAAGTGTTTTCAGATGAAGGATCTGGGAGAAGCCGCATATATACTTGGTATAAAGATCTATAGGGATAGATCTAGGTTACTTATCGGACTTAGTCAAAGTACATACATCGATAAAGTGATGAAGCAATTTAAGATGGATGGATCCAAGAAAGGGTTCATTCTGATGCAATTTGGTGTACCTTTGAGCAAGGCTTATTGTCCTGCTTCTCTAGTAGAGTAGAAGGGATGAAGTCGGTTCCTTATGCCTCAGTGGTAGGATCGATTATGTATGACATGTTATGTACTAGGCCTGATGTTGCTTACTTGATAAGCCTCACGAGTAGATATAAGCAAAATCAGGGTGAAGCCCCTTTGGGTGGCTGTTAAGAAAATTTTCAAGTATTTGAGAAGGACAAAGGATATGTTCTTGGTCTTTAGAGGAAGCACGGACGAGACAAGTGTGACTAGTTATACTGATGCTAGCTTCCAGACGGACAAAGATGACTTTAAGTCGCAGTCAGGGTTTGCATTTACCCTAAACGGAGGAGCCATATCTTGGAAAATCTAGAAGCAAGATACGATAGCAGATTCGACTATAGAGGTTGAGTACATTGCGACAAATGATGCAGCAAAGGAAGCGATGTGGCTGAGGAATTTTATCTCGGATCTAAGAGTTGTTGCCAGTATCTCTAGACCGATTGATATTTTATGTGATAATTTGAGAGCTTTAGCGCAAGAAAAAGAACTAAGAGATCATCAGCGGACCAGGCACGTACTTAGAAAGTATCATATCATCCTAGAGATAGTCGGAAGGGGAGATGTGAGGATATGTAAGATAGCGACAGATGATAACGTAGCTGATCCGTTGACTAAGGCTCTAGCTAGATAAAGGTATGAGATGCATGCTAGTTCTATTGGAATGTAGTACATAGGACCTAGCAGCGAGTTTCAGTAAATTAATTAAACCTATGGATCGAATTTAAAACCTCTCATTATGTATTAAACGTTTCAGAGTGATGGAAATAGGAGGTTTAATATAATCGTTTTAAGATTTTCCGTTTTTAGCATATTTACTTATCCATGATATACAAGTCTTGTTATATCAAAATTTCTCCGTAGCTGCATCGGGGAGATAATAATGCTAGTATAAATACTTGATTGTGTATTCGTGTAGAGAATGAAAGCATAAGTTTGTGACTAAGTATTTATAGATATTTGTCAGGGGTACAAATATTAGAGGTGATCCACATCAGGCTAACTTCATGGAGCCTTTGACATGAGTTAGCTTGATTGGTTGTTTTTAGACCTGAGATGTTTGGTTTGGGGCATGGGGACTTTTGTGCTTTGGGACGTTAAAACATCATGCCGTAACAGGGTGATTATAATTGGCGTATAGGGGTGCAACGGAAGTCGTGTGCTCAATTGCAAGAAATCAAGATGGGATTTGCACCTTCTCTTAAATAAGAAGAGATATTTCAGGGATCCTTGACGGTTGAGACTAATGTGAAATGTGTGGCCGCGCTCGGACAGAATGATAGGTATCATTCGGTAAATCCATTACTGCAGTTAATCGAGATTAGAGTCAAGAAACATAATATGGATTTTTAGAATAGATCACGATCTCCATGTCTAAAATCCAATTTACAGAATATCGTGATGCAAAGGTAAAAGCCGGGTAATCCAAGAGTGTGATTACAAAATCTATTGACATAAGAGAACTTATAGTCGTGGTTAACTTAAGTGTGTGGCTAGGGACCTCCTTAGGCCAATGATGTACAAGGGAGTGTAACTATCATGCATAAGTGGGAGTCTGGTAGATTATATGCAGGGATAGTGTACACGTGTCATCATATCCCGGCGCTATGAGTTACTAAAGGGTCACACAGCTGGACACCCATCTCGAACTAAGATAATGATAATTTGTGTGTGGTGATAATTAATAGTTAATTAATTATTAAGTAAATAAATAATAAATAGTTATTTATTATTTGAGGGATTAAATATTAGTTTAATGTATAACTATTATGTTTGGTTAAAGTATTATCAATTAATTACTCCATTAATTAATATTAATCAAACTTTAGGGTTAGTTTTGTATCAAGATTAAAGTTATGATCTTATGGACTGAGCTTATGAGCTTAAGGCCTTAATCCACTTAAATTAGTATTTAAGGGATTAAGCCTTGTTTTTAATTAAATTTCATAATTAACTTAAGCTCTAAGCAAACATACAAAACTCCCTCCTCTACTTCTCTCCAATCAGTGACTGAGAACCACCCAACCACCACCGCTCGACGGCGGTGGTAGCGGCGTGACCTAGCGGCGACGACAGCCAACCCTTTTGCGGCGGCTCGGCTGTGTGGTGTTTCCGGCGGATAGCTCCTTGCCGAACAATTCCCCTAGCGGCGGGTTTAGCTCTCGGCAGCCCCTAGGTAGGCGGCGGCTTGGTGGTTTTCAAGGAACACACACGAGACACAACCATTAGTTGCGGTTATCGTTTTTGGCAGTCTAGCAGCCGGATTCACGGGTGCAGTAGCTGTGTATCCTCATATAACAGTCTAAAGATATAAATTCTAAGCCTTTTTACTCTCTCTCTCTATATATATATATGTATATATATATATATATGTGTGTGTGTGTGTGTTATATAATATGAATATTGTCTATTTTTGTTCCCCTAGTAGATCCAGTTGTGATATTTGGGACTAGGATTTGTTATATTTCCGCTGTGCATGTTGTAGGGATTTACAGGGTACAACAAGTACAGCGGAAATATAAAACAGTAAATCCCTTTCCCAAGATCACAACTGCATCAGGTGGGGATACAGAACAATAAATCAAGATTATAACAGATATATGTACATCTCTAGAACAGTATAAAATAAGGATAGAAAACATACCCTGAACTGCTAGAGGGGGATACACAGCTACTGCACCACTTGAACATGCTGCTACACCTCCTTACAAACAATACCCGAGAAAAATGAGTCTCGCGTGTGTGTACCAAAAGCCGCCAAGAACCCTCGCCGCAAAGGGAGGGTTCGGCCGTGGGGTTCGATCGCTGAGGAGGTGGCGCCGCCGTAGGGCCGCCGTCGTCCGTCGCTACCCACCGCCACAAAGTACTCTGCCGACCACCGAGGGTGGTGGTGGTGGTGGTGTTGTCTTTGTTTTGTTGTTTTTGGTGGCTAATAACTTAATTAGATTAAAACAAGGGTTTAAACCTACTTAAATAGATAATCCCTTGGACCTTAAAGACCGGTCCGTGATCAAACACTTTGATCAATCGACAAAATAAACCCTCTAGTTTTGTTTTATTAATTAATGAACTATTAATTAATATATATCCAACCAAATCTTCATTTTATTAAATATTTAACTAATATTTAATATTCCCTTTCAATAATAAATATGAATTTGTTATTTTAACTTTTCCTGATAATTAATCAACTATTAATTATCTTTCTTACACACATCGTATTGTTTTTTGGTTCACTAATTGGGTGTGCAGCTGTGTGACCCGTTAGTGACTTATAGTATTCATGGATGTGATGAAATGTGTACACTATCCCTGCACACAATCTATCAGACTCCTACTTGTGCACGATAGTTACACTCCCTTGTTCATCACGGGCCTGAGAAGGTCCCCAGCCAGACACTTAGGTTAACCACAACTAGAAGTTCTCTTATGTCTAGAGATTCTGTAATCATTCACTTTGATTACCGGCTTTTCCTTTTGCATCGCTATATCCCGCAATGTGGATTTCAGACATGGAGCATGTGATCTTTTCTGAAAAATCCAGATTGTGTTTCTTGACTTCTGATCTCGACTAACTGCAGTTACGGAGTTACCAAATGATGTCCATCATTCTATCGGAGCGCGACCACACATTTAATTTAGTTTCAACCGTCAAGGGCCCTGGAATATCTCTTCTCTATAAGAGAAGGTGCAAATCCCATCTTGACTGCTTGCCCCTTGAGCACACTGTTAGATTATGAAAAGTGAGGGTGCAATATGTCAATATTGTAAACTTGGGCAAATGCTATAAAAGGCATTTGCCTCCTTGAAATGAATTAAGGTTTGCATTATTCACTCTCTTGTTTGTGATATTCTCTCTAGCTCTCGGCTCTCTCTCTAAGCGAAACACACACACACACAAACAAGTAATCATCTAGCATTGCTTCATCCTTACATTAAGGGACCATCAATTGATATCAGAGCCAAACTTGTTTTTGGCTTGTGATTGTTCGAAAACTACAAGGTCCATCTGGAAGATTTCAAGCTCAAGGTGAAGAACAAGCATTCGGTTTCTTCAAAGCACTCAAACCTACGGTTTCTTTAAGAAAGGTTCGAGTTCAAGTGGTATACTGAAGTGAACACTATGATCCCCAAGGGTAGAATACATGTAAGGTATAAAAATACTTTTTTCTACCATTTCTTTGGGTTATTTCAAGGGTAACTACTGTTTTATAGAGCTTTCTTGAAGAAAAGATCAAACCGAGAAGTGTTTTATAAGCAAAAAGTCAAATGGTTCATTAAATACCCACTTTTTGGCATTTAATTTTGTGGGTATTTGAACATTTAATGGTGTTCTTGACACTGGAAATATAGTCTTGAAGAAGAAGAAATCGGTTTTTAATTTTTAAAATTATAAAATCTTCAAGGGTTAATTGTTGTACAAGGTAAATCGAGTACTACCCATACCAATCAGGGTACAAGTGGGTAGATACTATTCAGAGTAAGGTCAACAGATCTGAAAGTGACATCTCAGATCCTATCAGCCGGATCCATGAGGACTGACTTAGATATGAATTGCGTCTTTCTAAAGTCACTGGGTCTGGAATGGAAGGAATATGCCAGACTGTACAAGCAAATCAACAAGGATCTTACCACTGTCACCTTCCACAACATATTCGAAGACCTCAATCAGTACCAGGATGAAGTTCTGAAATCTCTCCCAAAACAGCCAGCTGCAGACCCTCTGGCCTTAGTTGCAGCAAAAAGGATTCCAAGAGAATCATCGTAAAGATCTGTAAAGTACAAGCAAGTAATACTGACTGAATCAGAACCGGATGATGACGATGAAGACTCTGTTGAAGCTGCCATCCATGCTCTCTCGATTGTTGGCAAGACTTTCCGAAACCGTTTTAACAAAACCAACAACAAACAAAGGTTTACCTCTGGCTCCAGAAGACCAGAAAGGCTTGCTCCTGTTGACAAGCCCAGATTTCCAAGGGAAGAAACGAAGGAGGAAAAGAAGACAGACCTAAAGTGCTACAACTGTGAGAGGTCTGGTCACATGATCAGGAACTGTCCACAAAAGAAAATAAAGGATGCTGAATACTATAGGCAGAAGTACCGCCTGTCAAAACAAAAGCAGGCTGGGAATGCACTTATGGTAGAAGAAGACCAGTTCCTGGAGGACACAGACTCCAATAGTGATCTAGATGGTGAAGATCATGCACAGTTCTGTCTGATGGCTACTGGTGAAGCAGGTGATAGGTATGAAGATGGTGGTGATGATCTCTCCGATGTTGAGGAGGAGATTTTGGAAATCGGAAAGATACCTTCTATCACTAACTCTAATGTGGGATTTAATTTTGACCATATCCAAACCACATTAAACAGCATGAAAAAGTTAGAACACAAGGGGACAAAACTAAGAAGTAAAACTCAAGTGTTAAAAGAGGTTATTCATACACAAGATAAAGAGACATAAACTGCAATTGAACAATTAGAAAAAGATATAAATGAATCAAAGGTTCAATTAGCTGTGAAAGAATCTGAATTCCTAGAATTAACTGATAAGACAAACATCATCATGCACGGTCTTAAAGCAGAGCGTGTTAGCGAGAAAAGGATTCAAAAATTCTTAAAAATGAACAACGTGCTCTTTATTCAAAAATTAAAGAACTTGAAGACTTACTAATCAAACGTAGGCAAAGTGAACAAACCATCTTTCTGTATAAAGAAAAGGAACGCCCTTTTTCAAGATGGACATTCGAAGGACTTGGTTTTGAAAACCCAAGTGTCCTAAGTAAGGTAACTGCCAAACAGTTTTATAATGCAAATTTATTTGGCAAAGGACTAACTCAACGAATGGTGTTTGTTGGTCAAGAGGAAGAAAGGCTTGAAGAAGATGTCAAGCGAACCCTTCATCTTAAAACTGAAATTCCCTTCAACTACTATAACCTCAATGACTCATACTTCACTTACCCCCCTCCAACACTGAATTCTACCGTCACCTCTCCAATGTACACATATGAGGATTGAGGAACTTTATGCTCCTGAAGTACCAAAACCCAAATTTCAATACATTTCCCACAAGGAATTGCAAAGAAGGTTCCACACCTTGCAAGAATTTTGCTACACATATATCTTGTATCAGGAGACATTGCCAAAGCTTTCCACTCAGAAACCACACCTTAAACCATCCAAGTTTCTGACCAATCACCTGTGCTTACACAATTAGCTCAAGAAAATGCAGTCCTTCACAAGCGTATCAAAACCATTTTTAATCATGATGAAAAGATAATTGACAACTTGTGCAGGGAGAATACATCATTGAAAGAACGCATCATACAGGTCAAACAAGAGATGCATGATCCTACTCCATTCACCTTTTCTCCATACGCAGAACGAATTGAAGATTCTAAGAATGCGTCCACATCTTCCCAAGATGTCCAACCCACAATAAAATCTGTTAATAATGCTACTTTGATAACTTTAAAACAAAAATAGATTTTCAAACAGACACATACTTCCACTTCTAATCACATTTCTCGTATGCCCACTGACATACCTGAATCTTCAAAAGCAGCTGCAAGTAGATCACGACTCACTTCGCAGATGTGAAGGAGCTCGGGAGTGAAGAGCGTAAAATAAATACAACTTGGAAGAGGGTAATTCCTAGGTCATCTAGGAAATGTTCTAATTTTAGACAAACATGTGAACAACTTTTGATGTTTGATAGAGTCTGTAATCATTCAAGTTTACATGATACAATTGCCTCTTCAAAGTTTTGTATTAGTGATGGTTGTCCCCATGGTCACTGTGAATTTAATTGCGAGTATAATCAATTAAGAAAACAAATCGGAATTAAACCATGTGAGGACTGGACAAATTTTTATGCTAATCAAATCAATGTTCCATTTATAAACTCTAAAGGGTTTATCATTCATCAATGGATCACCACTCGTCAGTCACATGGACTCAAACGTTTAAACAAATCAAGACGATTACTGACGATTAAAGAACTGGAGGTCTACAGACGACAGAGTTATGATGCTTTCAAAAAGGCATGGATTGCTCAAGAAAAACACTTGCATTCACAAAAACGATCTCGCAATCCTCCTTCCAAACAAGCATAAGCTTCTAAAAGCAAGCGTTCATCCCATCAACGAGTAGTAAAACCTACTGCACCCAAGGCTCCAGTTCAGCAAAAGCAGGTTGATGTGCCGAGGTCACAAAGGAATCCTAAAAATTCCTCAAAAACATGGGTTCGTAAACATAACTCTTCCGCAGCTCTACCAAATCCTAAACCTCCAACCCCATCAACTGTCATACTAACGGTGGTACCAAAACTCCCTTCTGAGCCAACTCTTTCTCAATCTATTCCTCTGGACAAAAGATAAAACCCACATGGGTACCTAAAGATAGATCATTAGGAGTTTCACCACCACAAGAAGCAACAGTCAATCCTCAACCAATTATAGGAACTAACAATCAAGGACCCATTCATACATGGGGACCTAAACGTGCTTTATTCTCTTTTTGCAGGCGCCTAACCTCTGGTACTTGGACTCCGGTTGCACCAAGCACATGACCGGCAACAAGAGTCTTCTCAAAATTTATGTTCCTAATTACTCCGGGAATGTACGTTTTGGGAACGACAATGTTGCACCAATAATGGGGTACGGAGACATAGAGAAGAAGCATATCAAAATCAAGAAAGTCTCCTATGTAGAAGGGTAAGGTCACAATCTGTTTAGTATCGGACAGTTATGTGATAAAGACTTGGAGGTAGTGTTCAAGAAGAACAAATGTTCAGTTCTAATTGAGAATGGAGATGAACTACTAGCAGGTTCAAGGAAATCTAATCTGTATTCCATTGATTTGGTAAATTACAACTCCCCTACCTCTCTTTGTCTACTGTCCGAAGCCTCATCGGATCTTACTTGGCAATGGCACCGAAAACTCTCTCATCTAAACTTTCAAAATATAAACAAACTAGTCACAGGTGACTTGGTGAGAGACATACCCAAGTTAAGATTTAAGAATGACCATTTTTGTGCAGACTGTGAGAAGGGTAAAATGAAGAAGGCTTCGCACAAATCAAAACAAGTGTTCAGCACTACCAAGCCTTTGGAACTACTGCATATGGATCTCCGTGGTCCTATGAGGATTCAATCGAAGAGTGGGAAGAAGTATATCCTAGTCATGGTGGATGACTACTCTAGATATACTTGGGTCAAGTTTCTGCGATCAAAATATGAAGCTACACCAACAATCATTTCCTTCATCAAGCAACAGCAGAATAAGCACAGTCAGAGTGTTGTTTCCATACGTACAGACAATGGAACTGAATTCAAGAACATCTCTGAAGAGCTTTTGTAACCTTGTTGGGATCAACCATCAGTTCTCAGCTGCGTACACTCCATAATAAAATGGTGTCGTGGAAAGACGAAGTAGAACATTGCTTGAAGTAGCCCATACCATGCTATCATACTCTGGACTCCCACCATCCTATTGGGCTAAAGCAATCAGCACTGCCTGCTATACGCATAACCGCTCTTTTATTAATAAACGCTTTAATAAAACTCCCTATGAACTGGCCAATGGCACAGTGCCTACTATCAAATACTTTCATGTCTTTGGTAATAGGTGCTTTGAATTAAATGACACGGATAATCTAGGAAAGTTTGCTCCAAAAGCTGATGAAGCTATTTTCCTAGGTTATTCTATAGAGTCAAAAGCATACAGAGTTTTAAACAAAAGAACAAAGAGCATTGTTGAAAGTATCAATGTAACATTTGATGATGCATTAAATGTTACAGATTTTCCACCTAAATAACCAGTAAATGCTTCTGAACATACCAGTTCAGGACCGGTGCTTCAAAATAAAGAATCAAACAATTCTTCCAGTTTAAATACTAGTCTTGATTTCATGTTTGATTTCTTTAGACCTGAATCTTCTCCTGTTTTAACTGACAACAGGAACAACACAGAAGCACAAGTTTCCACATATGACATCTGAGGAAAGTTTGATGAATTGTTGCTTATTGACATTGTATACTTTCTCAGAATCTTGAACTTTCAACTTATGAAATCGTTCAGCCTGCTCTGATACCAGTTGTTGGTCCGTTGGTGAGAGTATCAACAAGCAAGTAATGTGTAGAAGGGGGGTTGAATACACTTTCTGCGGAAAATTGAACAAATCAATAAAAAGTGTTAACACACATCAAACCACAAGCAATCGAATGCTTTGCTCTCATTAATAAGAAGATGATTACAGAAACAATCAAGTAAGCAACACTTGATATGTAAACACCTAATGTAAATCAAATCTCTCAATCTCTCAAACTTTGCTATCTATAATCAACTTATGATTATAGATACAAGATGACTCTCTAAATAGGATTTAATCATAGATTGAATACTTACCAACTTCACAATAGATGTGAAGATTTGAACACACGAACAAATTGGCAATCTGTGAGTTTCTTGATCACGTTGAACTGACAAACAGTAAATCAAGACTCGTAACACATACGATCAATAGGTTGAGGTGAAACTTGAGTTTGGCTGTGTAACTCGTTGAATAGTAGTCATACCTCTAAAATTATAAGGAGATAAGTATTTATAATCCTGTTCCTACAGATCCTAACAAATTAGAACTTATTCTAATATGCTAACAAACTAACGCATAACCCGGAATCTTGAATCTTGAATCTTCTATCTTGAGTCTTCAATCTTCAATCTTGATTCTGGAATCTTCTTATCCTTGCCATAGATATAGAGAGATAAAAGGAATTTAAAACATATTTAAATTCTCTTAAACTGACTTCTTTAGTCGGACTGAGTTACTCAGCTTGAAACTCATCAAGCTGAGTTCTTCGAGAACAAACCCGAAAACAAACATGTACTAACACGTATAATGATTAACTCATCCTTGGAAGTCATAAGAATTAGCTAGAACTTACCTAGCAACTCTGTTGAGCTGACTAAGTCTATACGTTGAGTCACTCAACTCAAAACACATCAAGCTGAATACTCAACATATATCTTAGGTGACATACATAGCTTATCAAACACATTGATGGTCTTACTAAGATATAGTCTAAGCTGATCGAATATATGCTCAGCTTATATTCAGCTTGTGCTCAATCTGAAACACTATAAGTGCTCAATCTGATTAAGCCTCATAATTCTGTTTAAGTTATATTTCGAACACATCTTACAAACGTAACTTTATCTCATCAAATTTCAACTGATGAGATCATTTGACCAACAAACTCCCCCTATTTGATGATGACAAAACCATCAAACAGTTCTTAAGTTTGTTTTACAGAATTATGTTTTAAATCTTTAACTTTTTTAAGATTTTATATTTGAACTAATCAAATATTAATTGAACATATCCATCATCAATTGAACTGGTCAATTTTAAGTTGAACAAACCAACCAAACATTTAAATGAACACGAACTTATCATTTTGTTCATTCAAGCTGAACTAATCAGACTAATAATTATAAACATATTATAACACAGTTGAACATATCAAACTAATACTTGTATTTATTGAACATATCAAAATACAAAAGTTTTGATCACTTAGATCATGCACACTTAGTGCTTACAAAAATTAGAGCTAATCTAATATGTACATAGAACTGATCTATTCAGGATACAGCTCTTCAAACTCTTTAATCTCCTTGTTGATTTCTTCAAGAAGTTCTTGCAAGTTAGGCAAGTGTTGAAGCTTATCCTTTTGTGATCTTATTGCTCTGTTTATTCTGTATCTGAACCTGGCAGTTTGTTCAGTCTTTTCCACCAGTAGTCTTAGATCAAACACTTGAGATACCCTACATGTATATATACTTGCATCAGACTAGAAGCATTATTTACCTTTTCTGTCCATGTATAATAATCCTTTCTGACGCTTTTCAACATAAGTATTTTCCTTAAACTTCATGCCTTCAGGAAGATCTAGACTGTACTTGTTTGCATTTGCTAATCCAGCTGGCTTTGTTAGCTTTTTCTTCCTAACTTTATGAAAAGAAGTCAGTAGGGTAGCTATCTTAGATCTGGGTATGATTTCCATCGCATCAGCTCTTGCAAGTAGCCTTAGAATTTCATCTTTCACCTGATTTCTTGCAGAGGACTTTTCCATCTGCTTAATAAGTATGGCTACCTGCTTCCATTCTTCATATCCCAGTCTGTGAAGTTGATTCAGCTCCAGGGAAGGTGTTACACCATTTCTTAAGGCGAACTCCAGAATAACTATCCCTTGGACTGAGCTCAACTTGATTGATTTAATTTGAGAGGAGAAGTAGGTCCTTGTATAACATTGGGTTATATCCTCTTCCTCTTGTTGATTCTTAACAGGAGGTTCTTCTGCTTCCTCTTCCTTAGGCACTATAGGCAGTCTGAGTTTTGCTAGTTCCTCATTCTGCTTTCTGATCTGTTCAGCCCAGGCTAGTTCCCTTGCCTCTTTCTCATGTGCTAACTCAGCTTGTACATCCATTTGCCTTCTTCTTAGTTCATTGATTGACATCCCAAGCTGGTCAGCATCCTTTTGATCCATTCTTCTCACTGCAAACAGAGAAGCTCTTTCTTGTAGTGTCATCTTATCTTCCGAGTCTTCATCTGAGGCTGATTCGCTAAGAATCACTTTCTTTCTTTTATGCTTGAGGGGTTCTGATTCATCTGAGCTGACTACTACAGGTCTTTTTCCTTTAGCCTTTTCAAGCAGCCCAATTTCTATCTCCTTTTCTTTCTCCCCCTCAATCTGATCTGCTCCCTTAGCTAGTAATAACAAGGCTTCAGCTTGAACAGACTCAGCTTAAGCCTCTAGAATCTTCTCCCCCTTTTTGTCACCATTAATAGGGTTCGAAGTCTGTTTTTTGAGATAGGGAAGCAACCGCAGATTTTAATCTTAGCACCTTGTCATCCAAAGAATCTAGAATTTGTAGCATATGCTTCTTTGTTTGTCGTCTATTGAGGTGCAATGTCTCAAACTAACTTTTAAAGAAGTTCAATAGATCATCCAGGTCAGCTTGAGAAGGTTGGGACTTGGGTACATCATTCAAAGATTGGTGTATACCCTCAAAATCATGTGCACCAGAGTTTGGACCCTGTGATTCATCTTGGTATGTAGATGAAACATTGACAGGTCGTGCTTGTGGGTGTGAGAAGTAAAGAGAAGTAATAGGGCTCGAGACGTGATGTGTATGGGTAGGTGATTGGCTTAACGGGTTGGTGGGGGGAGATTGACCCTTGGGATTGGTCATTTTTTCAATGTAACCTGAGTGTGTTTGCTCAAGCACAGCAGTGGGCTCTCTCATGGCTTGGAGAGTATGGGCTGAGTAGACACCACACCCGGATAAGGCTGTAGGGTTGAAATGAGCCTCGAGGTTGACACCTTAAGAATAGGCGTCTCCCCCTAAACTCCTGCTTGGGGAGGGATCAATGTGATCTCAGCTCCAGTGATGCCTTTAGAGGTGGCACCACCTTTGGCAGTTTAATGAGTATAGGTTTGGATATTCTCTCTAGTAGCAGTGGGCATACTAGGGGTGGCTTCGGAAGTGGAGTTGAAAAGAAGGTGGAGGAGATGGGTTAGATTGGGTTGGGTCTACCACAGTCTTATCTCCAAAAGAAAAATAAGAAGAAGTTGAGAGAGGAGGAGTGATACCTTGTCTGGGTCTGGCAACGAATGCAGACTCTAAAGATGACTTAGAACTGGAGGGAGAGGAAGACTCAGCTTGAGCTGGCTGCTCAGCTCGATGATCTGGTTCAGCTCCGGATGCTCCTCCTTGATCCGATTCCTCAGCTTCACTTGCAGATGAAGCTCTCTCAACTATTCATTGTATTGAGTCACTCAGACCTTCCCGCTCTGGAAAGATGTCATTGTTGAACATGTTTGAGCTGAGTGCTGGAGCAGGGAACACATTCTATCCAGGTTCATAATGCTGTTCTCCCAACTCAACTTCCACCACCAAGGATAAGTATCTTATAAATGGTACATGGAGATCTCTTGGTGTTTTCACAACTTGGGCTTTGAGCTCGTTGAAGATGAGCAGTGCATAATCCAGATTTCTGGCATGATACATGTTGTAGAGCAGCTGCATCTCGAACTCATTGACTTGATCCAAGCCTCCAATCTTAGTGCCAACTGAACGTATCACAGTGGATACCATGAAGCCCCATCTAGTTGGAATCCGTTTGTGGGTGACCCATGTTGGGTAGGACTGACCTTGCCACTTGTCTTGTAACAGCAGCTTCGAACACATCATTTGTAGGGAGTTGAAGAACTTCCCTCAGCTGCTGCACAATAATGACAACTGTTCTATCTCCATTTAAAACAGTTCCAGTGATCTCTCCCCTGTTCTAGTTGTAAGTACAAGTATACCAGAACTCCAACAGGTGTTGTGGAACAATATTGAGTGGTGCTCCTGAGAAAGAGAATGCCAGGAGGCATTTTCGACTCCTCTCCCTCGTTTCCTCTCTAGAGTTGTGAGACAGGCACGTTGATTATTTATTCGAATCAACGGCACACCATTGTTCTTCATCTGAGCACCTCTAACCATTCGATCACTGAGAATGAGAATGGTTCCGTCCATCGTTGATTTCGTTAATTCACACTGAGTAAATTTTGAATTCGCACTAAGCGAGTTAGAAGTCGCACCGAACGATTTAGGGTTTCAAATCTGAACGGTTGATTGCACTAAGCAAGGAGAGGTGTTTGTGAAAGGTATTTGTGTATATTAGAAGTTTAAGAATGATAAATGTAAACGTAAACTTTTGAATATCGGTTATGGTCGTTATATATACCTTTCCGAGGAGAGAGAAAAGTTACTGTTGGAATTTCCTTTTTATCCGTTACTCATAACAAATTTACGGCGCAAGGTAACAGTAATCGAGATGAAACTTATCATCTCCCAATGGTTAATTTTGTAAAATAATATTATTGACTTACAACAATATTATTTACACTGTTGTATTACACCAATACGCAATCGGTATAAAACGTGATTTCAGACCGACTCAAATACATAATGACTCATGAATTAATAACACATAGTAATTAAATCATAGTTTGAACACCAACCGGAGTAAACATATCACTCAACGTAAGTCAAGCACTTAGCTTGATTTGATCACTCAGCTTGAGATTGATACTCAGTTTGAGTAGAGCACACAGCTCAGAATCAATGACATATAGTCATTTATGTTTGAGACTGACTCAAACTTATATTTTAACTACACTAAGTAAAAAACATGTTTAGGACTTACCAAACGTGTGAACTCATTATTCAGCTTGACAAGATGTTCAGTTTATGAAAACTCATTTATAAACTGTGCACTCAGCTTAAGAAACTTAGTCTTTGTCAAACCGAGACTCAATTTCTAGACACTTAGCTAGGGGTTGAGCATACCCAATTCACTTAGCAAATATATAAACCTCTTTTCATCAAGTGGTTTTGTAAATATATCTGCCAATTGGTCATCAGTGGATATAAATATGATGTCAACTTTACCTTTTTCCACGATGTCCCTGATGAAGTGATGTCGTATTTCAATGTGTTTGGTTCTTGAGTGGAAGACTGGATTGTAAGTAATGGCTATTGCACTTTGGTTATCACAGAATATGGGTGTTTTCTTGAAATTCATACCAAAGTATTGAAGCTGATGTTGCATCCATAGGATTTGAGCACAACAGCTTCCTGCTGCAACATACTCAGCTTTATCAGTTGAAGTAGCCACTGAGTTTTGTTTCTTACTCGTCCAGCTCACTAACTTCGCTCCAAGCATTTGACATCCTCCTGTTGTTAATTTTCTGTGTAACTTGCACCCAGCATAGTCAGCATCTGAACAACAACAACAACAACAACAACAACAGTACCCAATCCCGCAGCAGCGGGGTATGGGGGAGGTAGAATGTAGACAATCATACCTATACCCGTAGGTAAAGAGACTGCTTCCAGAAATTGACCTCCGGCAACGTAAAAAGAAGAGGTGAGAGTAAATATGAAAAATAAATGAAATACAAAGAGATATATAAAAATATAATAAAATAAAAATATATATAATAAAATACGAGGAAGATAAACAACTATATATTAATGTAAAAGAGAGGAAGTAAACTAATTAAAGGAAAACTGATGTAACCTAGGCTCGTAGCCTACGAAAATAAAACTACGCTACTTCCTAGCCCTGGCTCGTAATCCTCCTCCTCCACTCAATCCTATCTGGGATCATGTCCTCCGCGAGAGAGAGCTCCTGCAAATCTGCCTTGACTCTATCTTGCCATCATAGATACGGACGACCTCGTCTCCAAGTTCCCTCTACTAAGATCGATTCTGCTCTCCTAACTGGCGCTGTTTGTGGCCTCCTTTTTACATGGCCAAACCACCGAAGTCTCCATTCTCTCAATTTGTTGACAATAGACGTAACTCCTAATACATTTCTAAAAACACCCACTGGGATTTTATCCAACAATGTCTTTCCACATGTCCATCTAAGCATCCTTATCTCTGCAACTTCCATCTTCTCCGCCTGCACCTTTTTCAGGGGCTAACACTCAGCTCCGTATAACATTGCCGGCCTAACCGCTAGTCTATAGAATTTACCTTTAAGCTTCAACGGTATTTTCTTGTCGCATAAAACTCCTGATGCCGCTCTCCACTTCCGCCACCCTGCTTGAATACGGTTTGAAACATCTTCATCTATCCTTCCTGATTTGTGTAATATGGAGCCTAAGTACCTAAAGGACTCTTTGGGACTCAAAACGTGATCACCTAAGCGGATAACTTGGCTATCAACAATTTCAGTCTTGCTGAAGTTACAATAAAGATACTCTGTTTTACCTCTGCTAATCTTGAGTCCTGCCTCCTCTAACGTTGACCTCCATTGTTCTAAATTTCTGTGCAGCTCTTCTTTGGAATCAGAGATCAATACAATGTCATCTGCGAAAAAAATACACCAAGGGACACTTCCTTGAATGCCTCTCGTTAGATCGTCAAGAACGATGGTAAAAATGAAGGGACTAAGGGCAAACCCCTGGTGAAGGCCCCTTAGCACTGGGAAGTACTCGCTGTCTCCTACCGGGCTACTCACGCAAGACAAGGCACCCTCATACATATCTTTCACTACCCTGATATAACTCCAAGGGATATTTCTATCGACTAATGTCTTCCAAATAAGCTCTCTAGGGACACTGTCATAAGCTTTCTCTATATCTAAGAACACCATATGCAAATCTCGTTGTTTTTCTCTATGTTTTTCTACGAGCCTTCTAATCAAATGAACTGCTTCTATCGAGGACCTCCCCGGCATAAACCCGAATTGATTTTCTAATACCTTTGTTTCACGACGTATCCTGCTTTCCATGACCCTCTCCCATAACTTTATAGTATGACTAAGAAGTTTAATACCACGATAGTTCCCACAAACTTGGGAGTCACCCTTATTCTTATATACTGGGATAACTATGCTCCGCCTCCATTCTTCTGGCATCTTAGCTGTTCGAAAGATCAAATTAAAAAGTTTAGTTAGCCAGATAATGCCCTGCTCTCCCAAACATCTCCACACATCTATAGGGATTTGATCGGGACCTGCCGCCTTTTGTCTTCCCATCTTGCGTAGCGCATTTCTAACTTCCCCTGAAGAAATCTTTGTGCAATAGCATTTGTTACGAATGTGAAGAACCCCCTCGAAGCTCTGTCTACTAGCCCTCCTCTCCTCACTTGATTCCTGATTAAATAAATGTAGAAAGTAATCGCTCTATCTGCTTCTAATTTCCTTATCCTTAGAAAGAATTCTTCCTCTGTCATCTTTGATAAACTTAATGCTTCCTAAATCTTGTTTATGAAGGGTTTTGAACCTGACCAAACCACCATATGACTCAAACTGGTCAAACCTGGGTTTGATTCTACTGGTTCAATCCTAAAAGAGGAACTGGATTGAACACAACCCTCTAAACCCCAAAAGGGTTAGGATCTTTAACTAATACATGATCAACATAGTTTCTTAACAAACAATCCATAGATAAGGTTACAAGAAATATACCTGAACAAAAACTTTAAGATTGCTAAAGATAGTCCACCACTACTGCACCTCCGATTGAACTGGCTGCTAGACCGCTCCTGGATCACCAAGCTTTCAACACTCAAAATCGTGAATGTGTGTGTGTCCTTTTGCGTCGATCACCAAAACCGCAAACACCCTTGCGGGGTTCTTTTTGTTCGACGGCAAGAGAGAGAGAGAGCCGAGAGAGAGAGAGCGACGAGGGAGAGGGAGGGCGAGATCGAGAGAGAGTGTTGTGGTGGCTAGGGTTAATCCCTTTTTGACTCATGTCTAATCCTTAAGGCTTAAGGATATTATATATAGGGATTAACTTGGACCTAAGCCCGTTTAATTAAAAGCCCAACTGGTTTTAATTAAACTTAAATCTCTTCTCATATTGACCCCCTGGACTTTGCTAGTTAATTAATTAAGTATTAATTAACTTAGTCCGTTAAATATTAAGGACTTAATATTTAATTCTCCTTAAATAATAAATAACTATTTATTATTTATTTCCTTTCTAATAATTAATCCAAACTGGATAATTATTTATATCTCTCAATAATTAATACTACTGATTAATTATTCGTTTATCTCTTTAATAATTAATCTAACTGATTAATTATTTACTCTATTAATCTAACTGATTAATTATTTCTACATAGATTTATGGTGAAAACCAACTGTTCTGAATTGGGTGTGTAGCAGTGTGACCTTTTAGTCTCTTATAACATTGGATACAATATGCCCGTTAATTATCTCTGCACATAATCCAACAGACTCCCACTTGTGCAAGATAAGTAACAGTTACTGCACATTGTTAGCCTAAGGAGGTCTCTAGCCAGAAATTTAAGATAATCAGGTTATAAGAACTCTTATACCCCAAAGTAACTTATGATAAAACTTAATAAGCAACCTGCTTAGAAGTGACCTGTTATAAACTAACTGTTTATAAACTAAACTATCATAAACTCCCTGTTTATGAATGGGTACGTTTATATATACATAACTTGCATATATATAGGTTTGTCCCTTGTAGCGCGATATTTCAATTTTGAGCATGAGCATGGAGGAAGTCAACTCAGAGACTCAAGAATTTGTTCATGACATACTTGATTTCAAAACTGCGTGATAAATGACAAAGAACAGATCAGTTCGTTTGGGCACGGCCGTGCACTTACCAGTTTCTCTAATCAGTCAAGGGGCCCGGAAATATCTCTCCTAAAAAAAAAGGAGGTGCAATTACCATCTTGCATATTTGCATTTGGCAACACGGCTCCCACTGAATCTAGACACGCCCCTTATGACCACCCTGTTACGGCGTGGCGTTAGAACGCGCTAAGAAGACAACAGTTACCGCATCCCAAACCAAATATCTCAGGCTTGAGAATAACCTATGTGATAAATACTTTTGACATGAAACCATGAAGTATTATTCACAGTGGGCCAATCCAATATTCGTAAACCTAACGAATATCCGTCAATTTTGGTCCGCAAAAACCTTTTACAGCTATATTCGACAAACTTTCGAATCTACCCCAAAATTACTATGACTTTATAGCCCTATCATAGTTCCCACCACGATAAGTAGTCACGGATGATATTTTTGAATAAACCTAGTTTATTCCTAGATAAACCAAAACATACAAAATTGTGAAGAACAATGAAACTAATCTATACACCCTCCCATATTCCTCACTGGAATAATGGTGCATGATTTCTACCATTTCATTGACTCGATTCACGGTGTCTATTTGAATTACTTATTATTTTGCATTGTAACTTATCACAGATTACAAAGAAAAGTAATATGATTATAAACCTAAAACACAAGACTAGTACCCTGAAGTACTCTTTCTTGGTTTTACTAGAAATCGTTCTTGCAACCTAAGAACAATTCTAGATTTACTTATTTCATAAAATTCTTAAACTTGGAGAAAACTGGAAAATAACACCTTAGTTTCTGATTTTATAAAATAACTTTTTTGTAATTAAAACTTTCATTACATTTGTAGATTAATTAAATCTTACTAGATTTATCCATTTGAAATGATAAGACTTTCTTACACCTACTTGTAAGAACCTTGAAATTAGATTCCCTGTGTATGCAAACACTAATCTAATATCATTACTAAGAATGTTAAACAACATCCTATTTTATCATTTCTAACGTTAACCAACCAACAATATTTAATTAAGCTGACTTACTGAACATTTTAGAACGTATATAATTTCAGGTCATAACTTGACTCGAAATCTTGCAATGATATCTTTATTGAGTACCTCCCAATAAATCATGCATTCCATGGATTAGTTCTTTCTCAAGAACTTACTGTTTTAGATAACTTCTAAAAAACATCCAATAATTATGTACTCTAAAAGTTCGATTTTGTATTTATCATACTGGTTTAAAAAACAACCTTTTATTAACTCTGATAAATACATTAGTCAGGTGCTCCCATTATCTTTTATAAAAAAGTGCATTCTTTAAAAGCATCCTTTTAGACCTTAGTCAATCCTTGACTACCATGCCTAAAACTTGTGTTCCAAACACATGTTTTAAAGAACTTAGTTTTTTGTAAGATTTTTGTTTTATGAAACCAAGAACTTGGATCTTCATATATCCATCTTCGTAATTACAGAAAGTGGTTTCATTAAACATGCCATGAGCACAAAAACTTTGTGAAGGCATTTCAATTTCTTTCTAAAAACATTTAGTATAAAACTTCCTTGATTATAGTAACTACCATAATCACTTTTATAATATCATAACTATTTATACTTGGAAAGAATGACTATTATTTCTACTTGTTCAAGACTTGAACATTCACTTCTTCACTAAAAACTTAAATACTTGTTAAATTAGAAAAATTATCTAATTTTTTAAACAGCACTTGTTTATTAAGTATTTTGAATAGTGGAGCCGGCATTGTATAATAACTACAACAAATCACAGCATAAGATTATTATGAATCACCAATCAAGTCAACACTTGACTTATTGGCACTCTTTCAGTCACAACTGTACTAATCATGATTCATAAAGTAAGAATACGTGCACGGATATATATAACCAAATAAATAAATTTCCATAAACTCAAAAAGTATCCATAAACCAACAATATAAAAAATGTTCAAATAAACTTAAAGAGTTTAATAAACTAGGAAATATTAATAATATCCGCATGCTGCACGTGTGATCTCCTCATGCTGGGCTGCATCACTTTCCATCTCCTCCTGCAATAAACGATTGCAAGACATTAGAATACTCGTAAAAACCTTTACAAGTGGAAAGTGACAAAGAAGCTACACGATACCTGAGGTGCCAGCCTTGTCACCTCGCCGCATTTATAGTGCCCGATCTTGCCACATTTAAAGCACCGATTCTCCGCTTTGGCTTTGTTCGGCTTCTGCTTCTTGCCCTTGTTGTCGTTATTAGCCTTGGGTGCACTCTGGCTGGGCCGGGCCTTGCCCTTTCCCTTTCCGTGACGCCCTTTCCTCTTCTTATGCCCGCCATGACCCACCATGAGAACGTCCTTAGACTTGGTCCCGATACTCTTCTCAGCAGTCTTGACCATTGAGTGCAACTCAGCCACGGATTTCTCCATGTTGTTCATGTTGTAGTTGACTATAAAAGGCTTATAGTCATCCGATAACGAGTTGAGTATCGTATCCGTTGCTAGCTGCAATGGAACTGGGTGCCCAAGTCTCTCTAGGTGGTCCATGTAACCTTTTCATTTTCATGACGTGGTTACTGACCGAGGTCCTCTTAGCCATCTTGCACGAGTTGAATGCCCTGGTGGCATCATAACGCTCAGTACGAGCTTGCTCCTGGAACATGTCCCTCAGCTGGTGGATCATGTCATAAGCAGGAGTCTCCATCATACTCGACTGCAACTCTGGACTCATAGTTGCGAGCATGAGGCAGCTAACGTCCAGGGCTTCATTGGAGCGCTTCTGAAAAGCCTCCCTGACTTCTGCCCTAGCGTTGTTGGCATGAGGATTTCCTAGAGGTTGTTATAGGACATACCACTTTCTCTCGTGCCTAAGCACGATCCGGAGATTTCTCTCCCATGTGAGAAAGTTAGGACCGACAAGCTTGTCCTTCTCAAGAATGGAGCGGAGAGAGAGGTTATTGGTACTAGTAACGTTGGTTGCCATCTACAAATTAAAACCCGGTTTAATTAGTAATTGCAAATAAACTTTCTAATCATATATAATCAAAACCCATAAATAATATATATTAGACCTAGGACTCATATTTCACATACTTGACGCAAGGTTTGGGCACTTCCCGCAAAGTCATGCTATTTCTGGTAGGTAACACCCTGTACCAATCGTACCTAACTGATACGACTCCTAGAACCTCGTAGAGCACTTAGACCCAGTCTAGTATGTTTAACTCTACTCTAGTGCTTTTTGGGTCGGGACTCCCGATTATCACCAAAAAAGATCGCACCACCTAAGACAACATGAATTCTGGCCGGGACTCCCAATTATCGCAGAACCTTTCATGCCCCTTCCCGCAATAGTTTGAACCTGGATGCCCAAGGTTTGGGCACTTCCGACACCCGAGTACCGTTTAACAGTTAGGGTGTACCATTAGGTAGGTAGCACACTGATCTAAGATTTTTCTTGGGTTTTATAATTAAGTTAAGAACTTAATTTTCCAGCTTTTGAAAAACCATTTTAAAACTAACTGTATTAAAAAATACGATTTATATGTGTACCTAAACTAGGTGCACAAAACGGCCTTTATAAGTTCCAAACTTATAACCTTGACAAAACTTTAAATTTAAAAAATTTAATTAATACAACTAACAGCCTGTAGTCGTATTCTAGTTTGTTATAAAGCGCATGGTTTTTCACTGTTTAATAACAACCTGTTATTAAATCCCTTTTTATTTAGCATCATATAAGTGTCGCAAGAATATATGATAAACAGTAAATAAAAGAAACACAACCACGCAGATATAGGAGTAAGCTTATAAAACCCTATAGTGTTGCCAACTAATCCTAAGGTCAAACCTAAGGACAAAGTGACTTGGATTCGCCTTTCTTGACATGCTTCTCCCACTAGCCTTGGCACCTCCCCGAAGTGTCCGTGCTTCGCGTGTAGAACACCATTTACGTCGTCATCTTCTTCGAGTCAATTTTGGTTGAGGGATTAAACTAACACTAGTCTATTACAAATACAATGTTGAATGGGGTTGTAAGTGGCACGCAGGCACCCCGAACCAGTACAATATTACAAATAAGAAAGGGATTGTAATGGGCACGCAGGCCTTCCCAAAAAAAAAAACAAAATAAAAGAAGAATAAGAAAAACGAGTCCTAAGTCGGCAAAACTATAGCTATCACAACCACGCTATTATATATAAGCATTATATATATAAAAGTCAACCACGCAGTTATAATAAAAGTAAACAATAAACTGTGCAGTTAAGCACACAACCTGATTTGTCTAAAACTCTCTCATTTATCCTTTTGATTAATACCTATTAACCAAAAAGAGAGTTATGATCTTCTAATTTATTTGACCAATATAATTTTTCAATAATCCTTTGAAAAACTTGGCCTTATTCAAAACTTGAATGAAAGCCTCTACGTCGAGTTCCTTTACCAGTTTTTCCAAAAAACTTAAAACAGACAACTTTGGTCAAATAATACTATCTTATTTGTTTCTCCATTATATAAACTTTATCCCCTTTTAGAATTTATTTAAAACGACTAAACTAGTCACAATAAATAAAAACTAAAAAAAAATATATTTTAACTTAAACTAATTAAAATATATGACACTAGCTTATATATTATCTTATTAATTTTAAAACTTAAAATTAATAATCCTTTTTGTATTAATCAGGAAATACAATCTGGGCTAACATCTCCCGTCAACCCGAGAAACCTATTTGGACCGAGAAACAAAAACTGGGCCGAGCCCCACTGTCCCTTAGCGCCGCTAACCCTTGCCTTCATGGGCCGTGGTGTTCTGGGCCGTAGCCCACCACGCTTCCGCTGTGCCTTAGCGCTGCTAGCCATCTGGGCCGTAGCCCACTAGGTCTTAGCGCCGCTAACAGGCACCACCCGAACACGGTGATGATCTCGGTTTCCATTTTTTCCGATTAATGAAATAATTTAAATTCTTTTTAATATACTGATTAAAAACGGGATTTAATTAAAAAACCAAAAACTATTAATTATTAATTTCAACAAAATTTGTTTTATTAATAATTAATTATCCTAAAACTTGATTTCAACCTTTTTAAACAAAAGTTCAAAACTTGTTAAAATCTGGTTTTAGATAAAAGGTTTATCCTTTTTAACCGTTTAAACACAAACCTGGTTTAAACCTAACTGGTCAAAATCAAACCTTTTATGATCTGGATAAAAACAGAAAACATGTTTTTATCCTTATGGTTTTCGAAAAACTTGTGGAGAAAGAAACAAGATGAAATAGATCATACAACTATCAAACAAACCAACTAACTAGATTATCTAGGTTTAATACATTTGATCAAAACTATCCTTATCAAAAAATCATAAACTTTTTAACCATTCAAACTAACTGTTTGAACATTCTGATTAATAGGATTTAACCTGGTAACAAAAACAAACTGTTTCGTTACCTACTTGATTTTCGAAATTACCAAGAACAAGTAGAAGATCAAGAACAAACCTTAAACCTAGAACAGATAAAAAACTAGAAACTATGGATCATAAAGCCGAGGCTCTGATACCACTGAAGGGTTTTGAACCTGACCAAACCACCATATGACTCAAACTGGTCAAACCTGGGTTTGATTCTACTGGTTCAATCCTAAAAGCGGAACTGGATTGAACACAACCCTCTAAACCCCAAAAGGGTTAGGATCTTTAACTAATACATGATCAACATAGTTTCTTAACAAACAATCCATAGATAAGGTTACAAGAAATATACCTGAACAAAAACTTTAAGATTGCTAAAGATAGTCCACCACTACTGCACCTCCGATTGAACTGGCTGCTAGACCGCTCCTGGATCACCAAGCTTTCAACACTCAAAATCGTGAATGTGTGTGTGTCCTTTTGCGTCGATCACCAAAACCGCAAACACCCTTGCGGGGTTCTTTTTGTTCGACGGCAAGAGAGAGAGAGAGCCGAGAGAGAGAGAGCGACGAGGGAGAGGGAGGGCGAGATCGAGAGAGAGTGTTGTGGTGGCTAGGGTTAATCCCTTTTTGACTCATGTCTAATCCTTAAGGCTTAAGGATATTATATATAGGGATTAACTTGGACCTAAGCCCGTTTAATTAAAAGCCCAACTGGTTTTAATTAAACTTAAATCTCTTCTCATATTGACCCCCTGGACTTTGCTAGTTAATTAATTAAGTATTAATTAACTTAGTCCGTTAAATATTAAGGACTTAATATTTAATTCTCCTTAAATAATAAATAACTATTTATTATTTATTTCCTTTCTAATAATTAATCCAAACTGGATAATTATTTATATCTCTCAATAATTAATACTACTGATTAATTATTCGTTTATCTCTTTAATAATTAATCTAACTGATTAATTATTTACTCTATTAATCTAACTGATTAATTATTTCTACATAGATTTATGGTGAAAACCAACTGTTCTGAATTGGGTGTGTAGCAGTGTGACCTTTTAGTCTCTTATAACATTGGATACAATATGCCCGTTAATTATCTCTGCACATAATCCAACATTTTCCTCCTCTCCCTTGCCTTCACCAATTTGAAAATTTCCATCTATCCTTCCTTAGAGTCTAATCTAGCGTATAGGTTTCCAAAAGCTCTTTCTTTTGCTTGGGCTACGGCTCTCTTGGCTTCTCTTTTTGCTTCTTTATAGATACTCAAAGCTCTCATCCTGTCTTCCTCTCTACCTTCCCTAGCTAAGACTACCTCCCTAAAACAAGAATGCTTTCTTTTAAGTTTGACCTGGACCTCATCATTAAACCACCACGATTCCCTTGTGACTCTCGACTTACCTGACGTAGATCCTAGGGTACCAATTGCTGCTTCTCTAATAGTCTGAGCCATGTTGTTCCATGCAAGGTCCGCATCTTCCTGGAGGGTCCTGCTCATCTCCACCACTACTCTCTTTCTAAAGTCCTCTATTACAGCCCCTTTTAGGTTTCTCCACAAAATTCTAGGTTTACCTTCCCTTCTGTCCTTTAGAACTACATCTCTAGACAATGTGTCTAACACTAATAAACGATGTTGCGAGAAACCAAACTCTCTAGGGAGGACTTTACAGTCCTTGCAATTCCTAAGATCCTTTTTACGCACCAGAATGTAGTCTATTTGCGTTCTATGACCTCCACTAAGGTAAGTGATCAAATGTGCTTCCCTTTTCTTGAAGAAAGAATTTGTGATGGCTAACTCGTGGACTGAAGCGAACTCCAGTAAGGAACTTCCTTCATCGTTCCTACTCCCATATCCAAAACCTCCATGGACGCCTGGGTACCCGTCTTCACCTGCTCCTATATGGCCATTAAAGTCTCCTCCTATATTCAAAAACTCATCAGAAAAGCCCCTCACCAAATTATCTAAGGACTCCCAGAATCTGGACTTTTCCGCTTCCCCCAAACCCACCCGAGGTGCATATGCACTAACTATATTAACTACAGTTTCTCCTAGAACCAATCTAAGCGCCATAATTCGATCATTGCACCTTTTCACCTCCACTACACTATCTATAAACTTAGTTGCTAAAATAATTCCTACTCCATTCTTTGCAGTACCTGCGCTTGAGTACCACAGTTTATACCCATTACCTTCTCTAGACCGATTACCTTTCCACTTAGTCTCTTGGAAGCACGCTATATCTACCTTTATTTCTCTTAAGCAATCCACTAACTCCAAAAATTTACCTGTTAAAGTCCCTACATTCCAGCTGCCAATTCTAATCCTATGACAAGTGTTACCCTTCCCACCCCTTCTAAAAGCACTAAACCCCCTCGACTCCTGTGACGCGGGACATGATCTCAGTCTAGTAGCCGAATCTCTGGACCCTATAGTAAACTCTAAAAAAAGTTGAAAGAAAAACTAAACGCCAAACTACACTAGTAAAACTAAAAAATCTAATAGTGTATTAATTAAAAAGAAACAATAAAATACTTTAGATTTAAAGTGTAAAAAGTATATATATATATATTTTATTACTATAAAAATTAAATTGAAAATATTGTAGAAGTAAATAGATAAATTTAAAGGATACTAATAATATATAAAATAACTTAGTCAAAATAAAGTAATAAAGTAATGTAGAATAAGACAAAATAATAAAAAGAGCAGATACGAAAAGATATGCAAAAACTATTAAAGACAAAATAAAGTACTAAAAAAGCCGTAAAAAAACAAAAGAACTACAAGAGCAAAAAAGTAGATAAAGAAAGAATTAAACCTTGCTGGCCGTTTACCAAACTGCCCGGCGGTAGTATGCAATTGCTGGTTTTGCCGGAAATCTTCTCGGATGTGGTTCTACGTTGCAGTCGAAATCTTCTATCTTCTTTTCCGTTTCTTTTGAATTGTGTACCTGAGGAAGGCAAAGCCAAAAACGAAGCAACAAACACACCAAAAACAACACCCAGCTGTAGATGCCGTAGCTAGATCCAGCAATGGGAAGACAAAAACCGTACTAGAACCGCCATTGCTAGTGGCCTCGGGAAGACCCAATCGCTGCAACAGTCTTTTGGAGCCGGGAGACGGCGAGCTTAGAGAAGCCGGCGAGAAGTGGGAGATAGCCGGGAGATGGCGAGCTTAGAGAAGCCGGAGGTCGGCGAGGGGCCGGTGGGCGGCGAGGAGCCGTAGGTTGGCGAGGATTCGGTGAGCTCAAAACGGGCAGAAAGAAACTTTTGGGGGAGAGAGAAAAAAACAATAGCACCCTAAACCCTAAACCCTAAACCCTAAACCCTAAACCCTAATTCAAAAACAATAGCATCTGAAAAACCAACTAATTCAAATCCAGAGTCCTTTAGATACCAAAGGCCTAGATTTGGTGTACCTTTAAGGTACCTAAAGATCCTTTTCACAGCTTGAAGATGTGATTCCTTAGGATCTGCCTGTATCTTGCACAAACACATGTAGCAAACATGATATCAGGTCTACTAGCTGTCAAATAGAGTAATGAACCTATCATTCCTCTATAGGTAGACTGACATACAGACTTACCATCTGAATCTTTGCTCAGCTTGACAGCTGGTGACATGGGTGTTTTCATTGTTGGACTAGAATCAAAACCATATTTCTTTATCAAATCAAGAACATACTTGCTTTGATTAATGAATATTCCATTAGGCTTTTGTTGAATCTGCTAGCCTAGGAAATATGGCATTTCACCCATCATACTCATCTTGTACCTTTTTGACATAATTTTGGAGAAATATTCACACAGAGATTCATTTGTAGAACCAAAAATAATGTCATCCATATAGATTTGTACAAGAATCACCCGTCCTTTACTTTTTTTAATAAAGAGTGTTTTGTCTATACTACCTCTGGTGAAGTCCATTGATAGTAAATAGTTGGACAGGGTATCATACCAAGCTCTTGGAGCTTGTTTAAGACCATACAAAGCCTTGTCTAAGTTATAGACATGATGTGGAAACTTTAAACTAACAAAGCCAGGAGGTTGTTTCACATAGACTTCCTCCTGAAGTTTTCCATTTAGGAAAGCACTATTCACATCCATTTGATAGACTTTGAAGTCTTTATATGCTGCATAAGCTAAGAACAGCCTTATGGCTTCAATTCTAGCAACGTGGGCAATGGTCTCATCATAATCGATTCCTTCTTCTTGTTTATACCCTTGTGCTACCAGCCTGGCTTTATTCCTAACAATCACTCCATCCTTGTCCATTTTGTTTCTATAGACCCACTTAGTGCCTATAATTGTATGATTTTTGGGGGCTGGGACAAGACTTCAGACTTTGTTTCTCTCGAACTCATTTAATTTCTCTTGCATAGCTTCAATCCAGTCCTCATTTGCTAAGGCTTCTTCAGTCTTCTTTTGTTCCATTTGAGATTGGAAACCAAAGTAAGCATCATAGTTTGCTGTTGCCTTTGGAGTTTGTAATGATTTCTTTGATGGACACACATCATCATCACTGTCATCATCCATGACATACATTGGATTTGCATTCTGGTTTCCTCAGGCTTTTCAAGCTCACTCAGACTGACCAAGTCAGCTTGTCTTTTATTAGCTTGATAAAAAATGTCTTCATCAAATGAGACATGAATTGATTCTTCTATCGCCTTTCTCCGTGTGTTATACACTCTGTAAGACTTGGAGATTGAGGAATACCCAACAAAAATTCCAAGATCAGCTTTAGGTTCCAACTTATGGAGCTGATCTCTTTGATTCAGCACATAGAATTTTGAACCAAAGACATGGAAGTAACCTATATTGGGCTTTCTAGATTTATACATCTCATATGTTGTTTTGCCGTGTCTTTTGACAATGATTGATCTATTCTGAGTATAGCATGCTGTACTTACAGCTTCATCCCAGAAATATAGTTTCAATCCTGCCTCACATAGCATTGTTCTAGCAGCCTCAATTAAGGTTCTATTTCTCCTTTTAACAACTCCATTTTGTTGAGGAATTCTGACTAAGGAGATATTTTGTAATATTCCATTTTGTTCACAAAAGTTTTCTAGGGTTGAGTTTCTGAACTCAGTCCTATGATCACTTCTGAGTTGCTTTACAGACCTACCTTTTTGCAACTCTTCCTGTTTGATAAAACTTATTATCTCCAGGGCAGCGTCACTTTTGACTTTAAGGAATATTACCCAGGTGAATCGTGAGAACTCATCCACTATCACCATAGTGTACTTCATCACACAACTGGCTGATACTTATCAGATTGTGTTTAAGACCATTAACATATGCAACCTTCTAGAAAGTCACCTTGCCATCATGCATATTCCCATAACCTTTAGTTCTTCCATGGGAGTTATCACCAAATTTTACTTTAGGACCTTCATCTTCCTGGAAATCACTAAGAAGTCCTTACAACCCAGTCATGTGTCTTGAACATTCACTATCCAAGTACCATTTACTTAAACCCTGCACATGATAAGAAAACTAAACACATTAATTTTGTTTGGGGGCGCACTTCATAGTGGGTTCAGATGATGAGCATTTAGCAACTTCATCTTGTGGAACTGATTGGTCAGCTTTAGCAGGTGCTGAGTCCTGTGTAGGCTGATCAGCTTGTTCCTTTCAGGCCTTAAGATTTTAATTTCACAGTCTTTGGCCTCATGTCCTCTACCTTTGCACTTGTAGCATCTTCTTCTACTAGTAGCTACAGGAGATAGTCATTTGATAATCCTTTAGGGAACTTATCCTCAGCTTTAGGATTATTTGTGGTGGATAACTTCTCAACTTTCTTAGCAAGTTGATTCACCTTATCTTCATTGACTTTGGACTTACCTTTGTCAGATCTTGGTTTATTATCCTTTTGATTAGAAGGTTGACCAACAAACTTCTTTTCCATGACTTTGGACTTACCATTGTCATGCTTTCTGGACTTACCAGTTTCAACAGTCTTGGACTTACCACTGTTGAGCTCTTTAGACATACCATTGTTGTGGTGTGACCTCTGAGTTACAATGGTCTTCTTATTCTTATAACTTCTCTCTGAGCCAGATAGAGAATGTTGTCTTTTGAAAGGATTTGGGTTAAGCCTTTCTATGACCGAAGTTCTTTTAATAGGCTGAGTGCCTAATCTGTTCAGCACAGACTTACTATTCTGTTTAGATGTTGAACACTCATTTCCATGATCTTTTGCATTTACAAACATATTGTATTTTAGGCTTGGATCATGTTTCTTTTCTGAGGCTGACTTCTGAGACTCAATCAATTGTCTATCTTCCTCAGAATCTGTACTTGCTATCTCATCATCATCAGCTGCATACGCTGTAGATTAATAGTCACGTCCAAGTACAACTTGTACTTGTTTAGAAATTTGTTGGTTGATGTACTTTTCAGCAAGCCTTGATGACTTACTCCATGATTCAATGACCTTTTGAAGTTGGTCAGCTTTTTCTTTGGCTTCCTGAAGTTCTTCACTTAGAAGTTTATTTATGTGTCTTTGACATTCAAGATCACATTGTGCCTTCTTACCAACATCAATGAGTGATTGATTTTTCTTAATCTCATCTTTCAGTTTAGCTATTTCAGTTTTGAGGTCTTTTTGAGGCTTAAGGCTGGTCTTGAAATCATTTAACAGATAATCGAAAGGAAGACCTTTTTCTTCATCGTTGTAAGAGTTGAAATTACTAACCTTGTACATGGAGGAAGGATCCCAGTCACCAAGTTTGCTGTTTTCTTCAGCTTCCTTCATGTCACCTTCAAAAGTTGATTCAGACAAACCGTAATCAACCTCATCTATTTCAAACTCTTCATCTTCTTGAGCCATCAAACACTTGTCATTATCATCTGAGGTGGATGATTCTGTATCCCAAGTTTCAGCATAGAGTCCTTTTGCACTGGGCTTGTTTTCAGGCTTTCCTTTCTTGAGCTGAGTATATTTCTTCTTGTACTTATCAGCTCTGTAAGCATTCTTATCAGCTACTGAAGTTGATTCATCCTTCTTTGATTTGCACTCAACAGCAATGTGTCCCTTCCTCTGACAATTGAAGCACACATCTTTCTTAGGATCAAAAGAACTTTTTCCTTTGCCCCTGTCAGATCTTCCTCTTCCCCTTTGAGCTCTTCTCAAATGTCTGGCTAGCATGGCCATCTGCTCAGTGATAGTCTGAACATCATCAGTATCACTAGAGTCTGAGTCCGAGTGGTCAGCTTGAGAGTTTGACTCAGTCTCAGATTCAACAACCAAGGCTTTTGAACTTTTCTTCTTTTTCTGTGCAACTAATGCAACATCAGTTTTATCAAAAGAGTCATTCAGTTGTTGTTGAGAAGTTCTCTTGTGCTCTGTGATCTGTTCATGATTGAGCAAGAACCCATAAATGGACTATAGGTTATACATGTGTAATGTTCCTCCAGCCCTTCGTGCTGTAGTTACTTCATTGAACTTTTCTGGTAACACATCCAGAAATTTCAGCACTAGGTTAGCTTCATTCTTTTTAATGCTTACACCTAGCAGGTCATTAATCAAGCAGTGAAATCTGGTAAACACATCAGCCAAGGTTTAATTCTTCTTAAAGAAGAAGTTTTCATAGGATCTGTTCAGATGATTCTTCTTCTTCTGCTTGACCAGATCTGTGCCCTCATATGTGATACTCAGAGTATCCCAGATCTTTTTTGCAGATTGACACCCAGTCACAGTGTGCAAGATCTCATTGGTCAGGGCATTAGCCAGAACACTCTTTGCCTTGTCATCCAGAGAATACGGTTTCCAATGTTCATCAGTCCAGGATAAAACAGGCTTCTTTACTTCCTTTTCAGTTTTGTCAGTAGACGTATCACTGACAACAGCAGGAATCTTGGGGATGATTGGTCCTTTAATGATGACATCGTACATACGATTATCAATGGACTTGAGGAAAAGCATGGCTCTGAATTTCCACATAGGATATCCAGATACATCAAATATGGGACAACCCTTAGTAGACATCTGAGGAAACTTTGATGAATTGTTGCTTGTCGACATTGTATACTTTCTCAAAATCTTGAACTTTCAACTTATGAAATCGTTCAACCTGCTCCGATACCAGTTGTTGGTCCCTTGGTGAGAGTATCAACAAGCAAGTAATGTGTAGAAGGGGGGCTGAATACACTTTCTGCAGAAAATTGAACAAATCAATAAAAAGTGTTAACACACATCAAACCACAAACAATCGAATGCTTTGCTTTCATTAATAAGAAGATGATTGCAGAAACAATCAAGTAAGCAACACTTGATATGTAAACACCTAATGTAAATCAAATCTCTCAATCTCTCAAACTTTGCTATCTATAATCAACTTATGATTATAGATACAGGATGACTCTCTAAACAAGATTTAATCATAGATTGAGTACTTACCAAATTCACAACAGATGTGAAGATTCGAACACACGGACAAATTGGCAATCTGTGAGTTTCTTGATCACGTTGAACTGACAAACAATGAATAAAGACTCGTAACACATACGATCAATAGGTTGAGGTGAAACTTGAGTTTGGCTCTGTAACTCGTTGAATAGTAGTCGTACCTCTAAACTTATAAGGAGATAAGTATTTATAATCCTCTTCCTATGGATCCTAACAAACTAGAACTTATCCTAATCTACTAACAAACTAACGGATAACCCGGAATCTTGAATCTTGAATCTTCTATCTTGAGTCTTCAATCTTTAATCCTGATTCTGGAATCTTCTTATCCTTGCCGTAGATATAGAGAGATAAAAGGAATTTAAAACATATTTAAATTCTCTTAAACTGACTTCTTTAGTCGGATTGAGTTACTCAGCTTGAAACTCATCAAGCTGAGTTCTTCGAGAACAAACCCGAAAACAAACATGTACTAACACGTATAATGATTAGCTCATCCTTGGAAGTCATAAGAGTTAGCTAGAACTTACTTAGCAACTCTGTTGAGCTGACTAAGTCTATACGCTGAGTCACTCAGCTCGAAACACATCAAGCTGAATACTCAACGTATATCATAGGTGACATATGCAACTTATCAAACACATTGATGGTTTTACTAAGATATAGTCTAAGCTGATCAAATATATGCTCAGCTTATATTCAGCTTGTGCTCAGTCTGAAATACTATAAGTGCTCTGTCTAATTAAGCCTCATAATTATGTTTAAGTTATATTTCAACTGATGAGATCATTTGACCAACAAAGGGTGTATGGATCTTGGTCTGTGGTGTCCCAAAGATTCAAATCTGGATCTCCATGCTTACTCAGTTGCTGACTACGCCGGTTGCAAAATTGTTAGGAAAAGCACCTCTGGCAGTGTACACTTTCTAGGGGATCGTTTAGTCTGCTGGGCTTCAAAGAAACAAAACTGCGTATCCACTTCCACAGATGAAGCTGAGTATGTTGCTGCTGCAATGTGCTGCTCTCAAAGTCTCTGGATACGTACACAGTTATCAGACTTTGGCCTGAGATATGACAAAATTCCATTGCTATGCGATTTCCAGTCTGCCATAGCCATCTCTTGCAATCCAGTACACCACTCTAAATCTAAATATATTGATATCCGTTATCACTTCATAAAAGATAACGTAGAGAAAGGTCTCATTGAGCTACATTATGTTCCAACTGAAACTCAGCTAGCTGACTTGTTTACCAAACCATTAGACAAAAGTCGCTTTACTGAGTTGGTATCCAAGTTAGGGATGCTCAACTTGAAAATATAACATACTGTTGCTTCATTTTTCCTTTCTTTCCTTCTGTTTAGAGTAGGTATTATGCAGTTTGTTTCTTGTGCAGATTACTGATGCAACATTCAAGGGGGAGTGTCTATCTGGTTGTACACATGCTGCATATGTGTAGGGGGAGAAAATCATACACATATTGCACATGTGTAGGGGGAGAAAAACACAACTGACACATTCCCTAAGTTTTGAAAATTTTCATAAATTACAAGCAAAAGTCTAGGGGGAGTGTGTCGAACAAAAAGACAAATCAAAATATCTGGGGAAATCATTTTCTTAATTCACAAAACCCAGATACTTTGAATTTTCAGAAAATTTTCAAGTGTTGGGTTCGATTGAAAACAATCGCACACTATGCCTCTATAGCATGTGATTTCCTGAACCCAACAAACCGAATTTTCTAAGTCTTGGTATACCAAGAAAGGTCAATCGCATGGACGACTATTGCATGGATAGACACTTGAACCATGATTCTCAAGTCATTCGGATGTTATAAAAGGTCATGAGAACATATGTGAAACTAAGGTCAATCGCATGCGATAGACCACCAAAGTTCTGTTGGGTTCTATGTACACAACGGAAGCAACAAAGTACAACAAACTAAACACAAGGTACAAGTATTAAAAGCATAAAACCCCAAGTCATGGACCAAACTCTATAGCTAACTTTTGCAACATGAAAAAGAGAAAGAAAGAAGATTATACCCTGCTCCTTAGCTCCAGAAAAACTCGTTGATGTTGTGGTGATGACTAGAAGACCAAAGAAGACTTCCTCTAATGAAGTCCACCCCGGGTATAAGCCTTCTCCTTGTACTAGCAAGCTTGTAAGATCTTCAAAGCCTGAACTCCACACAAGATCAGCCCTAAAAGCACCAGAAATTCAGACCTCCTTGTAACACACTCAAAAACACTCTAAAAGTTACTAACTAAGTGTTTTAGTGTGTTTCTTGGCAAAAGGTTATCAAGTGATAAAGAGAGGAGACTTAAATAGACTCCCAAGTGACTCTTAGATACCCCACAGACCGGCCAAGAAAGATTCTAGAAGACTACATTCATTGGGCAAAAGAGGAGGTGGAATTTAATGTTGCATGTAGTTTGTCGGGAGTTAGCGCCGCTAACTTTTATCGTGTAATGCCACTAACCCTAAAATATTAGCGCCGCTAACGCTGCCTGCATCACACAACTTTCCCATTTTGACACCATTGGTCCCTCCATCTTTTAGGCTGTCGAGATAGGTCCCCGGTGTGTGACCCAATAGGCCCATACATCATTGGTAGTGATCCATATGGCGTACGTGTGTCGGCGTACCCGTACCCATAAATCATAGACAAAGATCTAGTAAGACATCTCTGCCCCCAAGTCAGCATGGGTTTTGTCATCTACAACAAAAACCAAATCCAGAATCAGTTACGAAATGGTCCTATAGATAAGTGGTCATCTATCCCTTCGTTCGCGATATCCATGTGAACACTAGACATGGTTAAATGTCAATCTCCAGATCGTTCACGATTATGTTTCTCGATCTTGATTGATGGTGACCCAAAATCTAGTTGCAATCGATCAAATATCATTGCAACTTGAGCATGGCCATGCATTTTACGTCAGCGCTCAATCATCGAGGGGTCCAAGGATATCTCTCTAAATCTAGAGGAACGAATCCCTTCGACTACATTGCTCCGCCACATACACCATACTTTATTTAAAGGCTCCCTTTATAACAGCCAGTTACGAACTGTGTTTGAAAGCAATCAAAGCAAAGCAGGCCCATGCTTTGGAACACATGTATTTCCAGTCTAAGGACAAAATGATATTATCATCCTGAATTACTCGTGACATAAACCATGAAGTAAGTTCATGTGTGGGTCATCTAGTCACTTGACCATTGCAAGCACAGGCGAAGCGTTGCGTCTCTTTTATCTAATCTATTATTAGATAGCGACCAACCACTTCCCTCAGTCTTATCTCAAACCTCCTTCCCATGAAGAATGACCGAATGTGGACATTTAGAATGTCAAAGGCATTCAGGGAAGTATGAAACATGCTAAGATGGAACATAGTAAGGATTCATAAAATATTCGCCCTCGGCATATTATTAAATCACATTTAATAATCAATATAGTATGAAATACAATACTGCTTAACGTTCCAAGATACAAATACAAATCAAACATAAAGCAAATAACACACTCAAACCAAGTCACTAGCGATTCTAACACCTATCGCTCTTGTGTGAGAATCATGTACAGCTTGTGATAACGGTTTAGTGAATGGATCGGCCAGATTGCCTTCCGATGCTACTCTGCTCATGGCAATGTCACCACTATCTATAACATCTCTGATGAAGTGGTATTTTCAAGGAATGTTCCTCGTCCGCTTTTGAGCCCTTGGTTCCTTTGCTAGAGCCACCGCACCCTCATTGTCACAAAATATCTCAATGGGGTCGGATATGCTAGGAACCACTCCAAGGTCTTGGATGAAGTTCCTCATCCATACCGCCTCTTTAGTTGCTTCACTAGCCGCAATGTACTCTGACTCGGTAGTTGAATCAGCCACGGTGTCTTGCTTGGAGCTCCTCCAACTTATAGCACCACCATTTAGAAGGAACACGAATCCCGATTGTGATCAGCAGTCGTCCTTATCCGTTTGGAAGCTGTGGTCAGAGTAACCAAGTACTCTAAGATCTTCCCCACCACCATAAATCAAGAACATCTCCTTTGTCCTCCGAAGATACTTGAGAATGTTCTTAACCGCAGTCCAATGGGCTTGCCCGGGATTAGCCTGATATCTACTTGTCATGCTCAAAGCACACGATACATCAGGATGAGTGCATAGCATGGCGTACTTGATTGATCCTATTGCCGAAGCATAAGGGACCCTCTTCATTATGTCTAGCTACTCCTTGGAACTAGGACATTGACCCTTGCTCAATGTCACTCCATGCAACATAGGGGTGTTACCCCTTTTTGAGTCCTCCATCTTGAATCGCTTTAAGACCTTGTCGACATATGCACTTTGGCTAAACTCAATTAGCCTCTTAGATCTATCTCTATAGATCTTTATGCCAAGATATACGCTGCTTCTCCTAAGTCCTTCATTGAAAAATAACTCCCAAGAAACCTCTTAACCTCATTCAAGGTTGGGATGTCATTTCAATGAGTAGAATATCATCTACGTATAGAACAAGGAATACTACATCGCTCCTACTAGCCCTGACATACACGCCTGGTTCATCCTTGCTTTTCGAAAATTCAAACTCTTTGATTTTCTCATCAAAGTACAGGTTGCAGCTGCGAGATACTTGTTTAAGTCCATAAATTGACTTCTTTAGTCTGCAGACTCTATCAGGATACTCAGGATGTACAAAACCCTCGGGTTGTGACATAAACACCTCTTCATGAAGCTTCCCGTTTGGGAAGGCAGTTTTTACATCCATCTGCCATATATTGTAATCATAAAACGCAGATGGCCATGAGTATTCGGATAGACTTCAACATGGCCACTAGTGAAAAGGTTTCCTCATAGTCAATCCCATGAGTTTGCGTAAAACCTTTAGCCACCAGTCGGGCTTTGAAGGTATCTACAGATCCATCCATCCCGGTTTTCTTCTTGAAGACCCATTTACACCCCACTATCTTACACCCGGGTATAGGATCAACCAATTCCCATACTTGGTTATCCGAAATGGATTGCATCTCACTCTCCATTGCTTCCTTCCACCTAGTGGACTCTGTACCCGCTAAGGCTTCCCAGTAGTTGGTGGGTTCATCATGATCCACCAATAAGTCATCGCCCTCAGATATGAGAAACCCATATCTCTCTAGCTCATGACGTAGTCTACCGGACGTACGAGGAATCATTGGATCGTTGTCAGGTACCGACGCATCCTCTTGCTCGGTTTCAACCACTTCGGGTTGAGTGCTAGTACCGAAACTAGTCCCTTCTCCATCGAGTTCTTGAATTTCTTCAAGATCAATCCTCTTACAACCGGATTGCATGGATATCATCTCCCTTTCAAGGAAGACAACCCTCCGCGCGATAAACACTTTAATTTCGGAAGGCTTGTAAAATAAGTAACCCATGCCTCCGGTTGGATACCCAACGAAGTAACACCTCTCAGATCTTGGTTCAAGTTTGTCCTCTATCTCTCATCTAACGAAGGCAGGACATTCCCAAACCTTGAGGTATGCGACCTTTGGAGCTACTCCATGCCACATCTCATAAGGTGTCTTTTGGACCTTATTGGTCGGTACGAGGTTAAGGATCTTTGCCGCCGACTCGAGAGCGTACCCCCAAAAACTAATGGGTACTTCCGTGCGACTCATCATCGATCGGACCATATCCAGCAATGTCCGATTCCTCTGCTCCGTGACACCATTCAGTTGTGGTGTCCTAGGAGGAGTTAGTTGTGAAATAATCCCACAACTAGCAAGATGATCACGGAACTCCAAGCTCAAGTATTCGCCTCCTCTATCGGAGCGAAGTATCTTGATAGTCTTGCCAATTGATTCTGGACTTCGTTTTGGAATGTCTTAAAGACCTCAAAGGTCTCAGAGTTATGCCTAATCAAGTAGACATATCCATATCTACTGAAATCATCAGTAAACCTAACTAAGTATCTAGAGTTGTTCCTTGTAACATGCTTGAACGGACCGCATACATCCGTATGCACTATTTCCAACAAGCATTTAGCCCTTTCACTAACACCGGTAAATGGTGACTTAGTCATCTTGCCTAATAAACAAGGCTCGCATGCTTCACTTGACCCGAGGTCAAATGATTCCAAGATCCCATCCGCTTGGAGCTTGGTGATGCATTTCATGTTTATATGGCCAAGACGACTATGCCATAAGGAAAACTTATCCAAACCATTTTTGGATCCAGAATCAATATTCATGATTGCTCTATTATTTTCTATGTATGCATCGGATTCGTATATACCACGACATGGATAAGCTTTAAAATAGCAAACATCATTTTTGAAACAACAAATATAACCATTTTAAAATTTAAATTAATATCCATTGTCATACAAAGCATATAAAGATAAAATGTTTCGTGCCACAAATGGCGAATAGGATACATCTTTTAAAATAATAGAATAGCCATCCTTGTTCCTAATATAGGGACTACTTAATTATTAGCTCCAGCTCTCCATCTCTAACTCTACACTTCCTTTCTCTAATATAGGGACGACCTCCTTGTTCCCCATTATTAGCTCCAGCTCTCCATCTCTCAACCTTCTACTTTCCCTTAGCACCTGCACAATGTTACAAACGTGAGTGCCACAGCCGGTATCTAAAACCCAGCCGTTAGATGTAGAAGTATGATGGAGTTCAATCATAAACGTACCAGAAGTAGAAGTGCCTGCTCTGGAAGCTCGCAGCTTCTTAAGGCCCTCTAGGTACTTGGGGCAGCTCCGGCGTATATGCCCCTTCACCCCGTTGAAAAAGCAAACCGCCTCTTACAGAGTCTTTGCTTGAGGGATAGGACCCTTTTGCTTAGGCTCCGGGGTAGGGTTTGGTTTGGGTGCCCCAATCTTACCCTTACCTTTACCCTTCAGAGTAGAGGCCGGTTTCTTCCTTTTCTTGGACTCACCCTCCTTCATTGCCAAGACGGGAACGGAGGTAGATGACTTTTGCTTGGTCATGTTGCACTCGGCGGTCCGCAACATACCATGCAATTCCATGAGGGATTTATCCATCCCGTGCATATGATAATTCATAACGAATTGATCATATGACGGTGGGAGAGACCGTAGAATAAAGTCTACCGCCATCTCTCTTGCTATGGCAAATCCCAACCTCTCGAGGCGTTCCACCAACGCTTTCATCTTAAGAACGTGGTGGGACACGTTCCCGCCCTCTTGCAACCGACAACTGAGTAGGTCATTCAGACAACCATACCGTTCTTGCTTCACTTATTGTTGGAACATATCCGACAACTCCCGCATCATGTCGTAAGCACTCAAGTGTTCTATCGACTTTTGCAAGTCGGAGCTCATAGTGCTTAGCATGAGGCAAGTAACCTCGGTGATGTATTTGAGGCGTTTTTCATACGCCTCCTTGATTGCCCTACTCGCGTTGGATGCAGGGACCTCGGGGATGGGTTCCTTCATGGTGGCCAATTTGTCCTCATGACGGAGGACTATCCTTAGTTGCGTTGACCAATCTAAGAAATTGGTCCCATCAAGTTTGTCTTTCTCAAGGAAAATCCTTAGAGAAAAGGTGGTGTTGTTGTTGGTGCTAGTTGATGCCATCTATAAAACGCAAAGTAGATTTGGTTAGTTTGATTGTAATCCTTGTTAAAACAATTACCCCAAATGTTTAAAAAATAACTATTTTAACAAGGGCTAAGAACCCTATTTCACCTTGCACCGTGACGGGTTTTCCACGGATCACATGGCAAAGCTATTTAGGCCGGCAACCATTGACCGATTGCAATCCATTATTGCAACTCTTAGTTCCTTGCGGGATCCTACTCGAAAACCATTGTGCCAAGTTTGACATGTTTGATCCCTCCACGCTAATCTCAAAGTAATATTTTACATAACCTCGGCTAGAGCTCGACGATTATATGAAATATTAATTTGAAACCGTAAATCAACCATCAAGATACACGGTGGTACTCTTGCCCAATGGTCGACTCGGCTAGAGCTTGACAATCGACCTTGCGAGTTGCCACACGCACCTTCCACACAACTCATGCAAAGGCTAACTCGGCTAGAGCTTGACAATCAACCCTTACACGGCTAGATTCGGGCGGTGTCATCTAATGGACGGCGTGAGATTTACATAGAAAACGGGATTTAGTTTTCCGGTTAAAAAACAATTTTGAGTTTGATTAACAAAGAGTGACAAAAACCAAACGTTTTCACTAAGCGGATACTAAACCAATTTAAATCCGTTTGTTAATCAAGTATGCGCGCGAGAGTTGGTAAACCAATTTTAAAACTCTTGGGTTTTATTATTTATCAAAAAAAATTCTAGCATGCAATAGTCCTACAACTCATGCATTAAACAATATAATAAAACCATCACACACATACTGGTAACCATGCCCCTAAAACCTATGCGTTTTCCCGTGAGCCACTACAGGAAAACAAAGTCATATAAGGACAAAAATTCCTTGACTTTGGATGTGCTCCTACTAAACCCGCCACCTTCATTGGGCCTTCCGGATTCGTGTTCGCCAAGCCGTCACTCCATGGACTCCCGTTGGTTGCTCCATATTACAATTACATAGAACATAAAATAAATGGCATACAAGCCACAAATTCCTATTCTCTAACATGGAATGTTTAAATGGCATGCAAGCCACAAATATAATTACATACCAAATATATAAATTTAATTATTACAAACCATGTGACTTAAAGTCACCAAATGAATGAATAGTAATAAAACAACACAACCAAACATCCACAAGGTCTAGGGCATTTTCTATGGTTACCAACATTACTAGAACATGAAAAGTTCACTAATGAACAACAACAACAACATTGTGTGCCACACAAAACCATGTAAACTTATGTATAATGGTTAAGATTTTTACAAAAACACTCAAGGCACTAAAAATCCCATGTACTTATGCATTAGTAACACCAAACCATTTTTGATGAAACATATTCATAAATTCATAATGTAAGTATGTGCAATTATCATTTTCATGCCAAAATAATAATATACATATAAATACACCAACCATTATACAAGGCAACTTGAAATAAATATTTTAATTTCTGGACCACAAAAATCCAGAAACTAAAACATAATGCCAAAAACCCAAAAAATATTTTAAAGTACAAAAAACCAAAAACAGCACTGCAAGACATGGTAGTGCCACTAAGTCTAAGGATTTAATGCCGCTAACTGTTACCAGTTAGCGCCGCTAATCCTTCTGGTCAGAAGACAAAAAAATATTTTTAGGTTTTTCAGGCCACCATGTGCAAAAGTAGTATAGAGGTGACTCTGATACCACTGTTGGGTTCTATGTACACAGCGGAAGCAACAAAGTACAACAAACTAAACACAAGGTACAAGTATTAAAAGCATAAAACCCCAAGTCATGGACCAAACTCTATAGCTAACTTTTGCAACATGAAAAAGAGAAAGAAAGAAGATTATACCCTGCTCCTTAGCTCCAGAAAAACTCGTGGATGTTATGGTGATGACTAGAAGACCAAAGAAGCCTTCCTCTAATGAAGTCCACCCCGGGTATAAGCCTTCTCCTTGTACTAGCAAGCTTGTAAGAGCTTCAAAGCCTTGAACTCCTCACAAGAACAGCCCTAAAAGCACCAGAAATTCGGACCTCCTTGTAACACACTCAAAAACACTCTCAAAGTTACTAACTAAGTGTTTTAGTGTGTTTCTTGGCAAAAGGTTATCAAGTGATAAAGAGAGGAGACTTAAATAGACTCCCAAGTGACTCTTAGATACCCTAAAGACCAGCCAAGAAATATTCTAGAAGGCTACATTCATTGGGCAAAAGAGTAGGTGGAATTTAATGTTGCATGTAGTTTATCGGGAGTTAGCGCCGCTAAATTTTATGGTGTAACGCCGCTAACCCTAAAATAAATAGCGCTTCTAACGCTGCCTGCATCACACAACTTTCCCATTTTGACACCATTGGTCCCTCCATCTTTTAGGCTGTTGAGATAGGTCCCCGGTGTGTGACCCAATAGGCCCATACATCATAGGTAGTGATCCATATGGCGTACGTGTGTCAGCGGGCATACTCCAACAAGATCAATAGCTTGGACCTTCAAGAATAAACTTGAACAAGTGCCCAATCGCACGCGATAGGAAAACTAAAGGTAATCGCACGCGATAGGAAAACTAAAGGTAATCGGGAGTCCATGGAGTGACGTCTTGGCGAACACGAAATCCGAAAGGCCCAATAGAGGTGGCGGGTTTAGTGGGAGCACATCCAAGTCAAGGAGTCTTTGTCCTTAGATGACTTGTTTTTCCAGTAGTGGCTCACGGGAAAAACACATAGGTTTTAGGGGCATGGTTACCAACCTTATGTATGCGTGTGATGGTTTTATTATATATTGTTTTTGCATGAGTTGTAGGACTATTGCATGCTAGACAATTTTCGATAGATAATAAAACCCAAGAGTTTTAAAATGGTTTTACAACTCTCGCGCGCACACTTGATTAACAAACGGATTTAAAATTGGTTTAGTATCCGACTAGTGAAAACGTTTGGTTTTTGTCACTTTTTGTTAATCAAACTTTAAATGGTTTTTTTAACCGGAAAACTAAATCCCGTTTTCTAAATGTAAATCACACACCACCCATAAGATGACACCGCACAAATCTAGTCGTGTAAGGGTTGATTGTTGAGCTCTAGCCGAGATTGCCTTTGCATGAGCTGTGTGGAAGGCGCGTGTGGCAACTCGCAAGGTCGATTGTCGAGCTCTAGCCGAGTCGACCATTGGGCTAGAGTACCACCGTGTATCTTGATGGTTGATTTACAATTTTAAATTAATCTTTCATATGGTCGTCGAGCTCTAGCCGAGGTCATGTAAAATATTAATTTGGGATTGGTGTGGAGGGATCAAACATGCCAAACTTGGCACAATGGTTGTCAAGTAGGATACCGCAAGGAACTAAGAGTTGCAATAATGGATTGCAATCGGTCAATGGTTTCCGGCCTAAATAACTTTGCCACGTGATCCGCGGAAAACCCGTCACGGTGCAAGGTGAAATAAGGTTCTTAGCCCTTGTTAAAATAGTTGTTTTTCATTAAACATTTGGGGTAATTATTTTAACGAGGATTTCAATCAAACTAACCAAATCTACTTTGCTTATTATAGATGGCATCAACTAGCACCAACCACACCACGTCAAACATATCCTTAAGAGTGTTTCTCGAGAAGGATAAGCTCGTTGGGACCAATTTTATGGATTGGTCACGGCAACTACGGATTGTCCTCCGTCATGAGGACAAGTTGGCCACCATTGAGGAACCCATCCCCGAGGTCCCTCCATCCAACGCGAGTAGGGTCGTTAGAGAGGCTTATGGGAGACGCCTCAAAGACATCACCGAGGTTACTTGCCTCATGCTTAGCACTATGAGCTCCGACTTGCAAAAGTCAATGGAGCACTTGAGTGCTTATGACATGATGCACGAGTTGTCGGACATGTTCCAACAACAAGCCAAGCAGGAACGGTATGGTTGTCTCAACGACGTTCTCGGTTGCCGGTTGCATGAGGGCGGGAACGTGTCCCACCACGTTCTAAAGATGAAAGCGTTGGTGGAACGCCTCGAGAGGTTGGGATTTGCCATATCGAGAGAGATGGCGGTAGACTTGATTCTACGGTCTCTCCCACCGTCATATGATCAATTTGTTGTGAGTTATCATATGCACGGGATGGACAAATCCCTCATGGAATTGCATGGTATGCTGCGGACCGCTGAGTCCAACATGACCAAGCAAAAGCCATTTACCTCAGTTCCCGTCTTGGCTATCAAGGAGGGTGAGTCCAAGAAGAGGAAGAAACCGGCCTCCACCCCGAAAGGGAAGGCAAGGGTAAGGTTGGGGCTCCCAAGCCGAACCCTGCCCCGGAGCCGAAGCCAAAGGGACTTATCCCTCACGCTAAGACTCCGGAGGAGGCGATTTGCTTCTTCTGCGGGGCTAAGGGACACATGCGCCGGAGCTGCCTTAAGTACCTAGAGGGCCTGAAGAAGCTACGAGCTTCGGGAGCGGGCGCTTCTACTTCAGGTACGTTTATGATTGAACTCCATCATACTTCTACATCTAATGGCTGGGTTTTAGATACCGGCTGTGGCACTCACATTTGTAATATGGTGCAGGTGCTAAAGGGAGGTAGAAGGCTGAGAGATGGGGAGCTGGAGCTAACAATGGGAAACAAAGAGGTTATCCCGGTGTTAGAAAAAGGAAATGTGGAGCTTACTTTCAAGACCGGCTTATCTATTATTTTGAAAGATGTATGCTATTCGCCACTTGTGGCAAGGAACATTTTATCTTTTTATGCTTTGTATGACGATGGATATTTGTTTAAATTTGAAAATGGTTTTATCTTATGCTTTAAAAATGATGTTTGTTATTTTAAAGCTTATCCATGTCGTGGTATATACGAAGCCGATGCATACATAGAGAATAATAGAGCAATCATGAACATTGATTCTGGATCCAAAAATGGTTTGGATAAGTTTTCCTTATGGCATAGTCGTCTTGGCCATATAAACAAGAAACGCATCACCAAGCTCCAATCGGATGGGATCTTGGAATCCTTTGACCTCGGGTCTAATGAAGTATGCGACTCTTGTTTATTAGGCAAGATGACTAAGTCACCTTTTACCGGTGTGGGTGAAAGGGCTAAATGCTTGTTGGAAATAGTGCATACGGATGTATGCGGTCCGTTAAAGCATGTTACAAGGGACAACTCAAGATACTTCGTTACGTTTACTGATGATTTCAGTAGATATGGATATGTCTACTTGATTAGGCAAAAGTCTGAGGCCTTTGAGGTCTGTAAGACATTCCAAAACGAAGTCCAGAATCAATTGGGCAAGACTATCAAAGTACTTCGCTCCGATAGAGGAGGCGAGTACTTGAGCTCGGAGTTCCGTGATCATCTTGTAAGTTGTGGGATTATTTCGCAACTAACTCCTCCTAGGACGCCACAATTGAATGAGTCGCACGGAAGTACCCATAAGTTTTTGGGGGTACACTCTTTAGTCGGCGATTAAGATCCTTAACCTCGTACCAACAAAGAAGGTCCAAAAGACACCTTATGAGATGTGGCATGGAGTTGCTCCAAAGATCGCATATCTTAAGGTTTGGGGATGTCCTGCCTTCGTGAGACAAGAGGTAGAGGAAAAACTCGAACCAAGGTCTGAAAGGTGTTACTTCATTGGGTATCCAACTGGAGGCATGGGATATACATTCTACAAACTTTCCGAAAACAAAGTGTTTATTGCGAGAAGGGCTGTGTTCCTTGAAAGGGAACTTATATCCATGCAATCGGGTAAGAGGATTGATCTCGAAGAGATTCAAGAACCCAATGGGGAAGGGACAAGTGTCGGCACTAGCAATCAACCCGAAGTGGTTGAAAGCGAGCAAGAGGATGCGTCGGTACCTGACAACACTCCATTAATTCCTCGTAGGTCCAGTAGACCACGTCAAGAGCCAGAGAGATATGGGTTTCTCATATCTGAGGGCAATGACTTATTGGTGGATCATGATGAACCGACCAACTACCGGAAAGACGTAGCGGGCACAGAGTCTGCTAGATGGAAGGAAGCAATGGAGAGTGAGATGCAATCCATGTCGGATAACCAAGTATGGGAATTGGTTGATCCTACACCCGGGTGTAAGACAGTGGGATGTAAATGGGTCTTCAAGAAGAAGACCGGCATGGATGGATCTGTAGATACCTTCAAAGCCCGACTGGTGGCGAAGGGTTTCACGCAAATTCATGGGATTGACTATGAGGAAACCTTTTCACCAGTGGGCATGTTGAAGTCTATCTGAATACTCATGGCCATAGCTGCGTTTTATGATTATGAGATATGGCAAATGGATGTAAAAATCGCCTTCCTTAACGGGAAGCTAAGTGAAGATGTGTTTATGACACAACCCGAGGGTTTTGTACATCCTGAGTATCCTGATAGAGTCTGCAAGTTAAAGAAGTCTATTTATGGACTTAAACAAGCATCTCGTAGCTGGAACCTGTGCTTTGATGAGAAAATCAAAGAGTTTGGATTTTCGAAAAGCAAGGATGAACCATGCGTATATGTCAGGGCTAGTGGGAGCGCTGTAGTATTCCTTGTTCTATATGTGGATGATATTCTACTTATTGGAAACGACGTCCCAACCTTGAAAGAAGTTAAGACTTTTCTTGGGAGTTGTTTTTCTATGAAGGACTTGGGAGATGCGGCGTATATCTTGGGCATAAAGATCTATAGAGATAGATCTAAAAGGTTAATAGGGCTTAGCCAAAGTGCATATGTCGACAAGGTCTTGAAGCGATTCAAGATGGAGGACTCTAAGAGGGGTAACACCCCTATGTTGCATGGAGTGACTTTGAGAAAGTCTCAATGTCCTAGTTCCAAGGAGGAACTTGACGTAATGAAGAGGGATCGGAGGGCAATTTGGCTGATCCGTTCACTAAACCGTTGTCACAAGCTGTACATGATTCTCACACTAGAGGTATAGGTGTTAGATTCGCTAGTGACTTGGTTTGAGTGTAATATTTGGTTTATGTTTGATTTGTATCTGTACTTTGGGAACGCTAAGCAGTATTGTATTTCATTCTATATTGATTATTAAATGTGATTTAATGATACGCCGAGGGCGAATATTTTATGAATCCTTACTGTGTTCCATCTTAGCATTTTTAATACTTCCCAGAATGCTTTTTCATTCTAAATGTCCACAGTCGGTCATTCTTCATGGGGAGGAAGTTTGAGATAAGACTGAGGGAAGTGGTTGGTCACTATCTAATAATGGATTAGATAAAAGAGACGCAACACTTCGCCTGTGCTTGCAATGGCCAAGTGACTGGATGACCCACACCTGAACTTACTTCATGGTTTCTGTCACGAGTAAGTCAGGATGATAATATCATTTTGTCCTTATACTGGAGATACATGTGTTCCAAAGCATGGATCTGCTTTGCCTTAATTGTTTTCAAACGCAGTTCATAACTGGCTGTTATAAAGGGAGCTTTTAGGTAAAGTAAGGTGTATGTAGCGAAGCAATGTAGTCGAAGGGATTCGTTCCTCTAGTTTTAGAGAGATATCCTAGGGCCCCTCGATGATTGATTGCTGACGTAAAATGCATGGCCATGCTCAAGTTGCAATGATGTTTGATCGATTGCAACTAGTTTTGGGTCACCATCAATCGAGATCGAGAAACATAATCATGAACGATCTGGAGATTGACATTTAACCATGTCTCGTGTTCACCCGGATATCGCGAACGAAGGGATGAATGATCACTTATCTAAAGGACCATTTCGTAACTGATTCTGGATTTGGTTTTTGTTCTAGATGACAAAATCCATACTGACTTGGGGACAGAGATGCCTTACTAGAGGCCGCTCTTTGTCTGTGATCTTAGGGTACGGTGTGTCATGTGCAAGTGGGAGTTTGTTGGAGTATGCCCACTGATGCACGTACGCCATAAGCATCACTACCGATGATGTATGGGCCTATTGGGTCACACACCGGGGAATTATCTCGACAGCCTAAAAGATGGAGGGACCAATGGTGTCAACATTGGAAGATTGGTGTGCTGGGTAATTCCGCGATGCGGAACACTTAAGGATACGCGACGCGGACCTTCCGCGGCGCGGAACCTTACGGGTACGCGGCGCGGAATTTCTCTGACAACATTTAATTAAAGTATCTTTTCCACCTTCACTCTTGCCCACTAGTTGGGCTTGCTTTTACAGATCTGTTGGCCGACCATGGGGAGATGAAATGGCATCTCTGGGTTTATAAAAAAACCCCACTTGCCATTCCATCCATCCTTTTGCCAAAACCCACATAAACACACTTAGTGAGAGACTTTTAGAGGGTGTTTTGGGTGCTCCAGAAAATAAGTCCGAAAATCTGTAATTTGTGGGCTGTTCTCAAGGGATTTCAAGGCTTTGAAGATCCATTGAGCTTGCTAGTACAAGGAGGTGGTACAAACCCGGGGTGGACTTCAATAGAGGAAGCCTTCTTTGGTGTTCTTGTCTTCATCTCTTCATCAAGTAGTTTCTGGAGCTAAGGAGCAGGGTATAACCTCTTTCTCTTTCAGTTTTTCATGTTGCTTAAGTTAGTCATAGAGTTTGGTCCATGGTTTGGGGTTTTATGCTTTGATTACTTGTACTTTATGCTTTGTATGTTGTACCTCGTTGCTTCCGCTGTGTACATAGAACCCCAACAATTATGAGTTAAGGGAACGAGATAAGGTGTATATAACCTCTCTTTTGAGTCTCAAGGAGGTACTTTTTGTCATTTTAAACACACATATGCTATTCTCTTAAATGGGAGAGCTTGAAGAGAGTGTTTACTAGTGTGGTTCCAGAATATACATCAAGTTGTTGTTCCTAAGGTGATGTTCATGGTAAAGTATCACTAGAGGCGAGCTAGCACTCGAGGTTGGCGTGTTACCGGGGTATACCTCAATAAAAGATCCGCGGTTTTTGTTCTTGGAGGATCACCACCACGACAACCCATCATTTCTAGAGCTAAGGAGAAAGGTATAATCACCTCTTTCCTTTACATGTTGCATTTCTTGAACATAGAGTTTGGTCCTTTTTTGGGATTTCTAGTTTTTGTGCTTTATTGAAGATGACTTGGATAAAGTGAAATATTGTTGTCACCTTGCGGAAACAAGTTAGTTCACTTGGACGTTAGAGACCTGTATCCTTCATAGGATTAAGTTGAGGAAATGCTTAAGGCACTTTCCGAGGCTCTTACACATCCATAATATCCAGATTAGGTCTGGATTACGTGAAGCATTGTTGTCGCTTTGGGGAAACAAGTAAATTCACATGGAAATGAGAAGATCTAGGTCCTTCACAGGATTAAGTTTAGGAAATGCTTAAAATCATGTTCTGAGGTCTTACATATCTATTATATCCAAGTTGTCTCCATGACTGAAGCCAACGAAACTTGCATCTTATGGCTATAGTCTTGCTTTATGAGAAAGTCAAAGGAATGAGTTTTCTAGAAAGCATAAAACAAGCCAGATACTCTTGTCAGGGCTAGTGGGAGCTTTATGTGTTCCTAGTAAGATATACTAAAATGAAAATAATATCCTAATTTAGGGTTGTTTTCAACCTATTGATGTAATTATTGTTTCACGAGTACAAATATGAATATGAAGTAAAGTGGATTCTAAATTCAAGAAATACTGATGTATGTTCTTGATGTTTAACGAAAATAGGTTTGTCTTGAGTAAGTTTTACTGCAAGTCAATCTATACTAATAAGACTGTCGACTTTAATCGAAGTTTTGAATATACAAATATGTGGTGTAAATACGACATTTAAATTTCAATAGGTGTCATTGAGCCTACTGTGAACTTCGGTTACATTGAGGGTATATCGACTCTAATAATCATAAGTGTCATTAATCCTATTGTAGACTTCGGTAACATTGAGGATATGACGACTATGATAACCTTGTGTATGACCTCTTTAATAAACACTATGCAAGTGGTTTAATAAGAGAATACAAAAGAGTACAAAGGGATATTGTGTTGATGATCCCATCATTAAGCCGTTGTCAAATACTAGTGATAAATTTCATACTAGGTAAAATAGCATTGTTCATGCTAATGACGAGGCTTGAATATCGTTTTAGTAAATGTTTGATTTACAAATTAGCTTTAGGAACTATAAGCAATATTGCTAACCGATGATTGTATCGATATGTAGTGGAGACTATATATACGCATGATGCGGTTACCTTCATTGGTCTTTATTGTGTTCCATCTTAGCATGTTTAACCACTTCCCAGAATGTTTATACATTCTAAATTTCCACAGTCAGTCATTCTTCAAGGGAAGGAAGTTTGAATTAAGGCTGAGGTTAGGTGTTGGTTATGCATTAATCAAGGATTGAATGCATGAAACGCAATAGTAACTTGTGCTTGAAAGGAGTTTCAAGTGACTGGAAGACCTACACCTGAGTTTACTTCATGGATCATGGTCACAAGTAACTCGGGATGGTAATATCATTACGTCCTTCGACCTGAGATATATGAATTACTATAGCCTGAAACTTTCTTACTTTGGCTATTTCAAAACGTAGTTCGTAACTGGCTATTATAAAGGGAATAGTTAAGTAAGATAAGGTTCACGCTATGGGATTGTACAGTCAATGGAATTTGTTCCTCTGATATGAGAGTTATCCCTGGGCCCCTCGATGATTGGGCGCTGATACCAAAACTAGCATGGCCATGCGCAAAGGAATATTGATTGAGAATCAGATATGTCCTTAAATTTTGGTCACCACCAATCAAGATCGAGAAACATAATCGTGAACGATCTGGAGATTGACAAATTAATCCATGTCTCGTGTTCACAAGGATATCGCGAACAAAAGGATGTTTGATCACTTATCTATAGGACCTCTACGTTCTTGTAGGTTATGGTTTTCTGCAAGGAGGCGGAACCCATACTGACTTTAGGGCATTGATGCTTTGCTAGAGGCCAATCTTTGTATGTGGTTACATGGGTACGGTGCATTATGTGCAAGTGGGAGTTTGTTAGAAAAATGCCCACTAATGCACGTACGCCATATAGACCGCTGCTGATGATGTATGGGCCTATTGGGTCATACACCGGGGTCAAGCCCTAAAGGTTAGTGCCGCTACGGCTGCATGAACTTTGTGTCATATCACTGACAAATCGTGATAGCGCCGCTATCTATAAGTGGTTAGCGCCGCTAACTCTTATGGGTTAGCACCGCAAACCCTGCATGTGCTTTTTGTCAAATCACCTCCAAAGCTGGCCAATGCATATGTGACATTTATGTAAGGTATATATAACCTCTCTTTTGAGTCTCAAGTAGGTACTTTTTGTCATTTTAAACACACATATGCTATTTTCTTAAGTAGGAGAGCTTGAAGAGAGTGTTTACTAGTGTGGTTCCAGAATATACATCAAGTTGTTGTTCCTAAGGTGATGTTCATGGTAAGGTATCACTAGAGGCGAGCTAGCACTCGAGGATGGTGTGTTACCGGGGTATACCTCAATAGAAGATCCGCGGTTTTCGTTCTTGGAGGATCACCACCACGACAACCCATCATTTCTCGAGCTAAGGAGAAAGGTATAACCACCTCTTTCCATTACATGTTGCATTTCTTGAACATAGAGTTTGGTCCTCTTTTGGGATTTCTAGTTTTTGTGCTTTGTTGGCTAGTACCTTGGGCTTTAAATCTTGTACTTTGCTTCCGCTGCTAGCCCATGAAATCCCAACAGGGTCTCGTATTGAACAAGTCACGGTTATCCCACCCGTGCAAATTTCAACCCCACCTAGCCACTATGGTATCTCTCAACAGGCACCGTATTCATTGCACCGGGCTATAGCACATACTCTAGGTCCCTTCCAATCGGAAGTTAGACCTATTGAAACTAGAGGACCGCCTCCCTCGTCCTCGACTCCTTTCAATGCACAATTTGATTTACCGCGGATTTCCGCTTATCTTGACCAACACATAATCACAATTGATGCACTGAGCGTGTGTGTTAAACAAGTCTCCTCAACTTCTATAGGTGGTACCTCTCAAGGTTCCATTCGAGGATTAGAAGGAAATCCTGCTGGAGCCTACATCCAAGCTGCTCCAGTAGGTGGTACTGCCTCTGTGGCTGGTACCTCAACCCGAAGTCTCCGTGATTCCGGGTTTGTTACACGTGTTGAACTACAAGACACTATTCAAAAAGCCGTGGCACCTCTCCAACAACAATTAACTTATACAAATCAGAAGTTGGATATGATTGAAGCACTCCTTGCTGTAAGACCTCAAGCTCCTGAACCACTGCCGCAACCTGATCCATCAAGCATGTCAGTCGATGCCCTCAAGAGCCTTCTTTATGTCAAACTACTTGAACAAAGGCCCGAATCTGCTCATGACCAAGACCTTCTAACAACTCTTCGCAATGAACAACGTCCACAGGGAATCTCCTTGGAGGATTTTCAAGAGTTTCAAGAAGATGTTATTCGGAAGATTAACGGGGTGACAAAGTTGTTTTATACTATAATGAAGAAGGTTACAGACAGACTAACTGTACTTGAAAAAACTTGTCAGGCTCAGGCACAGGGTAGCAAGAGGAGAAGGGATGATCAGGACCCTGATGATCAACCCGAGGGGGAGAAAAGAAGAAGACTATACATATCTTCTCCCTCTATGACTGCAACAGTACCAGTTACTCGATTAAGTTCCTTAATATCTGCAGGTACTAATTCTAGCATTCAGCAGCAGAAACAACAACAATTGGCCGATGAAGTGTATGAACAACAACAACGCGAAAATGCTGACAAACAAATTGTACTATATGTACCACTGCAAGAATCTGAACAGAGGCCAATTGATCTGGAAGAAGGTGAAATACCTTAGAAGCAGTCCCATGTTGAGACTGAGTGGGTGGATATTAATACAGTCTGATATGTTTACTAACTATAATTGGGAACAAACTGAGGAAGCTTAACCAGTGGAGGAGAAAGAGGACCCAAAGCTACATAGACTCTTAAAAAACATAGATGACTACGTTAAGGTTGCAACACACCCAGATTCACCCAGAGTGGTCTGCAGGTTTGATCATGATATCACTGAAAGAGAACTTGCAACTAAAAAGAAAGAATGGGCTGCAATCTCAAGAAGGGAAGCAAGAAGGAAACCTAAAACGATGAAAACTACCTTTGATGTATCTCGGGTCCTCAGGGGTATTATTATAGAAGTTCATGAACACTTTCCTCCTCCTCCTGGTCAATTTCAAGTCTCTGTAGCTGATATCATTCAATGAAACACGCAAGAAGAAGTTGCAGAGAAAGCTAGAGAAGATTCAGAGTGGCCACTGCCACCTAATTATGTAATTCCAACAACACCTCCAGTGTATAACGGTGACAAATGTTAGATTGTGTGTAGAGATAGATAACACGTGTTATCGTGTCCAATACTATGTGACACTAAAGGATCACACTACTACACACCCGTTTAGAACCTTTTGGATTTTACCATGTTGTGTGTAAGAATAATTAATTAGTTAATTAATTATTGAGAAGGAAAATAATAATAGTTATTTATTATTTTAAAAGGAAAATTAATATTTAAGTTTAAATATTAATTGGACCAATTAATTAATAGTTATTAATTAATTAGAAAGGTCAAAGGGTATATTATGCAATTAAGTGATAGTTTAATTAAAGCTGGGCTTTAATTATACGGGCTTGGGCCTTAATGAGACTTATAATATAAATAGCCTTTAAGGTTTAAGGAATCACATAAGATAATCACAAGTTGCAAAAAGATAACCCTAGCCCCTCTCCTTCTCTCCCTCTCTCCCTCTGCATCGAACTTAACAAGAACCCCGGGGATTCTCGGCTTTTGCGATCGACGACACACACACACGCAAGCCTCGCGTGTTCGAGTTTGGTGATATCCTCAGGCGGTCTAGTAGCCAGTTCAAGGTGGTGCAGTAGCGGTGTTCTACCTTTAGCTATATGGATTGAGGTTTCAAGATTACTGCTGAAAGGTATAATTTTTATTCCCTACTAGCTATTAGTTACTGTACGAGTTAGGTTAGATCACTGGAGGGGGTTTTTATATTCTGCTGTGCATGTTATATGATATGTTTTTATACCCTACAAAACCCTTCAGTGGTATCAGAGGCACTTCTAACCTCGTAGGGAACTAGGTAGGTTTCTTTTTATCATGATGAATAGGTTTCTTTTTATCAAGGATTAACTTTTTGATTATCCAAGTAATTTTAAAAATCAAGTTTGAATTTTAAAATGGATAATAAATTATTTATGATAAAAGGAGGATAAGGTTTAATTTTAAATTTTAAATTGTTATTTTTTATTTTGTTGTTTTGCGATTTGGTTGCCGGCGGCGCTGTTCACGACGTTAGCATCATCGTCGACATTGGCAGCCCTCGTTGCCACCAGTTGAGTCGGCGGCGAGGTGGTGGTCGGAGTTTGTTTTCCGGCGGCAGCGCCTACTCTCAACGGCCAGCCTTGATGGCGACGATGGAGGTGGAACGTAGGGCGGCGCAGCCGTGGCTTGCACCTGCGGCCCAAATTAAATTGGCCCAGTTTTGTTGTCGGTCCACCGGTTGTCTACGGCCTAGTTTTGAGGCCCAAATTTTTAGTTTTAAATTTTGTGCAACACCAAACAGGATTAAAACTAAAAGGTTTCTATAAGTTTTATTTATAAAACTTATGTTTAAAATATTTAATTTTTAATCATGATTGTTTTTGTAATAATCATGTATTGTTTAAAAATTAATTATTTTAGTATTTTTTAATCGCATAACAATAATTAATATGTATGACAATTATTGAACCAGGTGATTTTAACAGGTAGTTAAAGTCAAGTTAATTCATCAGGATATGATAATTAGAGATCAGTTGTTTGTATGTATTAGTTTAATACATGTTTGGGATGCCATAGCCAAGCCCTAGACCTTGTGGATTGCTTTTATTTACTACACTTGTGGTTGTGATTGGTTTTTCTATTCTATGGTGTGGGGAGGCCTACATGCCACTTACAACCCCTATTCTATTTTGTTAAAGTATTAGATTAGCGGACCTGCGTGTCTTTGAATATCTTGTAATTTTTTTGTTTCTAGTTTTTAGATATTAGAATAGAATAGTATAGAAATAGAATAGATTTGAAGCTGATACAAAGGAGCAAGAAGCAAGGAGCAAGGAGCAGGATTGGATGCTGGAGCCAGTGGGAGCTTCAGAATGTCATGCCATGTGTGTTGTTTTTCCACTTAGGTTTTCGACCGTCGGGTTTTTCGTGTGGCTCACGAAACCGACATTAGTTAAGGGCAAGGCTAAGGCATAGTTTGTTTGTGGTTGTTTTATTTCTTTACATGTTATATATATGCGTGGTTGTGATTCTCATGATGGAATAAAACAAGGGTTTTAAAAATAGATAATTATTAAACAGTCGTTTTTAAAGAAAACTGGCAAAAAGGTTTTTCTTGTCAAAAACTTTTGAAATCATTTTTAGAAAAATCTTAGATCAGTGTGCTACCCACCTAATGGTACACCTTTCCTGTTAAACGATACTCGGGTGTCGGAAATGACCAAACGTTGGGCATTCGGGTTCAAACTATTGCGGGGGAGGGTGTGAAAGACTCTGCGATAATCGGGAGTCCTGGACAGAGTTCAGACTGTCTTAGGTGGTGCGATCTATTTTGGTGATAATCGGGAGTCCCGGCCCAAAATGCACTAGAGGAACTAAAACATGCACGGTTCTTGTAGCCGACGTAGGAGTCGTGTCCAGGTTGGATACGATTGGTATAGGTTTACCTACCAGAAATAGCATTGTCCTGGTGGGAAGTGCCCAAACCTTGCATCGGGAAATGTGTAATATGGATCCTAGCCTAATATTTTATTTTTTTAAAGGTAATAATTAATAGAAGATATAATCATATTACTGAATCGGTTTTATCTTTTCTTTTTCTGTAGATTTCTATTTTATCTGTTATTCCGTTTTATTCACCTAAGGAATATCTAAGCCTCATTGCCGCCAAGTGGAAGCTTTCAGGTCCAAACTTTGCTGTTTGGAAGATGCATCTAAAGAATGTTTTAGATGCACAGGGAAAGCTTCACATCATAGAGACATTGCCTCCAGAACGACCAGGGGTAGATGCCCAGGATAGTGAATATGATGCTTACTATCAGTATCTGGCTGACGAATCTGACGTTATGTCGATTCACGTTCTCACAGCTTCATCTGAGTTTACGGATGTGTTGGGGTTCGTGGTATACAGCAACGGAAGCATGCAAGGTCAAAATCGAATTTTTCAAACATAAACAAGACCACATGGTGAACCCCATCAATGGATCTAACTCTACAACCAAGTTATGCAACTACAACAGAAAAGGGAGAAGAGATTTTATACCCCTGATATCTCTGGAGTTGATGTAGATCAAGAACCGAGCTATGGCACCTTCCTTGCTCTATCGAAGTCCACCCCGGGAAAACCGTGATCCACTCGTACTAGCGAGCCATCAAGTGTCCTACACCATATGGAGACACTATCTCTGGAACAACAACACTAAAGAACTCCAGGAACTCTCTATTCTCGGCTCTCTCTCACACACACAAGAACAACACCAACAAGTTTTCTTAAGTGTGTGTTTTTTCACCTTAACCAACTAGAGAGAAAAGAGAGAGTGAATGCATGTAAATATAGATCTCATCTGGCCTCAATAAACCCAAATTGCCGGCCATAGAAGATTCCTATCAAAAGACATGCATTGGTGGAGCATGGAGGTGGAGAGAATAAAGTTGTAATCTGTCAGGTGGGTTAGCGCCGCTAACCGCCCAAACTTAGCACCGCTAACCACTTAAGGTTAGCGCCGCTAACGCGGCTAAGTTAGCGACAGATTGGTTAGCGTCGCTAACCACGTCCAGATCACCAACTATCTTTAATTATTCATTTCTCATCCTCTCTTTTAGGTTGTTGTCAAGATCAACCCCCGGCGTGTGACCCGATAGGCCCATACATCATCGGTAGTGATCATTTGGCGTACGTGTGACAGTGGGCATACTCCAACAGACTCCCACTTGCACATGACTCTACGTACCCAATACATCGCAGACAAGGAGCGGCCTCTAGTAAGACATCCTGCCCCCAAGTCAGTATGGGTTTTGTCTTCAGCACAAAAAACCAATCTGCAACCCATGTGAAAAGGTCCTATCGATAAGTGATCAATCATCCTTTTTGTTCGCGATATCCATGTGAACACGAGACATGGTACTTAGTCATTCTCCGTTCGTTCACGATTATGTTTCCCGATAGAGATTAGTGGTGACCAAAACATACAAGTTGCAATCAGATTCTTTAATCATTGCACACTTGAGCACGGCCGTGCATTTTGGTGTCAGCGACCAATCATCGAGGGGCCCAGGGATATCTCTCTAAACAGAGGAACAAATTCCTTTGACTCACACTGCCCACCACAGTGATCATACTTTGCCCAGCTGCTCCCTTTATAACAACCAGTTACGGACTGCGTTTGAAAACAACTAGAGCAAAGCAAACCAAAGTGATGCAGCCACGTGTATCTCCAGTCTGAGGATGAACTGATATTATCATCCTGATTTACTCATGACAAGTACCACAAAGTAAAATCAGATGTGGGTCGTCCAGTCACTTGAAACACTTTCAAGTACAGGCGAAGAATTGCGTCCCCGTGCCCCAATCCCCATTGGACACATGACCAATTACTTCCCTCAGTCTTAGTTCAGACTTCCTTCCCATGAAGAATGACCGACTGTGGATATTTAGAATGTTAAAACATTCAGGGAAGAGGTAAAACATGCAAAGTTGGAACACAATAAGGCTTACTGAGAGTACCCGCTACACGCGCATTACCAAACCCTTTTGATAATTGATACAAGCAGAAGCACAATATTGCTTAACGTTCCCCAAAAGAAAAGCATATCAAAATATTACTAAAACCAACTAAAGCCAAGTATATGCAGGCCCTAGTCTGATAAAAATCACTAACCCGCTAGTATAGCTTAGTTAACGGATCCGCCACCATTGCTCTCCGTGTGTACTCTGATAATGATCGTATCCCTTCTCCAACCAACCACTTCCAAAGTGTGCGTTGATGGGATTATGATCATTTGTCCAGGCCGTTATACATGCATTGTCTTAAAGGAATCCAATAAGACAAACAACGCTTGGATCTAAAATTTAATGTGCATGAGCCATCATACTCTCATAGTTTTCATAAAGATCTCTATAGAGTTATTGATGCTCTAAAATCAAAATCTTATTTGCTTAAGCCATTGTACTCTCATAATTTTCACAAGGATCTCTATAGAGTCACCAATGCTTTAAGAATAAAATCTTATGTGTTAAAGTCATCGCACTCTCATAGTTTTCACAAGGATCTCTATAGAGTTATTGATACTTTAATAATCACATTTACTAACGACACAATATTTGTAGGATCACAAACCCAATCGAATTGGAGATTATCCCAAAACATAAACTATCACCCAGAGTAATAAATTACTCTCATATCTTATGATTAACAAGAACATATCTTAATATTTCTTGTACTTCATAAATTGCTTTGTTAATCCTCAATGGACGTATAATTCTTGACTCAAGCCATTAATGATCAAGACATTATCTCCATTATTGCATATGTCCAAGACATATCACATAGGATAAAAACAGCCCTCCCACTAGCTCTGACATCTATCCAAGTTTCATCGTTGGTCACTGAAAACTCAATCGCTTGATTTTCACAATACGAAACTTAGATGTTTGTTGAAGTTCAAGGCAATCCTTTTCATGTTTTGTAGATATTACATGGATACTTTTAGATGTAAAGCACCTTCGTACAGTGTTACCAACACTTCCTCATTGAATTTCTATTACGGAATACGGTCTTTGCATCAAGCAGCCATGAAACGGCGTAAGTGTCCGTGTAAACTTCAACATATCCACTGGAAGAATGTCTTCATATGATACCTTCCACATGGTCAATCATCATGAAACCAATTCCAACCGGTCAGTATTTGAAGTTATCTACAAACTAATCCATGCAGATCTTATATCCAAAAGATCCTTTTTACACCTTTCTGGACTCATCTAGTTGTTGGATTATCCAAGCTCATTCTTGAAATCCAGCATGGATTATAGCTTATCTCATTACCTTTTTCCTTATCTTAGTAGACCCAAGGTCCACTACAGATTCGGGTAATTGATACATACGCAATGTATTATCAATAAGTCATCGTCCTCATGTATGTAATACATTTCCGGCCTTATGATGACTATTACCAGACTTATGAAGAGGTAATATCATAATGCCAAGTACTTCAACATTGCCATGTTAAGTTCCAATCATTACTGATTGAATGCTAGTGTCAACATCAGGTCATAATTTAAATTACACGTTCTTCCACAGGAATGCTTCAGTTGTTCATTTCCCTTTTCGAGCAACTCACCTCAGTTCTCAAAAGGTTATAAAAAGAACATCCAAAACTCAGAAGAACATATTTAAATGTATTAGCATCTTTTTAAGTTCATCCATCTCCCACTAAATGTAGACAAGATAACTTTAATCCATGAGGTAGATAAGCAAAGCTATCTTTCTAGTCTAACCTCCATGGTTGCTAATTTGACCATCTTTGTTGTAATAAAACAAGAACATTGCCCGTCACAACTCAAGTACACCTATCTGTCAGGTTACTTAAGTCTAAGCCATTAAATGGAATCATAACTAGTATGTTCCTTTTCTCCACTTGGCGATGCATGTAAAACATGTATCCTAGGAGAGTTAAATTATGAGACATTCTCATAATTCTTATGATGAACAAGGAATCTATTATATCTCAATATCTCATAAAACTTGAGTATTTTAGTTTCCCTTTTGCCCTCTTCACATGTTATGAATTTGTTACGGGTGAGCTTTGAATACCTCTCAGGTTTCAAACACTTTTCTAGTACCCTTTTCTTCTACCATCAAAGGTAAAGGTAACAAATTTATACTTAGTTCATCCTTATGACTTTGTTTGATTGCACCTTACACAAAAGTGTAAGCGAAGTCCAACAAACTTTTATTCCTTCCATATCAACTAGTGAAGGACGTCATAGGTATTTAACTTTATAAGTAAGATTCAACATCAATTAATAGCTCGAAGCTAAAAGAATCCAAGTACCTATCCACATGGACCTTGGTGATGTTAATCTTGCTTATATGGTTAGATCACCAATGCTTATAAGGATAACTAATCAATGATCATATTATTACTTCTTAAGCAAAAGCTTATTATTTATGCCACGACATGAATAAACTTTGATATAAAACTCTAAACCCACAAAAACATAATTCAAAGTAATATTCATCGTCATCGATAGCATAGAAGATACAATGCTTCTTGCCACGCAGGGCGTAAAACATCTATCTAATGAAGTAATAAATTAGCTGGTAGGAATGACAAGATCAACTCTTCCAATCCTTTTAGCAAGAGATAAGCACACAAGCTTCTCTTCACTTCTTCCAGCTCTCCATGCATCATCGGCCTACTTCGGATAAACACCTGAAGTCGAGGAGCTAACGTTCTTCCGCTTTAGGATACTTAGCTCATTCAGGCACTTAGGGCAGGCGTGACGGCGCCAATTTCCAATTTCCCCACAAAAGTAGCAAACTACCCCAAGTGAAACGTTATCTTGAGGCACAATCTCATTTGCCTCAACTTCCACATTTATAGTAGGCTTAGTCAAACCAAGCTTTCCATTTGAGGTCAGTTTCTTCTTCTTATGTTTTTGATTCCCAGTAGCCTTAGCGGGTATGGACGAGATTTGCTTACCTTTGGCCATGTTCAACTCAGCAGCCTTTAACATGCCATGTAGCTCACTTAAGGACCATTCCATATTGTCTTTGAGATATTCCATGACGAACTTCTCATAAGACGTGGGCAGGGATTGGAGAACCAAGTTCACCATCAGTTCCCTCCCTATAGGAAATCCAAGTCTCTCCATTTGGTCCATGTACGCCTTCATCATAAGGACATGAACACTTACATCCCCGCCTTCCTGCATCCTACAACCGACCAAAGCCTTGACATACTCAAAAAGTTCTTGTCTAACTTGCTGCGGGAACATGTCCTTTAGCTTATTAATCATGTTGTACGCACTCATATGCTTGAGTTGCTTTCGCAGCTCACAGCTCATAGTCGACAACATGAGACAAGAAACATCTTGTGTATCTCTGACACGCTTTTCCCATGCGTATCTCGTGGCCCAGTTCGCATTGGTAGCAGGTGGCTCCGGAAGAGGCCCCTCAAGGACGTGCAACTTTGACTCGTGTTGAAGGACAATCCTTAACACACGATACCAGTCAACGAAGTTCACTCCTATGAGTCTCTCCTTTTCAAGGAACAAACGAAATGATAGTTTTGATGTAGTGTCGTTAAAATTTTTCATCTAAAAGAAGAGTACGAGTTTTAGTAAGTATTGATAAAATCCTCATTATGATAATTACCCACTTGATTTAAGAAAACCAAATTATCTTAACAAGGGCTAAGAACCTACAAAATACCCCAATCCATGACGGGTTTGCCGCGGATCACTTCATGAAGCTATTTTAGGCAGGTAAACTATTTACCAATTGCAATCCGTGATCGCAACTCTTAGACACTTGCGGGATCCTAGGTACTCGCAGCACCCATTTGGCATGTTTGATCCCTCTCACACCATTCCTCATTAATCCACTTTGATAGCTCGGCTAGAGCTCGAAAACTACCAAGGCGTTTTAATTCTTGGAATTGTAAATCAACCGTCAAGATACACGGTGGTACTCTAGCCCAATGGTCGGCTCGGCTAGAGCTCGACAACCGACCCTTGCGAGTTGCCACACGCACCTTCCACACAGTTACACAAAACCGGCTCGGCTAGAGCTCGACAACCGATCTTGCTTCACTAGATTCGGGTGGTGTCATCTTACAGATGGCGTGAGATTTACAATTTTGAAAAACGGGATTTTGTTTTACCAGTTAAAACGATTTTAACCAATTCTTGTCTATGTGGCGCGCGGAGTTTGTAAACAAGTTAAAAACTCTTTGGTTTTATTATTTTGAAAAGTTTTCTAGCATGCGAAGATCCTAAACATCCATGCAAGAAACAAAACGAAATAATAACAACCACGCATGTAATATAAATCCGGTAACGAGCCAATCCTATGAGCCTTGCCCGTGAGCCAACGGGCAAGACTAAGTCATCTAAGGACTAGACCGAATGACTTGATGTGTGCTCCTCCCACTCGATCCATTGCGTCTCCTATCGACCTCCGGATCCAAGCTTGCCAAGACACCCTCCATGGTTCTTGATGGTTGCTTCGGTTCTCCTTTTACAATTTACAAAATTTAAAAGGAAATGGCATGCAAGCCACAATTTCTATTCTAAGCTAATACTACAAATTACAAAGAATACGAAATCGGCATGCAAGCCGTTAAAATATACAAACCGAATAAATTAAATTATTACAAACCATTATGTGGTACAAACCACCAAATGAATGAACAAATTAATTTAAACAACCAAACACATCACATAGGTCTCAAAGGCTCAAAATTTTACCGGATACACATACTACAACCACATACAAGAAATCACAAACTACACATGGTGTGCCACACAAAACCATGCAAATCTTATATGTCTTGGTTAAGATTATAAAATCACTCAAGGCACAAATAATCCTATGTACATATGCATTAGGAATTTTAAACAATTCAAAATTCCATAGTCATATGTACACAATGTAAGTATATGCAATTAACCATTTTCATGCCTAAATGTTAATCCACATATAAATACATCAACCAAGACATAAGGCAACTTTAATCTAAACACAGCTTAAATCTGGAACAATTCCAGCAAGTACAAATAGCCCAAAAATCCAACAAAATTGATTTAAGGCAAAAACCATACATTCTGCCAATAAGGGGTTAGCGCCGCTAACTATAACGAGTTAGCGCCGCTAACTCAGTTTAGCGCCGCTATCGCGAGACGACATTAAAACAAGTCAGTTTAACAAAGAGGACTGTTGACTCCGACTTTAGCGCTGTTAACTAAGGTTTAGCGCCGCTAACATTGAAAAGTTAGCGCCGCTAAACACTGGACAGAACCAAAAATCACATTTTTCGGATTTTCTTGGCCATCTAGTGCAAAACCAGTGTAGAGCTGGCTCTGATACCACTGTTGGGGTTCGTGGTATACAACAACGGAAGCATGCAAGGTCAAAATCGAATTTTTCAAACATAAACAAGACCACATGGTGAACCCCATCAATGGATCTAACTCTACAACCAAGTTATGCAACTACAACAGAAAAGGGAGAAGAGATTTTATACCCCTGATATCTCTGGAGTTGATGTAGATCAAGAACCGAGCTATGGCACCTTCCTTGCTCTATCGAAGTCCACCCCGGGAAAACCGTGATCCACTCGTACTAGCGAGCCATCAAGTGTCCTACACCATATGGAGACACTATCTCTGGAACAACAACACTAAAGAACTCCAGGAACTCTCTATTCTCGGCTCTCTCTCACACACACAAGAACAACACCAACAAGTTTTCTTAAGTGTGTGTTTTTTCACCTTAACCAACTAGAGAGAAAAGAGAGAGTGAATGCATGTAAATATAGATCTCATCTGGCCTCAATAAACCCAAATTGCCGGCCATAGAAGATTCCTATCAAAAGACATGCATTGGTGGAGCATGGAGGTGGAGAGAATAAAGTTGTAATCTGTCAGGTGGGTTAGCGCCGCTAACCGCCCAAACTTAGCGCCGCTAACCACTTAAGGTTAGCGCCGCTAACGCGGCTAAGTTAGCGACAGATTGGTTAGCGTCGCTAACCACGTCCAGATCACCAACTATCTTTAATTATTCATTTCTCATCCTCCCTTTTAGGTTGTTGTCAAGATCAACCCCCGGCGTGTGACCCGATAGGCCCATACATCATCGGTAGTGATCATTTGGCGTACGTGTGACAGTGGGCATACTCCAACAGGATGATCTCAGGGAGAAGTCCTCTTTTGAGGTCATTCAGGGACTGGAACGTAAGTTCAAGTACAGTGAACGAATATGTTGCATCTTGCTGATGAAGGAAATTCTTTCAGCAAAAATGAAAGAAAACCAGCCGATTAGCGATCATCTCATTAACATGAGAAGGCTCTTGAATTGCTATGAAAGTTCTGGGTCAAAATCAAAACCACATGAGTTAGTTATGCTCTTGTTTAGTTCTTTGTCGGACAATTACCAGAGAAGGATAATGTACGTCCTCGGTGATTTAGAGATGGCCGTCGCGGAGCTGCACGAGATCCTTATGTGCATCAGTGATGAGTTGAATCTAAAGCAGCTAGAGTCAACAGTTGTGGACCCTATGCAGGAAGATGACTGGTTGGAAGAGCTTGGAGAAATTTGTTGCCCAGACTATGGCAGCAAGGATTCATGCGAGCACTCACTCGACATAGATCAGCTGGACATTGGTTCGCCCTAATGACTCAGGTATCTTTATGATAGTTTGTCTTATTACTTCTTATGAATCATGGGTATTGGATACCGGATGTGGTAATCACATATGCAATCATTTGCAGGGATTCAAGAGAAGTAGGAAGCTAAGACAAGGAGATATGGACCTGCGGGTAGGTGAAAGCTCCATGGTTGGTGCTGAAGCTGTAGGAACATATTGTCTTAGTTTGCCTTCGGGCATGGTATTAGAACTAGAACATTGTTATTATGTTCCTAGACTAATAAAAAATGTTATCTCGTTTGATTTGCTTATAGACTGTGGTTTTAACTATGTTATGAATAGTAAAGTGATTTCTTGTTTTAAAAATGATGTTTTATTTTTTAAAGCTATTCCACAGAATGGTCTATATACGCTAAATCTAGATAAGGAAAATAAAGACATATATCATATAAGTAAAAGATCCAAGAGTAACTTGAATCCGACTTATCTCTGGCATTGTCGTTTAGGACGTATAAACGAGAAACGCATTAAGAAGCTCTGAGATGACGGAATTCTAGAACCATTTGACTTGGAGTCATATGAAATTTGCGAATCTTGTGTGTATGGTAAAATGACAAAGCAGCCTTTCAACAGTGAGAATGAACGGGCTAGTGAGTTACTGGGGATAATACACACAGATGTGTGTGAACCCTTTACTCCATAGGCTAGAGGAGGATACCGGTACTTCATTACCTTTACTGATGACTTCAGTAGTTTCGGTTATGTCTATCTCATGAGACTTAAATCTGAAAGTTTTGACAAGTTCAAACAGTTTCAGAATGAAGTACAGAATCAGCTGGACAAGAAGACAAAGCTGCTTCGGTCCGACCGAGGTGGTGAATATCTGAGTCAAGAATTCAACGATCACTTGAAGGAATATGTGATTGTTTCACAACTCACACCTCCGTATACACCTCAGATGAATGGTGTGTCAAAAAGGTGGAATTGTACATTGCTTGACATGGTACGATCAATGATGAGTCGAAGTTAATTTCCTTTGTCATTTTGGGGGCACGCACTCAAGACAGCGGCGTTCATGCTGAATCGGGTTCTGACTAAATCGGTTGAAAAAGCCCAAAATGTCTTTTCTCAAGGTTTGGGGATGTGAGGTGTATGTTAAGCGAACATTCACGGATAAACTCAATCCCAAATCAGATAAGTGTATCTTTGTGGGTTATCCCAAGGAAACCATGGGATACTATTTCTATAACCCAGATGAGAGCAAAGTTTTTTTCTCGTAAAGGGGTGTTCTTGGAAGAGATGTTTCTAAACTCAGAAACTCCAAGAAAAGAAATAGAGCTTTAAGAAATTGAAGAGGAAGAGAAAACACCACAACTGATAGTCGAACCCGTGGTTCAACAGAGAATTGTTGAATCTCAACCCGAGTCTGTGGTTGAGGAGGAAGTGCAAACATAAGACCTTCGTAGATCTAGTAGGCCTCGTCATGAGCCAGATAGGTATCTTGTTGGAGTATGCCCGCTGACACACGTACGCCATATGGATCACTAACAATGATGTATGGGCCGATTGGGTCACACACCGGGGACCTATCTCGACAGCCTAAAAGATGGAGGGACCAATGGTGTCAAAATGGGAAGGTTGTGATGTTGGCCGCGTTAGCGGCGCTAACCTTTTAGGGTTAGCGGCGCTATACAATAAAAGTTAGCGGCGCTAACTCCCGACAGACTGCATGCAACATTAAATTCCACCTCCTCTTTTGACCAATGAATGTAGCCTTCTAGAATTTTTCTTGGCCGGTCTTTGGGGTATCTAAGTGTCACTTGGGAGTCTATTTAAGTCTCCTCTCTTTGTCACTTGACAACCTTTTGCCAAGATACACACTTAAAACACTTAGTAATTTTGAAAGGGTTTTTAAGTGTGTTACAAGGAGGTCCGAATTTCTGGTGCTTTTGGGGCTATTCTTGTGAGGAGTTCAAGGCTTTGAAGCTCTTACAAGCTCGCTAATACAAGGAGAAGGCTTATACCCGGAGTAGACTTACTTAGAGGAAGGCTTCTTTGGTCTTCTAGTCATCACCACAACATCCACGAGTTTTTTGGAGCTAAGAAGCAGGGTATAATCTTCTTTCTTTCTCTTTTACATGTTGCAAATGTTAGCTATAGAGTTTGGTCCATGACTTGGTGTTTAATGCTTTAAAACTTGTAGTTTATGCTTGGTTTGTTGTTTTGGTTGATTCCGCTGTGTACATAGAACCCCAACAGTGGTATCAGAGCCACCTCTATACTACTTTTGCACATAGTGGCCTGAAAAACCCAAAAACAAATTTTTAGTTTTCTGACCAGAAGGGTTAGCGGCGCTAACTGGTAACAATTAGCGGCGCTAACTCCTTCAAGTTAGTGGTGCTACAGTGTCTGGCAATGCTGTTTTTGGTTTTAAACTTTAAAAATATTTTTGGGTTTTTGCCATTTTGTTTTAGTTTCTGAATTTTTGGGTCCAGAAATTAAAATTATTTCTTTAAAGTTGCCTTGTATAATGGTTGGTGTATTTATATGTATATTATTATTTTGGCATGAAAATAATAATTGCATATACTTACATTATGTATTTATGAATATGTTTCATCAAAAATGGTTTGGTGTTACAAATGCATAAATACATGGGATTTTGGTGCCTTGAGTGTTTTTGAAAAATCTTAACCATTATACATAAGTTTACATGGTTTTGTGTGACACACCATGTTGTTGTTGTTGTTGTTGTTCGTTAGTGAACTTTGCATGTTCATGTGATGTTGGTAACCCTAGAAAATGCCCGGGACCTTGTGGATGTTTGGTTGTGTATTTTATTATTATTCATTTATTTGGTGACTTTAAGTCACATGGTTTGTATTAATAGTTAACTTTACTTATTTGGTATGTAATTTGTATTTGTGGCTTGCATGCCATTTAAATATTCCATATTATGTATTTGCACTAGAAAATAGGAATTTGTGGCTTGCATGCCATTTATTTAATTTTCTATGTAATTGTAACATGGAGCAGCCATCGGGAGTCCATGGAGTGACGTCTTGGCGAACACGGATTCGAAAGGCCCTATGGAGGTGGCGGGTTTAGTGGGAGCACATCCAAAGAAGAGGAAGTTTTGTCCTTAGATGACTTTATTTTCCCGTAGTGGCTCACGGGAAAACGCATAAGTTTTTGGGGCATGGTTACCAACTAAGATTTGTGTATGCGTGTGATGGTTTTATTATGTCGTTTATGCATGAGTTGTAGGACTATTGCATGCTAGAAATTTTTTGATAAATAATAAAACCAAGAGTTTTAGAAATAATTTATTAACCTGAAAACTTAATCCCTTTTTCTAAATGTAAATCTCACGCCGTCCATAAGATGACACCACTCAAATCTAACCGCACAAGGTTGATTGTCGAGCTTTAGCCGAGTCAATTTTTGTGTGAGTTGTGTGGAAGTTGCGTGTGGCAACTCGCAAGGTCGATTGTCGAGCTTTAGCCGAGTCGATCATTGGGCTAGAGTACCACCGTGTATCTTGATGGTTGATTTACGGTTTCAAATCAATATTTAATATAATCGTCGAGCTCTAGCCGAAGTTATGTAAAATATTACTTTGAGATTGGTGTGGAGGGATCAAACATGCCAAACTTGGCATAATGGTTGTCAAGTAGGATCCCACAAGGAACTAAGAGTTGCAATAATGGATTGCAATCGGTCAATGGTTGCCGGCCTAATTAGCTTTGCCACGTGATCCGCGGAAAACCCGTCACGGTGCAAAATGAAATAGGGTTCTTAGCCCTTGTTAAAATAGATTTTTTTATTAAACTTTTGGGGTAATTATTTTAACAAGGATTTCAATCAAGCTAACCAAATCTACTTTGCGTTTTATAGATGGCATCAACGAGCACCAAAAACAACACCACATTTTTTCTAAGGATTTTCCTTGAGAAAGACAAACTTGATGGGACCAATTTCATGGATTTGTCACTACAACTTAGAATAGTCCTCCGTCATGAGGACGAGTTGGCCACCATCGAGGAACCCATCCCCGAGGCCCCTGCATCCAACGCGAGTAGGGCCATCAAGGAGGCGTATGAAAAACGCCTCAAAGACATCAGTGAGGTTACTTGCCTCATGCTTAGCACGATGAGCTCCGACTTTCAAAAATCGATGGAGCATCTTAGTGCCTATGACATGATACGCGAGTTGTCGGACATGTTCCAACAACAAGCGAAACAAGAACGGTATGGTTGTGTCAATGACCTACTCGGTTGCCGGTTGCAAGAAGGCGGGAACGTGTCCCACCACGTTCTTAGGATGAAAGCGTTGGTGGAACGCCTTGAGAGGTTGGGGTTTGCCATGGCAAGAGAGATGTCGGTAGACTTGATTCTATGGTCTCTCCCACCGTTATATGATCAATTCGTTGTGAATTATCATATGCACGGAATGGATAAATCCCTAATGGAATTGCATGGTATGCTGCGGACCGCCGAGTCCAACATGACCAAGAAAAAGCCAACTACCTCCGTTCCCGTCTTGTCCATCAAGAAGGGTGAGTCCAAGAAGAGTTAGAAACTGGCCTCTACCCCGAAGGGTAAAGGAAAGGGTAAGGTTGGGGTACCCAAGCCGAACCCTGCCCTCGAGCCAAAGCTGAAGTGTCCAATCCCTCGAGCCAAGACTCCGGAAGAGGCGGTTTGCTTTTTCTGCGGGGTGAAGGGGCATATGCGCCGGAGGTGCCCTAAGTACCTAGAGGGCCTGAAGAAGCTACGAGCTTCAGGAGTGGGCGCTTCCACTTCAGGTACGTTAATGATTGTACTCCATCATACTTCTACATCTAACAGTTGGGTTTTAGATACTGGCCGTGGCACTCACATATGTAATTTGGTGCAGGTGCTAAAGGGAAGTAGAAGGCTGAGAGATGGGGAGCTGGAGCTAACTATGGGAAACAAGGATGTTATCCCAGTATTAGAGAAAGGAAGCGTGGAGCTTAATTTTAAGACCGGCTTTTCTATTATTTTAAATGATGTATGCTATTCGCCACTTGTGGCAAGAAATATTTTATCTTTCTATGCTTTGTATGACGATGGATATTATTTTAAATTTGAAAATGGTTTTATCTCCTGTTTCAAAAATGATGTTTGTTATTTTAAAGCTTATCCATGTCGAGGAATATACGAAGCCGATGCATACATAGAAAATAATAGAGCAATCATAAATATTGATTCTGGATCCAAAAATGGTTTGGATAAGTATTCTTTATGGCATAGCCGTCTTGGCCATATAAACAAGAAACACATCACCAAGCTCCAAGTGGATGGGATCTTGGAATCATTTGATCACAGGTCAAATGAAGCATTCGAGTTTTGCTTATTAGGCAAGATGACTAAGTCACCCTTTACCGGTGTGGGTGAAAGGGCTAAAAGCTTGTTAAAAATAGTGCATACTGATGTATGCGGTCCGTTCAAGCATGTTACAAGGAATAACTCTAGATTCTTCGTTACATTCACTGATGATTTCATTCGAAATGGATATGTCTACTTGATTAGGCATAAGTCTGAGACCTTTGAGGTCTTTAAGACATTCCAAAACGAAGTCCAGAATCAATTGGGCAAGACTATCAAGATGCTTCGCTCCGATAGGGGAGGCGAGTACTTGAGCTCGGAATTCCGTTATCATCTAGCTAGTTGTGGAATTATTTCACAACTAACTCCTCATAGGACGCCACAATTGAATGGTGTCGCCGAGCGGAGGAATCAGACATTGGTAGATATGGTCCGATCGATGAAGAGTCGCACGGAAGTACCTATTAGTTTTTGGGGGTACGCTCTCGAGCCGGCGGCTAGGATCCTTAACCTCGTACCGACTAAGAAAGTCCAAAATACACCTTATGAGATGTGGCATGGAGTTGCTCCAAAGATCGCATGTCTCAAGGTTTGGGGATGTCCCGCCTTCGTTATACGAGAGGTAGAGGATAAACTTGAACCTAGATCTGAAAGGTGTTACTTCATTGGGTATCCAACCGGAGCCATGGGTTACCTGTTTTACAAGGCTTCTGAAAACAAGGTGTTCATTGTGCGAAGGGTTGTCTTCCTTGAAAGGGAGATGATATCCACGCATTCCGGTGGTAAAAGGATTGATCTTGAAGATGTTCAAGAATCCGATAGAGAAGGGACTAATGTCGGCACTAACACTCAACCCGAAGTGGTTGAAACCGAGCAAGAGGATGCGTCGGTACCTGACAACACTCCTTTGTTTCATCGTAGGTCCGGTAGACCACGTCATGAGCCAGAGAGATATGGGTTTCTCATATTTGAGGGCAATGACTTATTGGTGGATCATGATGAACAAACCAACTACCGGGAAGCCGTAGCGGGCAGTGAGTCTGCTAGGTGGAAGGAAGCAATAGAGAGTGAGATGCAATCAATGCGAATAACCAAGTATGGGAATTGGTTGCTCCTACACCTGGGTGTAAGACAGTGGGGTGTAAATGGGTCTTCAAGAAGAAGACCGGCGTGGATGGATCTATAGACACCTTTAAGGCCCGAGTGGTGGCTAAAGGTTTCACGCAAACTCATGGGAATGACTATGAGGAGACCTTTTCACCGGTGGCGATGTTGATAGAGTCTGCAAATTAAAAAAGTCCATTTATGGACTTAAGCAAGCATCTCGCAGCTGGAACCTATGCTTTGATGAGAAAATCAAAGAGTTTGGATTTTCAAAAAGCAAGGATGAACCATGCGTATATGTCAGGGCTAGTGGGAGGGTTGTAGTATTCCTTGTCCTATATGTAGATGATATTCTACTTATTGGAAACGATGTCCCAACTTTAAATGAGGTTAAGACATTTCTTGGGAGTTGTTTTTCAATGAAGGACTTAGGAGATGCAGCATATATCTTGGGCATTAAGATCTACAGAGATAGATCTAAGAGGCTAATTGGGCTTAGCAAAAGTGCATATGTCGACAAGGTCTTGAAGCGATTCAAGATGGAGGACTCTAAAAGGGGTAACACCCCTATGTTGCATGTAGTGATGTTTAGAAAGGCTCAATGTCCTAGTTCCAACGAGGAACTAGACATAATGAAGAGGTCCCTTATGCTTCAGCAATAGGATCAATCATGTACGCCATGCTATGCACTCGTCCTGATTTATCGTGTGCTATGAGCATGACGAGTAGATATCAGGCTAATCCCGGGCAAGCCTATTGGACTGCGGTTAAGAACATTCTCAAGTATCTTCGGAGGACAAAGGAGATGTTCTTGGTTTATGGTGGTGAGGAAGAGCTTAGAGTACACGGTTACTCTAACGCCAGCTTCCAAATGGATAAGGACGACTGCCGATATCAATCGGGGTTCGTATTCCTTTTAAATGGTGTTGCTGGAAGTTGGAGGAGCTCCAAGCAAGATACCATGGCTGATTCAACTACCGAGTCGGAGTACATAACCACTAGTGAAGCAGCTAAAGAGGCGGTATGGATAAGAAAGTTTATCCAAGACCTTGGAGTGGTTCCTAGCATATCCAACCCTATTGAGATCTTCTGTGACAATGAGGGTGCGGTTGCACTAGCTAAGGAACCAAGGGCTCATAAGCGGACGAGGCACATTCCTCGAAAATACCACTTCATCAAAGATGTTATAGAGAGTGTAAAATTGCCATCAGCAAAGTAGCATCGGAAGGCAATTTCGCCAATCCTTTCACTAAACCATTGTCACAAGCTGTACATGATTCTCACACTAGGTCGATAGGTGTTAGATTCGCTAGTGACTTGGTTTGAGTGTAATATCTGGTTTGTGTTTGATTTGTACTTGTACTTTGGGAACATTAAGCAGTATTGTATTTCATACTATATTGATTATTAAATGTGATTTAATGATACGCCGAGGGAGAATATTTTATGAATCCTTACTGTGTTCCATCTTAGCATGTTTAATACTTCCCTGAATGCCTTTTTCATTCTAAATGTCCAAAGTCGGTCATTCTTCATGGGGATGAAGTTTGAGATAAGATTGAGGGAAGTTGTTGGTCGCTATCTAATAATGGATTTGATAAAAAGAGACGCAACACTTCACCTGTCCTTGCAATGGTCAAGTGACTGGACGACCCACACCTGAAATTACTTCATGGTTTATGTCACGAGTAAGTCAGGATGATAATATCATTTTATCCTTAGACTGGAGATACATGTGTTCCAAAGAATGGATCTGCTTTGCCTTGATTGCTTTCAAACGCAGTTCGTAACTGGTTGTTATAAACGGAGCTTTTAAGTAAAGTATGGTGTATGTGGTAGAGCAATGTAGTCAAAGGGATTCATTCCTCTAGTTTTAGAGAGATATCCATGGGCCCCTCGATGATTGAGCGCTGACGTAAAGTGCATGGCCATGCTCGAGTTGTAATGATATTTGATCGATTGCAACTGGATTTTGGGTCACCATCAATCAAGATCGAGAAACATAATCATGGACGATCCAGAGATTGACTTTTAATCATGTCTCGTGTTCACAAGGATATCGCGAACAAAGGGATAGATGATCACTTATCTATAGGACCATTTCGTAACTGATTCTGGATTTAGTTTTTGCTCTAAATTACAAAACCCATGCTAACTTAGGGGTAGAGATGCCTTACTAGAGGCCGCTCTTTGTCTGTGGTTTATGGGTACGGTGTGTCATGTGCAAGTGGGAGTTTGTTGTAGTATGCCTGCTGATACACGTACGCTATATAGATCACTACCAATGATGTATGGGCCTATTGGGTCACACATCAGGGACCTATCTCGACAGGTAGCGGCTCTAACTCCCGACAGACTGCATACAACATTAAATTACACCTCCACTTTTGCCCAATAAATGTAGCCTTCTAGAATCTTTCTTGGCCGGTCTTTGGGGTATCTGTAACATCCTCCTATCGGGCCTGGTAGTTTATGCGCTGACGGTAAACTATTTATTTATTATTTATATTTAATTATATTTAATTGTTTATAGTTATTGATTATTTAATTTCCATGATATGTTTATTTGATGATTATATGATAATTTTAATTGGACCGCGAGGTATGAAGTGAAAATATTAGTTTTATATTTTTTTGTATTATTGATGCCATATGATTCGCTTTTACACGAGGGTCCCAAATAATACCTCGTTGCATGTTAATAAATTGAATAGGACCGCTTTATTTGAATTCCTGTATGCCATATAACTGTATTTTGTACTGCGTGTGTGTTTTAAAAATTCTCAGCCGACTTATGTGTATTAAATTGACTTTTGAAATCAAAAGTCCATGTTATTTCATTGTGAAGTCTCTTTTGTGTGTGTTTGGGATGTTCTTTCAAAACCTTCAAGAGAAAACAGCAATCCAGCCCTTGATTATTCATTTTAGTGTTGATTTCCAGCAAGATACAAGTAAGTCTATGTATATTTGAGTTGATTCTTGAAGCTTATGGAGTGTTCTTGCAAAATAAAACCCATTTAGTGATTTCTAGGGTTGATGTTTATGTGGGTTTGTGTTTAATCCGAGTTTGGTTCATGTTATGATGTGATTAATCCATGTTATTTACTGATTTCGAGTTGAATACCATTATTAAAATCTATGTTTGTGGATTGAAGTTCAAGAAACCATTAATGGTGGTTAAAGTATGAATTTGATGTTGGGTTTTTATGAAATTGATGTTAGAAAGGTGTTATAGTTGTTATATACATGTTTCTTGTAGTTACAAGATGTTTAGGAAGTGTTTTTAGTCGAATTTCAGACCTGCAAATCGAGTTTGATTGTTGTAAATGAGGGCTGAAACGAACAGGGACATATCAGACCTGACTGTCTGCTGATCTGTAGATTCCGCGGCGCGGAAAGGGCGCAGGGTCGCCGCGCGGAACCCCGGTTCCAGAACTTTAACTTGCTATTTGATCTCTTTTGCTTTGTGTTTTCTTGTGTGTTGTTATATGCTGCTAGTACATGCTATATGTATGATTATAAGATATATATGAATGGTTTTTGATGATGAAACATGTGTAGAAAGGCTTGATTTAGTTATGCTAAATTGATGGTAAATCCCGACTTTAATTACTAGAATCGGGCGTAGATGACTCATGTGCGTGTTCTGCTGTTTTGTACATGATTTCTATATTATGTATAATGATATTAAAGTGTTGAACAGGTATGTCAAGTTGGTTTGATGTATTAAAACTTAATATGTTGTGAACCTGTTTTGTTGAGCATTATATGTTGCTTATGATCTGTATGATTATCTTAAATGTTTTTAAGCATTTTCCATGTTGATTGTATGCATTTTGCGTAATGATTGAATAATAACCCGTTTGTCTAAGTTACTTGGAAAATGAGTGAATTGACGATAATTGCGTACTTTAATTCTAGAATTTGAATTAGACGACTTGTGTTCATGTTTAATTGATTGCTATATGTTCCATATGATATATGAAGCATTCTTAAATGGTATTTGATATATTTCAAATTGATTTAGTGTTTTAAGCCTAACGGGTTGGGTTTTGACCCATTTGCGGATTAATTGGAAATAGATGACGCTTATGAATGCTTTGTTGATTGCTACATGTTTAATATCTTATATAAAGATATTCTAAATGATTTTGAGTGTATTTCTTGTTGGTTATACATGATTATGTATAATGGTTAAGTTTTGACGTGTTAGTGAATTGGTTTGACTTTTGGAGTTAATTATGATTTGAGTTATTGACTTGTTTATATTGTATTCTCAGGGGACTCAAATACTCAGTGATATAAGACAACTGAGTGTGGATTTTGGATTGGTCGAGGACGCATGTGAGTGGACTTTAACTCGCTGGTGGTATTAGTTATGATTATGAGGATTATCTGGATTCGTTTATTTAATCATGCGATAGATTGTTTAATCTGATATGATTGCTTTGAGATTGGTATGATGATGGTACGGAGATTGAAACTGTGATTGTATGGAGATTGGTACTATGATTGTGCGGTGATTGGAAATTGTGATTGTTTGAATTGTTGTTAATTTATTGCAATCGAGTCCAAGATATGTGCGCGGTGAAGATTACTATGTGCATGCTGTCTTTGAGGGAGGTTAGCCGGTTTGTGTGGGCTAGGCTCGTTTGCTTCTGGTTGTGCGGTTGTTCAACCCCTGTTACATTTGTTGCAGCAGAGGGGATTTAACCGTGCCAGTTAGCAGACAGTCTCGGTAAACCTATGCTTGGCCGGCATATGGGTTGCAGGCTCTGCAGAGCCGCCGTGCCTCTGATGATACATGGTGCCCCGCTCTTGAGTAGTCCATGTGGGTCTTGTTTCTATGATAATTGTTGTGATTATGCTATTGTTACCTGTGGCTTAAATTCCATTCACTTAGCTTTGTGCTAATTCCCCACCCTAACTCTGTGTTGCAGGTTTTGGTGAGCTTCGGTAGGTGGTTGTTTGTACAGGGGAAGTTTGACCGTCGCTCTGATATTATGTTTTAGATAAGATGAGCCATCTTTGTGAACTCTTTTGTAACACTAAACGATATACTGTGTTGTTGAACAGTATTGGTTTTAAGTTTGTGGGTGTTGTTATCTTTACTGTTTTTCTAGTGCAATACTTCCGCTGTGATTTAAAAAAATGGCTTGAGTTTTGCGGTGTTACAGTATCTAAGTGTCACTTGGGAGTCTATTTAAGTCTCCTCTCTTTGTCACTTGATAACCTTTTGCCAAGATACATACTTAAAACACTTAGTTAGTAATTTTGAGATGGTTTTTGAGTGTGTTACAAGGAGGTCCGAATTTCTTGTGCTTTTGAGGTTGTTCTTATGAGGAGTTCAAGGCTTTGAAGCTCTTACAAGCTTGCTAGTACAAGGAGAAGGCTTATACCCGGGGTGGACTTCATTAGAGGAAGGCTTCTTTGGTCTTCTAGTCATCACCACAACATCCACGAGTTTTCTGGAGCTAAGGAGCAGGGAATAATCTTCTTTCTTTCTCTTTTACATGTTGCAAATGTTATCTATAGAGTTTGGTCCATGACTTGGGGTTTTATGCTTTAAAACTTGTATGCTTGGTTTGTTGTTTATGTTGCTTCCGCTATGTACATTGAACCCCAACATATCTAGGATTCCTTATTGCTCAAGACGAAGGTGATATTTTAGAACCCACCACCTACAAAGATGTTGTCTCATGTTTAGAGTCTGAGAAATGGCTAGAAGCCATGAAGGCAGAGATGCAATCCATGTATGACAACCAAGTTTGGAAGTTAGTGAATTTGCCTCAACACAGCAAAGTTGTGGGGTGCAAATGGGTCTTCAAGAAGAAGACAGACATGGATGGAAATGTGCATACCTTTAAAGCTAGGCTAGTGGCAAAAGGTTTCACGCAAACTCATGGCGTTGACTATGATGAATGGTTAAGACTATTAGGATTCTTATGGCCATATCCGCATATTTTGATTATGAGATATGGCAGATGGATGTCAAAACCGCCTTCCTTAACGGGAAGTTGACAGAGGACGTATATATGATACAACCGGATGTTTTTGCGGATCCAGAGAACCCTAATAAGATATGCAAGTTGCTAAAATCCATTTATGGGTTAAAGTAAGCATCTAGAAGCTGGAACTTACACTTTGATGAGCGTATCAAAGAAGTTGGTTTTACCAAAAGTGAGTTCGAGTCGTGTGTTTACACTAAATTCAGTGGGAGCGCGGTAACCTTCCTAGTCTTGATTGTAGATGACATACTGCTAATAGGAAACAGTATACCAGTGTTACAAAGAGTAAAATCCTGGTTGGGTAAATGTTTCGAGATGAAAGACTTGGGAGAAGCTGCTTATATACTAGGTATAAAGATCTATAGAAATAGATCTAAGCGGCTTATCGGACTTAGTCAAAGTACATACATAGACAAAGTCGTGAAAAGATTCAAGATGGATGAATCCAAGAAAGGATTTATTTCTACGCAATCTGGCGCGATTTTGAGCAAGGCGGTGTCCTGTGTCTAGTCAAGATCAGGGCAAGATGAAATTGATTCAATATGCTTCGGCAATAGGGTCAATTATGTATGCCATGCTATGTACTAGGCCCGATGTTGCCTGTTCTATTAGTGTCACGAGTAGATATCAGCAAAATCCTGGTGAAGCTCATTGGGTAGTTGTCAAGAATATTCTCAAGTACCTGAGAACGACAAAAGACATATTCCTAGTTGATGGAGGTTTGATGGATGAGCTCAGTGTGACTGGTTACACTGATGCAAGTTTCCAAACCGACAGGGACAACTTTAGGTCGCAATCAGGATTTGTCTTTACCCTAAACGGAGGAGCCATATCTTGGAAAAGTTAGAAGCAAGATACAATAGCATATTTGACTACAGAAGCAAAGTATATTGCGGCAAGTGATGTGGCAATGGAAGCTGTCTAGCTGAAGAATTTATCTCGGATCTTAGAGTTGTTTCCAGTATCTCTAGACCGATCGATATATTCTGTGACAACTCAGGGGCTGTGGCGCAAGCTAAAGAGCCAAGAGATCATCAGCGGACTAGGCATGTACTTAGGAAATATCACCTCATCCGAGAGATTATTGGAAGAGATGATATTCGACTACAAAAGATACCGACGGAGCCGCTAGCTAGAGCTAAGCATGAGAGGCATGCAAGTTCTATAAGAATGCATTACTTAGAACATAGCAGCTAGTTCAAGTTTTTGATTATTACTATAGATGTAACTTGAAACTCTTTTATTATGTATTTACATTTCATGGGATTGAAATAGGAGGTATTTACATAATTGTTTCTTGTTGTCTATTATTAGCATGTTTTAACCTATCTATGACAAGTCAAGTGATGAATTGTCTAAATGCCCGTAGCTACTTAATGTAGTGGGAGCTACATTAGGGAGGTAACGCTATTATGGATATTTGATGATTTATTCGGGAATGAATAAAAGTAGAAGATTGTGACCAAATATTCATAGATATATATCAGGGGATAAATATTGGGAGTGATCCGCATCGAGTTTACTTCATGTAGTGTCATCGTAAGTAAACTTGATAGGTTATCCTTAGACCTGAGATATTTTGTTTGGGGCATGGTAACTTCTGTACTTTAGCGTGTTCTAACGTCACGCCGTAACAGGGTGATCATAAGAGGCATGTCTAGGTGCAGCGGAAGCTGTGTGCTCAAATTGCAAATAGTCAAGATGGGATTTGCACCTCCTACTTTTAGGAGAGATATTTCTGGGCCCCTCGACGGTTAAGACTACTGAAAATGCGTGGCCGCGCTCGGTTAGAATGATAGGTTTCATTCGGTAAACCGTAACTGCAGAGTGTCGAGATCAGAGTCGAGAAAATCTGAGTATTTAGAATAAGATCCCTGCTCCATGTCTAACACTCACATTACGGAATATAGCGATGCAAAAGGAAAAGCCTAGATAATCCAAGGGGTGGATTATATCTCTAGATGTAAGAGATCTCATAGTCTGGTTAACCAAAGTGTCAGGCTAGGGACCTCCTTAGGCCAACGATGTACAAGGAGTGTTGCTTATCTTGCACAAGTGGGAGTCTGTTAGATTGTGTGCAGAGATAGATAACACGTGTCATCGTGTCCAATACTATGTGACACTAAAGGGTCACACTGGTACACACCCGTTTAGAACCTTTATGATTTTACCATGTTGTGTGTAAGAATAATTAATTAGTTAATTAATTATTGAGAAGGAAAATAATAATAGTTATTTATTATTTTAAAAGGGAAATTAATATTTAAGTTTAAATATTAATTGGACCAATTATTTAATAGTTATTAATTATTTAGAAAGGTCAAAGGTTATATTATGCAATTTAGTGATAGTTTAATTAAAGTTGGGCTTTAATTAAACGGGCTTGGGCTTTAATGAGGCTTATAATATAAATAGCCTTTAAGGTTTAAGGAATCACATAAGATAATCACAAGTTGCAAAAAGATAACCCTAGCCCCTCTCCTTCTCTCCCTCTGCGTCGAACTCAACAAGAACCCCGGGGGTTCTCGGCTTTTGCGATCGACGACACACACACACGTAAGCCTCGCGTGTTCGAGTTTGGTGATATCCTCAGGCGGTCTAGCAGCCATTTCGAGATGGTGCAGTAGCGGTGTTCTATCTTTAGCTATCTGGATTGAGGTTTCAAGATTACTGCTGAAAGGTATAATTTTTATTCCCTACAAGTTATTAGTTTCTGTACGAGTTAGATGAGATCACTAGAGGGGGTTTTGTTTTATTCCGCTGTGCATGTTATATGATATGTTTTTATACCCTACAAAACCCTTCAACAAAGGCTTAGATAGCAACGATATGTTTACAAGAACTGCTATGCAACAGCCAATTTGGAAAACGTACTTTGTTAATGCTGCTCATCTTGAAGACAGAATTCTAGACATTTACAGAAACGAAGTTACCGAGCTCACACCTCCAGAGCTGAGGGGTCTAGACGAAAAACAGAAAAGAAGATATGAAAATATCTTAAATGCTACAAAGACCTCAAGGCAGATTGTCACCTCTGATTACCCAATTGTTGAAGTTCTGAACGTCCTTACAAGGGTTTCCTTTAAGTATAAGTATGCAGTCTTCGTTGTGAAGAGGGCTCAAGGTGAAAAGGTTCAATTGAATGAAGCTGATCTAAGACATGTGAAGATTCATGACATCACATTCATCTATGACACATTGTCTCGGAAGCAAGGGAAAACTCCGTACGAGCAATTCGAGAGATCTCAACTTATGCGATACATGAGAAACTTCATAAGCTTTGTTGAAGATCACAACATGCAGCTTAGTGCAGAAAACAACTATTTAAAATTCAATCTTCTAAAGCCAAACCAGGATCATCCCGATCTCGATCAATTGGAAGAGTTGACTGCTATCTAGGAAGGCCATCTGAACTACAAAGGAGACAGAGGTGTAGTCTTCCACAATGAAAAGAAACAGAAAATATTTGTCAGAATGGAAGAATGCATGGCCTACTCTGATGGTACTTTGAAGCTTCTGCACTATGCACTGCATGAAAAGGTGTGGGCAGATCGTAATGAATTGACTAAAGAATATCAAAGACAAGCCTTCAGATCAATCGAGCAAATGAACTAGAGAACATGAAACAAATGAGGCACTGGCAGGTGGCCCTCGGGATTTGCAACAAGTCAAGACATGATGTTTAATTTTTATTTTTTGTTGTAATCGTTGCACACCTCACTTAGGGGGAAAATGTTAGATTATGAAAAGTGAGGGTGCAATATGTCAATATTGTAAACTTAGGCAAATGCTATAAAAGGCATTTGCCTCCTTGAAATGAATTAAGCTTTGAATTATTCACTCTCTTGTTTGTGATATTCTCTCTAGCTCTCGGATCTCTCTCTAACCGAAACATACACACACACAAACAAGTATACATCTAGCATTGCTTCATCCTTACATTAAAGGACCATCACACACGTCTTCTGCTGCACCCATATACGGCCGTTATAGTTACCTTGTTACAGCGTAACGCTAGGACGTTCCAAAGCACAGAAGTCCTCATGCCCGAAACCAAACATCTCATGTCTAAGGACAACCAATCAGCTAACTTATGTCGTAAGGCTCCATGAAGTTAGACTGATGCAGATCACCTCCAATATTCGTACCTCTGACAAATATCTATATATACTTGGTCACATGACTTGTGCTGTTATTCTCTACACGAATAATCCATCAAGTATTTATAATAGCGTTAGTATCTCCCTAATGTGGCTCCCACCGCATCAAGTAGCTACGGAGTAATTTTCATATAATGAGACTTGTACATCATGGATAGATAAATATGCTAAAAATAGAGACATTTAAAATGATTATTTTAAACCTCCTATTTCCATCACGCAGAAATGTTTAATACATAATCATAAGTCTTAAAAAATCAATCAATACAATTTAATTAAAATCCTGAAAAACTAGTTGCTAAGTCCCATGTACATCATTCCAATGGAACTAGCTTATCTCTCATGCTTTTCTTTAGCAAGCTCTTTAGTCAACGGATCAGCTACGTTGTCTTCTATCGGTATCTTGCAAATCCTCACATCTCCCCTTCTGATGATCTCTCAGATGATGTGATATTTTCTAAGTACGTGCCTGGTCCGCTGGTGATCTCTTGGTTCTTTTGCTTGCGCTAAAGCTCCCATGTTATCAAAGAATATATCAATCGGTCTAGAGATACTGGCAACAACTCTCACATCCGAGATATAATTCCTTAGCAAACCGCTTCCTTTGCCGCATCATTTGTCCCAATGTACTCAACCTTTGTAGTTGAATCTGCTATTGTATATTGCTTCCGGCTTTTCCAAGATACAGCTCCACCGTTTAGGGTAAAGACAAACCCTGACTGCGACTGAAAGTCATCTCTGTCCTTCTGTAAGCTCACATCTGTATAACAAGTTACACTAATTTCATCCGTGCTTCCTCCAAAGACGAAGAACATTTCGTTTGTCCTTCTCAAATACTTGAGAATGTTCTTGATAACCACCCAATGGGCTTAACCCGGATTTTGCTGATATCTACTCGTAAGGCTTATGGAGTAAGCAACATCGGGCCTAGTACATAGCATGGCATACATGATCGATCCTTCTGCCGAAACATAAGGAACTGATTTCATCCTCTTCTGCTCTTCTAGAGAAGTAGGACATTGAGCCTTGCTCAATGGTATACCAGATCTCATTGGAATGAAACCTTTCTTGGAATCTCTATCTTAAAGCGTATCAACACTTTATCAATGTATGTACTTTGACTAAGTCCGATCAGCCTCCTAGATCTATCTCTATAGATCTTAATACCAAGTATGTATGTGGCTTCTCCTAGGTCCTTCATCTGCAAACATTTACCTAGCCAGAATTTTACTCCTTGTAATGCTGGTACAACGTTTCCTATGATCAGTATGTCATCCACATACAGGACCAGGAAGATTGCTACATTCCCACTGAACTTTGTGTAAACACAAGACTCGAACTCGCTTTTGGTAAAACCAAATTCCTTGATACGCTCATCAAAGTGTAAGTTCCAGCTTCTAGATGCTTGCTTTAACCCATAAATTGATTTTAGCAACTTGCATACTTTACTTGGATTCTTGGAATCCTCAAAACTGTCCGGTTGTCCATATACACATCCTCAGTTAGTTTCCCGTTAAGAAAAGCGGTTTTGACATCCATTTGCCATATCTCATAATTGAAGTATGCAGACATGGCCTTAAGAATCCTAATAGACTTAAGCATGGCTACTGGCGAAAAAGTTTCATCATAATCAATACAATGAGTCTGTTTGTAACCTTTCGCAACAAGCCTACCTTTGAAAGTATGCACATTTCCCTCCATGTCGGTCATCTTCTTGAAGACCCACTTGCATCCAACAACTTTACTGTGTTGTGGCAAGTCTACTAACTCCCAAACGTGGTTGTCATATATGGATTGCATCTCTGCCTTCATGGCGTCTAGCCACTTGTCAGACTCACTACCCAACATAGCATCCATGTACGATGTAGGTTCATAAATATCCCCTTCTTCTTGAGCAATTAGAAATCCTAGATATCTATTTGGCTCAGTCCGAATCCTACTAGACCTGCGAAGGTCTTGTGTTTCCACTTCTTCCTCAACCGCGGACTCGGGTTGGGATTCAACAATTCTTTGTTGAATTGTGGGTTCCATAAATGGTGGAGGCATACCTTCATCCTCTTCAATTTCTTGAAGATCTATTTCTTTTCTAGAAGTTTCTGAACTCAAAAAAACTTATCCTTTAGAAAGGTCCCTGACCGAGCAACAAGTACTTTGTTCTCATCGGGATTATTGAAATAGTATCCTAAGCTTTTCTTAGGATAACCCACGAAGATACACTTATCTGATTTGGGTTTAAGTTTATCCGAGAACGGTCGTTTAACAAATGCCTCACAACCCCAAATCTTTATTAAAGACAATTTGGGCTTTTTCTCCGTCCATAACTCAAACGGTTCAGCATAAAAGCAGCCGGTTCGAGTGCATGACCCCAGAACGACATTGGTAGACTAGTTCGAGTCATCATAGAATGAACCATGTCATGCAAGGTTCTATTCCTCCTTTCTGACACACCATTCCATTGTGGCGTATACGGAGGTATGAGTTATGAAACTATCCCACATTCCTTCAGATGATCGTCAAACTCTTGACACAGATATTCACCACCCCCATCAGACCGAAACAGCTTTATCTTCTTGTCAAGTTGGTTTTGTACTTCATTATGAAACTGTTTGAAGAAATCAAAACTTTCAGACTTGTGTCTCATCATATACACATAACTATACCTACTGAAATCGTCAGTAAAGGTAATGAAGTACCGGTATCCTCCCCTGGATTCTTGACTGAAAGGACCACACACATTTGTGTGTATAATTTCTAGCAGTTCCTTTGACCTTTTATTCAGGTTGAGGTTTCTTTGTCATCTTTCCGGATAAACAAGATTCGCAATTTTCAATTGATTCAAGATCAAATGACCCTAGAACTCCATCTTCATGAAGTTGCTATATGAGTTTCTTATTTATGTGTCCAAGCAGACAATGCCAAAGGTATGTTTGGTTCAAAGTGTCCTTTGACCTTTTACTTATATAATAGATTTCATTGTCATCTTGCAGATTTATTGTGTATAGACCATTTTGTGAACTTGCCTTAAATAGAATAAATCATTTTTAAAGCATAAAATTGTTTTTCCTACCGACTGATAGGTAAAACCACTGTCTATTAATAAATCATACGAGATTACATCTTTAAATAATCTAGGAACATAGTAACAATCATCTAATTCTATGAGTAATCCCGAAGGTAGCCTGAGACAATAAGTTCCTACAGCTTCAGCACCAAATATGGAGTCTTCGACTACCCGTAGGTCCATGTCCCCCTTCCTTAGTTTCCTACTCCTCTTGAATCCCTGCAAATTATTGCAAATGTGATGACCACATCCGGTATCGAGTACCCATGGTTCAAAAGAAGTAACTAAGCAATCTAGCATAAAGATACCTGACTCGTCGGTAGAACCTACATCCAGCTGATCAATGTCGAGTGAGTGCTCGCAAATATCCTTGCTACCACAAACTGGGTAACAAACGTCTAGTAGCTCATCAATCCAGCAATATTCCTCCATTGACTCAACTACTATTGTATCAAAGATGTATGGGTGCACTTGGTCATCCATACACATTAAAAACTCATGCATACCAACTACTATTGTATCTGGTTCTCCAAACTTGTCCACTAACTCTACCTAAAAGCTGTTCACTAGAGATCCGACCAAGAGCATCACAAGTTCATGTTCACTGATTTGTGATCCCATAATCATTAAGAAATCAAACTTTCTCATGTTAATGAGATGATCACTCAATAACTGGCCTTCTTTCATCCCCTGTGAATTCATGAGCAGAGAGCATCCACAGCGCTCCTCTATGTTCCGCACGACCTTAAATACTGACTTATTTTTGAGTTCATCCGAAAACTCAGATTCTGTGGAGAGTATCAGAATTGACATGACGTCAGATTCATCAGATAGATACTTATAATATGTATCATACTCTTCATCCTGAGCAGAATAGTCGGGTCGTGCTAGAGGAGGTTTGTCAACTGTGTACAGCCTTCCATGTACCCTTAGGATGTTCCTAAATTGTAACTTCGAAACCATAAAGTTTGGACCTTAAAGCTTCCACTTTTGTATGATGAGGCTAAGAAACTCCTCATGTGAATAAAACGTTATAACGGATAAAACCGACTTCTACAGTAAAAAGCAAAAAATAAATGTTTCAGTAAGTAATTCCTCTAAAATAATTTATAACCCTTTAAATAAATTTATTTTAGAATAGGATCCATATTTCACACGTGCCATTTCACGGTTTGGGCATGACAACACCGACCCCGTATTATTTCTTGTGGGTATAAACCATACCAATCGTGTTTAAACGAAAACACGACTCCTATATCTTTGGGACATCGAATGAAACAAAAATTCGTAAATATTTAGTTCTCCTAAGTTCACTTTGGGCCCGTCACATCAAGGAATCACCAAAATAGACCCCATCATTTAAGACGGGGTGAACTATGGCCCGTCACATTAGGGAATCACAAAGTCTTTCACCCCCTCCCCACATTGGTTTGAACCCCGGTGTGCACGGTTTGGGCACGACAACACACCAAGGTACCGGGAGCAGGAAAGGTGTACTATTAAATGGGTAGCACTACTGGTCTAAGATTTTGAAAAAGGGGTTAATTTGTTTCAAAAACATTTTTCTAGTTTTTACCGCTTTACAAAACTTAGTTAAAAACTTTTCATGTTAAAAATATCCTTTATATATATGTATATGGTTTTAATGACGAGTGTGCACTATATAATAATTAAATCACAACCACACAATTAATAATAACAATAATAATCCAACACACATAACGCCTTTTAACAATAACTGGTACTTAATTAAAATCAAGTACCCATCTGGACAAACCCTAAATAGATCACTAACAACACACATGGAATGGATAGTCTTGATGCTCCTACTGGCTCCAGCATCCATGGCATCCTCTCTCCTTGTCTTGATCCTTGTCTTGATTGCCTCCAATGTTACATTTACAAATATCAACCTAACCTATTACAATTTTGATAAAAAACTAATGCCCTATTACATAATAATTCAAAGGCACACAGGCCTGCTAAAACTAGTACTTTTACAAAATTGAATAGGGGTTGTAAGTGGCACGCATGCGTCCCCACACCGGATAAATATTAAATGTAAACCAACCACAAACAAGTAAATAAACAACCACAATGTGATCCACTAGGTTTTAGGTGTTTGGCTTAATAACAATAAACAACCAATTACTTATTAAAAATAAATAATAATGATAATACACGCATCATAACCATAATATAAATATCTAATTCCGGGTTGATTCAAACTTGAATCTTTAACGCCAAAACACTGACAGGTTTTGTGTTAATCCCCAACATCCAACCAGGGCCTCAAATCTGGGCCTAAACAGGGTCTTTGTTATACATCTCAAACTGGATAAAAACCAAAATACCATATAGGTTAAACGTCAACATTATTAAATACATAATAATAAAGCTGGAAATTTGATTTAAAAATTTAAAAACTTTAAACTTTTAATATTCACAAGTTTCACACAATTTATACAGATATAAATAAAACATGTAAACTGGAACTTTAATTGGTTAAAAGTGAAAAACTTTGACCTTTGGCCAAATACCAAGTTTCACGCAGTTAATATATATATATATATATATATATATATATATATATATATATATGGAAACTTTAAATGATAAAAAGATCAAAACTTGATCTATAAACCAAAACCAAAGTTTCACACAAATATATAAAATATACATATAAGCATTATAACTGGAAAACTAATCAGGTAACAAATCAGAAACTTGATCTTAACCACAATATCAGTTTTCTAACATATATATAAACAATATATAATCACGATTAACTTGTTCCCCATCGAGCCTAGAAGAAGGCTCTGATACCATTGTAGAGATTTACACGGTACAACAAGCACATCGGAAATACAAATCAGTAAATCCCTTTCCCAAGATCACAACTGGATCAAATGGGAAAACAGAACAATAAATCAAGATTATAACATATATATGTACATCTCCAAAACAATAGAAAATAAGGATAGAAAATATACTCTGAACTGCAAGAAGGGGATACGTAGCTACTGCACCGCTTGAATAGGCTGCTAGACCGCCTTATAAACAATACCCGAGAAAAACGAGTCTCGCGTGTGTGTACCAAAAAGCCACCGAGAACCCTCTCCGCAAAGGGAGGGTTCGGCCGTGGGGTTCGATCGCAGAGGAGGTGGCGCCGCCGCAGGGCCGCCGTCGTCCGTTGCTACCAGCCGCTGTAAAGGACTTCGCCGACCACTGAGGGTGGTGGTGGTCTCGTCCGTCGAGAGAGAGAGAGAGAGAGAGGGAGAGAGAGAAAGAGAGAGACAGGGTAGATAGTGTTGTATTTGTTTTGTTGTTTTTGGTGGCTAATAACTTAATTAGGTTAAAACAAGGGTTTAAACATACTTATATAGATAATCCCTTGGACCTTAAAGCCCGGTCCATGATCAAATACTTTGATCCATCGACAAAACTAACCCTCTAGTTTTGATTTATTAGTTAATGAACTATAAATTAATATATATCCAACCAAAACATAATTATATTAAATATTTAACTTATATTTAATATTCCTTTTCAATAATAAATATCAATTTATTATTTTCTCTTTTCCCCGGCAATTAATCAACTATTAATTATCTTTCTTACACACGTCGTATTGTTTTCTGGTTCACTAATTGGGTGTGCAGCTGTGTAACCCTTTAGTGACTTATAGTGTTCATGGATGTGATGACACGTGTACACTATCTCTGCACACAATCTATCACATGTTGTACCCTGTAAATCCCAAGATAACTATTAGACATGTCAAACACACTTCCACAAACTTCGCAACATATCGTTTCATCCCATGCCTCTATTAATCTGGTTTTAAGTCTCGATACATCCTATTTACCCCTGGATGGATAGAAATTTTCTACTTATAAGCCTCTTCCAATGGGTCACCCCAGCATTGGTCGCTATTGGTACCCATATTCCTCCATAACGCGTGGATAATTCCTGACTATCTTTAATGAAGTTCTTCACTTGGATCTTAATTCTCTCTCTGTTGTGGTACTTCGTCTTAATTGCCTAAATCTATTCTAGTCAAATAGCGAAGTGGTAATTGTTATCTGTAGACATTTCCCTTTTAACAACATACATCCCGATTTACGACTTAATGAATTAGCAACCACATTGTCCTTACCGGGTGATATAGAATCTCACAATCATATTCCTTTACTAAATCCTAACCACCTTCGCTACCGCATCATCAAAATTTTCTAATCTGCAAAATACTTCAAGCTCCTGGTTAGTATAGATGGTGAATTTAACCCCGTAGAGACAGTGTCTCTAAATTTTTAACGCGAAAACTACGGCCGCAAGCTCTAAATCATGTGTGAGATAGTTGCTTTATGGGGTTTAAGCTGTCTTGACGCGTAAGCGATCACCTTTCCCCACTGCCTCAGTACACATCCTAATACGAAGTGGGACACGTCACAATAAACTACTAAGTCTTACATCCCCTCTTGCAAGGTTAATACATGTGACTCGCATAATTTTTTCCGTAACGCCTCGAAGGTTGTGTGTTGTGCGGTCCCCCAAACAAACTTTTCATTGTTCTTGGTTAACTTTGTGAGTGGAGTTGCAATCTTCGAGAAATCTTGTATGAATCATCTATAATCTCTTGCCAATACTGGGAAACTTTTGATCTCAGTGGGACTATCGGGACCATAACTTTGTGTGTCACCAAATAGGTCCGCACATTATTGGTAGTGTGCCGACCTACGTATGTTAGTGGGCAGACACCAACACTGCCATATGCTTGTTGACATGTCGAATGATCTTATACGACTCAATTACATGAGGACTTAACTTTCTTTGCTGAACAAAACGTATTACACCTTCCATTGGGATACTTTCAAAAACACATAGTCTCCTACTTAGAATATAACGGGTCGGTCCTTCACGTAAACATAGATTTCTTTTGTCTATCTCAAGCTACCTTGAGCTTTTCACGAGAAACCGACTTTTTGAGTAGTTAATTGCATAAATTCATGCCCATCTAATTGCTTCTTGTTGGGAAGATGATCTCATTAATTAAGATTTGATGAGACAAAGTTAAGTTTGTAAGATGTGTTCCAAAGTTAACTTAAACAGAATTATGAGGCTTATCAGACTGAACACTTATAGTGTTCAGACTGAGCATAAGCTGAATATAAGCTGAGCATATGTTCGATCAGCTTATACTATATCTTAGTAAGATTATCACTATGTGTGATAAGCTGTGTATGTCACCTAAGATATATTGAGCTTTCAGCATGATGTGTCTCAAGCTGAGTAACTCACCTTATATACTGAGTCAGCTCAACAGAGTTGCTAAATAAGTTCTAGCTAACTCTTAGGACTTATTATTTTTCAAAGGAGGTAATTCGTTCGTCATTCTAGGTGCAGAAATAGCTAGAACTGAATGCGAAAATTATCCGGGAACCTTATTTCGACAAATACGACTACAACTACTGCAACGAAGAGTTACAGAGCCATAACTCAGTTTCACCTCAAACCGTATGTGTTACGAGTCCTGTTTCACCATTTGTCAGTGATCAAGGTACTAACAGATTGCCAAGTTATTCATGTGTTTGAATATTCACATTAGTTGTGAAATTGGTAAGTTTTCAATCTGTGATTAAATCCTGTTTAGAGAGTCGTCCAGTATCTATAATCATAATTGATTATAGATAACTAAGTTTGAAAGATTGAGAGATTTATATTAGGTTTTTACATATCAAGAATTGCTTACTTGATAGAGTCTGTAATCATCTTCTTATTATTGAAAAGCAAAGCATTCGATTGTGGTTTGATTTACTATGTGTAACACTTTATTTTGATTTGTTCAATTTCCGTAGAAAGTGTATTCAACCCCCCCCCCCTTTCTACACATTTTTTGCTTGTTGTTTTTCTCACAAAGGGACCAACAACTGGTAAGGGTTGTCTGCTAAGTGTTGTCCCATATTTGATGGATATGACTATCCTATGTACGATGTTATTACAAAAGGACCAATAATCCCCAAGATTCCTGCAACTGACAGTGATACATCTCCTGGCAGATCTTAAAAGGATATGACAAAGCCCGTTGCATCCTGGACTAAAGAAGATTGGAAACTACATTCTTTAGATGGCAAGGCAAAGAGTGTTCTGGCAAATGCCCTAACCAATGAGATCTTGCATACAGTGACTAGGTGTCAAACGGAGAAAGAGATCTGGGATACATTGAGTATTACATATGAGGGAACTGATCTTGTCAAGCAGCAAAAGAAGAATCACTTGAATAGATCCTATGAAAACTTGTTTTCTAAGAAGAATGAAACCTTGCCTGATTTGTTCACAAGGTTTCACTGCTTGATAAATGACCTGCTAAGTGTAGGTGTAAAGAAAGATGAAGTTGATCATGTGCTGAAATTTCTGATGTGTTACCAGAAAGGTTCAATGAAGTAACCACAACACTGAGGGCTGGAGGAACACTACATATGTATAACCTACAGTTCATCTATGGGTTCTTGCTTAATCATGAACAGATTACAGATCACAAGAAATCTTCTCAACAAAAACTTAAGGATTCTTTGGATAAAGCTAATATTGCATTAGTTGCACAGAAAAAGAAGAAAGGTTCCAAAGCCTTAGTTGTTGAATCTGAGACTGAGTCAGAATTTCAAGCTGACCACTCTGACTCAAACACAAGTGATGATGATGATGTTCAGACCATCACTGAGCAAATGGCTATGCTAGACAGACGATTGAGAAGAGCTAAAAGGGGAAGAGGAAGATCTAACAGGAGCAAAGGAAAGAGTTCTTTTGATCCTAAGAATGTTGTATGCTTCAACTGTCAGAAAAAGGGACACATTGCTGCTGAGTGTAGATCAAAGAAGGTAAAATCAGCATCAGTTGAAGATAAGAATGCTTATAGAGCTGAAAAATACAAGAAGAAATATACTCAGCTCAAGAAAGGAAAGCCTGAAAACAAACCCAATGCAAAAGGACTATATACTGAAACCTGGGATACAAAATCATCTACCTCAGATGATGATGTATGTCTAATGGCTCAAGAAGATGAAGAGTTGGAAATATATGAGGTTGATTATGGTCAGTCCGAATCAATCTTTGAAGCTGACATGTAGGAAGTTGAGGAAAACATCAAGCTTAGTGATTGGGATCCTGCTTCCATGTACAAGGTCAGTAATTTCTACTCACAAACCGATGAGGAAAAGGGTCTTGCATTTGATTATCTGCTAAATGATTTCAAGACCAGCCTTAAGTCTCAAAATGACCTCCCAGCTGAGATAGCTAAACTAAAAGATGAGATTAAGGAAAATCAATCTCTCATTGATGTTGGTAAGAAAGCACAATGTGATCTTGAATGTCAAAGACACATTAATAAACTTCTAAGTGAAGAACTTCAGAAAGCTAAAGTCAAAGCTGACCAACTCCAAAAGGCCACTGAGTCGTGGTGTAAGTCATCAAAGCTTGCTGAAAAGTGCATAAACCAACAAATTCCTAAATAGGTACAAGCTGTACTTGGAGGTGACTATCAAACTGCAGCTTATGTAGCTGATGATGAGATAGCAAGTACAGACTCTGAGGAAGATAGACAACTGATTGAGTCTCAGAAGTCAGCCTCAGAGAAAAGACATGATCCAAGCTTGAAATACAATATGTTTGTAAAGGCAAAAGATCATGGAAATGAGTGCTCAACATCCAAACAACATAGTAAGTCTGTGCTGGACAGATTAAGCACTCATCCTATTCAAAGAACTTCAGTCATAGAAAGGCTTAATCCAAATCCTTTCATAAGACAACACTCTCTATCTGGCTCGGAGAGAAGTTACAAGAATAGGAAGACTACTATAAGACAGAGGTCAAATCACAACAATGGTAAGTCCAAAGTTGTGGATCTTGGTAAGTCCAAGGAGATCAACAGTGGTAAGTCCAAAGGTCAAATCACAACAATGGTAAGTCCAAGGTCATGGAAAAGAAGTTTGTAGGTCAAGCTTCTAATCAAAAGGATAACAAACAAAGATCTGACAAAGGTAAGTCCAAAGTCAGTGAGAATCAAGTGAATCAACTTGCAAAGAAAGTTGAAAAGTTATCCACTACATATAATCCCAAGACTGAAAACAAGTTCTCACAAGGATTATTAGACACTCTACCTTCTATAATCATTGGAAGAAGGAGATGCTACAAGTGCAGAAGTAGAGGTCATGAGGCTAAGGACTGTGATGTTGAAATCTCAAGGCCTGAACAAGAATAGGCTGATCAGCCTACACAGGACTCAACTCCTGATCAAGCTGAACAGTCAGTTCAACAAGATGAAGATGCTAAGTGCTCATCATCTGAACCCACCAAGAAATGGGTTCCCAAACAAAACTAATGTGTTTAGTTTTCATATCATGTGCAGGTTTCAAGTAAATGGTACTTGGATAGTAGATGCTCAAGGCACATGACTGGGTAGAAAGGACTTCTTAGTGATTTCCAGGAAGATGAAGGTCTTAAAGTAACTTTTGGTGACAACTCCCATGGAAGAACTAAAGGCTATGGGAAGATGCATGCTGGCAAGGTGACTTTCCAGAAGGTTGCATATGTTAAAGGTCTTAAACACAATCTGATCAGTATCAGCCAGTTGTGTGATGAAAACAATATAGTTACTTTTAGGAAGAAAGCAGGAACTATATATAATGCTAAGGGAAAGCCTGTATTAATAGCTAAAAGAGAAAAAGATGTGTATCTACTTGATCTTAATTTTGCTGATCCCTATACTGAAACCTGCTTGTATTCCCAATCTGTTCCTAAGATAAGTTGGTTGTGGCATAAACGATTATCACATTTAAATTTCAAATATATAAATATGGTATCCAATAAAGAGTTAGTCTCTGGATTACAAAAGATCACATTTGTCAAGGACAAATTGTGTTCAGCTTGTGAACATGGGAAACACTATAAAGGGTTTTTTTAATCAAAGAAAAAAATTTCAATAACAGACCCACTGCATATGTTGCATATGGATCTGTTTGGACCCATAAGTACTCCAAGCCTAAGTGGCAAGAAGTACACACTGGTGATAGTAGATGAGTTCTCACGATTCACCTGGGTAATATTCCTAAAAGCTAAATATGAAGCTGCCCTGGAGATAATAAGTTTTATCAAACAGGAAAAGTTGCAGAAAGGTAAGTCTGTAAAGTAACTCAGAAGTGATCATGGGACTGAGTTTAGAAACTCAACCCTTGAAAGCTTTTGTGAACAAAAGGGAATATTACAAAATTTCTCATCAGTCAGAACTCCCCAACAAAATGGAGTTGCTGAGATGAGAAATAGAACATTAATTGAGGCTGCCAGAACAATGCTATTTGAGGCAGGATTGAAACTTTATTTTTGGGATGAAGTTGTCAATACAGCTTGCTATACCTAAAATAGGTCAATCATTGTCAAAAGACATGGCAAAACATTCTATGAGATGTATAAATCTAGAAAGCTCAATATAGGTTACTTCCATGTCTTTGGTTCAAAATGCTATGTGCTGAATCAAAGAGATCAGCTCCATAAGCTAGAACCCAAATCTGATCCTGGAATATTTGTTGGGTATTCCTAAATTTCCAAGTCTTACAGAGTGTAAAACACTAGGAGAAAGGCTATAAAAGAATCAATTCATGTCTCATTTGATGAAGACAATCTTGATCAAGCTGAGAAAAGACAAGCTGACTTGGTTAGTCTGAGTAAGCTTGAAAAGCATGAGGAAACTAATATGTCAAATCCTATGTATGTCATGGGAGATGATAGTGATGATGATGTATGTCCATCAAAGAAATCATCACAAACTCCAAGGGACTCTTAAGTTGAGAAAGATGATGATTTCGTCAATCCCTTTGGAGCTGAAGTCACTCAGACTGAAGATCTTAGTGATCATCAGTTTGTTGACAATGCTGCTATTGAGACTGAGGATGTTAGTTCACCTCAAAGTTCTCAACATCACTCAGATCCAGAACCAGATTCTCCAACTACAACATTTAAATTCCTCAAGATCATCCTCAAGATCAAATCATTGGAAATGTCCAAGAAAGGGTTATGACCAGATCAAAGGCTACAGCTAACTATGTTGCTTACTTTGGTTACCTATCTCAAATGTAACCAAAGAAGACTGAAGAAGCCTTAGAGGATGAGGATTGGATTGAAGCTATTCAAGAGGAATTAAATGAGTTTGAGAGAAATAAGGTCTGGAGTCTTGTCCCTGCCCCCAAAGATCATTCAATTATAGGCACTAAGTGGGTCTATAGAAATAAAATGGACAAGGATGGAGTGATAGTTAGGAACAAAGTCAGGCTAGTAGCACAAGGGTATAAGCAAGAAGAAGGAATCAATTATGATGAGACCTTTGCCCCTGTTGCTAGAATTGAATCCATAAGGTTGTTCTTGGCCTATGCAGCATATAAAGACTTCAAAGTCTATCAAATGGATGTGAAGAGTGTTTTCCTAAATGGAAAACTTCAGGAAGAAGTCTATGTGAAACAACCTCCTGGCTTTGTTAGTTCAAAGTTTCCACATCATGTCTATAAGTTAGACAAGGCTTTGTATGGTCTTAAACAAGCTCCAATAGCTTGGTATGATACACTGTCCAACTATCTACTATCAATGGATTTCACCAGAGGAAGTATAGATAAGACACTCTTTATTAAAAAGAGTAAAGGACAGGTGATTCTTGTTCAAATCTATGTGGATGACATTATCTTTAGTTCTACAAATGAATCTCTGTGTGAATGGTTCTCCAAAATAATGTCACAAAAGTACAAGATGAGCATGATGGGTGAGATGACATACTTCCTTGGCTTACAAATTCAACAAAAGCCTGATGAAATATTCATCAATTAAAGCAAGTATGTTCTTGATTTGATAAAGAAATATTGTTTTGATTCAAGTTCAACCATGAAAATACCCATGTCTATGTAATGACTCAGATGGCAAATATATGTGTTAGTCTACCTATAGAGGGATGATAGGTTCATTACTCTATTTGACAACTAGTAGACCTGATATCATGTTTGCTACATGTGTTTGTGCAAGATATCAGTCAGATCCTAAAGAATCACATCTTCAAGCTGTGAAAAGGATCTTTAGGTACCTTAAAGGTACTCCAAATCTAGGTATTTGGTATCCAAAGGACTCTGGATCTGAGTTAGTTGGTTTTTCAGATGCTGACTATGCTAGGTGCAAGTTAGATAGAAAATCAACAACTGGAGGATGTCAAATGCTTGGATGGAAGTTAGTAAGTTGGACTAGTAAGAAACAGAACTTAGTGGCTACTTCAACTGCTGGAGCTGAATATGTTGCAGCAGGAAGCTGTTGTGCTCAAATTCTTTGGATGCAACATCAGCTTCAAGACTTTGGTATGAGTTTCAAGAAAACTCCTATCTTCTGTGATAACCAAAGTGCTATAGCCATCACTTACAATCCAGTCTTCCACTCAAGAACCAAGCACATTGAAATTCGACATCACTTCATCAGGGACATCGTGGAAAAAGGTAAAGTTGACATTAAATTTATCTCCACTGATGACCAATTAGCAGATATCTTTACTAAACCACTTGATAAGATGAGGTTTATGTATTTGCTAAGTGAATTGGATATGCTCAACCCCTAGCTAAGTGTCTAGAATCTGAGTTTTCAGGTTGACAAAGACTAAATGTCTTAAGCTGAGTGCACAGTTTATAAATAAGCCTTCATAAACTAAATAACTTGTCAAGCTGAATGATGAGTTCACACGTTTGGTGAGTTGCAAACATATTTTAACTACTCAGTGTGGTTAAGATATATAGTTTGAGTTAGTCTCAAACAAAATGACTAAGTGTCATTGAGTCTGAGCTATGTGCTTAACTCAAACTGTGTGATTGGTTCACACGTCCAGTAAGTTCCAAACATATTCTAACTACTTAGTGTAGCTAAATTACATCTTTGAGTCAGTCTCAAACATAAATGACTAAGTGTCATTGAGCCTGAGTTGTGTGCTCTACTCAAGCTGTGAGTATCAATCTCAAGCTGAGTGCATGACTTAAACTGAGTAATAAGTTTACTTAGATTTGGTGTGACCAAAACCATGTTTTAATTACTAAGTGTTATTAATTCATGTGTCTCTGCGTATTTGAGTCAGTCTCAAATCGCGTATTATACCAATTGTGTATTGGTGTAATACAACAGTGTCTATAATATTTTTGTAAGACAAGAATATTATTTACATATTTATCCGTTGGAAGATGATAAGTTTCTACCCTATTACTGTTACATCAAGCCGTAATATTTTCGGCATAACGAATAAAAATGGGGTTCCAACGGTAAATTTTATCTCTCCTCGGAAAAGTATATATATCGACTATAACCGACTCTTAGAGGTTTATGCTTACTATACTTCTGAACCTATCTCTATACCTTCCACAACCACAAATTGCTCAGTGCAATTCTTTGTCTCATCGATCACGAAACCCTACATCGCTCAGTGCGAATCCAATATCGCTCAGTGCGACCTCAATTTGCTCAGTGCGAATAGAACAGTTACTCAGTGTAATTTTCTGAAATCAAAGATGGACGGAACAATTATGAATCTCAGTGATAGAAAGGTAAGGGGTGCTACATTTAAAAACAATGGATTGCCGTTTATCAAAATCAACAATCAACATGCCTGCCTTGCAATCCCTCAACGCAAAATTAACAGGGGATACGAACCATGGGTAAATTATATTTGAAAATACCCATTGGCTTTCGCTTTCACTAGAGCACCATTACATGTGGTTCCTCAGCATCTGCTGGAGTTTTGGTATACGTGTGTCTATGAACAAAACAACGACGAAATTCGGGGCACGGTGCTGAATGGATAGAGGACCATTATTCTCACAGTAAACAGGCTAAGGGAGGTTCTTCAACTCCCTCAATCCGATGAGTTCGAGCCTGTTGTGACGCGGCTGGTAGCTAGATCTGTTCTACCCTTTGATGGGTCACCCACAAACAGAGGGTGTGATAAAAAAGGCTACTTTTCCAACCAGTTGGGGTTTCATGGTGTCCACAGTGATTCGTTCACTTGGTACCAAGGTTGGAGGACTGGACCAGGTCAACGAGTTCGAGATGCAGCTGCTGTACAACATGTAGTTCGCCAGAAACTTAGATTATGCTCAGCTCATCTTCAACGAGCTCAAGGTCCAAGTGATTGGTGTGCAGCCCGTGTACGGGTATTTTTAAGATGATTAAAAGCTTTTTCACACGGATGTTTTAAATTTATAAAACGAAATTACAAAATAAATACTACACACGACTCAAGCAAGTATGACCTGGTCAGTAGTAGTATAGAAAGAGTAAGAACGAGTATCGATCCACAGGGATAATTTTGGCAGCTACTAGTATTCAACCATCGTTATTGTTTGGTAATTAAATAACAATTGATTTTTAGCTTTTGAATTTAAACTAATTAAAAAAACAAGTTACACTATCAGAGTAATAACAGACGTGCAGATAAATAGATAAAAGATCACTTAGGCTTCAGAATCATCATTGGCTAGTTATGGCAATATTTAGTTTGATTAAGATGTTGATGACTAGATAAAATACATTAAAGCACACAGCATGTTGTTCTAACTAATACTCACAAGTTATATTATCATGTAAATCATCACTCGAGTTATCAAGACTCAGATTTACAATCAAATATAACATGTCAGCATAGAATCAAAAGACAATCACAGATCCACCTAGCCATGTTTAAATCCTGCTACAAACCATACACTCTTGGTCAAATGATATGTCTCATAGCCTTCAAAACATAAGAAAGGTGTTAAAGTGATTAAAACATTGGTTAAAATAAAAGAAACAACAAACTGAACTGGAATAAAGGTACATACGGCCACATGTCAAAGACATGTGGTCGCAAAGGTACATGCGATCGCATGTCAAAGACATGTGATAGCATAGATCATGCGATCGCATGGAGACACCATGCGGTCGCATGACCTCTTTTTATAGCAGAATTCATTTTATGCACCAAGGATTGAATACATACAACCTGAAATGCCATTCAAAGTTATAAGTGGATAGAAAGGAACACTATGATGTTATGAACCCAACAAGACTCAAACCGCGTGTGTTGGATTTAAGATCGAGCCTTACGTTATTTCCTTCAGATATCATCGTGTTTAAATACTATTTCTAATACTTAACACATGTAAAGCATGAACACGTAAGCATGCACATAGAATCGTAGATCTCTTATTCTTAATGACATTAGGAGTTCATTTCAACATTAACATGTTTAAAAATATCTTTTCAATCCTTTTTATTCTTTTATAGTTGTTATGATCGAATGATAAACTTAAACACTTAAACTTTCGTTAACATGTTAAGTTTGTGTAAAATCACAATATGATGAACATGACCAATATTGTTATGATCCAAAATGATCAAAGACAAGTTCCAAAGATGCTTTTCGGATGACAACCTTGCTTTGTTATACCATTTCTAGTAATAACTTACACAAGATCTTGATATTGAAAACCATCACCTTTGAATATGCATGGGATGAAATCTTTATGTTTTCACGTAAAAGATTTAATGAAACATGAACATGGACATATTTAACATAAGAACATGGTTAAACACAATTATTACAACGATCAAAACATACTTTTTATATCAAATCATCAAGAAAAGGTTTATATTGCCATAACTTGGCCAAGAATCATCTTGGCCCAAGTGAAAGAGTTTAGTTACACATGATTACAAGTAAAACAACGAGATCAACACTCTGGTACATATTAAGAACAGAAAGGTTTAGATTATACCAAGCTATCCCCAAGTTGTATACGTGAGCAGAACCTTCACTTGGTTTCTACACCTTTGGACCGGAGTTTGGGGTGTTTTACTACCACCAAATCAAAACCTAAGTGTAAAAACACCTAAGTGTGTGTTGTGTGTGTGTTTTACAGAGAAACCCGTGTGTGTGTGTTTCTGAACATGTTTTTGGTGTGTGTGGTGTCTACTGATGAACTGCAGAAGAGCTGTTTATATAGGCCAGAAACGGGGGTCTTTGCGATCGCATGCAATGTCCATGCGATCGCATGGAGTGACTTTGGGCGGCTGATAAGACATCTCTATATGCAGACGATGCCATGTTTTAAAGCTAGATTCCCAGCCTACCATGCGATCGCATGGTAGGGCTTTGCGATCGCAAGGCCCAACGGATTTAAGCAATTCTTTATTTTTCTTCAGTTCTGCACTCATTTTACTTGTTATTTTTACTTGAAGTCCTTTTTACCTGCAATGGTGAATATTAAACATTTAAGACAGTAATTTGTACAATTCACCTTGATTCTGGATTAACTGCGAGGGTTTTCGATGTGTAAAACATGTATATTTATGAATATATCAATCTCCCCACACTTAAACTTTGCTTGCCCTCAAGCAAACTCTAATGCAACTTAAAATATCCATTGACTTAAATTAATGCAAAAGTATATACTTCTGATATGAAAAGGTCTAAAGGTATAATAGATATTTAAGCAAAGCAACAAGGACAAACTCTCATGTGAAAGATATGGAAAAAATCAAAGCAAACTTAGCACGTGCACCTGAATCAAGACTCATCTGACTTCATACCTCTCTAGGTGGTCACTCAAACACTCAATGTGTATATCATGGTATGTGTATAAGTGCAATAATGCAAGATTTGAGACTAAAATTAACATAAGCTTGATCACATATCAAATCTCCACCAATTAACATAAACATATGCAAATATCAAGAGGTCTTTATTTAGGTTGTAACGTGGCTAAGGTTTTCAGGGTAGGAATGGGAAGATATAAAGGTGACTAAAGCAAAATTCAGGAACCAAGTTAATGCTGCTGTATTTTTGTGTTAGATTCACCATTAATCCTTTGGATCCTTAGGATTGGTGAAATCTTATAGATCCTATAGTTTCTGTGGATCATAACAGGTATTTGTATGGACAGGAAATTGAACATATTTTTGGTGAGAATACAATTCATCAAGCTGTAGTGAAATCAGAATAGTCTGAGTGATGGCCAACACCCGGATAACTGACAAAAAACTACTACTCAATGTATGACAAGCTTCAAAAATAGCCAAGGAACAGCTAATCAAACAACCGATCTTCTCATGTTTTTTTCTTTTCTAATTTTTTTTTCTTTTTGTTGGTTTTTTGCGTTTTGTTTTTCTCGAAAAAATCAAAATTTACAACATAAAAGGATAGCACTGCCTAAAAATATCGAAACTTACACTATCCAGATAAATTTGACTATTGTTTTGTTCCCCCGCCAGCTTACCGTTAGGTCCAAAGTAAAAATTTTATTGTTATCATCTTACCTCTTTCATAATACAAAATTAAATTTTGTCGTTATTTAATATGTGAGTCACTTAAGTTAATAACTAAAATTCATTTGATATGTCTCTCTGACTATTATATATATTTTATTTGTGTTCTAATATATATTTTTCTTAAGATATTTATCAAAAATGTATTTTGGTAAACCCGAGAGTAACCTTGAATTCTTCTCTTACGTTATGTTGGAGTAAAGCTTGAAATGACTATGATTTTACAGTTATTTAAAAATATGTTTTGTTTTTTAAAAAGACAAGTTTTTATACACAACATAAATTAGCCATATATAATAAAAAGTGATTGTTTAGACTATTATACCATTAAATTAATGGATATCAATAAAAGATAGTAGATATGTGGGGGCATAAAAGTCATATATATATATATATATATATATATATATATATATATATATATATATATATATATATATATATATATATATATATGCTGTGTATGGCTAATTTGTGTTGTGTACAAATTATCGACATTTTAAAAATGAGTTTTTTCTCGTTAAGACCATGTACATTAGGGGGTTTACCCCACGGGTTGGAGGTCTCAACCCTCCATGATAACCAAAACACCCCATTGGGTTGGCTAGGGTTGAGAACCCCATGGTTTGGATAGATAACCCGATGGCTTGGCAACTTTTTTTATTCTTTTTCTTTTCCCCAATGGTCCTACACACACACACACACAAAAACACACATATATGGAAGGTTCAAATGAGAATAAGAAATTAAGTGAGAATGGAAGACTCAATCTCAGCCTTTCATTTTGTAAGTGGAATTCATGGATGGAAAGCGTGGGGGAATCGAGTGTGGCATGGTGCATGTGAAGAATTCATGGGTGGACAATGACATTGAAGAAGAAGGAATTGGACAACTGGGATTGAGTCTCCCAATCTCAATTAATTTATGGTTCTCATTTGAACCTCTCACTATAAATATATATATATATATATATATATATATGTGTGTGTGTGTGTGTGTGTGTGTGTGTGTGTGATGGGGTTTCATGAACATAGCGGAATCTAAAGGTACAACTGAAGGGTTTTGTAGGGTATAAAATATATTATATCAACATGCACTGCAGAATAAAACTTAAAACCCCCTCCAGTGATCTCATCCAACTCGTACAAGAAACTAACTACAAGTAGAGGATAAAAGTTATACCTTTCAGCAATAGTTTTGAAAACTTTAATCCAGATAGCTAATGGTAGAACACCGGTACTGCACCACCTCGAACTGGCTGCTAGACCGCCTGAGGATTTCACCAAACTTCAACACGCGAAGTCTGCGTATGTGTGTGTCGATTATCAAAAACCGAAACCCCCTTGGGGTTGTTGTTGAGTTCGACGAAAGTGAGGAGAGAGGGAGGGGAGAGGGTATTTTTCTTGGCTTGCAATTGTAACTTATGATTCATTTAGGCTTAAAAGGTTATTTATATAACAGACCTTTTAAGGCCCAAAGCCCATTTATTTAAAGCCCAACTTTAATTAAAGTATTAGTTAATTGTAGAAAATACCCTTTGACCTTTCTAATTAATTAATAACTATTAATTAATTAGTCCGATTAATATTTAAACTAAATATTAATTTCTTCTTTAAAATAATAAATAACTATTATTATTTTCCATCACAATAATTAATTAACTAATTAATTATTTCTTACATATAACTTGGCAAAATCCAATTGGTTCTAATTAGGTGTGTAGCAGTGTGATCCTTTAGTCTCTCATAGCATTGGACATGATGTCACGTGTTATCTATCTCTGCACATAATCTAACAGACTCCCACTTGTGCAAGATAAGTAACATTTCTTGTGCATCGTTGACCTAAGGAGGTACGCAGCCAGACACATAGGTTAACCAGACTATGAGATCTCTTATATCTAGAGATATAATCTACCCCTTGGATTATCAAAGCTTTTCCTTTTGTATCGCGATATTCCGTAATGTGAGTATTAGACATGGAACAAGGATCTTATTCTAAATACTCAGATTTTCTCGACTCTGATCTCGACACTCTACAGTTACGGTTTACCGAATGAAACCTATCATTCTAACCGAGCGCGGCCATGCATTTTCTGTAGTCTTAATCGTCGAGGAGCCCAGAAATATCTCTCATAAAAAGGAGGAGCAAATCCCATCTTGACAATTTGCAATCTGAGCACATGGCTTCCGCTGCACCTAGACATGCCCCTTATGATCACCCTGTTACGGCGTGATGTTAGAACAAGCTAAAGTACAGAAGTTACCATGCCCTAAACCAAATATCTCATATCTAAGGAAAACTTATCAAGTTTACTCACGATGACACTCCATGAAGTAAACTCAATGCGGATCACTCCCAATACCTATCCCCTGATAAATATCTATGAATATTTGGTCACAACCTTGTGCTTTTATTCAACCCTGAATAAATCATCAAATATCCGTAATAGCGTTACCTCCCTAATGTTGCTCCCACTACATTAAGTAGCTACGGGCATTTGGACAATTCATCACTTGACTTGTCATGGATAGGTTAAACATGCTAAAGTTAGATAACCAGAAACAATTACGTAAATACCTCCTATTTCAATCCCATGAAATGTAAATACATAATATAAGAGTCTCAAGTTACATCTATAGTAATAATCAAAAACATGAACTAGCTGCTATGTTCTAAGTACTGCATTCCTATAGAACTTGCATGCCTCTCATGCGTAGCCCTAGCTAGCGGTGTCGTCAACGAGTCAGCAACGTTGTCGTCCGACGGTATCTTTTGCAACCTAATATCATCTCTTCCGCTGATGATCTCTAGGCTCTTTAGCTTGCGCCACAGCCCCTGAGTTGTCACATAATATATCTATCGGTCTAGAGATACTGACAACAACTCTAAGATCCGAGATAAAATTCTTCAGCCAGACAGCTTCCTTTGCCGCATCACTTGCCGCAATATACTCTCCCGATATTGTGTCTTGCTTCTGACTTTTCCAAGATATGGCTCCTCCGTTTAGAGTAAAGACAAATCCTGACTGCGACCTAAAGTCGTCCCTGTTGGTCTAGAAACTGGCATCAGTGTAACCAGTTACACTGAGCTCATCCATCGAACCTCCATAAACTAGGAATATGTCTTTTGTGCTTCTCAAGTACTTGAGAATATTCTTGACAGCTACCCAATAGGCTTCACAAGGATTTTGCTGATATCTACTCGTGACACTGATAGAGTAGGCAACATCGGGCCTAGTACATAGCATGGCATACATGATTGAACCAACTGCCGAGGCATATGGTATCAATTTCATCTTGTCCTGATCTTAACTAGACACAGGACACTGAGCCTTGCTCAAAATCACACCAGATTGCATAGGAATAAATCCTTTCTTGGATTCATCCATTTTGAATCTTTTCACAAATTTGTCAATATATGTATTTTGACTAAGTCCGATAAGCCGCTTAGATCTATTCCTACAGATCTTTATACCCAGTATATAAGCAGCTTCTCCCAAGTCCTTCATCTGGAAATATTTACCTAACCAGGATTTTACTTCTTGTAACACTGGTATGTTGTTTCCTATTAGCAGTATGTCATCCACATACAAGACTAGGAAGGTTACCGCACTCCCACTAAATTTAGTGTAAACACATGACTCGAACTCACTTTTGGTAAAACCAAACTCTTTGATACTCTCATCAAAGTATAAGTTCCAGCTCCTAGATGCTTGATTTAGTCCATAAATGGATTTAAACAACTTTCATACTTTATTAGGGTTCTTTGGATCCGCAAAACCATCCGGTTGTATCATATATACGTCCTCAGTCAACTTCCAGTTAAGAAAGGCGGTTTTGACATCCATCTGCCATATTTCATAGTCAAAATATGCTGATATGGCCATAAGAATCCTAATAGTTATAAGCATTGCCACTAGGGAAAAGTTTCATCATAGTCAACACTATGAGTTTGCGTGAAACCTTTTGCCACTAGTCTTGCTTTAAATGTATGCACCTTTCCATCTATGTATGTCTTCTTCTTGAAGACCCATTTGCACCTAACAGCTTTGATGTATTGAGGCAAATCCACTACCTTCCAAACTTGGTTGTCATATTGCATCTCTGCCTTCATGGCTTCTAGCCATTTCTCAGATTCTAAACCTGAAACAACATCTTGGTAGGTGGTGGGTTCTAAAAGATCCCTTTCGTCTTGAGCAACTAGGAATCCCAGATACCTATCTGGCTCATGACGAGACCTACTAGACCTGCGAAGGTCTTGTGTTTGCACTTCTTCCTCAACCACAGACTCGGGTTGAGATTCAACAATACCCTTTTCCCCATCCATATCTCGAACGGTGTCTTTTCAACCGATTTGGTCAGAACCCGGTTTAGCATGAACGCCGCTGTCTCGAGTGCGTGCCCCAAAACGACAATGGTAATGAACTTCGACTCATCATTGATCGTACCATGTCAAGCAGTGTACGATTCCTCCTTTCTGATACACCATTCATCTGAGGTGTATACGGAGGTGTGAGTTGTGAAACAATCCCACATTCCTTCAAATGATCGTCGAATTCCTGACTCAGATATTCGCCACCTCGGTCCGATCGAAGCAACTTTATCTTCTTGTCCAGCTGATTTTATACCTCATTCTGGAACTGTTTGAACTTGTCAAAACTTTCAGATTTGAGTCTCATGAGGTAGACATAACCGAACCTACTGAAGTCATCAGTAAAGGTTATGAAATACCGGTATCCTCCTCTAGCTTCTGGAGTAAAGGGTCCACACACATCTGTGTGTAAAATCCCGAGTAGCTCACTCGCCCTTTCATTCTCACTGTTGAAAGGTTGTTTTGTCATTTTACCGGACAAACAAGATTCACAAATATCATATGACTCCAAATCAAATGGCTCTAAAATTCCGTCATCTCGGAGCTTCTCTACGCGTTTCTCGTTTATATGTCCTAAACGACAATGCCAGAGGTAATTCTGATTCAAGTTACTCTTGGATCTCTTACTTATATGATAGATGTCATTGTTATCTAGATTTAGCGTATATAGACCATTTTCTGGAATAGCTTTAAAATAGAAAATATCATTTTTGAAACATGAAATAACCTTTTCATTCAAAACATAATTAAATCCATAGTCTATAAGCAAATCAAACGAGATAACATTTTTAATAAGTATAGGAACATAATAACAAGGTTCTAGTTCTAAGACCATGCCCGAAGGCAAACTAAGAGGATATGTTCCTACAGCTTCAGCACCAACCATGGAGCCTTCGCCTACCCGCAGGTCCATATCTCCGTGTCTTAGCTTCCTACTTCTCTTGAATCCCTGCAAATGATTGCATATGTGATGACTACATCCGGTATCCAATACCCATGATTCATAAAAAGTAATAAGACAATCTATCATAAAGATACCTGAGTCATTAGGCGAACCAATGTCCAGCTGATCTATGTCGAGTGAGTGCTCGCATGAATCCTTGCTGCCACAGTCTGGGCAACAAATTTCTCCAAGCTCTTCTGTAACACCGTACTTTTTAAACATAATATTAATACGCATGCGGAAGCTAATTACATATAGTTAGATTTAAAACCAAGGACAAATACAACTTTATCCGATTTATAATTACAAAACGCCACTACGGTGTTAAATACAAAACAGGCTCTTTGATATATGCGTTTTTATACATGTTTTACATGTTAGAATACCCCGTACTTAGCCCAAATACAAGGTGAATACTTCTAAAATGGATCTAATATGTTTAACATTCACCATGCAGGTTACAAGGAGCTTTAAGCAAGATAAATGGGCACAACAAGGAAAGAATTGAAGAAAATAGAAGAATAGTGAAAAAATGCTCTCTACGGCCGTAGGGATTATATCCTACGGCCGTAGGAAGCCCTCTTCTAGAATCCATCATTGCCTGCCAGATCTTGCGTGTCCCGGACAAGTGGTTTAACGTTGCGTGTGTAGAAAATCCAGTCATGATTTCCTACGGCCGTAGTAGCTTATTCCTACGGCCGTAGGAAGCCCACTTACAGCAGATTAAATTCAGAATTCTACCATTTTGCAAAGGGTTACCATTTTCACCTCCACTCCGGAAAAACACTTCCATAGACCCTCTCTAAATATCCTAACACTCCAGGGGACTTCTCTTGGTGATTCTAAGGAGGAGAGCTTGGATCTTGAAGGCTTGGAACAATATTTGGAGCTTGGATTCATTAGTTATATCATTGCTAGCTTGGGTATACTCTTTCCATTTATTATATCAATCATGTACCCATGTGTTCCAGATGTTGTAATGTTACTATTATTGTATATGGATAACTAAACTCATTTCACTTGGGTCAAGATGATTCTTGGCTAAGTTATGGCAATATATTTGACTTTTATGAAGACTTGATTCATATATGCATGTTTAATCTTGAATACAAATGTGTTTTATCAACTTAGTATGTTTAATCTAACCATGTTCATGTGTGATAATGTGTATATGATAACTCATTCATGTTTTAACATATGAATATTCAAGAATGATGGTTGATTTTATTAATTCCATGTTGAGTTTGTTATTAGAAATGATACATCTTGCATGGTTGTCATTAGATGTCATTTTTGGAATATGATTTGAATCATTTCAGGTTCATCCATTCTTGGTTATGTTAATCATATGTTGGTTTTATGCATGCCTTATGATTGTAGATGAAAATCTTGTTATTTGGTGTATTTATGGGTTAAACATGCTACTAATGATTAAAGGATTCACAAAGATGTTTGTTGGTATGTTTAGATGGTGAAATGAACTCACATGTATGCCTTTGTTATGCTTGTCTTAGTGTTCAATGTGCATATCACATGATTCATGTTTTAAGAAGTGTTGGCTATACTAGAAATGGTAGGTTTAACATGTTCATATCTTTAGAAATCATGTGACTAAACATTAAGAATCCCTTAATTGTGAGGTTTGAGTTTAGATGAGTTTATGACCCCATTGTACCAGTTTACATGTGTCTATGATCTGAGATTAAACTCTAGATTGTAATTTGTTGTTGAATGCCTTTATGTTAGATTTGAATGTTCTGTCGGATGGGTCCCTACGGCCGTAGGAAGAAATCCCTACAACCGTAGGACTATCCAGACTGCTACGACCGTAGTAAATAATTACTTCGGCCGTAGGAGCCATTTTCACCACCAGTGTGCTGTTTTTGCTTGTTTTAACTAATTTAACCACTTTAACACCTTTTTGGGTTCTGAGGACTACTGGATATGTCATTTGAAAAGATGTATGTCTTTGTAGTGTGATTTGGACGTGATCTGGTGGATCTGTAGTTAAATCCTTATATGCCGTTGCTTGCCTGATTATGTTTAATTGCTAAGTCTGAGTCTTGATAACTCGAGTGAAGATTTGTGCATGATAATATGGTTTTGTCAAGTATTAGAACAGCTTGCTATGCACTTAAACTATTCAAGTCCCCATATTATGTTTTGTATTGTGTCATTGCCATGACTAGTCTCGATGATTCGAAAGCCTGAGTGAATCTGTTATCCTGTCTGTTTGCCTTCAGTGTTAATCTGTTTTAGATGTTGTATTTCCTGTTTAATTTAGTTCATTCTGTCACTTGCTTATTAATCCTGCTGATCAAACAACAATGAGACTTAAGTATTGGTAGCTTCCTGTCCTGGTGGAACGACATCCGGTCTTACCGAGTCTATACTACTATTGACCAGGTTATACTTGCCTGAGTCGTGTGTAGTATCTGCTTAGTAACATCGTTTTTATAAATTTAAAACGAGGTTGTGTCCAAGATTTAATAACCAGAAAAACAAGCAGTCCTTGTGAACACCACTCTTTCAAAATCTTGGACATCAGAGTTATTGGTCTGTCCATATTCCCAGTTCCACATATTCAGAAAACTCACGACAGAGTACCTGCACAGACTAGTGGGGAATTAGCACAAAGCTAAGTGAGGGAACCAACATCTAAGCACATACAAGGTAATCAACCAAACTCACAATTGCTCATCAACCAAACAGAGAACCGGTAGTGCTGCCACTAACTACCGATAGTCCTGCTTACTTGGACAACAGCACAGGCACCCTTGACTGCAACAAATGCCCCTCAAGATCAAATACTGTTAATCCCTAAGCATAGACCCAGCTACAAGCCACTAAGCTGATCTCAAGCCACTATGTTGATCGAACAAACAACAAGTATACAGATCAAACAACTAATATACAGGTCAATCAAAGATATAGCCACTATTAGGATATCATATCCTGCATATCCGAAGATATCAATCCACTCACCGAAGTCTTCACAACTCAGGTCACTCAGTAATCTATCTTACTGAGTCTTGCCACCTCCTGAGAAGACAATTACAAATCAGTATTTACTTAATAAATTCACAATAAGTATAATACTACATGTATATAAAATCAACAAGTACATGCATCCATAATATCACATGTACCAATAATCTACAAATACATATTCCTCAAGTATGATTATTCCCGAATTCACAATCACTCTGCACATCTTGTAAATCTTGTGAATTACTTCAACTCCATAGCTTAGGCACTTCATGAACTTTCTCTCACATACATGATACCATGTTCAATTCAGTTCATTAATATCTTCCAAGTGTTCTTAGTTTAATCCTTCATTCAAGTTCATCATTGAATTCCCAATTACAAGCATAGTCAAATCCGAGAAATAGTTAAATCCAACAAAGGCAAATCCGATAAAACACTAATTCCGAGAAAAGGCTCAATCCCGATCAAGTATCAATTCCGAGTGAAGGCAACATTCAAATCCGATTAAACTACAATCCGTTTGTCTTCTCAGAATCCGACCAATGCAGTCGGATTTCACCAAATCCGATTAAATTCTATCGGATTCCGACCCATTCAGTCGAATTACACCAAATCCGATTAAGTCTTCTCGGAATCCGACCAATTCAAACGGATTTCACCAAATCCAATCACTTTAATCGGAATTCACTAAATCCAATTCATTCAAGTTCCAAATCCGATCGATTCATCACCCAGAATCCGATAAACTAAACTTTCAACTTCTCACTTAATCCTAACTGATTTCAAACATGCATACATTCATACTTTCCATAAATGATTATAAACATAATATAAACATATTTAAACATCAAACTCTAGCATGCAACAACCTAAGATCATCAAATCATCATGTAAAGCATTTAATCGGAATTCATAAATATTTATATATATATATATATATATATATATATATATATATATATATATATATATATATATTCAAAACCGAATACACACAACCATTAACCATTATAATACAGTAATCTAACCTTGATATTGTTATGAATTCGGAATCCAAATTGCATGCAAGATCTAAGATTAAACTTTTGGATCTATTCTTCTTCTTCTTCTTCTTTTGGTTCGGCCGAGAGACACAAGAAACACACACACTACCCACTCTCTTTGTTTACTAATACAAGTAAAGAAAGTATGGGGTGGTTTGACCAACTACCCCAACGTACCACCTCATCATCACCAATATTAAATATCATTTCCATTTTAAATAATACAACAATTAAAAACCCATACTACAAGTAAATCATATAAATAATAATTACATAATAACAATTATGTAAAATAACAATTAATCCCCATAATTAAATTAAATCCCAAACTTAATTTAATTAATTACTTAAATTATTCTAGGCCGGTTATGGGGGTGTTACATCTTCCAACCAGTCCTTCCTGCATAGGGTCCACAACTATTGACTCTAGCTGCTTTGAATTCAACTCATCGCTGAAGCACATAAGGATCTCGTGCAACCCCATGGCAGTCATCTCAAAATCACCGAGGACATACATTACCCTTCTCTGGTAATAGTCTGACAAGGAACCAAACAAGAGCATAACTAGCTCATGTGCTTTTGATTTTTTCCCAAAACTTTCATAGCAATCTAAGAGCCTTCTCATGTTAATGAGATGATCGCTAATAGGCAGGTTTTCTTTCATTTTCGCTGAAAGAAATTCCTTCATCAGCAAGATACGACATATCCGTTCACTGTACTTGAACTTACGCTCCAGTCCCTGAACGACCTCATAAGATGACTTCTCCCCGAGATCATCCATAAACTCGGATGAAGCTGTGAGAACGAGAATCGACATAACGTCAGATTCATCAGCCAGATACTGATAGTAGGCATCATACTCACTATCCTGAGCATCTACCCCTGGTCGTTCTGGAGGCAATGTCTCTATGATGTGAAGCTTTCCCTGTGCATCCAAAACATTCTTTAGATGCATCTTCCAAACAGCAAAGTTTGGACCTGAAAGCTTCCACTTGCCGACGATGAGGCTTAGAGATTCCTTTGGTGAATAAAACGGAACAACAGATAAAATAGACATCTACAGAAAAAGAAAAAGATAAAAAGCGATTCAGTATTGATTATATCTTTTAATAATTATTACCTTTTTAAAATAAATTATTAGACTAGGACCCATATTTCACATTTCTCGATGCAAGGTTTGGGCACTTCCCACCGGGACAATGCTATTTCTGGTAGGTAAACCTATACCATTTGTATCCAACCTGGACACGACTCCTAGATCCGCGGGACATCGGTTACAAGAACCATGCATGTTTAGTCCCTCTAGTGCTTTTTGGGCCGGGACTCCCGATTATCACCAAAATAGATCGCACCACCTAAGACAGTGTGAACTCTGGCAGGGACTCCCGATTATCGCAGAGTCTTTCACACCCTCCCCCGCAATGGTTTGAACCCGAATGCCCAAGGTTTGGTCACTTCCGAAACCCGAGTACCGTTTAACAGGAAAGGTGTACCATTAGGTGGGTAGCACACTGATCTAAGATTTTTCTAAAAAGGATTTCATAAGTCTCTGATGAGAAAAACTTTTTGCCAGTTTTCCTTTTAAAATACTGTTTCAATAATTAACTATTATTAAAACCCTTGTTTTATTTCATCGTGAGAATCACAACCACGCATATCAAATATGTAAAGAAATAAAACAACCACAAACATCTATGCCTTAGCCTTGCCCTTAACTAATGTCGGTTTCGTGAGCCACACAAAAAACCCGACAGTCAAAACCTAAATGGAAAAATCACAACACACATGGCATGTCACTCTGAAGCTCTCACTGGCTCCCGCATCCAATCTTGCTCCCTGATCATTGCTCCTTTGCATTGTCTTCCAAATTATTATATTTTACGCTATTCTATTCTAAAAGCTAGAAAGTAAAAAAAATTACAAATCCTGCTCCCTGCCCGCTAATCTAACAATTTTACAAAATAGAATAGGGGTTGTAAGTGGCACGCAGGCCTCCCCACACCATAGAATAAAATATACAATAATCACAACCACAAGTGCAGGAAAACTAAAAACACAATCCACAAGGTCTAGGGCTTGGCTATGGCATCCCAAACATGTACTAAACTAATACATGAAAGTAAAACAACAACTGATTTCTAATTATCCATCTTGATGAAAAATAATGATCTTAACAAGCTGTTAAAATCTCCTATATTGTTTTCCTGTTATTTGCAATAAATATATATTTCAAGTTTCATGCTTGACAATTAATCAAAAACCTGAAATAATATTTTTCAATTTTAAAATTAAAAATAACAACTGTATTTTAATTTTATATTGACTACAAATATTTGAACCACGAACTGGGCCAAATATTCAAAACTGGGTCGAGACAAACGAACCTGGGCCGAAGAAAGGATCTGGGTCGTAGCCCACTACGCCGTGGCTCCTGAGCCGTAGCCCACTACGCCGCAGCCGTCACTGCCCTGGCCGCCGAGCACCACCACGTCGCCGACCACCATACTTGGTGGACCGATCAACTTCAGCCACTGCTGGGCCTCCGTCGACCGTCGCTGGCAACCGCCGCCCCGCTTGGGACCGCCGTCGTTCAACAACGCCGCTGTTGGGCGCCACCGACCGACCAAGGTGGCCTGAGGCCGCCACCGATGAGGGTGGTGGTTTCGGATTTTGCAAATAACAACAATAAAAAAACAGATTTAATTTTAAAAATTAAATCTAACAATCTTTTATCCAAAACCAATTAATTAATCCAATAATAATCAAATCTTGATTCCTATTATCCTGGATTATCAAAAAGGCTTTTTCTGAATAAAAAACAAACTATTTCAACATGCACAGCGGAATAAAACTTAAAACCCTCTCTAGTGATCTCATCTAACTCGTACAAGAAACTAACTACAAGTAGAGGATAAAAGTTATACCTTTCAGCAATAGTTTTTAAAACTTTAATCCAGATAGCTAAAGGTAGAACACCGCTACTGCACCACCTCCAACTGGTTGCTAGACCGCCTGAGGATTTCACCAAACTTCAACACGTGAATTTTGCGTGTGTGTGTGTGTGTGTCGATGATCAAAAACCGAAACTCCCTTGGGGTTGTTGTTGAGTTCGATGCAAGTGAGGAGAGAGGGAGGGGAGAGGGTATTTTTCTTGGCTTGCAATTATAACTTATGATTCCTTTAGGCTTAAAAGGTTATTTATATAACAGACCTTTTAAGGCCCAAAGCCCGTTTAATTAAAGCCCAGCTTTAATTAAACTATTAGCTAATTGCAGAAAATACCCTTTGACCTTTCTAATTAATTAATAACTATTAATTAATTGGTCCGATTAATATTTAAACTAAATATTAATTTCTCCTTTAAAATAATAAATAACTATTATTATTTTCCATCTCAATAATTAATTAACTAATTAATTATTTCTTGCATATAACTTAGGGAAATCCAATTGGTTCTAATTGGGTGTGTAGCAGTGTGATCCTTTAGTGTCTCATAGCATTGGACACGATGTCACGTGTTATCTATCTCTGCACATTATCTAACAACAACATACAAAGCCAAAAGTTCAAACATGCAATGCATAAAATCCCATAAATGGACCAAGCTCTATAACTAATAATCGCAACATGTAAAAGATAAGGAAAGGAATGTATACCATTGGTGATCTTCTGGAACAATGTAGATAAAGATGGCGATGACAAGAAGCTCAAGCAAAACTTCCCTCTATTGTTGATCCACCCCGGGTTTGGACAATCCACAAGTACTAGCTTGTTCTTGATGATCTTCAACCTTGAAATCACCAAGAAAACAGCCACAAACTTGCCTTACTTCTGGTCACTATGGTGTAACACTCAAAAGAACACTCTAAGAGCCTTTGCTAAGTGTTTGTAAAAGAGGTTAACCAAGAGAGTACAAGGCAAGACCAAAGTGAGACTTAAATAAACTCCAAGGTGTCATTTGATCTCCCCTACACCGGCCAACAAGTGGTGGGAAGGATGGACATGCATTGGCTACAAGTGGAGGTGGAAAACCAAACGATTGCATGCAGTCTGACAGACAATCGCGCCTCGATCTCCTTAGGAATTCGCGCCGCGATCGATCGAGCCGCGAATTCTTAATGGATTCGAGCCGCGATTTCTTCCTTCTCAACAATCTTTCCATTTTGACAATTTTAGTCCTTCTACTTAGGTTGATGTCCGGATTGATCCCGGCGTGTGACCCAATAGGCCCATACTATATCGGCAGTGATCCAAATGGCCTACGTGAGTCAGTGGGCATACTCTAACAAACTCCCACTTGCACATGACACACCGTACCCATAAACCACAGAAAAAGAGAGGCCTCTAGTAAGGCATCTCTGCCCCCAACCAGTATGGGTTTTGTCATCTAGAACAAAAACCAAAACCAGAATCAGTTAGAAAATGGTCCTATGGATAAGTGATCATTTATACCTTCGTTCGCGATATCCATGTTAACACGAGACATGGTTAAATGTCAATCTCCAGATCGTTCACGATTATGTTTCTTGATCTCGATTGATGGTGACCCAAAATCAAGTTGCAATCGATCAAATATCACTGCAACTTGAGCATGGCCATGCATTTTACGTCAGCGCTCAATCATTGAGGGGCCATGGATATCTCTCTAAATCTAGAGGAAGGAATCCCTTCGACTACATTGCTCTGCCACATACACCATACTTTACCTAAAAGCTCCCTTTATAACAGCCAGTTACGAATTGCGTTTGAAAGCAATCAAGGCAAAGCAGATCCATGCTTTGGAACACATGTATCTCCAGTCTAAGGACAAAATGATATTATCATCCTGACTTACTCGTGACATAAACCATGAAGTAAGTTCAGGTGTGGGTCGTCCAGTCACTTGACCATTGCAAGCACAGGCGAAGTGTTGCGTCTCTTTTATCTAATCAATAATTAGATAGCGACCAACCACTTCCCTCAGCCTTATCTCAAACTTCCTCCCCATGAAGAATAACCGACTGTGGACATTTAGAATGTAAAAGGCATTCAGGGAAGTTTTAAACATGCTAAGATGGAACACACTAAGGATTCATAAAATATTCTCCCTTGGCATATCATTAAATCATATTTAATAATCAATATAGTATGAAATACAATACTGCTTAACATTCCCAAAATACAAGTACAAATCAAACATTAACCATATAATAAACTCAAACCATGTCACTAGCAAATCTAACACCTATCGATCTAGTGTGAGAATCATGTACAGCTTGTAACACCGGTTTAGTGAAAGGATAGGCCAAATTGCCTTCCGAAGCTACTCTGCTAATGGCAATGTCACCACTCTCCATAACATCTCTGATGAAGTGGTATTTTTGAGGAATGTGCCTCGTCCGCTTATGAGCCCTTGGTTCCTTAGCTAGAGCAACCGCACCCTCATTGTCATAAAAGATCTCAATAGGGTCGGATATGCTAGGAACCACTCCAAGGTCTTGGATGAACTTCCTCATCCATACCGCCTCTTTAGCTGCTTCACTAGCCGCAATGTACTCCGACTCAATAGTTGAATCAGCTAAGGTGTCTTGCTTGGTGCTCCTCCAACTTATAGCACCACCATTGAGAAGGAACACGCACCCCGATTATGATCGGCAGTCGTCCTTATCAGTTTGGAAGCTAGCGTCAGAATAACCTTGTACTCTAAGCTCTTCCTTACCACCATTGACCAAGAACATCTCCTTTTTCCTCCGAAGATACTTGAGAATGTTATTTACTGCAGTCCAGTGGGCTTGCCTAGGGTTAGCCTGATATCTACTCGTCATGCTCAAAGCACATGATACATCAGGACTAGTGCATTGCATGGCGTACATGATAGATCCTATTGCCGAAGCATAAGGGACCCTCTTCATTACGTCTAGTTCCTCCTTGGAACTAGGACATTGAGCCTGCTCAACGTCACTCCATGAAACTGTTGGAGTATGGCCACTGACACACGTACGCCAATTGATCACTACCGATGATGTATGGGACTATCGGGTCACACGCCGGGGGTTGATCTTGACAACAACCTAAAAAGGAGGGTTAGAAATGAATAATTAAATATTGTTGGTAATCTGGACAGGGTTAGCGACGCTAACCATGTTGTCGCTAACTGTGCCGCGTTAACGGCGCTAACCTTAAGTGGTTAGCGGCGCTAAGCTTGGGTGGTTAACGGCGCTAACCCATCTGACAGATTGCAACTTTATTCCTTCACCTCCACTCTCCACCAATGCATGTGGATAACTTGGATACTTTGTTGGCCGGTCTTGGATGTTCCAGGGGGTCATAAGGGGTCATTAAAAACACATGCATAACTCTCTAATCTCTCTTGATGGTCTTAAGAGAATACACAAAGAAGAAAACGAAGTTGTTCTTGTGTGTGAAAGAGAGAGAGCCAAAAAGGGAGTTCCTGGAGATTTTGGGTTGATTGTTCCAGCAAGTATTCTTCAAGTAGTGAAGGAATACTCATGGTGTGCAAGTACACAAAGGATCACACAAACCTGGGGTGGACTACGGTAGAGAAGGAGCTACATTTGCTTCTTACATCAAGTTCAACAAATTTCCAGGAGACTTCAAGGGTATATTACTCTCTTCTCTTCCCTTTTAGTTGCATTTCTTTGTTGTAGAGTTTGGTACACTTCTTGGGGTTCACTTTGTGGTTTGTTTTTGCTTTTATATTTCATTTTTGTTACTTGCATGCTTCCGTTGTGACCAACCACTAACCCCAACAGTGGTATCAGAGCCACCTCTACACTAGATATGCACTTGGTGGCTTGAAAAATCCGAAAAATGTGATTTTTGGTTCTGTCCAGGTTTAGCGGCGCTAATTTTTCTGTGTTAGCGGCGCTAAACCAGCCGTAGCGGTCGCTAAGTCTTCTAGCATTAGCGGCGCTAACCCTTCATGGTTAGCGACGCTAACACCCTTCTGGTAGAATGCATTTTATGCCTTAAATCATTTTTGTTGGATTTTTAACTCTCTTGTACTTTCTGGATTTTTCCAGAATTTTGGTTGTGATGTTTTTAAGTTGCCTTAGGTCTTGGTTGGTGTATTTAAATGTGGATTAACATTTTGGCATGAAAATGGTTAATTGCATATAATTACATTGTGTATATATGAATATGGAATTTTGACTTGTTTAAGGTTCCTAATGCATATGTACATAGGATTATTTGTCCTTGAGTGGTTAGATAATATTAACCAAGACATATAAGATTTGCATGGTCTTGTGTGGCACACCATGTATTAGATTAGTTGTATGTGGTTGTAATATTTGTGTCCGGTAACATTTGAACCTTTTAGACCTATGTGATGTGTTTGGTTGCCTAAATTAATTTATTCATTCATTTGGTGGTTTGTACCACTATGGTTTGTAATAATTTAATTTATTCGGTTTGTATATTTAACGGCTAGCATGCCGATTTCTATTCTTTGTAATTTGTAGTATTAACTTAGAATAGAGAATTGTGGCTTGCATGCCATTTCCTTTTAAATTTTGTAAAAATTTTAAAAAGAGAACCGAAGCAACTAACAAGGATCATGGAGGATGTCTTGGCAAACTTGGATCCGGAGGTCGGTAGGTGTAACACCGTATTTTCTAACACAACTTTGGAATACGCGCGGAAGCGAAATCACATTACTAATATAATATAATAATGAAAATACAACTTTAACTTGTTTGATTTACAAAATACATTTACAGTGTTACACAAAATCAGGCTATTTACAAAACAAACAGATATGATTGTCCCGTATGGTATACGGATGAAGCAATGCTATGAAGTAAGTGTGTGTTTGTGTGTGTGTTTCGGTAGAGATGAGAGAACCGAGAGTTAGAGAGAGAAAGTACACAAACACAATATGTTGGTTATGCAAAGCTTATATTGAAATGTGGGGGAAATGCCTTTATATAGCATTTCCCCAACTTTGGTACAATTACATTTTACACCCTCACTTTATATATCTAACAATCTCCCCCTAAGTGAGGTGTGTAATCATTCACAACAAATAATACATTAAAAGCTATTCATAGACTGATTTTTTGCGAATCCCAAATGCCACTTGCCATTGCCTAACTTGTCTCCGGTTTGATATTGTGGTCTTCATATGATCTATTGCTTTGTAAGCCTGAGCATGTTGTTCATAAGTGTAGGCATCTCGGTTATCCCATACCTTCTGATGAATCTTATGATGAAGATTTTTAGTGTACCATCTGAGTAGGACATGAGCATGTTTGTTGTTGTTGCTGAGGCTGACTTCCAACTGAATTAGTGCCCGTAGGAACATATTTTCTAAATGTAGGGATAGGTACAGTTGCAGCTGAGGGGGCAGTGATATATCTTCTTCTTTTCTCCCCCTCGTGACGATCATCAGGATCCTGATCATCCCGCCTCCTTTTCACTCCTTGAGCCTGGGCTTGACAAGTTTGTTCAAGCACTGTCAGCCGCTCAGTAACCTTTTCCAGAGAGGTGTAGAAACCTCTTGTTACCCCGTCAGTTTTCCTATTGACGTCCTCATGAAACTCATCCAAGTCATCCAAGGAGATTCCCTGTGGATTTCGTTCAGCCCAAAGAGTTGTCAGAAGATCTTGATCATAGGCAGTTGCTGGTCTCTGTTCAAGGATTTTCACATAAAGAATGCTTTTTAGTGCATCTACAGAGTACGAGGTGACATCAGCTTGAGGTGCTGGAACTGGAGGGCGAGCAGCAAGAAGACTTTCAATTCTGTTCAGCTGCTCAGATTGTGCCCTTGAAGTCTCTTCTAACGGATCCAAGTTCTGATTTGTTTCTTGCAGTTGTTGTTGGATGGGGGACACGGCTTGTTGGATAGCTCTTTCAAGATCTGCACGTGTAACAAACCCGGAATCACGCAGACTTCCGGTTGAGGTACCTGCCACAGAGGCAGAACCACCTACTGGAGCAGTATGGATGTATGCTCCAGCAGGATTTCCTTCCAATCCTCGAGTGGCACCTTGATAGGTACCACCTATGGAAGTTGGGGAGTATTGTTGGGCCAACAATCTCAGTGCATTAGTGGTAACTTCGTGTTGTTCAAGATAAGCGGAGATCCGCGGCATATCAAATCATGCACGAAGAGGAGTCGACGACGAGGGAGGCAGTCCTCTGTGTTCAATAGGTCCAACGCCCAATTGGGGTTAACCTAGACTATGTGCTATTACCCTGTGCAATAAAGACGGTGTCTGTTGAGAGACACCGTAGTAGCTTGGAGGGGCAGAAACTTGCACGGGTGGGATAACCGTGTCTTGTTCAATATGAGGCCCCAACAATGTCAGGCCCCATAGCAGATGTGGCTTCCCGGCTTTCTTGGTTTAGGGGTCCCTCAGCACTCTCTTGTTCTTTTCTCACTACCTCACCATCGCTCGCACTCCTATCTTCATCTACAAAGCTATCGATACCATAATCGGTATACTGATTTGGGTCTAGAAGGGAGTCTGGAGTGACAGAGCCTACCTCAAAAGATACGTCAGGTGATTGAGAAGGTGGTAGAATGTCATGCTCAGGAGCAACCATCGCATTGCGAATGGTTGAGGTGGTTTGAAGTGGTATGACTAGACCACGGGTAGGAGAGGGTGGTGTTGTCTGAGTGGTATGGGCCTGGTTTGTACTGATAGGATTGGGGTCGGTTATTTTCATGAAGGATGGGGTGCTATCAGTAGGTTGGTCTATTGGTTGCTCAGGGGTGCCCAAAGGTGATATTTCTGTTTCGGGGTCAGGGGCACCACCTGGATGGGAGGCTGACTCTTCTTGAGAGGAACTGGATGACTCAGAAAAGTCAAGTCCAAGTTCGGTTAAAACGGCTTGGGTACGGGTGGATACAGAGAGGGATTGGACAATGGATTGGATGACTGCTGGATCATATGCATCTTCTCCCTCTCTACTCTCATCACCTTCACCCACTTCTCCTCCCCTCTCTTGATTTTCTCTCAGCACATCCCTCTCAGCATCTCCCATAGATTGCTGAGTCCTATCCTCTATATTCTCACCGGGTGCTACTCCCTCTTGGGTAGGTATGGCCGGCTCTGGCACAACCATAGAGGGTATCCCTACACTCTCCCTATATGTTCTCACTACATCATTTTGGTCACACAGATCCAGCAGAGACTCAGGGAATGGTTTAGGAATGGGCATATTAGTAAGAGTAGCAGGTTTAATTGATTGGAAGAGTTTGGGTGTTACAGAGGGTGAATCTTGAGGATTTCAGTGACAATGGGGTGAGTGGGGGTTGTGAATTTTGTAAGATCAATATAGTGGTTGTTGGGGTGAGTTCTGGTGCTAAGAAACTCAGCCTGAGGCATGATCTCTTCTGGGTCACGAACAACTTGGGCCATTTTATCTTAGTGATTTCGAGTATTTTGACACTAAAATATCAAATTTTGGCAGAGTAACGAGAGGATTTGAGTATGAAAGAGAGCAAGAACTCGAGAGCACTTTGTGTAAATTTTGAATCACGTAAATAAGGATTGTAACGGTTGTGGTAACTTGTAGCCGTGTAAAAGGACACGTGTCAAGCTCTGATTGGCTGGTTTAGCGGTTAAAAATGCGGCTGATAGACTTTTGGTTGCGGCTGATAAGTGTTGGCAATCGCACGCGATTCACACAGTGGGGTGTTAATTGCGTGCGATTCAGCTAGGAAAGAATCATGTGCATCCGAATCGCGTGCGATTCATACTATAAGAATTGCGTTCTATTTAGCCTATGACCGAATCGCGTGCGATTCATACTATCAGAGTCAATCGCATTCTATTAAACCTATGACCGAATCGAATGCGATTCATACTATCTCAAACCGAATCACATGCGATTCAACCTTAGGAAAAATGGTATGCGAATCACTTGTTCTTGGCCTTAATCGCATGCTATTGAGAAATGGACTTTGTATTCCCATGCGCTTTGTACATAGAATCTATTAAGCTTTGATAGTCCTTAACACGTAAAAATTTCTTTTCATCTACAAACTATCTGGAATGTTGAGTTTAAAATTTTATATTCCAAGATCGTTTGTTTGAGAATGTTTATTTTGACACACTCCCCCTCGATTGTTGCCTTTTAACTTTGAGAGTGTGATAATTTTGAATTTCTCCCCCTACACATGGGCATCATGTGTATTTAACTTTTCTCCCCCTACACATATGCAGCATGTGTAGGACTTCAGAACTCCCCCTTTGCAGTTTCAGTAGACATCTGTACATTGAACACACAGTGTAACACCAACTCTAAAAAGAAAGAAAAGGAAAGTAAACAAGTTAACAGTATGTTAGATTTGCAAATTCAGCATGCCCAACTTGGATACCAGTTCAGTAAAATGATTTTCATCCAAAGGTTTGGTAAACAAGTCAGCAAGCTGATTCTCGGTGGGAACATACTGTAACTCAATTAATCCTTTTTCTACGTTATCTTTTATGAAGTGATAACGGATATCGATATGTTTGGTTTTAGAGTGATGTACCGGATTGTAGGAGATGGCAATGGCAGACTGGGAGTCACATAACAGTGGTATATTATCATACCTGAGACCAAAGTCAGATAGCTGGGTGCGTATCCATAGACTTTGTGAACAGCACATTGCAGCAGCAACATACTCTGCCTCTGCAGTAGAAGTGGAAACACAGTTTTGCTTCTTTGAAGCCCAGCAGACTAGACGATCTCCCAGAAAGTGTGCACTACCAGAGGTGCTTTTCCTATCAATCTTGCAACCGGCATAGTAAGCATCTGAATAAGCATGAAGATCCAGATTGGAATCCTTGGGATACCACAGACCAAGATCCATGGATCCTTTGAGATATCTGAAAATTCGCTTAACAGCCAACAGATGTGACTCTTTGGGATCTGCCTGAAATCTGGCACACAGACAGGTAGAGAACATAATGTCTGGACGACTTGCAGTGAGATAGAGTAAAGATCCAATCATCTCACGGTATGTCTTGAGATCCACCGGAGAACCATCAGGGTATGCCGATAGTTGCGATTTGGCCGCCATGGGAGTTGAGATAGGGTTGCAGTTAAGCATATCATACTTCGTTAGAAGATCTTTAATATACTTAGATTGGCAGAGGAACGTGCCATGACTCAACTGTTTGACTTGAAGACCGAGAAAGAATGACATCTCTCCCATCATACTCATTCGGAACCGGTTGGACATAGTTTGTGCAAACTCTTCACTGTACTTCGGATTTGTCGATCCAAAGATGATGTCATCCACATAAATCTGGACAAGAATCTTTTCCCTACCCTTGGTCTTGGTGAATAAAGTTGTGTCAGTCTTTCCTTTGGAGTATCCTTCACCTATCAAATATTCAGATAAGACATCATACCATGCACGTGGGGCTTGTTTTAAGCCATACAATGCCTTATCCAAAATATAGACATGATTAGGATGCGTGGAGTTTATGAATCCCTCTGGTTGTGAGACATAGACCTCTTCTTTGAGTACACCATTGAGGAATGCAGTCTGTACATCCATTTGAAAGACACGAAAGCTACGGGAGGCTGCATATGCAAGGAATAGACGTATTGCTTCAATACGAGCAACGGGGGCAAAAGTTTCATCGTAGTCAATCCCCTCTTGCTGATTGTAGCCCTTTGCAACCAACCGAGCTTTGTTTCGTACCACCACTCCGTCAGAATCCCGTTTGTTCTTAAATACCCACTTAGTTCCTACAACAGATTTTCCGTAGGGCAGAGGAACTAGTCTCCAAACTTTGAGACGAGCAAACTGGTGTAATTCTTCTTGCATAGCTAGTACCCAGTCCGGATCATTCAGTGCCTCACAAGTCTTTGTGGGTTCAATCATGCTTAAGAAACCTGCAAATTGGCACTCGTTAGCTGTGGCTTAACTTGTTTGAATGCCAACAGAGGGATCTCCAATGATATTCTCCTCAGAGTGATGTCGGATCCATTTTAGCTCATGCGAGTTAGAGGAGGAAGGGATGAGATCTTGAATATGTTGCGCTTCCTCTTCCATTTCTCTGGAGAAGTTTGGATCGGAGTCGAACACAGGTGAGCTCTCCTGATCAACTATTGGTTCTGTCACAGGGGATTGTGTGACAGAAACAGATGTAGAATCCTCAGCAAATGGATTCGTTTCAGTGATTGTTGTATCTGTGATCGGGTCGCTTATCTGTGCACCTGCATTATCCCTGTTGTTAGCCAAAACAGGGGAAGAGTCAGATCTAAAGAAATCAAACATGAAATCGAGATTATTATCAGAAGTAGAGGGAATGTCTGATTCTTTAGAGTTAAGAACTGGTCCTGAACTGGTATGTTCAGAAGCAAAAGTGTTGGACTGTGGTGTGGAGCCAGAGACAGTCAATGTATCATCAAACGTTACATTGATACTCTCGATGATGCTCTTTGTGCGTGTGTTTAAAACTCTAAATGCTTTTGAGACGGTAGAATAACCTAAGAAAATAGCTTCATCAGCTTTCGGAGCAAATTTTCCTAGATTATCCTTTTCATTTAAGACAAAACACCTATTACCAAATACATGAAAGTATTTGATATTAGGTACAATGCCATTTGCCAGTTCATAAGGAGTTTTATTAAAACGTTTGTTAATGAAAGAGCGATTCTGCGTATAGCAGGCATTGTTAATAGCTTCAGCCCAGAAGGAAGGAGGGAGCCTAGAGTAAGAAAGCATTGTTCGGGCAGCTTCAACCAGAGTTCTGTTTCTTCTTTCAATAACACCATTTTGTTGAGGTGTGTAAGCTGCAGAGAACTGATGGTTGATCCCAACTAGGTCACAGAAATTTTGCAGAGTGTTGTTCTTGAATTACGTTCCATTGTCTGTTCGAATGGAGACAACACTTTGACCATATTTATTCTGCTGCTGTTTAAGGAAAGTGATGATCGTTGGAGTAGCTTCATCCTTAGAGCGCAGAAATTTGACCCAAGTATACCGTGAGTAGTCATCCACCATGACCAGGATATACTTCTTCCCATGTTTGGACTGTATTCTCATTGGACCGCAGAGATCCATGTGCAGGAGATCCAAAGGCTTGGTTGTGCTGAATGCTTGCTTTGATTTGTGTGAGGCCTTCTTCATCTTCCCCTTTTCACAATCAGCACACAAATGATCCTTGTTGAACTTCAGTTTGGGTATCCCTCTCACTAAGTCACCATTGACTAGTTTGTTTATGTTTTGAAAGTTCAGGTGAGAGAGTCTTCTGTGCCAGAGCCAAGTAAGATTATTGGAGGCTTCTGACAGAAGACACACAGATGTAGGAGAGTCATACTTCTCCAGATCTATGGAATACAAATTAGAATTTCTGGATCCTGCAAGTACTTCATCACCGGTTTCTGTGATCACTGAGCATTTGTTCTTTTTAAATACAACCACCATGTCTTTGTCACAGAACTGACCGATGCTGAATAGGTTGTGCCCCAAGCCTTCTACGTAGGAGACTTTCTTGATTTTCACATGTTTTTTCTCTATGTCTCCGTACCCCATTATTGGTGCAACTTGGTCATTCCCAAAACGTACGGTCCCGGAGTACTTAGGAACGTAATTTTTGAGAAGACTCTTGTTGCCGGTCATATGCTTGGAGCAACCGGAATCCAGGTACCATAAGTGAGACGCCTGCAAAATGAATCACAATTAGGTTTAGGTCCCCACTTAAGAATGGGTCCATGAGTGTTAGTTTTAACATTTAACAGTGAGGTGTGTGTTGACACTGCTGAAGTTGAAACTTGTGATGATTTGTTCTTAGGAACCCAGATTAATTTGGTCTTTTGTTTAGAGACAATTGGATTTGTCATTTTTGGTTTGCTATGAATGGGTGTGGACTTGCGCATATCGACTGTTTTGGTATAAATGGGTTTCCTGTGAACCTTGGGTGCAGCAGACTGTTGATTAATTGGTGGCTTAGGTTTGTTAACAACAGTTGTTCTTCTCGCCTTGGGTTTGGTATGTTTGACCGTGGTGTGTGATTGAGTGTATGAGCGTTTTCGACTTTGTAGAAATTGTTCACGAGCGCTCCAGGCCTTTCGAAATGCTCCAAATCCTTGGTTTTTGTACGCTTCAAGCTCTGTGATGGTTAACAAGCGTTTGGATTTGTTTAAACGTTTAAGTGCATATGATTGGCGAGTGGTGATCTACTGGTGAATGATATAGCCGTTTGCATTTAAAAATGGAACATATACTTGATTAGCATAAATATCTATCCAATCATCACATGGTTTAACGCCTAAGGATTTTCGTAATTGATCATAGCAACAATTATTTTCACAGTGCCCATGGGTACAACCATTACCCACACAAAACATGGTTGAGGCGATTGTGTCTTGTGAACATGAATAATTACACACAGAATCAAACATCAAAACGTTTTCACAGACAGAGTTTGAGTTTGAACATCTCCTAGTGGATCTAGGAATGACTCTTTTCCATGAGGCAATTTGTGGCTTCTTGTTCCCTTGCTCCGTCATATCTGCAGTAGAGGGTAAAAGATTAGAAATTTGTCGTGGTCGACTGGCAGCAGCACGTGAGGATTCAGGTATGTCTAAGTGCACACAAGAATTGTGATTAGAAGGGATTTGTTGCTTCGGTTTTGAAATCTGTTTAAGCTTAAGATCAGTTAAATCAGGTTTGTTAACAGATTTTAATGAGGTTGTGGACGGGTTAGTCTTGGTGTTTTCATTTGTTAAATCATCACATGCGGAACCGTAGAGTGAGAAAGTGAAAGGAACAGGTGGAGTTTGCAACTTTATTTCAAGTTCCTTGATTCTTTCTTTCAAGATAAACTGTTTCCTACAAAGGTCATCTATGATCTTTTCTTCGTGCTCAAATGACTTTGTGGGTTGTTGTTGACAAATGATGATTTCTTGTGGATAAGAGGATGATGACTCAACAGGAAGGGGTATAGACTCAGTTTGGATTATGCTGAAAAGGTCCTGCTGAATGTGTTGAGTAAAGCAAAATTCTTGCAAGGTGTTGAACCTATTTTGCAATTCTACGTGAGGAATGTATTCAAAAACAGGTTTTGGTGAGAGAGGTGAGCAGAGTTCTTAGCTAGTGTAAACAGATTGTTGGGAAATTCGCTAAGTTATTGAAACTGTTGAACATGCAAAGGTAAAACTGTTAGAGTATTTTGGTGATAACAGTTGTAACTAACAATTGCTGCAAGGTTTACAACTGTTAGTACAAAAGTTCAGAACTGTTAGTTGGCAAAGTCAAAACTGTTAGAAGACCTTGAAGCTGAAGACTGTTAGAAGGATAAAGAACTGTTGTGTTCATTAAACAGTTTCTGTTGAGCTATATTTGGAAAATCCTATCTTAGAAGATATCTCGAAATACTTTGAAGATTATCAAGATTATCTCAGAAGATAGAAGATTACCTAACTGTCAACAATTCAAGGAGGATCAAGAGTCTATATATACTTCATTAGATGATCAATTAAGCACGACGACGACTTGATCTTATTATTCAAAGCATTTGTTCTTATTGTTATTTATTTTTCTGAAAGTGTTTTAGCCTCTAAGTTTCTTGTTGAAACCTAAGAACAGTCTGTGTTCTTCGTCTAACAGAATAAGTTAGATTGGGGGTGAAGTTTGCTTTTGTAATCATTCTGGTTGGTTAATAAAACTACTGTTTGATTGAATTAATCTTTGTTTAAAACCTTCTTTAATCAATTAAGTGTGATTCCGCAACTTCTTAGTTGATTGTGATCATAGTTAAAGATTAACTTTTATATTACTCTGATTTATTATTTAAAAGTTAGTTCTTGTTATTTGATATAATATATATACGATCCTGACAAGTGGTATCAGAGCCTTATCATTAAGGTTCCTTTGATCACCAGTTGAAGGTTTTTGCTTTACCTTGCTTTATTTTTCAAAACTGTTTTTTGTTTAAATCAATTTGTTTCAATGGATTCGGGAGGTTCTTCTGATAACAGTGGATCAGGGTCCAACATTCGTGTTCCCATGCTCAAACCATCTGATTTTGAGATGTGGAAACTAAGAATTAAACAGCATGTCCAACTAATGGACTATGATGTTTGGCAAATCATTGAAACTGTTCCTACTAATACCATTGAACTGGATGAGAATGGAAAACCAAAGAAGAAACCACCACCAAAGACAGATGCTGAAAAGAATAATAGAATGATTGAGATGAAAGCCCTCAGCATCCTTCAGATTGCAATTCCCAATGAGTATCAACATCAATTCAAGAAATTTGATGATGCTCATGAACTTTGGAATGCTCTGGAAAAGAGGTTTGCTGGGAATGCTAGTTCTAAGAGAAACCAAAGAGATCTTCTTAAACAAGCCTATGAGAACTTCACCAGTGGGAAGAATGAGAGTATCACCCAAATCTTTGATAGGTTTTACAAACTGGTGAGTCAACTGGAGAGTGCTAAGGTTAGGCTTGATCAAGATGAGATAAATAGAAAATTTCTTAGGTCTCTAGGTGATGAATGGACTGTGTTTGCTGCACAATGGAGAACCAAGGATTCTCTTGAAGACATAGAGTTAGATGACCTCTATAATAGTTTGATAGTGTTTGAGGGAGAGATAGAGGGAAAAAGAAAAACTGCTATCCCTAGCCATAATGCTGCTCTCCTGTCTTCCTCAGGTATGGAATCAAACCATTCATTAACTAACTCTCTTGATTGTGGTGCAGGTACTAGTTCTGTTGTTGGACTAGATATGAATACTCCAGATGCAGTTCTTGAAGCTTTTCTTGCCAGCCATGCACATTCAACCCTCACCAATGAGGATCTTGAACAAGTGCACCCTGATGATCTTGAGGAAATGGATCTCAAATGGCAGATGGCCATGCTTACCGTTAGAGCCAAGCGATTCATTAAAAGAACTGGAAGGCAAAACATGAATTTCAGAGCTGATGGCAAGGCTGGATTTGACAAGTCAAAGGTTAGATGCTTCAAATGTCAACAACTTGGCCACTTTGCAAGAGAATGCAGATCTGGTGGACAAGTTCAGAATCAAGGTCAGAGGCCAACTCAGAACCATACCTCCTCAGCATTGGTCTCACAAGAAGGCCATGGATTTGATTGGAGTGATCAAGCAGAGGAGGCTACCAGCAACAAAGCTTTGATGGCATTGACTGACTCCTCCATCAAGATGGATTCTCCAGAATCTGAGGACATACAGGTATCTTCTAAACTATGTCCTGGTGAATGTAGAGCTATTGTTAAGAGATTTAGAGAGCACAATAAGAAAGTATGTGCTGCTCTAAGTAAAATGGAGGAGAGAAGGTATGAGTATACTGCTGTGATAGAAGATTTTGAAAAGAAAATTAAAGACTATCAGGCTAATGAACTGCAAATGGACTATGATAGAAAATATCATAAGTGGGAGAAAGAGCAGTTTCAAGATGAGATTGATAGTCTGAAAAAGAAGTTGGTTGAAAAAGAAAGCAAGGTGGATGAACTCACAAAGAAATTGGAGGGTGTGGACATTGATCTTGGAATGTTCAAGGCTGCAAACCTTAAGCTTGAGACTCTGCTACAATCTCAAGTGAGAGACAAGGTGAAAACTGGCCTAGGATACAAACAAACCCCACCTCCATACAACCAAAACTACATAACTCCAATGTCTGAGGTAGCTGACAGATATGTTAATGAACCTTTGGAAGATGAACTTAAGTCAGCTGATCCAAAGTTTGAGAGTTATGAAGATGAAGTTGTGTCAGTAGTAAGTGTTGAAGATAATGAGGAAGTTGTGAAGAAGGATGAAGGTATTCCATATGAAAATCACATCCTGTGTGAGCCCATTCCCACAAAATCATCTTTACAACCTGTGGTGTTTGTAAAAGCATCCACTGAACCCCTCACCAATGAGCCAAAATCCTCAAAAACTGTTAACTCTATTAGCAGTTCCACAACTGTTACAAATAGTCCCCATCTTTACACTAACAGTTCCAACAAGAACCCAAACAGTTCTAAGCTAAAAAGCCCAACTGTTAGTACCAAAGCCAAAGGAAAGGAGAAAGTTGGTAAAGTTGTGTATACTAGGAAGAAGAAGGAAGCTGCAAAACCTCAGGCTAAACCCAAATCTAAGAAAAGGCATACTGAAGTGCCTGCATGCACATGTCAAAAACATGGTGTCCAAAAGTTTCCTCAATCTGCAGCTGTTAGAGGAAATCAAAGAAATAGGAACCAATTCTGGTCACAAAGAACTGGTTTACCTATTGTGAAAACCAAAAAGTGCTACATTTGTGGAAGATCTAATCATTTAGTTCAAGACTGTTACTATAACCCACATACCAATGGCACTCAAAACAAAAGTCCCAAACTACAGATCAACAGTTCTAAAACTGTTAAGCCAAAACTGGCAAACAGTTCTAAAACTGTTACATCCAAACCAACTAACAGTTCCAAAACTGTTTTAGCAAAACCAAAAACTGCTGGTTTGGCTTGGATGAAAATTCAGAAACAAACTGATTCTGGAAAAGGTAAAACTGTTTTTCAAACTAAAACTCAAAAGGAATCACAATTTGATTCAACTGTTTTACCAACTCCACCAGCTGTTTGTTCAAAGGTATCCACTGTTAATCACAACAGTTGGAAACCACATGTTCTTACAAAGTATTCTTCACACAAGTTAGAGAAATCTAATTTGGATGAAATCAAAAAGAACAAAACTCTGTTTAAGTATTATGACTTGAATGGTGTACCCAAGACCTGCATGGCCTGGGTACTTCCTGCTACTAACTGATTGTATTTGTGCAGAGCATTCATAGGGCGAATCAAGGAGGAATTTGGCATGTGGATAGTGGATGCTCAAGGCACATGACTGGAAATCCACAATGTTTGAAGGATTTCAAAAGAATCAATGGAGGATTTGTAGCATTTGGAGGAAATCCAAATGGAGGAAAAATCACAGGTAAAGGAGCTGTTGAGGCAGGTACACTTACATTTAATGATGTTTTCTTTGTTGAACAGCTTAAGTACAATCTGTTAAGTGTATCTCAAATCTGTGACAATGGAAACAAAGTTTTGTTTACAGATTCAGAATGCATTATTCTTTCAAAAGATTTTAAATTAAATGAGAAGGATGTTCTTTTAAGAACACCTAGAAAAGATAATGTATATTGTCTTGATCCACAAAAGATTGCTAAACAGAATGTGTTAAGCTGTTTACTCTCCAAAGCATCTCATGATGAGTCTGCCATTTGGCATAGAAGGATGTGTCACATGAATTTTAAAACCATGAACTTGTTAGCTAAAAACAGTTTGGTAAGAGGTTTGCCCCAAAAAGAGTTCTCATGTGATGATCATTGTGTGGCATGTCTTAAAGGCAAGCAACACAAAACTTCTTATAAGACCAAAGAAGTTTCTTCTATTACTGCACCTTTACAATTGTTACACATGGACCTTTTTGGTCCTACATCTGTGGTGAGTATAGGGAAGAAAGCGTATTGTTTAGTCATAGTTGATGACTTCACCAGGTTCACATGGGTTCAATTTCTTAGAACAAAGGATGAAACAGCTGAGTTAGTTAAGTCTCTTATTCTTAAAATTGAAAATCAATCTGATTTGAAGGTGAAAGTCATTAGATCTGACAATGGTTCTGAATTTAAGAACTATGAGCTAAACAGTTTTTGTGAAAGTAAAGGTATTGAAAGACAGTTTAGTGCTCCTAGGACTCCCCAACAGAATGGAGTTGCTGAGAGAAGGAATAGGACTTTGATAGAGGCTGCTAGGTCAATGTTAGCCGATTCTAGACTTCCAATGACATTCTGGGCAGAAGCAGTGAACACTGCCTGCTATGTTCAGAATAGAGTACAAGTAGTCAAGTCCAAAGGGAAAACTCCTTATGAGTTGTTTCTCAAGAGAAAACCTTTAATCAACTTCTTCAAACCGTTTGGTTGTCCGTGCACTATCCTTAATACCAAGTCACAGTTAGGCAAGTTTGAGAGTAAGGCTGAAGAAGGTTTCTTTGTAGGATACTCCACTCAAAGTAAAGCTTATAGAGTTTTTAACAATGTCACTAGAATCATAGAAGAGAGTATGAATGTCTCTTTCAATGAAAATAGGATCAATATTGCAGGTAATGGACCTGATTGGTTATTTGATATTGATGCATTGTCTAAATCTCTTTCTTTTGAGTATTCTACTGAAACAGCTACAGGTACCCCAACAACTGTTGGTGAAAATCATCAAACATCTTCCTCCAGCCCAAACAGTTTTGATACTGTTAGCTCAAAACCAACAACTGTTGGTTCAAACAAAGTTACTGAAGACTTTGTTGTGATTCCTATGCTTCAACAAGAGTTCTCCAATGCTGTTGATCCATTGATGGATGCTGAATCTTTAAAGGACATGGAATCCCATGATCCTCAACACCACACTGACTCTGCTGATCAAGTGTGTGATAACGCTGAAAATTCAAGTGAATGTGAGTTTGATCTGTCTAATCTAGGGGATGAACTGACTGAAGAAAACATTCCTACATCAAGAGTTCACAAGATTCATCCAATATCACAAATAATTGGAAATCCAACCACTCCTATCAGAACAAGGAATATGCTGCAAAATGAAAATAGTGGTGTGGATCTTGCCCAATTTGACGTGAATGCTTGCTTTTTGTCTCAAATAGAACCAAAGAAAGCAATTGAGGCATTGAAAGATCCTTCATGGGTAGAGGCAATGCAAGAGGAGCTCTTACAATTTCAAATTAAGCAAGTTTGGAAGTTGGTTGAGCTTCCAAGAGGTAAAAGAGTAATTGGCACCAAGTGGGTGTTCAGAAACAAGAAAGATGAAAGAGGGATTGTTATCAAGAACAAAGCAAGACTGGTTGCACAAGGCTACACACAAGAGGAAGGAATAGACTATGATGATGTTTTTGCACCTGTTGCAAGGATTGAAGCCATTAGGATATTTCTTGCTTTTGCAAGCTTCAAAGGATTTAAGGTGTATCAAATGGATGTCAAGTCTGCTTTTCTCTATGGCACTATTGATGAGGAGGTATATGTGTGTCAACCCCCTGGCTTTGAAGACTCAAAGTACCCTGACAAGGTATATAGGTTAGATAAAGCCCTATATGGTCTACATCAAGCTCCTCGAGCTTGGTATGAGACATTGTCATCCTATCTCCTTGAGAATGGTTTTAAGAGAGGCACAATTGACAAAACATTGTTTACAAAGATTGTTAAAACAGAGATTTTGCTTGTTCAAATCTATGTTGATGATATAATCTTTGGATCCACAAATGACAGCTTGTGCAAAGAATTTGAAGTCATTATGCACAAAAGATTTCAGATGAGTTCAATGGGTGAACTCACATTTTTCTTGGGATTACAAGTCAAACAGAAGCCCACTGGTATTTTTCTAAGCCAATCTAAGTATGTCAAGGACATATTGGACAAGTTTGGCTATCAAGATGTGAAGCTGGCAAGTACTCCAATGGAAACACACAAACAGTTGGGAGCAGATTCTGAGGGGGAGGATGTTGATATACACCTCTATCGATCAATGATTGGTTCATTAATGTACTTAACTGCTTCTAGACCTGATATAATGTTTGCTGTTTGTGTTTGTGCCAGGTTCCAATGCAGTCCGAAGATGTCACACCTGTTTGCTGTAAAGAGAATCTTTAGATACCTCAAAGGCCAACCAAAATTGGGACTTTGGTATCCTAAAGATTCACCTTTTGATTTGGTGGCATATTCTGATAGTGACTATGGTGGAGCCAATGTGGACAGAAAATCAACCTCTGGAGGATGTCAATTCTTTGGATCAAGGCTGGTCTCATGGCAATGCAAGAAACAAACAACAGTTTCAACTTCAACAGCTGAGGCTGAATACATTGCTGCATCAAGCTGTTGTTCACAAGTGTTATGGATCCAAAATCAGCTTCTGGATTATGGTTTGTCTTTCTTAAATACTCCTATTTATGTTGATAACACCAGTGCTATTAGCATAGTTAATAATCCAGTGAAGCATTCTAAAACCAAGCACATTGAAATCAGATTTCACTTCATAAGAGACTGCAATGAAAAGAGATTAATCCAAGTTATGAAAATTCATACTGATGATCAATTAGCTGATTTGTTCACTAAAGCTTTTGATGTGAGCAGATTCAACTTTTTGATTTCCAACATTGGAATGATTAACTTGGACTAACAGTTGTTCATTATTCCATGTTTTTCACACTAACAGGTTGCAACTGTTAGTTACGTTTTCTAACAACTGTTATCCTTTAAGTATTCAGAGAGGGAAATGCAATTTCACACATCAGTTTTGGACATATCTGCTGACCTGTCTCACAAACAGGTTTTCACACTCGTGACTGTCCTTGTTATGAGGTAAAGGTAAATTCACTTTCTTGAATCAACAGTTCCAAACTGATAAAGGTGAGTCATTTTGCTTGTTCTATAGTGCATTTGATATGACCAGTCACTGCATGCTATTAATGGAAATTACTGGATATTAATGGTCATTAATGGCTATTAATGGACATTAATGCCTCCTAGTTTCTCTATAAATAGTCTTGCACCCATCCTTCACAAATCACACCTACATTTGCACACTCTTCTCTCTGCAAATGGATACTAACTTTTTCTAATAACCCTCAAAGATATTAATGTTAGACAAAGTTATGTAACCATCCCTGCCCCATTTGTAAGAATGCATGAGCTTTGGCATTACTCATCATGTGTTCTTGGGATGCATGATGATCGGGATAGGTTTACCTTGACACAACATCCAGATCCACGTAGGCCAAATAAACCAATTGATCATATTCGTATAAGAGGTGATTTTGAAAATTTCACTCTCTTTCATGAATTGCCTACACCATGTTGTCTAAGATTCGTCTTGAACCTAGCAGGCATTACAAACTCCGTAGTGTGGTTCCATGTTCGAAGATATAATACTCGTAACCACCAGAGGGCCTCAGATGATGAGGCAGTGGAAGTCACTGTCATAGATGACTAGTTCCACTGCACACCCACAAGGCAAATTATGACAATCGTCTCTGGTGATGCATATGATGAGAAGGTCTACTGCACACCCATTGTTAGGTAGTATGTTTTGACAATTGTCTAAGGCTTGTCAACAGTTGACGGAGAAAGTTGTCTACACTTACGGTGTAGATCATTGTTCTCCCACACCTACGAGACGGCCTTGCACAATTAGATAAGCAGTACCAACAATGGCTCGTGTATTACATGACCATTCTTTAAAGACAGGCTTCTCAGTAAGGCGATGGTGGCACTGTAGAGGCTATTCTGAACTCGATTCTTAAATAACGAAGACAGTCTTGAGCAAGAATGTGATGATGATTGTCTTCCCTTAAAGTTCAGATTTGATGATACAAACTGTTATCGATAATTTGTCATATGTAGATCTAGGAGTTAAGACAGTTCTTATAAGCTGTGTTTAGATCTATAGTACAAGACAGTTTTGTTTTGTTTTTTTTTTTTTCAAATTATTGTAGCTCAATTGTGATTATCTTGAATAAAATATATCTTATGTTGATGACTGTGTTCTCTAATGTTTTATTTTTATTGCTTCAGCATTTGATATATGTGAGCTGAAAGTTTGTTTGACAGTTGCACATTTCTGTTTCAATCAATACTAACAGTTTTTCAACTGTTAGCATATGGCTTCGGCAACTGTTAGACAAAGTCCATGTGCAACTGAGGGGGAGAAATTTGTCAACTAAGGGCGAGAAATGAAGAACAGTTGTAAACCCTAAACAACTGTCAATTCATATAAATGATCAAACAAAAGGGAGTGAACTTTTGAATAACAGTTGTTACATCTTATGAAAACAGTTTCTCAACTGTTAGTTCATTTTTGTCCGTCAACTGTTAAGCTATTAAAAATAGTTTCTCAACTGTTAGTTCATTTTTGTCCGTCAACTGTTAAGCTATTAAAGGGTGCTTTGGTCTTTGCAGGATTTTGGAAGCCTTTGGATTGCGTTCAACAATCGAAACATATATAAACCATTCCCTCCTCAGAGGTTTCTTTACGCATACTGAACTTCGTTTGAACGCTAAAACCCTAGAATTCTGCTATCAAATCGCCATGGCTCCCCTTCCATTCGTCAAGGAACATAACATGCTTGCTTTTCTTTCAAAACCCGATGATCTTCACATGTTTCACGATATGATTGATTATCTCTCATTGTCCGATCTCAACACTGCACTCACCATCAATCCTACCATATACACTTCTTACATTGATCAGTTTTGGAAACATGCTCAACTTCGAACAACTGATGACGTGCAATGGATTGATTCTACCATTGATGAGTTGACCGTCTCAATCTCTGAGGACACCATTCGCCACATTCTACAACTCAATGATAGTGAGGGTGAGTATTCTGATTCAGTTTCACTAGATTTTTTGCATGCCGAGCTTGTTAAGCTTGGGTATGAGGGTCCTTCAGGGAAGGGTACATTCTATAAGGGACAATTTTGTGCTCACTGGAAGTATTTAATCCATACTCTCCAGCAGTGCATTAGTCCTAAAAGAACAGGATGGAACGAGTTTGGAAGCAACATTGCTTTGGCCTTAATCTGTTTGGCCAACAATCGTTGCTTCAATTTTTCAAAATTAATTTTCAATGGCATGGTAAAACATCTAGGGACCAAGTATGGTCTCTTTTTGATGTATCCTTGATTTGTGCAAGTATTGTTAAACTTTTTGATGCCAAATCTAAAAACACACAAGAGGGTCATTATTCCCTCTGCTCATGTGGCTTCCACTTTGAGCAAACTGTTGATTAATGGCAAGAGTTTCTCTGGTGCCATAACTCCTCCACTCTCTGAAATGGTGGAGTTTCTGTCAAGAAACAGGACTGCCAGTGTTGAGCATGAAACCCATCGTATTGCTACACCACCAACACTGGAACCCACAGTCCAAGATACTCAAAATTTCCAACCTGCTTCTTTTGAAAAATCTACAACACAAGCCCCTGCACTAAAAATATTTAAAAAAAGGAGGAAAACTGTTGGTGCTCCTTCCACCACAGTTAGAGAACCCCAAACTGTTAGCCCTGCACAGGTGCATTTACCTGTGCAGAATATCGAAAGGGAACCTTTGGTGCTGTCTCCCAGGCACAATGAGGAGGTGATCATTCCTCAAGAGGGTGATCATATGGTCTTTGAGGCTGACACTACTGTTTTATCTGCAAGGGATAAACAGGACAGTGTTAACATAGCTAAGACCTCAACCATGGCAACAGAGACTAGTAAAACAGTTTCTGGTAATCCCTAGAACCAAGAAAAGAGGGGTACTGATGGTGATACTCAGGGGAGTAAGCCACCAGTGAAAAATGTCGATGATATGGTCACAGTGGAAACACTAACTGACATTGAGACTAGACTGAAACAACATGCATTGACGGATCCTAACTTTGCACCTTACCTTGCTGCTCATTTACACCTAAAGAAAAGGATTGCTCTTCAAAACAAAAGGATAGTTTCTCAAGATGAGAAGATAAAAGAACTGACTGAACAGTTGGAGAAGGCAACCGAAGTACTCAAGGTGGTAGCAGTTCACAATGAGGTGTTAATAAGGCAAGATAAGCAGCTGAACTTTCTTGATGAGAATCTGAAGAAAGCAACAAATGTTCTTCATACTCATGAGATGTTGCTTAAACCCAAATCCTTGGTGAAAATCTCTTCTACTGCTCAAGCTAAAGGAAGAAGAAAATCCAAGCAGGAAGAAGTTTAGCAGACAGTTTCACAGGATAAACAAACAGTTGTTGCTCCAAATGAGCAAACAGTTGCAACACAACAACCAACAGTTGTAACTTCAAATCAACTAACAGTTGCAAGTGTCCAAGCGGTTAATGAAGAAGAAGAAGAACAGCTTTCAAGTGTTGATAGGATGCTAATCAACAGGATGGTATCAACTGCAGATGTTCCAAGCACTGAGATTTTCAAATCGTGGTCAACAGTTAAGCAGAACTATTTGGTTGATATTAGTGCTCAATATCTGGGAATAATTTCTTCTAGAATGGCACAGAAAATTGATGATGGATGGCTTGATGGAAAGGTTGCTACGTTAGAATCTTTACCACCAAAGAAAGGATATAAAGGGATAGTCATCCAGGAAGGAAAGAAAGAATCTGAGTTGCCTCCTGTTTCAGGCAAAGGTAAAGAAATTGTTGTTGTTTGTCCTAAACTCAAGCTTTCAAGACAGCAACAAGAAGAGCGTGATCATGAATTTGCATTAAGGCTAGCAGCTGAGCTAAGAGAACAAGAACAGACTGATTTTGAGATAGCAAAGAAGCTGGCTGATGAGATTACTACTCAGATTGATGAAGAAGAGAAAGTAAAGGAAGCTGCTGGTAAGGGAGTAAAAAGAAAAAGAGTTGTAAAGAAGAAAACAGTTCCACCTCCCAAGCCAGTAGTGGAAAAGAAGAAACCCCAATCAGTCCAAAAACCCCAACAGTCTGAAGAAAAAGTCAAAACAGGCTTGGTCAAAACTATTTTGCAAGATAGACTCTCAAAAGAGATAAAAGAAAGAATTGATAAATTTGAAGCTCAAAAGTCGCATATCAAAGAATGGAGGTTTGAAATGCTGAGAGTGGAAACTGGAAAGCAGGGTGTCACCATTGTTAGAGAGGTGGAACCAATTGAAAGCTATGTCAGTTTCTCTGCAATGATGGATAGTGTGACCAGGAGAGATGTACAAGAAATGTATGAATATGGGGTAAGTCATTTTGGAAAGGATGCTGAAATTGAGATAAAAGTATTTTTAGTACATTTATCGAGTATATGCAATCCACAGAGAGTAATGTCAATACTGACAAATGATGAAAGATTTCCTATATTGACTGTGAAAGTTTTTGAAAGATCAAGGGTGTATAATCTTGTGACAAACAATGCTAAAACCCAGTGGTTTGATCTTAATTTTGTTGATCACAGTAGGACCAAGCTGATGTACATGGTAAAGGCAAGGTTCTATGGTCCTGTAAGGTTAAGGGAAGATCTGGGAAGAAGACTGAAAGAAAGGATGGAGCTGATAGAGAAAGAGAAAATGTAATTTTTCTTTCATATTTTGATTATAACAATTTTACTTTGCAAAATTAATGTTAATGTGTTCTTTGCTTATGTGAATGTTTCTATGGTTGAACCCTATAAAACAACTTAAGTGTATTGTTCAATACTTTAAGTTAGGGGGAGATTGTTGGGAAATTCGCTAAGTTATTGAAACTGTTGAACATGCAAAGGTAAAACTGTTAGAGTATTTTGGTGATAACAGTTGTAACTAACAATTGCTGCAAGGTTTACAACTGTTAGTACAAAAGTTCAGAACTGTTAGTTGGCAAAGTCAAAACTGTTAGAAGACCTTGAAGCTGAAGACTGTTAGAAGGATAAAGAACTGTTATGTTCATTAAACAGTTTCTGTTGAGCTATATTTGGAAAATCCTATCTTAGAAGATATCTCGAAATACTTTGAAGATTATCAAGATTATCTCAGAAGATAGAAGATTACCTAACTGTCAACAATTCAAGGAGGATCAAGAGTCTATATATACTTCATTAGATGATCAATTAAGCACGACGACGACTTGATCTTATTATTCAAAGCATTTGTTCTTATTGTTATTTATTTTTCTGAAAGTGTTTTAGCCTCTAAGTTTCTTGTTGAAACCTAAGAACAGTCTGTGTTCTTCGTCTAACAAAATAAGTTAGATTGGGGGTGAAGTTTGCTTTTGTAATCATTCTGGTTGGTTAATAAAACTACTGTTTGATTGAATTAATCTTTGTTTAAAACCTTCTTTAATCAATTAAGTGTGATTCCGCAACTTCTTAGTTGATTGTGATCATAGTTAAAGATTAACTTTTATATTACTCTGATTTATTATTTAAAAGTTAGTTCTTGTTATTTGATATAATATATATACGATCCTGACACAGATGAGCATTCAGAGTCGGATGAAGAACAGAGATCTGTGAGGTATGAGTCATTTAAATCAGAATAATCAAATGGAATTTCAGATTTGAGGTTAAGAGTGCGTTTGACTTCTTCTTCTATTAATGTCTCTTCCTGGCTAATAAAGACCATTCTCTTGGTAAGTCCTAATCCAAATAGATCGGCATTGTATAGTTGTTTGGATGTGATCTTGCTTGATTTATAGCCAAGGCCATCAAAATTCCATCTGGAGAAAGGACGTTCCTTCTCTTTGTACTGAGATATGATCTGATCACTCTGATTTCGTTTAGAAAGCAGGTACTCAAGTTCATAGATTCTAGAGTGAAGAGTTCCTAGTTAATTTTTAAGTTCATGCTTAAGGATCTCAGAGTCTTTTTCAGCACATGTACATTCTGCTTTGAGGTCTAATATGGTGTTATTAGTCCTATTGGTTAAGTCAAGAAGCTCAGATTCTTTTGCAGCTAGTTGGTTTCTAAGGCTGATTAAGTCGTTATCTAACTTCTTAATTGTCGTTTGGGCCTTCATCTTGTGTGTGTGTGTGAATCATCTTCTAGAACCTGATTTCTTGAGGTTAATTCTAGAGCCTGACTTTCTAACTCTTTTATACGGGCTAAGATGGTACGAATATGTTCATGTTGAATACCCATAGTAAAGTTGGAGTTAGAAAATACCTTTCCGCTTTCTAAGCTCTCCTCATCTGACTCGGAGAGATCATCTCCGCCATCATCTTCTCTGCAACCTTCTCCATTGCGTGCCATAAGACAGAACTGGGTGTGATCTTCATCATCTAGATCACTATCCGATCCTGTGTCATCTAGGAACTGATCCTCTTCGACTAACAGCACATTCCCAGCCTGTTTCTATTTAGAAAGGCGGTACTTTTGCCGGTAGTACTCAGCATCTTTAGTATTTTTGTGTAACGCCACCCCTAACGAGCTTAAAATTAGAGTTAATTTAAACTTTTTAAACATCGATTATCAAAAAGTGTTGCAGCGGAATTAAACACCATTTACAAAAACAACAAGTTTGACTCGGCTAATTAATTACAACAAAAAGGTTAGCCAAGTTCAAAACTACAAGCGTTACCAACTAGTTGCCGACCATCGGATCCAAAAACAACAACGTGTTCCCCAAAAGGTATATACAACAAAAGCTACCATCGGTACCCGCCTCACCAGGCCTCTAGCATCAACCTGCGAAAAAGTAAATCATGCACCGTTAGCTACAACTAGCTAGTGAGCACCAATTACACATAAGCAACAATAAGCAGGCTATCATGTATCAGAACAGCACACAGGGCTATCCTATCATATTGTGACGTGACAAACGTGTCAGCAGTAGTCGTATGTTGCAGGGGAGCTAACCCCGCTCAACAACCCAAAAGCATTCCACATAGTACGCCAATTATCTATCATGTTGGTTCCCATCTATCAAGGAACCTTACTCCTTAGAGGAACGGCGGCCTGCAGGACCATTACCCAAGCGTATACTACTTGAGTACCGTTAATGCCCGGGTACTAACTCCCGTCTACCCGAGAACCCAGCCAAGTATTGACACCCGTCTACCTGACTGACCTCCGTGTTCTCCAATTCAATGTCCGGACAAAACTTCATAAACAACTAGTTGATCCAATAAGGATCCAGTTCATGCGCGCATATAATCACAACAATATCTTTCATATCAACAATAATAATACTAAGCATGCTTGTACAAATTTATCATAACATACCTCCATTTCCACGTATCAATACACCAATCATGTGTCAACATGTACTACAGATAACTTACCTACTGAGACTCATGGGAAACCGGTACTCACCTCGAAACTACAAGAGGCAGATATGCAATCGGGAATCCCAAGAGCACACAGAATCGTCCGAGTCACCTAACACCAATAAACATGGACAAACACCCCTTAGTACATACTACAACAGACTGCACTAACAACAGTCTTAACAAAAGGTCAACATGGCTTGTGACAGCCTCCTACGGCCGCAGGAACATGTTCCTACGCCCGCAGAACAACTTTCCAACATGCACTACGGCCGCAGTACATATGCACTACGCCCGTAGGATCTCTTGCCAAAGAACCATGACCTACGGCCGTAGTAACTATATACTACGCCCGTAGTAGGCATCCTTTGGGTAACTACGGCCGTAGATTATATACCCACGCCCGTAGTCTTGTTTCCATCACCCGTAGGTGGTAATCCTCATAAATTCAATCCTACAGCCGTAGCAACCATTTCCTACGACCGCAGTAACATAAACAACACCCTACGGCCGTAGTAACATCATACTACGCCCGTAGGAACCATATTTACAGCGTGTTCTTGCTCTATTCGTAAACAGACGCTGTTTTACGAGTTTTTTGACTCAAAATCCAACTTGAATCCATATTCAAGTGTTTATACAACATTTCTAACATATATACTAACTTACTAACATGATTTGGACACAAGAACAACATTAAAACCCACTTGAATCCATCCAAATGGGTCTCCCTCTTCACTAGACTCAAGAACAAGGTTTATGAACAAGAACTTACAAAATATGATGATCAAACTCCACAAGAACAGATTCTAGACTTGGATTCAACTGAAATCAGCAACAAAAGATCTTCCCTCTTGATTTCTCTTTCAATTTCTTCAAGTGTGTGTGTGTGGGGTGTTCACGTACGTATGTATGTGTTTGTAGTGTGTGTATGTGTGTTTTAAGCTTATCCAATAAAGAAGAAAGAGTCTATAGGCCGACTTAAGTGTCCAATACCCCCTCTCGGGTATTTCGTTCTCCTATTCAACTTAAAACACAACTTAGGGTTATCCGTTTCAACTAACGGAGATATTTTTGGAACCATTATCCAAAACCGTTCAACTATTTGTCAACATGGTCAACTTATGACACTTTTCATAATACTACATTTTTATCCACATTTAACACCAGTTAACACCATTTAACACCAATTAGCACCAATTCATGTTTAAAACACCAATTAACATTTAATACACCATTTAGCAACATTTATACTACAGTTAGCGACAAAACACCAATTAAAGTCAACGTACAACTGTTAAAGCTACATGTACTACAGTTTACAACTAGGCCCCATTTTGGGGTGTTACAAATCTACCCCCCTTAAGAAGATTCCGTCCTCGGAATCTGATCGTCAACAAACAAGTGAGGGTATCGAGCTTTCATGTCATCTTCCGTTTCCCAGGTCATATTCGAACCCATGTTATGCTTCCATTTGACTAACACCAGTTTAATCAACTTTCGACGCAACTTTTTGGTTTTAGAATCAAGTATTTCAACAGGTTCTTCAACTAGGCGCTTTGAAGCGTCAACCTTCAGTTCTTGTAGAGGCAGAATCTGATTCTCCTCCACCTTGCACTTACGCAGATAACACACGTTGAACGTGTTGTGAATTCCAGATAACTCTGGAGGCAACTCTAGCGTAACTGTCTGATCATTAACCACGCGAATGATCCGAAATGGACCAATGTAACGTGGACTCAACTTACCCTTTCTACCAAAACGAATCACGCCTTTCCAAGGAGAAACTTTCAGGAACACCCGATCGCCCTCCTGGAATACAACTGGTCTGCGCTTAGGATCAGCATATACTTTCTGTCTGTCACGGGCCGCTTTGAGCTTTTCCCGCGCAATCTTCACTTTATCTGCCGTAATCTGAACAATCTCAGGTCCGGCAAACTGCTTTTCACCGGGTTCTAACCAACATGTGGGAGTACGACAACGCCTCCCATACAACATTTCATAAGGTGGCATCCCAATACAGGAGTGGTACGAGTTATTATAAGCGAACTCGACCAACGGCAAGTGAGAATCCCACGCACCACCAAATTCGAGAATACATGCGCGAAGCATGTCCTCCAACGTCTGGATAGTTCTTTCTGACTGGCCATCTGTCTGCGGATGATACGCCGTGCTCAGATGAACACGTGTACCAAGTTCATGCTGTAAACTCTGCCAAAAGTGTGAAGCAAATCTCGCATCACGATCCGACACAATCGAACATGGCAAACCATGTCGTGACACCACTTCATCTACATACAGCTTTGCTAACTTTTCTAGCGGAGTAGACTCGCTGATAGCTAGAAAATGAGCGCTCTTGGTCAATCTATCGACAATGACCCAAATAGCATCATGACCCCTAAGGGTCTTCGGCAATTTCGTCACAAAATCCATCGTAATGTGATCCCACTTCCACTCAGGGATCTCTAGTTGCTACAAACTGCCATAAGGCTTCTGATGTTCTGCCTTAACTTGCGCACAGATCTGACATTTTTCCACAAAAGAAGCAATATCTCGCTTCAAAGTAGGCCACCAGTACAATGCCTTTAAATCATGATACATCTTTGTGCTGCCCGGATGAACCGACAGCCTAGATTTGTGAGCTTCCTGCAGTATCAGCTCACGATTATCACCATGAAGAGGTACCCACACGCGAGACTGAAACGTCTTTAGTCCGCGAGTATCATCAACAAGCTGATCTTTCAGCGTTTTCATCGTTTCTGCTTTTAGGTTTTCATCTTGTAACGCTACTTGCTGTGCTTCCTTCAATCGAGCAATTATATCGGGAACCACAGTAAGTTTCATGAATTTAGCATCTACTGTAGAGCTCTTGCGACTCAATGCATCCGCCACCACATTGGCTTTACCAGGATGGTAGCGAATCTCACAATCGTAGTCTTTGATCAACTCGAGCCATCTACGTTGTCTCATGTTGAGCTCTTTCTGCGTGAATACATATTGCAGGCTCTTGTGATCCGTACAGACCACACACTTGGTACCATAGAGATAGTGCCTCCACAATTTCAACGCGAACACTACCGCTGCCAACTCAAGATCATGAGTCGGATAGTTGCCTTCATGAGGTTTCAATTGCCTTGAGGCGTAGGCAATCACTTTATCTCGCTGCATCAACACACACCCCAATCCAGAATACGAGGCATCACAGTAAACAACAAAGTCTTCAGATCCCTCGGGTAAGGAAAGTATTGGAGCCTCGCACAATAGCCGTTTCAAATATTGAAACGCCTGTTCTTGAGCTTCCGCCCAAACAAATGCAACATCTTTGCGAGTTAATTTAGTTAAAGGACCCGCAAGCTTAGAAAAGTCGCGGATAAACCGCCGATAGTAACCAGCTAGGCCAAGAAAACTTCTAACTTCAGAAGGAGTTCGAGGAACTTCCCAATTCATAACCGCTTCGACTTTTGCCGAATCAACTTTCACGCCATCGCTGCAGATCACGTGACCGAGAAAATGAACTTCTCGTAGCCAGAACTCACACTTCGAGAATTTAGCGTAAAGCTTCTCCCGTTTAAGAGTTTCAAGAACCTCTCGCAAATGCAACTCGTGTTCAGCTTCAGTCTTTGAGTAGATGAGAATATCGTCAATAAACACAATCACCGATTTATCAAGAAATGGACGACAAACCCGATTCATCAGGTCCATGAAAACCGCAGGAGCATTGGTTAAACCGAAAGGCATCACCAAAAACTCGTAATGACCATAACGAGTACGGAAAGCCGTCTTTGGGACGTCTTCGTTAGCAACTAACACTTGGTGGTATCCAGACCGCAGATCAATCTTTGAGAAGCACGTCGCCCCCTGCAGTTGATCAAACAAATCATCTATCCGCGGCAGAGGATATTTGTTCTTTACCGTTCGCTTATTCAGCTCCCGATAATCAATGCACATTCTCATAGTCCCGTCTTTCTTTTTCACAAATAGCACCGGAGCACCCCAAGGAGAAGAACTCGGGCGAATAAAGCCTTTGTCTAGTAACTCCTGAATTTGCGTCATCATCTCGCGAACCTCGGAAGGAGCAAGACGATATGGAGCTTTAGCCACAGGGGTAGCCCCCGGAACAAGATCAATTCTATACTCAACATCTCTGACTGGCGGTAACCCAGGCAACTCATCAGGAAATACCTCTGGATAATCTGTCACCACCGGAATATCACGAACCACACGTTTCTCCAGTTTAGCATCAATCACATGTGCTAAATAGCAATCGCAGCCTTTCGAAACCGACTTTCTTGCTTTCAACAGAGAAATGATAGGAATATCTAGCTTTCGTCTCTCTCCACGAGCCACAGCATATGACCCGTTAGGTAAAGGAATTTTAATCAACTTCTTGGAACAGAAAATCTCAGCGTTCAACTTACTAAGCCAATCCATCCCAATCACAACATCGAATCCCGCAATCGGCATTAAAAGAAAAGAAACAGGAAAACTACTCCCGTCGATATCAATAACTGCTTGAGGGACACTATCTACAACAGAAACTACTTTACCACTAGCAGTCTCTACTCTTACAGGCTCAGACAACTCAGATACAGGCATTTGCAGTTTATCACAGAAAGATACAGACACAAATGAATATGTAGCTCCAGAATCAAACAATACACATGCTGGGGTAGAGTTAATAAGAAAAGTACCCATAATCACGTCCCCAGCACACTTCGCCTCCTCTTTCGTCATCTGAAACGCCCGCCCTTTAGCACGGGGAGCGTTGTCTTTCTTCTGCCCTGAGGCAGATCCTCCAGTTCCAGCGTCTGACTTTGACCGACAATCTGTAATCCGGTGCCCTGGCTTGTGGCATTTATAGCAGACGTTCTCTTTAAACTCGCACTCATTCACCGAGTGCCCTTTCTGACCACACCTAAAACAACGAGTAGTGGCCTTTGAACAATCACCAGCATGGTAGGTGCGACACAGAGAGCACCAAGAACCCTCAAACTTAGCCTTCTTCGAAGAATCAAGCTTTCCCCCAGTCGACGACTGCCCCTTGGAAGTAACAGATTTTGAAAACTGCTGAAACTTCCTTTTCTGACCCTCAACAACATGATCCCCCTTTCCCTGGCGTCTATCCCCATCAATCTGTCGGGCTATCTCAAACGCCCGATCCAAAGTAGCCGCAACTCTAACATGAGCGCGAAAATCAAGTGGCAACATGTTTACAAACTTCCGCATCTTGGCTTTCTCATCAGTCACCAAATGCGGTATGAATCTAACCTTATCCGTAAAAGCATGAATAAGGTCCTCAACAGGCTTATCCCCCTTACGGAGACCATTAAACTCGTTCTCCAGTCGCTCCAGATCATAATCTGTACAATACTTCGCTTTTAATTTCTCAGAAAACTGCTCCCAAGTCAGAGTATCAATCACCTCTGGCCTCAACGTATCTTTAACTGTATCCCACCAATCAAGTGCTGGCCCTTTCAACCTCTGAACAACATATCTGACGCGAAGCTCACGTTCACACTCACAAGCTTCGAACACCTGATCCGTCTCACGTAACCAACGAATAGTCTCAGAGGGATTATCACTACCCTCATAAACCTTTGGCCCGCAAGACAAGAACTTCTTGTAAGAACACTTCTTTGGCTTCTTCACTGCCAAAGCATTTTGCAACAACTCCCTCGTCAATCGGAGCTCCTCCTCTAACAGTCTAACATATGCCGCCTGCTCTTGATCATGTCTTGGCAGCTCCACATTATGCTGAGAAACCTCGTCCTCAGCTTCCCGTCGTTCACTTGAGGCCTCATCCTCCATTCGTTTGAGAGCCTCTTCTGTCGTAGCTCTACGTTCGGCCATTTCTACTCAACTAAATATTTAAACGTAGACCACAGTTAGTACACCATTTATTCACCACGTACAAATACTACAATTAATCTATCACATAAGACAGCCACATATCACTCAACTCAACCCCAATTACCCAGATAGGAACACTTAACGATGGTCGGGCCCGAGCTTGAGATTGAATACTTCTACGAGTACCCAATTCCTCAAACTTAGGCTCTGATACCTACTTGTAACGCCACCCCTAACGAGCTTAAAATTAGAGTTAATTTAAACTTTTTAAACATCGATTATCAAAAAGTGTTGCAGCGGAATTAAACACCATTTACAAAAACAACAAGTTTGACTCGGCTAATTAATTACAACAAAAAGGTTAGCCAAGTTCAAAACTACAAGCGTTACCAACTAGTTGCCGACCATCGGATCCAAAAACAACAACGTGTTCCCCAAAAGGTATATACAACAAAAGCTACCATCGGTACCCGCCTCACCAGGCCTCTAGCATCAACCTGCGAAAAAGTAAATCCTGCACCGTTAGCTACAACTAGCTAGTGAGCACCAATTACACATAAGCAACAATAAGCAGGCTATCATGTATCAGAACAGCACACAGGGCTATCCTATCATATTGTGACGTGACAAACATGTCAGCAGTAGTCGTATGTTGCAGGGGAGCTAACCCCGCTCAACAACCCAAAAGCATTCCACATAGTACGCCAATTATCTATCATGTTGGTTCCCATCTATCAAGGAACCTTACTCCTTAGAGGAACGGCGGCCTGCAGGACCATTACCCAAGCGTATACTACTTGAGTACCGTTAATGCCCGGGTACTAACTCCCGTCTACCCGAGAACCCAGCCAAGTATTGACACCCGTCTACCTGACTGACCTCCGTGTTCTCCAATTCAATGTCCGGACAAAACTTCATAAACAACTAGTTGATCCAATAAGGATCCAGTTCATGCGCGCATATAATCACAACAATATCTTTCATATCAACAATAATAATACTAAGCATGCTTGTACAACTTTATCATAACATACCTCCATTTCCACGTATCAATACACCAATCATGTGTCAACATGTACTACAGATAACTTACCTACTGAGACTCATGGGAAACCGGTACTCACCTCGAAACTACAAGAGGCAGATATGCAATCGGGAATCCCAAGAGCACACAGAATCGTCCGAGTCACCTAACACCAATAAACATGGACAAACACCCCTTAGTACATACTACAACAGACTGCACTAACAACAGTCTTAACAAAAGGTCAACATGGCTTGTGACAGCCTCCTACGGCCGCAGGAACATGTTCCTACGCCCGCAGAACAACTTTCCAACATGCACTACGGCCGCAGTACATATGCACTACGCCCGTAGGATCTCTTGCCAAAGAACCATGACCTACGGCCGTAGTAACTATATACTATGCCCGTAGTAGGCATCCTTTGGGTAACTACGGCCGTAGATTATATACCCACGCCCGTAGTCTTGTTTCCATCACCCGTAGGTGGTAATCCTCATAAATTCAATCCTACGGCCGTAGCAACCATTTCCTACGACCGCAGTAACATAAACAACACCCTACGGCCGTAGTAACATCATACTACGCCCGTAGGAACCATATTTACAGCGTGTTCTTGCTCTGTTCGTAAACAGACGCTGTTTTACGAGTTTTTTGACTCAAAATCCAACTTGAATCCATATTCAAGTGTTTATACAACATTTCTAACATATATACTAACTTACTAACATGATTTGGACACAAGAACAACATTAAAACCCACTTGAATCCATCCAAATGGGTCTCCCTCTTCACTAGACTCAAGAACAAGGTTTATGAACAAGAACTTACAAAATATGATGATCAAACTCCACAAGAACAGATTCTAGACTTGGATTCAACTGAAATCAGCAACAAAAGATCTTCCCTCTTGATTTCTCTTTCAATTTCTTCAAGTGTGTGTGTGTGTGGGGTGTTCACGTACGTATGTATGTGTTTGCAGTGTGTGTATGTGTGTTTTAAGCTTATCCAATAAAGAAGAAAGAGTCTATAGGCCGACTTAAGTGTCCAATACCCCCTCTCGGGTATTTCGTTCTCCTATTCAACTTAAAACACAACTTAGGGTTATCCGTTTCAACTAACGGAGATATTTTTGGAACCATTATCCAAAACCGTTCAACTATTTGTCAACATGGTCAACTTATGACACTTTTCATAATACTACATTTTTATCCACATTTAACACCAGTTAACACCATTTAACACCAATTAGCACCAATTCATGTTTAAAACACCAATTAACATTTAATACACCATTTAGCAACATTTATACTACAGTTAGCGACAAAACACCAATTAAAGTCAACGTACAACTGTTAAAGCTACATGTACTACAGTTTACAACTAGGCCCCATTTTGGGGTGTTACAAATCTACCCCCCTTAAGAAGATTCCGTCCTCGGAATCTGATCGTCAACAAACAAGTGAGGGTATCGAGCTTTCATGTCATCTTCCGTTTCCCAGGTCATATTCGAACCCATGTTATGCTTCCATTTGACTAACACCAGTTTAATCATCTTCCGTTCTGGTGAACTTGGAGTTTCCTTTGTAGATGCACTCCATCATCTTGTCTCCGTAAATTTCGTTGTGCTTGAGGAAGTCCATGAACCTTCCTTTCCAAACATTATATTCCCCCCGAAACAAAACAGGTGGTTTTGTGTCGGTACCAATGGACATCATCTCATTTGAGCTTGCCATGTTAAGTGAATTAAGTAAGAGATGATCGTTTACTTGTAAGAGAGTTTGATTGTTCGAAAGCTTTTCAAAAACTGATGAAAGAACATAGTCTTATGAATTTCAACTTTGAATTAGATCTTGTAAAGATTAAATTCAATTTTGAATTAAGTAGACTTTTAAGTAATGTAATTCACCTTTGAATTAAATCTGATTTAAATTAAATTCAATTGTGAATTAGATTGTTTTAATTAAGTTCAAATGCTCAGGTTCTTTTTGGTCAAGTCCAAAGAGTCAATCACTTGTCCAAGTTTTGGGAATCTGTTCTGTTATCGAGTGCGATTGGTCCAATTGAATCGAATGACTTCCTTTAAAGCAAATGAGCAATGAGCTTAGTAAAGATTGAATATGAAGGCAATCGAATGCGATTCAACCTGTAATCTTAACACTTGGAAATCAAACGGTTAGACCTGACAATCAAATGCGATTGCCAAAGAGAACAATTAATTGTATGCAAATTAGACTAATAAATTAGACTAATCGCGTGGAAACAATAATTCAATCGAGTGTGATTCCCTCTTTGTGTTAATAGTGTGCGAATCAAGCTATATCAATCGTGAATCATTTGTCAATCGCGTGCGATTCCCACATGTGAATTCGAGTACTTATCGTGTGAATCGACACTTTTCAATCGCGTGCGATTGATAAGTGAGGCTGTTTTTACTCAGTCTCAATCGCATGCGATTAGTAAGTTGTCTCCAGCTGATAACTTTTCACGACTAAATCAAGTTCGATTCCCTTAACAATTCCAGTTTCAATCGCGTGCGATTGGAGAGAATTTCGGCTGAGAGATTGCAACTTGTGACTAAGGCAAAGTTCTATAAGCCGCACCAGGGTTTAATCGCATTGACTAGTGAGCCCTGATATGTCCTTGTCAGAACTGATGGACTTTCCTCTTAAGGTGTCTACCCACTTGTACTTTGATTGGATGGGTAGTACTCAAGTTTACTTGCTTGATGGTTAAGCATGGAAGAATTAAAAATTATTTTAAATATAAAAAAAAACGAGTTCTTCCTGTTCAAAACTGCATTTAAGTCTCAAGAACACATTAAATGAAAGATTTCCAGAAATTTAATGCTTTAAATCACGTGTTCTTTACACTGTTAAAACCTTTTCTTTGAAGATTTGAGTACGGTTTTGAAGTGTGACCCAAGCAAAACTTATAGAACAGTAGTTCTAACCAAGAACAGCTCAGAAAAGAAGATAAAACACTAAAATTTTATACCTTGAATGTGTTAAACCTTTTGGAAATCCTTAACTTGTAGCTTTCTTGAATAGCTTCAACTCGAGATTTTTCTTGTTCTTCTTTGAGATCTTTCGAACAATCAAGAGCCAAAAACAAGTTTGGCTCTGATACCAATTGATTGTCCCGTATGGTATACGGATGAAGCAATGCTATGAAGTAAGTGTGTGTTTGTGTGTGTGTTTCGGTAGAGATGAGAGAACCGAGAGTTAGAGAGAGAAAGTACACAAACACAATATGTTGGTTATGCAAAGCTTATATTGAAATGTGGGGGAAATGCCTTTATATAGCATTTCCCCAACTTTGGTACGATTACATTTTACACCCTCACTTTATATATCTAACAAGATATCAGAGTAATGATCAGTCCACAATTCCAGATTCATCTCTATCTTCCACATACCAGGTATATCCTGTAAAAGAGTTCAACGGTGGGGGATTAGCACAAAGCTAAGTGAGAGAATAAATATCACAAACATACAAGGCATAAAGCCCAAACAAACAATGCTCAAACAAACAAGAGAACCGGCGGTCTTGCGGGACCTTCAACCAAATGCCGGCCAAAGCAAAGGTTTTCCGATAGCCTAGTTACAACAGACAACAATATTAGCACTTCTTGATTACAACAAATGCTTATCAAGACAATTACTAATACTGTATATCTCCAAACATAGGCCCAGCTGAATAACAACCGCCAAGCTGATCTCACACCAACATGTATATATACAGTAAACAAGAGATAACATCTCAAGGAGCAAACAATCAGGTGATATATCTTATACATCCAAGATATATATCCACTCACCGATATCTTCAAAAGTTCAGTTAACTCGGTCTTTTCTTACTACTGAGTCTTGTCTTCACCTAAACAAACAACTAACAATCAGTATTTGCTTAATCAATACACAATAAGCATAATACTATAATCAGACACATATGTACATACAATCACAAGTACATATCAACTCATATATATTCAAACTATATACCATTAATCACTATTACCCTTTACTTACTGTAATTCAGTGAATTCATCCAACTCCTTAGCTTAGGAAATTCATACATCCTTTTATAAGCAAAGGCCACACTTGATGTACAAGTCATGTTTACTTTCAAATCATCAAGGAGTTGATCTTCAATCGGATTCCTCTTAATCATTCAAATTCCGAGTAAAGGTTCAATTCCGAGTATAGGCATTATTTGAATTCCGATTGTGTCCAAATCTGATAAGTTCAAATCCGATATAATCAAATCCGAACACAACAAATCCGAGTGAAGGCAACTTCCAATCTTAGTCGGATTCCGAGGCATTACACAACCCGAGTAAAAGCTAAATCCGAGGATAGTCTCACAATCCGAGAAAAAGGCCAAATCCGATCAAATCATACAATCCGATAAAAGTCAATTCCGACTAACATCAATTCCGAGTAACATACAATCCGATGGAAACAACAATCCGATAAATCATGAATTCCGAGGAAATACCTAATCCGATAGTATCAGAATCCGAGTAAAAAGGGTAATCCGATAAAAGCTAAGGCAACAGTCCAATTCTCTCGGTTTCTTATCAATTCCGACTAATTCAATCGTATTTCATCAATTCCGATAGAAATGCTCGGTATTCACCAATTCTGATTAAAAGTCAAGGCATCAGTTCAAATCTCTCGGATTCCTAGCAAATCCGATACTTTTAATCGGATTTCACAAATTCCGAGTCATACAAACTCAAAATCCGACAGCTTCATACTTAAGAAATCCGAGACATTCAAAATCATTCTAACTTCGATTTTTAATCTGATTTTAAGCATGCAACCTCATCTAAGTTTCCAGAACTGAATTCTAAACATGTTTTGATCATATTAACATCAAATACTAACAACATGCATCCTAGCTCACGAATTCATCATGCATTTCATACAATCGGATTTTCACATATAAAATCATATAAATCCGAAATTAATTAACAATTAACATTTGATTCTGAATTCTAACCTCTTTGATGATACAGATTACTTCAGTAATCAATTTGCACAATAAAGATCAACAATTATCAATTCTTTCTTCTTCTTTGTTCTCGGCCGTAGACACACAAACACCTTTTCAAATTGCATGTAATGGACAAGATATTGTGTGTTGGTGTAATTAGGTGTCAACAACCGACACCTCATGGTTCCACTCACACATAATTCATTTAATTAACTATTTACAGAATTTAATTAATTTAAATTAATTAAACACATAAATCAAATAATCAACCAATTAATTAAAGTAAACCAATTTAATTACCTTAATCCTACTAGGCCGGTAAGGAGGGTGTTACAAATCTTCCCCCCTTAAGAAGATTCCGTCCTCGGAATCTGATCGCGCTCAAACATGGCTGGGTATCGACTCCTCATATCAGTTTCGGTCTCCCAAGTAAAGTCTGAACCCAAACTGTGCTTCCACTTTACCAAAACCATTGGTATGTGTTTGTTTCTCAACTTTGTTACCTTACGATCCAGTAACTTAACAGGTTCCTCAATCAGCCTCTTGTTGGAATCTACACGCAGATCTTGTATCGGCAAAACCTGTGTCTGATCCTCTACATTGCACTTTCTCAGATAGCACACATTGAAAGTATCATGTATACCTGCCAATTCATTGGGAAGATCCAATACCACCGTCTAATCATTCATTACTTTTCAAATTCTGAACAGATCAATATATCGAGGAGCCAACTTTCCACGTTTCCCAAAGCGTATCACGCCCTTCCATGGAGAAACTTTTAAGTAAACTCATTCACCTTCAACAAAAGTCATTGGTCGACGACGCGGATCTGCATACATCTTTTGTCGATCTCTTGCAGCTTTCAACTTTTCTCCAGCCACTGCAACTTTATCCGCTGTGATCTGAACAATATCTGGCCCAGCAAACTGTTTCTCTCCTGCCTCTAACCAACAAGTAGGAGTTCTGCACGGTCGCCCACATAACATCTCATACGGTGGCATTCCGATGCTGGAGTGATAAGAATTGTTGTAAGCAAACTCAACCAACGGTAGATGCGAATCCCAAGAACCTCCAAACTCTAACGCACATGCCCGAAGCATATCTTCTAAAGTCTGAATTGTTCTCTCTGATTGACCATCTGTCTGAGGATGATAAGTTGTACTCAGATTAACTCCGATCCCAACTCTTGTTGTAGTCTGTTCCAGAAGTTTGACACAAACCTTGAATCCCGATCTGACACAATAGACAAAGGAAATCCATGTCTAGATACTATCTCGTCAATATACAGCTTGGCTAACTTACTCAAGTTTGCAGTCTCAGCAGTAGCAAAAAAAGTGCGCACTCTTGGTTAATCTGTCGACAATAACCCAAATCATATCGTTTCCCTTCTGAGTCCTCGGAAGTTTTGTTACAAAATCCATCGTAATATGATCCCACTTCCACTCGGGTATTGCTAACTGTCTCAAAGATCCATACGGCTTCTGGTGTTCGGCTTTCACTTGTGCACATATATGACATAACTCCACAAAGCGTGCAACATCTAACTTCATAGTAGGCCACCAATAAAAAGTCTTCATACTTTGATACATCTTAGTGCTACCAGGATGAACAGACATTCTGGATTTATGAGCTTCAGTCAAAATCAACTCCCGCAAATTACCGAGCTTT